>JAPQWN010000008.1:13640000-16040000 GCA_028538565.1 Umbellularia californica | reverse complement strand
AGATGACTAATTGTACAAAGGCCATATCCTAAACCTGGTTGCAGGCGTAAATCTTTATTCTGATGCCAGAAATGCAAGAGAAATCTGGAAAGATCTTGATAAGAAGTATAAAACAAAGGAATCTGGGGAAAAAAATATGTAGTGGGTCGGTACCTAAATTTCAAAATGCTAGACAATAAATCCATTCTTCCTCAAGTACATGAGTTGCAGACTTTGGTAAATGAAATTGTCAAAGAGGGGATCCGAGTTGATGAACAGTTTCAAGTAGCAACTATAATTGAGAAACTACCATCAACTTGGAAAGACATTAAAAAAACTATGAGGCATAAACGGAGGGATTACTCACTAGAGCCCCTCCAGTGCTATTTGAGGATTGAAGAAGAAGCCCGGTTGAGTGATCAAAATAATCTAACTGAAAACAATGGAAAAATAAATGTGGTTGAACAAAAAGGTGATAGTGAAAAAAAAGGAAAATTTGATCAACATCTGGGCAGGAACAAGAAAAGCAATCCTTTTTTCAAAAATAAAAAACCTAACCAGAATCAGAAAAAAGGTTTAATCAATGGGTCAAACAAGCCGCAGACAAAGGGTGGCTATTTTGTTTGTGGGAAACTAGGTTATTTTGCAAGAGAATACCGCCACTGGAAAAAGCTCCCACAACAGTCCCAATCCAATAAGCCTCAAGCCAATATCACTGAAGAAGAACAATTCGTTGCTGTCATCTCTGAAGTAAATACACTTAATGGTGGATTGACATAGGTGCAACCACACATGTTACATTTGATAGAGGTCTGTTTAAGACCTATGAGGAGGTCAAGCAAGACTGCAAGCTCGTTCTGGGAACTACCGTTACTACACAAGTAATTGGTAAAGGGAAGGTTGAACTTTAGTTCACTTCCAGAAAAACTGTGACATTACTGAATGTATTTCATGGTCCAGAGATGAGAAAAAACATATTTTCTGGTTTTCTTCTCAACAAAGCTGGCTTCAAGCAGGTAATAGAGTCTGATCAGTTTGTAATCAGTAAAAAAAGGTATTTTTGTTGGTAAGGGTTATGCTTGTGATGGTATGTTTAAGTTAAATGTAATCAATAATAATGCATCATCTTCTGCTTACATAGTTGCTTCTGTTTTTTACTGGCATGGTAGACTAGGTCATATTAATTTTAGAAAATTAAAAATTATGAGTAATGATGGATTGATTGAGAGATATAAAGATGAATATAAGATATGTGAAATATGTTCTCAATCCAAAATTACTCGAAAGCCTTTTCATAAAATGGAAAGAGAAACTGAGTTACTTCAGTTAGTACATTCTAATATATGTGATTTAAGTAACACTA
Organism: Umbellularia californica; assembly: GCA_028538565.1. NCBI lineage: Eukaryota > Viridiplantae > Streptophyta > Magnoliopsida > Laurales > Lauraceae > Umbellularia > Umbellularia californica. The sequence continues at coordinate 16,038,658 of JAPQWN010000008.1, read as the reverse complement.
TGATTAGAGGTGAAAAATATTATTTTATTACTTTTATTGATGATTGCTCTAGATATACATATATATATTTACTTAGAACTAAAGATGAAGCTTTATCTAAATTTAAAATTTATTTGTCTGAAGTTGAAAATAAATTAAAAAGAAAATTAATTAAATTTAGAAGTGACAGAGGTGGTGAACACTTCAAAAGACTTTCTAGACTTCTGTGAATCCAAAGGAATTAAAAGAACAACTACTGCTCCTTACACATCTCAACAAAATTGGATAGCAAAAAGAAAAAATCGGACTTTGATTGAAATGGTTGATTGTATGATGAATTCATCCGGTTGTCCAAAAAATCTATGGGGGTGAAGCTTTGCTAACTTTTTGTTATATCTTAAATAGAATTTTACATTCTAAGACTAACTGTTCACCCTTTGAAATTTGGGAGGGAAGAAAGCCTAACCTTAGATATTTTAGAGTTTGGGATTGTCTAGCCCATGTTAGGATAGTTGACCCCAAGAGGCCCAAGTTAGGACCCCACTCATGGGAATATGTGTTCATAGGTTATGCACAAGATAGTGCTGCCTATAGAGTCCTAAAAATTGGAGACCAAACTCTAGTGAGTCTAGAGATGCAGACTTCTTTGAAGATGTTTTTCCTTTTAAAACTAGGATTACATCTGAACCTCCCTCATCTACAAGAATTCTGGAAATTCCAGAAGAAAAGGAACCCCAAATTAGGAGAAGTAAGAGAGTTAGGACATCCACTAGTTTCGGTCCTGACTTTGAGACCTATCTAATAGAGAAAGACCCATCTACTTATAAGAAGGCAATGTCTGCCCATGATGCTGCTTTTTGGAAGGAAGCATTAGATGATGAAATAGAATCCATTTTAGCAAATCATACTTGGGACCTAGCTAACTTACCTTTAGGTACCAAGCCTTTAGAGTGCAAATGGGTTCTTAAGAAAAAACTAAGACCTGATGGAACAATAGAGAAATACAAAGTCAGGCTAGTAGCCAAAGGCTTTAGGCAAAAGGAGGGGGTATATTTCTTTGATACCTTTTCACCTGTATCAAGAATAAGTTCCATTAGGACTTTGATTTCTATAGCTGCTGTGCATAATTTATATATTCATCAGATGGATGTCAAAACAGATTTTCTAAATGGCGATGATTTATATGTATCAACTAGGGGGTTATGAAATAAAAAGGACATGAGCATAAGGTGTGTAAGTTGTTAAAGTCCTTATATGGACTAAAACAAGCATCAAAACAGCAGTATATGAAGTTTGATCAGATTATTCTTTCAAATGGCTTCAAAATAAATGAGGCTGACAAATGTATTTACTATAAAACTTATGGTGAGTCTACAATAATTTTATGCTTATATGTTGATGATTTATTGATCTTTGGAACTAATTTGGATTGAATCAAAGAAACAAAGACACTTCTCTTCAATAATTTCGATATGAAAGACTTGGGAGAAGCAAGTGTTATACTGGGAATCAAAATTATTAGAGATGACACTGGAATTAAAATGTCTCAATCACATTACATTGAAAAACTGTTGAAAAAGTTTGATCGCTTTAACTGTAAACCAGTGTCCACTCCTTTTTATCCAAGTATTAAATTAGTAAAGAATAATGGTGCTAGTGTAGCACAACTTGACTATGCTAGTGTGATTAGTAGTTTAATGTATGCCATGAACTGTACTCACCCTGATATAGCTTATGCTGTGAGCAAATTAAGTAGATACACTAATAATCCTGGTGTTGAACATTGGAATGTTGTATCTAGAGTACTTAAATATTTAAAGCATACTATAGACTATGCATTGTGTTATTCTAGTTTTCCAGCTGTAGTTGAATATTACAGCGATGCTGATTGGAACACGGACTTAGATGATTCTAAGTCTATCAGTGGCTATATTTTCATGTTGGGGGGTGCTGCAATATCTTGGAAATCAAAAAAAACAAACTACCATTACACAATCCACAAAGGATTCAGAATTCTTAGCTTTAGGAACCGCTGCTACGGAAACCGAATGGATTAGAAATTTATTATTTGATATTCCTTTGTGGACTAAACCTATTCCTCCAATTATTATTCATTGTGATAATACTGCAGCAGTTATAAATGCACATAATGCCACATACAATGGAAAGTCTAGACAAGTAAGATTGCAACATAGCTATGTCAAACAATTACTCGGTAAAGGAGTGATTGCAACTAATTATGTAAAATCAAAGGATAATTTAGCAGATCCTTTGACAAAAGGCCTTGCAAGAGAAAAGATAAAAGAAACAACCAAAGGAATGGATCTTAAGCCCATAAATCATCAATAGCGGTAACCCAACCTAATGACCGGAGATCCTGAGAACTAGGTTCAATGGGAAAAGCAAGCTATCCTGATGATATAAAGTACTGACATTTAAAGCACTCATCCATGTTGTGTGAGATTATTTGTTCGTACATAACATGTAGCAAATGAGGTTGGATTTAGTCCTTAATGAGATCTATAGCCTACATGGTGGGGTGCAAAGTTGCAGGAGCACTCTTGATAAACTCACCTATATGACTGTGGAAGTGGGGCCGCTTCCTATGAGAATTTGGGCATATTCTCTAATCTCTAGAGCATTCATGAAAATCGGGATTAAGCGCATGGCCGTAAAGTGCTGACCTACAAACTCTAGGTATATTAAACTTTATGCATTTTTGAATCGATATAAAGAGTTGAAGTTCAATACTCTGGTCACTTTAACTCCTAAAAGTTCAAAAATATGTCATGACAGTAAGGTTCAAGCTCGGTCACCTTACCAGTATAATGCTCATTGAATATTTTGAAATAGAGGGGAGATTGTTGGGTTTTTTAAGTTGTTTCCAAAATTCAAAGTCTTTGACTTAAAAAATGTGTTCTGTCCTTTTGCTTTATGTAAGAAGTGAAGGCTACTTGAGAACTTGGAATCCCACAATGCAAAAGTTCACTTCTTAAGGAGGCTTTATATGCCTTTTCCTTTCCTATACACATTAGAACAATTGGAACCTTTTACCATGAGCCGTATGCGCGCACGCGAGTCCGGCTCGACCCAGGGCTCCACGTCTGGAAAACGTTTAATCGGGCGTGCTGACCTGGAGGGACCCATACTCTAATATAGATATGGCCTGCTTTTGCAGAAACTTCAAATTCATTTTTTCTAAAAACGTTTTTATTAATTGCTTTATTAAAATAGTTTTAAACTTTTAAACGTTAATTCAAAAACGCAGTTTTAATTGTTTTAAACGTTGTAGCTTAAAATTATTAATGATGTTTAATGTTGTGATTAATCGCTGATTTAATCATGATTACTTGTGGCTCAACAACATTATTTTTCTTATAAAATCACATGGTTTGGGTTAAAGATAAAACACCTCCATTCTTTCTTCCTTTTCTCGTGAGCATTCTGTGGTTCCTGGAAATTGATCTGAACTTGGTGTGCGACCAAGCTTGATCTGTGAAGGCCGTTGTATCCTGGGGGCAGTTCCTGAAGAGATCCTGTTCGCATCTGGGTTTATCCTGAAAGGACGGAACTCATCCTAAAGATAGCGTCGCCTGACGTGCCTCGGCCACGAGATTCTGCCTCTAATTTCTGTCCATTCCAGAAGGATACAATTTTTCTACAAGACTGCTGATCGGTACTATTGTTTCTTTTTACTATTACTTCTATTTTGTAGAATTGAAATGAGCAACACCATGTTGTCAAGACATAAAAGTGTGCTACAATGCTAGTGTAGGATAGGGTGGACACTATTAAAGTAGAGTACTACTTTCTAAAGGAAATTATTGCTGCTGAGAGAACATTTTATAAGATGAGAGTTAGACCCATACTATTACTTAGTAGTTAATAAAGTAAGTATAAAAGATAGATTTGGTTGGGATGTGTATGTTATGATGAATTTACAAACATCATCATCACCATCACCATCACGAGAGTCATGTCCTAACTATGAAAAGGTCAGTCACATGAATTCCGTTGCTCTATTCTGATCTATTCCAGGTTAAATATTCCTGAATATGTTACATGCTTTTATATATAACTCTACTTCAATGTCATTTTTGGCTTACCCGTTTTTCTAGGTGGGCATAAACTTCCAACCAATGATATTTTCTCACCAACAACATTGGTAGCCGTGTTGAACACGCCCAAACAATCTCAAACAAGACTCTGTTAGTTTATTACCTATTGAGATTAGCCCAAAATGCTCCCAAAATGCTCCCAAATGCCTTATTTATAATCCTACATTTTCTAATTTTCTAACATATCCATATTAATGTTCTCATCTTTGTACACTCTTTTTGTGCATATGTTATTTCTTGATTTGTCAAAAATATGCTCTATAGGTTATAGCTGGTCTAATCATTCTCATATAATGTCTTATTTCATTTTAATGGACAATTACCGTACGGACAGTCTTAAAGCTGACAATTGCCCCAGAAATAGCCGGAAAATATATATTTACCGCAGAGCTGTTCGATCCGTAGGATATCACAGGCTGCGATATCATAGGGATGTAGGATATCCCACAATCAGAAGCGGGAAGACTTGAATAGTCCATATTTTTTTTCCTTGACTGTGGGACCACCAAACCACCATCCAAACCGTTGGATAGCTGTCTGAGTGTAAGAACTAATATCGCACCAAATTTAAACCGTTGATCTATCACAGTTATTGAGAAATTTGCAAGAAAAAATGTTGCTTATAATTTGTTCTTATAATTTACAAAACAACGTGAATTTCTTTCAAATATCTCGATAATCGTGATAGATCAACGATTTAAATTTGGTGCGATATTAGTTCTTACACTCATACAACTATCCAACAGTTTGGATGGTGGTTTGGTGGTCCCACAGTCAAGGAAAAAAAATAAATACATGGACTGTTCAAGTGATTGTGGGATATCTTACATCCCTAGGATATTGCAAGCTGCGATATCCTATAGATCTTGGGACTGTCCTGGGGCTATTGTCAGCTTTAAGAAAGTCCATACGGTAATTGTCCCTTATTTTAATCTTTCTAGTACGAGTTGACCTCCTTATTTTAATTTTCCAGAAGGACAATCTCCCCACACAAACGGTGACACTCCACAACCACCCAACTCCAAGAAGAAGAAGAAGAAGAAGAAAAAAAAAACACCTAGATACCTCTAACTAAAAGTCTTATTTTCCAGGTTGTTTTTGTTGGTGTTGTAATCTTTTGTTGGGTTGGGCTGTTATATTTGGGTGGTGTTGTTGGGGTTTGTTTGTGTCTTCAATGAAATCATTGAAAGGCCATCAATGGTGTGGACATCCATGAAATAGGCCCCCTCCTTGTATGGATTCTGACTCCCAAACATCTTATTGTAACGTACCTTTTGGGACTATCAATTTAGTTGCGTACCTCTATTGTTCTCAGCCGCATAAGAATTCTATCACCGATATCTAAAGATTACGTACAGCCAAGTTCCATACAAACTTAACATTCTTTGTTAAGAAGCCCTTTTTTAAAAAAAAAATCTGTTCATGATATTAGTTTGCCAAAGTACATGATTTTGCAAATATTTTATAATTCTCAACATTCTCCCACAATTTTATAAAATTTCAAAGAGTCCTCCACAATTTTAGAATTTTGAATAAAAGATCTAATGTTCTGGTTATTGGAAATGAATGATTTCATGATGATGTCTTTCAATTTAAACCACGACGGAGCATGATCTCTTTATGTGAGACCATGCGAGGGCAACTCGGTTTGGCTCTAATTTAGGAATGATTGCTCAATCCATTACGCCTGTTAGAGTTAGGGCATGTTTGGGTAATGTCCTCAGAGAGAAATCCTCTCTAGTTTTCCTCGATTCTGAGGAAAATCCATGTTTGATGTGGCGAGAGGAAAAGTGAAAGAGGATTTTCCAAATCCTCTCTTCCATTGATTCCTCCGTCTCTCCACCTCCCTTAGTTATTAATTTCGTTTTGTTTTGGCCGAAATGGCCGAAATTTTCCGTTTCAGTCAAGTGGCTGAAACGAAATTTCGGCTAAAACTTTTCGGTATGAATTTCGGTCAATCTCAGCTAAAATTAAAGATTTCGGCAGATTTCACCCGAAATGTGACTTTTCGACCGAACTGAAATTTTACATAATTAATTTTTTTACTTTTTTTACACATATATATTTTGTATTTCTTATATTTTCACAAAATATAATTTCAAAAAAATTACTATAATGGATTAAATCTATATTTATTAATTTTTCTATTTTTGTTACTAATATATGTATATATATATTTTTATATTTTCCCCAAAATGTATTTCCGAAAAGTTTTGCCAAAATCCCAAATCGGCCGAAACTTTTCATTTGTAGGCCAGAGCGAAATGAGGTCCGAAACGATATTGACAACTATTCCTCCGTCTTTCCACCTCCCCAAATCGAATTTTGCAAATCCACGAAGGCAAAGAAACTCCTAAATTACAAGGAGTGGCTCCTCTTAGGTATTTCCCAAACCTGAAATACAGGGACTCTTTTTATGAGAAATCCTTACCAAACATGCCAGCGCGTTTGGCACTTTACTAGTTTAGTAAAAGTCAAGTAAAGCTTCCAATTTTCAGACAAGGGGTCACATCGAAAGTATACTTTTTCAAAATTCCCTCATTCTTTAAAAAAGAAAGTCAAAAAGTAATCTCCTTTCTCCACTAAAAAGAAAAAATAAACTCCACTTTTCCATACAAAAAGTAAAAAAGATTCAATACCAAACAACTAAAAACAAAATACGATCAAAACCCACTTATATTTTCTTCTCTCTTGATTTGATGCTTTAAGTTTCCTTTATTTTACGGTAAAATTACCAAACAAGAGGGATTGGTGGATCGCTTTTTTGGAATTTTTGTGACACAAAAGGTCACGCCAATCCACCCTCAAACTAAAGTCAGGGTTTAGTTCTGTGGTGGGCTTTGTAGAAAAGTAGAAATGAGAATATTTTTAGGGGCACAAAAATTCAGCCCGTCCTCGCTACCAACATCATTAGAAGGATAGTTGATAACTCTGAGTAAATTTGAAAAGACCCATCAAAAACTTATTGCCGTTGGCCAAGAATTTAGCTTGAGCACAGCCATTGGATTTGTGTAGGTTCCTTTGATGGATACTAGACACCTTTGATGATTCAAGCCATTAATGGGTCGCTGAACTGGTATATTCAACCTATGTTGATGTTCGAATTGTAAGTCCACCCATCAGAGCCAGCTCAACCCTTAAGCTATCAAGGCAATTGCCTAAGGCCCCCAAAAATTTTAGCCTCAAAATCAGTTTCCTAAAAATTCAACTTTCAAGGCCTCGATTCCTGTAAAAATATCACAAAAGTACATTTTTTCTCTCCCAAAAAGGGCATACCCATCCCTAGTTGCCATATGTTCATGTATTATTAAAGGCATAGAGAGAGTTGCCACCTTTTCATATATCATTAAAGGTGAGAGAGCTGTTAGACGTTGGTTACAAGAATGAGTTAATGGGATACAGGATTTGAGGGCATCACAAAAAGCAAGAAAAATAGTTTTTATATAAAATATTTATAATATTATTAAAAAATAGAGAAAAGCCTCATTTAGGATTTTCACCTTAGGCCTTATATTGGCTCGGGCCGGCCCTGCTACCCATACAGCACGTGCAAATAGACTCGACCTAATGTCAACTCAGGGGTCGGCGGTGGTTACAATTTACAACTCACTGATGTGATTGTCAAAACTTTGTTTTGTTGTTTCCATGTTCCAAACATGATCACTATGAATGTATAAACAAGGAGCTCTATAAACATTACACCACAAGTCCTTCGCATAAATTTTTTTTTTTACAGAGTCTTTACAGTAGAAGAAATATCATGTGGGGTCCAACATAAGTGGTCCCACAGGGTGGCTACCCAGCCCGTGAACCAACCCAGACTTTTTTAAATGGAGGGTTAGGTTGACTCTTTCCACTCTGGAGGTTTTATTCGGGTGGACTGTGGACATCCGGATAAGGGATTTTTTTTATCCGTATTTTTTGGCCTATTTATGAAATTAAGCTACTACTTTTTAAGCATAGTTAATATAATTCGGAAACCCCATTTTCTCATCAACATTGATAATAATAATAATAATAAAATATGCCTTCTTTTTCGAAAAAGACTAAACACTAGATTAAAAATTATATGTGGATAGCGATAAATATGCTGCTAATAACATATCAAATTTATACTTATGGGTATTGAAAGAAAGTATTATTGACAGCATTACTTTTGTACACCTACTAATGCTAAGTCCTTGTTTCTTTGCATTATATTACATCAGAATTTAAGGTCCAATACGAAGGACTTCTAAAGAAGTGAGGGCTGAAGGATATGAGTTAAGGTGGAGATGTTGCTTGGCCTTCGTAAATTACAAGGTGATTTGATTTCGTAAGCTGTATATTAACTTCTCACATTCACTTACTCAATTTCCATTAAAGGGGAGATTACTTTTTTAAAGCATGAGAGCAAAAGGGGGAGGTTACTTCACAGGCATTTTTGGACATTCACCTTTGGACTTCATTTTAAACTATTTATGGCGTAAAGTATTCCGATTACTTTGTATTCAATTCCTATTATAATATATTAAGCTGGAAGGTTTTGGATCTAATGTTAACCTTCAATTATAATTTTGATTGACAGTTAACCCTCTTTATTAAAATGTTTCACATTCTCTCCATATAACTACTCACTTATATCCTTATCTCATCAAACCACTCACTACTCTCCACTTTAACTCAATTTCTTCATTTTTTTTAAGTCTCTTGCTCCACCCCATCTCTTCTGCACCATTTATCTCCTCCTTTTTTTTTTCATTTATGCAACTTACTTAATGGATGGAGAGAGGTACTTCATATAACCTTTTTTAAGATAAGAATTTTTAATTTATAATGCGACTGTGCTGAGCACGGGTGGTTGTGCTAGTGTATTTTAATGCCAAAAAAGGCCCCAAATGATGATCTTCTTTTTTTTTTCAATACAATTATATAAAGATTAAAAAATTCTAGTATGTACATTAAGCTCGGTCTATGTTAAATTGCAAGCCCCTTATTGTAAAAACTTCAGGTCATGCTTCTAATTACATTAAAAACAGACCATTTAATTATTAGACCAAAAGTTTTAGGCCCGGGACTAGCCTACAGACAGACATCCACAAGTGGTGGCAACATTGTCATATCATATGGTTTTACTTTGAGCTTAAAAGTAAAACCTCTCTCAATCTGCATCCAGAGAAGGTTCATGGCCAAGAAGGACCAGGATGTACCTTGCCATGGCCATCCCATTACTTATCTGGCTTAAATAGTCAGGTCCCGATCCAAGTCTACTGGCCTGCAAAACTAAGGTCCGGGCCCTTTTATTTACATACATATACACACTTGACACTCCCCTTGTCTAGTAGTCATAACAGCTGGGCCTTTAAGCATATACGACCTAGGCCTTGCTCATTTAACGATCAGGACATAGAACTAGGCCCAGTTACAATGGGTTAAAAACAAAGCTCAATTCAGCCCATAAGCACCCTGAAACAGGTGTTGAGAAAAGTACACATGCTTATGGTATCTTTAAATTAAAATTATTGTGGGTGAAATGACCCAAAAACCCATGACCTTCTTATGGAAGGGCATTCTTTCTCTTTAAATGGTTGAAAAAAAAAAAAGAAAAAAAAAAAAAAGAAAAACACAACCTCAAAAACCCCTCAATTCTGGCCTTAGGAGAAGCCACATCACCTTATTGGGGCCCATTTGTGAATGTGTCCTTTTAAAAACACATAATATGTGCCTTTTTAATAAAATGTGTCTATTGGGCTAAATATGTGCCTTTTCAATAAAATGTCTCTTGGGCCCATTTGTTTAGATGTAACTCAATTCAAAGGAATGCCTTCCAACTCTATAAATTAAGATTATTTTTAAATTTTTTATTTAGTATTCAAAATGAGCATAAATGCATATTAATCCTTTATTTTGTGTATGCTAGCGTGGATTAAGCAATGAAATGTTTGGTTTTCATAATTTTTTGGTTGATTTGAATTTTTTATTTAGTTTGTTATAAATGAATTTATAAAAATTAAATATATTTTTAATATATTATACAGGACTTAACCTATGCGATGCAAGGAGGGCTTCATTCTAATACATATGGTAACTGATATATCTGAATCCTCCAAAGGATCTGAATAGGGTTGTAAACGGGTCGGTTCCAGTCTGGGTCCAGGGTGGAACGGGAACCGTTTTCTAAGAGAGGGAATCGGAACTGGACGGGACCCAATTCGGAACCAGAAAAATGGTTCCGGAACCAGAACCGATAATATTAACGGGAACCAGAACCAAAACCGGAACCATTTGTGAGGCGGGTTTGGTTCTGGTTCCGGGTATGGACTAACCAAATGGGACTAGCAATGACTTTGTGAATTAAACCACCGCTCAGGTCGTCAAAAGTGGAGGCATTTCAATGTTGAAGTCAGTGAGTGATAAAAACCAATTGCAGAGTTGCAGTACTTTGGAGTAACCAGTCCAGCCAAATTTTAATAGTCCACTAACACAGTAGTTATCCATATTAGGGACGGGCTCCAGTTATATTACAATCACTCATGGATATTCAGATAGAAGAAATGAAAAAAAAAAGAAAAAAAGAAATGAAGTGCAAATCATCTGCTATAATCCTGGTTTGAACAATGCTAAGCAAATGTTTCCAAACAAGTTTTGTTAAGCTCGATCCCGGAACAGGACTGATGCCAACCAGCCCTTAGTGTCACACAAAGGCAACTAATTCTAATTTATACTGTATCCGGTATCCACCCCAAAGGCAATCGTTCAATCCATTGCAAAACAAATGACCAAATGAGAAGATGATTCAATTCATCTTGTACCTCACAGAGATTGGGGAAAAAATGAGAGGGATTTCTTGTGCCTCACAGAGAAAGCCGGAGAGGGAGAAATGGAAAGAGCCGGAGTAGTAGAGGGAGAGAGGGCTGGAGTCGGAGTGGGAAAGAGAGCTGGAGAAGGAGACGGGCTGGAGTTGGAGACGGCGGCAATGAGATGTAGAAAAGTAGAAATCCTAATGTAGAAAAGTGAAAAGTTAAAAGGGTTCTGTTTTCACATACTAAAGTTACTTTATATTAGTGTATATTGGGTCGGGTCTTATGTCCATGGGTCTGAGCCACTGTAGATCCGGAACCGTAACCTTTTAGATATCGGTTCAAAAAAAAAAAGGATTCGGAACCGAAACCATTTGCTTATCGGGATCAAAATAAGGATACAGATCCGGAACCTAACGGGTCGGAACCTTTGAGTAATCAGAGAATTGGAGACCCATTTACAACCCTAGATCCGGAGATATTTCCTTTCTTTATGCCTGGGTTAACTTTAATAAAAGAAAAAAAGAAAAAAAAGAACAGGCTTCTATCAATGAACTATCTACTTTGTTGTGTAGCATTTGCATGCACTATGCATTGAATAATCAATCTACTTTCTTTAATACATAACAAGACGCAGATGCCTTTGGAAGAACATAAACACGCAGATGCATTTTGACAACAAAAAAGATGCAGATGTGAAAGCATTTGGATGCATCCATTAAATTTCGTGAACGGGTCTCCACATCATCCAAACGCTGACAGCCATAAATGCTAATTATACCAGCGGCCATCAGGCCATGTGATTCAATTGCAAAAGGCAAATTCCAGCCTTCCGAACGGGACAGGGTGAAAGGGGCAGGGAGCGGGGTGTTTTTATCTACAATAAGTCTATATGGACCGATTTTATGGACCGATTGATGGACCGATCCATTTAACTTTTCAACTCTAGAAGAAATAATGAAAGTTCAGTCCATGTTTCCGCATAAGATCGGTCCATCAATCGGTACATAAATCGGTCCATGTAGACTTATTGTTTTATCTAGCGTTCAATATCGAATATTTTAGGATTTTGAAATTTTGGTAAAATTTTTCGAGGAACCTGTTGAAATAATAAAAAATTTAAAACTATTTATATACATATATATAATAGAGAAATAAAAATAAAATATAAATTATGAATGTTTCTTGATATGAATACTGAGAAAAAAAGAAAAGAAAAATAGTAAAGATTGTGCAACAAATCGAAGTGGACCGGAATGGACCGAAATAGACAACCAAAATGGATCAGAATTCAAACCGGATTTTTTTTGCCTCCAATCTGTTTCAGTCGAATGACCAGAACGAGAAATTTGGGCCTTTCCAGCCAAAAACTAAAAGGAATTGACTACTATGTTCTGAACTTACAGTTCAAGATATGCCCTTTATTAAATCCTGTGAGGGTTTAGATCGAGTGGAATAATCACGGTCTGCCTGTCATCTTGCGTAGCCTCCAAGGTAGGGGGTTAGAGGTTGCCCACGGTGATGTGGCAGACCATGATTGGTCCACTCACAGTCACCATGAGTCAAAACCCTTGTAAAATCTTGATTCCTTTGTTACATTATTGGCGTGGAAACTTCTTTTTATTTAGTTTTTATAAAAAAAAAAAAAGCAAAAAACAAAACCCCTTACACTTCCCGCTGTGGAAGACAAGGGCCTAGGTTGTCAAAACCCCTAAAAGGTCAAAGCAGTGCTAAAGTCCTAGAAAAAAAATCTATTTTTTTTTATATATATTCTACTGGTCTACCACCTAGTATTAAGGGCTCGTTTTTTTTATCAGAATTCAAAAGAATTCATGTCTGAGAGAATTTCAAATTCTCCAAAAGTTGTCCCCTTAGGTGGAATTCCAAATTCCTCTTTTTGATGGAGGATTTAAAATTTCAACAAATGGTATAGAGAGTGGAATTCCAAGAATTCCAAAAGGTGGCCTGCTTCTTTACCGGAATTTATGACAAAAATTTGGGAGGTTGGGGTTTTTTGGATATAATGTGACATGATGTGACATCTTGTCTCCTGGCATTTGAAATGCTGTGTTTCTTTCATTAAAATTTCAAATGTCAACCACCTAAAAGACCTTTTGGAATTCTTGGAATTCCACTCTCTATACCATTTGTTGGAATTTCAAATCCTCCATCAAAAAGAGGAATTTGGAATTCCATCTAAGGGGACAACTTTTGGAGAATTTGAGATTTTCCTAACATGAATTCTTGGAATCATGATAAAGAAACGGGCCGTGTCAACCGGACATTATTTTGTCTAACCATTCTTGTAAAGGAAATGCTAAGAAAATGTTTGGATAATAGAGGTTGTTTCTAAAAACTCTTTTCTTATCTGACAAAGTTAGTGACATGGGTCCTAAACATACAGTGTTAATTATTTTCTAAGAGAAGGAATATAGTGAAAGAATCTGTTCTAACTCACACCTTTGAAAAGAATTTCCTAGTACCAAATCATTCCAATTTAATGATTTTTCCACCCTCTTTATTTATACAATAGGGTTTTATCTTTGAGTAACTGAAACTATTTACGGTCACCTACGTTTTATGAATTGGCTTTGTTTTCAATTTAACACTGATCTAACTATTCTCCATCGTTAAGCTTCAATCACAAAAAAATGCACTAAAAGAAATATTATTAGTTTATCATTTAAAATGTGATTTAGAATTACTAATTAAAATGATATTTGGATCACCCCGTGCCTCAAAATTTCCTACACATACAAACTACATTTATGAAATAGTTATTTGCATCCTGAATTACTCCACTTAGGAAAAAGTATATCTTTTTTTAATAGTTAATACAACCCCTTTTCGCACTAGGACTATATATATATAATGCTTAAATAAGAAGCAATAACATTAGAAGAAAGTGATGAAAGCAACTGTATAACACTTATTGTTTGTGCATTAGTTATAATACATAACTTATATAATTAAAAAGAGATGAGATGAACCATGTATGTGTGTATATGGATTCTTAAGGCATTTTGTAATGGGTATACGGGCATGAAAGTACCTTCATATACAAGGATGTAAACAGATCAGTTCCGGGCTGGAGCCATGTTAAATTCTAAACCATTACCATTCTTAAATGATGGATCCAGTTCCATTTCTGACTTGGAACTTGTTTTACAAGTTTTAGATCTAGTTTCAATAAGATGATCCGGATATTGCTCCGAAACCAGTTCCAATTAGAAGACTGTGACCGAGTTCCAAAATCGGTTTGATTACCTTTTTTAATTCTTAATTTTTTACTTTTTCTTAAAATAAGAAAATCATTTAACTCGTAGCATTGCATCAAGTCTACTAATATATAAAAATATTAAATATAAAAATGATCGGTAAATCAGGAAAATTGACAAGCAATTGCTATTATTTATTTATTTATTTTTTTATCTTATCATGGAGTCATTTAATGGGCTTTTTAAAAGATGAGAGGCATCTAAACAAGGTGTATAGGTCAGCGGTGATTACAACTTACAAATCACTGATTGTGATAGGAAAAACTTTCTGTTTTGTTCTTTCCACGTTCCAAACATGATCAGAATGAACTAAAGAAAAAGGAGCTCTATAAACATTAAATAAGTCTTTACAATAGAAGAAATATCATGTGGGGTCCAACATGAGTGCTCCCACAGGGTAGCAATTATTGACCCGGCCCGTGAACCAACCCAGCTTACTTTGTAATTGAAGGGTTAAGTTGACTCTTTCCAGTCTGAGGTTTTATTCAGGTGGACATGTCGACTTTTTTAATTTCTGCTTTTTTTTTTTTTGGCCTATTTATGAAATTAAGCTACTACTTTTTAAGTATAGTTAATATAATTCGGAAACCACATTTTCCCATCAACATTGATAATAATAATAATAAACATGACTTCTTTTTGGAAAAAGACTAAACACTAGATTAAAATTATATATGGATAGTGATAAATATGCTGATAATAACATATCAAATTTATACTTATCAGAAAGGAAAGATAGTATTATTGATAGCATATCATTACAGCATTACTTTTGTACACCTACTAATGCTAAGGCCTTATTTCTTTACATTAGATTACATAGGAATTCAAGGTCAAATACGAAGAACTTCTAAAGAAGTGAGGAGTGGAGGATATGAGCTAAGGTGGAAATGCTGATTGACTTTCATAGGTATTAAATTACAAGGTGATTTAATTTCGTAAGTTGGATATTAATTTCTCACATTCTCTTACTCAATTTCCATGAAAGGGGAAATTACTTTTTTCTTAGCATGAGAGCAAAAGGGGGAGGTTAATTACTTCACAGATATTTTAGGATATTTACTTTTGGATGGTTAACTATTTATGGCATGAGGTATCCCAATTACTTTGTATTCAATTCCTTTGTATTCTAAGGCCAAAAAAGGCCCCAAATGATTTTCTTTTTTAAAAAAACTACAATTATATAAAGATTAAAAAAAAAAAAAAAAAAACACTCTAGCATGTACAATAAGCTCGGTCTATGTTAAATGTCAAGCCCCATATTGTAAAAGCTTCAGGTCATGCTTCTAATTACATTAAAAACAGACCATTTAATTATTAGACCAAAGATTTTAGGCCCGGGACTAGCCTACAGACATCCACAGGTGGTGGCAACATTGTCATATCATATGGTTTTACTTTGAGCTTAAATGTAAGACCTCTCAAAATATGCATCCAGAGACACAAAATGCTTAGGGAAGATTCATGGCCAAGAAGGGCCAGGATGTAGCTTGCCTTGCCTATCCCATTACTTATCCGGTTTAATATTCAGGTTCCGATCCAAGTCTACTGGCCCGCAAAAGTAAGGTTCGGGCCCAGCCCTTTTTCTTTTATATACATACATACAAACTTGACACTCCCCTTGTCTAGTAGTCATAACAGCTGGGCCTTTAAGCACATAGGACCTAGGCCTTGCTCATTTAACGACCAGGACATATAACTAGGCCCAGTTACTATGGGTAAAACATAAAGCCCAATTCAGCCCATAAGCACCCTGAAACAGGTGTTGAGAAAAGTACATATATTGTTAGTACCAAGTACAGTCAGTAATAATTCAATATTTAAGAGACAGGTCTAAACACAGTGAATTAAACAAGAAGTAAATATAGTATGAAATCACTCACTGTCTGAAGACAGAAACAGAGTATTGTTGCAGAAGCTTTGAAGTCCAGTAATTCATAGAAGATAGGTGATCAGGGCTAGTGTTACACACTATGTCCTTAAGACAAAATTCACCCCCGCAATGGTACTTACGAGTTTCAACAGCGTTTGTCTCCAAGGATACAATAATCAAACCACAACAGTTGCAGCACTACAAACTGTGTGACTGGCGAACCAAAAGTGCAGCAGGACTCTCTCCTTGACTCAGATGATAACTCATAAATGCAATGCGCAACAGCAATGAATGGATGATCAAAACTACATGGACAATATGCTATATATAGATTGCTTCAGTACTCTTTCATGAGGAGTTGCATCTGTTCAGAACAGTGATTGTTCAGTGAACAGATGCTACCTCAAATTGGAGTTGGGACACACCCTTTCATATGCAAAAGGACACAGCACACCACTAAGGACACATCCCATTTATAAAAAGGAAAATCTTATTAAATAAAATTTCTCCAAAAAATTAAATAGGTAGTGGGCCGAGCCAAGGCCCAACTCGTGCATGAAGCCCAAGCCCGGCCCGGCTCGGGGCAGCGCGTGCGCGTGTGGTGGTGACCCCACCTTGATCTAGGTCCTCCCTCCCCCACAAAAGTGGAATGCCCATTGGGGCTCATTTTATACTACCAAGGTAAGTATATTTATACCCAAGGAATGTTTTGCTCCCAAGCAATGTGGGAAGCAAGTTCACCACTTCCTTTGTTTCTATGTTTAACATGTTTAAGTAGTGGTGTTTAGGAGGCAATTTCTCATTCACTCCTTAATGGATTAGAGCAATCCAATACATGTAATTAATCTACTCATGGAGTATAATACATTCCCATGTATTCCCACAAAAAAGGATAAGTGGGTCCCACTTAGTTTTTTGCTCAAACTTTGACAAAAGCAGTGGTGCTCTAGGCCATTTTTCCAACAATATTATGGTATCTTTAAATTAAAATTATTGTGGGTGAAATGACCCAAAAGCCCATGACCTGTGTATGGAAGGGCATACATATGATAGCTGATATATCTGAATCCTCCAAAAGGATCTGGAGATATTCCCTCCCTTTATGCCTGGGATAACTTAAAACAGAAAGTCTACTTGTCCCGGATTTCATGTCCCGGGACAAGCACGACTCCACAGGGAGGGGCAGTTTGGTCATTTTTGAAAATGACCAAACTGCCCCTCCCTGTGGAGTCGTGCTTGTCCCGGGACATGAAATCCGGGACAAGTAGCATGGCTCAACTTAAAAAAACAAAAGGCTTCTATCATTGCTATCTGCTTTGTTGTGTAGCATGTGCATGCACTATGTATTGAATAATCAATCTACTTTCTTTAATGTATAACAAGACGCATGCAGATGCAGATGCAGATGCAGATGCAGATGCCCTTGGAAGAACCAAACCACGCAGATGCTTTTTGATAATAGAAAAAAAATGCAGATGTGAGAGCATTTGGATGCATCCATTAAATTTCAAAAACATGCAGATGTGAGAGCATTTGGATGCATCCATTAAATTTCGTGAACGGGTCTCCACATTGCAGGTTTTTTTAAGGCAGAACTCCACATATCTTTCAACTCAAATGCAGTACATCCAAACGCTGACAGCCATAAATGCTCCATGTGAAACAATTGCAAAAGTCCAATACCAGCCTTCTAAACGTGACAGGGACAAAGGGAAGAGGATCCCCTGTTTGGACCAATGATGGGGTGCCATATAGGAAGTAAATTTTTTCTTTTTTTTTTAAAGCAGAGGAGATGAGATGACGTCATTGATATAACATCTCCCCCACATGTGGCACCCCCTGACTGACCCCTGTTTGGACCTACTTTCGGGACCAAAGGGGCAAGGAACGTGGGTGTTTTGATCTAACGTTCAAGATGAAATATTTCCGCATTTTTGAGTTTTCGGCAAATTTCTGAGAATAATTTTTGGAATAATAAAAAATTAAAAAAATAAATATATATAGAAGAAAGAAATAAAAATAAAATATAAGTATTGCATATTACTGCATATGAGTATTGAGAAAAAAAAAAGTAAAAATTGTGCTAGAAATCGTACTGTACTAAAATTGACAACCGTAATGGATCGAAATAACCAAAATGGCCAGAATGGACTGAAATTCAAACCGAAATCTTTTAAATGGGGATAAATAAATAAATAAGTATATTGGGCCAGCTCCTATTGAAATCATGATCAATTTTACTTTTAGAAGACTAAATAGCGAAAGGTTTTGGATTCAACTTTGACTATTGTCTCATTAGTTTTAACCGTCATTGAACAAAAGATCAATATGTTATTATACTTTTAGGTTTCTAATTTAATTCTTCACTGCTACTTTTTAATTTTGGATTTTGACAGAATGAATTAAATGAAGAAAGAAGAAAACTGAAAAGCCTAATGAGCTCATTTAATAGTTCTCATAATTTTAAAAAAGTTTTCAAAGTGAAGTTTGTAATTAATGCTAAATAAATTTTTTTCTTTGTTTTAACCAGTTGAAGGAGCTCCCATTTTAAAATCAATTATACTTATATAGGTGCCCTAAGCGCTTAGCACAGCCGGCTCTAAGATACATAAATTTGGAGACTTGTCTCACTTTATGACCTAAAACCATTAATGATTGCCATCATTTTAGATGGGCTCAGCTAATTGGATTATTCCTAAATTGTGGCATATTTAATGCCAACAGCTTATATGTGAGGACCCCCATCCCTTTTTCTTACCGTATCATAAGAGTTACTCTCACAAGTGCATCTCACACACACACACATATGAGGCAGCTCTCATAAGTTAAAGCTTAGGATAATGTATGCTCAAGTAAGCTCAAGTGTATAGTGGGATCCACCTAGAGACCTGCATGAGGATGGGGATGAGGGATTTCAACGACTCCTTGGGACCTTTTTCTTCGCTAGAAATCAGCGCCAACCATATTTTCTATCATCTGCATCTGGACTCCAAAAGTTAATGATCAAACGGTCCATTTAGATCGGTACATAGTCGATCCAATGGTCGAGTATATTCGGAGCTAACAGAAAGTTGGTAGGCATGTGCAAAGGGGGTCGTGTGTTTGACCTATTTGGATGAACCAAGGGTGGGCTCCACAAGCGTGAGCTTACGGAATCTTATCTTAAGCTTAAAATAAGATTCCATAAGCTAATGCTTCAAAGTTCTCTCTCTTTTTCTTGTGTTTGTGGTGATGATTCCTTGGCTATGGAAGGGTCCAGAAAAATTAAGAAGTAACTTGTTTAGGTTCTCACGTGTTTTTTTTTTTTCCGCTTAAACGTGTTTTATATGAGTATTAAATAGAAACAGGTGGCCTACCTGGTGACGTTCTTAATTGGCGCGGGGCTTTTGTCTCGATTCTCATTGATGCATGTGGTCACATGGGTTCCACACTGGGGCACCTATGTCTATGTGTGTGTGTTTTTAATTCGCATAATAAAGAGTATTTTTTTGTAAAACACTGAGAGCGAGCAAATACAGCTTATAAGTCCAAAGGATCCTTTCACTTAAAAAATGCAATGGATTGAAAATTGGACGGCTACCGTCCTATACATAAGTTTAGAACGTCCACAAGAAGGCCATTATTTTTTTCACTTAAACAAAATCATTAGGTCACATTTGGCAACCAAATTTTATCATTAGGTCGCATTCGGCTATGGGATCCTATGCCTAGCCTAATTAAGTTTGTCAAATGGGACTTAGATTACGATCTAAACTGCATGAAGTCACAATTTCCTTTACTACTTCCAGCCTAAATTACAGCCCAAGAGAAGTGGGACCCACCGTCAAGTTGACATACTTTAATTCTTTTTAGTTATTTATCTAATAATGAGTCTAATTGAAAAAACTAACAAAATGGAGTGATTTCAGGTATCGTCCACCTAAGGGGAGGCCATCATTATGTGTAATCCCATTTTCAAAAGATTTTCCTATTAATAAAGTGATTCAAAACGAAGGTAGTACTGGTTAATACACCTGCTTTGCATGATCAAGTTATTTCTTAGTTTTCTTGATTGAAATGAAATACAAAGGTTTTAGACATGAGCTCTATGAAAATCCTTTAGAACTATATCCTTGCCACTTTATATTATAGGTTGCAACAATGTTTGTGCTGTATATTTCAAGAATAAATTAAAAAGTATGACTTTTATTTTTTCCTATATGTTTGATTTCTGTCCTAAAACTTTTAGCGCAAAAGAAAAAAATGGCTTAAATAACAATAAAATATGATGCATATTTTAACAAATAACTAAATAATTTAATAAAGAAAATATGTTACACATTACAAAAATAATTAAGCAAATATAGCATTGACTCAGACTTTATTGGGTTTAGGTAATTAATAGGCACGAGCTTAGGCCTGATAAATATATATATATATATATATCCAAAAGGAACCAAATCTAGGATGTAGAGCTTGTTTTGGAGCATCAGAAAATATGAGATTGAGCATATCTTTTTAAAATAAAATATTAAAATAAAAAAAGATTTAACATCGATTTTTAACATGTGACACTGAACAATATTAATTTATTGTATGATGTGTGAACTGAAGCGAATTCATTGTATATGTGGTACAAGTAATTTGACTCGTGATTTAGTGGATTTTGTTTGATGAATCATAAATGGAAAACAATCTAAACAAATGGATAATAATAACCATTCAATCAAAGTGTTTAAAAACTAATGGATTATAATACTTTAATGAAATATATATCAGAGTTTTAAGAATTCATGTATGGGAGAACTTCAAATTATCCAATAGTTGTCCCCTTAGATGGAATTTCAAATCCATCTTTTTTTATGGAGGATTTGAAATTCTAACAAATGGTATAAAAAGTGGAATTCCAAAAATTCCAAAAGGTGTTTTGGGTGGCTAGAATTTGAAACTCTAATGAAAAAAACACTGCATTTCAAGAGTTGTTTGAAATTCCTCAAAAAGAGGGCCGGCATGCCGGATAAACATTGGGGGCAGCGGGTATGCGACGCTGCATGGGAGACCCACCCTTTACTGAAATATAATAAGTTGAAGAAAATCACATCAAAATCTCATCGATCATAGCATCCCATTCCCAGCATATATTAAATTCAGCAGTGATAAACCACATGCATGCACATTTTCCAATGGGCTTGTCTGTGGTGCACCATTGTCAAGCTCCCACTACTCTCCAAGGACCGGGCCGGATGCCACCTCATTGTTGGAGAGACGAAATCCAAGAGGCTTTCTCCATCTCTACCTTCACGTCTCCTCGCACAATAGTTTTTTTTTTTATTTTTCAAAACTAACCTTCTCAATTTTTAAATAAATCACTTTACAACATTACCCTTTAGAAACTCTCAACCCACTCTACTAAATCTATTCCAAATCTGATATCTAAACGAGTAGGGATGGCATTTTTAACCCGTCCCACCCGGTACGGGTTTTCCCAGCCTCAACTCTTAGACTGGGAGGGTACGGGGCAAAAAAACATACCCTGAATCCGGGGTGGGGCGGCGATGGGTCTGTTTTTTTCCCCGCCCCGCCCCGCCCCGTTGCACGGCCCCATGCCCCGCCCCTGTAACCCACCCCGAAATTAATAATCCTCTAAATATATATATATTAGATTTCTTTTATAATAAATAAACATATTTATATGTAAATTTACACATTGATTTTATGTTGTTATTAAGGATTAAGTAGATTGATTGAAGACTTTTTTTAAAGTTAAACATGTAATTGATTGAACCCTAGACATTATAAAAGCATATAATATGATCACATTCCCTCTAATTCGAATTTAATGAAATTAAAATTGTTAAAAAATCTATCAAAGCTTATTTGACTTTAATCATATATAATGTTAAATTGCGACATGATAAATCATATTAAATAAAACGAATATAATAGAATGATAGATTATGCTTTAAGCTTATAATAACATATATGATTAGAGATAGCAAGGTAAATTATAATTGGTATGATTCTAATCATACTAATAACAATATAAATTATACTAATTTGATATAACATTATAAGATATATCATGCTATACGCTTATAATAACTTATAAGATTAGAAATAGCAAGGTAAATTATAGTTGGTAACTTAATATGATTCTAATCATACTAACAACAATATAAATTATATAAATTTTAATTATATGTAATCAACCTCTTTATTAGTGAGTGGAGTTCAACACTGGAAATGAAGTAAAACCATGTATTGATGGACTTCAAGATATTTTAGAGAGATATTGTCTTTTTTATAAAGAATTTCTCAAAGCATATATGATATTTTCAAGTGTATGTTAGTAGCCTTCAAGGGCTTAGAGGAAATCTTATAAGAACAAATTTCACTTTAAATAGGTAAAATTTCAGGAAAAGGAAAATTTATAATATTAATATTAGATAATTTTTAAAAATTTAAATAATCTAACAGTGCACCACATCGGGGCATGACCCCACGGAGCATGTCGGGGCGGGGACGGGGTGTTTAACATACCCTGAATTGCAGGGCGGGGCGGGGACGGGGCAACCCAATTCCGCCCCCGACCCGCCCCGTTGCCATTCCTATAAAGGAGGGTCACCCGGCCATCTACATAGCTACAAGCATGTTGCATAAGTCTCATTATGGACTCATTACATAATACATGACTATGATTACTTTAGAAATTTCACTCAATTGAAGTTGGACACACTTCAACAATATATCTCCTTTTTTAGACTTAGCTATTAATTTCTTCTTGCAGGATGCCCTTATTTCTCTTAGGAACATGCCATTTCTTTTGACAGTATTTCTTTATTACAGTCTTTCTTTCTTCTATGTAATCAGCCCTATCAGCATGTAAGATAGAGCTTTGTTGCTTTTTTCCATGAGGTTTTTCTTCCTCTATTTGGCTTCTTTTGCCTTTTGTTTTCCTTTCCTTTTTCTCCTTTCAATTCAATTTGCAATTCAGTAAAAAAAAAAAAAAAAAAAAAGAGTTGGACACTTAGATTTCTCACATAATCTAACATTAGTCTTACAAATTTATGGCAGTTTTCAATGGGGACATTTATAAAAGATTCAAATAAACCACACTATATTTTATGAGCCCACAACAAATTTAACTCATTTTGAATAGGACCCACCAAGAATTCCCACATAATCTAATAGTGGATGATAGACTCATTGCGCCTCTCCTCAATAGGATCCACTTACGGACACAATTTTTATAGGGCCATGCAAAGCCCCGTATAAGTTTTTTAATCAAAATTAATTGCATTTCACAATTTAAGTATGTCGCATGAATTTTAGTTCAATAACTTGTTTGTGCTTCTTCAAGCTTAGAACTACAAACTTTGGTCTGGCCTATTTATCATATTTACTGACTAGTCCCATAGTTTCAATATTTGAAGAAATTAGGATTTTAATGCTTACTAGAATCAGATATGATATGAAAAGATCTTGATTCAATTTCAGAAGATTTGTTTCCAGAGAAAGAACTAGATCCTCTTAAAATTCCCAAATACTATAGAGTAGGTCTACAGACAGACGTCTGTAGACAGACCGCAGACAGACTCTATGCAAAGTCAGCCGTATTAGAAAAAAAAAAAAACCAGAAAAAGAGGAAAATTTTTGGTGCCACGTCGGCCGTATTGAAAAAAGCTACCACGTCTGTCTGCCGTCTATCTCCAAACGTCTGTCCCCATTGTTTTTGAATACTATAACAATGAGCGACAAATTCATTGTTCTCCTCAACGAGGCCTACTTCGAAAAATTTGAAACTAATCAAAACTAATGGACTTATCTTTCATGGAGCCGTGCTACAGGTCTTTTAATCAAAATAAATTGGAGTTATTCTATAATAAAAAAAATGGAGTCTCCAAATATAACGACGTGGCCTAAATATTAGGCCAATATGAATTTTGGCTTCTACAAGCTTAGAATAGCCAGTTTGGTCTTGCCATTATAATATTTATGGATAAGACCCATAGTTTAATGCTTAAAGAAATCAAGATGTTGGATCCATACGAGCATTAGATACAAAAAAAAATAAAAATGTATTCATAATTGAATTTTAGAAGATATTTTAGGGAAAGAGTTGGATCTACTTAAATTTCTCATATAACCCAATAGCACTTCTAGAAAAAAGGGTATTAGCGGCAGCCAAAAACCATCGCTAAAAGTGGGGTGGCGGTCGCTAATACCCTTTAGCGACGACTCAACGACCGCCAAGACAGCGACGCAAAAAACTCATTGCAAAAAGTATTAGCGACCGCCACGTGGCCGTCTCTAATACTTTTTGCCACCGCCTAGCGACGGTCAATAAAAAGTTAGTCAAAACTTTTAGCGGCCGTCATGGCCGTCGCTAAAGCTAAAAAAGGCGGTCGCAAATATTTTTTTTTTCAAATTTTTTAACACTCACTGGCGCCACTGGCGGCCACTAATAACTATTTTATTTTTTCAAATTTCTTTTTTTTTTTTATAATTTCTCATTAGTGACCGCCACTTGCGGCCGCTAATAGTTATTTTTATTTTCTAATATTTTTTTATTTTTTTGCTAATTTTATTCCTGCTTTTTATACCTCTACCTGAATATATTATATCCAACTACTACAATCAATTAAAAATATTAACAACAAAACAAAGTCTTATATTAATGATATTAAAAACATTACAAACGTTTCAACAAATTATATTCATTACAATTCATTACAAAAATTTCAACAAATTATATTCATTACAAAAATAAAAATATTGTCTGAGAAGGGTTCCGTGATCGATCCGATGCTCTCACACCTGAAGAGAAAAATGGAAATAAATATTAATAGTTAATTTAAAAAATTGGAAATATATAGTAAATATAAACAAAATTAAAAATTACAATTAAAATTTTGAAAGTTAAACCTACGTTTCGACTCTATGGGCAATCCGGCAGTCGGAATCCCAAACCGTCAGTTCCGGCGGGTCAGGAATGACTATGGGCTCGTGTTCGTCCAGATTCAAGGGCACCGGAGCCCGTTTGCCTAGTTTAGGCGCTCGAAGGCCAATTTACTAAGTTGTAAATTAACGATTTAACTTAAACCTACGTTTCGACCTTACGGGGCAATCCGGGAGTCGGAATCCCGAGCCGTCAGTTCTGGTAAGTCAGGAATGACTATAGGCTCATGCCCGTCCAGTTTTATGGGCACCGGAGCCCGTTTTCCCTGTTTGGGCGTTCGGAAGCCAATTTACTAAGTTTTAAGTTAGCGATTTAACTTTAACCTACGTTTCAACCTTACAGGCAATCCGGGAGTCGGAATCTCGAGTCGTCAGTTCCGGCAGGTCAGGAATGACTATGGGCTCGTGCCCGTCCAGTTTCACGGGCACCGGAGCCCGCTTGTCCGGTTTGGGCGCTCGAAGGCCAATTTACTAAGTTTTAAGTTAACGTTTTAACTTAAACCTACGTTTCGACACTACAGGCAATCCAGGAATCAGATTCTTGAGCCATCATTTCATGCAGGTCAGGTGTCATGTCCCCTGACCCCAATTAGAGAAATAACCGGATCTGGGGAGTGAAATTTAGGACTAATTAAAATTTTTGTCCTTTAGGCCCAACGATCGTAGGTCCGCTGTGAGGATATAATGTTTCAAGCCTCAAGTATAATAAGAATTGCGGAATTCATACAATCTTAAGCACACGGATTATCAACAATGGATAATAAATCTCATTTAATGTTAAGTTTCAAAGGAATGAAAATAAAACTACACAAAGTATTAAATTATTACAATGGCCAATCCAATAATCAAGGCCATTAAAAACAATAGAAAGAAGTCAATAGTATAGAAGGTCCAACGATAACTAAAGAAAGAATAAATGAAACTCTTATGAAGTCCCCCATGAGTCTCTCTCGTGCCAAAATCGATGACGCTACTCGACGTCGTCGGCACGCCATTCCCATTCCTCCTCAGCTTGTTGGAGATCCTCTGGGATCTCCTCACCTGCCTGCTCCTCATAGTAGTCACCTGGGGTGTCGCACACCAAGGAACAGAGTCAACGACATATTGAGCAATAGATAAGCAAAATATAACTAGCATGACATGCATCAAATATAGAATAGAGACAAGTGCAATATCATATGAATACAAGAAAAATGAAGCTAGGCATAGAGCAAGAATAATAACCATCAGAAGCAATAAAGGGGGAATCCTAACATCATCTAACAATAACCACTATACAAACAGTGCAATGCAAGAAACAAGAGGGAGACTTCGAGGATGTCCAAGCCACCTCCCGGGGTATCAGTAACAATCTAGACCAGACTACTGATACCAAAGTCCGGCTCCAGTGGGATCCTAGCTCCCGGTCCTAGGAATAGCAGCACGGTCCAAGCTAGCTCCCAACTATTCAACGCCATGGACGCCGTCCAAAGCCGATTGCTCACCCCGATGTCCGAGTAACCGGCCCATCAATAAACCCCCAATCTGCAGATGGCCATGATACGCAATAAAACAAAGTGGTGTTGACACAAGAATAGACCAAGACAAACAAGTCTGGCTAGCTCAATGCACACGACATGATTATAGGGATTATCTCATCAAAGACAATACAAGACAAATCAAACACCTGATAATCCCTTCCATACCAGCCAGTCCTGTTTATCAATACATGACACATGGTTCCTACAATACACTCTAAGTCAGGTCCATATCCTAATTCTAAAAGAATTTATATTTCATACTTAGTTAAGTGTTTTATGCCAATAGAGTATACAAGAAATAATATGAATGGATAGAATTCACAAGTCAAGGGGGAATTACAATCCAACCTAGGCAAGTGGTGTCATCCCTGTATTCCACATGTTCTAGCGGAGTACGTGTGGAATTTGAATCAATGATGCTTCTAGGAAAATTCCTTGGTGTACAATCATGTTAAGCATCTAATGGAAAAATTTCATACGCATTCGGTTAAACTATGTACAATACACGAATACCTAGACAACCCATCGAAGCACACCAAGCCACGTGCTACGATTTTAACCCCATTAATGGTCAAATGAGAGTGGGTGCATGGTTTCCAACATCTAAGGCCCAAACCTAAGTTATTTGTCTCATTTACAATAAAACATGAGCTGAAACAGTAATCTGAATATTTACATCACTTTCCGACCTCCGATCGTGATGAAACTAGAACCATTGGATTCTACATCTCGAGAGCTTTCCAAAGGTATATTACATGTAGAATTCCAACGGACAGATTAAAAGTTATGCGTCTCCGAAGTTCGCTTGTGCTGTAAAAAAAAAGCAGACCGATCGATCGGTCTGAAATCAGCCACAGTTAGTAACAGTGCCGATCGATCGGACTGCAGGTCAGATCAATCGGAACTGCAAGCTGAACCCCGAAAATGGCCGAAAATTGGTTTTTCTTGCCCATTTTCCTCCGGCCAATCCATGGCTAACCTGCATAAAATGAGCCACCATGCTCCCCAATCATCACATTCGTCATTTCCATAATCTCCAACAAATTAAATACAACCTATAACTACCAATTACAATCTTTTATTTAACCCAAACCCTAAAAAACCCAATCTAGCATATAATCACAATCAATAACAAACAGACTTGGAATTAAGGTAACCTAACAAGAAAACATAGCCAATCAATAAAGAAAATACACACATGATCCATTATACAATGCAAATCTACTTGCCTCAATCAAGAAGAAAGTTGGAAATTGGGGAAAACTCGAGGAGAAACCTTCTACCGCGAAAACCACCAATCTAACCCGCTCAAAAGCAACCTAATACGCAAAGAAGAAGGAAGGGAAGGAAAAAGATCATGAACAACCTAAATCTAACCAAAAGAGAAGGTGATTGAAAAGATGAGGTTAAGAGAAACTTTACCAAACTAAGATTAATGGAAAGAGGAGATCGAGAGGATGAAAGTGAGCGGTCCGGATCTTCGAAATGATCTCTTCTTAAGGGAGTTCTGGGCTTGAGAAGATGAAGAGGAAGAAGAAAGGCTGCTGTAGCTTTCGTTCGTTGCAGAGACGAATAAAGAACTAGGGTTAATCCCTGTTTAGGAAGAGAGGGAGGGGGAAAAGACTGATTTGCCCTTAAGTGGGTCCGGTGAAGAAATGGACCACTTGAGGGGTTTGCAATCGTCGGATCGCGATGAGCTAAGAGACAAAAACGATCAGCGCGACGAGACCTTTCTAACGAACCCAAAAGTCACAGCGATTGAAATTTTCGGAAAAACACTCAATTTTCCCTAAATGGCAAACTACCCCCTTACTAGGGTCAAACGCACTCTGAATCGCACGAAACTTCGTAGACGCTAATCTAACACAAAAAGAAACTTGCTCATGATCTAAACCCACTTAAATATCTAAAATACAATTTAATTATAATAATAGCTAAATAAATGGGTCAATGGCCTACTATTGGGCCCAACCGACCCAATAAGGTCGCATACCTTACATCAGGAATCACTGTGGGCTCGTGCCCGTCCAGCTTCACGGGCACCGGAGCCCGTTTGCCCGGTTTGGGCACTCGGAGGCCAATTTACTAACTTTAATATTAACGTTTAACTTAAACATACATTTCGACTCTACGGGCAATCCGGGAGTCGGAATCCCGAGCCGTCAGTTCCGGCAGCTCAGGAATGATTATGGGGCCGTGCCCGTCCAGTCTCACGGGTAACGGAGCCCGTTTGCCCGGTTTGGGTACTCGGATGCCAATTTACTAAGTTTTAAGTTAATGTTTTAACTTAAACCTACGTTTCCACTCTACGGGTAATCCGGGAGTCGGATTCTCGAGCCGTCAGTTCCGGCAGGTCAGGAATGACCATGGGCCCGTGCTCGTCCAGTTTCACGGGCACCAGAGCCTGTTTGCCCGGCTTGGGCTCTCGGAGGCCAGTTCCGTACTTTCTAAGTTTCTACATTTATAAGTTTCCAACTTTTTAAGTTTCAGAATCTATAAGTTTCTAAGACAACTTAAAAAATTTCTATACATGTTAAAATCTGGAATTAAAAAAATAATTATACCTGGTCAGGATTAGTCGAGGATGCTGGATCATGATCGCCCTCTCCAACCGAGTCATGTCTCGCCCTGTGGCCGCTGCTAGCGTCAGGTGCCTGTAATTATTTATTATATAGTTAAAAACAATTAAAAAAACATAAATATTTACACATCAATGACATAATTGACAATTTAAACGTACAAAATTTTTTCTTACTAACCTGAGTGGTGGTGGGTCTTAAGCGAGCGGGCCGCAACTCTGTGATAGACGAGACTCCAGCTCTGCAATCTCGGCTCTCAACTCGGCCCTCATCTCTACCTTGACCTCAACTGTCACCTTTTTTCTGATCGCTGCCTTCATGGACTGCAGCAATTGCTCGACCTCCTCATCTGTACGGAGGGGCAAGCCCTAGGAGGAGCTAGCACCGGATGACTCCACTTAAGCGATGTGCGAGAGTGGAATGCCCGTCCGATTCGTGAGCGTGTGTCCGTGCCCGTCCCGGCCAACGACGGAGTGGAATATCTCATCCCTCCGCGATGGCAAACTGCGCTCCTCCTCGAGCAAGTCCTCCAGGCGTGACTGAAACAGGGCCTGCGTAGTTGATTCATTTAATATGCTATCATGCATAACAAGCCATAGTAATAGACAGATAATATAAGCGGTTCAATATAAAAACTTACGACAATAGCTGCACCCTCCGAGTGGCGAGGATCTCGAGAACGTATCCAGACAGCCATTTTGTCAACCGGATTGCCCTCGGTCCACAATTGTTTGGTGGAGAGTTATATTATTAGTATAATATCATACAAAATGACAAAAATATAAATTACATGTACGATCTAACTTTTTACCTCGTGGCGGACCTGGGTGATGTGTCGAGTCCCCAACCTGTGTGCGGGACCCTGCATTGCGCGGTTCCGCTCATTCGTATCTGCCTCTCTCTATTTTCAATATTTATTAGTTAATTTTTGTTAGTTACGTTAGTCACTAGTAAATTGTTAAAATTAAAATAAAAAAATTATAAGTTTTTCACCTGAGCCTCCTCGCTCGTCTAGTACCGAACGAGCTGAGTCCACTAATCTAGGAGAACACCCCTCGGAACTCACTCTAGTATGTCAGAGGCATCCTGATGTGGCTTCCAGTGCTGGATCTTTATTTTATTTTTATGATCTTTTCACATCTTTCGGCACTTCGACATGCACACTGGTCGGAAGAGCTCAGGACATGCCCTCGAATTGTCCTGAAAAGGACAAATAATTTTTCATTAGGTTATGGTTTAAATTGACACATCCTGATGAGAAATGTTAAATTATTACCTTAACCTGCTGCCAGACACGGTCTAGTGTCTCCACCAGAAATGCCTCCCAGTAGAGTGTAGTCAAAGGGAATGCATATGGATCCCGGATCATATGTCCCAACTGGCAATCCAGTAAAGTGCCGTCTCCAAGCTGGTTTTTTCCCATTTTACTCAGAATTTTTTCATTGTTTTCTCAGAAATGAAGGGGAGGGGTTAAAAGGCTCTGATAATTTTAAGTGAAGAGAAAACACGTATATGGTAAACTGGTCCTAATAAGAATTTGAGAAGAAAATCAATGCAGAGGGGACAATCCAAATTGACTAATTATGAGAAAAAAAATTGTTTGTTCAAAGTGGGCCAGGCCACAGTAGCTTGCAAATCCACAAGTGATTATAAATTATGAATCTCAGTCAGTTTTTTTTCCAAAGGATTTATCTGTTTTTTTTCTTCTTCTTCTTTTTCACAATTGAGAATTTCTCATATTAATATTGTTTGACCAAAAGCCCCTTTTTACTATAGGAATTCAATAGGAAAATTTTCCTGGAGTTTTCTCCCGGCCTGTTAAGAAATCAAGGCGTACAAGACTCATTCTTTCACAGAAACTCAAATGTTTCTAATGAGGTTTTTAGGTACCGTAAGTAAATGAAGAATGAACTAGATTTGAGTTTGGAAATCATCATCATCATCCACAAAACCTTCCAAATTACAACTAAAACAAACAACTAAAACAAGCAGGCAATAATTCACAAAACCCAATTCAAAGCCCCAAAATAGAAGGCGAGATCTCACTGTAATAGGATGTCGGTGTCGGAAGGGAACCACGTGCTTCGAAGCGCAGCTCGCCGATCAGCTGACGTGAATCCGGTCTGGACTCCGACGAACCCCAGGATTTTACGCCGTTCTCAGTGCAGAGCGAGAGGGCACAGTGGCGTGGGCGCAGTGCAGAGCAAGAGGGAGAGGGAGGGAGGGAGAGGGAGAGAGAGAGAGAGAAATAGAGAGAGAGGGAGAGGGAGTGGGAGGGGGAGAAAGAGAAATAGAGAGAGAGAGAGAAAGGAATGGTGTAGAGCAGTGGGAGAGAGAGAACAGTGCAGAGCGAGAGGGAGAGGGAGGGAGGGAGAGAGAGAGAAATAGAGAGAGAAAGGGAGAGGGAGAGGGAGGGCTCCGGCGGTGGTGTGGCCGGTGTGGCCGGAGGACAAAGCGCGGGAGAGGGAGGGATGGAGAGAGAGAAATAGAGAGAGAGAGAGAAAGGGAGAGGGAGAGCGAGAGGGAGAGGGAGGGCTCCGACGCAGGCGGGCTCCGGCGGTGGCATGGCTGGTGCGGTGGGAGGGCAGAGCGCGAGAGGGGAAAATAATTGGGAAGGAAAGTGAAAAGTGAACAGGGAAGGAAAGTGAAAAGCGAAGCTGGGTTTCGTGGGTATATAAATGGGGCTTTAGCGACCGCTGTTGCGGCCGCCATTGGCAGTCGCTAATGTTACTTTTAGCGACCGCCACAGGCAGCCGCCCGCTTTCTGCAACGCCAAAA
Source organism: Umbellularia californica (assembly GCA_028538565.1). Lineage (NCBI taxonomy): Eukaryota > Viridiplantae > Streptophyta > Magnoliopsida > Laurales > Lauraceae > Umbellularia > Umbellularia californica. The sequence continues at coordinate 16,006,817 of JAPQWN010000008.1, read as the reverse complement.
GCCTAAATTCTAGTAGTGTAGTGGCTAACGAATTCAATACTTTCTTGAATGGGGCCCACTTATAAAAAAATTCATTGTCAATTTTTCCATAATCTATCTCGTAATATTACTATTATGTTGATACTTATAAATTTATTGATTTTATGATGAGTTAATGAAAATGAATTTTAAAATTCATTGTCACCGTTTGTTTTATAAGTGTACGCCATGGAGGAGAGCATTGAGTTTGGCCCCAAATGTTATATGCAAATTTTAAGTAGATCTAACTCATTCTGTAAAATAACTTTTAAAATTCAATTAGAATCTTTTTTTTATATCTAATGCTAATATGGATCCAGCATCTCAATTTATTTAACTATTAAAATTGTGGGTCCAATAAGCAAATATTATAATGGCTAAACCAGAATAGGTATTCTAAGCTGGTTTTTTTTTTTTTTTTGTTTTTTTTTTTTTGCTAGAAGGTAAATTTGAATTACGCAAGAAAGAAAGGGCAAAGTGCCCCCAGAGCTAGGATAGCTGAAAAAATTGGAGGAAATTTCAAGAAACTATACAAACATAGGGAGATCTATGCAGTCACCCCCAAAAAAACCAAAATAGGGTGGAGAGGAAGAGACTGCATTAGACCTGGCAGTGAGCAAACAATACCCTTATCCGATCTTTAAAGATCAGTTTAGCTCTCCCTAGCGAACGCTTTCGATTGTTATGCTTTGAATCATTTCTAAGAAACCAGAATTTATTAGCCTAACATGATTAAAGCTGGAAACCCTAATTTCTTTTTTTTATAGAAAAACTCTAATTGATTTTGTTTAAAAGACATGTACGTATATATGGGGCTTAGCACGGTCCCAATAAAAGATGGGTCTATTAGTTTTGATCAGTTTGATTTTTTTTTTATAAGTAGCCCTATTGAGGAGAACAATGAATTTATGACTCACTATTATATTATCTAAGAACCTTAAGTAGGTCCAATTCTTTCCTTGGAAAATATCTTCTAGAATTCACACTACAAGAAAAACTGTTTTTAGCGGGGGCCTAAGGCCGCCGGTAAAAGTGATATTGGCCGCCAGTAAAGCCTTTAGCGGCGGTCAGGGTGGCCGCTACTTAGTGACGGTATATAACTAGTGGGTAAAGGTTTTAGCGGGGGCCGATGACTGCTGCTATTGATTTTTGTTGCAGTGGCCTTAACCACCGGTTAAAGAAATCCATGTGTTAGTCGGATGACGAAAGAAACGTACATAAAAAAAAAATATTAAAGGTATCTCTAACTGAAGGTAAACTACAATTAAAATCTAGAAAGACTAGAATTCTAAGATGTTTATGTGATAATGTGTTTAGACATGATGTTTCCTTGTGTGTATGTGCGTGTGTCACACACAGAGAGAGAGAGAGAGAGAGAGAGAGAGATCTGTTGGTATGAGCTTTGGCTTAAAAGCTAATTCCAAATGAGTATTTTATAGCAAGAGCTTTGGGTAAATAAGTGGTTATTTTTATTCCAAATGAGGATTCTATAGCAAGAGCTTTGGGTAAATAAGTGGTTAATTTTATTTTTGAATAGACTAGCGCATCATTATTTTTATCTTTACTTTTTTTTTTTTTGGCTATGTTTACCTTTTATATAGTCTAGGAGTGAAACTGTAAAACTGATGTGAGCGGGATATGAGTAGGGACAAGTGAGTAAGAGACGACAATAGAAATGTCACAGCCCGACCCAATTTAAGTTTAATTAGTACAAATTAATTATGATTTAGCTACTTTAATTATACTTAGTTATTTATTATGATCAGTTACTAGACTCTATCTGGGCTAGGCTTGATGGCTGGAAGGCCAAATGTCCATCCTTTGCTGGGAGGCTGACAATGGTCAAGCATGTCCTCTCCTCCATTCCCCTTCACATCTCCCTGGTAATTCCCCTTCCTAGCAAAACCTGCCAGCAGATTGAAAGGCCTTTGAGGAACTTTCTGTGGTCATCAAACTAGGAAAAGAAATGGAGTTAGCTACATTCAACAAAAGACCCCTATGATCAAGTAATCATTCTTCCTCTTCCATGCCTCCCTTTCGCCAACACCCCCCCAGCCCTTTTCCAAAGACCAAACCCTCCCTCAAATCCATCTGCTGGCCTTCTAGCTTTCCAGGCTCTCACCCTCTTCAAGAAGGAGAGCCAGTCTTAATCTCTTCATCCTTTTCTCTTCCTCAAACCAACCTCCAACTTCAAGCGGACAGCAGGATTTTAGAGAAGCCATTTTTTCAGAGCTGTTCCTTTCATGACTGGCCTCCTCTCCCTCCCCCTATCCAGCCCCCGGTCCTCGCATCCCCCCTGCCCTCTTTCCACCATCAATCCTTCTCCTCAACCCTCTCCAATCCCTCCCCCAACCTCCTCTGCAACCTGCCCTAACCCTAACCCTCCCCCTCAGACAGATCCCTCTTCATCTAACCCCTGGTTCCTGCCCCCCTTGTCCTTTCCCCTCCTCTTCTTCAACCCTTTGTAAACCCCCTCAAACCTCCCCTAGCCAGCTGCCCTTCTCCGTCCTCAGCCCCTCTCCCCCCCTGGAACCTCGATCGAGTTCTTCTCCTCCAAAACCATCTGCAGCTCCTTCTCCAAACCACCCTGGTACCCCCAAAAAGGTTCCCCCCACTTCCCGAAAAAAAAAAAAAAAATCTATGCTAGCTGCCTCTCCCCCTCAGTCTTCTCCCCCCCACCCCAATCCCCACACCCCCCCTCAACCCCCCCCCCCCCCCCCCCCCCCCCCCCTCCCGTTTCTACTTGATGGAAAACTCTTGATTAAGATCCCCCTTCATATGGTAAATTCCAGCAAACAGAGTTTCTCCCACTCTGCCATCGGGAAATTTGTTGGCAGAAGAACTACGTTGGAAGCCTTGGAAAAACGGGTAGCTTCATCGTGGCGAATGTCCAAACCGTGTCTGATTTCCCTTACTAATAAGGGGAACTTCATCTTCAGATTTCATTCCAAGGAAGATAGAGATCTTCTGGTAGGATCCAGTCCACTGCTAATTGAAAGAAAAAAATTCCTCCTCCAACCATGATCGCCAGGTCAAGATGAATCATCTTGGCCATCGGAGGTTCTTGTATGGATCAGGCTAAAAGGTATCCCTTTCCACTGCTGGAGTAGCGACATCCTTTTATCGATAGCGGCCTCAATTGGAAAGCCTATTCGTCTAGACGAAATAATTGCCAAGCAGAGGATGTTCTCCTTTGCTAGAGTTCAGGTCCTACTGAATGTGGACAGACCTTTACCGAGGTCCCTCTCAGTCGATTTGGAAGGGGAAGATCCGGTGGAAGTGGCAGTCTACTATGAATCCATCCCTTGCTCAGAGTGTCTCTCGGCTGGTCATCCATCATCAAAATGTCGCTTCCAAATGAAGCCAGGGTTGCTGAAGACCCCAGCACAATCGCCAATTTTATTGCTCCCACCATTTTAGAAGACCCAGCTTCAGAGGCAGCAGAGGACACAGAGGCAGCAGAAGACTCAGGGGTAGCAGAGGATACAAAAGTTAGAGCCAGCAGCTTCATCTCCCCTGCCATAATAGGCTTTGGCTCAGAGCAGGGATCCTCCTCCAAGAGGCTAGGCTCTCAACCCTTCCAGGTAACTCTGGAAAACCCATCTACAGCCAATCTCCCCTATGACTCAGCTTTTTGAAACACTTTTTCTGAACACCTGGAAAACCTTTCCAAGCCTGTAGCCTCAGCAGTCTTTTTCCACTCCAGTTTGGCCAATGAGGCCCCACCCAATACCTTCCCTGGTCCCCTACCCTCAGACAACCCTCTTTCAGCTCTTCCTTCGGACTTAGCGTTTGAGATCCTAGAGAGAATACGGGCACCTACCGTAGACTGTTCCAACCCCTTCTCCATTTTGGAAAACAACACTTGTGCAGACCTTACTCTCTCCACTGCCAACCTCAAAAGAATGCAAGCTGCTCCTCCTAAACTGAAAAGGATCATCCCAAAGCAGGTCTCAGTCTCGGCTAACTCCCCAAAACCTTCTACATCCCTTCCCAACCTTGATACCAACATAGATTGCTCCCTAGTGGTCGATCTCTCCCCTTTCAAGATGAAAACCAAACAGAAATCCAAAGGCAAAGCTCTCCCATCCTCAGGTCCAATATCCCCTGGCTCTCCCACCAAATTAGTTACCTAATGGTTAAAATTATCTATTGGAACTACAGGGGTATATGCAATTCCCCTACAAAAACAATGGTTTCCCACCTTTTAGCTATTCATTCCCTTGATATCCTCTTCCTCTCAGAGCCTAAGACTACTTTGGAATCCTTTTCCAATGGGGTTTCTCCCTTTGGGCTCTCTCCTACCTTCTCTAATTTAGAAAATTCTCTGTGGTGGCTCTGTAACCAATCCTCTAATTTTGATTTCACTTTTATAGACCAAACTTCCTAGCACATATCCATTTCCATCTCAGCCTCTCCCTCTTCCTCCCACAGTGTTATTACAGGAGTTTATGGCTCCACAGATTAAAGTCAAAGAAGAAACCTCTGGGAATACCTGGTCAGCAGCTCTAATTCCACTAAGCCTTGGTGTGTTATTGGAGACTTTAATGCCATCCTTCTAGCCAACAAAAAGCTCAGTATTCGTCCTCACACCTCTGCTTCGGTCAAAGATTTCAATGATATGGCCCTGGCAGCTAGTTTGAAAGATATGGGATATAGAGGGAATAATTTCACTTGGGCAAACAACAGGTAGGGTTAGGCCTTTGTGGCAGCCAGGCTAGAGAAAGCCTTTGCAAATTCTTCTTGGATTGACTCTTATGAGGATCCTATGGTAAATCATCTTCCTAGAATCTCTTCAGATCATAGCCTTATTATCCTCTCCCACAGGAAAAACCTTTCTTCAAAAAATAACCCTTTTAGATTCGAGGAAAAGTAGCTTTCCCATGAATCCTTCACTAAGGTTGTAGAGGACAGCTGGGCAACTCCCTGTATTGGCTCTCCCCAGTTAATCTTAGTGTCCAAATTAAAGATTCTAAAGCTCAACCTTAAGACAAGGAGCAAAGAAGTATATGGCCACTTCAAAAATCATATAGCAGAGGCAGAGGCCCAAGTTTTAACTAAAGAAGTAGCTTTCGAAGCCCAGCCTAGTGATTCCCTCCTCGAGGACCTGAATATAGCCAAATCCTCCCTCCACAATTGGCTTAATGTGGAGTCTACTCATTGGAAGCAACGAGCCAAGGTGAAATGGCTTCAAGAAGGGGATAGAAACACTAAATTCTTCCACCTGTCAGCTAAGGCCAAAGGAATCCGCAACCGAATAGATAAAATTTCTGTTGAAGGAACTCTCTATGAAGAAGCTCCTCAGATCAAAGAAAAGGCTGCATCTTTCTTTTCCAAGCTGTTCCAAGCTGACTCAGTTATCCCAAAAGAAAATCTCTTCCATTTGCACGGCCCTTCTGTCTCTGAGGCCCAAAACCAGTTTCTAGTTTCTGTCCCATCCCAGGACGAAACTCGGAAGGCTGCTTTCGACCTCAAGAAGAGTAGCTCCCCAAGCCCGGATAACTTTTCAGGAGTCTTCTTCACTAGTTGTTGGCATATAGTGTGCAAAGAAGTTTATGAAGCAGTCACCCACTTCTTCATTTCTGGTCGTCTGCTAAGAGAATCTAATGCTTTCTTCATTTCCCTTATCCCCAAGGTCTCCTTGCCAGATACTTTTGCATATCTCAGGCCAATCAGTCTCTTGAATTTTACTTACAAAATATCCTCCAAGATTTTAGCATCAAGGCTTTCTACCATCCTTCCCTCCTCATTTCCCACAGGCAATCTGCCTTTCTTAAAGGGCAGACCACCCATCATAATGTGGCCTTAGCTCACGACCTGATCCAAAAGCTAAATTCCAAGGTCAGTGGAGGTTCTATGTTCTTGAAGTTGGACATCACCAAGGCCTTTGACATACTCCAGTGGAACTTCCTCTTCAGAGCCCTCAAATTCTTCAACTTTTCTTCAGCTTGGATAAACCTCATTAGAGAGATAATCTGCACCAGTAGAGGATCTGTTTTAATCAATAACAGTCCTAGTGGCTTCTTCTCCTCCTCATGTGGTCTGCGCCAAGGGGACCCTCTGTCGCCCTATCTGTTTATTCTAGCTGAGGAGATTCTTAGCCTCCACATTGAGCAACTAAGGTCTTTAGGGAAAATTCAACCAATTTCTCCAGTGCCTAATACTCATTGCCATCTGCTCTATACTGATGACATCCTGATTTTCCTCATAGCTCTTAAGCCTGGGTTGAGACAAATCAAAGAGCTAGTCTCCAAATATCAAGAATCATTTGGTTAGTGTTTTAACCTCGCAAAGAGTAACCTTTATATGGGAAAATGCTCAGCTAGAAGAGCTCAGATGATTTCAGGTTTCGTCCCAATCTCCAGTGCCTCTCTTCCGGCAATTTATCTTGGAGTCCCTCTCTTCTTTGGAGCTTCTAGACACTACCATTTCAATCAATTACTAGACTCTATCCGGGCTAGGCTTGATGGCTGGAAGGCCAAATGTCTATCCTTTGCTGGGAGGCTGACAATGGTTAAGCATGTCATCTCCTCCATTCCCCTTCACATCTCCTTGGTAATTCCCCTTCCTAGCAAAACTTGCCAGCAGATCGAGAGGATTCTGAGGAACTTTCTGCGGACTTTAAACCAGGCAAAGAAAAGGAGTCATATGGTGAACTGGGCAAAGGTCTGTCTGCCAAAGGCAGAGGGTGGGCTGGGCATCCGCCGAGTGAAGGAGTTCAATGATGCATGCCTGATGAAGCTAGGCTGGTCAGCAGCTACATCGAACTCTCTCTGGGCTTCTTGGTTCCGAGGTCGATATTTCAAGCTCTCTCCCATCTAGTTCGCAGGCAATCCCAAGGCTGGATCCTGCATCTGGAAAATGATCAGATCTTTAGCCTCCTTAATTCAGCTTGGTAGCCGCTGGGTTCTGGGAAATGGCATATCAATCCAGCTTTGGTTAGATAACTAGATCGACCATGATCCAATAGCTCCAAGATTCCCCCTCCTACTCTTCTCCGAAAGAGACCGGGTGACGGACATCATACAGGGGAATTCCTTGTCCATTCCTGCATCTTTGCCAGCAGACGTTCATAGCTTCCTCCTCCAGCACACCAACCTTATACAGCTGCATGTCCCCTCTGCTCCAGATAAGCTTTCCTGGAAAGGCCATGCTTTTGGGGACCTCTCCCTTAAATCAACCTGGAATTACCTGATCCCAAAGGAGAAGCTGCAGCCTGGTTCAGTTTAGTGTGGAACAAAGTCATCAACCCAAGATTATCCTGCTTCAGCTGGTGTCTCCTTCTCAGAAAACCTCCTACAGATTTTTGGGCTCAACAAATTGGATGTTCTATGGCATTCAGATGCTATTCCTGCCACAGCGAAGGAGAAACAGACCTTCATCTCTTCTTCACTTGTTCCCTAGCCAATCAACTCTGGAATTGGCTTCTTAGACTCTCGGGTAGATACCTGCACACTCCTCTCTCAGCCACTCCTATTTGGTCAGCTTTATCCATGGGTGTTGATGGCTCTGGAAGAAAATCTGCGGCTGCAATCTGTTCCAAGCCATCAATACACTATGGTTCCTCCAGAACGAAGCAAAGCACCGCAGTAAGATTCCTTCCTTGCAGTCAGTTAAGATGGTCTTTATTGAAAGATGCAGAGGCATGTTCAGCCCCTCTCTCGGTAGTCAGGTCATCTCATCTCATCCAATTTTGAGAGCTCTAGGGTGTGGTGATTAACCAGTTCTCTCAGTTCTTCTTCTTCTGAGAGCTCTCGGGCTGCTAAGAGTTGGGGAGAGTTGTCTTCTATTCCCTCTGTAATGCTTCCTGTTATCTTTTGCATTGTAGATGAGCAGTCCCTTGCTTTGCCCTTCTTCTGTCTGTTGGAGCCCTTCTTGTCCAGTTGAGCATTTTCTGACTGGTTTTTTAGTGCGTCATGGAGATGAGGATTTTTCTTCTTTTCCTAGTCAGATGTTTCTCTGCTGCAGGTGGTGTGCATCTCCCTAAAGGTAGCAATTGTTTCCTCTCATCCCAGTGTCAGAGCTTCGTCATTCAGGGAAGTTAGTTCAGTCCAGTGGGTATCGTGCTCAGATGTTCCTTGCTGCAACCAGTTCTTCTATGTATCTTCCTCTTCAGTTAAGGGCTGGTGTCAAATTCTCGCTGAACCTCGAGGAGATTTGCAGTGTAATTTGGTAGAGTTCTATTTCTTTTAAGCAGGGACAATGCTGGGAGGTGTCCTGCAGCGTCTTCTCCTAGTGCTGATCAATGCTTTCTTCTGTAGGGGGAGTTTGGTTTAGCCGCTGAGTTGGGTCCCTCCCTTGGGAAAATTCCTTGCTCTTTGTAGTCTGTTTAGCAGCTGGTGAAGTAGCTTGCAGGGGCCTTGATGCTGGCCCTGTCTATTTGCATCAGAGTACATTCGTCAGTAGTGCAGTGTGTGTGGCTTTGGGTAAGAAGGGTGGAGCAGTGCAGAGTTTAAATTTGCAGGTTGTTCTATTCTTTGCAGTGTGTGCTTTAGATTCCCTGCAATTTTCACCTCGCTGTTCAGCCCTCTAGATCCAACTGAAACTGCCTTGTGCTTTCCCCTTTCATCTTGGTTGCATTCTCAGCCCGATGAGTGCAATGTCTAAAGCCTTTTGCTAATGCACATATCAAGGATCAATTTTAAGCTTGTCTCCCTCTGTTTGGCTTCTTTCTCTTTCTGTTTTGGCTCCAGCTAAGTTATTTTGCTTCTGGATGTATTTTTTCTTCTTTTTCTCTTGGGGGCCTTGCCTTCCTTCTCTCTTTTCAATACTTTTTTACTTAATGGCAAATTGAATTAAGGAGGAGGGAAAGGCCTATGGCCCCCAAAAAAAGAGAGAGAACCAACCCAAGCAGCCAGACAAGCCAAAGGAGAAAACACAGAGAAGGAGGGAAAAGAGAAAAACAAAAGAGCAACCAGAGACACTACAGAAGCAAACTGCAGTACTAGAAGCAGCACAAAAATCCAAAGGGCAGAACAGGAGCCTGAGAAGGAGCTGAGCCGTTGAGAGAGAGACCAAAGCACTACCCAGATCAGAAACGACAGCTGAGCAGGACACAGCCAAGCCTCACCCAGACAACACAGCACCTGGGTAAACTACAACTCAGCCCACAGCTGAGCAACACTGCTCCACTTCCACGGCAACTGCTCTCGGAGGGAGAGAAGAGACACAACAGAAAGCAGAGAGGAAAACCAAAGCACTACCCTGAACAAAAGCTGAATGCACCAAAACAAGAAAACAGACCCTGCTCCACTTCCTCAAACACTGCTCAAAACAGAACCACAAAGAAACTTTAGGAAAATCGAGCTACAGAGGGAGGCTACACCTTTCAACAGAACTCAGAACTGTAGCAAACTCTACACACTTGCACACTCAGCACTCCTACAACTGGAACAGAGCATCTTCTACAGCAAGAAGACTTCCTGGAACAAGACTAGAAAGATCCGAAACCAAATTGAAAACTTCTCAAAATCAAGCTGCTGGGATAGAAATCAACCAGCATCCCACCCTAACGCCCTCAGAATAGGATGAGAGGGCGCGGTCTTACCTCTGAGCCGATCCATATAGAAGAACTTTGCTCTGGCCAGAGAAGGCTACAAATTGCAGTGCTTTGAATCGTTTCTGAGAGACCAGAGTGATGGACCCTCGAATTCCGTCATCTCCTTCCGCCCCGGGGGCTGCCGGGTTCCGGCGGAGGAGGAAATGCGGGTATCAACATTTTTGTACAGGTATGCCAGATTTTCTATTCTACTTGGAATTTGGAATGGTGATGATTCGGAGATTCACCTTCACAAGTAGAAAGGAAATCGATCATTCTTTCTAACTTCTCAAATTGCATAAATATTTAAGAAAATAGACAATTTTGTTTTAAATGTCGTAAGAGGCGATTTTTGTTTGTTTGTCGTGAAAGGCGATTTGGTGCCGTGAAAGGTGATTTTGCCGTGAAAGGCGATTTACAAATCTCATCAAAATGAAAGAAAAGAATTGTGATTTTTTTTGTCTCTTTAAAAAATATAAAGTACAATAGAAAAGAAAGAAAAGGGATCTAACTTCTCAGGAGATTGTGGGGACACGTTCAAATCGACGGTCGCAAGTCATATATGGACTTCGCCATCGTCCTTCAAATGAGAACACTTGATACTTCGATTCTTCGGCTTGGCTCCAACCTCAGTTTTTTAAAGGATAAAGACCAAAGGGAGGTCCTATATCCAATGAAAAACCGAGTAAACGGGCCGAAAAGCCGCGTTTAGGCCATGTTGTAGAAGAAGGGGACCTTGGGGGGGTGGCCCCCAAGGGACTTTGATCACCTTGTGGTGTCTCTTGCAGCAGAGTAGTAGGACTTTGTCTCTCTCTTGAATTTTCTGGATTTCCGGGGATTGGGATCACATGCATTCTTCTTGGAATGGACCTCCTTTTATAGGTTCTTGGTAACATGGGGTGGTTTATGGGCATTGATGGCCATGATGAGAGAATTGATAAGGAGTTACAAGTTTTTATTCTTTAATTTTGTAACTCCTTTTTCATGGCTTGTGATTGGCCGATGGAGAATGATGGGCATTTAATCACCTTTAATCTCCATGATGGGGGGAGTTTCATGGTTTTAATGCCATGATTGCTTGGACTTGTAACTCTCATATGTTTGCTTCTGATTGGGCCGTCCAAAATAATGAGTTAATGACCGCATTAAGTTATCATAAAATGGGTCAATTAACGACATTAAGTGGTCGCCGGAGCATGTGAATAGTCGCGCGCTGCGCCGCGTCTTTTGGAATTCTTCTTGTGATCATCACAGGCGGATCCACACATTATTTGATGTCGGATTGCGATGCAATTTCAGACATTGATTGATGTTGGTGGGCCGGTGACATCTGTCTTGTCGATTTCTCAATCGGTCGAACAGAAAGTGTACTTTCTTGGTCAACCGGTTGGCGATCTTTGAGTGATCAGTGATGATTTCATGCTCTTGACGGCGGATCCGAGATGTTGGTGAAGATCAATCGTTTTTAAGCATCAAAAATTGGATTTTCAGAAAATCACAGAGGCAGGAACTCCCGAAACGCGAAAACGATCAGAAAATGGGCCATCCGGCGAAAAATCCGACGACCCGGATTTCCAGGGTCGCCGGCGACCATGCACCCAGGGTCGCCGGCGACCATGGGGCTTTGGCCCCTTTGGTCGCCCGAGTGTCTTTTTCGGCCATTTTTCCTTATTTTTCGTTCCTTTTTTCTTCTGTATTTCTCTTGACATTTTTCCTCAATTATTGACTTGATTTTCTTGGAGAAAACTTGATGAGAAGTCGCACAAAACCGGAGCACAAAGTTTCCCATTTTCGGGAAAGCCAAAGTCTTTGTAGCCGATTTTTCGTCAAGAGTCGAAACTAGGTCAAACGATGTCGGAATGACCTGAAAATTGAGGTGAAACTTCCTTAGCAGTAGATAGGACCAACCATGGGCTTTTATTTGAGTTTTAAGCCGTTTGGGGTCCCGTCGATGCTTGACTTGACTTTGCTGCGGGGAAGATGCCGAGCGTTGATATACGGTCAACCGATGTCCGATTGACCTGAAATTTCACGGCAGCCTATTGGAGTCATTTTGAGACGACTCATTAGCTCCGATTTGGATGTCATGGTCCCGGGGTGCTCCGCCACCGGTAGGCTTGATTTTTTTTCGGAGCGTCGAAATCTGGTCAAACGTTGTCGGAATGACCTTAAATTCGACGTGCAGCCCTTTGGAAGCATGTTGAAGCCACTCATATACTTTGTTTGATGAGTGATGGCCTCGGTGGTTCTCGTCGCCGAGAGGCTTGATTTTGCTGCTTGGGCGTTGATGGAGGGTCAAACGTTGTCGGTTTGACTTGAAATTAGACAAGGAGCCCTTTTGAGGTATTTTAGAGTCATCTGTAGGCTCTGATCGAAGTTTTGGTGTCTTTGATGATGTCGCCGCCGGGAGCGTCTGTTTAGCTGTCGGATGAGTGAAGTTAGGCCAAACGATGTCGGAATGGCCCGAAACTTCATGTGTACCCCTCTTTTGGTTGCCTTGAAGGATCTTGTAGCTTTTGTTTTGATTCTGACAAGATCTGATGTTTGAAGTAGCTTTGCCCGTTTGTAGCAAGATGCAGCTTCGTGTGGCTTCTTGATGTTGAGGAGACATAGTGACTTTTTTGGTGTCAATATAGAGAATGGAGATAACTTGGAAGAAGATGACTGCAGCAACTTTCCTTCCATGAGCACCTTCGCTGTGGGCTAGAGAGGACCAAATAACTGGCGCTGATAGAGGAAGGGAAGGGAAATTAGTCCTAAGACCCAGGATCCACGTCCATAACTGACGAGCGAACGGGCAGATGAAGAAAAGGTAGAGATCATCGTCTTCATGGCAGAGACAGAGGCAGCACCTGAAAGCCATTGCCCAACCTCTCTACTTTGACCTGCAATCAGTAGGAGTTTTCCTAAGAAGGAGGCGCCAGCTGAAGCAAGACAACCTGGGGTTCATCAATTTGTTCCAGGCCAGAGGAGACCAGAGGACCTCAGCTTGACTGGGCCTAAGTAAATTCCAGGCTTCTTTGAGGGAGAGGCCCCCAGAAAGGTCGCCATTCCAAAGGAGAGAATCCGAGACCACAGACCCCCCCTAAAGGGATATGACTAGTAGAATGAAGAAGAAAGTTGTAGATCTCAGGAGGAAGATGAGAAGGAACTCTCCAAGAGTTGGTATGGATGATCTTTACTAGCAGATCCAAGCCTGAGAAAATAAGATGGGGAAATCTGGAAGCTATGGATTCCCACCCAACCAATTGTCAAACCAAATACTGATGGAGAGGCCATTACCTATTTTCCACACACTGCCACTCTGAAGATGAATAGCCAGAAGCCTAATCCTCTTCCAGAATCCTCCTCTAGAGGTGCGAGAGGACCAGATTGAGGAGCTTCTCAGGTATCTAGATCTAAACCAAGTGGCCCATAGGGAGTCAGAAGAAGCAGCAGCCCAACCAAGCTTCAACATGCAGGCCTCATTGAAATCCTTGACTCTGCGAAGACAAAGGCCTCCTTCAGATTTCGGCAAGCAGACCTGGCTCCAGTTCACCTGGCTACTAGACTTTTCAGGATTGGCTGACCAGAGAAAGTTCCGCATCAGACGCTCCACCTGAAGATAAGATTTGCTAGGAATAGGGACCGCAAGGGAGATGTGAAGGGGGATTGTAGAGAGCACATGCTTTACCAGAACTAATCTGCCTGCAAAAGAAAGGCATTTGGATTTCCAGCCGGCGAGTCTCAATCTGATGGAGTCCAAGATCTGTTTGAAATGAGAGTGCCTGGAAGTACCCAGGGAAAGGGAACTCCCAAATAGGTGGAGGGAAGAGCAGCCTGAGGGATGCGAAGAAACTCAGAAGCCATGAGAGCTCTCCTGGAAGGACATTTTCCAACGAACAGCTGACTCTTCTGGAGGTTGAAAAACTGGCCTGAAGAGTTTTGGTAAGATGCAAAGAGCTCCTTTACACTTCGCAGACCACGCTTGTAGGCTTTGATAAAGAGCAGAATATCATCAGCATAGAGAAGATGGCAGGGAGTGGAAGGAACAAAAGAAATTGGCTCGATAGCTCCTGCCTCCTGAAGAGCTTGAAGTTGTAAACTTAGGATCTCCTCAGCTAAGATGAACAAGTAGGGAGACAACGGATCTCCCTGGCGCAGACCACAAGAAGAACTAAAGAAGCCACAAGGACTGCCATTGATAAGAACAGATCCTTTGTTGGAGCTAATCAAGTCTTTCACCATGTCAATCCAAGTTGGAGAGAAATTGAAGAACTTTAGGGCCCTGAACAGGAAGCTCCACTGCAGTTTATCAAAGGCCTTGGATATATCCATCTTCAGGCAAAGGGAACCTCCTCTGGATTTGGAATTGAGCTTTTGGAATAGCTCATGGGCTAGGGCCACGTGATGATGAATGGACCTCCCTTTCACAAAGGCAGCTTGATGCTTGGAGATGAGAAGGGGAAGGATATAGGAGAGTCTGGAAGCCAGGATCTTAGAGATAATTTTGTAGACAAAGTTTAGGAGACTAATAGGCCGAAAATCTGAGAAGGTTTCCAGGGAGGATTTCTTGGGAATTAGGGATAGGAAGAAAGCATTAGTCTCTCTCAAGATGCGACCTGAGGTAAAGAAATGAGTGACTGCACCTACACCTCTTTACCTACAATCTGCCAGCAATTTGTAAAGAAAACCCCTGAAAAACCATCTGGGCCTGGGGAGCTGCTCTTTTGAGCTTGAAAACTGCCTCTCGAATTTCTGATGGAGAGGGAGTAGCAGTAAGAAAAGTGTTTTGCTCTTCAAAAACAGTGAGACCTTCCATCTCAAATAGAGCTTCATCTGGGATCACAGAAGTGGCCTGGAATAGATTGGAGAAGAAAGTACAGGCCTGAGCTTTGATTTGGCCTTCTTCCTCTAGTAAAATACCTCCCACGGAGATCTTATCAATGCTTTTGCGGATCCCCTTTGATTTTGCGAAGAGATGGAAGAACTTGGTGTTCCTGTCACCATCTTGAAGCCAATTGATTTTGTCCCTCTGCTTCCAGTGAACAGCTTCAGCATTAAGCCAGTTATGAAAAGCTGATTTTGCCAGGTTCAGTTCATGGAGAAGAGTGTCATTGGGTTGAGCTTTGAAGGCTGATTGCTTAGCCAAGACCAAAAGCTCGGCTTCCACAATTTTGGACTTCATGTTACCAAAGACCTCTTTGTTCTAGGCCTTGAGGTTGTGCTTGAGGTTCTTGAGCTTTTGAGCAAGAATGAATTGAGGGGTCCCACTGCAGGGGATGGCCCAGCTGGATTCAACCACCCCTCTAAAGGTGTCATGAGACAGCCATTTTTCTTCAAATCTGAAAGGAATGTTTTTGAAAGATAGGCTTTTCCTATGGGATAGGAGAATGGGGCTATGATCAGAGGCAATTCTAGGTAGGTGGGTAACTATAGGGTCATCGAACGAGTACAACTAGTTTGAATTGGAGAAGGCTTTATCTATCCTTGCAGCGACAAAAGCTTGGCCTTGTCTATTGTTTGCCCAAGTAAAGGAATTTCCTTTGAATCCAAGGTCAAGAAGGCCTGCTGCCAACACCATGTCATGGAAGTCCTTTACAGATATAGAGGAAGTGGGGCGGGTACTAAGCTTTTCCTTAGCAAGGAGAATGACATTAAAATCTCCTATCACACTCCAAGGAAGAGCTGTGAAGGAGCAGTTTACTAAGTAGCTCCAGAGATAAAACTCTCTCTCTTTTAAATACAAATTTACCAATTAGCAAAAAAAATATTATGATAATTAATGCTTATTAGTTCCTTTTAGATGAGTTAGTTGAGTTACGAGTTTTGAATAGTTAGTTGGAACCAATTTGACTCGATTGGGCAGAGTCAAGGGCTTTTACGTAATTAGTGATTTTCTCATTTTGCATCATATGCACGTTATCTTGGCATCATCGCGTGTATCCTGATGAGCATGTCGATTTTCGTATTAAGCATTGCTTCATTTGACCAAGGGCTGAAGAAGTGGGCCATCATTTGACTTAAAATGAAAATACATTAAAACCACTGCACCTTTGTGCAAGTGGGCACCTTTATCACTTCAACCACTCCACTCATTCGTTGTTCATTGTGGCTGGGAGACAAGAGAAGAACCATTCTCCTCATTTTTTTTTTCTCTCCATTTTCTTCTCCTTTCTGTTTCCATTTGCTAGGAGAGATTGTTGCTTGGGTTTGGAGAGATGACTTTGGTCCATCTCCATCTCCTTCATCCTCCTTTGCTCATTGTGACAAGAACCCATCTCTTTAAACCGTCACAAATTCGAAATCACTTTATAGGTAAGAATCAAACCCCGTTCTTTTTATGCTTTTGAGTTAAAATGGATCAAGAGACTCATTTATAGTCATACATAATCATTCATTGCATTTTTCATTTGGATTTGTGATTAGGGTTTGTTATTTGGGGTTTTTGAAACTTTTGAGCAAAGGTTAGAAAAAAGGCTTGGAAAGCTAATTTGAGGCAAGTATAAGCTTTAATTATTAATGCATGTGGTTTTATTCTTCGATTGGTTTATTAAATTCTATTATTTTCCTCTTACTGTGATTAGCCTCTTTGATCATAAATTGAGATGATTATAGTATGGGTTTGAGTTTTGGGCGTAAGTAGTCTTAATTTGGAAAGATAAAGAGGAGATGGGATTGGTGAAGAAGTAGTGCAGTTAAATAAAAGCATGAAATGCATATGGGTGTACATGTAAATATATGTGCCAGGGGAGCATTATATCTAAATGCATGTGCAAGAGGTTTGAAATGGGTGGAATCTTTTTATACAAATGCATGTGAAATGGGTGGTTTGAATTATGACATGTGCTACTGTATGTTGAAAATGTATGCACAGGTGGTGGGACTTGAAAAAAAAATACAAAGCAAATGGGAGACGACGAGTGACACAGAAGTGTCCCTTGCTGTAGTGAGCCCAGCCAGTAGAGGGGCTCTCACTATAGCGAGGTGGGGTTTGTGTTAGGCCTGAATTTTTGACCAAAAATGCTGCTTTTTGCACACTAAAGTTGACGAATGCCTTATATTGTGTAATTACGAAACCAATTAGGATCTTGGACTCCGAGGGATTTATAGGACCCTAGAAAATGGCACCTTTGACGAGATGAACGGACCAATGGTAATTAACCGCGTGAGAAATCATTAAGGCTAAGATCATCTCATGTGAATTTTATCTTTCATCTAAAAACTTGTCATGGATGAGGCTCAGAGACCCCGATACGCTACACTTATACAAAGTTCCACCAAATTAAAGATAGTCATACGCCGGATCTCCAAACTTCATCGTGTGAGAACGTGAAGGACGAGAACCTAGTAAATGACCCTTGATTTTTTTTAATCAATGCATGTGCATATTGAGATTCATTTTCTATTTGACTTTCAAATTCTAAATAATGATTTATATGCATAAATTGTTTCGTTTCTATTCGCTATACTTGTAAGGTTATACGATATTCAATTGAAATTCGAGATGAGTAAGTTATGTGTGAAATATTCTGGATATTAATTATTCGATTCGATTCAAGTAAAAACAATCTTACTTATGTTCGTATTTATTCGATTCGATTGGTCTGGCACTACTGAGTTTCGACCTCATGATATCCGACAGGATTAAACTTAGTTTAGTTATTCGAGATCACTGCAGTAGATCATCTGGAGCACCGGAACTCCAGAACCGGGTAGCCAATTAGCCTTTGGCGAGGCCGCTAGTGACATCCCAACTAGATTCTCTCTCTATTTGAGAGGATGAGCTTAATGTAGTAGCCAACTAGTGTGTTTTATTCCTCATTGATTCGTAAGGCATGAATTATTCGATTTTGGCACAATTGCCTAGTTATTAGTTGATATTGACATCTTTTAATCAATTGTCTATAAATTCGATTTGATACATCATGTGATTTATTATTAATGCCTATACTTGCCGAATCATTGTATTCATGATGCTATTTTTGGTGTCACAAAGGCAAGTGTAGCTCCCGATCCTGAGGAGGCCCAGGAGGGAGAGGAGGAAACCGAAAAGGTTCCTCTAGGATTAGAGGAGTGGCCGGGAAATGGCCCTGTGTAGTCCGGTTAATGAAGAGCGATGGACTGATTCTTTTGAGAGCTTAAGTGGAGAGTGTGACTGACTCCTTTTTGTGTGGGTCACACTTAGTTCTTTTAGTTATACTTTTGACTATATTTTTGGTATAGTTGTATAGGGTTCTTTTATACACCCTCTTTTGTAAAACAAGGTATATAATTGTGTAATTCTTTTGTATTAAACTTGAATGTTTAATTTGACTGAATGGGAAATGATACCTTCATGTGTAAGAATTACAGCTTCCACTATGATTTAAATATTATTGATATGTTTGAGTGAGCTTGACTCACGTGTGGTAAAAGTTGTTTTTCTCCTTCATGTATTGTATTTGGCTCGAGACAGGTACAGCATCACGGAAGTACTTGTGTCTCACCTTGGGGAATACCTAGGTCAGGGTGATTCGGGACCGGGATGGATAAGAAATATTTAATAGAAAGCACTCAAATGAGGTTTTTCTTGGTTTACTTTGTAAGGGTGCATTCAAAGAAAAATAAACTAAACTAATGTGTCCTACACTTGCTAAACCCATAGATGTCCAAGGAAAAGAAATTAAACTTGACTTTATAATTTTATAGTCCGTACTCCTTAAATTGTATCAAATGATTTTGCTTTAAATGTAAGGGTTTTCTATGAGACCTTTTTTTTTTTAAAGAAATGGGGCCTTTACCTTACTTGAATCTTGTTAGTAGAGTTGCCAAAAAACAAGCCCCTAGGTTCGTGCTTTGCAATAGCCTTTGAACCCTTTAAATAGCCCTTGGTTCGTGCTTAATGTTTCATAAATTGATTAGAATGAAAACTAGCAGTTTGAGCACAATTAGAATATCAAGTTTCCAATCTTGAACCACTGTCTGCGCCCAGTTTGCTCGAGCGGTCTCAGTGTTCGCTCGAGCGGACCAGCCTCTGTTTCAGAACTTGGTAACCCGCACACTGTTCGCTCGAGCGAAGGCAATGGTCGCTCGAGTGGACCCCTATCTGGATTGGATCTGGAAATTCAGCACAAATTCTCCAGCAGACTTCTTCTAATTCCTTCAGGCTTTCTTCTTCTGAGTCCTTCCAAACTTCTAACGTCAATGGTCTTTTCTAAATAAAAAATACAACTCAAAGACCCATAGCTTTGTCCAACCCATGAATTTGGCCAACACTCAAAAAACCTTACAATCTCCCCCTTTGGCAATTCATGGACAAAACTCCCTAGGACAATACAATTTGATCTACCCAAAATACATTCACAAAAATTGGCAAACAGCAAATGTAGATCTGTATTGTCTCTGACTCAGTTTGATCTTCTTGTTCTCCCCCTTGATCTGTCACCTATCTCCCCCTTTTTGTCCATAATTTGATAAAGCTAAAGATAAAAAAAAAAAACTGCAGCTGGGTTATCAATTAGGATCAATAGCTCCCCCTCAAAAGCAACTCCCCCTGAAAGTATCTTCGTAGCAGTGCTGGGGGTGAGAGCTTATCTCTTAGATCAGGGCTTTTTACATGTAGCCACCCACACTTGTGTAGTTTGATCTTTCAGTAAAGTGTGAGCAAACTCCTTAGGCAAATCAGATTTTCTAACCCAAATTGGAGTTGTCTTGGGTGGAGAAAAATTCTTCCGCCATTGCTTGGTCTTAGGTAGACGTTGCAACTTTTTGCAATGGGGACGAATGTGTCCTTTTAATCCACAATTATGACAAGTGGATGTGCGTGCAGCGCGTAACACATTCTTTTTCTTGAAATCACTCAACACATTATTTGAAGGTGCAGTATGTGGAGTAGTATGTGCAACACTTGAAACAAAAATTATTTTACCTTGAGCATTTGAAGTAGATGCACCATGATCATAACCAAGACCGTTTCGGTCAAAAGATGGCTTTTGACTACTCAAGATGTTTGTAAGAATTTTCGAACCAGTGTTCATCTTGTTTAGAGAGGTTTGCTTGACTTCTAGCTCAGACAGAGTGATCTTCAGTCTTCCTTGTAGATCTTGATTTTCAGCTTTTAATATCACTATCTCTTTTTCAGCCTTTTCAAGTTTTTGACCATCAGTAGTCAAATTTTCAGCCAAACAATTTTTCTGACTTTTCAAGAGATGAACTTCTTTAAGCGCTTGCTCTAATTCTATCTTCAGTGCAGAATTTTCTTCTTGAGCAGCCTTGTACTTGATAGTGTTCTTGTTACCATACTTGGTCTTCTTGACACAATCAGCATAGGTGGCATGGTACAACTCTTCCCAATTTTTTTCTTGGTTTGACAACTCATCTTCATTATCTTCATCAGTATCACTATCAGACACAGATTTAGCCATGAATGCTAAAAACTTGCCATTCACATTGTTAGAAGGATCATCCTCAGGATCTTTTGCATTTTCTGTTTCTTCTTCAGAAGATTCTTCATCCCAAGTTGTGTTTAGAGCCTTTTGCTTTGTAGGTTTTTTCTTGTTGGCACACTCATTAGCATAGTGACCATAGCCTTGGTATTCAAAACACTTTGTCCCTTTTGCAGGATCCTTCTTCTCAAATTTGAAATTCTTTTTATTGGCCCTTTTTGTCTTCATGTATTTGTGAAAACACTTCAAAAACTCAGCCATATCATCTTCTGCTTCAGATTCAGAATCAGACTCAATTTTCTTTACAGGCTTCTTTCTTGATTCTGATATGGCTTTCAAGGCAATGTCCTTTTCTTTTAATTTGCCTTTATTTAACCGGTTTGCTTCGAATGTCTGAAGATTTCCAACCAGTTCATTCGCCTTGAGAGTATCCAGATTCTTATTTTCTTCAATAGCATCAACTTTAGAATCGAATCTGGAAGGTAGAGACCTTAAGATTTTCTTGACAATCTTGTGTTCTGGTATTTCTTCCCCCAGAATGAACACATAATTGACAATTTCATTCAGCTTTGCATAAAATTGATTAAAGGTCTCATCCTCTTCCATCACAATGGTTTCAAATTCTTTATTCAGCCTTTGCAATTTGGCTTGCTTCACCGTGTCTGTACCCTCATAGACTGCCTGTAAGACATCACATGCTTCTTTAGCAGTTTTGCAAGTGGAAATCCTTCGAAACTCATCAGCAGAGACTCCATTGTATATGCAATTTACAGCCTTGTTATTACAATTGGATCTATGCTTATCATCCTTAGTCCATTGGGCTTTAGGTTTAGGAACAGTTTGTCCATCAACCACAGTTATAGGTCTGGAAAACCCATCTTCAACAATATCCCAGACATCATCATCAATGGACTTAAGGAAACCAATCATCCTTTGCTTCCAATAGGCATAATTAGAACCATCAAACAAACGAGGCTTGGAAGTTGATGTCCCTTCTCTATTGAGCACCATTCTAGAAATCTTACAGGATCAGACACAACAAAATAGTGTAACCAGCTCTGATACCAATTGAAAAAGTGCAGGGGTCTCCGGGATTTCTAGATTGGTCTACTCAAACAAACAATCCAAAAGTGTGCAGAAATAAACAATATGCAGCGAAAAATAAATCAACAAGCACACACCACAAGGACACCAAATTTAAGGTAGAAAACCCGAACCGGGTGAAAAACTACCGATCCGAACTGAATCAAATTAAGCACTATGAGTCTCGCAATTACAAGAAACTCAGATCTCTTCCCTAGATATCCCCTACCCAAGGACTGAAGTTACCTTGTGTCGCTTCACGCTTTAACGACTTCACACCGTTGATTGCAACAGATCCAAACCAGCACTTGACTCCTCAAATCTTCTCGCAGGAAGATAATCTTCTACAAAGGATGCAGAAGAACTGACTCTAGAGAACTTGGCAGCACAACTTCATAAAAACTCTAGAGAGGAATTCTCTCAATGATAATATCTAACTCAGCACTTGAGAGGTGAGGGTCTGCTTTGCAATAGCCTTTGAACCCTTTAAATAGCCCTTGATTCGTGCTTAATGTTTCATAAATTGATTAGGATGAAAACTAGCAGTTTGAGCACAGTTAGAATATCAAGTTTCCAATCTTGAACCACTGTTTGCGCCCAGTTCGCTCGAGCGGTCTCAGTGTTCGCTCGAGCGGACCAGCCTCTATTTCAGAACTGGGCAACCCGCACACTGTTCGCTCGAGCGAAGGCAATGGTCACTCGAGCGGACCCCTCTCTGGATTGGATCCGGAAATTCAGCACAAATTCTCCAGCAGACTTCTTCTAATTCCTTCAGGCTTTCTTCTTCTGAGTCCTTCTAAACTTCTAACTTCAAAGGTATTTTCTAAATAAAAAATACAACTCAAAGACCCAGAGTTTTGTCCAACCCATGAATTTGGCCAACACTCAAAAAACCCTACAGAAAAGACAATGAAAATAGAATTAATAATAATAAACAAAAACTACCAAAAAAATTTGCAAGGAAAAATATCATTATCTTTTCATAACTATATAAAAACAACTAAGTGCACCATCATGAAATTTCAAATCATCAAATAAGGTGCATACATGTAGGGCTAAGATAAGTTATTTTTTAACCACTTATTTACCCAAAGCTCTTGCGATAAAATCCTCTTTTGGAATTAGCTTTTAAGCCAAAGCTCATACCGACAGATCTCTCTCTCTCTCTCTCTCTCTCTCTCTCTCTCTCTCACGCACATACACACAATGAAGCATTATGTCTCAACACATTATCACATAAACATCTTAGAATTCTAATCTTTCTAGATTTTAATTGTAGTTTGCCTTTAGTTAGGAATACCTTTAAATTTTTTTTTTTTTGATGTACGTTTCTTTCGTCGTCCGACTAACACATGGATTTCTTTAACCGGCAGTTAAGGCCACCGCAACAAAAATCAATATGCCGCCGCTAAAACCTTTACCCACTAGATATATACCGTCACCAAGAGGCAGTCAAGGAGGCTTTACTGACGACCACTATCAATTTTACTTGCGGCTTTAGGCCCCCGCTAAAACCAGTTTTTCTAATAGCGTGAATTCTAGAATTAGACCTACTTAAGGTTCACAGATAATATAATAGTGAGTCACATTACATGCTCAGCTACACAAAGCTAGCAAGAAAAAAACACTACAGAGAAGAAGATATACAGCTAGCAGATGAAGACCGAACCGACCTACCAGAATTGAATCATAAGGCCTCTTTACGTCTTTTCCGCTTAACTAAGCATGTAATGTGTAAATAAATCACGTGTAAAATGGTTTTTATCATTTTCACTTGAAAATTTAGACCCTAGTACAATGAATCTCTTTCTCACCTCATTTTATACATTCATGATATAAGAGCGCCCGTCTCGTCCGTTGTGTTCCATACTTCCATTGCAAATGCTCTCTCTCTCTCTCTCCCAATTTTCAAATTTAATGTGATGGTTATTGGAAAAATAAGATGCAAGCTGTGCAAATTTGGTTGGTGCAGTTAGATTTTCACACAAATTTTTAGATGTTCACGCATATATATCTTTACTGAAAGTGTCTCATCATTTTTTCAACTCAGTATCATAGAAAAATTTACTACAGATGAAAGCAAAACAATAGAAACAATCAACCACAGATGTCCAAAAGCTTAAGATAGCCAATCCAACCAAACCCACCATAGCGATTGACAAAAAAGGGATTGAGTAGTTTTGAGTAGTACAAGACGAAACAGTCCGAGTGGATATACCTAGATACCTAACCCAAAGTATTAATGTGGTTCGAGTCCACATATCCGCTTAAATGATGCATTAAGCATAATGGAATTAAATGATGCATTAAGCATAATGTAATGAATTGATGGTGATAATTGCAGATTTAAGATCATACCCAGCTTGATCGTAAGATCATCACTGGGCCCACGCTCTAATACCATAAAGACTTTTGAGAATCACTATATTCTCATAAATTTCACCGTAACATTCAATTGAGAATTGATCTCAATTTATACAATGAAGAGCAATTTTAATCAATAATTATTTAAAATTCAAAGTACCTAAAATCTCTAACAACCAAACTAATCTTTATCTAAAATACTAATCTCTTATGGTAGGCTGGTTCGGCCTTTATATGCTGGCTTTGTGTCGCCTCCCTCAGCGACTCCTGCTGCGCAACTCGCAAAACGCATATCCCGTGACTCGAACACCCGACCTACCAGGCTCTGATACCACTTGTAGGATCTTACACCCCATTGAACTGTCACTTATCTCAAAACCAATTGGTGATAGGAAACGGCACAACAATGGTTTTATGGTGAGGGCGAGGGTTCGACCACAATTATGACTGTTCAGGAGCGAGAGTCGACGTTGACCTTAACACCTCCCCACCCTGTTTACTGGGTTTCCTGTTTTGTATCTCTCGATACAAATTTACCCTCAAAAACAAGGTGAATGACGACAAACAAACGATGTATGTAAAAGGACGGTAGAGAGAGTACACAACCATCTATTTATACCCCACTGTCACCCCATCCAGATCAAGCACTTGAAGCAGGAAAGAATGAAGGCCTGGACCTTAATCATCTTTTCCTTGGTTTCCATACTCTGTGCCTCCGCACAACCGCCACAGCCATCGCCATCACCACCGCCGCCGCCACCTCATACACCGGACGAGTGTGGATCGGAATTTGGGGGAGCTCTCTGCCCCCTCTGCCATTGCTGCAGTGCATGGGGCCACTGTGGCACAACAGAGGACTACTGTGGGGAAGGCTGCCAGAGCCAATGCAACAATACCTGTCCGCCGCCGCCGCCACAACCATCACCACCACCGCCACCATCACCACCACCGCCACCACCGCCAACACCGTCACCACCGCCGCCGCCGCATACACCGGACGAGTGTGGATCGGAATTTGGGGGAGCTCTCTGCCCCCTCTGCCACTGCTGCAGTGCATGGGGCCACTGTGGCACAACAGAGGAATACTGTGGGGAAGGCTGCCAGAGCCAATGCAACAATACCTGTCCGCCGCCGCCGCCACCGCCATCACCAACAGCCTGTGGTGACCTACACTCACTCATCAGTCGCGACCAATTTGAGCAGATGCTACTACATCGCAACGATGCAAGATGCCATGCTGTGGGCTTCTACACCTATGATGATTTCATAGCTGCAGCAAAATCATTTAAAGGATTTGCCGAGGGCAACGACGCAGAGACATGCAAGAGGGAGATTGCAGCTTTCCTCGGCCAAACCTCCCATGAAACAACTGGTGGGGTGCACCATGTTTTAACATGAAAAACTCAATATCTGCACCTAAGTTATGTTATTTGATAATCAAGAGGCTGTTTGGACTGTGAATTACATCTAAACGGCGTCTTAGTTAAATTAAAACGGACCAAATAGAGTGAAATGGGGAGATGATTTGATTGTTCTGATATATACGTGCAGGGGGTTGGGCCACTGCTGAGGATGGCCCATATGCATGGGGATACTGCTTAAAAGAGGAGGTAGGTAGTACAGGTGCTTCTTGTGTACCTAGTGAAGAGTGGCCTTGCAACGCCGGGAAGACGTACTACGGCCGAGGGCCCATTCAAATTTCATAGTAAGAATATTATTAATCCCCCATCCTCCTCAAGTGCTTCCTATGTTTCATTCAAGACAGAGACATCATTTGGTGGGACTCATTGATGAGCGACCACCAAACTATATCACCGTGAGGAGATGCTCCTAATCGACTGATGATGATCTATATAAATTTTCATTATGTTTTCTATTTGCTTTGAATATTGGGGTTTTCACGTATTAGTTCTTAAATTTGATTTCTCTAATTTCATGATTGAAATTCAAATAATGTCACTAGAGTCGCTTGACTATAGTCAATAATTTCTTGAAACTTTTTTGCCGTCATATCCTATGATATCATGGGATTTATTACTTTCTGATCATACACTTTCTTCAACCATTAAGTGAATTCATTTTTTGTTAAAAAAAAAAAAAGGAGACTTTTTATTTAAAGCAAATACATATCTTACCACAATTTCTTAAGTTTTATGATAAGAAAAAAAAATTCCTAAGATGTTGCATAAAATCCATATCAGTTTTTGTGATATACAATGATCGCATGATACCATGGGATATGGGGCAAAAGCATTTCTTTTTTCTTTAAATATTGACTAGAGTCAAGCGACTCTGCATACGTCATTTGAATTTCGGTTGTAAAATTGAAAAAAATTGAATTTAATGACTAATAAGAAAAAATCCCTTGAATATTTATAAGATTTTGTACATTACAATCACGACCAAAGGCCAAAGCTGGTCTACACATGACATAACTCGGAGAATTCTCTACTGCTGACGTTCCTCCATGACTATGAATTCGCATGTGAAAGTTTTGTGGGGTGAAAATTACAGCTCGTTACTCATAGTTGACTCAACAGGCCAACGAGTAAGGTATCTCAATGGAGTCAAGTTAATTTCTTGTTAAAATCCGAAGTACTATTTAATTCTAAATGACTTTTCTTCTTAACAAAATAAACTAACATAAAAAAATAATAATAATGAGAGACTTGTGACCCATATTAGAGCCCACAAAGAATTAATTATGGTCATTATTAGTTTTAATAATAGTTATGTCACTCTCAATTTAGTAATACTGACCGCAGATTTAACCTAAGAAGAAATACTAATCATTCAGGTTTTAATTTTCCTCATCAAGATTTTTAATTAAGGTTACTAGGTAAGCATCTTTCCCAGCCAAGTGAAACAACTCGGAGTTGACTCCGTGCTGTATTAGACAACTATGACCAAGAGGAGAGGAAAATAGATTTGGTTAGCTTAACCATGACTTTGACTGAAATGCTTGCAGCAACTACAACTATGGGCCTGCTGGAAGAGCTATTAACTCAGACCTCCTCAACAATCCTGATTTAGTTGCCACAGACGCACTGATCTCATACAAGACGGCCTTCTGGTTCTGGATGACTCCACAATACAACAAGCCATCCTGCCACGACGTAATCACTGGAAAATGGACACCATCCGCTGCTGATATTGCTGCGGGTCGCCGACCTGGATACGGTGTCACTACCAACATCATCAATGGAGGGCTGGAATGTGGCGGCAAAGGACCAGATCCCAGGGTAGAAGACCGGATTGGTTTCTATAAGAGGTACTGCGATATCTTGGGTGTAAACTACGGTGACAACCTTGACTGCTACAACCAGAGCCCCTTCGGTCATGGCTTGAGCTCGGTCCCGGGAAACAAAGGGCTAGACTCAGTTATGTAGGGCCCACTTTCTCTTCATGTTTCCCTTCCTGTTGGGCTAAATCCTGTTTTGCCATCCATGTAATTATCAGCCTGCAAGTACTTATGCAGGATATGAATAAATAAATGGCTTGCCTTGAATATGTTGAAAGCAACGATTATCTTCTTTTTTTCTTTTTTTAATTTTCTTCTTTTTTTTTCTTTCTTTTTACCCACATCATTTCACTCAAATCATGGACTTTGGATAGGAAGTGGTTAGATCGAGAGATGGGCCACATTTTAAGGTGATCCGCCCAGAATACCTCATTCATTTCCCTATCATGTATTGGATTTTTAGGAATTTAGAATATTTTTCGCTTTTTCCTTTGTGGGTGAGGAGTAAAAGCTATAAGGTGGAGACCTAAAAGGAAGTCTCACTTTTCAAATAATTTTTCGACATGGATACTATTAGATTGCCATTTGTGCATTGTAAAGTCTACACCTTTAATATGAACCTCTTTGGAAGGACTGATTTACTTGGATATCCTATAAATTCGATAACGTCACACGAATGGACCATAGGTACTCCCATTACATTTGCGACATAAATATCAGACATGTAACTTTACAACAATATTATAATTTCAGTCGAGAGAACATACTTTTATTAGCATTTTTCTTGATTAATTTTTATTATGATAAGTTAAAAATCACAATCCCATCCAGATGTGGAGAGTTTTAGAGCTAGTTGGTCGCCCGTACAAAAAGATCAGCTATCCCATCTACAAGAATCTTTCAATAAGCAATGGAGCCCGCCAATGGCGGATCTAGGATTTTCGTTTGACCGAACTGACCATTATTATATATTAAGCTAGAGGCTTTTTAGATAATTTTGATCACTTGATTTGATTTTGACCATAACTGAAATATAACTTCTCACTCTAATAACTACCTATTACCTTTTCTTTTCTTCTTTTAATTTTTGAAAAATTACCTTTTTGCCCGCATCTCCTATTCCATTTCTACATATACTTTTTTTACCTCACTTCTAATATTCCCTTTCTACTCTCCCTAATTTCAATTCTGAAAATAGGTACAGTCATATTGTTTTTCTCTCTAAAAATTCATTGCTATGCATGGATATTTTATTTGCATTGTATGAGTGAATATTTGAATTGTATTGTATGGACGTACCCGTGCTCAGCACAGATTACTGTGCTAGTTGTCAATTAAGGGTGGACCTATTATCAATAGATTACAGGTCAAAACCTACAAAACTAAATAATTTTAAACATCGATTCCCAAGTCCCCACGTCATTCCTACTACTAATCACTCTCTGTTTTTTACCATGTATTTAGTGGCCACCAATTAGATGATTAAACCCAATCAGCCAAGATATTTAAAATGCATCACTACATTGATGTCAAATAGATACAATAAGACTGCAAAACGTACCATATTTTCCATGTGAAATCAACCTTAATCTATTGATAGGAATAAAATAACTAATCCACATGCCAAATATATTATACCAACCATGGGCCTTGAGTTCATAGATATGATCGACACCAATATATATAATAACTCAAACATTTAGAAATTGGTGGGTGAAATACATTTAAGAGAAATCAAAACACATCCTGACAAGTGACATTCCTCTAAGATTTCGATCCCAATGACTTGAATATGCAACCATTTAAGTAACTCCTAGTGGAATGTTAGGGAACACAAGATGGGGCCATCTGCTCAAGGACCATGGGAAAAATTCCCTATGGTTTTAGATTTTGATCATCCATATCAAATCGTAGAAACGTAAGCTTCTATTTCAAATTGCCTATCTATATGACCGATATGGACGGTGCAAATCTCTAATCAAGGGGAACTTCGTTTCCCCCTGACCTATCTTCAATGGGATCAATCACATGCGTGGAATCACTAAAATGCTAGCCAAGGAGACAAGCTCTGCAAGCATATCAATTACAATTAAAGAAATCAGCATAAGAGCCCTAGACCTTTTTACACAGAGAAAGGGATAAAGAGAGAATTATAATATATTAAGCTAGAGGCTTTTTAAAATAATTTTGACTGTACATTTAAATTTTGACCAACAGTTATTTCCAGTTTTCATAACTGTTTTCTCCCTCACTTCCCATTATGCCGATCTACCCCCATTTCAACAAACATGCAACTCACTTACCTATGGAGATTCTACAGAATGCATTCCCTCTTCTCTTATCATCCACTAATTTCAACTCTCATTCTACCTTTATTTTGCTCCTTTAGTTTCTTAGATTATATAGATGACAATGAGGAGGAAGTTTTTAGATGGAGGAAGCAGGAGATGAATCATTCCCTTTTTTATATATTTGAATTTTATCTTCCACAAATGGTATTCACTTGTTTTTGTTTCTTATCTTTACTCCATCTTTTAAAATGTTTGATATTTAGTTTCCTACGTATTGAGGACTTTTATAGTTATGTTCAATCCAAACTTATTAGTCATTTATAGTTTTTTGGATTAATTGATGTTTAACTCTTTTACGTAATGATGTTTAAATTTATCGATATTTAATTTATAGTGTAGATTCATTTTATGGTTGTTTAATCTTCATTTAGTGGGCAAACCAGTGGGCAAACCTGTGCTTAGCACGGGTTTCTGTGCTAGTAATACTTGCCAGAGAGAGACACATGCCGAAGCCGGTTGCTGATGTGGTGAATTTTTGAGGGGGTGTGTGTGTGGGAGAGGGAGAGGGAAGGGGAGGGGTCTAAGGGCTGTTTTAACCGGGGGCTAGGCTAGACGGGCTGTATAGCCCTTAATGGGCATTTTCCGGTTTTGGAGGGGGTTGAAGCCCCAGGCCATTGCAAGTGGGTCTGCCCCTGGAGCCCGCAAGATTAACAATTCGGTTTTCTCCTGCTGTGGAAACCATGCATGGAATGCTTATCAGGAATGAAAAACGTCTAAAGCTATAGTTTCTGTAGGATAAAGTAAAATAAAATAAAAATTATAACTCCATCACTATTGATGAGTAAAATAGATATTGTCCGTCATCTACAGGAGATGAGTCTCATCGTCTGAGGTCTTTAATAAAACCTGAGTTGAAAGAGTGCAAATCTACAGTCCTATTGGTAATCGGATCTGCTAATAATGGATGCCTTTACACAAGTCAAGGCAAACTCTTTTTTTTTTTTTCCTGGTACCACAGCCCACAGTGTAGGGGGCTATAGAACCCAAAAAAGCCCACACAAGTGGTAAACGCAAGCCCAAAAAGTGGGATTGATAGCCCTCACATGTGAAAGAGTGGCATACATACCCAAGAATTGATCTTACTATTAGAAATTCCGAAAATTGTGGGGGAATGTCGGAAATTTTCAATTCCAGGCATCTCAACTAGGATCTCGCATTGAATATGATTGAAATAAATAAAAAATAAAAAAAAGGCATGTATATCTGCTTATCTGCGTATCTCCAATGAGATGGTGTGGAAGGGCATGGGCTTGGGCTAAGGTCATTAGGACTCAATGGGAAGCCCAATCTTTTGCCATTTATTTAGCCCAATTTTGGCTGACCCATTATCTATTTTAAACTGAGTCGATTTAGTCCTAACCTTGGTTAGCCCAGATCCAACTTGGGTTGGCAATGTGGGCTTGGAAGTTGGCATGGTAGTTATTATCATTAACCAGTCTTTAACTTTCAACTCAAAGGATACGAAGAGAGTTTCTCCTACATATCATCAAATTGCATCCAATAGACACCTATATGGTGTGGGGAGATTTATTGTCTTAAGGAAAGCGTAAAACGATCAATTTCATCTATATTTTATTTTTTTTAAGTTGGCATGGTAGTCATAATGTTTAACCACCATGGTAGTTAGTGTCTTGAACTTCCAAAAGAAATAACTTTAATGTGAGTTTGTTTTTTTTTTATTTTTTTATTTGGTAACTCTAAAGTGAGTTGGTGTATTTAAATTAGAGGTCCGAGATAATGTGAGTTGGTGTATTTAAAGAGGTGGACGCACACGTGATGCCTACAGCAGATTAATAGATGAGTCGTTCGAGGATTCAGGTTGTTATAGGATCATTTTTAGGAGTGCAATGGTTTGGTTAATCGGTCAATTTGGGAAAACCGTTAACCGAACCGTAATCGCGGTTTTCTATCTTTTAAAGCCGTGACCGTAACCGTAACCGTGTCCACAAAAACGGTAGAAAATCGTAATCGCAGTTTACCGTATTAAATGGTTCGGTTACGGTTAATAACCGTGGAATGCCTTCCTCACATAAGGGGATAAATGTGAATAATTGAAGATAAAATGACACATAATGAGCAATTGAATATAAATCCCATTCATCAGTAATATTTAGCAACAAACGATACACTAAAAGATGGAGGTACTCTTGTTTCATCAGAAGGACTTTGTTTTAGGCTTCTTCAGACCTCACAATTCAACCAACCGCTACGTTGGGATTTGGTATAACAAGATTAGGCCAGAAACCATTGTATGGGTTGCAAACAAAGACACCCCACTTGCAGATTCCTCTGGAATTTTAAGGATAGATGTGAACAGAGACTCGCTGATCTTGGATGGCAGAGGAGGCATTGTTTGGTCTACAAACATCTCAGACACTGCGAAGATCTCCAATGCCGAGCTGGGAGTGAAGGAGATGGAGATGGGAGGCCGCCTAGAGCTGGGAGTGAAAGACTTAAAGGGGCTAGGGTTTGGTTTTGCTTCTTATGCATAAGGTAAGAAATATTTCATTCAGCCCCCTTATTTTTTCTTTTATTTATAAATGGTACGGTTAAACGCATACGATTGACCGAACCGTATTATACGGTTCGGTTCGGTATAACCGTGAATTGTTATGGAAAATTGTATTTGAACCGAACTGTGCAGTTTTTTTATTTCATTAACCTTAACCATAACTGAACCGTAAAATACGGCTATTAACCGCGGTTCGGTTCGGTTAGACGGTTTTCTGATTTTTTTTTTTTTACACCCCTCATCATTTTAAACAAGATCATTGATTGGAACATCGAGTTATAACAAAAGTAGGCATTTTGGAAGACCTTACGACTGGCAATGTCACTGATCGATCGGTCCAAATTTTGGACTGCCTTCTGCTAGTTTTGTCCAAAAATCTCCAAGAGATGAAGGAGAAATGCATTTAGGGATAAAGAAAACAAAGAAAATGTTTTCATCTCCATGAATTTTGCCCATAGTAAAGAAGTGTTGAGTGGCTTTGGTGACATTATCCCCAATGATGTGCCTACATGATGTGAAACGAGCCCCAGTCAAACCATCCAGCATTGCCAGTGCTGCTAAGCTTGAGGGGAAAACGGCCTTCTTGGGTTCCTCTCATCTGGCCACGGAGGAAAGACCGAGATCATGTGAAGTTATAATTTTCTACGGAGGAGTGTCCAAGATGAAAAATCTGGATTGCAGAGTACGGCTTGAAACTCTGGGAAAACAAGTCTACGGCCAGGAATTATATCTTTTGTGGGTCTTGGTGGAAATAACAAGACAGCGGAGAGAAAAGGAAACAATGGAGGACAAGATGTAAGACATGATGTCTCGTTTGGAGATATATGGGCCTAGTTTATGTGGCTCAATATTGCCACTAGCACATTAGCAGTTATGGAACTTCTCTAATCTATCTGCAGTTTTCAAGTTAAGATAATATTGGAAATAACTGTCCATTCTCTCTGTTATGGTAATACTCTCTTTGATGTGAAGAGTGTGTGAGAAGTTTTCTTCATAAGGTCCCTAATGTAGCAAGAAAAAGGCTTGTGATTTCATTAACATATATATATATATATATATATATATAAAGAAGTCTTGCATAAATTAGAAGGTTGTGCTTTTCCCTTCAACAAGATTCAAACCTTTATTAATTTTCAAGGGCCAGAAAAGAAATCAACCTAATAACAATGACAGAAGGTAAGTTCCTTGTATTCCACATATTTTGACAATGGAAGACACTCTGAGGATTGTATTGCAAAGTAATAAATATATTTATTACATGACCTTGGACCTCTTTATATAATTAAAGGCCGAACAGAATCTCACAACAGCTGAGAGAAACATAAATTTGTTAATAATAGAAACTAAGAACAAAGGAACATGGCAGAACAAACAAAACCAAATTCAGTTATTCTTGCAACTGATGAAACTCAGTTCGACCAAGGTAGTTCAGTGATTGATCAGACTCAGTGGATCCTCATAACTCAGTCAAGGTGATCAAGGTTTCTCAAAAAGTGGAGCCTACATGAATGATGCTAAATTCTTCTGGGATGACAATTGGATAGACAATGTCTCTATAGCCTCCAGATTCCACCACATCCAATTCTCAGAGTATGATTCTATGGCTGACTTAATCTCAGAAAATGAATGGGAAATTCCAAACCAGCTCCCAGACTTCCTGCAAGAGTTTCTTTCTCAAGCTACTAGTCTCACTCCGATTAGTGCAATCTCTGCTCCTGACTCCCTCACTTGGCAAAAGAATCCGTCTGGAAAGCTTTCTCTTCATGAAGCCTGGAGCCTTCTCAGATCCTCAGATACAGTTTAGAGTTGGTACGGTTTGATTTGGAATAAGTTCATCCACCCAAGGCTGGCCTACCACAGTTGGCACCTTATGCATAGAAGAACTCCAACTGAAGCTTGGGCTAAAAGCAAAGGCTGGTCCCTCCCGTCCAGATGCCACAACTGCTTCTCTGAAGAAGAAACGGATCTTCATTTGTTCTTCTCTTGCTCCTTATATCCCAGAAGTTCTGGTCTTGGCTTCTCAGCCCCTGCGGAGTCAGGCTCTACTATCCCCTATCTGTCTCTTTCATCTGGAATTCTATTGTTAAGGATGGAGATGTCTCTGGGAGAAAGTGCGCTGCCACTATTTTTTTCCAGGCCGTCTTTCTCCTCTGGCAGCTCTGAGACGACTCCAAGCATAGTAGCAAGCATCCTTCCTTGGAGGAGCTAAGGGTTTTTTTCTGGACAGCTTAAGGAGCATGGTGACTTCAGTTATAGGTCAAAATTTTGTTTTTCCTAGTCATCCTGTCCTCTCCTTTTTCAGAGTGCTATACTAATGTAGTTCTGTTCTCTTTTTTATTTTCGTTCCTATTTGTTTCCTTTTCCTGCCTCTGTTTTTGGCTAGTTCTGGTTCCCCTGTTTTCTGCTTTGGAAGCTTTTCAGCTCTTTGTTTTCTTTATTCTTCTCTTTTCTTAATACAAATTTACCTTTAAGCAAGCAAAAAAAAAAAAAAACCATCTTGGGACCATTTGACTCTGGAAGCTTGTCTCGAAGGATTCTCTTCACCTTGCATAAGGTTATGAAGATTTGCTTTAGATTGTAGGAGAGCTTGAGCTAGATCAGATGGGCGAATAACAAGAGCTGTTCTACAGCAGCTATATATAATCTCAGGTTGCCAAAAGTCCTCTTTATTCAAGTTTAAGGTTCATCTTGAGGGCTTTCACTTTCCTCGAGAGAACGAAGTTGGGTTTTACTATGAATCTCAGCCAGCTGGGTGTCTGAATTAAGGCCCATGAATGAAGAGTGACTGAGCTACAGTTGGTTAAGTTCGAAGGCCCCATGAAATAGCCATCTATACAAAATCAGTTTTATGGGTTGTTTCTGACCATTATATTATATGAAAGAGACTGATTATGTAAGATCATACACCCTATTGAACTATGACTTATCCCAAAATCAATTGATGATTGAAAACAGCACAATAATGGTTTTATTGTGAGGGTGAGGGCTCGATCACAATTATGACCGTTTACGAGCGAGGGTGGATGTTGACCTCAACAGTCCCTCCCTTAACGACACGCCCATCGCAACTCCTACTGCGCAACTCGTAAATCTCAAACATCCGACCTATCAAGCTCTTATACCACTTGTAGGATCTTCCGCCCTATCGAATTACCACTTATCCCAAAACCAATTGGTGATGGGAAACGGCACAACAATGGTTTTATGGTAAGGGCAAGTGCTCAACCACAATTATGACCGCTCAAGAGCGATGGTAAATGTTGACGTCAACAGACTCCAATTGAGAAATGATCAGTCTCAATTCAATTCCAATTGGCATCATATGGTTTTGACCCTCCCTAAATAATTGACTCCCAAAATGCCTCCTTGTGTCCTCAACTTCCCCAGCATCAATTATAATTTAAAATTTCCGACTCATAGAATGTTTCTTCAGGTTTCTCAAACCCCCTCCCCTCACACATTAATTATAACTTAATTACAATTAAGTTAATTGATCTAAATGGTGAGTTAATAGAGTAAAAATGGATTGATGTTAATTTATAAATCCTCAAGACGGTTAGCAGATCTTCCTTTCTCTCTCTATCTATTTTAAGTACACCCCCAATTGTTTTACCCTCGTTGCCACACTCACTTTAACTGTTGTGACTATTGACCAGTATGGACTCCACATTGGTATGATATTGTCCACTTTGGGCCTAAGCCCTCATGGTTTTACTTTTAGGATTCTACCCAAAAGGCCTCATACCAATGGAGTACTTAGTCCAACTTATATGCCCATGATATTTCCCATATTTAGCCGATGTGGGACTTTGGTTGCACATCCCCAACAATCATCCCCTCAAACAAAGGACCATATCTCTTTGGATATTTTTACCGAGCCTCCCCTCAAACGATCATCCATCCGTCCGCTCCATCGAGTAGAGCCAACTCGAGAGCCTCACCACGGATCCACCGATCGTGAGTACCGCGCTTCTCTGCGCATCACCGAGGCCCACCACCTTTGTTTGACTCCTGGCTAAGTTTGGGCCTGGGCTCTGATACCACTTGTTGGGACTATTGACCACTATGGACTCCACATTGGTATGATATTGTCCACTTTGGGCCTAAGCCCTCATGGTTTTGCTCTTAGGATTCTACCCAAAAGGCCTCATACCAATGGAGTACTTAGTCCAACTTATATGCCCATGATCTTTCCCATATTTAGCCGATGTGGGACTTTGGTTGCACATTTCCAACAATCATCCCCTCAAACAAAGGACCATATCTCTTTGGATATTTTTACCGAGAAAAAAAAAAACTGTACTGCATATCATACAGAGAGTGAATCCAAAGGAGAGTCGAGTTTCTTTCCCGTGGACGTAGGCAAGTTTGCCGAACCACGTAATTCTCTTGTTCTTGTGTGTGGTTGATTGTTTGTTCGATCGCTTATTCACGTTTCCGCATACACGCGCACAACATTAACACCATTAGAAGTCCCAATTAGGTTTTGATTCTTCTGCTCTTCTTTGCATGTCCTTTGGGTTACAGGTGTTTGGGTATTTTCTGAGTTTTTTATTTAATGGTAGTTGTATTAAGAAATAATAGACAAAATACATGATCTTAGATAGATCCCAGATGTGGAACATGAAATGAGATTTGAGGCTGACCATTCTATGTTCGTCCCATATTTGATTCTCCTTAATTGATTGCGTGGTTACTAAAGTGATTTTGAATAGCTAAGCATTTGATTATTATTTAATTGATTTTAGTCTCTGAATTGATTTTACCCGTCATTGATCATTTTGACTATGCCTTTTGGTTTTGTTAATTCCTCTATTTTTCTCTGTGACTCCTCTCATGACTCCACTGCTTTTCTCTCAATAACTCCCATCCTCATTGACATCCACTACCATTTTTTGTTGTCTATAATTATCTGGCCCTCTCTCTCTCTCTCTCTCTCTCTCTCTCTCTCTCTCTCTCTCTCTCCAGCCATGAAAATTCTAGGTTTCTTAGGAAATAAAGATTTTAAAGTTGAAGATCTACATGTCACACAATTCCAAAGCTTTTCCATCCTAGAAATCTACTTACAGTTGGTTTGATGTACTAGGTTGAACTGGGTGATTATTCTCAATAAAAGTAGAGATCATAGGGCGGTCATTTGTGGATCTTCACCTTCGCTTCTTCAATTTGACTTCTCTAATGGGAAGGCATTACATAGATTTCCTAGAAATTCAATATTTAGCAAAATTAGGGGCCCTAAAATCTAAGTTATTTAGGAAAATTAATCTGATTTGGGATTTAACCCCGAGGGGTAGCTCAGTTGGCCTAGAAATTCAATATTTAGGAAACTGCACTACCACAATGGGGCCGCAGTGGATTTACGCGGCTCCCCTAGACCCGTAGGGATTATTTTAGCCTAAAAGACTAGAACACCCTTCGCGATAATATATATATATATATATATATATATATATGGGATTTCCATTTTAATCGTCTTCAATTATTTTTGACCTAATAGCAACAATTCAGGGTGAATAGGGTGTTAAGAAAACCCAAACCTAACCCGAATAGCCATTTCTCCGACTTATGCATGACCCACAAATTACAAAAATGCCCATATGGTGGATGGGATTGATATGCATTGCCTAATACCACCAATTCTACTTTAATTTTGCATCAAGAAATTTACTAAGTAATAAATAAGTTCAAGGTAAATGGGGCGGGGCAAATCAACCAAATCCAAAACCCAAACCCAACTTAGTTCACAGTCTAGAAATTATTGCCTACCTTGAACCCCACATTAACTCACCCCCATCAGGAAAATATGGTATTTTAAATTTTTATAAAATTTTATTTTTGAAAATTCTCTTACATGTTTAATTTCATTTAAATTATTTAAAATTTTTTGTCAAATTTTTTATATTATGAATTATATTGCCCGTGCTTTTGCTAGATTAAATGATGACAATGAAACTAATGTACTCTTCAATCCGATTTGAGCCGCTCAAATTCACATGGACTCTTCTGTGCAGCGATTATCTCAAATTTCTAACTTAACTGGGTGCCATAAATCATTGAATGCATTTTGGATTGATTGTTTATAAACCATGCCAATAATTCAGAAGTTATCAATCCAACGATAATTATCACCCCCCACGAAGTGGAAATTGGGTTATTCCCGTGTGTAGGTGTAAATGAGAAATGAGCAGATTGAAGAAAAGTGGTCTCCTAAGATAAATCAGGTCCTAAATATTAAATGCGGGCAAGGTCATGTAATGGAAACATGAGATCCTCCTTCTAGTACTTAAAAAATTCCAATATGAATAAGAAGGTTTTCGAAGCTAAAACCTTTTCATATTGGTCGAGCTATTGGTGCTATAATGCTAACATCGGTTTGTTCATGTGCTGTTTATCTAAAGAAAAAAGTTTTTAAAGGAAAATCATAAGTTGAAAATCCGAGAATCATTGATTTTTAAATTTTAGATGTAAATAAAATAAAATAAAACGGACTATATAGGTGGAGAAAATGCTGGAGCTAATGCATTTTAAGTTTCAAATGATGATCCCAATTGAAACGTTTAAATAGGAAAATTTTCAAAACAGGGCTCAAGTTTTGTCTAGATTAATAATAATAATAATAAACGTACATTTCAAAACATGCCTTAAGTATTCCATTAACATTTCAAATTAATTTTATCAAAAAAAAAAAAATTCAAATTAGGACATCCAGTAAGATTTTGAATTATCCGGCGAGATTTGAGTTATCCGACCTAAAACAGCCCAACATATTCTCCTATCCAAACAAGTCAAACTAGTCAGACAAAGCCTTTTCTCCATCACCTTCTTCTTCCTTCAATCATCATCAAATCCAGCCATCTTCCCATTTGCAGATGTCTTTATAAAGAAGAGAGAAACCCACTTCCATTCAACATCTCCATTCCATTGATTTTTTTTTTGGCTGGTGAGATGGGGGAAATGAACGAGGAGGACGAGGAGAAGCCGAGATTCCCCTGTCAGGCCTCCGCACTAGTGGTGAGGTCATGAAGCACTAAATGGAGAAATGGTTTGATTCCAGCCTTGAAACTCCATCTCGTCTTCCTTGACGCAACTCTCCCTTGTTAGGGATAACTTGACCCAACTCTCCCTTGTTAGGAATAATCTGTTGTCAAAGGAACCTTCCCCACTCCCTGCTACGAGTGGTTCCACTTCACTCCTTTGTTAGTATATTTTTTTGTTGGCTAATTCATTGGTTGAACAAGACTCTTGGTCCATTGAGTTGTATATTCTAATTTATTTTAGAATGAACTGTGGTTATGTTGCCGAAAAATCTGAAGCGAAGAATAGAAGAAAAGAAAAGAGCGGGCGAAATCCCCTACGCCCAATCGATCGGACTGTCAGCATGCCCCAGTTATATTGGATGTCCGACAGGTGCGGAGAATTCCTAGAAAGTCTTTTTTTTTCTGAATTGGAAGTGTTTCCTTTTAATACTCTGTTTCTCAACTTGAGTCCTATTTGCGTTTTAAGTCTAAGGCACGAATTTGGAATTATTTATAGGGTATTGTTCTCAACCCTAAAGATCAAGACTCTCATTAATCTAAGTAAGAGATATCTTAAAGAGAGATTATTCTCTAGAGTTATTGAGAAACTTTTCTAAAGGGCTGCTCTAGAATGTTATTAATGCTTCTACCTTTATTGTAGAAAATAATTCATCTTGACGGGCAAGGTACAAGGAGATCAAGAAAGGAGAATGGGGCACAGTGGATGTCGTGTCAGTGGATTCTTTGCAAGAACAACTATAGTCCTTAGGTCGAGGTACAGACTCAGGGAAAGGAGCTGTGAGTATATCTTGTAACTCTTCGTTAGTTCTTGATTTTTAGTTTGTGGTTTTTCTCCTTAGATAGGGTTTTCACGTTAAATATTGTGTCTGTCTTCTTGTGGTGTGTGAATGGTAGGTAGCTAGTTCTATATTATCTGATTGGTTTTTCCGCTGCATTAATTGGTTAGATTAGAACTAGTAATCCATTCCGGTAGCCTGCAAAAACCTTCAATTGGTATCAAAGTGGGTTGCACTATTCTATTGTGTAGATCCTATTTTTGCTAGAATGAATAATTACCGTGAAGACACTTCAACTATAAGCCTTCTCTGTTGGATGGTAACAATTAAGCTTATTAGAAAGCCAGAATGGTTGTCTTCATAAAAGACATAGATTTGAAAGTTTGGAAATTTGTTGTAAATGGCTATTCCTTACCCACTATTACTGTTGATGGGGTAACTGGTCCCAAACCTAAAGATAAGTGGACTAAGGATGAAGAGTTGGCTGCCACTTGCAACTCAAAGGCTTTGAATGCTATCTATAATGGAGTTAGCATATCTGAGTTTCATAGAATTTCTACATGCACTACTACAAAATAAAAAAATAAAAATAATATTCTATAGACTGTTCACGAATGGACTGACACTGTCAAACAATCGAAACTTCATAAATTGTATATAGCCTTCGAAATCATAAAGATGGAAGATGATGAAACTTTTGATGAGCTCAATTCGAAGCTGAATGCAATTGTGAATGATACATTTACTTTGGGAGAGCCAATCCTGAGAATAGAGTTGTGAAAAAGATTTTGCGGTCTTTTCTAGAAAGGTTTGGTGCAGAGGTTTTGGCCATTAAGGAGAATAAAAATCTGAATAATCTCAAATTAGAAGATTTGGTTGGCAACCTTCAGACTTTTGAAGCAAACATAAGGACTAATGGAAAATCAAGATCCAAAGGATTCTAATTCTGATTCTAGTGAATATGATTCTAGTGGTTCTAGTGGATGCTTTGAGAGCCTTCAAAGAATCAGTCAAGAAAATTGCTAGTGATTCTGATTCTGATTCTGAAGAGATTGATCCTCAAGTTGCAGTTTAGTTTATAAAGCAATTTCAGGCATTCATGAAGAGGAAGAAAAGTGATTTGAAAGTCCTTAAAAATTTTGTAAAGAAGAAATCTTCTAAAGGGATTCAATGTTTTGAGTGTCATGGTTATGGACATATTGCTAGTGACTATGCTAACAAAAAGCCAAGAAAAAAGACTTTCAGTTTGACTTGGGATGATGATACTTTTAAGGAAGATGATAAAAAAATCTGAGTCTGAGAAGCCCGAAGCTAGCGAAGAAAAATTCATGACTTTCATGGCAACTTCAGTTTCTGCTTCTCCACTAGTGTCTGATGATGAGACTAATCAAGATATTAGTGAGTCAGAGACAGAATGTGATTGGCAAGCTGAATAACATATATTGTTTGCAAAGACCATGAAGATGCTAAAGATGAATGAAAAAGTGGCTACAAGCTGAAAAGAATCTGAAGAGCAGAATACTTCTTTAAAAGCTGAATTGTTAGAAACTCTTACTAAAGTGAGTCACTTAGAAGCAGAAAATACTAAGTTGATAGATAAATTAACTGTTGAAGCACAGAAGTGTGATTTGCTTGATCATGATATGAAGACCTTGAAAGCTGAACATACCGACTTGCAAGGAAGACTCGAGATGGTTTTTTATGAGTTTGATACTAGCAAGGCTTCACAAAACAAGATGAATACAGGGTCCAAAAAGCTTGATGACATCTTGTGCAATCAAAAGGTAAAGACTATGCATGGCATTGGCTACACTGACAGGGCATCTACATCTAAAGCCAAAGGTACTAACTGTTTTGTTCAAAATTCAATTGTTACTAATCATGCTATTCATATTACAAATACAGCTGCCAAGAAGAAGAGTGTGTCACATATGGAATGTATACTCACTTGTCATCATTGTGGAATTCAAGGACACATTCGACCCCATTACAATAAGCTGCGAAGATCACCAAACCAAAAGCAATGAAAAAGCAGAAGGAAGAGTCACCTATGAAAACAAAGATGTTTGGGTCAGGAAAGAAGACCTTCCATTTGTCTTGGTACACACTTTACTGAAGTGTTTAAATTTGCAAAGGTGTGTGCCAAAACTTCATCACCCCTGAATTACAAAATCAAGCTCCCACCCCAAAGCTGATACAGGATCATATTGAGGGGGAGCTGTAAAATCCAGATTGACAGAAGCTGCTTGAAGATAATTGTTTATTAATTATGGACAAAAAGGGGAGAATAATGAAGCTATGGGGGGAGAAAACAAGCAAATAACTACAGTTGCTGTTTTTTTTTTTTTTTTTTTGGTGTGTTTTGAGTTTTCCTTTTGGGTAAATCAATTGTATTGTTGTAGAGAGTCTTGTCCATGAATTGCCAAAGGGGGAGATTATTAGTATATTTTTATGTTGGCTAATTCATGGGTTGGACAAAACTCTAGGTCCATTGAGTTGTATTTTCTAATTTATTTTAAAATGGACTATGGTTGTGTCGCCGGAAGATCTGAAGCGAATAATAGAAGAAAAGAGAAGACAAGGCGAAATCCCCCCGGCCCGATCGATCAGATCGATTGGAGCCTCAGTCCGATCAATCGGACTATCATTATGCCCTAGTTATATGGGCTGCACGATCGATCAGACAGGTGTGGAGAATTTCGGGAAAGTCTCCTTTTCTGAATTGGAAGTGTTTCCTTTTGAGACTCTGTTTCCCAATTTGAGTCCTACTTGTGCTCTAAGTCTAAGGCATGAATTTGGGCTATTTATAAGGTATTGCTCTCAACCCTAAAGATCAAGACTTTCATTAATTTGAGTAAGAGATATCTTAGAGAAAGATTATTCTCTAGAGCCATTGAGAGACTATTCTGAAGGGCTGCTCTAAAAGATTGTTGATGCTTCTACCTTACTTGTAGAAGATAGTTCATCTTAACTAGCAAAGTGCAAGGAGATCAAGTAAGGACAATGGGGCATGGTGGATGTCAGTTAGTGGATTTTTTTCAAGAACAACTGCAGTCCTTAGATCGAGGTACAGACTCAGAGAAAGTAGCCGTGAGTATATCTTGTAACTGTTCGTTAGTTCTTGATTTCTAGTTCGTGGTTTTTCTCCCTGGATAAGATTTCCAGGTTAAATATTATGTCTGCCTTCTTATGGTGTATGATTAGTAGATACCTAGTTCTATATTATCTAATTGGTTTTTCTGCTACATTAATTGGTTAAATTAGAACTAATAATCCATTCTGGTAGCATGCAAAAACCTTCATCCTTTAATTGAATTCTCATCTCCTTCTTAACATCTCTATTCTCAAACATCGTATGTAGAGAAATGAGATTGTTCTTTATATTTGTATTTCAGGAGTTCATCAAGAGGAATGTGTTTCTTTCATGATAAAAGAGGAGCCCTTTATGGTCTCAAGGGTTTCTCACATATAACATCATCATCATCCTCACTAATACCTCTAATCATCACCAATCCCATCCTGATGTACTGCATTTAGACTCTTTTAAATCACCGAGAAATACAGATGATAGAAGTAGAGAAGGATGATGGATGAAGACAAGAATTTGGAGATGGCTGGATTTTAATGATGATGAAAGGAAAAAGGTGTTGGAGAAAAGCATCAGTATGTGTCACGTCCCCGAACCCGATTAGAGATTAAACCCGATCCGGGGTGTGAAATTTAGGGCTAATTAAAAAAATTTTGCCCTTAATGCCCAAGGATCGAAGTCCGCTGTGAGGATTGTGTAGTTGAGCCTCATTAACAAATTAATCAACGAGACTTGTCCGGTAAACACAACATTAACCTGTAGAAATATCAAAGCATGTACGGTATTCATCCCATTATATATATTCAAGTTTCAAAAGATAAGACATATAAAGTTTATAAACATCAGGACTATCCCCAAAAAACTCAAGTCCTGGTACAAAAGATATACAGTACTAGAACAGACAAGTCCACAAGATCAAGACCCAAAAGATGAAATGAGGCGGTACGCTAGAAGATATCCCCGTGTAACGCGCACTAGTGCCGGGAGTGATGACGCTAAGCTACGTCATCGGCACCCCACTCTTGTACCTCGTCCTCCTCCCCCGGTTGAGGATCCTCTGGGATTGCCTCGGCATCCGGGTCGGTGTAATAGTAGAAGGTGTCCTCTGCACACCATGAAATAAAGGATCAACAATATGTTGGTAAGAAGATAAGTAATATACATTATTCATAACATGCTTCAAAAGGAAATAAAGACAAGTACATGATTATAAGATAGCAAGGTACAAGCTATGCATAAGCATGAATAATACGAGAGTCAAGTAACAATAAAAATCCTAACAAGATAAACAAGAATAACCATCCATGAAATGCAATGTCAAGCAAGAGGAGACTTCGAGGATGTCCTAGCCATCTCATGGGGGTATAAGTGACGTCGAAGCCGACTACGAATACCCAAAGTCCGGCTCTAGGGGGATCCTAGCTCCCAGTCCTAGGAATAGCAGCACGGTCCTAGCCCGCTCCCAGCTATTCACGCCATGGACGCCGTCCAAAGCCGACTGCCCACCCTAGTGTCCGGTATCCGGCCCACTTTATAATCCTCAGTCTGCAGCTGGTTATGAATGCAAGATGATGATGATGGTTTGTATACGACACAAGTTCCAAGAAAAATACACGTGGATAGGTTCCCGAGTACAAAATAACAAATTGAGGGCTACTCCAAGTCAAGCCAAAATACAAGTCAAGTTCCAAGTTCCATGAGTAGTCCTCTTTCAAGTCTATCCATACGTATTTATCAATACAAGACAAGGTACCTAAGGATACACTCTAAGTCCGGTCACATTCTAATTCTACAATTTAAGTTAAAAGTTATACAAGTGTACAAGATAGAGTGCATAAGATACGACAAGCTACGGATACATGATTCAAGAGTCAAGAGTGAAGAACAAGCCAATCCTAGGTCAAGAGTTGTCCACCGTGTATCAAACGTATCCCCAACGGATTACGTATGGAGAATGAGTCAATAGTGTCCTACTTTGATGGGGCCATGGTGTGCGGGAGTTGTTGGGCACCAATTAACTCAATTCCACATGCATTCGGCCAAGTTACATTGATATACGAAAATTCCCGGACAACCGACGAAGCACACCAAGCCAAACATGCTCCATTTTCATTTTCCCCCAATTGGTCATGCAAGGGTAAGGTCAATGGGTTCCAACCTAGGGTCCAAACTAGGTTTAGAATCCTTTTC
Organism: Umbellularia californica; assembly: GCA_028538565.1. Taxonomy (NCBI): domain Eukaryota; kingdom Viridiplantae; phylum Streptophyta; class Magnoliopsida; order Laurales; family Lauraceae; genus Umbellularia; species Umbellularia californica. Next base: position 15,962,213 of record JAPQWN010000008.1, on the reverse strand, counting down.
CAAAGAGATAAAGGCTTGGTACATTGATTCAATAGCCACTTCCTTTTCCGATCTCTGACGAAATCCAAGGATTCTACATCTCAAGAGCTTTCCAACGGTATATAGAACTCCAAATTCCGACGAACGGTTCAAAAGTTATGGTCATTTGAAATCTGCCAAAAATTCATGAAATCTGCCCTAATGCGGCTAGCCGAAAAGGTGACCGAAAATGCCCTATAAAAACATGGTTACTGGAAAAGTAACTGAATGGTGACCGAATTTCCTGCGGCTAGCCGAATTCTGGGTAGAAAAATGAGTTTTTGAGCCAAAAATTCAATAATTTTGAATGGCTCCTTCTCCAACCCCTTTCCAACCTTTCCAAAAGCCATATCCTGCACAAAGAGCCACCATGCTCTCCTCCAAACCACATTTTATCCATTCATCAAGTCATCCACCCATAATAAAAACCCATTGAACCCATTAATCCAATTTTAGCATGTGTAATCTAGTTAACCATGACAAGCTTGGAAATTTGGGGAAAATCTAAACAATGGGTTAACAAGAGACAATAATAATACATGCATGCCCAATATATAAAACAAATCTACTTGCCTTCACCAAAGGGAGTGAAATAATGGAAATTGAGAAGATTGAGGAGGAAGAAAGCTCCCACACACACTCTAGCCAACACAACTCTCCCAAGCCTCTCTTCTACACTTGAGGAACACAAAGGAAAAGAAAGAAAGGAACTCCATCAACATGCAATCCATTCACAGCCATGAGAAACGAAATGGGAAGGGAAGGAGAAGAGGAAACTTACCAAATTTGAGGTCTAAGGAAAGAAGAAGAAGAGAGGAAGACAATGGTCTAGTTGGTTGTCCTTGGAAGGGCCTTTAAGCTCCACATGCAAGATGAGAGAGTGAAGAAGAAAAAAGGAAGAGTGGGTTGCAGCACTGTTGAGTGAAGGGAGGAAGAATGAATGATAGGGCTGGGTTGGGGTTTAAATGAGAGGTGGAGAAGGAAATGTCTGGAATGCCCATCTGAGTCAAATGAGAGAAATGCAATTATCTGAGGGACTTCGGGGCGTCGAATCGTGATGAGTCAAGAATGAAAAGTGACGAGCGCGACGAGATCTTTCCAACGAACCCAAATTCGGGGAAAACGAAATTTTTGGAAAAATACTGAATTTTCCTATTAATCACAACCTAACCCCCTATTAAGACTAATCGCACTCAGAATCAAACAAAACTTCGGGAACATCTTACTAATGATAAAAGAAACTCGCTTAGCCACTAAACCCGCCTAATTAGCTAGAATCACAATTAATTAAGTTAATCGCCAATATTAGGAAATTAAACACCCTATTAAGGTCTGGGACCTTACAGTATGACTGGTTTGGGCTTGTTTGGATGGGGGAAGATGTCGATTGTATGTCGCCAGATAACTCAAAATCTCGGTGGATAATTTAAAATCTAACCGGATTTCCTAATTTGAAATGTTAATGGAAAATTTAAAGGCCTGTTTTCAAATGTAAGTTTTTTGAGAAATATACCTAAAAAAGGACCATAGAGGCCTACTAACCATAGAAGGTACCAAAAGTCTGGATGGCACGGAAGTGGTCCCCTGGGACCACTTCCGTTTTTTTTATTACTGATTGGAAGTTGCAACGACGTCGTCGTGCAGTCAACCTCATAAATTCCCACGAAACCCAACTTCCCCATTTTCCCCTCCTTCCTCGATCGCTTTCCACTGCTCTCCCCTGGCGGTTTCTTCCCTTCTCTCGTCCAAAGACAATTTTTGGTGGTCCCAACAACAGTTATCCAACCTATTGGATGCTTGCGTCAAGTTTTCCAGCGGTTTAACCCCACTACCCCATTTCCCCTTCTTCTGCGTCGCTTTCTCCTTTTCCGCTGGTGGATTCGTCTGCACCTACCTCAAAAGGTAGTGAAGGTGGTCCCAAAGGACCTTTTCGAACCTTTTTGATTGTCACATCAAGCTTCCAACGGTTTATCAGGAAGAGGTATTTTTCTTGTATGACCTAGCTTTTTCTGTGTTAGAAAATGATGATTTACTAGGGTTTTGTTCATCTTCTTTCCATTTGCTTCACATTCTAAAATGGTTTATTTTCATTCACTATACATGATTTTATGAATCAACTGGATACATCTCAGTCCTTCCATTTTCCTCCCTCTCGACTGTGTAGTCAGTCCTAGTGGACATCTCAATCCTGTATAGTCATAATGTGAAATTTGAAGAGTAGTGATAAGGAAGAACCATAGGGCACTTGAAAACCTTGTGTTGCAGATGGACCAAACACAAGGTTGTATTACAACCCTGTGTTGCAGATGGATCAAACCTTGTATTGCAAAGTTGGATTACAACGACGTCGTTGCTTCTGTTAAGCAACGACGTCGTTGTACAGTTATCCTTTTCTTCTAAGTTGTTCCTTTGTGAGTATCACCTTGAGCAGTACATGTCTCTTTGACTGCATTTTGTTTTTGTCTTACCTTATAGTTTAATAAAGTTTATCATTGTGGGGAGGACAAACATGCTTATGGAGAAAAGTTAGAGTGAGTGGTTGGGAGCGAAAGACAAGTAGAAGGTCTAGTTGGTATAATGTTTATATGAAGAGTAGTGATAAGAAAGAAGAACTACAGATTAATGGAAAACCTCGTGTTGCATATGGACCAAACAGTTTGTATTGCAGAGTTGAATTACAACGACGTCGTTGCTTCTGTTAAGCGACGACGTCATCGTACAGTTATCCTTTTCGAAGCTGAGGAAATTACTTGATAGGCTGGAGGTTAATATTCGAAAGAAACTAAGCTGAGCTAATGGAGCTGCATATTATCCTACCAAGGATGGGTTGGACCAGGATTCCATTTTAATGCCCAAAAACCTATACTCACTCTCTCTTAAAAACTCTACACACATGAGTTTTTCCTTTGTTTTTTAAACCTTTGTTGTGATATTGTTTCTCATGCATGTTTTAAGTTTGTACATACTGATGCATGGGGACTGCTCCTGTCCATTCGCAATGTGATTATAAGCAACTTATCACTTTTATTGATGATTTCCGTCACTATACATGGGTTTATTTTTTTAGTACTCATGAGGACGTCTTTCGCATATTTAAAGAATCTGTGGCTCAGGTTGGAAATAAATTTTCATCTCAAATCAAAGTCCGGCGTTTTAATACAGGAGGAGCATATATTTCTTCCCAATTTCAATCTTTTTTAAGAATAAAGGAACATGTCCTCATGCTCCACAACAAATGGAATTGCTGAACGAGAAAACTAGCATGTTCTTGCCATTGTTCACACATTGCGCGTTGATTCTTTTGTACCATCTAATTTTAGGGTTGAAGCTTCAGATGTTGTCTACTTCATTAATAGACGGTTTGCCACCGTTCTGCATGATTGGTCACCATATTTCTGTTTGTTCTGGACCCATGCCAACTATCACATGTTGCATACGTTTAGATGTGTTTGTTATGTTCTTTCACCACATCAGTTGCGTAACAAACTCGATGTATTTTTCTTGGATATAGGGATACTCAAAAAGGTCTCATTTGTAATGATCCCGTTTCAGGAACATGATACATTAAAAATTATTTTTGAACACTAATGTAAATTGTAGTCCCAAAGATTCTAAAGAATATTAAGGAACTCACCGTTGATGAATGTTTATCCACATCAGTTAGACCATGATATTTATCAGGTAGCAGGAGAAGGGATTTTGTAAGGATCTCAAAAGATCTGATAAGAACTGAAAGCTCCACTAGGAAAAATATAAGTGTATAGAAAATATCATATTAATCACAAAGTTGAAGAAGGGAAAAATAAATAGCATGACACTCAACAAGAAAAAAATATCTCAGACAAATGTTTCACAAACAATGATTGGGCATTTGGAAACAGAAGAGAGAATTGTAGAAGAATGGAACTAAATGCTTCTTCCATATGAATATTTCTCATGAAATGGAAGGATATGTGTTGTGGAATAGAAAAGGAAGGATATCTTGCCTTCTCTCTGAAGCCTTTAAAGATGAGATTTTGTTCCAAAAGAGAATATCTTTATCTTACATTTCGAGGCACCCACGTTCACTTAGAAATTCACAATTTACATCGTAGTTTTTTATGATAATAAATGGCAATCAATTCATTCTTAACCACTTACACATTTCATAAGTACCATAAGAAGTTTAAAGAATTAAGAATTAAAATAATCAACGTGAAAGAGCTCAATTGACGACTTACCTTTCTCAGTCCTCTTTATTGTGCCACAGGCACCTAATATATCACCAATATCAACGAGCGTCTTTAATAGCTCAAATTGATCTTGTAGAAGCCTCTCCTTCTCACAATAGAGCTGGAAGAACCAATAATGCATTGTGTTTAGCGTAATCCTTGTTCATAAATATACTACCTGTGCTGCTGCCAATATGGTTCTGGCAGCAGCTAATATGTTATTTCTCCTGTGCAATGCCCACCTTTGTGCGATCACTCTGTTCATATCACTCGGAATCATCTTGAAACTGTCCCATTTTCACTATAAATGGAGTACTGCACACTGTTGGATTGATTGTGTAGAAAATATAATTTATATAGTGATGGAACGCGCTCCGAGGCGCCCGCTGGGGCGGCTACCGGGGTCGGCGGAACGTGGGAGCCCGTCGGGTCCGGCCCTTTCGCGCCCTGGCGGGCCCTGAAGCGTGCATCAACATTTCTTTTGTGTGGGTGTGCCAGATTTTCTATTTTACTTGGAATTGCAAGTGGTAATCCGGAGATCAACCTTCGCAAGTAAAAAGGAAATCAACTTCTTTCAAGTTTTCCATTGCACAAATATTTAAGAAAAGAGACATTTTCTTGGTTTACCGTGAAAGGCGATTTTGTTTGGCATTTATAGCCGATTTTGGCGTTTATAACCGATTTACAATTCTCATCAATAATGAAAGACAAGAGTTGTGATTTTTGTCTCTTTTGGAAAAATACAAACTACAATGAAAAGCAAGAAAAGGAAGATCTAACTTTTCAGGAGATTGTGGGGGACTCGTTCAGATTGACGGTCGCAAGCCATGTATGGGCTTCGCCATCATCCATACAGATGAGAACAGAAGATGCTCTTGATTCGCTTGGCTTGGCTATAACCTCAGATTTTTAGAGGACAAAGACCAAGAGAAGGTCCTATGTCCAATAAAAAGCTAAGTAGACGGGCTGAAAAGCCACGTCTAAGCCATTGGAGGCAGCAGGAGAAGGCGAGGACCTTGGGGGGGGGTGCCCCCCAAGGGACTTTTGTCACCTTGTAGTGGTGGCCGGTGCAGAACTTCAGCAGAGTTTTCTCTCTTTTTTTCTTTCTCTCAGATCTCTTTCTGATCTTTGTTTTTCTGATCCTCTGATTTTCTCCTCTTTTTTCCGATCTTTTTTCCGATCTTCTTCCGATCTTTTTTTCGATCTTCTTCCGATCTTCTTCCCATCTTTTTTTCGATCTTCTTCCGATCTTCTTCCGATCCCAATTTCAATGGAATGCTCTCCTATTTATAGGCCTTTGGTAGCCATTTAGGAGGGTTTATGAGCCTTAATGGCTTTAATGGGAGGAGTTACAAGATTTATTTCTTGATTTTATAACTCCTTTTTCCTTGAATCTGATTGGCCGATGGAGATTAAGGGCTTTTAATCACCTTAATTACCATAATGGGAGGAGTTTCATGGTTTAAATGCCATGAATCAATTGACTTGTAACTCCCAAATGCTTGCTTCTGATTGGGCCGTCCAAAGAAATGAATTAATGACTGCAATAAATAAGACCAACCATAGGCTTTTGTTTGAGTTTTGAAGCCGTTTGGGGTCCCGTCGATGCTTCACTTGATTTTGCTGCGGGGAAAATGCCGAGCTTTGATGTGCGGTCAAACGATGTCCGATTGACCTGAAATTTGACGGGGAGCCTATTGGAGTCATTTTGAGACGTTCCATGGGCTCCGTTTTGGATGTCATGGTCCCGGGTTGCTCTGCCGCCGGTAGGCTTGATTTTCTCTCGGAGCATCGAAACCTGGTCAAACGTTTTCGGAATGACCTGAAATTTGACGTGCAGCCTCTTGGAAGCATGTTGAAGCCACTCATGCACTTGGTTTGATGAGCGAAGGCTCCGGTGGTTTCCGCCGCCGGGAGGCTTGATTTTGCTGCTCGAGCATTGATGGAGGGTCAAACGTTGTCGGTTTGACTTGAAATTTGGCATGGAGCCCTTTTGAGACATGCTGGAGTCATCTGTAGGCTCTGATCGAAGTTTTGACGTCTCCGATGATGTCGCCGCCGGGAGCGCCATTTTAGCTGTCGGAGAAGCGAAGTTAGGCCAAATGATTCTGAAATGGCCCGAAACTTCATATGTACTCTTCTCTTGGCTATCTTGAAGGATCTTGCAGTTTTTGTTTGATTCTGACAAGATTTGATTTTTTGAGAAGTTGCATTGCCTATTTATGGCAGGTTGCGACTTCATGCAGCTTTCTTGATGTTGAAGAGGCAAAGTGACATTTTTGGTGTCAACAAATGCCCCCTCGAGGTACAGCGACGAGTTGCTTGACTTTTGTAGTCGATGTGCCTCGAAGAGATTTTTGAAGGAGAGCTTGTGTCTTGACCAAGAGTCTTTGAGCAATCTTTCCTTTGGTAGAGTAGCCTTTGAGCTTCCAGGGGAATTTTATGGTAGTGAGGGGAATCACACACCATCTCGAGGCAACGTTTTGAAGATGACATCAGGGATATGGATTTGGGTTTTTGTTTTTGATCTTGTGACCTAACCAGCTATATATGGCAGGTTAGGGGATCGGGTTTTGGTTTTGATCTTGTGACCCAACAAGCTGTATGTGGCAAGTTGGGGGATCAGGGTTTGGTTTTTTGTTTTGGTCTTGTGACCTAACAAGCTGTATGTGGCAAGTTAGGGGACCAGGATTTGGTTTTTGGTTTTGGTCTTGTGACCTAACAAGCTGTATGTGGCAAGTTAGGGGACCAGGATTTGGTTTTTGGTCACTCTTTGGGACTGTGTGGGTCCATTGGAGTGGTTTGGATTTTTGTGAAATGTCAATTTCAAGATTTTGGCTCAATTTGGTATATGAGGCTGGATGGTTTGATTTTTTGGAAGCTCATGGGGCTTGGAATTTTTTTTTGTATGGTTCAATCAACTCAAAAGAGGCATGGAACCATTATTGTATGCTCTTGGTAAGAGGGATTTTTTCTGACTAAAAGCCCATTTTTTCTTTTTTTTTTTTTTTTTTTTTTTAGTGCCTAGGTGGTCAAACCTGGCTCATATGGGCTAGCCCATGGGACTTTAAGCTTTTTAGGATGGCTTAGATCTCATGTGGGGCCATTTTTGTAAAGAATATCTAAAGATATCTCATTTGGATAGAGAATATCTAAAAATATCTTTATGGGAGAGAATCTCTCATATTCCCTTAATTTGGGAGAGAATATCTCAAGGTATCTTTCTTTTTGGGAAAGAATCTTCAATATCCTTTTTTGTTGGAGAGAATCTCTCATTTGATTGATTTTGGGAGGAAATCTCTCAAAGACATCTTTCTTTTTGGGAAAGAATCTTTCTAATTCCTTCTCTTTTGGTAAGGTTACTTAATTAGTAACACTTACCTTTCTTCTTTGTTTCCTTCTTTGATTTGCTCTCTCCTATAAAAGCAAAGGAAGGTAGGATCTCTTGCTCTTATTGCTTTCTTTTGCAACAATCTCAAGAGAGCTCCAAGACCAAGAGTGCTTCTTCTTCAAGGATCTTCAAGCTTTTTCCTTCTTCTTCTCCATCAATGGCTTCAAGTAAGTTTTCTCTCTTTTTTCTTTCAAGAAAACTCCATGTAGAGAATAGGATGGTAAAAAAATTTCTCTTCTCTTTTTTTTTTTTCTTTCTTCTTTTTTTTTCATTCTTTCTTTTATTTCTATTCTTCTTCTCTTTTTTTTTTTTTCTTTTCTTTTCCACGTGATTTCTTTTTTTTTCACGTTTTTTTTTTTTCTCTTTTTTTTTTGTGGGCCGTACGGACAGATCCGTACGGATCTGGTCCGTACGGCCACGTGGCCCTTTTTTTTTTTTTTTTTTTTTTTTTTTTTTTGCTGTTTTCTTTCTTCTCTTTTTTTTTGTTTGAGAAAGTTTCTTTTTTTTTTTTTTTTTTTTCTTTCTCCCCCTTTTTTTTTCGAGAAAGTTTCTTTTTTTTTTTTTTTTTTTTTTTGCTCATCATGATAATGCGTTTTTATACAAATCTAGATGTTCATGCATGTACTATTTGTAGATTGAGCATGATAGCATACCTGAAAATCTTTGCAAATTTGGGAATTTGGAGCTTGCAGTGATGTTGAGCCCTTCTTGATTTTGCGGAGATTTTGAGGTTTCGAAAGTTTGGAGTCTCGGAGCTCGCAGCAATGTTGAGCCCATCTTCAAAACTTTCTATTTCTTTCGGGGTATTTCCTTTTTCTTTGGAATTGCCCCGGGGTCATGCCAAAATTTCGCCAGATTTTTGGTGGGACAAAGTGACCCTTTTTTCTTTTTTTAGCGAAATCCTGTCATTTTGATGACGATCTTTTTCTTTTCCAACCTTTGCAGGTGGTTCCTCCAGAGCGAACAAGGGTAAAGAGCCTGTTACAAGCGTACCTCGTCGATCCGCCAGATCTTCTAATGTGGCCGTTCAGCAGGCCTGGGAGAAGGTACAGTTTATTGAGAAGAACTTGGAAGAATGCGATTCCCTCAATCGTGATGAGATGAGACAGCGATTGATCGCTCTCAAGAATGAGGAATTCTATAAGATCATGGTAAGCAACCGTCCTTGGGTTATGGACGATCTGAGGGTTTTGCCCAAGCCTACCTTCTTCTTTGGAGATGCAGTCCCTGACGACTTGACATACCAAAGGAGATGTTTTCAGTTCTCTTACACGGCTGATGGTGAAGAGAAGACTGTTTCTACCCGGTCGTCTTTTGACCGGACTATCTCGATCCTGAGCCTTTCTCCCACGTGCCCTAAGAGGGAAGATCCTCCGAGCTGGGTGAAGAGGACCAGTGTGATCAAGACCGGGGTTTTTGTTGGTGGACCTTCCGGTTATGCGGAGAAGCCACCTGTCCGTATGGACATGTTGATGCCAGCCAGCGGCTACCAGGGCTCTGATTATCCGTCGGTCGATTTGAGACCGGTGGGCCTTGGCGTTTTCAGCGGTGACGGCAGTACTTGGGTGAAGCCCTTTCGACTTCGTGGCCGTTTCAATGCTGACTCCGATTGGAAGTCATGGACTGACCACACCTTGCTGATTGGGGGCGCCGTTTTGAAGGAAGCCGGGATTTTTGACGCGGTCCGCGCTTTTAGGGAGACCGTGACCTTTTCCGATGATGCCTTCATGGCTATGTTGGAGTCTTTCCTCCCTCAGACCAATACCTTCGTTGTCACGAATGGTGAGATTGGTTTTTCTCTGAAGGAGTTGAGTGCTATTACTGGATTGCCCATCCTTGGCAAGCTCTACGAGGAGTTCATGCCGATTGACAGCGTCCTTGAGGAGCAGTCAGAGGAATTCAGGCTCCTATACTTTCAGCTCGTCGCCTTCTATGATTTTTTGAAGGAGGGCTCGAAAGTCAGATCCAGCAGTTGGAAGAGTTATGGCTCTTCATTCTTCAACTTCTTTGACAGCAAAGAGTCTCCTGATAGCATGACCCGGGAAGACAGGAAGAAGACTTTGGCCATGCAGGAAGAGTTGAAGGATTTCTTCGCGAGCACAGATGCCCTTTATTCTGACATTGCACTGCGGAGAGATCTTGCTGTTTACCTCACTTTTTGGCTAGGTGAGGCTATTTTTGCTGGTGGAGATGGGACGCACATCAGGCCGCATTGTATTTTTCCGGCTTGTCAGATGGCGTTTGGAGAGCGGCTTGCTTTGGTGCCCGCTCTTTACTCCTACCTGTGTACCGAACTGCAGGCTGCTGCTTTTTTGGTTCGGCTTGGGCTCCCTATGAATAGGGTATTTTCAGCCCATATCTTTTATTCGTGGTTTGTATACCACTGTCCTGGCTTCCACCAGCTGGGTGCTGCACAGGATGATGATCCTCTGATGATTCGATTGGCTAAGGGAAAAGCCGTATCCGAATCACTTTTGTTTGCCCGCATGAGGATCCGACGGTTCAGGGACGTCGAGATGGGGCAGTCTTCAGTTAAGCTTTCTCCGGAGTTGCGGAAGAAGGCTTTTGATTTTGGTGCCTCCCGAGACTCTACCAGAGCAGGGTCGGGAAGGCATTACTCTTTGACCAATGCAGAGAAGGAGTGGCTTTTCAGCATACGAGTCGGCACGATGGTGTACCGTAGACATCTTTTCGTCGATATCCAGCCGTATGTACCTTCTCGCTTTGCGCTTCAGTTGGGCTTCTCTCAAGGCGTTGTTGGGGCGCCTTCGAGTATGGTGAAGCGTTTTGGAGGTTTGCAGGATGGCAGAAATGCATGGGCTTTCTATAGTGCTGAAGACACTACTGCCACGATTTCTTATCCTGAGCTGTCGACTTTCCGAACTGCTGGCTTCACGAAGTGGTTCGCGGAGAGCTTTTTGGCATATCGGGGGCTTTCCAAGAAGGAGCTTGATGTAAAGCTGTCTTCTGGAAAAGGCATTGGGAAGTCGGATGGCGTCCGGCGAGAGGAAGTTTGGGCCTTCCTTTCTGGAGAGAAGCACAAGATAGGCTTTCTCGGTGACCAGGGCGTCATTGGTTCTGAAGCTGTTCGGGAAGTACCTGATGAGGCTTTGGAGCAGCTAGAACAGGAGGAAGCTGAGCTCGACGCTTGGATGCAAGCGGCACAGAGACGAGCTTCCGTGGAGTCTACTGGCGAAAGCAGACCATCCAGTGAGGAGTCAAGTGAGAAACCTGACTCTGATAGTGGGGCGGGTTCTTCTAGGAAGCGAACCCGTAGAGGTAAGAAGAGGAGGAGTCATCATCGCAGCGAGGGGCCACATGAGGACTCTCCTGACATGGAAATCCCTCTTACCATCAACGAGGAGGTGCCAGAGGCTGTCGACGAGCCTCCAGAGAAGAGGAGTCGTGGGGAAGAGACCATTGGTGAAGGTATGATTCTTCCTTTTTCTTTTTCTACTCCTTTCATGGGGCTTTCCATGTTCTGATTTGTTTTCTTACCCTGCTGCTGCTTTTTTTTTTTTTTTAGCAGAGGATGAAGACTTGCCGATGCCTGAGGTTCCGACCGATGAGGCGGTGATGGAGCCGGTTATGGCATCTGAAGAAGAACCGAGGGACTCTGGAATGACTCCGGAATCTCCAATTGGTATAACTTCTTTCGCTTTCTCTTTTTTTTTTTTTTTTTTTTTTTTTTTTTTTTTTTTTTTTTTGCCTGCGACTTGATTTGCTAACATTTTTTCTTGTCAGCTGACTTGCCACAGGATTCCGATGACTTTGAACCATCAATGGACGCAAATGTCGATGATGCTTCTGATGAGTTCATGGAGGAAGAGAGTGTTCCGCCAGTCGTCGAAGAAGGTACTTTGTAGTGATGACCCTGATGATGTTTTTTTTTTTTTTAACAGGATCATATTCATACCTTTTTGTGTTTCATTTGCAGGTTTTGAAGTGACAGAAGAGAGTCCATCGCTTTCTTCAGAACCAGAGCAAGGGATGTCAGAGGTCGATCCGGAGGTAGAGACTCCTACAACCAGTTCTGACGCGATAGAGGAGATACCTCATGCTGAGATTCCTTCTCCAGTGGTTCCAAGTGAAAAGAGTTCCTTTGTTACTCTTCCGATGGGACATGACATGAGCAGCCGATCAGCGGAGAAGGGTGAACCTTCATCCAGTTCGTCTCTTCAATTTGCGAAGAAGGTGCTGGCTCGGGTTTTGAGTTCCTGGATCAAGACTCTCCTTTCTGGACACTTGGAAGCAGGATTTGGCATGATCCCACATGTGCAGGAGATTCTCACTGATACCGAAGAGGTTGGTCTAGATGTCACAGGTGCCAGGGCGACCGTTGATAGGATCATTGCACTGGGTGACAAGTGGTTTGAGACCATGGGCTTCCCTGACGACCAATTCTTCAAGGAGATGTTCTTGGACCCTGCTGATAAGGCTAAGTCTGACCTGAATGAGGCTACACAAAGCAAGAAGCAGCTAGTTCGGGAGAAGAACAAGGAAGAGCTAGCCATCATCGGATTGAGGCATGACCTTAATGTCCTTGATAGGGAAGTTGAGGAGGCCAGAAAACGTCTTGAGCATTTGAAGGCACAAGTCGATGCGAAGTGGGCTGCTATAACAGAGGCTCGTGACAGGGAGAGTACTCTGATTCGCAGGGTTGCAGATGCCGGTCAAGTTCTCGAGAGGAGGACTCTAGAAAACGAACGATGGCAAACTGCTGGGGAAGGGCTTCCCGGTGTAAAAGAAGGGTTACGGCATTCGCCAGCATCTCATGGCAAGTTCCTGAAGAAGCGTGCCTTGGAAACTCTGACGGATGAGGTCAAAAGTTTGCTTGAGGAGCTGAAGCTTTGGCTGGAGACCATTTTTGGCTGAGCTCCTGATTTTTTATAGCAGAAACCATTCTTCTTTTTTTTTTTGGTACCACATGTATTTTTTTGGTACTTCTTTTTTTTTGCAGTGCTTGTGAACACTTTTTTTTGGTACCACATGTATTTTTTTGGTACTTTTTTTTTGTAATGCTTGTGAACACTTTCCCTTTTTTTTGGTACCACATGTATTTTTTTGGTACTCTTTTTTTTTTTTTGTTTTCCCTACGCTCACTCAAATCTTTTTGTGATGAAAGCGATTGCTAAATGGGATTTGATCAAAAGTTTTGTCATTTTGTGAAAATCTTTTGTCAAATGATTGTTTTGGTAGGGGAAACGAATTTGGCGTGAAAGCCGGATTTTTGTGGCATTTACAGCCAGTTTTGACATGAGAGTCAGGTTTTTTTTTGTGTGGCATTTATAGCCGATTTTTGAGATGGCATAAGAGCCAAAAATTTTGTTCGTGGCATGGGAGCCAATTTTGAGATGGCATGGAAGCCGAAATTTTATGGCGTAAAAGCCAAAATTTTGGTTGGCATGGAAGCCGGTGTTTGTTTTGTGGCATCTATAGCCAATTTGGTGGTATTGATAGCCAATTTGTGGCATTTATAGCCGGTTTGGTGGCATTGATAGCCAATTTGTGGCATTTATAGCCGGTTTGGTGGCATTGATAGCCAATTTGTGGCATTTATAGCCGGTTTGGTGGCATTGATAGCCATTTTTTGAAAGCCAAGTTTTGGTTTGTTGGCGTGAAAGCCAATTTTTGTGGCATTGATAGCCGGTTTGTGGCATTTATAGCCGGTTTTGACATGAGAGTCAGGTTTTTTTTTTTTGTGGCATTTATAGCCGATTTGGTGGCATTGATAGCCGGTTTTTGGCAAAAGAGCCAGGTTTTGGCATTTATAGCCAGATTTTTTGGCTTTCAAAATGCAGGTATCGACTAAATATCGCCTCCCCGCTGAATGGTCTTGCAAGTATCGATGGAATGTCGCTTCCTTGCTCATTCGGTTTTGCGAGTATTGATGGAATGTCACTTCCTCGCGGGTTAGGTTTTGCAAGTATCGATGGAATGTCGCTTCCTCGCGAATTGGGGTGCAAATATCGACTAAGCGTCGCTTCCCTGCTTTTCCCAAAACTTTTGATTTTGCGGGTACTGACTTGATGTCGTTTCCCCGTGATTTTTGAAATTTGAGGTTTTCTCGAACCTTTGAAATTTGGGTTGTGGATAGCAACTGGTATGTTGCATCTCCACGATTTTTGAAATTGGGTTGTGGATATCAACTGGTTTGTTGCTTCTCCACGGTTTTTGGATTTTGCAAGTATCGACGAAATGTCGCTTCCCTGCGATTTTGGGTGCAAGTATCGATGGAATGTCGCATCCTTGCTTTTTTTCAAAATTTTTGTTTTGCGGGTACTGACTTTGATGTCATATCCCCATGATTTTTGAAAAACCATTTTTTTTGTTTAAAGACACGAGGGTCGTAAATTTTGACCTAGAACCATTTGGCGGTAAAAGGTAAGGTGGACTAGGGTGGAAATCCCTGAATCCGGATTTTTGTTTCAAACCATGAATTTTGGTTCAAGGATCGAAAGCTTTGGTCAAGTCAGGGAGAGGCTCCTAAACTTGGATTTTTTTGTTTTTGAACAATGAAACGATAAAAATAAGCATTGTTTTTGAATCTCTAGAAATTTTGACATTTGATATGAAAATTCTAAAGAGAGTGGGTTTGACGAGCGAGTACCTGAGAACAGGTTTTGGCCATACAGGCATTGCTCTTACCCAGTTGGGTAAGTCTTCAAGGGTAGTACCGCTTCAAGAACTTGCCGTTGATAGGCAGCATACATCTGTCGCCTTCCATGTTTAGGAGGGCATATGCGCCATTGGAGAAGACCTTGTCGATGACGTAGGGTCCCTCCCATTTTGGTTCAAATTTGCCTTTTGATTTGTGTGCGAAGACCATTGGTCTTTTTACCGCAAGAACCAAGTCACCCTTTTTGTAGGCGCGTTGCCTGACCTTTTTGTCAAAAGATCCTGCCATGCGTGCTTGGTAAAGTTCAATGCTTTGTCGAGCTTCGAGCCGTCTCTCGTCGAGATTGTCCAGCTCATGGAGTCGCAATTTGACATTGCTTTCTTGAGTCATGTCATTTTGTAGAGATACCCTCAGAGAAGGAATTTGTACCTCTAGGGGCACGACAGCTTCGCATCCATAGACCAAGGAGAATGGTGTGCTATGGGTTGGTCCTCGAACGGTGGTTCGATAGGCCCACAAAGCTTCAGACAGTTTATCGCTCCAGTCTCTTTTGTGACTAGAGACCATTTTCTTGAGGATTTTGCAGAGTGTCTTGTTGAAGGCTTCTGCTAATCCGTTTGCTGCCGGATTGTATGGAGTCGAAGGACAGCTTTGAATTTTGTATTTGTCGCAGAACCTGTAGAATCGATGATCCCGGAATTGTGGTCCGTTATCATGGACGAATCTTTTGGGTATGCCAAAACGACAAATGATATTGGTGCGTAGGAACTGAAGAACTGATGAGGTCTTCATTTCGTTGAACGCAAATGCTTCTGACCACTTGGAGAAATAATCCGTTGCGGCGAAGATGAAGCGATGACCTTTGCTTGAAGGGGGAGAGATAGGACCTATGATGTCCATGCCCCATGCTTCGAAAGGCCATGAGATTGCTGTAGGATGTAGCCATTCCGGAGGCATGTGAATGTAGTCTCCATGAACTTGGCATTGTTGGCAGCGCTTAGCAAATTGCATTGCATCAGCAACCATGGTAGGCCAATAGTAACCTAACCTTTTTATCTGATCATAGAGCTTAGGACCTGCCTGATGGGCTCCACAAAGACCAGCATGAACTTCTTTAAGTGTTTCTTCGGCCTCTTGTTGTGACAAGCAGCGTAGGAGTACTCCATTGAAGGATTTCCTGTAAAGGATTTTCGAAGGGATATCCAAATGAAAGTTTGGGGCTCGCCTTTGGATGCTTACCCGTTCTTTTGGATCTTCAGGTAGGATTCCGAACATAGTGTAATCAATGAACGGGTCCCTCCAGTCGCCGATTGAAGTTTGAAGGATAGAGATCCGACTTCCAACCACTCGGTGGCATTCAGCAACTGCTTGGTGTGTGTTAAGAGGAGGGAGGATCCTTCTCTCACTCACTGTAATTTGCATGTTTTCCCCTTCCTGGGTCGCCATTGATGCGGCAAGTCCGGCCAGGGCATCTGCACGGATGTTTTCACCTCTACGAATGTGGGTGATGTTGCAGATGTCAAACTTTTGCAGAAGTGATTGTGCCTTGTTGCAGTAAGGCAGCAGATCAGGCTTCCTGACTTCATATTTCTGATTCATCTGGTTGACGATCAGTTGAGAGTCTCCAAAGACTTCCAGCATAGTGATACCGGATTCGATGGCGAGTTCCAATCCTAGGATCAGAGCTTGGTATTCAGCTGCATTGTTTGTGCATGATTCCAATAGCGAGAAAGCGTGTGGAATCATGCATTTGTCGGGGCTAACAAAGAGGATGCCAACTCCCGAGATCAGCTTTCTGTTTTCATTTGTCCTGGTTGCACCGTCAAAGTACATGTCCCAGGAGGCATTTGGTGAGGAAGTCTCCACGTTGTAGACAGGTTCGTCTGGGAGATCATCTCTGAGTGGAGAATCTTTAGGCAATGGATGCTCTGCGAGAAAATCTGCTAGAGCTTGGCCTTTGATTGCTTTTTGTGGCACATACCTTATATCAAATTGTGATAGAAGGATGGACCATTTTGCCAGTCGGGCATTGAGAGAACCTGCCTTTGTGACAAGGACCTTCAAGAGGTTGATCCTCGAGACCAGGTAGACTGTGTTGGAAAGCAAGTAGTGACGTAGCTTTTGTACGGCGAACATCACTGCAAGGCATTCTTTTTCGACTGGAGAGTAGCGATGCTCTGCACCTACTAGCATGCGGCTGAGGTAGTATAGAGCAGCTTCTTTTCCCTCACCATTCTCTTGTGCAAGCAAAGCGCTTACAGAATGATCAAGAGCTCTTGTGTACAAGATGAATGGTTTTCCAGTGGCAGGGGCAGCTAACACTGGAGGTTTGGTCAGGTATGACTTGATATCTTGAAATGCGGCTTCACAGTCGGCATCCCAGACAAAGTCTACACCCTTTTTCATCAATCGAGAGAATGGACGGCATTTCCCCGAAAGATTGGAGATGAACCGTCTGATGTAGGCCAATCTCCCTTGGAGCCCTTTTAGTTCTCTCAAGGTTCTTGGAGGGCATTTCTAGAATAGCCTTGACTTTTATGGGGTCAAGTTCTATTCCAGCTTTCCGAACAAGGAATCCGAGAAACTTACCCGACGAGACGCCGAAGAAGCATTTTAGAGGATTCATCCGCAGTTTGTGTTTGCGAAGTCGGAGGAAGACTTCCCGAAGATCTTTGAGATGGTCTTCTTTTCTTCTGCTTTTGACGGCGAGGTCATCAACGTAACATTCGACTGTCTTGTGCTGCATATCTTGGAATATTTTCATCATAGCCCTCTGATATGTGGCACCAGCATTTTTCAGACCAAATGGCATGACAGTGTAGCAATACACGCCAAATGGAGTCCGAAAAGATGTGTGTTTTTCATCCTCGGGATGCATCTTTATCTGATTGTAGCCAGAGAAGCCATCCATGAATGTCATTCGCTCGAATCCGCAGGTATTGTCAATCATCACCTCCGGTATGGGGAGCGGGAATTCATCTTTAGGGCAAGCGCCATTCAAGTCTCTATAGTCAATACAGACTCTGATCTGCCCATTTTTTTTTGTCACGGGGACAATGTTGGCCAACCATTCTGGATGTTGTTCCTCACGGATGAAGCCAACGCTTTTGAGTTTTTGAACTTCTTGTTCAATTTTATCCATCACATCTGGACGGAATCTTCTTTGGCCTTGTTTGACAGGCTTGATGTCTTCTTGAAGATTGAGTTTGTGGACTGCTACTTTGGGGTCTAAACCAGGCATTTCAGCATAGGACCATGCAAAGCAATCAACGAACTCACGAAGAAAAGCGATATACTCGGGTAACTCATCATCCTTTATATTCTTGCTTATGAATACAGGACGTGGGTTATCTGGTGTTCCCAAGTCTATCTTTTCAACAGGATCTTCTGTCGGAAGGTTCGAAGGTGGTTCCTCCACAATATTTTCGGAGGCTTCCAACTCAACGAAACCTTCTGGAGTTTCAACTGCATTAACAGACCAAGGCTCTGTTCCTTTCCATGGATTTTCTTGATTGGTGATCTTCTCAAGGCTTGCTATGAGATAGTCCCAATCGCCTGTTGAGTCTGGTATTTCTTTTGGAGACGAGGGTTCTTCTGGGTCAGGATGCCACAAGTCTGTATTATCGGACGATTCCTCTTTATCATCAGAGAAATCATACCAATTGGATGAGCTTCCTGGATCTTTGTCAGGTAACTCTTTAAAGAGATTTCCAAGGAGATCGATGTCTTCGTGGACTTTAGATGTTGAGGCTTGGTCGGTAAAACGACTTTTAAGCCTTTGTGTCAACTGTCTCAGAGGAGTGTCGGGATCATACCCTAACCCATATGAAGACTTTTCTACATGACCGTAGAGTCTCCAATCTTCCAGCTGGCTTTTGGTCAAGGCGGGCTCCAATGGCGTGAGAATACCGCGTCTTTCTCCCAAACCGACTGGGTTTTGAGCGTCATAGCCCATCTTCTTCATAATTGCTTGTGCCACAGGACTATATAGAGATAGCTGAGGCATACCTTCATTTTGGAAAGGTTCCAGCATGGAATTTGATGAAGAAGCGTCCGATCTATGGAAGAAGATCGGCCTTTGCTTTGGTGATGTTGCCGGAACAACAAAGGTAGCAGACGTCGGATCTTCTACATCAGCAGGTGTCTCCATCGGAGTGAGAGCAGGCTGAACTTGCTGAGTGTCAGCTTGGCTTGACGATGCATCGTCTTCTGGCTCTGAGTCCGAGTCTGTGTCTTGCATGATAGACACGAGATAGACAACAAATTTGCCCCCAGGCTTTTGTTTCGCCTTCTTCACTTTAGTCGTGATGACCAAAGGTTTTGAAGATTTGAGGGAGATGAGGAAGGGAGATTGACTACTCTCTTCTAATTTGCCGGAGGGGTTATTTTCTTCCGGTGATTTTTGAGGAGCCTTGCCTTTATCTTTCTGGAGATTTTCAGCAGGGGGTGCTGTTTCCTCTTCTTCTTTTTCTCCTTCATACATCTGGGAGTCTGCGAAGTGGACTTCTTTACCTTTGAAGGGTTTTCTGTCCGCAAAGACGCGATGTACCATGCCGTCGTCGCCGACGAACTTGATGCATTGATGTAGAGTTGAAGGGACAACACCGTTCTCGTGTATCCAAGGACGTCCGAGAAGAATGTTGTAGCATGAGGGGGTTTTTATTGCATACACAGTGACCTCAGAGATAAGATCACCGATTTGTAATTTGAACCTGATTTTGCCGATAGGCCTTTGAGCGCTCCCATCGTATCCAAAGATAGATACAGATGTGTGGCTTAGCTTGCTGGGTGGGATGCCCAACTCTTCAAGAGCCGAAGTGGAGATAAGGTTGAGTGCAGAACCTGGGTCGATCTGAACTCTATGTATTGGCATTTCTTTGATGTACCCTGTGAAGTACAGGGGTCGGTTGTGCCTTGCTTCGCCAAGTAGGAGGTCTTCCTTAGTGAAGGCGATGGTTGCACAGGCTGCCTTTTGAACCGAGAGGCATTGGATGCATGATCCCTCGCTTTTCTCTTTTTCTCCTTTTAGGGAGGTTTCTGAGTTTTTGACCCGGTAGTCCATTTCAATTTGGAGGACTTGTGGGGCATGTTTGTCGACATCCTCATTCAGTTTTTGCAATTCTGAGATGAGATTATCACGAGTGCGTGGAGACATTCGTAATAAATCCAGGATGTGAAGACGTGCAGGTATGTGTTTGAAGTGCTCAACCAAGTCATACTTGAAAGCCTCCTTAGGGCCTGCATGTTCATCATTGTTGCCACTGGGGGCGCTTACAACATCTTTTCCCGAAGGATTTACATAAGTAAAGGAAGATTGGTTGTAACTCTTGTGGTAGTCCCGGCCCGAACGGGTGCCTCTACCAACTTCGAGAGCTTCTTGAGAAGGATCTTCGTTTGGAAGATTGTCTTCAGGATCAAGAGGCTGTCGTTTTTCATCTACTGGGGATGTATCTGCAACAGAGTTGCCATCCTCAGTGATTGTGTTGCACGGAGCATTTTCCGGGAGCAAGTCCTGAACAGCATCCAGCAGCTTTTCTTCTTCGTTGACCCATCCATCATCCCAAGTTGGGTTTTCTTCATGATGATGAGTCGGGAAGAATGTGTATCCTGAAGTCACAGTCTCAGGAGAAGAAACCTGAGAGGGTGTCATCTCTGTAAAAGTCACGTGAGACAAGGTAGCTCCAGAGGATACATTGCTAGGCGTCGTCGGAGTGTAGGTAATCTCATCAGACGACGCTTCAGAAGAGCTATAGTCCTGATATATTACATTACAGGAAGCTCTGATAGGAGATGTTGCCTGCTCGGAGTCAGACTCATCCTCGGATGTAAGAGGATCGTCAATCCAGCAATGTTCTCCATTTTCAGGAGTTGAGGGAGGAGGTACCTGATGGGCTTCAGGGACTTCCGGCTCTGGATTGTGAGGAATCTCGTTGACGCGGTCTTGCTCTTGTTCTAGAGCGAGACGCTGCAAGATCCTTGCATATTCTTCAAGATCAGGCATGGGAGCCAGATCCTCTTCTTCGTCTTCTCCGTGTGGCTCAACATAGTTGATTTCCACTGGAGCAATGACAGGTGCTGGGTTAACAGCATCTTCTTGTGCAGCCTCTTGGTCTTCTTCATCATCAGACCAGGATCCTTGTGGTTGCAAGGGGTTATACCAGATTACTGGCATAAGGTGAGTTTCAGGAACCCATTCTTCATCGGAGAGATATTCTCCTGTTTCAAGAGATTCCTCCCACTCATCGGTGTAGTTGGGCTCGAATCCATCGTCGGTGTCGCTGGACTCGTATCCATCAATAGAGAATCCAACTACCGAGTTGCAGGAGTATGATGCCCCCTGCATAGCTTCTTCTCTGAATTGAGGTGGCATGAAATCACTGAGAGTGAGTTTTCTTACCCCCTTTGAAGTCTCTGGAAGGGACGTTTCTGTTGCCCCGAGTGAAGTGGTAGAGGAGGCCTCTGCCTTTTCATGGACTTCTTGTTTTGGCTGGGTCTTCTCTTGCCGTTTGAGCCTGAGGAGATGTTTCCTAGCCTGCCTTCGCTGTTGAGCTGTTGGCTTTGTTTTGACGATCTCCCAGTTTTCATCTTCCAGGAGATCGGGATGTACCCATATAGGTTGTCCGTCTGGTGTCGGGAAAGGAACCAACACTTCGGACGTTTGAATTCTTTTTATCACCTTGAAGGAAGTAGTGATCTTCTTCTTCGGTGATTTTGGTGTTTGTCCACGTGACACCATGTTGACGGAGGCGGGGCCATAGTTTTTATCAAAGGTTATGACTCCGTTCCTCCACATCTCATTGATCTTCTCTCTCACAACGAAGCATTGATTGAGAGGATGTGAGATCATCTGGTGGTATGGACAGTACCGAGGATCGTTGGTTTTGCCAACGTCTCCCGGTCTTTTGGGCTCTGGCAAAATGAGTTTGCCATTTGCTAGGAGAGCCTCAAAGATTTCTTCAACGTCTTCATCGAACGGATATTTCTTTTCTACACGTTCTTTGAAGGCATCAGAGAGTTCAGGCCTTTTACCTGCAGTTTTGTTTTCAGCTTTCTTTGGCTGCTGAGGAGCTGACTTGGTTTGCACATTGAGGACCTCTTTCTTCTTTGGTTTAGAGGTTGCAACAGCAGTCGGCTCTTTCTTTGATGATTTCTGACTGTTGAGGTCTTTGATCACCGTTTCAGCTTCCATGGAAGCTTCGAGGAGCTCCCCCAGGTTCTTTGATTTGTTGCCGATGATCATGGAGCGGATTTTAGCTCTCATGTTGTTTCGGCAGATGTCGACTAGCGACGCTTGTGGCAGTACATCTGAGCATTTGTACGCCATTGCTTTCCACTTGTGAATGAAGTCATAAGTTGACTCATTCTCTCCCTGTTTTAGGCTGCAGAGCTGAGCCATAGTAACAGGATGATCCTCACCTTGGAAGTGGGTCAGGAAGCGTGTCTCCAGCATAGCCCAGTTCTGAATGGAGTTCTCCGGCAGAGTGGAGTACCAATCGAAGGCCGTACCTTTTAGGGTACTTGCAAAGAGGCGAATCTTGAGTGCATCTTGATCCGCGATAGCTCCCGTCAAGATCTTGAAGTGGATGACGTGCTGTCTGGCCGATCCTTTCCCCGTATATGTTTGGAGAGTAGGATGCTTGAATTTTGTGGGGAACGGGACCGAGTCCATCCACAAAGGATATGGTGGCTTGATCCCATGCTCTTTGAGTATATCCTCTTCTTTAGCTTTGGCGAGGATACTGTCTACGTCCTTTTTGGTAAGGGCGCGTGACTCATTTTCTTCACAATTCTCCTCGTTATTGTTATGATTCGGAGGAGGCTCATTGTTCACCTGATTTTGGACGACAAGGAGAATGTTTTCCATCAGAGTTTCGATCCTCTGCTGGCCTTGTTCCAACTGCTGGATGCGTGCGAGCGCATCATCTCGAGGTGGGTTCTGAGGTGGCGGCTCAGAACTTGTAGCCAAGACGTTCATCCCTCGGGATTCGAACGAAGAAATCGTCCTGGTGACCGAGTTGGGGCTCATTCTTTTTGATGAAGAGCTTGATGAAGGATTACTCTCCCGTCCTTGGCTTGAAGGGGCAGGAGATTCTTCGGGATGTCTTCGTGTCCCGGTGACGCTACGGGTCACCGGACGTCGGACATGGATTTTTGATGCTGACTTTTGGCGTCTTCTGGTTTTTCCAACCATATGGACGGCAGCAACTTGGTCGGGTCTTTCTTTTTCGACCCATTTGTGGGAGACTTGAAGTGTAGGAGGCTGGGTCCGTTGCTTCTCTAGTCTCTTTTGTCGATATGACGCACGGCGGCGTGCTCGACGAGCGATTTGAGCTTCAGTCAGCTCTGGCTGGGCTCTGACGATGAAGGATGTGCTCCCTCGGGCGCAGCAGCCGAGCCTGTCTTCTTTGTAGCTAGGCAAGCACAGGATCCGGACCCGGTCCTTTGCCTGTTGCAGCGAAGCTTTGAACCTTTCGAGTTCGGCCCCTGTAGAGATGAAGGGTCGAACTGAAGGAGTGTAGGCCTTAGCAGGTGCTTGTAGAGGCCTGGTGATGCATGATCTAATTTTGGGCCTGTAGGAACAAGCCGGCTCATGCTGGGTTGACTTGGGAGTCAAGTTGGAGATGGGTCTCTCCTCTTTCATGTAGGCAAGAGGGTAGAACTGGTTTTCTTTGAGTGGGGCCAGGTATGCTGGCTTGGTGGATGTTTGAGACCTTCTTTGTTTTGGGGAAGGTCTTGGAGACCAAGTCTTAGGGTAGACCTGGTTGGTTGTTGGTCGAGGCTTCGCGGGGGTGCCGCGGGCTTCGGGCTTTTGGGCGCTTGCCTTTGGTGTCACGGGAGTAACACGTTGAGAGGCGATTTTCTGCCTTTTGGCAGGCGCAGTTTGTTCTTCGGGAAGTGGGAATGGTCCCAGTGTCCCGAAGACGATGGTCCGGGGAGTCGTGGTCGACCTGGAGTTCAGAGAGTTGCCGAGGGAGTTGACGCTTCGGCAGCTGGCAGGGCGCTTATGGGTGCGCGTGCTTTGCTTCTGTTGAAGCATGAGTTGGTGCTTGTTCTCGTCGAAGATAATGGTTAAGGCTGCCATTGTTAGTTTCAAAATTTCTGAAACAAGACCACATCCATTAGTAATCACAAGAATATGATGATCATAAATGGGAATTTCTATGGTTGTCTTTTCAAATCGCTCAAGGGATATGACCCAAGCGACATGAAGAAGGCAAAAAGCCATAGATGGTACAATTGTTCTGACAGCGAACATGGTAGGCTCGAAATGAGCGTTCCAATGACTGCTAGAAGCAATTGTATACCTAAATTCGACTTATCGAGAAGCGGAGCTTGCTCGAGATAAGAAGAATATAAGGTAGGAGTTACAAATGTGCCGGTCACAGATACAGTAGACCCTGAAAGGGCGTACCAGTATTGCTATGCACAAATGTTGGAGATCGCATCCACGAGATGGGATTCTCTTTTTTTTTTTTGAAATGTCAAGATTGGATTCATCAAAGAGAGCAGATGGTATTCCGATCCGAATACGGGCTCAACGATTTCCGCGAGCACCAGTACCCAGAAGGGAAGGAACCACAATTTCTCGGATCTGAATCTAAAATGACGAGAGTTTTTTTTTTTGAAGATTTTTTTTTAAGATTTTCATTTTTTTTTTTTTTTAAAAAATCTTTTTTTTTTTGTTTAAGATTTTTTTTTTGAAAATCCTTTTTTTTTATTTTTTATTTTTTATTTTTTTTTTATTTTGATTTTTTTTTTTTTTAAGATTTTTTTTTTTGAAAATCTTTTTTTTTTTATTTTTGATTTTTTTTTTATTTTTAAGATTTAAAGACGAGAGAGTACACATAGGCCTCCTAACCCGGTCTTATGAAACCTCAATTGATAGAATTGCCCCCAGGTAAGGGTAGGATTACTTAATGAACCCGTTTGGAGGACCCTTGCCTAGAACAGTCAAGCTGTCTCCACACTCTGGACAAGGCTTTTCTTGAATCAATCGTGATCAAAGAACGCAATTGGTTTAACCTTAGTGGTCTATGTCCCTTTTTTTTTTATAAAAATCCCAAATAGACTCATCGAAGAGAAACGATGGCCCAAAACCTTAGTCGAACGGGCTCAACATTTCTGCAAGCACCAAAGAACGATAGGATAGGAACAAAGTTTCTCAATTTTGAATCCAAACTAAGAAATTTTTTTTTATTTTTATATATTTTTTTAATATTTTTTTTTTTGAAATCTCTAATGAACTCATCGAAGAGAAACGATGGCCCAAAACCTTAGTCGAACGGGCTCAACATTTCTGCAAGCACCAAAGAACGATAGGATAGGATCAAAGTTTCTCAATTTTGAATTCAAACTAAGAAAACTGATTTTTTATTTTTTTTATTTTTTTTAATATATTTTTTTTTGAAATCTCTAATGAACTCATCGAAGAGAAACGATGGCCCAAAACCTTAGTCGAACGGGCTCAACATTTCTGCAAGCACCAAAGAACGATAGGATAGGATCAAAGTTTCTCAATTTTGAATTCAAAACTAAGAAAACTGATTTTTTTTTATTTTTATTTTTTTTTTATATTTTTTTTTTTGAAATCTCTAATGAACTCATCGAAGAGAAACGATGGTCCAAAACCTTAGTCGAACGGGCTCAACATTTCTGCAAGCGCCAAAGAACGATAGGATAGGATCAAAGTTTCTCAATTTTGAATTCAAACTAAGAAAACTGATTTTTGTTTTTTGAAAAGAGAAAGAATGGAAACAAACTCAAAGAAATAGAAATTTCCAAAAAATCCCATCTCATTTTTTTTTTAGGATGCAAAATCCAACATAGGCTACCAGCTAGAAAGTAGCCAAGGAATCCGGAAAAGAAGTATAAGCATAGAGCAAAAAGTATGATATGCAAATATTTCATTTCCAAGCACCGTGTTCTCAAATGAACGAGTCCCACCGGGTGTGCCAGCTTGATGGAACGCGCTCCGAGGCGCCCGCTGGGGCGGCTACCGGGGTCGGCGGAACGTGGGAGCCCGTCGGGTCCGGCCCTTTCGCGCCCTGGCGGGCCCTGAAGCGTGCATCAACATTTCTTTTGTGTGGGTGTGCCAGATTTTCTATTTTACTTGGAATTGCAAGTGGTAATCCGGAGATCAACCTTCGCAAGTAAAAAGGAAATCAACTTCTTTCAAGTTTTCCATTGCACAAATATTTAAGAAAAGAGACATTTTCTTGGTTTGCCGTGAAAGGCGATTTTGTTTGGCATTTATAGCCGATTTTGGCGTTTATAGCCGATTTACAATTCTCATCAATAATGAAAGACAAGAGTTGTGATTTTTGTCTCTTTTGGAAAAATACAAACTACAATGAAAAGCAAGAAAAGGAAGATCTAACTTTTCAGGAGATTGTGGGGGACTCGTTCAGATTGACGGTCGCAAGCCATGTATGGGCTTCGCCATCATCCATGCAGATGAGAACAGAAGATGCTCTTGATTCGCTTGGCTTGGCTATAACCTCAGATTTTTAGAGGACAAAGACCAAGAGAAGGTCCTATGTCCAATAAAAAGCTAAGTAGACGGGCTGAAAAGCCACGTCTAAGCCATTGGAGGCAGCAGGAGAAGGCGAGGACCTTGGGGGGGGGTGCCCCCCAAGGGACTTTTGTCACCTTGTAGTGGTGGCCGGTGCAGAACTTCAGCAGAGTTTTCTCTCTTTTTTTCTTTCTCTCAGATCTCTTTCTGATCTTTGTTTTTCTGATCCTCTGATTTTCTCCTCTTTTTTCCGATCTTTTTTCCGATCTTCTTCCGATCTTTTTTTCGATCTTCTTCCGATCTTCTTCCCATCTTTTTTTCGATCTTCTTCCGATCTTCTTCCGATCCCAATTTCAATGGAATGCTCTCCTATTTATAGGCCTTTGGTAGCCATTTAGGAGGGTTTATGAGCCTTAATGGCTTTAATGGGAGGAGTTACAAGATTTATTTCTTGATTTTGTAACTCCTTTTTCCTTGAATCTGATTGGCCGATGGAGATTAAGGGCTTTTAATCACCTTAATTACCATAATGGGAGGAGTTTCATGGTTTAAATGCCATGAATCAATTGACTTGTAACTCCCAAATGCTTGCTTCTGATTGGGCCGTCCAAAGAAATGAATTAATGACTGCAATAAAGCTAGTCAATTAACCACATTAATTGGTCGCCGAGCAGTCGAAGAGTCGCGGGCCATGCCGTGTCTTCTGGAATTCTTCTGGCGATGATCATCGATGGATCTACATGCTGATCGACATCGGATGAACATGTAACTTCAGACATTGATAGCTAAGAGTGGGCCGGTGACATCTGTCTTGTCGATTTCACGATCGGTCGGACAGAAAGTGCACTTTCTTGGTCAGCCGGTTGGCAATCTTGGAGCGATCACTGATTATTTTATGCTTTTGGAGGTTGACCCGTGATTTTGACGGATGTCGTCGGATATGAGTCAATTTCAAGCACTAAAAATCACATTTTCAGGAAACCACAGGGGCCAAAGTGCGCGAAACGCGAAAAAAGACGGAAAAACGGGTCACCGGCGGAAAATCCGGTGACCCGGACCTCCATGGTCGCCGGCGACCATGGGCCATGGTCGCCGGCGACCATGGACCGGCGACCATGGGCCATGGTCGCAGGGGCCTGCGACCATGGGCCATGGTCGCAGGGGTCTGCGACCCTGGGGGATTTTTCCCCTTCGGAGCCCGTTTTGCGGTCGTTTTGAGGTCTTTTTCGTCGCCGTTTTCTTCTGTATTTTTCTTGACATTTCTTCTCATTTATTGGCTTGATTTCCCTGTAGAAAACTTGATGAGAATCCTTGCATTTTTAGAGTGCAAAGTTTCTAATTTTCCGGGAAAGCCGAAGACTTTGTCGCGTAGAGCTGCTGATTTTCCGCCAGAAGTCGAAACTTGGTCAAACGATGTCGGAATGACCTGAAATTTGAGGTGAAGCCTCCTGAGCAATAAATAAGACCAACCATAGGCTTTTGTTTGAGTTTTGAAGCCGTTTGGGGTCCCGTCGATGCTTCACTTGATTTTGCTGCGGGGAAAATGCCGAGCTTTGATGTGCGGTCAAACGATGTCCGATTGACCTGAAATTTGACGGGGAGCCTATTGGATTCATTTTGAGACGTTCCATGGGCTCCGTTTTGGATGTCATGGTCCCGGGTTGCTCTGCCGCCGGTAGGCTTGATTTTCTCTCGGAGCATCGAAACCTGGTCAAACGTTTTCGGAATGACCTGAAATTTGACGTGCAGCCTCTTGGAAGCATGTTGAAGCCACTCATGCACTTGGTTTGATGAGCGAAGGCTCCGGTGGTTTCCGCCGCCGGGAGGCTTGATTTTGCTGCTCGAGCATTGATGGAGGGTCAAACGTTGTCGGTTTGACTTGAAATTTGGCATGGAGCCCTTTTGAGACATGCTGGAGTCATCTGTAGGCTCTGATCGAAGTTTTGACGTCTCCGATGATGTCGCCGCCGGGAGCGCCATTTTAGCTGTCGGAGAAGCGAAGTTAGGCCAAATGATTCTGAAATGGCCCGAAACTTCATATGTACTCTTCTCTTGGCTATCTTGAAGGATCTTGCAGTTTTTGTTTGATTCTGACAAGATTTGATTTTTTGAGAAGTTGCATTGCCTATTTATGGCAGGTTGCGACTTCATGCAGCTTTCTTGATGTTGAAGAGGCAAAGTGACATTTTTGGTGTCAACATATAGTTCACAAATGATCAACTCAACAAGCATATAACTCAAATCGAAAAGAAACTTGGGACAGTTCATTTATATAGGGTATGTGCGATATTAATAGACCAGAAGACAGAGGTGGGTGGCGGGTCCTACACAAGAAATCAGGTAATACCTGCCGTCAGCACCATACAGATTGCAGCATGGTACCATTTAACATAATTAAAAGGGCATATTGACATTTAAAATAGTAGAGTGTACAACTACTTGAGCAAAGTTCTTGATTTGCCAAAGTCAAACAATGCACATATAAACAAAAACTATTATAATAACTAGACCACAAGCAACCTAAAGGAAGGCATTAAAATTGTGTTGGCTAGACTTGACAGTGCATAAGTACAAAAAGAAGAAGAAACAACAGAATCCAAAACTGCATAACAAGGAAAAATCCAAAAATTAGAAGAAGTAATGTGAGAGCCTACTTGAAAATTCTAAAACCCCACTCCCCCCCCCCCCCCCCCCCCCCCCCCCACCCACCCACCCACAAAAAAGAGGAAAGAAGAAGAAGAAGAAGAAGAGGAGAGAGAGAGACTTTGACCCATATTTTTGAACCTTTAGTTTTTCTCCATAGTGCATTTGTTTGGTTCTTCCACAAATCTCCAGAGCTAGTTACTTAAAAGAGCTTCTTTGCTGTCATGCAACTTTTCTAAAGTGATACTAACAAGTAACAATGGCTATTCAACGTTTGTTTGTTACACCTTTGAGCATAACTCTATACACATATTACAGAGTTGACTTACAACGACATCGTTGTACTGTTACACAGTATTTTATGCAATGAATTCTGTGAAGCAACGACGTCGTCACTGACCATCGCAATAAAAAAAGGTTCTGTCTGGGCCAATGAGGGGGTGACACATGGGATTAGGATGTCAAATCTGCTGACACTCATCTCCTCCAATGATATTAAAATAAAAAATAAGGCATCAAAGTGGCATGTAAAAACTACCTCATTGGCCCTGGATGTCAAATTTCCATATGGTTTATATTTACATCTCAAGCTTGTTATGTTTACATCTGACTCTATTTGTTTTTTTCAGATGGATGCAAGTAAGGATAGAGCAGATAGGCTTCTGTACGATCAGTCGAATCACATTTCAGAAGCAATAAACCATGGAAAAGTATATTCATAGCCACCCTTGACATCTATACTTATATTATTGATTTAAAGCTTTTATTAACTGTATTCACTTGTTAATGTTTGTAAGGAATTCAGCACCTTTAGATGCATACCAATGAACCCGGACAAAGATGTCTGGTTGTTAAATGAAAACCAAAAAGAATACGTGAGGCAATCGGGGCTGCATCATTTGGCAGAAATGGAACATATAAGAATCGATCATGCCCTCATTACGGCATTAATAGAAAGATGGCGTCCCGAAACAAACACCTTCCACTTCCCATCAGGTGAGGCAACTATCACTCTCGAAGACGTTGCCGATATATATGGCCTACCAATCGATGGCCCAATTGTCACCAGGAGAACTTTCCCGTTTTCATTGGTTAGTGAAGTATGTCTTGAACTACTTGGGGAGGCCCCCATTCAAGGTGTTGATGTGAACGGGATGAATATTAAATTCACATGGTTGGAATCCAATTTCACAGCAAATCCAACAAATGATGTGAAGAAGAAGAAGAAGAAGAAGAAGAAACTTTCTAAAGCCGAAGAAATCTACAACACTAGGGCATACCTTTTCTTCTTAGTATCCAGTCAAATTATGTCTAACACATCAGGTGGAAGGGGGCCGGCATATCTTCTCGAGTTGTTCAGGGAATTTAAGCCATATGCATGGGCTCCCGCCTGTCTTGCAAATCTTTATTGGATATTAGCAAAGGCGGTAAAAGTTATGAAGGATAAGGGGGAAGATGTTGATGAAGAGGGAGATGAAATCAAATCTTCAAACATTGAAGGTTCGAGGAAGTGTAGAACCTTGAGTGGACCTCTACAACTTCTCCAGGTAACGCAATTTATTTGATGATATTTATACTTTTTATACAACTCGTTGAATTGCGTATTTTGTATTGATTGTTGTTTTTCACAGATATGGGCGTACACACGAATGCAAATTGGACGTTGTCCACCGCCAAATGCTACCTGGAAAACAGACATTCAGTTTCCACTGATGAAGACCTGAACAGCTAGATTGAATTCATTCAAAGCTGTAACCACTTTAACAAAGACCAGGCAACAATTGAACAAACTAACACAGGACGGTGTAAGTTCATCATGTTTGGATTGTATATAGTTGAATGGATGCAATTCTAATTTCGTGTTGCTAATAGTTTTTGTAAACTCATTTTATGTAGTTCAAATGGCAACCCTACAAGCAGTTTGGAAAGAAATTCCGTCATTCAGTTTCTAAAGCCGACCGTGAACTATTCTCTTCCTCAATAGTTCTAGCTTTTTATTGGGTTGTAGAGCGACATAATACTGGTCCTGTTATGAAACAGTTTGGTCTTCTACAAGATGTTCCTCCACCTTTCGTTATGCCCTTTGCAAGGGTCGAGCGGGTAGAAAAGATTGTGTATGACTACAGTGCAGATGGACAGGTCCCTAATTACAAACTTTGGGACAATAGATGCAAGGGCATTCTGAAAGGAAAGAAATCATCTTCGAAAGCGCATACTGACGAGTATATGCAATGGTACCAGGCCAACACGATCATGTGTATCGGTCGGGCGATTGATACAACAAAGACCAAACCTGATGAACATGAGGGTTGCTGTGATGAGAACCGAGTAAGAGATGAATTCCTCTTTCTTGGCTTTTAGTATTTTTCCCATCCAAATGCACAAATGCCTATTTGACAAAATTCATGCCCGCAGGTAAAGGAGCTTTTACTACATATGGAGAGGTCAGTTGACCGGGCCGTGAGGAAGAAAACCTCAATTGAGCATTTCCGGGAGTCCTGGATCAGGAAGATCTTCATATTCAGATCTGGTTTGAATACAAATTTCGCCAAATTTGCAGACGATCACTTATACAGCTCAGCTTCAGAAGATGTAAGCCACAGCATCATCCATCTTTAATTATTCAATTTTGATTTATCTTTAACAGTTATCGGCAATTAAAAATTGACAGGATCAAGAGTCTATAGAGAGGAGGAGGGTCAAAAAGGCTGCGGCGAAAAGTCCTGTAAAACATAAAGGAAAGAAGCAAAAGAGTGTGAAGATGACAACAAATGTGAAGGAGATCTTACCTCGGGCGCACAGCCTCGTTATGGAGGCCCCTGATGCAGCCACAAGTGATTTTTGTATGGAACCAGAGCATGTAGAGAGACACACTTCTACAACTGTCAAGAAGTCCAATGAGCCACCATTGGTTGATATATTCTCCACCCCTCGAGGGGCAACAACCTCACAAGCAATTATAATATCACCAATCAGTGTGTCCATTGATTCACTAGTTTGGAGGTTAAAACGATTGCCCCCAACAAGAAAGATTCTAGAAAAGTATGACGACTATTTACACTTAATGGGTGGATCGGAGTATGTTCTCTCCAAAAGGGACAGGTTTCTACTGAAGGGGCTCAAACGCTATTTCAATGAGAGGTTCGTCTTTTTTGATACACCTTCCTATTGGTTTCATTACATAAATTGTCTTATGGTTAGTGTATTTTGCAGGAAAGAAAAGCTGGACATTGTATGCACATTGGTATCCAATGAAGTCCTGAATGCTGCTGTGGAAGAGGGAATTTGGTTAGACACCAATATCTTGTATTATTGGTTTGATGTGTTGAGAGAGAAGTGTCTTATGACCTTTTTGGCAGACCCGAGCATTTCTGTAAGTATATACTTAATATCAGCAATTTCATGTATGATCCATAAATGTTGACATCTGCCACTAAATATGATTGCAGAGCTGGTGGCAGTCTGGGCTGCCAACCGCAGAAGAAGCAGCATTTGGTCCTGGGGGTTCTCGTGTGATGGAGGCTAGAGAATGTAAAACACTCGTCTTCGTTCTCCACTCAGTTAATCATTTTACATTAGTTGTTGGATATACGGATGAGAGGAAGTGGGAATTCTACAACAGTTCAGGCAGTGATCGTCACGCTTTAACGGCTTGTAAACAATTCGTGAGTATATACTGTCTATTTCCAAATTGAAGAAACTCTTTTATATCCGCTTTAACAATGTGTGTTGTTCCTGCAGGTTGAATGGCTGACTGCGAAGTACAGCGATTATGGATGGCCAGACCCATACATATGGACCATCAATGTAAAAACAAACATCCCACTACAGGAGAACGGCTACGACTGTAGTGTCTTCGTGGCTGCATTCGCAGAGCATTGTATATTTCGGCAGGAGATTAATTTTACGCAAGCTGACATGAAGTACTATCGAGAATGAATAGTCATTGAAATCTTTAAGCGCAACTGGGAGTTGAATGCGCATCGGTTGAGTCTTGATGAGATTCCAATTGATTCAATTAAGCCTGATGAGTGATGCAAATTTAGTGACATCCTTGACAATTCTGTCCTATTGTAAATATTTTGTTGTAAATATTCAAACATGAAGCTGGTGACGAGCTGAATGGTCCATACAACTTTTAGGTTGAATTTTACAGATTTGATTTTGTATTGACAACATTTTTTGGAATGGAAATTGTAGATGTGTGCCCTTGTTGGGCTCTCAGCTGTTTATATCCTTGTTCTGATTTACATTTCCTATGGCAATATGTGACACTATGGCAATGTTGTGATTGATATAGATCTTGTAGTGCGTTCGCACATCAAATTAGTACAGACAGTGTATTGAATATTCTGTCTGTTAAGCGACGACGTCGTCGCTTCACAGAACCTACTCTTTACAAATATGTGAAATTCACAACGACGTCGTCGTTTCACAGAACCTAATACAATCGATTTGATAAGAAATGCATGTGATTTTACAACGACGTCGTCGCTACACAGAACCTAGTGGAAGATACAGTTTCTTACTTTACAACGACGTCGTCGCTTCACAGAACCTAATAAAATGGAAATTGAAGAAATGCATGTAATTTTACAACGACGTCGTCGCTTTACAGAACCTACTCTTCTCAAATTCGTTATATTTACAACGACGTCGTCGCTTCACAAAACCTAATGAAATCGATTTGAGAAGAAATGTATGTGCTTTTACAACGACGTCGTCGCTACACAGAACCTAGTAGAAGATATAGTATGTGACTTTACAACGACGTCGTCGTTTCACAGAACCTACTATTTTCAATGCAAGTTATATTTACAACGACGTCGTCGCTTCACAGAACCTAATACAAAAAATTTGATAAGAAATGCATTTGATTTTACAACGACGTCGTCGCTTCACAGAACCTACTCTTTTCAGTGCAAGTTATATTTACAACGACGTCGTCGCTTCACAAAACCTATTTTTACAAAATTCTGTGCCAATGTACAAATACGTCGTTTCCAAACATGGAACAAATGGAACAAATTCTACACCTGGTGACTCAATTGACAAATTTTTAATTCTCAAATTTGTTGTAGCTTTCATATATATGAGGTTGTATTACAAAAGTATCATCCATATGGTTCAATACAAGGTTGATTACAATACAAAAGTATGATCCACATCTTAAAATGTGAAAGTTGAAAGTACAAACTTGTTGTCACTGGAGTAGAAGGCTACCTATACAAAAGTATGATCTACATCCTAAAATGTGAAATTTGAAAGTACAAAATGGTTGTCACTGCAGTAGGAGGCTACCTATACAAAAGTATGATCCACATCCACAAAATGTGAAAGTTGAGAGTACAAAATGGTTGTCACTGTAGTAGAATGCTACCTATACAAAAGTATGGTCCACATCAAAAAATGCTATGCAAGTTGAAAGTTTACAAAAGTATGATCCACATCCAGTTTGATCTATGCAACATGATCAGTTGGTGGGTTGTGACAACTCTTTCGGTTGTGTCCCCTATTTTTGCAAATAGAGCAGGTAACAACCCTGTGCTGTCGATTTCCGTCTTCAACACGAATTCTGTTTTTCTTTGGACGCCCTGGTTTCGTCGCACGTGGAGGCAACACAATTTCATTTGATGTATGTTCCCATTGTCTGCTATCACGAGTGGCATGTATGACCTCACTGTACGACGCACGATAAGTACTTGTTAGGTAAAAGTCTTCACCATAGTCATATGGATTCAAGTGCCTATCCTTCATTGCCGCTAGTGCATGGCAATATGGAATCCCCATTATTTCCCATTTACGGCAACTACACTTCTTTTGTTCAAGATCAACAATATCAATGAATTCTATTGATTGGACCTGGAACTCAACGAGCCCAGAAATACGTACATGCACGCGGCATGAGTCTTCAGCCTCTTGGCTCATTAGTTTCTCTGCATAGGGCGTTAACCGCGACGCAATATTGAGTGACTCAAGATGTCTTCTCTGGAAGACCTCCATCAACTTGGCACGGATTTCTTCGACTTGCTTTGTAATGGTAAGCACTCTAATGTCCTTTAAAAGCACGTTCGTACACTCAGCTGCGTTGCTGGTTATCATGTCATAGCGCCGACCATCAACATATGCATTCGACCAACGTTGTTTTCCAATGGCATTGATATAAGTGTGCGCCCCTT
Source organism: Umbellularia californica (assembly GCA_028538565.1). Classification (NCBI taxonomy): domain Eukaryota; kingdom Viridiplantae; phylum Streptophyta; class Magnoliopsida; order Laurales; family Lauraceae; genus Umbellularia; species Umbellularia californica. The sequence continues at coordinate 15,927,640 of JAPQWN010000008.1, read as the reverse complement.
GGTCTACAGCAAGGATGTCGTTCATATAGGCCTCATACTCACATGGTCTAAAAGCCTTGGCAGCCCGCCAAAATTTCAATACAATGGCACGATCACAGAAGGCTGATTTAATATTTTATACAATGTGATGACAACAATAGCAGTGCCTCGCACTTGGAATGATGTTGGACAATGCCGGAACAAGGCCCTTTTGTCGATCAGACACAATAGTTAAGTTCGTTGGACTTCCCAATGCAAGAGCGAGATTGGCAAGGAACCACTCCCAACTGTCACGACGTTCGGCCTCAGCGAAGGCGAAAGCTATGGGAAATAGCTTATGATTACCATCGTAGGTGACAGCCACTAGCAGCACACCGGGATACTTGCCCCGAAGATGTGACCCATCAATAGCGATCATGGGCCTCATTGATGAACGGAATGATCGAATGCAAGGACCGAAAGCCTAAAAGAATCTTCTAAACTTGTCTTCAACTGTCGTGTCGATATTAGTAACAGTGCCTGGATTGGTCATGTGTAATTCCCTACAATAAAGAGGTAGAATCTTAAAGGATTCTTCATATGATCCCCGAACTACACGCAACGCCATCTCTTTTGCAATGTGTACTTTTCTGTAAGTGATACGGGTACCAAACTCCTTTTGGTATTCATTCATAATCTCTTTCGGCTTCAAGTGGTTATTGCATCGGACTCTGTCCTCAATGAACTCTTCAATCAGTTTCGATGATGCTTGGGGATGTGTCATTCCCACCATTGGTTTTGAGCAACAATGCCGTGGGTTATAAGTCCGCACCTTAAACTCCGGACTAGAATCAACAATGGAAGCATGTATACGCCAAGGACAACAATCATCTTTGCAACGTGCTGTGACTTTTTTCATCTTGGTCGACACATGTCGTAGAGTAAAATTGTTATAAATTGCAAATTTCGCAAGAGATCTTCTGAAGCATTCACGATCAGGAAACTGACGCCCTATCCACATTTCTCGTGCTGAGTCCGTACCAGTTTCGGCTATAACATCTTCAGGGACCATTGTGTCAACAAAGTTGACATCTTCCAATACAAGTGAATGATTCACAGCATCATTGGTTGCAGCTCCTTGTTCATTACCCACAAAATTGAGATCTTCCATAGCAAGTGAATGATTCACAGCATCAATGGTTTCAGGTCCTTGTTCATTACCAACAAAATTGACATCTTCCATAGCAAGTGAGTCATGCACAGCATCAATGGTTTCAGCTCCTTGTTCATTACCAACGAAATTTACATCTTCCATAGCAAATGAATGAGTCACGGCATGAATGGTTTCAACGCCTTGTTCATTACCAGCCATCATCCAAGAGGGAGTTTCATAAACCATTGAAATATTGACAGTACCACAGATAGCATCATTTGCGTCAACACCCTCATGATATATTCCATCCACATGAAAACCCGCTCTTGTAGAACAATCGTTTGTATCAGAATCCCGTGCGGAAGAGAAATGCATATCAACATCTTCACGTATATCCACGGTGGGATACACTGCGCCAGGCGTGGGATTCATAATCTCGCAAATCCCTTTGCGCATTTTCTTCCGGGCACAAGAATCGCCAAACATAACCCTTTCAATAAAAGACATGGGCAAGAATTTAAGTTAAGCGCGACAATTGTAACAATAGAAATATTAAAGAGTATAAACATAGATACGTACCGAGAGCCTTCGCGTTTCTTATTTACAGCGTGAAGTTTCCTGTTGACATACACATGTACGCCATCTTGCTCACTTCCAGACGCCATTAACATTCCCATAATATCATTCTCATCTTCCAAACTAATCAACGAAAAAACGAGTCCATTGTGATGAAGGTATTTCATGCTTACATCCTCGATATTTGCATCCCAATTAGACATAGCAATGGCTTCATTCAGCAACGTGACATATGTTATGGTGTTAGGTAGAGACCTCATCTTCTGTCTTCCACCTTTGTAGACCGGACGTATAATGTCAAAGACAAACTCTCCATCATAGTGAAATATGATGGAGATCACATCTTCAGTCATGCATGCTGCCGACATAAATAAACCATATATCAATTTGTTGGTAATAGCAAATGTAGTGAATAAGTCACGTGTTGAATAATGCTAACAAAGAGATGATTTTATGCGTTCTGCTGTCCATTTCTATTTCTGTTTAAAAGGAAAAAGTTCACAAGAGAAGTTAACTCCACTAACATTGTTTTCCCTCTAGGGTTACAGACAAAGGAGTAAAAATGAAATCATTTCTTGCGTGTTTGCTCCAACCTTTATATAACAACCCTACCATGTAAAACTGGTATTCACCATTCTTTTGTGGACGTATTTGAGTTCCCGTCTTCGTATTACCCCAAAGGGGTAAACCTTAATATGCAAATACGTGTATTCACCATATTTATATGCTCTCAATTAGGGATTGTGACAATAAACAACCTTAGAACAGCCAAAGTTGTTACTTTGATGATTTAGACACCCAACAATAATGTGTAATCAAGATAATGTCATGAAAAAACTGTATATCAAAAGCCCTAATGAACTTTTCTTGAAAAGGTAAACATGAAACTCAAAATCTATGGTAGCTAATGCATGAAACAACTCTGAAAATGTGCTGTGCCTACCTCTTAATGGAGATCAACAACCGCCGGTTGGGGGGGGAGCGTTTTGGTTTTCTCAGCATTCAATCGCATTCAATCGCAGATGAAAAGGGAAGAAGAAAACGCAGCTGTGTCGGGGCGCACGGACGCATATATATAGAAGATTAGCGACGACGTCGTCACTTACTCTCGATATTAAGTGACAACGTCTTCGCTTGTTGAAAAAAGGCAAAAAAAATAAAAAAACGGGCGGGAATACCCTTTCCGTGCTATAAAAACTATTGGCACCTCCTATGGTTAGTGGGCCTCTTTGGTCCTTTTTTAGGTAAATTTCTCAAGTTTTTTTGTCCTGATTTGAAAACTGAGCAAAATTTGAGCCCTCTTTTAAAATTTTCCCCATTTACACAATTAGGTGCCTAAGTAGCACTACAACAACATGCACTTTTAGCAACGTTTTTTGGCAACGCTTTCATAAATTAATCGGTAAAGATTACTATTTACCGACGTATATAATTCCGTCGGTGAAAATCGGCCTTTTACCCACATTTTATAGAAAATGTCGCTAAAAGCCTGCATTTTACCGACATTTTTTAGAAAACGTCAGTAAAAGGCTACTTTTAGTGATGTTTTACTAAAAACATTGGCAAAGTTTAATCTTGTAAATTAATTCATTTGTAGGAAATGTAAAAAATCAGAGATTATTACCAGTGAATTGGAAAACGTCAGTAAAATTGACTTTTTGAGACGTTTTTTTTTTTTTGTTTTACCGACGAAAAAAAAGTCGGTAAAAGTCTTTCAATTTTTTATTTATTTTTATTTTTATTTTTTCTTTTAATGACGAAAAAAATAATGTCAGTAAAAGTATTTTTATCTTTTCTTTATTTTTCATTTTTCTTTTACCGACGAAACAAAAACGTCAGTAAAAGTCTTTTCTTTTTTCTTTTGCCAACGAACTAAAATCGTCGGCAAAGTTCAATTTTATTATTAACTTCATTTTCGGGAAAATAAATATTAAAGTGAACTCTTAGCTACGTTTTTTGTAAAACGTCGGTAAATTTTAATTTTATTTTTAGGAAAATTAAAAATCAAAGACTTTTACGAATGAATTTTTTTTTATGCTAATTTTCGTTGGTAAAATTTATTACCTACGTTTATTATAATACGTCGGTGAAGGTTCTTGACTTTTTTGCTTATTTTTAAATAATAAAAATAAAATAATTTTTACTGACGTTTAGTATAAACGTCAGTAAATATCTGTTTTCCCTCTCCTGCGTCAGAAAGCCCTATTTTCCTTCGCCTCACTCATTTCTTTCTCTCTCCTCACTCATTTCTTTCTCTCCCGCCTCCAAAAGCCCTCTGCTCTCTCTCTCTCTGTCTCTCTCGCTCGCTCGTTCTCTTTGCTCTCTCTGTCTCTCTCGCTCACTCTCATTCCCTGGATCTATTATTTCTCACTCTCTGGATTTGCTATCTCTCTCTCGCTCGATCTCTCTGCTCTCGCTCTCTCGATCTACTCTCTCTCTCTCTCTCTCTCTCTCTCTCTCTCTCTCTCTCGCTCTCTCTGCTCTCTCTCCCACACTCTCTCTCTGCTCGAAACCGTCGCTCGAAAACGGACTCCCTCTCTCTTGTCGTCGCCTCTGCTCGGACCCTCTCTGCCCCTAATTTCCTCTCTCTCACTCTCTCTCGCTCTGCTCTCTCTCTCTGACTCTCTCTGCCTCGCTGATTCAAGACTAATTTCAAAGAAGGTATAAGAAACACTATTGTTTGGTTTTCCTTCTTTTTCATTGCAATTGATTCACTTGGATTTTCTTTTTTTCAAACTTTCAGGTATTCAAGCTGCTCCGATGAAGCAGACCGTAGCTGCCCCTGCATCTCTCCCCTCTCTACAGGTAAACTCTCTTTCTCATCTCTTCTTTCTTCGTCTCAATCTGATATGGGTATTTGCTGTTTTCTTTCAAACTATGCTAGGGTGTTTCAACAAAAACAATCTGCCTACTCCTTTCTCTATATAATATATATAGCTGCAACACTGACTCAAGAATCATAAGTTTATTAATGATATTTATAAAAGAAGTATCTTTGTGTATGACATCTAAAGTCATCTTCTTTGTGGATGGACTAAGAGCTTAGTTTTAATTGCCTGGTTTGATCAGGCCCTGTGCATTAGAAGTTAGTTTGATTTAGTTTAAACCAGTTCAAGATGAACAACGACTCTGACAGTTTGCTAGATAAACTTAGTAAGCTTATAAATAACTCGGCTATGTCACACGTGGATGCTAAAAGCCTAATGCTGTGTGTTTGAGAAACTGATTGGAAACCATGATATTTTTCCACTGTTCTTGAGAAATTAAGCCCTTCAGATAAGGTTGCACACTTCATACTTAATCCTCCCATTTGATTGGAAGCATTACTTAACTAAAACTTGCCCTTAGCATATTACAAAAACCAGCCAAAGTCCAACATAATAGAGCAATCTTGAACATCCCAAACCGTGCAGTTCCTACACCAGTTCTGGGTTTTTTACCAGTATGAAAATAAATTAGACTGATTGGCCCAGTTCTATGTAAACTTCAGTCAAGGATACGGTGAAAATCTAGTATAATTGATTTCTAGGGACACTTATCTCTACAAAAGTCCTGTGTTCGAAATCTGCATCAGACACGCATCAGATGCACAAATAGGTACTAGGAAAAACATTACCTATCTACTGTAATGTAAAATATATCTTATGTATCTTAAGCATTTGTGAACAGAGTTTCTTTTTCAGAAGTCCACTCATTAATATTTGCACATTTCAGTCTTTCACTGCCATGTGTTGTGCCTTCGAATGGAGGGTTGGCATCAAACAGGCTACAAAAAAGCTTGCCAAACTAACTCGAGCCCCCTTCTCTGAAGCACTCATCCACCCCCACTTTGATGAGATATTGTTCATACTAATAACAAAACCAATAAAATAACAGTAATAATATAAAGTAATGATCCTTGTGTAGACGAAATAAGGTTTCGATGGTGATACCCTGAGTGAAACTACAGGAAAGAGCTTGGGGGACGCACCTGGATGATCATGAGAGTGGGGAGATGAGAGGGCCCATACAACTATCAAGGGTAGACCAAAAAAGCAGCTTAATGGGAATTCCATTGGTGTAAATATCAAGGTCTCAAAATCAAGGATGGAAAACCGATCTAAAAAATTGAAGTGAATCCAAATGATTGATACAGTTTAGATGTGTCAAATAGGGTTTGGACCCAATTCACATGAGGGGAAGGGGATGGGATGGGAGGTTTTAGACCTATTCTTGAAGGTGATTCATTTTCAGTAATCCAGTAGGAACCAAGGATGGCTATTCACCCATGGAGGCTAGCAGATTGAGTGGAGGATGTGAAGGATATTCGAGACAGAAAAGTGCTTCTTTTCATCATATTCTTAGACAGGTTAATGTTACGGTGGATGGTCTTGTAAAGGAAGGATTTTTTCACTCTTCTGCTGCTTTTCATGTATAGTATCTGTTAATTTGTTGTTGGTGTGGTTTTGTTTGTTTTTCGAGCTTGTATTGCTTTTGTTTAGTTTATGTCAGTTTTCTGTTGAAACAAGATTTTTACAGTTGTAAAAAAGAAAAAGTTACTTAAACTTAAAAGCACTGAAGTGACGCCCTCAGTATCCACTTCCCCATGTCCAAACCATACAATGTCTCCAGTTGCACCATGCTTAAGTCACTATGAATCCATAGTGCCCAGATACAGCATGGAGATAGCAAGGACACCGTATGGATATGGCAAGGACGTGATTTTTCCGCAAAAAAATGAAGCTTCAAATACGATACAATATGATTGTGTTTCCTATTTTGAGATATCGAGGTATAACAGTTATAAATAACAATACATTACAATTTGGAGGTGCAAATACACAGCTTAGCTTCTTCGAGCAACAACATAGAAATGGAAGCAATAGCGAATGGTCAAACCTCAAAAACAGGTTGCAATTGCTCTCGTGGAGCTCTTTTAACTGCTTAGCGCTGTTGTCTCTCTCCATGTATGTGCATAACATAGGAAGGAAAGAACAAGTATGCTCCTTTGTCATACCTACCAAGATTTGAAAGGTGGCAGCTAGAATCTAAATCAAATGAGCAACATAAAGAAAGGCAAATCTTTATACCAAATGGAACCTATTAAAAACTTCGGAATAGATTCTGGCTTCAAGGTAATTATTCAACCTACAGAAATCTGGGAAATTGACACCTTGCAAAAGTTCAGGTGCCGAAGGGGGACCCATTTATTGTTTGTAGGGTGATCGCATAATAACATAGGACATTATATATTTTTCCAAAGAAAAAAGATGCCTTGAATACAGCAATACATAAGATTTTGTATAGTGACCCAGTAATATCTATCTAAAATGAAACTAAAAGGCGAAAATTAGAAACAACATACCCTGTCCAGTTGAGCGGAGGCACCAACATTGGCATGTAAGGTATAACCATGTGCCTTGCCTGAAGAACAAGCAATACGTTGTGATCATCTATACACCATTCATACGTAGATAGACATGTTATATGCACATCTTTATAGATTTCTTTTTATATTTTTATATAGGTCTGTTCAGCCCATAATTATATCCATTTGCACACACCCATGTCATGTAGTATGGGACCATATCAGTCACAATAAGAAAGCCCATTGCAGATCACTAGAGCTAGGATCAAAATAGCAGTGGTGGCCAAAACGCTACATAGCAGGCGATACATAGTGGTTGCAGTGATAATTTGTAGTTGCCTTAACCAATTTTTTTTTACCAGACACCATAATAATTTGTAGTTGCCTGAACCAAATTTTTTAAATGCAAGCTTTACTTAGCATATATAGCTATATATAGCCATATAACGTTAATGAGATTGTTTTTTGTGTGTTTTTAATTTTGCAACATGTGTTATGTTTGACTTGTTTGATATTGTAAAGGCTTTATTCAGTGAAGTGAGAGGAAAAATGGAAACACAAGATATTGAACTTGTTATGAATTGAAGACTTCTAAGATAAATAACATATTTATCTTCATTGGAAAACAGAATTGAAGTAGGCCCAATGAGCTGGACCTCATAAACACATTCAACATATTCAATATTGGTGAGTAGATTCTATTTCTAATTTCTAATTTCTAATTACTTGTGATTAGGTCAGATATGGACAGGAGTTGGATATTACACTATTAGAACCAATTTAGTGCAGAGTACATAGCTAGGGTGAACTAATTTATTGATTTTGCAAAGGCGAATTTGGGCAAGGCAGTGTTAATTAACTGCCCGTGTAACGATTGCTGTAACCATCGGAAGGATGACTATGTGACCGTGAGAAATCATTTGCACATTCAAGGAATGATGGTCTCATACTTACAGTGGATATATCACGGGGAACCTATAGTTTAACCCGATGATTCAGATGAGAGCGATGATGAATCAGAAGAGAATCAAGATGAATATGATGAGTTGATAGAGGACCATCGAGGGGAACTTACTTGGAGGAAGATACTCAAGAGAGGGATGATGTGCAGGATTTTGAAAATTTGTTGAAGGCTTCTCAGCGTGGCTTGTACCCAGGATGCAAAAGCTCTGATACTCTGTTATCGTTTGTCACCAAGAATTGCATGTGAAGGTAGAAAGTGGGTGTAGCAACAAGTCGTTCGACAAGGTTCTGCAAATTTTTAAGGACTTCTTACCTGAAGGTCACGTGGTGTCCGCCTCAGTATGCGAGGCGAAGAAGTTATTACGTGACTTGCGAATGGGATACAAGAACATAGATGCTTGCAAACACAATTATGTGTTGTATTGGAAGGAGAATGCTCAATTGGAAAAATATCTAGAATGTGAAGAGCCTAGCTACAAGCTCAATGATAGCAAGCGAAAGAAGATCCCTCATAAGGTGTTCCGTTACTTCCCATCGACATCGAGGTTACGCAGATTGTATATGTCAAGGAAGACAGCCACAGAGATGAGATGGCACAGTGATAAGCATGTTGACAATGGGATAGCGCGGCATCCGGCTGATTCAGTGGAATGGAAAGAATTTGATAAGAAATATCCAGAGTTTGCCCAAGAGACACCTAATGTGAGGCTGGGGTTAGCCACCGATGGATTCAATCCTTTCAGTAACATGAGCACCTCTTATAATATGTGGCCTGTCATACTTATGCCCTATAATTTGCTACCGCGGATGTACATGAATGAACCATTCTTAATTATGTCATTACTTATTCCAGGACCAAAATCACAGGAAAACGATATCAATTTATATCTGAGGTCCGTGGTTGATGAGTTGAAGGAGTTGTGGGATCATGGTGTATCTACTTATGATGCCTCCACTAAACAGACCTTTCAAATGCATGAGGCTATGATGTGGACGATAAATGACTTTCCTGCGTATGGTAACTTGTCTGGGTGGAGCACAAAAGGTCATAACACATGCCCTTCGTGTAATGACAGGTAATAGCGGATGACCATTAATTAATTATTTATGTATTATTGCAACTGCATTGCATTGAAAATCATAATTGTTATTATTTGTTGTTTAAAGGTTTCTGAAGACTTTAAAAGGGTATGTTCGCAACCGAGCTCGGCCTGAAGGTTCGATCGCCGAGGCTTACATTGTCAAAGAGTGCCTTACTTTTTTTCTCAATGTATTTAAGGCAGACTAATCGAGTAGAGCATTATGATGATGGTGGCGAACATGGCCCGGGGATGTCAGTCTTCACACAAACTATCCGTCCCATCGGACTGACGCCAAGGGCACATGATCCTTCTCAAAAAGAGCGTGACATGGCTCATTGGTTTATGCTGAATAATTGCCCAGAGGTGGAGCCATATCTACAGTATGTGCTTCAATCTAGCCATATTTATGCATTGCTTGTAAACTCTTTTATTCATTCTCTACTCTTACTTATTCATTAGAAGCTATCTTGAGTAAGGAACACAAGAATTTAGTGCAAGATCAAAGAGGTGGAGATGTCGGGTAGATACAACGAAAAGAATTTGCAGGATGGTTCAAACAACGTGTAAGACATATAAAATATTATCATTTTAATTGCTAGATATTATTGGATTACACTTCAAATAACATTAGTCTAATACATTTGTCTTAATCTGCTTATGTAGATGAATCAATTGTGAACTCTAGGGTCACCGAAAGCTTTTGATGAGATGTGGTCATTAGCAAATGGCCCTAGATCCCTAATGAATCTTTACCAGGGGTGTGATTGCAATTCCGTCTGATACGACACTATAGACCATGAGAAACGCCGTAGGATTCAGAGTAGCGGTTTGGTCGTGGGGGAATACAAAGGGGTTAAACATAACTACTATGGCTAAATCTGCGAAGTCTGGGAATTGTCCTATCAGTATGGGCGTAAGGTGGTCTTATTTAAATGTGAATGGTACAACACTAATACCAAGGACAAGATAAACATCGAAGACCATGTTACAAGCATTGATATCACGGGTCGTTGGTGTACAAATGATCCATTTGTCCTACCAAGTTAGGTGACACAAGTCTTCTACTTCAATGACACCAGCAGAGGAAAAAATTGGAGAGTCGTAGAACGGATCAAGCCTCGAGGAGTATGGGATGTACCCGGTAAGCGGGATGACGACGACGAGGATGATGATGTGCCAAATGATGCATTTCAGCAAGACGAAACGACATTTGTTGTCCCAGTCCTCGTCGATGGTACTAGTGTCCAATCTCTAAGGATGATATAGATCTTGAGATCGTTCTCAGTGATGAGTCAGCAGAAGAGGATGGCCAAGACAAGGATGAAACACTGGCGGAGCACGAGGATGAAGAAGAAAATAATGTTCATAATCAGGAAGATGATGAGAATATGACATGTAGTGTTTGTTTCAGGTTTTGCACATGTAACGATTAAGTAAATTAATAAAGATCTTGTCTTACATAATGACATTGTCTTCGATTTCATTTTCTCTTCTGATTTGTTCTTATATGGATAAGTCATTTTTACATTTCACATTGTATTCTTATTTCTATATATCATAGTTGCAAAAGATGCCAAACGGAGGGAAAAAATGGGTCAAACCAGGAGAGTTGTCCAATCAAGTGCAAGCATCCAATTATTTATTAAAGAGAAAAAAGACAATTAAGCAGAACACAGAAAAACTTGCATCTCTAGGGCTCCCGCCGACCGCACGTACAATATTTGGTTCGGCTAAAGGGACAAATGAGAAGGGAAAGAGGAATGTTAGTGGGAATGATACGGATGAGGACTACATTACCCCCGAAGATGATGTACGTAAATGACGAGACATCTTAGTCTCAATCGGATGAGGTAATCTTTCAGTGAATGTCCAAGACATGTACTTTAAAATATTAGTTTTGATGGTTACACTCATGCTAAAATGATTTCCATTTCCATTTAATGTAAATTGCTGACATTCACTTTACTAATATTATTGATTTTTGCTAATAATTATTTATTTTCCTTGTTACTTTGCTTTAAGCCAGATTGCAGATATGCCATGGGACAAAAGGGTGAAACGTAGGATGATCGCAGCTGCACTCAGTGGAGCTCGTGTAGAGAACCTACCTGATGCCTCGACACAGCCTCTGCCAGCTGCTCTTCTAGTTACACGGTCTGGAGGATCAGCGAGCACCCCTGATTTGGCAGCCCCCCAGCCTCTGCCGATTCAGCCTCTGACCACACAACCCTCACCGACCCAGCCTCCGATGAGTCCTCGTACAGTCGGGAGCAGCGTCGGTGAGAAAATTATAACCTTTTAAAATTCAAAATGGTTCACCTCAATTTAATGATTTGTGTTCACTAACTCATTTAGCACTGTCATCTTAACAACATCAGCCTCAGTCTCGGAGGTTCTGAGACGTGTAAGGGGTGTTACGCGAGGGAAAAATGTGATAAAGATGAGAAGACAACTGGGTCATAACATCCCAGTCCCGATCCCCATCTCTGGTCATAGGCCAAAAGGGGAACATGCCCCATCACGGGTTAACCATCTTAGGTTAGCCATTAGAGAGGTTGCCCCAGTCAGGCCCCATGGCTGGAAGAAACTTGACAGTGGGATCAAGCTTGCCGTCATTGCTACAGTTTAGGTAAACTGAAATGAGAAATATCAACCAAACTGATTATAGTTATGCTCCTCATTACAAAATCTGATTATATTTTGTTATTACTAATCTTTATATGGCTCTCCCCTAATTGCAGCAATTTTTTTATATTGGGGACTACGAGGGCGATATGCAGTTCAGGGCGGATATTGCCGCCAATGCGGAGTTTTGTATAGGAGTTGGAAGTACGAGCTGCATAGTCACTATCTCGAGCTATTGGAGTAGGGGGTTCCCCGACCCCAAGACCACCCGGCAGAGGGTTGTGATCCAGCTGACTGGCAGTTGATGGTCTCGCAGTGCTAGGAATCACCAGCCTGGAAGGTAACTTTGGGATGTTATCTATAACAATTAATTATATTCCAAAGTAATTTTATTAGCAATGATTTTATAAATGACTGCTATTGTATTATTGTTTTTCTATGTAGTTGAAGTCGAACAAAGCTCAAGAGAGTCGAGCCAAGCTGCCATATAATCATACTAGTGGCTCCAGGTCATTTGCATCGAGGATGTCTCTGATGGTCCTAATTATATTCATATGAAGAAACTTGATTAAGTTTATTAATTTATCAATATGTATCTAGGTTCATATCTAATACAAAGTTATTTCAAATGACAGACGGCACAGAATGCCGATCAAGCGCCGCCTATTACTCAGTTCTTCCGGACACCCACTACAGAGAAAAGAGTAATGAGTGGGTAAATGAGGTGGCTCAGCAGAGACATGTACGTCTGCTAATAAATCAATTATGATCAATAATGCCTAAAAGCATTATAAATCCCTTTTTATTTAAATGGTAGGAGGCCTCGGTGCAGCGGACTGAGGAGTAGTCGCAACCCTCTATCACAGCTCCGATGACTGAGGAACAGATTGCTGTTGATGTGCTTGGAAAGAGGTCGGGATACTTAAAAGGGTATGAGATATACACGCGCACCTCTTCATCTTCCACACAGTCTCGGGCACCGAATCCTGAGGTGATCACCCTGCGGGAGCAGCTAGCTGAGTAGGCTAGGAGGCAAGCTGAGCAGGACAGGAGGACACGTGCACTTAAGGCCCTCATTCAATAGTTGGCAGCTGCGGTAGGGATAGATCCGACCAGCTATTTCGACATCACGGGTGGGACCACTTCTGCTGGTGATAGCACATCTACTGGAGATCATGATGCGACCCTTTGGTTAGTAGATTATTCTCTTGAAATTTTAACATAATAACTAGTCGAAATTTATAAACACTAAAAATGTAGCATTTTCAACACCTTGGAATGGAATACGCACTCGAAACCGGTACGAGCATTTCGCTCGAGAGTAGAGTAACTTGTAGGAACTGGATACCTATTCTGTTTGTATTTTTTTGTTTCTTTCTTTCCTTTTTTCCAATAAATTCTTTGCACACTTTTTATTCTTTTTAGCTGCAATGCCACAAGAATTTTTAATGTTCATTATTAGTTTTTTACATATTTTTAATGTTCATTATTAGTTTTTTACATACTTCCATTCAAACAGCATTTTATATCCAATTTGGTCTTGGCTATTAATTTCTTGGGTACTGCAGATAATTCGAAGAGTAAATGAATTGGATGAGGATTCAATACATTTGAGTGGCCGGTTTTGTGATGAATTTCATAATGATATGGCTTCTCTTCAGTGCCTACCTCCTACCAGTGAGCCACGTGTTTATGATCACATGAGCCAGATTATTTATATGATAACTCAGGTACCATTTTGCATCTTATTTAGGTTAATTGAATGTGAACTATATGCAGTTTTTATCCATTTTGAGCTTAGCAGCAGTAGATGGCGCTTGGGTTTCTTGAGTTTACGTTCATACTAATCTCGTATGGTGGTATTTTCTTGGATTAAAATATCCTTGGAAGTTCTGTTTATTTATTTATTCTACATTTTCACATTTCCAATTGATCATAGGGTGTATGTATTGGTCTGAGCGAAGTGACCAGCACCCGTTGCTAAGTTGCATGGATGATCTCATCCCTACAATTCGTACAGCCCTCTGTGATAGGTCTGTTCATTTCATTTCTTGCAATTGTATTATTCTTTTTTTAAAAAAAATGTAGTATTTATGAAAGACTCTAAATATCATCTATTTATTATATTGGTCACTCTTCCATATTTATTTTGGGCCGTAATAAATGTACTAGAATATTACATTCATACACACCTGTATAAATTTTTTTTTTTTTTTTAAATCACACATGACATGAGCACTAAGATTTATTCTAGATTTTAAACTGATTCTGCAATAGTATGATTCACAAGTCCAATAGTATGATTCACAAGTCCAATAATTAATGTGTCTTTTAAACCCCACAGGTCTGCCATTGACTTTGGCTGACATTGGAGATGACGGGATGACTGTAAGTGACGTTTTTTGCTTTTAAAACTTTATACTATTCACTGAGCTTTTTCATAAAACATTCGACACTCTTGCAATGTACTCAGGTTCATATGCATAGCATGTGACTATAGTATATTTACTTTTCAGAAAAATAAAAAATAAGAGTTGTAGTGTATTGCTATTGCTTTTCCTTTCTTCCCCTCCCCCCCCCCCCCCCCCCCACGGTGAACGTATGGGGTCCCTCTAATCTCAAATATTTAGTTGATGCAATGCCGTCGTTTATCCCAAAAGCTGCCGTGGTTCACACTCATAGATTTACAGATCCCATAGTTCTCATTGATGACGAGGTTGTCAAGATATCAGCAATTCTTCTGCGACCCAGTTGCTCTAACACATTGAACTCCGCCACTGGGATGTTAGAAGAAAACTGGGACCAATTGTTAAAACCTATTGCACCCTCTTCACAAAGTTCACCTGGAGAGGAAGGAACAGAGTTAAAGCCCGGTGATATTTCTGCAATTTATATATGCGAGCTGCCTAAAATCAAGGGAAAGTTTGACCCAGCAAAAGCTGTGGCGCTTGGTGTTACACCCCGACCCGATTTAACCCGAATTAGTATTAATTAATTGTGTTTAACTATTAAGTTGCGGTAATTAGCGTTTGTCAGTCTCTATAGACTGAGTTAGGTGAGTTTTGTACCTTGTATAGCTGAGTGGGAATCAAATTGACTCAATTGAGTAGAGTCAAGGACTTTTTCGTAAATATTGATTTTCGCATTTTTCATCATTTACGCGTCATTTTGACATCATCGCGTGTATTTTGACGAGTACATCGATTTTCATATTAGACATTTCTTCATTTGACCAACCGTTGTATAATTGAACCCTCATTTGACTTAAACTAGTAATAATACCACTTGTTGGGTTTTCTTGCAAATATCCTCTCCCATCTTCTTAAATATAACCTTACCCCTTCCTCCTTTCACTTCCTTTTCTCACTGCTCTCTTTCCTTCTTTTCTTCCTTCCATCCATCTTTAGAATGAGGGCTTGAGCTTTGGAAGGCTAAAAGGAGAACTCAACTTCATCATCTTCTTCACTTCTCCACACCTTCTTACTTTATTTTACCAAGAAGCTATCTTCTTTCCATCCTCTTCTCCTGTCAACTAGAGTTACTGTCAAGGTGAGGGTCAAAGACTTTCTTGTTGTGATTTTGAGTGGAAAAGAAGTCAAAGGATTTATAGTGACTCATGTAAGCATATTCATTCCCTTTTTCCTCACGATTTTGTGGTTAGGGTTTGTGCATTTGGGGTTTTCTTGGTTTTGAGTTGGAAAAGTTTGGAGAGCTCTTCTTTGAGGCAAGTATAAGCTATAATATGGATTTATATGATGATTTGCCCAAATGATTCAAATGATATTCCTTTCAAGATTTATATTCTTTAATAAATGAATGGGTTGAATGTGTTTTAATGATGAACAGAGCTATGGTTAGCATTCAAATGATGGATTGGATGGTGTTGAAATGTGTTGTATGGAGAGCAAGGAGGCTTTATTTTTTTGCAGGATTAATGTAGGAGAAGTATAGAAAGAAGAAGTGGGAAGGGAGAAAACTGCAGGAATTCCGAAATAGAGTTCTGGAGTGGTCGCTCGAGCGCACCACTCTCTGAAATTTCCGGAATGGAAATGTCTGCCGGATGCTTGAGCGAGCCCATATGCGCTCGAGCGCGCACCTTTCTGGAACCCTCCACTCGAGCGAACATAGGGTCGCTCGAGCGGACCTGACCCTTTTTGTTTGGGCTTTTTGGACCCAAGGAGGGGAGTGTTGTCACTCCTAGTACTTTTTAACCTTCCTTAATCCATCATTTAGTGGATTTTGGTACTCACCCTTACCTCCATTGGAATTCAGGGAATTTCGAGATTTTATGACCATAGAACGGAATCTTCAACCTTATAATTGGACCAAAGGATGTTTCTTAGTATCAACTACGCCATGAAAATTCGTTGGGAAATTCAACATATTCCTTGTAACTGGTGACACCAAATAAAGTAGAAATTCATTGATTTTCCAGCTTATTTTGAAATGGATGGTAGAGGACTAAAAATATAATAATTTAGAGTTAATAGTAAATATTTTGATTTCCCTAACTAATTGCATTTCATATTGGAGTATGAATTCATTGAATCTCAAATTCCCTTTCAATAAATTGATAGTGTATTTAGTATTCTTTGAAGCTTCATCTCCTTACATTTGTTCGAAATATCTCTTTGTATATCCGAATTGATGATTGTTAGAAATGAGGATTGAGTAAGAAATTGAAATATGTGGTTATTATTCGATTCGGTTATGATTAATGAATCTAAGATTACTCAATTCCACTTTTATTTCGAATATCATTTGGTTCTATCGAGTCAGCACTACTTAGCTTCGACCAGTGATAGCCAACGAGGTTACACTTGGTCTATTTATTTGAGACTACTGCAGTAAGTCATATAGAGCTCCGGAACTCCAGACCCTGGTAGCCAGCTAGCCTTTGGCCGGGCCGCTAGTGACATCCCAACTAGATTTGCTCTCTTTTGAGAGAATGAGCTTAAGGTAGTAGCCAATTTGTGTGTTTTCATTTTACTTGATTCATCATGCCATTCACACATTTAAGCATAATTTGCTTAGTAGATACTTACTATTGACCTCTGTTAATTTACCCGTCTTAAATTCAAATTGAAACATTATGTATTTCCGTAGGTTGCCTATACTTGCTTAATCGTCGTATTAATGGTACTACATTTGGTGTCACAGTCACAGGTGCAGCCTCCGACCCCGTAGAAGCCGAGAAGAGAGCGAAGGATACCCAAGAGGTACCTTCAGGGTTAGTAGAGTGGCCCGAGCTTGAGGCCAAGTGAATTGTCTTTCCCGGAGAGCGGAGTCATCTTTTAGAACTCTTTTGTTGTGTGGTCAGCCCCTTTTTGTGTGGGCCACACTTAGATTATAGAAATTCTTTTGTTTATATTTTTGGTATTGATTGTATAGGGTTCTTTGTTACACCCTTACACCCTTCTTTTGTAGATCAATGTAAATACTTGTATAATTCTTTTGTAGTGAAACTTGAATTATTATATAGACTGAATGGAAATTTGATACCTCACACAAATGAATTACAGCTTCCGCTATGTTTAATTGCTTTGATGTATTTAGTGGGTTTAACTCACGTGTGTGGAAAGTTGTTTTCTCTCCTTCGTGTGTTGTATTTGGCTCGAGACAAGTACAACACGCAGGAGTACGTGTGACACACCTCGGAGATTACCCTAGGCCAGGGTTATTAGGGACCGGGATGTGACACTTGGATTGAAAGCTGGCCCTAAGCATCGTGAAAACTCATTTATGTCAGATCATCAAAAGATTATGGTAAGTCACAGTAAAAAAATCTTTATTTTGCTTTCATTTTTACAGGTTTTTGGTTTTCTAATTCTTAGACTGAAACACTGCAAACTGCAAGATTCAAACCACTGATTAGTATGGTGAAAGGCATAGATTCCAAAAAAAAAAAAAAATCCTGCTATTCCACCATCAGTTGGGTTATATACATATGAAGGCAATGGCATATTAAAGACAGAAGGCAAATGGTTTGCTTCCATCATAGTCCTGTGACCAACTTAATGCATGGAATAGTCTGATTTTTAAGGTCAGCGCGCCCCCGCCCCCCCCCCCCCCCCCCCCATCTTTATTTCCGAAAATGACTTTATTATATTAAAAGGAAAGGCTACACAGAATGGGAGAGGAGTACTATAACAAAAGAAGGCAAGAAGCCAAGACGCAATAAAAGGATCCAAGCCCCATTCCAGAGAGGGGAAAAAAATACAAGCCAAAAGACTACAAGGGGAACATGTTAACAAGCAAAACAGGATGAGAAGTGCCCTCAGCGAGATGATCAGCTTTTCAATTGGTACTATGGTCAATGTGGGAAAACGTAACTTTAGCGCTTCTAGCAAGATCCAAAACCTCATCTACCACACCTGCCAACTTCCAAGGGGCTTTAGCAGTAGCTTTACCCCATTGGATTGCACAAAATGAGTCCCCTTCCACAATAGTGGGTTTGATGTTGCACTCATGGCACATTGCCTGTGATAGGTGAGCAAGATTAAAATTATATGCATAAAATGCACAAATCCCATATTAATAAGCACTTTGGTTCTTTGCTTGAAGTTCACACTCCCATAAACTTGGTCTCATCTACTTTTAGTTTACACTTTACACAAAATGTTGGTTTTTCCCCAGTCCACACTGAATCTAGTTAAATGTAATTTAAATACAGTATGCCCCGTCACCGGGTCTCCAATATTTATCTTTGATTCTCATGTCTAAATATTGCTTAGTCATTTTTCTATGCAGGCTCATCCAAGTGATGAACTTGGTCCATCAACCCCTGGCCCTATTGTGCTCCTTGTCGATTGTCCCACTCTTTCTCATTTGCAGGAAATGGTGTCCATACAAACTCTTAGTGATTATTTTGCAGAGAATGTTGACCGCCCTAAAAAAGGTGTGAATTGTGTGAATTGCATTATTCATCTCGGCCCTGCTTCTGTCACAATGACTCCCAATTATCAAAAGTGGATGAAAAGATTTGGTGGGGCACAACACATCATGGCTGGACATGAAATGTGAGGTTTGACAACTATGAGTTTTGATCTACATATTTGTTTTCTTCTGGTGTTTTTATTGAAAAAATATTTCACGACTCGGACCCGAGATCCGGTAACCCCGAGCCGTGAGACCATACTTACTCCCGTAAATCCCGAGTTAACCAAAGTTAAAACGAAACCCACAAGGGATAACAATGTCAATAAACCTGTCAAATACACCAATCAGCGGAAACAATTATATTTGACAATATCAATTCACGATTTACATGTATACAAAATAATGTTCTTTATACATGTATCGTTCCATCACTTGTCTATCAATTACTACACATCCAAATGTTATACAAAAGACAATTAGTTACATTTCAAAATGATCACAAAATAAATTTTCCAAAACATTCTCTCAAAATGTTCCAACTCCTTTTCGCACTCGGATACCCATATCAAACGGTGTCCCGACCATTCCACTTGATTAGTCCTCCTGGAGGAACCGGAGCGGTCTCCTCCGCTGCCGCCAGGGGTGCTGCTGCACCGGCATGGGCAAACGGGCCTGTAATGCAATCAATAATACTAATGAACACGAAGGTTCAACAATGTATAAACAGATCTTTTAATAGCATGTTAATCCATAAGTTAAACTTATTCAATCTATTAGTAACAGTTCCAATTCTAGATAAGTCTAGAAGTTCCTACAATAACAATAAGCAGACATAAAAGTCAATCCTGTGGTCATGTATAGGGTGGTCACTACCATAGCATTCATTTTCCTTTCATTTCATTTCATTTACCATCTTCCCTCAAACGAAGGATTCATCATTACCATCTTCCCTCAAAGGAAGGATTTTTCTTTCAAATGGAAGGCATTGATCAATACCCATAAATACAATCGGAAATTGTGGGACTTACTAGTGTCTTTGCCAGGGACAATTAGCATCATCACGGAGCTCCGGAACACTCCCAAATCCATCTACTGCAGTAGGATTAGTCATTTGTCTCATTTATCCATTCGTTGAACTCATTTAGAGTTCTAGTACAATAGCTAGGTAGTGCCAGACTCGAGGGTCAATGCTTTACAGTGAGCCATCCATCTCTGGATTCGATTCAATTTCATGATTTCCTTCATAACAAAGAAATGAAATAACAGTGATACCAATCTCATTAGATTGGAACACCATGTTACAATGAGGGGAATACTAACCAATCATGATTCTATTTAACTCTATCTCAAATCTAAACAATAGTTTAGGTATAACCAACGGTTACCAAATGCACGTGTTATTCTCGATGAGCATCACATTTATATATTGAATGTGTGCATTATAGTCCCCGTAGTTAACACCCATGGAAATTTAGACCACAATTAATTAACTACGAATTTCTTCATTCATTACCCTTAATTCTTAACAGTTTCACTTTACCCCAAGATTGGTCTTAGGACTAATTTAGGGAACAGTTATACTCCCAAGGAGTGCCCCAAACTTATGTAAAAATCCAAAATTCATTGGACTCAAACTGAACTTGGCGGTGACCTGGCGGTTAGCCAAACTTGGTCGATGGCTAGCCGAAATCTAGTTGGCGGCTAGCCGAAAGTTGGCTGGCGGCTAGCCGAAATCTCGAAATACGGTTAACCGCAATATGGCGGTCAGCTTGCGATCAGCTTTCCAGAAGCTGACATTTCTAGTAGGGATTCTGACTCGATTTCGGTTACCTTACAGTTACCTTGCGGTGAAATTTCGGCTAACCGAAATTTGGCGGTTAGCTTTTCAGAAGCTCACCCATTTTACGGATTTCAACGGTTAGCTCCACGGTTAGCCTTGCGGCTAGCCGAAATTCACCCAGAACGATTTTTCTGGGGCTTCAGATTTCTAAAGCAAAATTCTAAGAGTTGAGTTCTATGAACTCCAATCACTCCAATAGTTCATAAAATCCTAGAGAGTGTATGTATACTTGGAGAAATCCTTGAAAACTCCCATTCTCTCCTCATACCTCATCCATTCACAACGATACTACTAATATTCATTACTCATCACATTCAATCCACAGACATTCTACAATTTCTAGAATGGTTAACACTAAATACAAGAAGATGTTTATAATTGCCTCTTGAAGCCAACTAACTCAATGTCCCTTGCTTAGCTTGCTTTTGGAGATGAAAACCCCCAAATCTCAAACCCTAAATCCATAAAAACATCAAAACACTCAAACTTTAAGCTATTTATGCTAAAAACCTTCCCTCACCACTCAATAGAACTTGGAAATCCTAGGAGAAGGCCAACTACTTACTTGTAACTCCAAGCACAAGGGTCTTGGGTTCTCTTTCAAGCTTGACACTTCACAAATGAAGGAATGGCTTGAGGAAGAAGATGAAGATGGAGATGAAAATGAAGTCTCTCACTCCAAACCACTTAATCACTCCACCGAAAGTCACTCTTGAAGAAAAGAATGCAAGAGAGAAGAAGAAGATGAAGGAGACGTCTAGGTTTTGGGTGAAATGAGCCCATCTCCTCATTTCATTCTAATATAAGGCTCTCTTACATTAAAACCCCCTCTTATTAAGTGTTATTACATTTTGAGTCAAACGAAGCCTCATTTGGTACATTTCAGGTCAAATGGAATCGCGCCTCTTATGAAAGTTAATTTACTATTCGAGGTACACACGTTGGTATCAAGAATTTCCGTATTCGACGAAATACGTAGAATCCATATTTACGAAAAAGTCCTTAGCCTACCTTGTTTGAGTCTATACTCATTTTAATCAACTCAATTCCACTTAAATTCATTCCATTATGCTTGATGCATGAATTGAGACTAATTTGTCTCTATTTGGTCCTTAATCTTCATTAACTTAATTATTCGTGCTTAATTAGCACTAATCCTAATTAATTAGGCTTAATCATGATTAGTTTCGGTCAGGGTGTAACAATATGCTATATTGTTGTCAAGTGGAATTTTGTCTCTAGGACTATCCATTATTATTATTATTATTATTATTATTATTATTTAAATGTTAGGACTATCCATTACTTTGTATCTCTTTGATGTGTTAGGATCGTTTAGTGTTACCGCATATTACATAATCAAAAAGTCTACTTGTCCCGGGATTTCACCCGAGACAAGTCCCGACTCCACATGGGAGGGGCAGGGGCAAATGACCTTTTTGCCCCTCCCATGTGGAAATCGGGACTTGTCCCGGGATTTCATCCGGGACAAGTAGTATGGCTGTTACATAATTCAGGGCTAAGATTGTGTGACGGTCTATGCTTTATTTGGTGTATATGTTTGTCAGTAGTAGTGACAAGTGTTAACTTGCTAATTGGCTTATGAATGAGGGCAGCACCCTGTTTTTGCTAGCTACCCTCTTTTTGCTGAGGGTGTCGACAGATTGGCTCGCCCTTCAGATCTTCAGGCCTTGTTTGTCACGGTTAGCCTAATTAAGTTATAGAGCCATAGCCCTGTTTGTGAAGTTGTATCTTAATTTTCAGGCCTGATTATTGATCATCTTGGCTCAGTTCATAGTCATAGTCATTGGTCTGTCAGATTGGTTGGTCAGGCCAAATCTTGGCGTGGTTAATCATACATGTGTTAATGGTAAAAAAAAATGCAGGATATAGCCGGGAAAACTTGGTTCATCTCAGTCTTGACTCTCGACCTGACTCAGACCCTTCCGGGACTTGTCCATTGACATCCCCAGATTTTTACCAGTCTCGAAATCTGGAAATACAAGCTAAATTGTTTTTAAATTGTTGGCGTCAATTGGCTTGCACGGAAGAGACCATGTTGCCCAGATTGTTTCAAATGAGCAATTACCTACCAGATATGACTGTGCATCAGATTCTTCACAGATTGTTTAGTACCAATTGAAACATTATTTGAGTTAATATAATATTATTTTGATTCTTTTTTGAAATATAAGACAGACATTGAATTATTTATTACTTGATTGTTTAGAGTTAAATTCATATAATAATTTCTTTCAGAGTCATTATCAAATTATTTTTTTTTAAATGAGCATTTATTAAAAAAATCAATTATCGTGTTGCATCCAGGAATCCTAAATTCTGGGATTTCTCAAATTGGACATGTCGTATGCGTATCAGATTCTGACACATGTGCTTATGCAATTAAGAGAAGAGGAGAGGCCATAAGTTAATAGACTAATGACTAAGTCATCCTAGCCTTCTTAACATTGGTTTAACAAGTTTGAGAATAGCTAAGAATACACCTTTGAGGGCCATGATCAATATGTATACTTGTTTGATTGAGTTCTCATATTCTTACTACTGCTTATTTTTGCCTGCAGGAAAAACATGGAAATTCCAATTCTCAAATCCAGCGCAAGAATTGCATCAAAGCTCAATTACCCGTGCCCTCAGTTTTTTCCAAGTCCAGATTTGTGGTCTCATGAATACCTAAATCACATATCTCAGAGCTCTGCTGCTTCAAACCAGGTTTGTTTTTTATGCCACCATCGGTGGAAACTTCATTCTTGTTTCCCAAAATACATCCACGTTTTTACACTTCTTTAGAGTATTGAGTTTTTAACCCTTCTTCTAAGACTTTAATTGTTGTACTTTTTTTCCAGGGCTCTTCTCTGATGCTCTGTGATAGCATTCCTGCTGAAAATCTCCTTAAGGTATTGAATTGCTACTCTTAAGAACTCAAGCTGTTAAATCGTAATTAGTAGTACTTTCCACATCATCATCCTTTCATTGTGTGACCCATCAGAATAATGGCCAGCTCAAGGATTGTATATTTTCTGCTATCTGATTAAGAACATTGATTCTGTGGGCCATTGATGGGGTGGTGTAAAGCGTAAACATCTAAATGGTGTGGTCTTTGCAAGTTCTCCCATGATGAGCGGGTTGGACTTGACGGGGTTTAGATAGATGATTGGACTTTCCACGTTGCGAATGATTCCATATTATGGAGAAACTACATGCAGCATACCCTTTTGTTCAATTTAGTTTCCATTCCTTTTACCTAATAAAATGACCACTCCATCTGTTACAGTTCCACTTGCGTCCTTATGCCCAGCGTAGACTAGACAGATCTGGGGTTCCCAACTTGGTGACTCGCATAGAAATTGTTGATGAGCTCCTAGCAGAGATTACTGAAATTGAAGATGCTTCCAAACACATTAGCCAATTGTGGCACAGTTCTGGAAAAGCTATAGGGATGGCTTCTCATATGCCGGACAATATAATTATGATTGAAGAACCATGGATCAATGGTAATGCTTGTATATCCAATACAAATTTGGCAAATGAGGCCACTGATGCATCTAAAGAAACTTCAACCTCAAATGACAGCTGCGCAACTGATTTTAAACATGAACCTAAACTTCCTTCTTGTTTGGAGAATACATCAAGAGAAGACATGGAAATTGTTCTTTTGGGCACAGGCGCATCTCAGCCATCCAAAAATTGCAATGTTAGTTCTATTTATATTAATCTTTTCTCAAGAGGAGGTCTTCTTTTAGGAATTAGCAATGGAGTAGTTACAGTAAAATCATATGATAACTGTCTAATTTGCTTTTCCATGTTACAAACAAATGGAGGTGCAACAAATGAATGAGTAGATCGAGGGTCAAATAATGCAACTGCTGGTCTATTATTAATATAAATTATACCTTCCACCACATTAGCTGTAGTTTCAGCTTGTTCCCTATTCGCAGCATGATAAGTCCACAAAACTAGGTCATTAACTCATCATTTCATTAGCATTTGTGGACTTAATTAGGTTTAACTGCATAGAATTACATTCAATTTCATGATTACATGCATTTGAGGATATTTTTGGAGAAATGGTCAAAATTGGTCAAAATTCATTAAATTGCATGACTTTTTGAAATTAAGTTTTTCTCATCTCATTTATCACTCCAAAATTAGGCTTTTGGTTTCATCAATACATATCTTGTTATTTTTTGGCACCATGTGCTATTTTTTTGGAAAGTTGGTCATTTTGGTGCATCACTAGGAATGTAGGGTCCCATACATGGTTCATAATTATTTTCTTATATATGATTAATGTTAAAATTGCCTCTTTCAATTTGTAGGACAAATCAACATGGGACCTACATTGATGAAATTTGAGAAGAGAGAAGTCAAATAAGCAAGCAAAGAGAGAGTCCAAGCATGCTTGAAAGTCCACAATGGGCCCCACACACCCCATTGCATGCCAACATAGAAGCTTCCATTTTTGCATAATTATTCCCGGATTTTTCAAGAGCAGCAACTTAAAATGGCCATAACTCTCAAACCGAGTGTCAGATCGGCGCAACTTAGCCACCGTTGGAATGCTCATTTCGAGTAGATATCCGTAGAGCCCAAGATTGCCTAAATCAGAGCTATATTGAGGGAGATATGACCTCGGGAAGTTATCTGCTACAGTTGTAGGCGGGAATTGCAAGAAATCTCAATATTTGGGAAGTTTATTCCCTTTACATCATCATGTAATTTTTAGAGATATTCTTGGAATTATACAAGGAAAGTGTATGCATCATGAAACCTAATAAGGCAAGGAGATCTCTCAAATTTAAAAATCTTTCCAAAGAAAGAAGTTAACTTGGAGAACAAGAAAGAATCCTTACCCAATAAGGAAAAAGGAGACCTAAAAGGAGGGCACTTCTTTACTAAAAGGGGTTTGCAAAAAGCATAAAAGGAGGCATGATGGAGACCCATAACATATTCCATACGACCAAAGCTCTCCCTCTCTCCTATTCTTTTTTTCTTCCTTTCTTCTTGTCCATTAGTTTATTTTTATTTTTGGTAACCTTGGGCCATGTCCAAGGATTTATTGTGAAGGAGAAAATTTGTGAAGGAGAAGTTGTAAAGATGCAATTTTTAGTGATAAATCAAGAAGCATTCTTTGCAATGGCGGGCTAATTTTCTTGATTAGAGTTATGGATGAAGGTAAGTAATTGTCTTTTTATTTGTTTAGTAATTCTAATTTGTGTTCCATGATTATGTGCTTAATGATTAATAGGCTTGTCTTCGTGCCCTAGGCAAATCTCTATTTTTATTTCTAAAATAAAAATTAGTTTTTGACTACTCATGCTTAGGTTTGATAGGCCATGCTTAGGATTTAGATCTTTTGATGGTTTATGCTTACTTTTGATGGGTGGTGCTTAAATTATTTTTATTTTTTTATGAGATGAAGGAAGTCTTGAGTTTTGAATTTTTATAATTAAAAAGGGATTTTTAAAGTTAGATTTTCCAAATTAAAAACATTGATTTATCTTTGATTTGAAGTAAAAATTGGAACAAGTTAGGGTTACTTGATAAATAATTGGTGGATGCTTATTGGATTCCTATACTCTAATCATCTTCATTAATTGGTAGATTTCGAATTTCTAAATTAGTTGTTTTTTTTATTATCTAAGAAATCAAAACTTTTCTTAAATTGTTAGTTAATTAGTTTTCTTAATTTAAAAGTTTCTTTAATAGCTCCCTGTGGGTTCGACCCGTTCTTGCCACTGTCTCATCTAGACACCCGTGCACTTGCGGTATTTTATGATTGATTTTGATCACATCACAGCATATACTTGTCCTGCAACATGAGGCCTATTCTGTTGTTGCTGTTGCCGTGGTTGCTGCTGCCTCTAACGTTGCTGAAATTGACACTGCTGCCTGTCCTCGAGGAGGTTGTTGCTGAGGAACTAGATTATCTCTTTTAATCCTGGGACACTGAGCCATCTTATGCTCCATTGAACCACAAGCTAGACATGCTCCAGTGTTTCTCCAACAAACTTCAGTCTTGTGAGCCTTCCCACACGTCTCACAAACTGGTTTAGGCTCAGCTCTAGCAACAAATTTTTATTTCTTACTCATGAATTTGCCTCCTTTCTTAAACCAAGAACTGCCACTCCTCTTAGGACCAGCACTTGTCTCAATTTCTTCTCTATGCACTTCTTCAGCAATATACACTTTATCTACTGCATCATTAAAACGAACTGGCTGTTGACCTGCTAGGATCATCTTCTTATAAGCTGGGTTCAAACCATTAATGAACCTCTTTATCTTCTTTTCTTCAGTATCTATTAGGTCCTTGGCATACTTCGACAATTTCATGAAGGTATGTACATATACTGCCACAGTCATCTTTTCTTGTTTTAAATTCAAGAACTCTGACTCTTTTCTTTGCCTCACATGCTCTGGGACAAAGTTTCTTTCAAACTGTTTTCTGAAACTCTCCCAAATAGCGGCTACAGGTGTCTCAATTATTGCATCTTTCACACCTTTCCACCAATCCTTCGCTACATCACGTAGAATCGAAGAGGCAAGTAATACCCTTGGCTTCGGAGTACACACAATGGTATCAAATACATCTTCAATGTGTTGTATCCATTCATCTGCTACCAATGCATCTTCCTTATCATGAAATTCAGTGGCTCCTCGCTTCCTAAATTGTTCATAAAGAACATTAGGATCTTTCTCTTTAGATTGTACTACCACCTGAGTACCAACATTAGGTGTGGTTTGAACTGGTAGTGCTTGTGGAGTCTGAACTTGAGCTTGCATATGCGTTTGCATCTGAGCCTGCACTTGTAGCATGGCATTGATCTGAGCTTGAATATTTAACTACGCTTCATGGCTCTAAGCCATTTGTTCCAAAATAGCAGTGAATTTAGCATCACTATTTGGAGTAGGAGGTGTGGGTATAGGACCTTTATTTCCACTAGCCACAAAATCAGGGTTATCATTCTCATTTCCTCCACTTCCTGATCCAGATGCCATTCTAAAAATAACATAAGAATATATCTTATCTTCCATCACATATCTATATCACATACAGTGAAAGCAATTCACATTTAGTGAAAGCAATAAACAACAAATCCAAAAGTAGGATTTGATTCGCAAGTTGACGCGTCCTCACCGTGTCCTTACATTCTCTAAGGATTTTAAATTTCTTTTCATCTTTCACTTAGCTCTGATACCATACAATAAGTATGACACGACCCGAGCCCGAGATTATGATTAATCCGAGTTAACCCCGAGTCGCGTCGCATACTTACTCCCGTGAATTTCAACCACATAAAAATTCACAAGGGATATCATTTACACATTATGCGGAACATATAAAAATATACATTGCTTATGTATAAAACAAAACTTATTTACATAATGTACAAAACTAATCACTTGCATATTTAATTACAATGCAAGGATTTAAAAGTATGAAACATTCTTATACAACTTCCGTTCTCAAAGTTTCCTTAAGTTTCCGATTCAATATCATATTCTATGATATTGTTCATTTCTACTCAACTAGTCCTCCTGGAGAAACCGTATCGGTCGTTTCCGCTGACGCTGTAGCCTTAGAAGGACCGGCATGGGCAGCTGTGCCTGTAATGCCATCAATAACACTATGAATTTGACAATTCAGCAATGTATAAACAGATACATGATTTAACATGCTAAATACACACTTAAACTGTCTAAGCCAATGTTAGACTAATACCATTTCCATTTTATTCAAATCAAATCAATGAGAGTCTTTATTATTTGGCAATTCTACAATAGCATTTCATTTCAAATCACATCTTCCTAAAAAGGAAGGAATCACATCTTCCACACGGAAGGAATCACATATTGTGGGATTTATCAGTGCCCGGGCCAAGGACATCTGACATCACCACAGAGTTCCGGAACACTCCCAAATAATCTACTGCAGTAGTGTCAGCTCTAATGAGCTTATAGAAATCACTATGTAGTGCCAGACTCAAATAACAATTCAATTAAACAATATCAAACATTTAGGTGTAACCTACAGACGTTTAATGTACGTGTTATTTTCGATGGACATCACAATTTATGTGTATTTGTACATTAAAATCTATTAGTTAACACCCATGGAGATAAGACAATATTAATAGCCTTGAGTTAATCAATAAGTTCTTTTTCTTAGTTCAGGATAAATTCTGGAATCATATTAGCTTCAGTTAACTTATCAATACCGAATCAACTAGCTTTACAAGCTAATCTTTATCATTGATTTGCAACTAGTTCGCTTTAAGTAACCTCATGGTTAACTCCTAATTCAATCTTGGATCTAACCCCAAGAATATTACTTTAGAGTTAGAGAAAATTTAATTGCTTAAACTCTCTCATTTATGTTATAATTAGTCATTTGACTAATTCTATGAACCACTCATAATCATAAACAAAACATTTGATTCAATTTTAATCAAAAAACTCATTGGACTCAATCTAAGTCCTCCAGTCACTAAGATATGTAGACCATTAGATTCTACGTTCCAAGAGCTTTCCAACGATATGTAGAAGTCCAAAATTCGACATACAGTTCAAAAGTTATGGCATTTTTTAAAGTTGTCATTGTTGGGCCCACTGGGCCAGCTCGCTATAGCGAGCCCAGATCTCGCTATAGTGAGACCCCTTGCTGTTTGGTCTCCGAAACAGCAACCTGATACTACTTTTTGAACCCATTTTCACTTCCATTCATTCTCAACTTACACAACACATGGAACCTCCTGTTCCCCCATCAATATCCACCTCCACAAACATTAAATCACACTTTTATTCATCATATAACCCCTTCAACAATTCATTCAATCATTCTGTCTATACTTTCAATCAACATCAAAAAATGAAACCAAACTCCATAAAACTAAAGAAATACCATATCTAATAGCACATAAACATAAATCATGATCTATACTTGCCTTATGATTGAATCAACACAAAAACTCCTTTAGCTTGAGTTCAATTTGAGACAAATGTCCTAAGTTCAAAACCCTTGAAGAACTTACAACAAGGATTGAAGTTTCCTGCAACTTAAACTCCAAAGAACTTTGAAGAAGATGATGGAAAAGAAATAAAAATCACAATTTCTCTTCAACTTTACTCATACCGCTTCAAAACTTGACAATCGTGGAAGAGAATAATGAAGAAAACTCAGAGCTCTCACCTTCTCTCTGTTTTTCAGCTAAAGAAATGTTCACCGACTAAGAATGGATGACTCACCATCCTTATAAATGAAACTTTACACTCAGCCCCCATTTCCTATATGCATTTCTAGTTTGAGTCAAACCAAAGCTCATTTGACTCATTTGAGATCAAATTCACACGAGCATATTATGAAAGTTGTTGTATTCATCGAAATACATATGTTGGCATCAAATTTTACCGCATTCGATGACAAACGTATAAACTCAAATTTACGAAAACGTCCTTAACTTGACTAATTCGGTTTAAAAATCAATTCAAGTAAGCCAATCTTCTCCAAACTTGTTCATTATGTTTAATTCATTCAAGTGCGACTAATTTGATTCATTTTATCCTTTAATTACCTTTACCTTAATTAATCACACTTAATCCACATTAATCTCGATTAATTAGAGTTAATCATAATTAATTCGGGATGAGATGTAACAACTTGACGGGGTTTAGATAGATGATTGGACTTTCCACGTTGCGAATGATTCCATATTATGGAGAAACTACATGCAGCATACCCTTTTGTTCAATTTAGTTTCCATTCCTTTTACCTAATAAAATGACCACTCCATCTGTTACAGTTCCACTTGCGTCCTTATGCCCAGCGTAGACTAGACAGATCTGGGGTTCCCAACTTGGTGACTCGCATAGAAATTGTTGATGAGCTCCTAGCAGTGATTACTGAAATTGAAGATGCTTCCAAACACATTAGCCAATTGTGGCACAGTTCTGGAAAAGCTATAGGGATGGCTTCTCATATGCCGGACAATATAATTATGATTGAAGAACCATGGATCAATGGTAATGCTTGTATATCCAATACAAATTTGGCAAATGAGGCCACTGATGCATCTAAAGAAACTTCAACCTCAAATGACAGCTGCGCAACTGATTTTAAACATGAACCTAAACTTCCTTCTTGTTTGGAGAATATATCAAGAGAAGACATGGAAATTGTTCTTTTGGGCACAAGCTCATCTCAGCCATCCAAAAATTGCAATGTTAGTTCTATTTATATTAATATTTTCTCAAGAGGAAGTCTTCTTTTAGATTGTGGTGAGGGAACTTTGACCCAGCTGAAAAGAAGGTAATATTTTGTTCAAAAAAGCTATGTAACTTTTAGATGTCCGGAATGGGAACCGGCCCCGGAAAAATCGGAAACCGGCACGAGCACCCCCTCAAGGGTAGAGTAACTCTTAAATCGGACTCTCGGTTAACGAATTAGACCTAAAAACGTTGGTTCTTAACACTTAGTCTTGAAAATAGGCTTAGTCTTGAAAATAGGCCGTCGGAGGTCGAAAACGGGAAACTTCCATCGGACAGCTCATAAACCAGCACGGGTACCTTGCTCAAGGCCAAAGTAACTTGTAGGAATTTACGGTTAGTGAATCGGACTTCCGATTAGCGAATTAGACACAAAAACCGCCCGATTCTCAACACTTAGGCTGGAAAATAGGCCACTGAAAAAATTAGGAAAAGATTTATATATATATATATACATGTTTATCTTTCATTTATAATTTAATTCATTGAAAAGATTCTAATGTTTTTATCATTGCAGATTGATTGACGCTTTGGGGTCGGTTGCAGACTTTTGGGGTGTTTTATTCTTTTTTGTTTATTTGTATAATATTGGACATTTATATGGGACTATACCATTATTGATTGCAATATTTGGTTAATGAGATGAATGATTTGATGAAAAATGGCGATGGTTGTTTGTTTATTTAGCAACTTTTGTTTGCATGCATTTTTTATATTGAATATAGGTATATGAACAGGTTTATTTTTTTATACAGGTGTATAAACATGTTCATAGGAAAATTATATTAAAAAACCAAATATATCATTTTAAAAAAAATAAAATACTTTTACCGACGTTTAATTTTCGTCGGTAAAAGAAAAACCAAAAAATAAATAAATAATAAAATTACTTTTACCGACGAAAATAAAACATCGGTAAAAGTATTTTTATTTTTTATTTATTTTTCGTTTTTCTTTTACCGACGAAAATAAATCATCGGCAAAAGTTTTTTATTTTTTATTTATTTTCTTTTTTCTTTTGCCCGACGAAAACAAAATGTCGGTAAAGTCTTTTATTTTTCATTTATTTTTTGTTTTTCCAACAAAAGATAAATGTCGGTACAAGTGTTTATTTTTTATTTATTTTTCTTTTTTCTTTTGCCGACGAAAAGCAAACGTCGGTAAAAGTTATATTAAATTTTTAGAAACGTAAAATAATTTTACCGATAATTTTAAAATGTCGGTAAAAGTCAAATAATCGTCAGTGAAAATCGGATTTTTGCCGACGGAAAATAATTTCGTCCGTAAAAGGTTTTGTCTGCGAGTTTTTACCGACTTTCTTGTGACTTTTTGTGACGAAAAATTTCGTGGCTAAATGTGTAAAGTGTTGTAGTGGGGTGCTCATGGGAAGGGTTGTCCCAAGCTAGAATCGGCCCCAGCCCAAACTGAGCCATGCTAGGGTAAATCTGGACCCATTTAGTATTGGGCTAGGCACAATTAAGTGATAGAAAGTTCAAATCCCGACCAGAGTAATGAGTACATGCAATTAGTGTGATTTATCCCAACAATCGGCAAAAAGCCCGATTTAGACCCATTCAGTCCTGCCCAATTGACTAAATGGGCGGGCTTTATTGCCATGTTGGGCTTGGGCTAGACTTGGCCCTATGTTTTTAAATGTGATCTCGGCCTGGATATGGCTCAGCCTGGCCAAGCCGGCCCATGAACATTACTTCCCCCAATTATGCTTGTGCATGTTTCTCTCCCAACTATCTAAAGAATCCCTAGGTTCTCTCCTTTGTGTGTGCAGGAGGTCTCCTCTCCTGAGTGTACAGGTGGTCTTCTCCCCAACCCACGCTTGGGTTCACTCTGCAGTACTTGTCAACCCTCTCATGGTCCAACCCCCTTCGATGGTGACAAACAAAAATAAGAAAATAAGTTTATGCCATTCGATGGTGAGAAACAAAAATAAGAAAAAAAGTCTGTGCTTGGCATTTTTTCCTGTTTCAGTTCTCACTAATCATTCTCTCAAAAATGGAACTTAATATTCCTTCTTAAACATATTCTGTTGCTGAATATATTTCCGCACCTTGTGTAAGACTGCATTAATGGAAATCTTCCTCTTGGGAGAATGCTTTAACTGGAGATTTTGCACCAAACAAAGGATAAATCATCCTTCCTAAGAAAATGTGTGTCAGATTTTTCAATCAATAGCTTGCAAAATATATTGGCAAGAATGTCTAATACTAAATGATCAGGCCTCCATTGAAAAGTCAATTGGGTGGCTTGGGGTTTATTATTAGGGTGGATTGGTATATTGATCAGGTGTTATGGTGCAACCATCCATATCAAATGATGAAAGTTTGCCCTCTGCCTACAAAAGCCTTTCAATCAAATACAATACCACTCTCTATACATGAAATGGACGACGATATCACTGCCCAACAAATTTAAATTTTCCTTCAAATAAGCGAAGATGTTGTCGCCCAACAAAACTATACTGATTATAGGGCGACTAAATCGAGAGACGATATCGTCACTCACTTCAAAATTCAGCGATGATATCGAGGCTCATTGAAAAGTGGAAAAAATTAAATTTTTTTGGCAAAAAGACCGATTATGTTCCATAAAATATACGGGGCCATGAGTTTTTTGATAATTTCCTCAAATTTTCATGAAAAAACTAAGTGTAGACTCTTAGAAAATGGGGTAGTTAAGCAATTTTATAAGTCATGAGTACTTCGTACATAATATCTTTCCTTTTGCGGATACCACACTCGATATCACAAGTGCAGTCGCAGTATCTATTATGAATTGTGTCACCTTCTCTGAAAACACTACAACTCCTTGGTCCCAGCGGCGGATTCAAGATTTTCATTTGAGGGGTGCATATCTTAATATGTAGTTTAGTTTTGGGTGCAAATCGAGAATTTTCATGTAGATTTAAGGGGGACTTGTTATTCTCATTGAATTTTTTTATGAGCAGCGCAGTTTAACGGGTGTAACCGCACCCACAATATTGTCCTTGGGTTCCGCCCCTGCTTGGTCCAGTACTCATAGGAGAAACGTCTACATAATATCTTTACCAAATAATGTCCTATCGTATTCAACTCATTGTGATAGAAAAATAATGCATAAAGAAGAACAAAGATTTGGAAAATCCACAAATGTCTAGAAATTTAGGATAGAAATGCAAAAAAAGTTGTATTTTGTTGTAGTGTCTTTCTAATCTCCAACTTATACATCGCCTTCCCTCCTCACCCCTTTAATCGTTCTTCGTCAGGAATCTCTTAACTCGGCATTCCTATTTTACACCAAAAAAAATTTCTCAATATTGTTTTTCTGCACAGGGACTAAACATTGTTGTGAACATGATTTTGGGCCTTTACAAGCGTTGTAATTCCCATGCCTTGGTTTGTTCATTGTACTGTATTGTTTTTACAGGCATTGTATGATTCTAATCACTGTTCACTCACAAAAAGTGATCAGCATGTGTTTGGCTTTAGCCTAACATAGAGTTTGACACTGACAGAAGAACCCTTGTATCTTTATGATTTGAGGATTTTACCGGTAAAATCCCGAAATACACTCATATATCCCAATGGGTCCTCGCCACATTTGCAGCACCAATGTGGTCTTCCCGTCAGTTTTTTATTTTTTTTTTTTCATTTTTTATTTCGAGTGACAATAGCGTCACTCGAGTGACGCTATCGTCACCATGCGCGCCATTTGTAACCACCCATCGTGCCCTGGTTTTCATTCCTTTTATATCCAATCTTTCCCAAAAATTGTACTATGTCTCCATCCAAAGGAATGCAGTTGTGCAATGGTTAGTGTGGTTGTGTGTGTATCTTGGGGTGAGGATCTTTCTCCTTTTTCCATTCTGCTGAGGTTCGATTATTGAATAAACAGCAGCAATTGCTTATGTTCACCTTTTTTCTTTCCTCCATCCTGTTTGGGAAGAAGTATCTTATTGGGGGAATCTTTTATCTGTTTCAATTTGGTCGAGATTTGAATATTGCATTCTGTTTGAAATTACCAGCTCATCTGCAGCTGTCCATTCCATAAAGCAAGATCTTAGCTTTCTCCGTCTTTACAAGAAGTTTCGAGATTTTAGAGGAAAATCTCATCTGGGTCTTCTTTTTTACTTTTGATTTTGGTTGAATTACCGTACTAAGAGATGACTGTAGTTAAATTTGGCCGCCATGGGAAACACCCATTTGGGTTGGGCGTGAAGGTGGCATTGGTTGTGATTCTGGGTCTTTGTTTCATCGTCGCCTGGTCTCTGTTTTCTTCTCCCTCTTCGTTGGTTTCTTCCCAGAGGAGTAGTTTTGGCGACATCTCGGCACCCGTTAATGTGGGGAAGAAGGGGAGAGATCACGAGGCTATTGTGGGTTCTGGAGCTCAGTCTGGTAAAGGGGAACCAGTGGGGAAGGAGAAGAGATCTGCCTATAAAGGTAGTAAAGATGGGAAAGGAAATACTCAGCAGATCTGCCCATAAAGGACGCGCATGGTGACGATCGAGTGACGCTATCGTCACTTGAAATAAAAAATGAAAAAAAAATAAAAAACTGGCGGGAAGACCACATTGGTGCTGCAAATGTGGTGAGGACCCATTGGGACATATGGGTGTATTTCGGGATTTTATCGGTAAAATCCTCTTATGATTTTCTTCTTATCTTTTATCTTTCTAATATATCCTTACATTTTTTTTTTACCTCAACACAGACATCGAGTTTTTAAATCAAGTATTATTGGCCAATTGTTTTTTTTTTTCTCAAATTCAAAACTATTATATCCTCCCTTGATTAATGATGAAAATGCCCATTTAACTCATTGAAATCAAGATAACATGGGGTTACTCTTATGGTTGGCAATTAAGGATTGATCTCTGATTAAGCTATTCTCCCCATATTTGTCGACTCCACTTTCCACTTGTGTGGGCCACCTTAAGACCCATCCCCTTTTGTTACGATACCAAGAAAAACTCATTAAAGCCAAGTTTGCTCAATTTTACTTCTACGTAAAAGTGTAGATGAAAATGTTTAGCTTCCACACTTAATTAGTTATATTTTGTGTTATATTTGTAAGGAAATTACATTTAAGTCCATTCTTTGGACCACAAGTCCTTTCCTTTCCCGAATTGTGATCATTATAGGAAATCTGTTTTCTTAGGATACATGCTATTCCTTACACAAAAAGGTTTCTTAATGAGATGTATTCCTTAATATTCTCTACCTTGATGGATGGTTGAGATTAAGCTAAGGAAACTCTAATTGGAAATTCGGTCCTCTTTCCACCTATAAAACAAACCCTTTCGTCCATCACAAGTGTGTTCACAAAAATCAATACATTAGGTTTTATAGCCAAGGGAAAAGAAACCGAAACCATTCACCCAGTCTCTTCCTCGACGGATTACAGCATCAATCAGCAACAGCACCAGACTGCAGAATCAGAAAGCTCTCTGCGTCAGGATGTCTGGAGGTACTCTTTAATTTATTTAAGATTAAATCCTACACGTGATTATCATGCTGTTCACGATCTTAGGGTTCATGTTAATAATAGTATAACATGTGGTATCAGAGCGTGGTTTTAGAACACATGATCGTCCATTTATTAGGATAACTACGTATCCCCATAATCGGCAAATATAGATCTGTTCTGACTCTGTTTTGCAGCAATTTATCGATCAAACTATTATAGCCTGCATGAATGGTTTATATTTATGTTATTCCACAAATTTTTTATTTTATTATTTGGGCACGATTGTTTGATCGTGATTTATCTAAGTTTTGAATTTTCAATTATGTATAAACTCCTGCGTGAGTAAAAATTCAATGTAATAATGGAGGAGATCTGTAACTGGTACGTCATGACTGAAAGGGAGGTTGTTTCAAGACTGAAGATGGCGTTTTGAAGCAGTCGAAGAAAAAGACAGATGATCGAAAAGAAGGACAGAAAATAGGCCATATAGTTGGATCATATTTTCATAATCATTCCGTATTATGCTGATTATCATTAGTATGTTTCTTCATAATCGATGATATAATACCTCAAAAATTTTAATATATGAATATGAACGACATAAAATTTAGGTACTCCTGTGGGTAGTCACCATAATTTCTACACATTATACCATCTAAGGTCGTCATATTCAAGGTGGTGTAAATGAGTGATTTTACTCTTAATTAGGAACAAACACTCCTTAATTATTGTTCAATTGTAGGAATATAATCCGCCTGTGGGCGACTAAATGCTTCATACCCGCTTGAACAATATGTAATGTAAACATCATGATGGTATTTTTAGGGCCAAATCTCAGTGTTAAATTGTTAGGGTCACTGTGGTGAGACCTAACCCTAAGCATACAACTTTGGTGATAAAAAAATGGCTTAATATGAATATAAACATTATATATTGCATGCATTCATGATAGATCATTCATTATATGAAAAGTACTGATAAAGTCCGGAGGACAGCCCTCCGGGGCTCGGCCTACTTTATCAATACTTTTCATATAATGAATGATCTATCATGAATGCATGTAATATATAATGTTTATATTCATATTAAGCCATTTTTTATCACCAAAGTTGTATGCTTAGGGTTAGGTCTCACCACAGTGACCCTAACAATTTAACACTGAAATTTGGCCCTAAAAATACCATCATGATGTTTACATTACATATTGTTCAAGCGGGCATGAAGCATTTAGTCGTCCACAGGCGGATTATATTCCTATGATTGAACAATAATTAAGGAGTGTTTGTTCCTAATTAAGAGTAACATCACTCATTTACACCACCTTGAATATGACGACCTTAGATGGTATAATGTGTAGAAATTATGGTGACTACCCACAGGAGCACCTAAATTTTATGTCGTTCATATTCATATATTATGCATGTGTTGTCTTATTTTAATTAAAGCCTTATTGTTGTATCTCTATTACAATTCTTGCAACCACTAATCTCACTTCGCATGCTACCTCTGTCACTAAGCTCAATGGAACCAACTTCTCAGAATAGAAAAAGCAAGTTGAGTTCACATTGGGGGTACTTGAACTGGATATCGCTCTTCGTAAAGATAAGCCAGCTTCACTCACTGACACAAGTACCCCTGAGGAAACGACCCTCTTTAATGCATGGGAAAGGTCTGACAGACTAAGCACTATGTTTTTGCGAATGACTATTGCCACCAGCATAAAAACATCCCTTCCTACACCTGAGAATGCTAAGGACTATATGAAGGCTATTGAAGCTAGGTTTAAGACTGCAGACAAATCCCTTCCTGGGAAACTAATGGCAGATCTTACAACCATAAAGTTTGATGGCACTAGATCA
Source organism: Umbellularia californica (assembly GCA_028538565.1). NCBI lineage: Eukaryota > Viridiplantae > Streptophyta > Magnoliopsida > Laurales > Lauraceae > Umbellularia > Umbellularia californica. The sequence goes on along the minus strand of JAPQWN010000008.1, from coordinate 15,889,617 downwards.
ATGCATAAACATGTCATTGAGATGACCAACCTTGCAGCTAAACTAAAGCATTTGGGATTATCAGTGGATGAGGCGTTTCTCGTCCAATTTATCCTAAACAGTTTACCTCCTCAGTACGGGCCTTTCCAAATTCACTACAACACTATTACGGATAAGTGGACAGTGAATGAATTGGCTAACAAACTGGTTCAAGAGGAGGCCAGGCTGAACCAACAAGGAATTATAGTAGCTCATCTCGTTCAAAGAGCTGGACACAAAGCTGGGAAAAAGCATAATTCAGGCCAGAAAAGGGCACCACCCAGATCTAATGAGGCTGGTCAGAACCCCAAGAAGAAAAAGAAGGAAAACATATGCAAATTTTGCAAGAAACCTGGACATTTTCAGGCAGACTGCATTAAACATAAAGAATGGTTCGAAAAGAAAGGTAACCCTATGGGTTTCGTAAGTTATTTCGAATCAAATCTTACTTATGTTTCTTCTGATACTTGGTGGATTGACACTGGTGCTAATGTTCATGTTTCCAATTCAATGCAGGGATTCCTTACGATCCAAACCATAAACCCAAGTGAGAACTTCCTTTTCATGGGAAACAAAGACAAAGCTCCAGTTGAAGCTATTGGAACTTTTCGTCTTGTTTTAGATAGAGGTTATCAGTTAAACTTATGTCAAACTTTTTATGTTCCGTCTCTTTCCCGTAATTTGGTTTCTATAAGCGCACTTGATAAAGTTGGTTACTCGTTTGAAGTAGGAAATGGTAATTTCAGTTTATTTAAAAATTCTAGTCGTATTGGTTCTGGAATTTTGATTGATGGGCTATACAAGTTTCATCTTGATAGTCAACTTGCTGAAACCCAACTTACCCTGCATTCTAAGGAAACAAAACGAAAGTCATCAAAACATGACTCTTATTTCTTGTGGCATAAAAGACTGGGTCACATATCCAGTGAAAGAATCAAAAGATTACTAAAAGATGGTATCCTTCCGGATCTGGATTTTACTAATATTAATGTATGTGTGAATTGTATTAAAGGCAAAACAACAAAACACATAAAGAAAGGAGCCACAAGAAGTGCCAAGCTTCTTGAAATAATACATACAGACATTTGTGGACCCTTTGATGTTCCAACCTTTGGAGGAGAAAAGTATTTCATTACCTTTATTGATGATTACTCACGTTACTGTTATTTATACTTGTTGTATGACAAATCTCAGTCTGTGAATGCTGTACAAGTGTTCATTACTGAAGTCGAAAGGCAATTAGATAGAAAAGTGAAAATCATAAGGTCAGATAGAGGTGGTGAGTTTTATGGAAGGTATGACGAAATAGGACAACATCCTAGACCTTTTGCAAAACTTCTCCAAAAACTTGGAATTGTTGCCCAATACACAACACCTGGTTCTCCATGGCAGAATGGTGTAGCTGAAAGGCGAAATCGTACATACATGGAAATGGTTAGATCAATGATGAGCCATGCTAACTTACCTATATCCTTGTGGATGGATGCTCTACGCACAGCTGTTTATATCTTGAACAGAGTTCCTAGTAAGGCAGTTCCAAAGACACCTTTTGAACTGTGGAAAGGATGGAAACCTAGTTTACGACATCTCCAAATTTAGGTTGCCCAGCTGAGGCTAGATTCTACAATCCACATGAAAAGAAATTGGACCTTAAAACGATCAGTGGTTACATTATAGGTTACCCAGAAAAGTCCAAAGGATTTAGGTTTTACTGCCCTAACCAAAGTACAAGAATTGTTGAAACCGGTAATGCTAGATTTTTTGAGAATGGCGAAATCAGTGGGAATAATAAACCTCAAGATGTGATCATTCAGGAAATCAGGGTACCTATCCCTTTACCCTCTATTCCGAAAGTTGTTGGCAATCCTCCCGTTGTTGAACCATTTAACAATGAGGAAAATCCAATAAATGATCAATAACTCCATAATGAGATTGTCGCCAATGAACATATGGATAATGCACTAGAGGAACCAGCATTAAGAAGGTTTCAAAGACAAAGGAGATCGGCTATTTCCGATGATTACATGCTTTACCAAGTAGAATCTGAAGAAGGGACAATTAATGACCCGATTTCTTATTCACAAGCCATTAAGGATGTTAATTCTAGTAAATGGATTGATGCTATGAAGGATGAATTGAAATCTATGAATGAAAATCAAGTTTGGGAAGTTGTTCAATTGCCTCCAGGGCACAAACCAGTTGGCTGTAAATGGGTCTTTAAGACCAAACGCGACAGCAAATGCAATATTGAACGACATAAAGCCAGACTTGTTGCCAAAGGTTTCAATCAGAAAGAAGGTATTGACTATACTGAGAATTTTTCCCCTATGTCTAAGAAGGATTCTCTTAGAATTATCATGGCATTAGTAACTCACTATGACCTCGAGTTACATCAAATGGATGTAAAAACTGCATTTCTTAATGGAGACTTGGAAGAAGAAGTCTACATGCGTCAACCTGAAGGCTTCATAATTGAAGGTCAGGAAGACATGGTCTGCAAACTTAAGAAATCAATATATGGACTGAAACAAGCTTTGAGGTAATGGTGCCTAAAGTTTCATGAAATCATTACTAACTTCGATTTCATAGAAAACATCGTTGACCCTTGCATATACCTCAAGATCAGTGGGAATAAGTTCATATTTCTTGTTCTGTATGTTGATGACATATTACTGGCCAGCAGCGACCTTGGTTTATTACATCAAACAAAGGACTATCTCTCTAAGAATTTTGAAATGAAAGATATGGTTGAGGCTTCCTATGTGATAAGAATAGAAATATTCAGTGACAGGTCACTTGATATTTTGGGATTGTCTCAGAAAGCATATATTGACAAAGTTCTAGAGCGGTTTGGCATGATGACCTATTCCTCTAGTCCTGTTCCACTGTATAAAGGAGACAAGCTTGATCTTTCGCAGTGTCCACAAAACGAATTGGAACTTAAAGAAATGAAAAAATATCCTTATGCGTCTCTTGTCGGGAGTTTGATGTATGCACAGGTCTGTATAAGACCTGACATTAGTCATGCTGTTGGCATGCTAAGTAGATTTTAGAGTAAAGCAGGAATCGCTCATTGGAAAGCTGCAAAGAAAGTACTAAGATACCTCAAGGGAACAAGGAATTATATGCTCACATACAGAAAATCTAGTCACCTACAGGTGACTGGTTATTCAGATTCAGATTTTGCTAGATGTCCTGACACCAGACTTTGCACTCTTGGCTATGTGTATCTCTTATGTGGAGGTGCAATATCATGGAAAAGCCAGAAATCCGGGTTGCTTTACTTCTCTACCATGATGGCTGAGTAAATAACATGTTATGAGGTTGCAATTCAGGGAACATAGTTGCGTAATTTTATCTCTCAGTTTGAAGCTTTGAATTTCATCTCAAAGCCATTAACTCTTTACTGTGACAATGATGCTGCAACCTTCTTATCCAAGTATGACAGGATATCTAAGGGATCCAAACACATGGACCTTAAATATCTATCACTGAAGCAAGATGTTCAATTACAGAAATTTATCATTGAGTCTATACGTACAGATTTCATGGTCGTAGACATATTCACGAAAGGACTACCTCCAAAGACCTTTCAAGGACATACTAAAAGCATGGGTCTTGAAGATAGTTCTTAATTATATTTTCTGCAATTTAATTATGTACTTATATTTGACATTTATTGAGCTCTTAATGCAACTCTACATCTGCTATTTCTGTTTTTCCATTGTGTATATTTTATGTTTCGATGAATGATAAACAGAAACAGTCTTTCAACATAGACATTATGAGACCATTACGTATATCTCCTCTTACGGTCTAATTATACAGGTTGTCAATGCTGTAGTACATGGAAGTAAGCATGTTGCAAAATAATGTGTGCACGCCATGACTCCCATTGACCACCGAATTAGCCAAGACATTTATGATAACTGACTAAAGAAATGTTTAGCATATAATTCTCGCCTTATGATTCCTAAAATGAAAAACACTAAAGGATCTTCCTATCGACCAAGTGGGAGACTGTAAGGAAATTACATTTAAGTTCATTCCTTGGACCACAAGTCCTTTCCTTTCCCGAATTGTGGTCATTATAGGAAATCTGTTTTCTTAGGATACATGCTATTCCTTACACAAAAAGGTTTCTTAATGAGATGTATTCTTTAATATTCTCTACCTTGATGGATGATTGAGATTAAGTCTAAGGAAACTCTAATTGGAAATTCGGTCCTCTTTTCACCTATAAAACAAACCCTTTCGTCCATTACAAGTGTGTTCACAAAAATCAACACATTAGGTTTTATAGGCAAGGGAAGAGAAACCGAAACCATTCACCCAGTCTCTTCATCGACGGATCACAGCATTGATCAGCAACAGTACCAGACTGCAGAATTAGAAAGCTCTCTGCGTCAGGATGTCTGGATGTACTCTTTAATTTATTTAAGATTAAATCCTACACGTGATTATCATGTTATTCACGATCTTAGGGTTCATGTTAATAATAGTATAACAATATTTTCTACCATCACTTCAATGTGAGATTATATCTAAATGAAAATAATTAGTTAAAATAATGGTGCATAGTTTGACATATGATATACATGATGATCCGAGGTTGGAAGATCAAAGACATTAACACCTTCATGAAGCATACGTGGCATAGAACTAGAAATGTGATGGTGTAATTGAAGATGGATTCTTTGAGTCCATGGATGTAAATTCATCAAAATGACCCACCTATGAAATCAAAATCCACCAAAGCCCATATATCTGAACACAATGTGGTCCTCTTCTTATTTTCAGTTGATGTGATTGTACGGTGGTGATGATTCCTTGCCATGAAATGGTCTAGGAAATTAACGTTTTTAAGGTGCGTCCGTTTGTTTGTTGTCTGTTTGTGTATTGTCGTTTCTCTTTAATGAAAATTTCTTTTGTACTCGAGAGAAAGATGCAGCTTCTTCACTTTCTCACGTGTTTTTTGGTTTCCATGATAAGGTTTGCGGATTGTCAGGTGGTAGTGCGTCGTGATTCCTCTACAATGAGAGGGTCCGCCAAATTAAGATATGTACGATGTTGTTTTTAAGATAAGACTGGCGTGTCCTATTGTTTGTTGTCTGTTTGTGTTTTGTCTTTCTATTCTTTAATGAGAAATTTTGTTTCTAAAATAAATGTATCTTCTCTACACTTTCTCCTTTTTTTTTTTTTTTTTTTTTTTTTTACATTTTTTTCTTACGGTTATTATACGGGATATTTTATTAAAAAAAATTTAATATTTTATACTTTCAAAAACATCCTCAAATAAATATAATGTCCGAAAGCATCTTATATGATATAGTGCAACCATCCATATCAAACGATGAGAGTTTGCCCTCTACCTACATAAGCCTTTCAATCAAATACAATCTGTTCCCTGTACATGAAATGGATGACGATATCATTGGCCAACAAATTTAAATTTTCCTTCAAATAGATAAAGATGTCGTCGCCTAACAAAACTATACGGATTACTGGGCAATTAAATCGAGAGACGATATCGTTATTCACTTCAAAATTCAGCAACAATATCGTGGCTCGTTGAAAACGGGGAAAAATCATTTTTTTGGCAAAAAAGACCGGTTATGTTCCATAAAAACTACAAGGCCATGAGTTTTTCGATAATTTCCTCAAATTTTTATGAAAATATTAAGTGTAGACTCTTAGAAAATGGGGTAATTAAGAAAAGTTTGGGCTGGGTTGGCTTTTTTTGTGAGCCTTCATTTTCAGTTTTTCCTTTGTTTTTTTGGGACTCTTTGCTCTCTTCCCTTTCTTCTCTTAATCCAAATTTACCTTATAACAAAAAAAAAAAAAAAAAGAGCAATTTTATTCGTCATGAGTACTTCATACATAATATCTTTATACGTCATGAGTACTTCGTACATAATATCTTTCCTTTTGCGGATACCACACTCGATATCACAAGTGCAGTCGCATTATATATTGTGAATTGTGTCAACTTCTCTAAAAACACGACAACTCCTTGGTCCCAGCAGCGGACTCAGGATTTTCATTTGAGTGGTGCAGATCTAATAGGTAGTTTAGTTTTGGGTGTAAATCGAGGATTTTCATGTAGATATAAGGGTGGACTCGTGATTCTAATTGAATTTTTTTATGCGCAGCGCAGTTTACAGGTGCAACTGCACCCACAAGATTGTCCCTCGGTTCCGCCCTTGCTTGGTCCAGTACTCACAGGAGAAATGTCTACATAATATCTTTACAAAATAATGTCATATCGTATTCAACTCATTGTGATAGAAAAATAATGCATAAAGAAGAACAAAGATTTGGAAAATAATCCACCACAAATGTCTAGAAACTTAGGATCGGCATTCAAATAAAATCCCCCATAGGATTAATGAGAATTAATTGATTTGTTTATTTCCGAAAGAAGTATCAATCCAACTAGAGAAGAGGACTCATCTCACAAGCAACCAAAACAAGTAAAAGGTATCCTTTTTCTTTCGGATCCGGATCCCCTAGTTGGACCAAAAGGAGAAATTTTGTCTGGTCCAATCAGGAGAGTCCATGTGGAGAGAGGAATTTTTTTTTTTCGGGAAATAAGAATTTTTATTTTTTAAAAAATTGGGATGTGAAATCTACAAAAACTCCTGATTGGTCCAAACAGTGTTTCCAAAAGAGGGATGTATTTCCTATTCCACCTAATCTAGGGGCAACCATCACATGCAATTTAATGTGGCTCACCCGAAATTGAGTGATCCTGTATTGCCTTTGCTGTGCAGTGAGGGTGAATAAACCAATCATGATTTGTCATATCAGACGTCACTTTGACACAAATCACAGGCACAGCTGCCTTATCGAATTCAAAATTTAGAATTTGCTCCCAAAATTTTCACCATGTTTTGAGAAATAATGATGATATGACCTACTACTATGGTAGGTCCATAAACAAAAACATGGTGGGCCAAGTTTTCACCATATGATGGATCACAGTACTGCATCCAATGAAAAGGACCTATTTACGATGGGAATCAAAGTGATCAGGTTACATAGTTGCGGAAAAACATGGAGGGGTCCTCCATTGATAAAGTGGGCCACCTAAGGATAAAAGGCATGGTAATTACATCCACCCATCGATGTGAACAAGATTAGCCTAGGGCCAAGACATTGTTGAATTTATACTGCGTTCCGTATACTTTCTCATGTTTTTTTTTTTTTTTTTTTTTTTTTTTACATTTTTTTTTTCTCACGGTTATTATACGGGATATTTACCAAAAAAAAATTCAATATTATATACTTTCAAAAGTATCCTCAAATACATATAATGCCCAAAAGCATCTTATATGATACAGTACAACCATCCATATCAAATGATGAGAGTTTGCCCTCTGCCTACAGAAGCCTTTCAATCAAATACAATACCACTCTCTATACATGAAATGGATGATGATATCATTGCCCAACAAATTTAAATTTTCCATCAAATAGGCAAAGATGTTGTCGCCAACAAAACTATACAGATTACATGGCAATTAAATCAAGAGACGATATCGTCACTCACTTCAAAATTCAGCAACAATATCGTGGCTCGTTAAAAAGGGGGAAAAAGTCATTTTTTTGGCAAAAAAGACCAGTTATGTTCCATAAAAACTACGGGGCTGTGAGTTTTTCGATAATTTCCTCAATTTTTTATGAAAAAACTAAGTGTAGACTCTTAGAAAATGGGGTAGTTAAGCAAATTTTGTAAGTCTTTTGGGCTAGGGTTGGCTTTTTTTGTGAGCCTTTATATTCAGTTTTTCTTCTGTTTTTTTGGAGCTCTCTGCTCTCTTCCCTTTCTTCTCTTAATCCAAATTTACCTTATAGCAAAAGAAAAAAAAAAAGAGCATTTTTATACGTCATGAGTACTTCGTACATAATATATTTCCTTTTGCGGATACCACACTCGATATCACAAGTGCAGTCGCAGTATATATTGTGAATTGTGTCACCTTCTCTAAAAACACTGAACTCCTTTGTCCCAGGGGCGGACTTAGGATTTTCATATGAGGGTGCAGATCTAATAGGTAGCTTAGTTTTGGGCGCAAATCAAGGATTTTCTTGTAGATGTAAGGGTGGACTCGTGATTCTAATTGAATTTTCTATGTGCAGTGCAGTTTGACGGGTGCAACCAAATAATGAGTCCGCCGCTGCTTGGTCCAGTACACACAGGAGAAACGTCGGCATAATATCTTTATCAAATAATGTCCTATCATATTCAACTCATTGTGATAGAAAAATAATGCATAAAGAAGAAAAAAGATTTGGATAATAATCCACCACAAACGTCTAGAAACTTAGGATAGCCATTCAAATAAAATACCCCACAGGATTAATGAGAATGGATTGATTTTTTTTTTTTTAATCTCCGGAAAAAGTATCAATCCAACAGGAGAAGAGGACTGACCTCACAAGCAACCAAATCAAGTAAAAGGTGGCCTTTTGCTTCTGATCCAGATCCCCTCCTTGAACCAAACATAGAAACCTATTTGGTTCAACAAAAAGTCTAAATGGACCGAATGAGGTCTCGATTTGGGGACCGAATCACCAAGTGGCATGATGTAAACAATAAGAACATTGAACTTTTTGGGGGAGCGGGAGAGAGAAAAAGCATGAGAGAGATGTTCGGTCCCGAAGACTCTTTGTTGGTTCAATCTGGGAGCAAAAAGTCTATTTGGACAAACTCTATGGACAGAATTTGGGACAAATTGTCCACATGGCGCAACGTGATTAGGCTCTCTCAAAAGTTGAAATACATTGTCCCAATCACGTTGCTCCACGTGAAAAGTTTGTCCCAAATTCTATCTATGAGTTTGTCTATATGGACAAACTGATCTGGGAATCCACACGGAGAGAGGACCTTTTTCCTGGAGATAGAAAAAAAAAAATTCAGAATTGAAATGTGACATCTCTTTCATATGACACCTCTTGATTGGTCCAGACAGGTCCAGACAGGATGCATTTCCTTTTCTTCCTCATCTCTAGCCAGAACCTGTGTCCTTTTCTACCTAATCTACGAGCTACCGTCACATGCAATTTAATGTGGCTCACCGCAAATTGACTGATCCTGTATTGCCTTTGCTGTACAGTGAGAGTGAATACACCAATAATTATCTGTCATATCAGACGTCACGCTGACACAAATCACAGGCACAGCTGCCCTATCCAATTCAAAATTTAGAATCCACACCCGAATTTTTCACTATGTTTTAGAAATAATGGTGATGGGACATACGAGTATGGTAGGTCCATAAACAGGAACATGGTGGGCCAGTTTTTCTGCATAGGCACCAAACATGATTGTGAACATGATTTTGGGCATTTACAGGCATTGGAATTTCCCGGCCTTGGTTTGTTAATTGTACCATATTGTTTTTATAGGTATTGTATGGTTATAATTGCTTGGCAGTCCCACATCCTATATTACCTAAATAATAATTTAAATATATCTTAATATACCTGTATGAACCTTCTATCTTTCAGTTTAAGCTTTTGGATTGGTCTATAATTTTTTACACTAATCACTGTTCACTCACAAAAATGTATTTGATTTTAGCCTGACATAGAGTTTGACACTGACAGATGAACCATAGTATCCTTTATGATTTTCTTCTTCTTCCTTTTTCTTGCTAATCTATCCTTATGAGTTTTCACCTCAATAATGACATCGAGTTTTTAACTCAAGTATTATTGGCATAATGTCTTTTTTCTCAAATTGAAAACTGTTATATCCTCTCTTGATTAATGATGAAAATGGCCCTTCAAAGCATTGAAATCCTGATAACATGGGATTACTCGGGTGGTTGGCAATTCCGGATGTCACCTAGATACCTCAGGATTGATCCCTAGGTATGCCACTCTCTCCACATTTGTGGACTCCACTTCCCACTTGCGTGGGCCACCTAAGGTCCCGGCACCCTTTGTTGCGGTACCCCAAAAAAAAAAAATTCATTAATACCAAGTTTGCTCAATTTTACTTTTAGGTAAAAGTATAGATGAAAATGTTTAGCTTCTACACTAAATTACTTATTTTTTGTGTTATATTTTCCACCTTCACTTTAATGTGAGATTATATCTAAATGAAAATAATTAGTTGAAATAATGGTGCATAGTTTGACATATGATATACATGATGATCCGAGGTTGGAAGATCAAAGACATTAACATCTTCCTGAAGCATAGGTGGCATAGAACTAGAAATGTGATAGTGTAATTGAAGATAGATTCTTTGAGTCCATGGATGTAAATTCATCAAAATGACCCACCTATGAAATCAAAATTCACCAAAGCCCATATACCCGAACACAATGTGGTCCACTTCTTCTTTTCGTCTTACAAAGTTGATGTGATTGTACGGTGGTGATGATTCCTTGGTCATGAAATGGTCTAAGAAATTAAGATTTTTAAGGTGTGTCCGTTTGTTTGTTGTCTGTTTGTGTATTGTCGTTTCTCTTTAATGATTTTTTTTTTTTAGATAGAAAGGTGCAGCTGCTTCACTTTCTCACGTGTTTCTTGGTTTCTATGATAAGGTTTGCTGATTGTAAACTGGTGGTGAGTCCTTATCAAGCAGCACCGGAGCGGATTTGTGTTTTGTCAGTTCCTACTGAACGCAGGAGTCCCCTCCGTCCTTTGTAACCTTTTATGCTTCAATAATCGAACCCTTACTAGCAGAAAGAAAAGGTGGTAGTGAGTAGTGATTCCTTGGCTGTGAGAGGGTCCGCCAAAATAAGATACGTACGATGTGTTTTTAAGATAAGATTGGCGGGTCCATTTGTTTGTTGTCTGTTTGTGTTTTGGCTTTCTCTTCTTTAATGAGAAATTTGGTGTCTAAAAAACATGATGCATCTTCTACACTTTCATCCGTTTTTTTTTTTTTTTTTTCTAATTTTTTCTTATGGTTATTAATAGGGATATTTACCCAAAAACAACCTTCAAATATTCTTATACCTCCAAAAGTTTCTTAGAAAACACATAATGTCCAAAAGCATTTTATATAGTAGCCTTTTTTTTTTGGACCAAATTGTCATTGACCTTTTCTATCATGAGTTCAACACATAACACTCGAGCTAGAGACATGACTCGTAAGTTCGAGTCATAAAACTCGCGAATTTAATATTCAATGTCCATATATGAGCTTAATATAATTTGAGGGCTCGGGTCTTTTTTTTCTATTCAATTTCATTCATTAATGTCCCCCGAGCATTCATTAATCTTTTCTATCATGTTAAATTAATTCATATATTTTATAAACTCCAGTAATGCCTTCGTTCTTAATGTACTTTTATTACAATTAGTAGAGAATTAGGTAACAGTTATGGAAATCCAACATAGCCTCACCTAGAACTTTTTAAGAACATGATTGTCATGTTGAGCTTAAGAATCTGTGCAGCCCGGGATAATATAATTCCATTGTGACTTTGTTTAACCATTAATGTACTTAGTATGGCCTTACTTTTGGTACAATATGCGAAGAATTTAATCCCAAGTCTAAGATGCTCTCACCCACTTTCCTTACTTTCAAATATGAATTGAACATTAACATGAATAAATTGCGATGTCAATATTCAACTCGTGTTGTTCAGTATCAACCTCCAATGTCGAGGATATATACATGTGCTTTGGGTTTGAATAATAATTCTAAAGCTGAAGCAATGATTTCTATGAATATATGGATTGGACCATTTTATTGTAAGTTTGTTCAATATTATACTCACCTCACTGCGACCTTTCTCTTAGTACAATTTGTGGAGGATTTTTTTTCAAAAAAATCGATCATTTCATTTTTAAATAAAAATACAAAAAATTGTGCTCTTCTCCTTTCCCTATTTGTAACCTTACTTTTACTACAGTCTATCACTACTAGAAAAAGGACTTTTAGCGGCCGCCAAATGCCGTCGCTAAAAGTCCATTGGCGGTCGCTAATAGTCTTTGGCGACCACCTAGCGACCGCGAAGGAGGGGCCGCGGAAACTTCGTCGCTAATAGTATTAGCGACCGCCATATGGCAGTCGCTAATACTATTAGTGACGAAGTTTCCGCGAAGGGCGTTCGCTAATACTATTAGTGACCGCCAGCGACGACAGTGAAAAAAAAAATTTTAATTTTTTTTAATTTTTAAATGTATTAGCGACCGCCAAATTTTATTTTTTTTAGAAATTGACCATTAGCGACCGCCACTAATAGTATTTTTTTTAATATTTTTTTAAATATTTTTTTAAATATATTTTTTTTTTGCTAATTTTTCCTGCTTTTTATACCTGTACATGAATGTATACCTGTATATGAATATATTATATCAAACCACGAAAATCAATTAAAAATACTAATACCAAAACAAAGTCTTATATTAATGATATTCAAAACATTACAAAAGGTCCAAATATTACAAAAGTTTCCACAAATTATATTCATTACAAAAATAAACAAATTGTCTGAGGAGGTTGACGAGATCGATCCGATGCTCTCAAACCTGAAGAGAAAAAGGAAAATAAATATTAATTGGCAATTATAAAAATTAGCAATATAAAGTAAAAACGAAAAAAATGAAAAAATAAAATTAAAATTTTGAAAGTTAAACCTACGTTTCAAGTCTACGGGCAATCCGGGAGTCGGAATTTCAAGCCGTCAGTTCCAGCAAGTCATGAATGACTATAGGCCCGTGCCCGTCCAGTTTTATGGGCACCGGAGCCCGTTTGCCCATTTTGGGCGTTCGGAGTTCGATTTACTAAGTTTTAACTTAAACCTACGTTTCGACACTACGGGCAATCCGGGAGTCGGAATCCCGAGCCGTCAGTTCCAGCAGGTAATGAATGACTATGGACCCGTGCCCATCCAGTTTCATGGGCACCGGAGCCCGTTTGCCAGGTTAGGGCGCTCGGATGCCAATTTACTAAGTTTTAACTTAACGTTTTAACTTAAACCTACGTTTCGACACTACGGGCAATCCGGGAGTCGGAATCCCGAGCCGTCAGTTCCAGCAGGTCATGAATGACTATGGGCCCGTGCCCGTCCAATTTCATGGGTACCGGAGCCCGTTTGCCCATTTTGGACGCTCGGAGGCCAATTTACTAAGTTTTAACTTAACGTTTTAACTTAAACCTACGTTTCGACACTACGGGCAATCTGGGAGTCGGAATCCCGAGCCGTCAGTTCCAGCAGGTCATGAATGACTATGGGCCCGTGCCCGTCTAGTTTCATGGGCACCGGAGCCCGTTTGCCCGGTTTGGGCGCTCGGAGGCCAATTTACTAAGTTTTAACTTAACGTTTTAACTTAAACCTACGTTTCGACACTACGGGCAATCCGGGAGTCGGAATCCCGAGCCGTCAGTTCCAGCAGGTCATGAATGACTATGGGCCCGTGCCCGTCCAGTTTCATGGGCACCGGAGCCCGTTTGCCCATTTTGGACGCTCAGAGGCCAATTTACTAAGTTTTAACTTAAACCTACGTTTCGACACTACGAGCAATCCGGGAGTCGGAATCCCGAGCCGTCAGTTCCAGCAGGTCATGAATGACTATGGGCCCATGCCCGTCCAGTTTCACGGGTACCGGAGCCCGTTTACCCGACTTGGGCGCTCGGAGGCCAATTTACTAAGTTTTAACTTAAATCTATGTTTCGACACTACGAGCAATCCGGGAGTCGGAATCCCGAGCCGTCAATTCCAGCAGGTCATGGATGACTATGGACCTGTGCCCATCTAGTTTCACGGGCACCGGAGGCCGTTTGCCCATTTTGGTCGCTCGGAGGCCAATTTACTAAGTTTTAACTTAACGTTTTAACTTAAACCTACGTTTCGACACTACGGGCAATCCGGGAGTCGGAATCCCGAGCCGTCAGTTCCAGCAGGTCATGAATGACTATGGGCCCGTGTCCGTCCAGTTTCACGGGCACCGGAGCCCGTTTGCCCGGTTTGGACGCTCGGAGGCCAATTTACTAAGTTTTAACTTAACGTTTTAACTTAAACCTACGTTTTGACAGTACGGGCAATCCGGGAGTCGGAATCCCAAGCCGTCAGTTCTAGCAGGTCATGAATAACTATGGCCTCGTGCACGTCTAATTTCACGGGCACCGGAGCCCGTTTACCCATTTTGGACGCTCGGAGGCCAATTTACTAAGTTTTAACTTAAACCTACGTTTCGACACTACGAGCAATCCGGGAGTCGGAATCCCGAGCCGTCAGTTCCAGCAGGTCATGAATGACTATGGGCCCGTGTCCATCCAGTTTCACGGGCACCAGAGCCCGTTTACCCGGTTTGGGCGCTCGGAGGCCAATTTACTAAGTTTTAACTTAACGTTTTAACTTAAACCTACGTTTCGACACTACGGGCAATCCGGGAGTCGGAATTCCAAGCCGTCAGTTCCAGCAGGTCATGAATGACTATGGTCCCGTGCCCATCCAGTTTCACGGACACCGGAGCCCGTTTACCCGGTTTGGGCGCTCGGAGGCCAATTTACTAAGTTTTAACTTAACGTTTTAACTTAAACCTACGTTTCGACATTGCGGGCAATCCGGGAGTCGGAATCCCGAGTCGTCAGTTCCAGTTTCACGGGCACCGGAGCCCGTTTGCCCGGTTTGGGCGCTCGGAGGCCAATTTACTAAGTTTTAACTTAACGTTTTAACTTAAACCTACGTTTCGACACTACGAGCAATCCGGGAGTCGGAATCCCGAGCCGTCAGTTCCAGCAGGTCATGGATGACTATGGACCTGTGCCCATCTAGTTTCACGGGCACCGGAGCCCGTTTGCCCATTTTGGACGCTCGGAGGCCAATTTACTAAGTTTTAACTTAACGTTTTAACTTAAACCTACGTTTCGACACTACGGGCAATCCGGGAGTCGGAATCCCGAGCCGTCAGTTCCAGCAGGTCATGAATGACTATGGGCCCGTGCCCGTCCAGTTTCACGGGCACCGGAGCCCGTTTCCCCAGTTTGGACGCTCGGAGGCCAATTTACTAAGTTTTAACTTAACGTTTTAACTTAAACCTACGTTTGGACAGTACGGGCAATCCGGGAGTCGGAATCCCAAGCCGTCAGTTCCAGGAGGTCATGAATGACTATGGGCCCGTGCCCGTCCAGTTTCACTGGCACCGGAGCCCTTTTCCCCGGTATGGGCGCTCGGAGGCCCATTTACTACGTTTTAACTTAACGTTTTAATTTAAACCTACGTTTCGACACTACGAGCAATTCGGGAGTCAGAATCCCGAGCCGTCAGTTCCAGCAGGTCATGAATGACTATGGGCCCGTGCACGTCCAGTTTCACTGGCACCGGAGCCCGTTTGCCCATTTTGGACGCTCGGAGGCCAATTTACTAAGTTTTAACTTAAACCTACGTTTCGACACTACGAGCAATCCGGGAGTCGGAATCTCGAGCCGTCAGTTCCAGCAGGTCATGAATGACTATGGTCCCGTGCCCATCCAGTTTCACGGGCACCGGAGCCCGTTTGCCCATTTTGGATGCTCGGAGGCCAATTTACTAAGTTTTAACTTAAACCAACGTTTCGACACTACGAGCAATCCGGGAGTCGGAATCCCGAGCCGTCAGTTCCAGCAGGTCATGAATGACTATGGTCCCGTGCCTATCCAGTTTCACGGGTACCGGAGCCCGTTTACCCGGTTTGGGCGCTCGGAGGCCAATTTACTAAGTTTTAACTTAACGTTTTAACTTAAACCTACGTTCTGACAGTACGGGCAATCCGGGAGTCGGAATCCCAAGCCGTCAGTTCCAGCAGGTCGTGAATGACTATGGGCCTGTGCCCGTCCAGTTTCAAGGGCACCGAAGTCCGTTTACCCGGTTTGGGCGCTCGGAGGCCAATTTACTAAGTTTTAACTTAACGTTTTAACTTAAACCTACGTTTTGACAGTACGGGCAATCCGGGAGTCGGAATCCCGAGCCGTCAGTTCCGGAAGTACTTTCTAAATTTCTACATTTATAAGTTTCCAGCTTATTAAGTTTCAAAATCTATAAGTTTCTAAAACTATTTAGAAGATTTCTATACATGTTGAAATCTGGAATTAAAAAAATAATTATACCTGGTCAGGATTAGTCGAGGATGCTGGATCATGACTGCCGTCTCCAGCCGAGTCATGTCTCCCCCTGTGGCCGCTGCCAGCGTCAGGTGCCTGCGATTATTTATTATACAGCAAAAAATAATTAAAAAAACATAACTATTGAAACAATCAGTGACATAATTGACAATTTAAACATACAAAATTTTTTCTGAATAACCTGAGTAGTGGGTGGCGGGTCTGATGCGAGCGGGTCGCGACTCTGTGATAGACGAGCCTCCAGCTCTGCTATATCAGATCTCCACTCGGCCCTCATCTCTGCCCTGACCCGCGCCTCCGTGGACTGCAGCAATTGCTCGACCTCCTCATATGTATAATGGCGTCGGCCCTGGGAGGAGCTAGCACCGGATGACTCTGCTCGCGCGATGTGCGAGCGTGGAATGCCCGTCCCATATGTGAGCGTGTATCCGTGCCCGTCCCTGCCAATGACATCGTGGAATATCTCATCCCTTCGAGATGGCAAACTGCGCTCCTCCTCGGGCAAGTCCTCCAGACGTGACTGAAACTGGGCATGCGTAATTGATTCATTTAATATACTATCATACATAACAAGACATAGTAATAGACAGATAATATAAGCGGTTCAATATAAAAACTTACGATGATAGCTGCAACCTCTGGGTGGCGAGGATCTCGAGAACGCATCCAGACAGACATCCTGTCGACCGGACCGCCCTCGGTCCGCAACTGTTTGGTAGAGTCATATTATTAGTATAATATCATACAAAATGACAAAAATATAAATTACATGTACTATCTAACTTTTTACCTCGTGGCGGACCTGTGTGATGTGTCGAGTCCCCAACCTGTGTGCGGGACCCTGCATTGCGCGGTTCCGCGCATTCGTATCGTCCTCTCTCTGTTTTCAACATTTATCAATGAATTTTTGTTAGTTACGTTATCATTAGTAAATTGTTAGAATTAAAATAAAAAAATTATAAGTTTCTCACCCGAGCCTCCTCACTCGTCCAGTACCGGACGAGCTGAGTCCACTGATCTGAAAGAACACCCCTCGGAACTCGCGATAGTATGTCTGGGGCATCCTGGTGTGGCTTCCAGTGCTGCATCTTTATTTTATTTTTATGATCTTTCCACATTTTTCTGCACTTAGACATGCACACTGGCTGGAACAGCTCAGGACATGCCCTCACATTGTCCTGAAAAGGACAAATAATTTTTCATTAGGTTATGATTTAAATTGACACATCCTGTTGAGAAATGTTAACTTATTACCTTAATCTGCTGCCAAACACGGTCTAGTGTATCCACCGGGAATGCCTCCCAGTCGAGTGTAGTCAAAGGGAATGCATATGGATCCCGGACCATATGTCCCAACTGACTGATGAGCTGCCTAGCATGTGGACCCACCGGATGCCAGGTCTCATCAAACTCCACATCAATGGGATTACCGGAATTCCACGTCCGGATCCCTCTGGCAACGCCTCTCCCCCTGCTGGAAGATAGGCCTGTGCTCATAGAATCTATTCAAATTAGAGATAATCTAATTGAATTGAAATAAATTAATTTGCTAGAATTAAAATGTCTAACTATATAAACATGTACCTGTCTGTGAAGCTGATGTCTCACTAGGCTGGGACGTCGATGACCTACTCGGTGGGGCCATCTCACTAGGCTGGGAGGTCGATGGCCTAGAGGGTGGGGCCATCTCACTAGGCTGGGCGACACCCTGTGCAGGAGTAGGGTCCCCAGATGGCCCACTGGCCTGGGCCTGACGCAGCAACTCGTCGATGGTCCGCGGACGATCTCTCTTCTTTCGTCCTGACATATCTGTTCAAATGTTTGTAAGATAAATTAATTTAACGAGATAATTGATATTAACATTTAAAAAGAAATTACACTGAATGATAACATTGGTGAATTAGTTCCCAACCGTTTACTAGATATGTAAGTCAACTGTATCTCCTTCAATAGTTTCCCGAACCCAATTAATATCTTCATCACGTTGAACAAGTGCATTCTGATCAAGAACTTGTTGAGCGAATGCATCAATATCTGGCTCATCACATTCAATCTGATACACTCCCCTCCTTGACATTTTAATTGCAACCTGCCAGTTAGGATCTTTCGGATCTCTGACATAGTAAACTTGCTCCGCCATTGAGGACAGTATGTAGGGTTCGGCACTTATTCGATCATCCCGGTATAACAAATTGTTAAAATTTACCAATGTAAACTGGTAATTATCTGTTTTCACCCCTCGGATGGGATCCACCCAGTCACACTTAAACAATAGAAATTTTAACCCATGGCTGTATACAACTTCAACAATATCCTTCAACCGGCCGTAGTAATAACCAGCATCGACAGATGGACAACCGAGCCCACTATTTTGCGTGGCTCGTTTCTCATCTACATCCTTGATGCGAAATCGAAAACCGTTGACGTCACAAGTTGTGTAACGTCGGGCCGTTCTGAAGGGACCATCAGCTAACTGATTCATTTCATCGGTCAAATTAAGATCGTTGGTTCTTCGTAAATTACACACCTACGCAATGCATGTAATCACTGAATATCACTACCTGAAAGTAATATGACAGGAACAAGTTAAATTTGTCCTAATGATTGAATACGTATGTGACTCTTAAACCATCCGTGAAATGATCGATAATGGGATTGATGAATTTCAGGAGCTGTAGCACGAGGCATGTCCCGTTTGAGCTCATCGATATGTGTCCTGCGATGCATAACACGTGTTAATGACAACTACGATAATTTAGGCAAGAAATTGACAAGTTACAGTTATGAATGAGTGATAACTTACTGAGTCAAAGCCACAACAGATGGGGTGTTGAACAACACCCATCGGTGAGCTTGAATCCACTCAATATTGTTGAGCTCAAATGGCGTGCCCTCCCCAACTGGACCATCATTAATCCGCGAGGGCCTGGTTAACTTTGTTTCAATATTATCATTGAGATATGTTGCGCAGAAATTTGTGCACTCATCCATCAAATACCCCTTAGCTATGGATGCCTCTGGACGAGCTCTATTACGAACATACCTCTTCAATGTGTTTATGTAACTCTCGATCGGATACATCCATCTGAATTGGACGGGGCCCCCAAGCAGGGCTTCACTGGTTAAGTGTATGGTCAAGTGAACCATGACATCGAAAAATGCAGGTGGAAAGATTTTTTCTAGATGACACAATGTCACAGCAATCCTCTCTTGCAGACCATTCAACTCATCAATTCGATGAACTCTAGAACAGAGTTGTCTGAAGAAGTTGCTCGCTTCAATCAACGGCGCTACAACATTCTTAGGCAAACAGTTCCGTATGGAGATAGGCAACAACTGTTGAATGAGAATATGATTGTCATGACTCTTCAGACCCTGTAATGTTCTTTCTTTCATGTTCACACGCTTAGCGATATTCGAACAGTACCCGTCAGGAACCTTGACACCCTTCAGGACAGAGAGGAAGACATCTTTCTCATCTTTACTCATTGTGTACTGCGCAGGAGGCATGTACGCCTTATTGGACTCTCTCATCTGCAAGTGCAACGATTTTCTCAAGCCCATTTCTTCCAAGTCACGACGTGCATTGACATCATCCTTCGACTTTCCCTGAACACTAAGAATGGTCCACAATATATTATCACATACGTTCTTCTCGATGTGCATAACATCTAAGTTGTGCCTCAGTAAGTTATCTTTCCAGTATGGTAGATCGTAGAAAATACTTTTTTTCTTCCAATTATGACTTCGCCTTCTATTTGCACCGGTAATCGAAGGAAGCGGGAGGGCCAGTAAATCTTGAAAATCATACACGGTGCGTACTTGCTCCTGCTCCAGCTGTGCCAACAAATCAACTCCTGTCATTTTTCGAGGTGCTGGACCATATTCTCGAGTGCCGTCAAATGACACTCTGTCCTTCCTGAACCTGTGCAATGGAGGTAGAAAACGTCTATGACCCGTGTATGCCCATTTTCTGCCGTGCTTCAACCAAGTTGACTTCTTCTCCAGATTGCAGCAAGGACATGCAAACTCTCCCTTTGTGCTCCAGCCCGACAAGTTAGCGTAAGCAGGGAAGTCATTGATTGTCCACAATAATGCAGCGCGGAGTTTAAACATTTCATTGCTTTCGGCATCAAATGTCATCAGACCATCAACCCATAATTCCTTCAATTCATCAATCAAAGGTTGCATATATACATCAATCTTGTCCCCTGGTCCTCGTGGTCCATCTATAAGTGTGGATAGGATCAGAAAAGGTTGCTTCATACACATCCATGGCGGGAGATTATAAGGCACCAAAACAACTGGCCACGTACTATGATTTGCCCCAGTCATGGATCGGAATGGACTAAAACCATCTGCAGTCAAACCAAGCCGCACATTGCGACAATCCAAGGCAAAGTCTGGGTTCCTCCGATCGAAGTCTTTCCACGCTGGGGAATCTGCTGGATGGATTAACTTACCATCTTCCCTGGTATTCTCGGCATGCCATCTCATCAGTTTAGAAATCTTTGATGACATCAAAAGCCGCTTCAACCTGGGCTTAAGTGGGAAATATTTCACTTACTTTGCTGCCACATGTTTGCCACGATTGATAACACTTGTAGAACTATTCTGACGATTGTGACCAACCCCGTCCTTTTTCCATCTCGATGACTGACAGACAATGCACGTATCAAGATGGGCATTCTCATTCCTAAACAACATACAATTGTTTGGACATGCATCAAAAGTCTCATACGTGAAGCCTAAATTTTCAGTTAACTTGCGGGCCTGATAGTAAGACTCAGCAAGTTTTGCACCGGACGGGAGCGCTCGATGCAACAACTGGAGGAGCATATCAAAGGACGTGTCAGACCATTGATTCAATGCCTTCAAATGCAACAACTCAACAATAAAGGACAATTTACTGAAGTCCTTGCATTCGGGATACAATTCTGTCTGTGCATCGTTTAGAATTTCAAAATATCTCATGGCTTCTTCATCGGCACCGGAGCGAGGGTTACTCCCACCCGCGCCGTTAGTCTCACAGCTTGTGTATTCAGGTGCCAACCCGCATGCGATATCATTTAGCATCGCGATCATCGGATCAGTCTCTGACATATCATCCACCACAATTTCATCTCTAGCCCGTTTGCGACATGAAACATACTCTTCTCCATGTCTTATCCAATTCTTGTACTGCTTCAAGAATCCGTTCAGAATCAGATGCTCTCGGACAAGCTCTCTTCTGTAATAATAACGATTCGCACATTTTCTACATGGACAACTGATGAACTCATTGTCAAACCCATTGGTAAATTCCATGAACTGGTTAATCCCCTCCATGTATTCGCTGGACATCCTATTCGGTAAATCAATCCAGCTCTTGTCCATCTCGGTAACTATTTCTGTGGAAATCTAAAATGATTGCAGTACAATTATCCCAAGGTACCGTGCATCATGCAAATCACCTATCCAAAAACTACAAACTCATTACTACAGGGTGGTTGGTCCTATCCCATTCGAGAATGCACAATCCAACTTGCACTCAACAGCTCGAATGCTTCGTCCCCTAGTCAGACAAAATTTCGGCAGCATGTCCGCGTGGTTCTCCAAGTACACGACACAGATACAACATCAGTCGTACCTATGTATGTACCCAAAGAACAATGGGACGTCAACCGAAACTCTATCTAACATCGGACTTGCATGAGCCATTGAGTATAAAATGGATAATTGCATTCCCAAACTGTCCAAACTGGACAATTCAAGTATCGCATACGACAAAGTTCGAATGTACATCACAAGAACAACGAATCTAGTCAAAGACCCAATCCGTCGCGTCAAGGATTACCGAACAGATGTCGTACACAATACTCGAACGGGTCTAAGTTTCACTAATGCATGCAAATGAATAAAAGTTTAACATCAGGCCATATCAAACCAAATTAATCGATACCATCAAAACCAGATACATCCAGTTTAACACAAATCGAAAGAAAAAAAAATTCATTCTAGCTCATACATTCAATTGACATCAAGCCATATCAAACCAAAATCCACAACAGAACGTAACAAAAGAGAGAGATCAAATACAATGCCACATGAAAACCAAATTAGATCCAAATCAGATCCAAAATCCACTCTTCGTCTTTCTCTTCACTCATTTTTTTTTCTCGTACTCTCTCCCTCTCTGTGTTCTTGTATATAGGTACTACAACACTTCTTCTCCATTCGTTTGGATTTTTTTTATCTTTAATGTTTTATTAAAAAGCTTAGTTAACTGGCTTCATCCAACTCCACCTAAGCATTTCAAGCCTCTATTAGAATATCATTAGGCCTCCTAACCTTTTTTGACTTCATTCTCGGCAATGCCTTCATTTTTTTTAAGTTGCAATGATGCTATGGCCAATCAAAGATTGTAAATAGCTTTCAAATGGTTGCCTATCAGTAGATAGAATGATCCTAGAATTAACCAGATTACATTGAGTGGGACAAACTCCTTAAATCAAACCTGGTTTGCCTTTGATACATTGGTATCCTTTTTTCAAAAATCTTCTTATGATGGTCAAAAGGCTAAAATAAGTGATTCGTTTTAAGCCCTAATAAAAAGAATATTGATTCTTGAACCTTTTTCACACTCATCTCACGATGAGATGCTGCAGAAAAAAAGAATAAACTGCAAAATCCAATCCGATCCCTCAAAAAAGGGAGACTTGACTTCTTATAACTATCTAAAAGCTTTCCACAATTTCATAGGCAAGGGAATGAATGGCAATAGGGAGAAAAGGAGTGATAATGGTGTCATCATTAACTTATACACTTCAGTTTCAGCCACCTTCATCCATATTAATACAAGTGATAATAGTGTTTCTCTATCTTTATGGCAAAGCAAAGGGTAGGCAGGAAGGCATGTTGATCAGTAACAGGTTAATCGAAACATCTTTTATTAAAGATAGAGAAATCTAAATTACAACAAATACAATCTTAGAAGACCCCACCAATACTTGGGATTAACATTTTGGAGCCCACAATAATTTCAAAAAACAAAATAAGTTTTGAAAACCGTGGCCTATTAGACACCCAAAGAGATACACACTTTCATGCATCTTTAGGTGTACAAATTTTCATATAAAGATGATCTCATTTACAAACCTCATTTACGTATGTAAATGAACGCAAACTATCAACCCCATGCATAAATATCCCATGTGTGTGCGTCATTGACCTATGTAAGCGCAAACAATCAGCCCCTTAATTATCCTTTGTTGAGGCACATTTGAACAAATGAGCTATGTCACAAGGACCAACTCAGTAGACCCAAATCTAGACCTAAAATCTAAATGGCCTCGACTCGACTTCATCACTCCCCAGTTGTGGGAAAGCAAGGCACAAAGAGTGACCATGGTGCATATTCACCTACAAACCACTTCTTGTAATCTAGATGCCCTTTTTTATGAAGCAACCCCTAAACCCTTTTTTTTTTTTCCTTCCTGTTACCTTGGCCAAGGGTGTTGGGACCCATGAGAGCACTCATATGTGGGGGAAAGAGCAGCAGCACAAGTGAGGAAAATACATCCGCACACCTAGGGAGGGAACACTTGCATAAGTGAGGAGAGAACACCTGCATATGTGGGGAGAGAAGACTCGCAGGACCCAGAGTTCGATCCCTGGTCATCAATCCATCTACGTACATTGATATAATGAAAGGAGATGTCTCTCTTCCCACCTCTTGATTTCAAAATTATTCATTTTTATCATATTAATTAGCCTTGCCCTATCTTAGAAATTTGATTTGCAATAACTTAAATTCATATATGCTTATATCTCTAGTGAGGCAGTTGGGTCACCTGTCATTCAAACTCCCCTACAGCGAATGCTCGGGTCCTTTTAAGTGTTTGTTTCATGTAATTGAATATATAGGACTTATTTTTTTTTAAATAAAAATTGGGTCCTTAATAAAAATTGGGTCCTTTTAATTGAAACCACACCCCCCCCCCCCCCCTCGAAATAAATAAATAAATAGAGCTTATCTCTTTAACAATTCTTCAGCGGAGGTCATTTAAATTTGATATCCTCTATAATCAATTCATATATATTCTATGCAAACAAACAAACACACCCTTAGAATTTTCCAATTAGGACATGCACCTTTAGAAAAAAAAGGATCACGTGCACCCGTTTGGTAATTTATTTGTTTTAAGAAGATTATTAAAAAAAATACCTTTTTTAAAAAGCTTTGAAAGATTTATTTATAAAATGAAAAGGCCATATTGATTAAAAAAAAATTAAATGAATATTAAAGCACTACAACAGATGGGGGCTTTTACGGCGCGCATGGCGCGTCGTAAGTGTAAGTTTACGGCTCACAAGGTTGTGCCGTAAAAGCTCCTGCCGTAAAAGGTTCGATGTAATTACAGCCTGCATATACAGGCCGTAAGTAGAATCAATGCACGCCGAAAATGATGCTGTTAGGACCTTTTGGACCAAATTTATGTCCTACTAAGCAGGCCGTAAATACTAAACTTTTACGACGCAAACTGAGTGCCGTTAAAGCATTGGTGTACTTAAGTTTATGGCACACGTAGTACGCCGTGAATACTTAAAACGAAAAATATTTTGTACAGCTTGCATTTGTAGGCTGTAAATGGGTTGTGTACAATCTGATTAACGGCTCCAAATGCAAGCCGTAATTAAGTATACGTTTTTACGACTTATAAATGCAGGCCATTAAAGAATTGGCAAATTTCAATTTACGGCTCGCAAGACGGGCCTCAATTGTTTTGTCTTTATAAAAAAAATTTAATTGTTTTTTAATTAAAAAAATTAAATCCACATTTTTTTATTGCTACAAATACAAATGATGTGAGCCCTTTCCTATTCGACCCGTGCAATCCCAATTGTTAAGTAGAGAGAGCAGAGGGGTCCCCACCCCACCCCGCAGACATAACCATCCCCAACACACAAAAAATCAAAAAGAAAAGAAAGGGTAGAAATAAAATATCGATGTCTTGATTCATATGACAAAAAAATTAAAGAGGAACAAAAAACTGATCCTTAAAAAGGTATAAAGACCTGAATATCACACTGAACAGGCAATTGAATTAGGCAATACAAATCCCACACCAATGATAGATCATTATCCTTTCCACTCCCCATGAACAATATTAAATATTGAACACTTCATACATTCAGAAGAGCAATCAATCCAAACCACAAGTCCTTTTCACCCTCACTGACACAACCACCCCCAACACACAAAAAATCAAAAAGAAAAGAAAGGCTAGAAATAAAATATAGTCATTCCTATTGAAACATAGTCCTCCCCTGAATTCTCTTTTATTTAACCCCTAAATTTTATAATTTTATTTTATCCATTTTGTTATGGGGACCATTCCTTTTGCTGTACAAGGAGGATAGCCTTTGAAGTTTCCAATCTCTATCATCCAAAATTACTCTGGGCAGTAGTTTCTTTCTTGCAACTTTTTTTTTAGGAAACAGCATCTCACTGGCACTACCTCAAATTTTAGACCACCTCATTTGGATTTAATCGCTACCAATTTTTTTGAGCAAAAAGTCTATCCACAGTCCATGATCATAACTGCCCTTCAATTGCCAAATACCTTAAAGAACAGCACACAACCTTACATTTAATTACACCCATTGCCACACAACCCATATTGTACATACACTCAAAACCCCAAATCAGAAAAAGAACAAAAAAAAAAAACAAAGAAAGAAAGAAAAAAGCCCAAGAAAGTGAGGGCAGAAGAGAAAGAAGCAAGAGTCTCCTCCACAAGCAACCATACGAGAATTTTAGAAATACAGAGGATTCTCTTCTGTATAGTAGTGATTCCCATGATACTTTAGAAGAAGACAGTAGTATCATCATCATCATGACTATATTAAGATATGGGTTTCATATATTTGTTTACTCATTGCGCCTCTACGGTGGAGTTGGAGACAGCAAGACGCGGAGGGGGCGGTGGAGATGAATGGCCGTGAGAATTTGCCTTGTGAAGCCTGCATTTGAAGGATTTGGCATGCGTTGCAGGAGCGCAGACGCAGGTCTTGGTCCCCTGACCAGCTAAGCAGGAAGATTCATTGGACGACCATGATCGTTTGAATTTTCCAAAAGAAGGGTTCTTGCCATGCTCCTTGCATTGCTCTGCAGCAGAAACGTAGGTGGAAGCCATTTTTCAAGACCAACAGCTACAGGAAGATGTCAAAAGACAAAGATTACCTGCAAAAAATAGGAAGAAGAAAATGGTATAAGGTAGTTATGGCCTATGGAGATGCAACCCTCACTTTCATGGGGTTTGAATTTGTACGGTGATGACCAAGTATTTATTAATTCATTTCCCACCTCCTCTTGATTCAACATAACCAACTCACTAGGATTTCAAAAGTTTGCAAATTGCAGTACTCGGCTTGTTAACCATAGCATAAGAGAAACGCTTTAACATGGTAGCAGCAGATCTAGTCTTACCATGAATTTTCAATGCAAACTGGTAGGATCATATTTTGCAACCTTAACAAGATTTCTAAGAATAACATCAATTCCGATTAATCTTAACATAATCAATCCAATACAATGGAGAGAATTTTATTCAAGTTTCGGTTACATGCTCCTCCTTAAGTTTCCAATTAATCTTAACATTATCAATCCAATACCATGGAGAGAAGTTTATTTAAGTTTCAGTCACAGCGGCTAGAAGGATCATGTGTCTCAGTTCTCAATAAGGTCTTCCAAGTGAAGAGCTTAAGATACATAAGGTGGGTTCAAATTAGCCATCCTATGCAAGTAAAAAAGAGAGGAAAGAATCCACACCGAAGTCAAACACAGGGGTGGTCAGACTGCAAAGACAAGCTCATAACAGCTGACACTGTTAACTTACAATTAAGTCACCCTTGATGAATGCAAGGCATCCACAGACTAACCATCAAGAAAACTAAAAAAATGGAGTCGCATGAAACCAGAACAGGAAATGATATTAAACTTTCATTGTTATACTGTAAGTAAAAAAATGATGTCTTAAAAATCTTTATCTGAATTTAAACATTCAATAACTGCAAGGTGGAAAAAATGTTTTTCTGAATTCAAACATTCAATAACCTCAAGTTGGACTCTGCAACCTCAGATTTATTCAAGAAGTAGAAAAAGAACTCTCATTCCTTCTTTCCAATCCAATGAGACATATTGTAGATACCACGTACCTACAAGAACAGAAAAACTTCATGAATACCACATGATAGAGAGAATACCACAAGGTGGCCAACTGAACCACCCTAGCAGCACCAAGAGACAAAGAAAAAAATACAGAGAAAGAGGAGAAAAGAAAGAAAAATTACAAGTAGAGAAAGAGGAGGAAAGAAAGAAGAAAAACAACCAGAAGCTAAACCAAAGCAGAAGAGAAAAACAGCACCAGCAAAGGACGAAATTGAGGACTGACCAGCAACTCAGCAGAACGCAGCACCAAACCAAAATAGCAGCACAAGGGGGAAGAGAGAGCACAGCAGAAACAGAGAGAGAAACAAGGCTGAATGCAAAAGCAGCAAAGAAGTACAAAGCTGCTGCTGCTGAACAGCAAACAGCACAACACAGCCACCTCAAACAGCAAACAAAGGAGGGGAGAGCACAGCAGCAAAGAGGAGATGAAGAGCACAGCAGCAAAGAGGAGATGAAGAGCACAGCAGCAGAGAGAAGAGGAAGAGGCCAGCAAACTCAAGCACAAAACAGCACCCTCCAGAACACAAAGCAGCATCTGCAGGAAGAAACTCAGAATGGCAATCCCCAGCACTAGCAGAGAGCACAGCAGAAGCCCAAAACACCCCAGTTGAAAACACGGGGAGGAGGAAAACAGGAAACACCCACCCAGCTGAAAACCAAAGCACCCCAGCTGAAAATCAAAGCACAAGCAGCAGCATAAACGACACTGAGCGGTTGATGCTGAAACAAGAAACAGAGGAGCTCCTATACTCTCAATACCCCAATAACAGAAATAGAAATGAATACCCCAGAGCCGAGAGCGATGCGAAACAGGGGAGGTTCAGCTTTAACAAAGAGAGCTGCAGCAAAAAACAGAGCTGGAAACTCAGAACTGCAGCAAGAAAATCCCCAGCCCAAACACAAAGAACCAACAAGGCAAGCAGCAACCAACATCAGCAGATTCCTTCTACAACCAAACACCCAAGAAAGAGAACTACCTCTACAAGAACCAACATATGCTGGACCTCCACTTCCACTTCGCGTCATCTCTGCTCAACAAACCTGAAATAAGAAATGGTAAAAAAAGTTCACAAGAAAATCATAACTTTAGAAACTCAAATGAGATGAAATAAATATTAGATATATGCTCAACCAGTCTGAAATAGAGAAATATTAAAAAAAAAAAAAAAAACCCAAACTGTCAGGTCCGAAATTATACAGTTCGAGTGAGATGGAAAGTAATGTTGTTGACGCCATAGTGAAGATTACCCAAACTGTATTGATGCCATAGAGAAATAAATTTTACCTCTCATCTTACTTCTAACAGGTTGTGATGTACTTGATCGGCCATGCTACTGTGCTTCCCAGTGCTTCATTCAAAAGAAAGGCTTCACGAGTTGGTCGATAGAGAGTCACTCTCTCATTACCCTCTACTACATGTTGCACGGAAACTTTCCAACATTCAGCACCAAGCGGCACATGATGTACTAGTGATTTGGGATCCCTTGATAGTATTTCACCAGTAGCAACAACTGTATTTGTGTCTAGCCAACTTAGCAACTTGCATCTTGAGCTCAGCTGGATGGAATTGTGAACAACTGCATGTTCCTTTTCCTTGCTTTGTGTTGTCTCATGAACAGAATTTTGTATTGGACTTGAAGTTTCATTTCTCTTGCTTTGTGTCATGTGATTGGCAGAATCTTGAACACTTGCATTATCTTTGAGCTGCAATTAATATATGTTAAACTTCGCATATAAATAAAAAGAATCACAATAATTAAAAGAAATCTATTGAGGTACTTACCATAGTACTTCCTCCTTTTCCAACCATTGCAATAAAATTGTTCATTTGGTTTTTCAAGACCTGAAGTTCTTTTTCTAATTTATTAAATTTGTCCCTCATTTGTGCTTGACCCTCCAACTTTGAAGGAGTTGCTCCATACCCAAGCCCTCTTACTCGTCCTCGTGGATCAGGACCGAGTACCTTTGCAACAGCGTCATCTCTAAAAGAAGAACCATTTTCTTGTGCTTTGTATCTTTTGACTTGTTGCTGTATTACAATAGAGCAAGAAAATGTCAGTAATAAGATGCTAATGTTTATCTATCAGTAAGCAGAGTATCAATATGAATAATAAGATGCTCATGTTTATACTAAAAAATAGTATTTACAAATAAATAGCCACATAATTCAAGTCTACTTACCACTATCTCCGCATCCTCAACTTCTTCATCCTCATTGTTCTTCTTCTTTCTTGCTTCATAACCACGAATCCAAACATCAGCCCTTGATATTGCATCTGGTGTCTCACTTTCTTGTCTCTACACAAGAAACTATATTTGTCATATCAACAAATTAAGTGTCACCAATACAAATTCAATAATTTTCCTTACCATTTCATCCTCTAGCCGTGCAAATCCTTTACGACTCGTTCTATGCATCAGAGTTTGTTTTGCTCGCATCTCTTTATACTTTCCATTTATCGCCTAGAAACATTCACAATTAAGGGAGAGACGCTCGAATAGTCAACTATGTACCATAAATCATAATGATACAAGTTAAGTGCTCACCAATTGTTGTGGATTGGTCTTTTTTTTTATAAAAGCTTGCCAAACTTCCATGGATTCTACACTATCAGGTTTCAAGAGGGTAGTAGCACGTTTCAAACCTACCAACTTGGCTTGTTCCATCACTTTCTTTAATAGCAAACACCGGTTATCTCTCCAATGTTTTCTTAGCTTTCCAATCGTAAACGTTTTATAACACTCAGAGAAACTAAACTTTTGCTACAAAATAAAATGAACAATTGTATTAGAAATACAGCTAAACCAAATGTATATAAATACTTACAAAAAATACTACCATTATGTGATCCCATATTTGCATCATAAAGTCATCTGTAAGATCACTCCATTTGTCAAGTGTCACCGGAATTAACTCTCTCGCTGTGATCCCAAGGAAAGAAGCAAATTTTGCTGCATTCGCTCTAAACGGCTGCCCCTTTTCATTGAACTCAACTTGAAGGCGAGTCCCCTTTCCTTTTCCTTTGGTAAAACATGAAACTTTTGCCTTCCCTCTAGGTTTTGGTTTCGTAGCAAGTTGATTGTTTTCAACTTGAACATCTGGGACATTAGGAACTTCAGTAGTTGGAGAATTAGAATCTCCATCCGATATACGTAAATGTTGACTATCATCTTGAATGGTTGCAGCTGCTGCATTTATTTGTTGTTTTTTTGCAAACTTTGATCTCTTTTTTGAAGACTTCACGTAGAAAAAAGTGAGCAACGGTTATGCTAACATAATATGACAAAAGAACATCAAAGAGAAACAGATGGGCCAGAAGATATCCTCTTAAATTGACCAAACAGTAATATGAAGTCTATCTAAGAGAATAAAAGTAAGTAATGATGCTTACCTCGACACCACTCATGATCTATGATGGCTGAATCTGCAAAGGAAATTAATAATTAGTATTAGTGTTTAAATCTATCTCAGACAACATTAAAATAGTAAACAACATCATCATTGCAACAATTACCGACTCATCCATGACCACATAGTCATTTCTTTCATAATCTTCATCATCAAGATTAAGAGTGGATACATCTAATGGAGCATATGGTATGCAATCATTCCGATTAGTGCCAGACTCATAAACGCCTCTTCGTGGTGCTTTTAGTACAACATACCAATTTGAAGTATCGTCATGTCTGGAATAAAAGACTTGGTTTGCTTGTGAGGCAAATACAAACGGATCATTCTCAAATTGATACTGGCCTTGATGAAGGTTAACTAATGTAAAACACTCTTCAACTTTGACACCACTTCCATGTTTGCCCAATCACAATGAAAGATAGGGAGTTTAAACTTGTGATAGTCCAGCAAAATTATATCTCTTATAACACCATAGAACACAATCTTTCCACTGACATGTGATGTATCTCTCGCACTTGATCGACATAATGTCTCTGCTTCAAGAGAAACACCAGAATTTTGTGTGCAATTTTTAACATCTCTAGTATGGAATCGATTACCATTGATAATAAAACTTGAATACGATTCAACATAAGGTTTAGGTCGACACCCTATCCATTTTACAAGGTCTGACATGTTACCAGCATTTCCAACCTTGACTTTATTTGCTAACCACGCACTAAACATGTCCCTATGCCTCTTTCTTAAAAGGCTTTCATTCCCACGAAGACGTATATCAGATTGTCGAAGTTCCTCTAAGTGCATTCTGAAAAAAAAAATTAAGATATATATAGAATAAAGTTAAAAAGTGCAAATAAAAAAAGACTAAAACCACCAAAGACATGCCTATCTTATTCCAGCACATATAAATGAGAAACTTACTCTCTGTACGGTTCTACTTCTGCTGTATTCTCTAGGACATATAAATGAGCAACTTTAAGAATGTTAGGAGACATTTCCTTCAATTTAGCCTCACCAATTGGTCTCCCTTCTAATATATTCTCATCTTCATACTCTTCATATCGGCTCTGTTGAGCACCTACTTGAGCTGCTTGCTTTATGTAAGGAGCACAAAAACTTGTGCACTCTTCTGCATTATACTTTTCAACTATACAACCTTCAGGATTTGAACGGTTTTTCACAAAGCCTTTAAGTACTTTCATATACCTAACTCAAAATGTAAGTTTAACAAATTAATAATAGCTAAATCAAGCAATAACTAAACCAAAGAATTGTCTATATAGAAGAGTAAAATATTGGAGTCACCTTTCAAATGGGTACATCCAACGAAATTGCACTGGACCACCTATCAATGCTTCTCGAACCAAGTGAACAGTAAGGTGAACCATAATGTCAAAAAATGATGGGGGAAAAAACCTTTCAAGCATACACAGAGTCTCAGCAATGTGGTCTTCAAGTAATTCTAATTTATTTTTATCAACCTCTCTTTGACATAGGCAATTAAAAAAAGAACATAATCTGAAAATTGCAACCCTAGGCCCCTTGTCTAATAGTCCCCTTAATGCTACTGATAAAACTTGTTGCATTAGCACATGACAATCATGGGACTTGAGGCCATAAATTTTACAATCTTTTAGTGACACATGACTTGCAATGTTTGAACTATAGCCATCTGGCAATCTCAACTCGGATAGCCTTTTACAGAACAACTTTTTCTCACTCTTTGACAACACATATGGTGCTTTTTTATAACCGGAGTCGGCAACATCTTTGTTAGGATGCAATGACTTTCTAATTCCCATATGTTTTAAATCTTCACGAGACTTTAAGTCATCCTTTGTTTTGCCTTTAATATTCAATAGAGTGCCTATTATACTCTCGCAAATATTTTTCTCAACATGCATCACATCCAAATTGTGCCGCAACAGTAATGACTACAAAATAACCACACTTAAGCATGTTAAATTCCATTCTCAAATTGAAAAGGAAAAAATCATATTATTCCTACCAAAAAATAATAACAAAAAAAAAAAAAGACCCACCTCCCAATATGGTAGCTTGAAAAAGATTGATTTCTTTTTCCATACCGATTGAGGTTGTACAACAATTTCCTCTTCATTTTCATCATCTCTCTTCCTTTTCTTTGTCTTATTTTTCTTAACCTTCCCCCAATCATCTTCGATGTTTTTGACCACTTCAAATACTTCTGATCCGGTTAAAATGCGAGGCTTTCTTCCATGTTCTTCAGTCCCATCAAACCAAGATTTTTTTAAGCGAAATGGATGATTGTATGCTAGAAATCTCCGATGACCCATGAATACGTTCTTGTGGCTGTTTTTCAACCATTTTGAGCATGTCTCAAGTCCACATGCCGGACATCCTTTCTTAGATTTAACAGCATACCCGGACAGATTTCCATAAGCTGGGAAATCGTTTATTGTCCACATCAAAACAGCTCTCAAGTTGAATGTGGATTGAGTAAATGCATCATAAACACTCACTCCATTCACCCAAAGCTCTTTCAAATCATCTATAAGAGGTGCTAAGTACACATCTATATCATTTCCAGGTTGCTTTGGCCCAGGAATGAGTAATGTCAAAATCAAATTTTCTTTTGACATGCATAACCAGGGAGAAAGATTATATGTGACTAGAATTACAGGCCAACAACTATGTCGAGAGCTAAGATCACCAAAAGGATTAAATCCATCTGAAGAAAGGCGGAGTCTGAGATTACGAGGATCATATGCAAAAGAAGGCCACTTATCATCTATTCTATTCCATGCCAATGAGTCAACTGGATGCCGCATAATGCCATCTTGACTTTTGTTTGTGTAGTGCCATGTTAATTGTTCGCTCCTTTCAATTGACTTAAACAATCTCCTAAATCTTGGAATAATAGGAAAATATCTCAAAACTTTTGCCGGAACTCCCTTACTTATCTTTTTGGTCCGTTCATTGAGTTTCCACCGTGAAGAACCACACTTCGGACATATCTCACTATACTCCAGATCTTTTCGGAACAAGCAACAATCGTTCTCACATGCATGTATTTTCTCATAACCTAGATCAAAAGCATTATATAACTTTTTGGCCGAGTAGAAGCTATCCGGAAGTATGTTATTAATCGGTAGAAAATCATGAACAATCTTGAGAACACCATCAAATGCTTTGTCAGACAAACTGTGTCGAGCCTTGGCCTTGCATAAAATAAGTGTTACAGACATCTTAGTGTGTGTAGATCCTAAATATAAAGGCAGTTCTGCCTCCTCGATGAGTTTTTCAAAATCTTGGTATCTTGTTTCATCTATATGATCCACATTATCATCTTGGAAACATGCATCTCTAAACATTTTATATGATGCTTGAATTTCATCATCTTCAATTTGTCCTACCATAGTTGGATTTTCTCCATGAAAAATCCATGTGGTGTAAGTAGGATCAATTCCAGCAATAACTAGATGATCATATACTATATCATAATGATGATATTTTAAGTTTAAGCATTGGATGCAAGGACATTGGATCTTCTCTGGATACCCCTTCTTTTCTTGAACCTTATCTACAAACTTTCGTGCTCCCTCCCGATATGCTTTTGATGGTCTAAAATATAAAACGAACTCAAGTTTTTCATTAACTAGAAATTGATGAATAGGTGTGGGATATCATTAAATTTATAGTTTAGGGCTTTGGAATTCACCTTGATAAATGAGTCCATTCTTTATCCATCAACAAAGTGCCCCTTGAAATGCCAAATTCTATAGATTAATCTCCAACAACATTTATTCCTACCCAACCACATGAACAACTATATAAGAAGCAGAATGCAGTAAATATTTGGTAGGGAAAAACCATGGATAATGTCAATCTACCTAGTAGAAAACCAAGAATTAAAGGCATATCATGATGCACTCCAAAGTCCAAATCACAAACAGTAACATATTTAAAAATTAATAAATGAAAACAAAGTGAATCTTTCATAAGCAAAATTACCACATGTTGGTGACGGAAGTCTTACCAAATGATTAATCGTCTAATACCCCCTCCCCAAAAACAAAAAAAGCAACCAGAAGGAGTAGGAGAATGCAAATGAGAATACAAGAAATCCTTTCCTGCAACTAGAAATCCTCAATCTCCAATCTGGGGAAAACACAGCAAGCACAAATAAGGCACTGTACATGAAAGTTAGCAAAAATTGTAAGAGTTCCATTAACAAATGCAATTTTGAGTTGAGTTGGTTAATGCGAACAGGTTGGGCCGACGTCTATTGGCTCAATAAAGGACATGCTATATGCCATATGCAAGTAAACCCAAACTCATACCAACCAAGATTGAAATCTTAATATACCCAACTAAATTGTAAGCTCCCCAGTTGACTACAACTCGGATAGCATGATTTGGAGAAACAAAGGCACAATCTTTATTGGCATGATTCTATGTTTCTTAAAGTTACCAATCTGTTAATGATTTTCAGGTAATGGTGGAATAACAAATTATTATTTGCACATGTACTAAAGATGAATCTCTGGGCAGTTGAAAGCTTATAAAAAGTAGAATAATTTTATGGGGCTTAGCCCAAGGACATATACAGTGCTCTGAGACCCTGAGAGGCTGAGACTATATGAGTTGGGCCCACTATTTTTAATCTTGACAATTGAATAAATGGGCCATGCCCCAAAAATATTCTGGATGGAACACTCAAAATACAGAGAGGATCAATCACATATAGCAAAAGATTACTCATATTAATCATGCTTTTTCAGATGCAATCAAAAGGAAAGATTTTAGACAAGAGTTGAAAATCAATGAAATAACAAAGGCATGAAATCATTGGAGAGAGATAATGGATCATGCATTCACCAAGATCAATCATAAGTCATGCAATAGTAATGCCCTAGTATTTCAGTGTATGGCCAAAAAACTCTGGTCATAGAAGACTTAAAAGTTGCAAGAAACACGTTTTCACTTATCAAACTCACTATTGCTCAAACATGATAAAAATCTGAA
Organism: Umbellularia californica; assembly: GCA_028538565.1. Classification (NCBI taxonomy): domain Eukaryota; kingdom Viridiplantae; phylum Streptophyta; class Magnoliopsida; order Laurales; family Lauraceae; genus Umbellularia; species Umbellularia californica. Next base: position 15,853,899 of record JAPQWN010000008.1, on the reverse strand, counting down.
GAAAACTTCAGGTGTGTGGCTATCCATCCAACCCTTCCATATTGTTGTCATCATCTGATGACATGTTTATTAAACTCTGGGATTGGGAAAAGGGCTGGATGTGCACTCAGATTTTTGAGGGCCATTCACATTATGTGATGCAAGTAACATTTAATCCAAAAGACACTAACACTTTTGCTAGTGCCTCCCTAGATCGCACGATAAAGGTATGACTGAAAATACTTGATATTGGTTTGTGTTTACATTCCATTTTATTTTTTTATCATTGCTGGTTTATTTGTTCTATTTAATGTTGATAATATCACTGTCATATTGGAAACATTTCAGATCTGGAATCTTGGTTCTCCTGAACCAAATTTTACATTGGATGCTCATCTGAAAAGGGTGAACTATGTTGATTACTTCACTGGTGGTGATAGACCATACTTGTACAAAAACAGAGTATAGAATAGACATGTTCAGTCCTAAATTATTGTTTGAATTTAATTTGTGTTCTTTGTATACTTGTAAGGAAAGCTGCAGGCAGTGGTCTGTTTTTGTTTTGTTGTGAATAATTTTGCTTGGTTCTATGCTCTAAAATTTAATTGCCTTTGAATGTAATAGGTGGTGTTTAGAAAGGCCTTAGCCAAGAACATAAATTAGAAGCTGTCACATAGAAGATAATCTTTGTGGCATTTTGCTCTAGGTCATTATTAGTATCAATTTTCGATTTTAGTTTTTGGTGGAAGACTTAAAGAAACAATTAATTTATGGTGTGCCACCCAAATGCATGGAAAAACCAAGAGCCATACATTCTTCTGAAAATACAGATTAGCCCTAACCCATCTGAAATCCAGGTTCCAAGGGACTGAAACCACCATCACTTCCTGGAACGGGCCTTGCAAGGAATTTTACACATAAACAAAACCAAAGATTTTCAAAGAAAGAAGGGAAAACCTCTGCAGGTGAAAAGAAGAAGAAGAAATCCTCTGATTTTGAGATTTGAAGAAGAAGAAGAAATCAAATCAACTGAAAAGAAGTTGATTACCTCTCGGATTTTGAGATCTGAAAAAGAAGAAATCCTTTGCAGTGAAAACTCGCTGAGAGAAATGACAAGGAGAGAGAAAGGGGAGGAGTTTGGCGTGGGGAGAGTAGAACTGCTAATCCAGCTGATATCAAGGACTCTACAGGCTGGTCCCACTTCCTCTTTTTCCTATTGACAGAAGACGAAAAACTTTACTCCTTCAAAGTGATAAGATCAAGGGTTTTTTTTTTCAATTCTTTTCTTGTGGATCTTCTTCTTCTTTTGAATGATTTGGAAGATAGAAGACTAAAGACCACATGGGTCAAAGATTTCCACTCAATCAGCATAACACCAAAAAAGAGTTGCCTGACTCCCACAGGAAAATCAAACATGCCAACATTCATGTTGCAAAGGGACAAGTATTATATATAGAGTTATCGTGGCTACCAATCAAATCAAAAGCACATTTCAGACATATTAACACAGTAATCAAGGAAGACTTAATTTAAATACTATCTTTTAATGAAGTGGTCAAACACAACTCACTATATCACAAGTAGTGATACAGGGGTAAATTGTCAAAGTGGGGGCCTCAACTCACCAAGGTAGGCTAGGCCAAATTTTAAAGAGAAGCAGTTGGTGTATTACAACTGGGCCAAAATCCACTTTGATTAGCGCACATTCACCAATCACCATTGTATTGTGTTTAAAATGGGAATGAAACAATTACATCTCTTGTTCTTTATCAATAAACAAATATAGTTCCAAATTGGCTAAAGAGTTTTATAACTAGTCAGTTTTGAAGCAAGATTGATCCATAGTAGAAGAACCACCAATAGCAACAAATATTCTAGCAAGACAAGGGATTGGGTAAACTAGTGCAACTTTGGGAAATGTTTACGTAGTCCATGTCCAAACAATTCTCACTCGTTCTTAAATGTTTACACTTGCATGAAATGCCTGTAAAATGTTATTTGTGTGCCATTGGATGAGGCATTCTTTGGACTGTTTTAGTGCATCATCGTTATTGTTATTAGTGAAGATATAGTTGTATAAGAAAGATCTGTACATAGGGTGAGAAGTTTAGCTTTGAGGGTAATGGGTGGGGGTAATTCAAGTCTCTGCAGTCCATGTGAATTTGATGGCCATTGAGTTGTTATGTTACCTATTGCTTAACAAATGTGCAAGAAAAATCTCATGACACAAATGTATAGGCCCTGTGATGGGACTTCTGGTTTTCCATTGTCCCCTTGGGCTGTAATCCTCTCCCTTGAGCTGCATTTTATTGCTACTTGGTTCCCCAAAAGGAAGAAAACCATAGGAACATGTATGCCTGTAAATTTCAATGCTTCTTTTTTCATGAACATATGAAATTACACCCAGATCAAACCCTGTTGTCTGACAAAATACAAGTGAAAGTAAACTAGAAAAAAAATCACCCAATGTAGGAGCCACATGGAACTAGCAGGACTTGGGAAACATAAACGAAAGAAAAAGGAGAAAAAAAAAAGACTCTAATCAGGGCCATTACACTGATCAGAGCAGATCCCCATGAATGAAAGTAGTATAAATGTAAAATCTCAAAAACAAAATCATCAGCCTTTTTGGCCTTTCTTAAACAACATCTCTACAACTCAACTGAAAGAACACCTAAAACAAATTTTTATATATATGCAATTTCCTCTGGCACCTGCCAGAAGCAAGTGAAATGGCATCCCACTGCAAACAAAGCTCTTATGGCCAAAACTGACCACAGATTACTCTGATTTAATTGCTTCATGTTGTTCTTGCTTTAAAGGGCCTGAATGTTCCACCCTACTCTTTAATGATGTTATATTTGAGGATGCATCTGATTTTGAATCACTATGTTTACCATTCTTGAAGCTGCTCAATTCTAGTTCAGGGTTCATCCGAGGATCAGAAGCCGATGGCTTCTGGCCTTCTTCTGCAAGCCTTTTGAGAAGATTCATGATAGTAGGGAAGGTGGGTGCGTGGGCTTGCAGTAGGCGCTGGGAAGAGGAAGATGAAGAAGAGAGGGAGGGGAGGAAGAAAAGGAAAGAAAGAAGAAAAAGAAGGAGAGGGTGCGCTGGCGTGCAGGGGAGGTGCAGAGGGATGCAATGGTGATGCAGAGAGGAGGGAGAGAGGCTCTTACCTGTGAATGAAGGGAGAAGAGGGAGAGACGATGGGCTCTGCACTGCTGTTGCTGGTGGTGCGGTCTGCGAGTGGAGGAAGAAGGGGTGCCGGTCTTCTACTCAATTCAATGTGATCGATCTAGAAGGGAAAAAGCAGAGGACTTGAGCTCAAATGCTGGAACGGAAGCCTAAAGGAACCTGATCTCTGCAGCTGAACAGTTTCTAATCTGAACCCAGATGAAAAAAGACCCAAATTCTCGATTCAATTCAATGTGGTTGATCTCTAACAGGGGAAAAACAGAGAACTTGAGCTCAAATACCAGAACGGAAACCTAAAGGAATCTGATCTCTGCAGCTGAAGAGGTTCTAATCTGAACCCAGATGAAAAAGACCCAAATCTCCCCTCAAAATGATGAATCCAAGCACAGTATCTTTTTAATCCTTGCAGACCCCAGAAAACCCTTCTACTTTGTAATCAGGAAAACCCCAAATTCTAGCTGGGAACTCTAGATTCAATCCTTAAAACAAGTCTTCCGAAAAAATGAGCTGCTTAACGTGGAGAAAAGCTCCTGCTTTAGAAAACCCAGCTGCCATATCAAAACCCCATTTCCCAATGAGCAAGAAAACACCTAGGACCGGCGTCCCAATCACTTACAAGGAGTGGAAAAGATCGGATATTTCAGTGATCTTGGAAGGAAAAGAACGAAAAAGCCAATAAAGACTCGTTCCGGAAATGGCTTCTGCGAATGAGAAAAATGCAGCGAGCAATGTCTCTCTTCGTTAATGTCAATGGCAGGTAGGGTTGAGAGAGAGATGGAGAATCGCAGGTCGCTTGGGAGATGGAGGAAATGGCTGAGGTCGTGAGGGAAGGAAATGGAGGGATTGCTGGGCAAGAGAGGGTAAGAGAGAAAAGGCGCTGAAATGGGTTTTACTTTAGTGGGCGCGGGAAATGGAAAATGGCGCGGCAACACTGAAACTTATTTTCACGGCTGAAGTGATTTTGCGCCAGTTAATTTTTATTCCTTCAAAACAAAAATAATAAAAATTTAATTTTTCCCGGTGAAGTAGTTAAATAAATAGTCAAACTTTGTCAAATTGACATTTGCCGGAGATATAGGTATTTCCCCGACAAAAAATATATCATTTGCCGCCGACACAAATATTTTACCAGTAAAACATAACATTTGCCGGCGACAAAATGAGTTTGCCGTGCAAAGCTGAACATTTACCTAATTTTCGTCGGTAAAACAAAAACTCGTCGGTAAAGGTCTCTATTTTTGATTTTCCTAAAAAAATTAAACTTTACCGACGTTTTACAAAAAAAACCGTCTCTAAAAGTTCATTTTACAGACTTCATTAAATTCGTCGATAATAGTTTTTGATATTTATTTTCCCTAAAAATGAAGTTAATAATAAAATTGAACTTTGCCGACGGTTTTCAAGGAAACGTTGCTAAAAGTCAATTTTACCGATGTTTTCTAATTCGTTGGTAATAATATCTGATTTTTACTTTTCCTAACAATGAAGTTAAATCGAAAATTGGAATATTAATTGAAAATTCATGAGAAGAAGAAGGCGGGTGTGAAAATTTTTGGTGTCAAGATTTGGGTTCTCAGTGGGTATCGTCTATCCATAATTTGGGATTAAATTTTGGGTGTCAAAAAAAGGGTGCGAAATATTTTTGGAATATTAATTTGGCGGGTTTCATTTTTTATGGCATGTGAAATGTGGGCTGTGAAAGCTGATTAATCTTACAGCTTCTCAAAGCAGGCCGTGAATTTAATTTGAATGGCTTGGCCTTTTACAGCGTGCAACATGTGGGCTGTGATACCCTAATATTTTTACGGCTTGCGAATGTGGGCCGCAAATGCTCAATAATTTACGACGTCCTAAATGAATGCCGTAATTGATAAGATTTCACGGCGCGCAAAATGCACGCCTTAATAAAGAAAAGAAAAGGCCCTTTTACGGCTCGCATTCCATGCGAACCGTACTATTATATCATTTACGGCTTGCATTCAATACACGCCGTAAATGAAAAGCTGTAAAAGGCCTGAAATGGTGTAGTGAAGTCAAGTTTACTCTATCAGGTTTTCTAGAATTCTATCTACTGAATATTAAATTTAAAAGAAGTCTAACAAACATTTAGAATTTGCTAAAGATGAAAATCAGAAAAACTCTCACACCTTGAGAATATGTAAATAATTTCACTCCTCAAAATGCACAACACTAGGCAGGCAGGCATTATGTAAAATGGGTGACGAGCTGTCTCATTCAGAACATGGTATTGGTAGCAACAACACAAGATCAAATCTTAGTCGTGTCTGCAAATATATCAAGGCCCATGGCATAACTGCATATATATGAAAGAGAGATTTCTCTCATAGGTCGACGAAGAAGAGTGATGTGTCGTGACACACCAGTCAGTCAATCAGTATTGATTTCTTATTTCTTATCCAGTCTACACCTCTCCATTCAATTCAATCAAATCAAAGGAGATACAAGGGCCAAAGTGGGGTGGCAATGGCATTGAAGATCTTCACATCAGCATAACAATCATCATTTAAATTGAAGATCTTACAATTTCTCACTAGGGTTTCTGCTCATATGTAACACAATATGACAAATGTGAAATGTATAGAAGAAAATTGGAGAAATACATAAATCAAATGAAAAATCAAATGAAAATAAAAAAAAATACATACCAGCAGCTCCGACGGTATATATAGTAGAGTTCCGGCGGTGGCAGCTCCGGCGGTGGCGGCTCTGGCGCAGAGAGGGGGAGAGAGAGAACCGGTGGTCCAGAGCAGAGAGGGAGAGAGAGAGAGAGAAATAGAAAGGGAGAAAGGGACGATGCAGAGTAGTGGGAGAGAGAGAACGGTGCAGTGGGAGAGAGAGAACAGTGCATAGCGAGAGAGGGAGAGAGAGAGAGAGAGAAATAGAGAAAGGGAAAGGGAGAGGGAGGGCTCCGGCGGCGGCTTGGCCAGTGCGGCGGGAGGGCAAAGCAAGGAAGGGCAGAGCGTGGGAGAGGGAGGGAGGGAGAGAGAGAGAGAGAGAGAGAGAGAGAGAGAGAGAGAGAGAAATAGAGAGAGAGAAAGGGAGAGGGAGAGCGAGAGGGAGAGGGAGAGCTCCGGCGCAGGCGGTATCCGGGGGTGGCGTGGCTGGTGCGGCGCGAGGGCAGAACGAGGGAGAGCAGAGCGCGGGCGCGGGAGCGAAAACTGAATAGCAAAAGGAAAGTGAAAATGAAGGGAAGCCGGGGGGATTAAGAAAGGCTTTAGCGACCGCTTCTGCGACCGCCATTGGCGGTCGCTAATACTACTTTTAGCGACCGCCACTGGCGGTCGCCCGCATTTTTAAACCGCGAAAAGTCAAATTTCTAGTAGAGTATGGAGGATTAACTATAAAGTTGAGGATGTTTTCATCTACATCTCGCTCTTTAGAATATGAATTCAAAATAAACATTAACCATTTACGATGTCCAAAATAAACTAGAGAATTCAAGAGTAGAAACAAGAATAACAAGTTGCGAAATACTTCATTGTGCGAATGCGGTCAATGCTTAATGTCGCAAGAGATAAAGTGAAGGGCAATTTGGTATAAAAAAAATGAAGTCTACGAAATAAGATGCTTTTGAGCATTATAAGTATTTGAGAATGCTTTTGGAGGTGTAGGAATATTTGAGGTAATTTTTAGTTAAAAATTCCTTGCAAGAATGTTTCACGAATCTTAGAAACACCTGTCGCAGGTGCAATGTTTTCCTAGAACTCCATCATAGGCTTGGCGTCGAGATAGTCTAAACTGTTTAAACTGAATCTCATAGAACTCCATCATAGGCTTGGCGTCGAGATAGTCTAAACTGTTTAAACTGAATCTCATCCACACACTTGATATATTCTCAAGTTTCAATTCAAAACAATTAGATTCAACCGTCCGATTGAACATCGTGATGGAATGTAGGTTAATCACATTTTCATCGTGGTGTTCAATAAAATGGTGGGACCCACTCATTTTAAAACTGAACCTTGAGAATAAACCATTGGAGGGGATGAGATTCAATTTGAAGAGTCCCAATTATTCATTTATGGGCTCCGAAATGGGGTTCCAAGAAAGTATTACACGCATACCCCACGCCCCATGAGATTATCCAGACTCCTTGGTGTAGCATTTATGTAGGTTGTGGGACTTTTGTCGGGATTTTTTTTTAGTGCTTGTGGTCACGTGTTGCACGTTAGGGGCACCTATGTGTGAACTTATCTTCTTCTTTCCTTTGTTTTTTATTGCCACGGCTGAAAGTTGTTCTTTTTGGGACCATGAAAGGACAGTTGATGGTTGAAGATTTCTCCTATCTCTTGGTAAAAAAATATTAAACAACAAATAAATATTATCGACCCTCTCAAGTACTATGAATCTCACAATTACAAGAAATTCAAATTTCCTCCTCAAATATCCCCTACCTAAGAACTAAAGTTACTTTATGTCGCTTCACGCTTCAACGACTTCACACCGTTGATTGCAATAGACTCAAACCTGCACTTGACTCCTCAAATCTTCTACGTAAAAAGATGATCTTCTACAAGGGATGCGGAAGAAACTAACTCTCTAGAGAACTTGTCAGCACAACTCCTTAATAAATATTTAGAGAAGAGTACTTGTTGAATTCATGAATTTGCACATTTACATATCATTTTAGGATGAATTAGGGATTTAATTAGGTGAATTGCATCATTATCCGTATAATTTCATCATTTCATGCATTTTCAACTAGAAACGTGAATTTTCATACTTTCCATACATTTTCTGCATTAATTTAGAATGTTTTGCAAATTGTCTCCGAAGAGTCCCAGTTGGAGTAGAACTCTATCCAGGCGGGTCCCGCCTCAATATGGGCTCTTCAGTATTTGATGTGTTGAATTAGAATGTGCAGAAAATGAGAATTACAGGCCTCTATCATGGAACCCACTTTCAAGCACATATTGTCATCCTAAGCCCTGCATTACTGAATTGAAGTAAATTAAAGAATTCACCATGTGGACCCCACACACAAGCCATATGCAAATTAATCAGACCTAACTACAATAGAAGACTTCTCATAGGGCCCACTGTTCAAGCAGATGAAATGTCCCACTTGGCAGGGTCCGCAGTAGTTGCAAATTTGAAATTATTAATGGATAATTCAAAGAGTACAATTCTAATTGGAACAAAAAGAAGAAGAATTTGAATTATTCACATATGATATCCTTTCAAAAATGAAAGTTGTGCGGAGATAGAATCCAATGCAAATCAAAATTTACAAGTTAATCCCATTTTCTCAGGATAACTCATCTTCAAATGACCATAACTTTCAATCTGACCGTCGGATCGATGAAATTTACTTACTGTTGGAAAGCTTATTTAGAATAGATATCCGTGGAGCCCAAGAACGTGCAAATCAGAGCTATATTGACAAAGTTATGGGCCCGGAGATTTTCATGTTCATTTTTAGACGAGATTGCAATTAAATCCACACTGTTGATAATCAATTGCAACACATCTCTTGTGAGACCCCATCTGAAGATTAGCTAAGAACACCTAAATTAAAAAAGAGAATCATCACAAAGCCAAAAGTCTTTCCAAAAGAAAAGTTAGCTTGGAGAACAAAAAAGAAACCTTACTATTAAGGAAAAAGAGACCTAAAAGGGAGGTACTTCTTTACTAAAAAGGGTTTGCAAAAAGCATAAAAAGAGACATGATAGAGACCCATAGGACCACATTCCATACGTCCAAAACAGCTCTCCCTCTCTCCTATTCCTTTCTTTTTCCCTTCCTTTCTTCTTTTCCATTAGTTTATTTTTATTTTTGGTAGCCTTAGGCCATGTCCAAGGATTTATTTTAAAGGAGAAAATTTTTTAAGAAGAAGTTGTAAAGATGCAATTTTTAACGATAAATCAAGAAGCATTCTTTGCAATGGCGGGCTAATTTTCTTGATTAGAGTTATGGATGAATGTAAGTAATTTTCTTTTTATTTGTTTAGTAATTCTAATTTTTGTTCCATGATTATGTGCTTAATGATTAATAGGCCCGTCTTCGTGCCCTAGGCAAATCTCTATTTTTATTTCTAAAAATAAAAATTAGTTTTTGACTACTCATGCTTAGGTTTGATAGGCCATGCTTAGGATTTAGATCTTTTGATGGTTTATGCTTACTTTTGATGGGTGGTACTAAATTACTTTTATTTTTTTATGAGATGAAGAAAGTCTTGAGTTTTGAAATTTTATATTTAAAAAATGATTTTAAAAGTTAGATTTTCCAAATTAAAAAAAAATTGATTTGTCTTTGATTTGAAGTAAAAATTGGAACAATTTAGGGTTACTTGATAAATAATTGGTGGATGCTTATTGGATTCCTATGCTCTAATCACCTGCATTAATTGGTAGGTTTTGAATTTCTAAATTAGTTGCTTATTTTTTTATCTAAGAACTCAAAACTTTTCTTAATTGTTAGTTAATTAGTTTTCTTAATTTAAAAGTTTTTTTAATTAGCTCCCTGTGGGTTTTTTTTTTTTTACTAAATGGCAATTGAATTAATAAGAAGAGAAGATAGCAAGGCAAAGAGCCTAGGAAAGAGAAAGCTCAGAGAGTAACAACAACAGAGGAAAAGAAAAAGGAGAACCAGGGCCAAACAGTGGCCAAAAAGCTCAAAGAGCTACGGCAAGAAAAGAGGAAAAAGAAAAAAGAAACAGGGCCAAACAGAGGCCAGCAAAGAAGAAAACCAGAAACCAAAGAAGAACACAAGCTTAAGAGTTAAGAAACAGGAAATTACAAAAAGTTTGGAGAGGTCTACCAGTGAAGGGCTTAGTAATGCACTTGAGGGAACCTGAGAGGAGCTCAGACAGGAAAGATATGACCTTTTGCTGAGAGGCAGCTGAGTTGGATAAGAAAGCATTGCTCCCTGTGGGTTTGACCCGTTCTTGCCACTGTCTCATCTAGACACCTGTGCACTCGCGGTATTTTATGATTGATATTGATCACAACAGTACTCTCTCAATTAAATCTCTAACTCAAAACTTTGAGAGGTGTGGTCCATCTTTAGAATAGCCATTGGGACGTGATTAAGGTTGCCTAACTTGATTAAGTTTAAAACAAGCAGTCTGGCACAATTAGAAATGTGTTTCTAATTTTCATAGGACTTTGCCACATGTCCGCTCGAGTAGATGAGGTTTTGTTTCAGCATATACCAGCGTTGTACGCTCGAACGGATGATGCTGGTCGCTCGAACGGACCCCATTCTAGTTGATCCGGAATTTCAGCACTTCTAATTTCTTCTTGCTTTCTAAAAAAGAATTACAATTCAACGGATCTAGAGTTTTGTCCGCTTTGGCCCATGGGCCTCACAATTTTGTTTCTAATGGGCCTCAACCCATCAAAAGACCTCATGCAAGGTAAGGGTGTAAGCCCCTTAAGGCTACACGTCCATCACAATGCACCCCTCTTAAGGCTGCACGCCCTGTGCAGTAACCTGTCAGTCTCAGTAGCTTGCCAGCCCTCTTGGCCTGCCAACTTGCACCAGACCACGGTAAGGAACCCACACTCGAACTAGTAGAGAGTCGGCTCTAATATCATTTTGTCACGCCCCACCCTACACCCATGCATGATATTGTCCGATTTGGCCCACTGGCCTCACGGTTTTGTTTCTGATGGGCCTCAACCAATCAAAAGGCCTCATGCAAGGTAAGAGTGTAAGCCCCTTAAGGTTGCACATCCGTCATATTTCTAAAAAAGGAATTACAACTCAACGGATTCAGAGTTTTGTCCAACTCATGAATTAGCCAATAAACAAAAACCTAACACATCCCTCACCATTAATTACTTATTTTCTAAGTTCTACTTTTCAGGATCATATTAATGGGAGATCATGTCTGAATGAAAACAATTAGTTGAAATAATGGGGCATACTTTGACATAGGATATACATGACCCGAGATTGGAAGATCAAAGACACTAACATCTTTATGAAGCATAGGCATGGCATAGAACTGGAAATATGATGGTGTAATTCTTTTAGTCTTTCGATGTAAATTCATCAAAATGACCCACCTCTGAAATCATAATTCATCAAAGCTCATAAATCTGAACACATTGTGGTCCTGCTTATTCTCTTCTTCTTTTGGTTTCTTTATGAAGTTGATGAGAATGCAAATACGGTGCATGGTGACTACTCCTTGGCTATGGAATGGTCTAGGATATTAAGATTTACGGTGTGTCTGTTTATTTATTGTCCGTTTGTGTTTTGTATTTTCTTTAATGAATTTTCTTTATGCTGAAGAGAAAAGATGTAGCTTCTTCACTTACTCATGTGTTGTTTTTGTTTTCTTAAAGATAAGGTTGGCCGATTGTATAGTACTGATGATTACTTGGCTATGAAAGGGTCCGCCAAGTTAAGATACGAAGTTGTTTTGAAGATATGGTTTTGCTGATTTTATGTAGGTAGCAGGGCTGCCCATGGGCGGTTCGAATCGGTTTTACACTAAAATCAACAACTAAATCGAATCTGTCAGTTTTTTAAATAACCGATCCGATCCGACCGATGGAGAGGGCTTAAACCGAACCAAACCGAATCAAACAGTTCGGTTCGGTTCAGTTGGTTAAACCGCTGTTTTTTATTTTATTTTATTTTATTTTTTGAAAATTAGACATTGAAAATTTTAAAATGATGATACCCCATCATTTGCATTTATTCCAATGTTTAGTGCAAACATAAAAATCCAACATTCCAAACTGAACTAAACCCATATAAAAAATAATTCTGAACTAAACCCATATAAAAAATAATTCTACTCCAAAAAGAGATTTTAGACTAAACGCAAGCACAATAAAAAAAAAAAAAAAAAAAAAAAAAAACCCAGCTTGCAGTGAAACATTCATTCCACATGATACCATTTGGAATTATAATAGGATAAAAGTTCATGTCAAGAAAAGTCACACAAACGGAATCTGTATCATAACCCACTATATTTTTCATAAATGAAGGTTTCTTAACACATTGATTATGAAAGACCAAAACTAACCATCAAAAGGCTAGAGCTTACTGGCTTTTCTAGCATTCTCAAGAGTGCAGCCTTCTCATAAAAACTTCGTTGAAACGAGGTAGGAATTATGATAGAAGAAAAACACCTCGTACAATAATCCCTCCATCTAGAATGAAGTATCAAAAAGCATTTGAGAGATTAGAGGAGATGCACTGAGGTAGTGTCGACGGTTGAGTTCATGTAAGAATGGAATTATGGTATGAAACTTTAAAAGTAGTCAAAAACGAAACCCTAAGGCTAAAATAGTAAAAAAACAATATTAAGTTATTGCATACAGTCGGTTCGGTTTAAACGGTTAACCGTGGGCTTAAATCGACAACCGACCGATATAAGCGGTTTTTACGATTTTCAAGCCGTTAACCGAACCAATCCATTATAAACCAATCCGAACCGCCCGGTTCGGTCGGTTCGGTTCGATTTGATTTTGCGGTGATACCGGATTTTTTGTGCAGCCCTACTAGGTAGGGGGACTTTTGTCTGGATTTTCGATCCTGCCTATGGTCACGTGTTGCACGTTGGGGCACCTATGTGTAACCGTTTTATTTATTGTCGCAGGCTCACAGCTCTTTCCCTTTGGGACCATAAAAGGACAGTTCAAGATTGAATATTCCTCCTATCTCTTCAATAAAAAAAAATTAAAAAATATGAAAATATTATTGACCCTCACTAGAAAAAAAGTTTTGGTTTCGCGGTTGTTAAATGTTAATCCCCATATAAGAGTAGAATTTCAAGATATCCATGTGATAATGTGATTTACATAGTTTACATACACAGATATATGAAATGAGAACTCCTATAAAAGATTATTTTGTGGCTACTACAGGACAAGCCACCTCATGGGGCCCCTTATTGGTCCTTTCGAGCGAACTATTCAAACCCACGCATCCTATTTATAAGGGTTCTATCAAGTTTTGATAGATCCAAATGGAGCGAACCGTTGGATGGAGGGTTGATTTTATTATTTTATATAAAGCCATTAAATTAGTGGACCACTAATGAATAGGTTAGTGGAAATAAATTAACTTCAAATTTGACATCTAGGTTCGCCCCACTTGAATAATTCGATCCCCCCTTTTTCCATGATATGAATATAGACTCCTTATCTCATACGCAACTCACGCACTGAATCAATGTGCGGGCTTTAACGTGGGGTCCACACGGCAATGAGATCTAGGGGATTGAAAGATCTCCCTTGACCATTCATATTTGCAAAAAATCAGCCACATTCCTGAACCCTGTTATCTTCAACCGAAAGTCACAAGTTATTAGTGTACAATTCATTTGGATAAGTGTAAAGTCGATCCAACAGTCCGGTCCATTCGGATGGGTGCAAAATCTGGGCCATGTGAAATTTAACGGGTGTATGTGGTCCATTCAGATGGACCATCAGGTTGATCCCACCCCCGGTGCTCAAGATGCACACCGAGCACACCTAATAACTAATTTATACACACACATGTGTGTGCGGAAAATGTTCACATGCATCTACCCCTTGATTACACTGGATCCATCGAGGTTTCACTGATCCGAATGGACTGAACAGTTAGATCAAGGTTCAATTTTTTTTCATTAATATAAAGTTGTTAAATTTGTAGGCCATGTATAAAGGGGTTACAGGCATGGGATTGACCCCAAACTTGATATTCAGACCCACCCATGATGTCTCTTTCCATCCCCTCCAATCCTGTGATCAATGGGGCCTAGATGTATTTGAAGATTTCCATATATATATATATTTATATATATATGGTGACATTCATGTGCATCCTTCCCTCGCCACATGGTGAGGGACAAACTTAGTAGGGCCCACCTAGGGCCCCATAAATCATGGGCCTTGGGGGGAATGGAAAGAAACATCTTGGATGGGTTCATATGCCAATTTTGGGGTCAATCGGATGCCTCTAACTCCTTCATCAGTGACCTACAAATTTACTAACTTTATATTAAAGAAAAAAATCCGACCCTCGATCCAACGCTCCAATCCATCCGGATAGGTGAAACATCGATGGATTCCATATAATTTGGGGGTCTCATGTGTGTAGATGGTTCAGATGTATCATAAAATTGGCCCCACTATGTTGTCTCTCACCCTAATATGGTGAGGGATGGATGTACATGAATATTTCTCATATATTATACATAGAGAGAGAGCTAAATTCTAAAAAACAATCTCAAGAGGGGAGTTTCTGCTCTTATCTAATAACCAATGATTTGTTAGTATTTTAAGAGAATCTATAAAAGATCATATATATGTATGTGCGTGTGTCTGTGTATGTGACAAGGCTCTCCTAAGCTATTGGTTATGATACAATTCCGTAAGCTCGCTCTTATGGGGCCCACTCTTGGTCCGTCCAAATGGACCAAAGACACAACCCTCCTAAATTGCACATATCCACCAACTTTTGGTCAGATTTGAACTTACTAGACCGTTAGATCGAATGTGTACCAATCCAAATGGATTGTTGACCATTAAACTTTTGGGGCTTAGATGGAGACGATAGAAACCACAGTTGGGGCTAATTTTTTGTGAAGAGGGGGATCTCAAGGAGTCCTTGAAATCCCCCCATCCCCACCCCCATGTGCGTCCTAAAGTTACCCCCTTACCTTATCCTAAGCTATAGCTTAGGAGAGCTGCCCTCTATATATATATATATATATATATATATGAGAAATTCTAAAAAAAAAATCCTTTACTTTAAAAATGGCTCCTTTTCCGCCCCACTTTTTTTCAGTCATGGGGCTCATTTTGCGTCAATCTAGTATTTTCACATATTTCCATGAATAGTCACTAATCTAAGTTTGACACTCATCTAACTTTTCCTCACCGTTAGATTGGAATCGTGATAAAACGATGCCTCTAAGCCATCAGAACTTAGGGTCATGGATCAAAACTTTAGGATGATCTTATGGACTCAAGATTTTGCAAATAGGTAGGCCTCATGGATATTTCCATCCAATAGACGTCCATGATCATAAAAAATAAAAAAAAAAAAAAAAAAAACTATACAGCGGAAATAAAATTACAAGCGCACGCCACAAGGACACCAATTATAACGTAGAAAACCCTAACAAGGTGAAAAACCATAGATCCGAACTGGATCAACAATCAAGCACTATGATTCTCACAATTACAAGATACTCATAGATTCCTCCCTAGATATCCCCGACATAAGGACTGAAATTACCTCTTGTGTAGCTTCATGCCTCAATAATTTCACACCGTTGATTGCAACAGATTCAAAGCAGCAATCGACTTCTCAAAGCTTCTACACAAGAAGATGATCTTCTACTAGGGAAGTAGAAGAAATTGCTCTCTAAATCATCTCTTCAGCACAAGTCTTCAATAAAAAACTCTAGAGAAGTATTCTCTTGATTAGATTTTCCAATTTAGAATAATGAGAGATGTTGGTTTCTTCTAATAGTAACCCATGAGTCCTTTAAATAGGCTTTAGGACGTGCCTAATGTTGCCTAACGAGATTAGGACTAAAACAAGCAATTTATCTAGCCTATATAATTCATATAGAACTCCGTGCCACGAATGCTTGAGCGGGTTATGGCGCGCTCGAGCGGGCCAATATTCTGTCTGGCGTCTAACTGCATATTGACTACATCTGCTCGAGTGGGCCCTTAAACATGATCCGGAAATTCAGCATTCTAATCCTTTATGACTCATTTTGCTTTCATTCGGCATACTTCTAATCCCCCCTAACTTTCTTTTTCTAATTATTTCAATCTTTCTACTTTTAATCCTGCAAGACTTCTCACTACTAGTTATGCTCTGACCTCTCACTTCTAATCTTTTCAGTCTTCTATCTTCAGATCATAATCACAGTCTTTTTCTAAAAATAAAAAGATAAAACTCAATGGATCCAGAGTTTTGTCCAGCACATTAATTAGCCTACACACAAAAACTTAACAAAGTCTTTACCGAACTGTGTCATGTCATTTTTCAACTCATTATCGATCATGGAAAAGTTAATGCTGATGTGATGAATATTCACAATGAATATTGTGAATTTTCTAGGGCAGTTTCGTTTGGATCCCAATTGGGTGCATTGACTCATAATTTCAACTCCAATAACGTATTAGATTGGTGGAATTCTGTGACAAATCAGAGGAATTTAATCCATCCATAGCTTTTAGATCATGTCTCTCGTGCCCTATTTCTTACCTTGTGGTGGGGAATTTGGAGAACGAGAAATGAATTGAGTGCCAAAGGGTATATCTTAACACCGAAACAAGTTTTAACTATTGCTTACCATATGAACCTGCATAATAAACATGAATGCCCCCCATGCATCTCAGATCTCATTTCTTACTATCCTATAATTAAAAAAGGGGATCTTGAGCAAATCACCCTTCTCTTTAGCAGTGCGGCATGTGATGGTTATACAAGCCAATCGGCTTTCGGTTTTGCCTTGTTTTTTATTGGATCGCTTGTGGCCGCAAGGGCTTCCAAAGAACCAAGAGTCATTTCCGCTAAAGAGGCTAAAACGAGGGTACTACTCTTTGGGCTAAATGCTATCAAGGATTGCAGATTCTTGAGAGTTCGAGTTCATATGGATGCTCTAGAAGTTATAAGAAGCATTGAGTGCAGCAATGATTGGTCTATCCAGCCTCTCGTAGGAGATATTTTGAAGTGTTTGAAGCATTTTGGGACTTTTGAAACAGTTTTCATTCTAAGAGATTTAAATATGGTAGCCCACTATCTTGCTAAAGAGTTTGTCTATATGGACAAACTCATAGATAGAATTTGGGACAAACTGTCCACGTGGCGCAACGTGATTGGGACAATGCATTCAACTTTTTGAGAGAGTCCAATCACGTTGCGCCACGTAGACAGTTTGTCCCAAATTCTGTCCATAGAGTTTGTCCAAATAGACTTTTTGCTTGCTAAATGCAGGCAATCTGGGATAAACTTTATATGGCCTCATTGTGAATATGCCTCTATTTATTTTCTTATTTGCATTTGAGTTTTTTGTGTGTTGTAGCTTGTTTGTTGGCTTCCTTTTTTTTTTTTTTTTATTGAAATCACCCTTTCTTATACCAAGAAAAAAACACTACAAATGTCAACATGCCTAAGATAGCCACTCCAACGAAATCTCTCGTAGCAGTTGACAAAAATGAATGAAGTTTTGAGTTTTACAAGAAGGAACAATCCAAGCGGAGAAGTGGACTCTTCAATCTCATAAAGCAAACGAAGCCAATTAATTCTTTACATATCTACCATCATTTTGTTTACATTAAAGAATACAAATGGCCTTTTCTTTAGGCATGCTATCTACCATCATTTCACTTCTTATACTAACTAACAAAAATTCCTTAATCACTTCTCTCACTTTTGCGGTTTGATTTTCCTCTCCACTTCCGTCGTTTTCTTACGCAAATTAAAAAGTGAAGAGAAATATCATTTTCCTTTTGTGGTTTACCTCATGCGAAACCCTCTAACTTCAACTACTATATTCACTGACAATTATCCTTTAGAAGACGACGAATGAGGAGGTAGCCAGAATAATTACTGTTAGTAGATATTGAAATGCGTACCCGGCCCAGCTCAAGCCCGAAAACACAGGGCTTTTAAAAAAAATTTAGCCCAGCGGGCTGCGCTTGGGTAATTATTTGAAAGCCCTGCCAAAATGGGATTGGGAATGGATGGAGATTGCAAAATGGGATAATTATTTGAAAGCCCTGTCTATGCCCGGCCCAACCCGGCTGCAAGTTATTTTACTAATTTTTAATTTAAAAAATCATGTTTTATAATTTTACAATATTTAATTTTAGAATACTTTAGAAAAATACAACAACTGAGGTGCATGAGAAAGCAAATAAAGACCCAAGTCCTAAATTTATATCTCTGTGACACCAGTTCAAACAAGTGAGACAAGAAGCTCTCGATTCTCAACTCATACATTTTTGCATTACCGTGCATGTTTGCATTGCTGTGATCAATGAGCTAGCAATAAAAAAAATTAAGAAGAAAGTTGATACTAGACCTGCAAAGTACATCTTCCAAAATAAAAATTACTATCCCACACAAAGTTATATGTCCGTCATGTTGCTTGTTGCATTGTATTACGGTCTCAAACTTGGAAAAAGGAGGGTTTAAGGTCCGATAACAATATATGAATAATTAGATAATGTTGATCTTATGTTCAAGATTGTGCTAAAGCCCAAGCCCAGCCTGAACCCTCACGGCATGGGATTTGACATAGGCCCGCTCAATTTAGGACTGGATAGGACAACCCCCGGTAGGACCGTCCAATATTGAGGACAGGATTGGACAACCCATATCCAGGCCCGGCCCATCCGATTGACAGGCCTATTCATGTTTAGAAGACCCCACAAGTCACTATCTCTTCGAACCATTTCAATTGCAAATTCCTAAAGATTTCAATTGCAAATTGAGAGAGAGAGAGAGAGAGAGATGCCCTAAATGGTTACGCATGAGTCATGACCACAAACAAACGACCCTTCAAAGGCTGGTACATAAAGATTCCTAAAGTTTATGCATGTGATCAACGTGAATGACCCTCGAAAGGTTGTAGAGGCAGTACTCAACTATCTATTTATACCCCACTCTCACCTCATCCACAACATGCACTTGAAGTAGGAAAGAATGAAGGCCTGGACCTTAATCATCTTTTCCTTGGCTTCCATACTCTGTGCCTCTGCACAGCAGTGTGGAAGCCAAGTAGGGGGAGCGCTCTGCCCTAATTGCCTCTGCTGCAGCCAATGGGGCTTTTGTGGCAGCGGGGACGCATGGTGTGGGGCTGGTTGTCAGAGCCAATGCGACCTGGTCTGTGCACCACCACCCCCGCCGCCGCCGCCATCACCACCACCACCACCACCACCACCATATACACCACCACCGCCACCAACACCTTGTGGTGAACTAACCTCACTCATCAGTCGTGAACTATTTGAGCAGATGCTACTGCATCGCAATAATGCAGCTTGCCCTGCCAGGGGCTTCTACACCTATGACGATTTCATAGCTGCAGCAAAAAGTTTTGAAGGATTTGCTCAGGGGAACGACTCAGAGATATGCAAAAGGGAGATTGCAGCTTTCCTAGGCCAAACCTCCCATGAAACAACTGGTGGGTGCACCATATTTTAACTTGAAAGATTAATTCTGCACCTAAGTTTATTTGATAATCAAGGTTCTGTTTGTACTGTGAATTAATAATCTAAACGGCATCTTTATTAAATTAAATTAAAACAAGCAAAAGTGAAATGAGGATATGATTTGGTTGTTCTGATATCTGCAGGGGGGTGGGCCACTGCACCTGGTGGCCCATATGCATGGGGATACTGCTTTAGAGAGGAGATAGGTTGTCCAGGCACTTATTGTGTACCTAGCGTAGAGTGGCCTTGCGTTCCAGGGAAGAAGTACTGTGGCCGAGGACCCATTCAACTTTCATAGTAAGTATTTTGAACTAATTAACCCTGAAGTTATAACTGGTCAAAGACTGGTATCTTAATTAACCTTGACCACGCATGACTTCGACGAAATGTCTTGCAGCAACTACAACTATGGGCCCGCTGGACAATATCTTGGAGTGGATCTTCTCAGTGACCCTGATTTAGTTGCCTCAGACGGACTGCTCTCATTCAAGACGGCCTTCTGGTTCTGGATGACCCCGCAAGCACCCAAGCCATCCTGCCGCGACGTCATGACCGGAAACTGGACACCGTCCCCTGGTGATATTGCTGCGGGTCGCCTACCTGGATACGGTCTCTGTACCAACATCATCAATGGAGGGCTGGAATGTGGCGGCACAGGACCCGATGCTAGGGTAGAGAGCCGGATTGGTTTTTATAAGAGGTACTGCGATCTCTTGGGTGTCAGCTACGGTGACAACCTTGACTGCTACAACATGAGCCCTTACGGTTTGCGGTTGGTCCAGGGATACAAAGTTCTAGACTTAGCTATGTAGGGCCCACTTCTCATTATCTTATCCATCCTGTTGGGCTAAATCCTACTCTAGCATCTATGTAATTCTCAGCCTGCAAGTACTTAAGATATGAATAAATAATGCTTGCCTTTAATATATATATGTTGAAGGCAACGATTATCTTTCTTCTTCTTCTTCTGATGCTGCTGGTTTTTTTTTTCTTCTTCTTCTTTTATTTTCTTTTCTTTATGACTTTGGATAGGGAATGGTTACAGATGGAGGCACTTTATAAAGTGATCTACCCGGTGGCCTCCTTCGTGTTAAATTTCTAGTAATATGGATTATTTTCTTTTCTTTTAATTCCTTTTAGATTAAATTAGGAATGTAGAGTTAAAAGGGTTCTAATGAAGAAGGAAGAATAGATGGGCAATGAGTAAAATCAATAAGGAGGAGATCTAGAAAGAACCCACGCCCACTCATCCATTTCGGGTTAAGAAGACATGAAAGTGCCCTTCTCTCTTTAAGAACAACGTGTTCCAAGGTGTCAAAGTGGGAGAAAAGAGATGTTATAATTGGGTTTTGAATAAGATAATTTTGCTTGTATATATTTTTTTTCTTTTTTAGTAATAAGAATAAAAGGTGTTTATTAAGCGCTTTATCATCCTAGAGTGGAGCTATTTTTCCATAGGACCTCCCCTAGTATCTTCACCGCATTAGAGTTCGACCACCAACTTCTGATGTGGATTGGAATGGTTTCTCTATGGCTAGGGTCAGGGTGGGCCCAAGTGTTAGCATGCAGGTGTAATCGCACCCGCATGTGATTCGAGAAACCCCGTAAATGAGCTCTTAAATAAATTGATTTGATCATTGAACCTCTTCACTTGACCATATACTGCACCACCCAATTGAAAATCCTTGGTCGTGCGCCATTTCCAAGGGTACCAAGATATCGAACAATGAACGAAGAAAAGCATGAGAAATATATTGGCTCGTGATTGTGAAGCCCAAATTCTTGACCGGAAGGGACACCAAAGGTCTTTGCCTTTTAGATGGCCCTTTGAGAAGCGTAAACTTTGCTCCTTTAATCTTAAATTCTTTAACTCGGACGGATTGATTTACTTGAACATCCTGTAAACTCAATAGGGTCACATGAATTGGCCCTATGAGCCCCACATTTCATTCGCGACATAAACTGAATATGTGGCTTTAACAAATTATAATTTTTATTTGAGAGAATACATTTTTGTTAGTACTTTTCTTGATTAATTATTATTATGATAAAATTAAAATCATAATCCCATCTAGATGTGAAGAATTTTAGAGTCAGTTAGTAACACATAGGAAAAGCTCTAAGGTCAACTATGTCATCCAAAAGGATCTTTCAACAAGCTATGGAGTCTACAAGATTAATAATTTGGTTTTCTATAAGCGTGCATGGAATGCTTAGAATGGAAAACGTCTAAAGCTGTAGTGTATATGTAGGACTATGCTTGAAAAAAGTAGAGACAATTACCAAAAAAGGATTCACATATTTGAAAATCGCCAAAAGAGTCCTACAAACTAGAAAACCAAAGTGATTCTCATATGATTTTTCTTACCATTTTTCTTGTAATCACAAGTTGTGATCGCGGTACGCGGGCGTGTGACATGTTCACGAGATACTCTATTGATAAATGATGCCATAGTGTTGCCAACGGAAATTTAATCATCATTCATGCAAGCTCTAGTTTAGGGGAAATAGTCATCCGCATCCATCCTGAAAGTTTAAGGTTCGAGATCTTTAGGTTGGTATATTCAATAAATCAGCTCAATAGTGTGCAAAACAAATAACTTATGCAGCGAAAAATAAACTCAACAAGCTAGCACACACCACAAGGACACCAAATTTAGCGTGGAAAATCATAATCGGGTGAAAAACAACGGATCCGAACTGGATCAACAATAAAGTACTATGAATCTTGCAATTACAAGAAACTCAAATTTCCTGCCTAAATATCCCCTACTTAAGAACTAAAGTTACCTTGTATTACTTCATACTTCAATGACTTTGCACTGTTGATTGCAAAAGACTTAAACCTGCGCTTGACTCCTCAAATCTTTTACGCAAGAAGATAATCTTCTACAAATGATGCAAAAGAAACTGACTCTTTAGAAAACTTGTCAGCACAACTCTTTAATAAATATTTAGAGAAGAACTCTTTCAATTAAATCTCCAACTCAGAACTTTGAGAAGTAATGTCCATTTTTAGAATAGCCCTTGAGTCCTTTAAATAGCCATTGGGACGTGCTTAAGGTTTCTAACTTGATTTAAATTAAAACAAGCAGTTTGGGCACAATTAGAAATGTGTTTATAATTTTCGTAGTACTCTGCGAGATGTCCGCTTGAATGGATGAGGTTCTGTTTTAGTGTCTGTCAGCATCTAACTATTCTGATTCATGTTCGCTGGAGCGGATGATGCTGGTCGCTCGATCCGAAATTTCAGCACTTCTAATTTCTTCCAGCTTTTTAAAAAAGAATTACAACTCAAGGGATCTAGAGTTTGCCCAACCCATGAATTAGCCAATAAACAAAAACGTAACACATCCCTCACCATTAATTACATTTTAAGTTCTACTTTTCAGGATCACGTTAATGTGAGATCATGTCTGAATGAAAACAATTAGTTGAAATAATGGTGCATACTTTGACATAGGATATACATGACCCGAGATTGGAAGATCAAAGACACTAACACCTTTATAAGGCATAGGTATGGCATAGAACTGGAAATAAGATGGTGTAATTCTTTTAGTCTTTCGATGTAAATTCCTCCTCTTCTTTTGGTTTCTTTATGAAGTTGATGAGAATGTACGTACGGTGCATGGTGACTCTTCCTTGGCTATGAAATGGTCCGGGAAATTAAGACTTAGGCCTTGTTTGGATCGTCTTAATGTTTTGACGTTTTAATCCGTCTGAAAAATGTCTGTGAGTTTAAGATCTTATTAGAGCTGCGAGTTTAAGATCTGATTAGCTGTTCTGTAATAAGATCGTTTGGCAACACCTGAACGTGATGAGATCTGAATTGAATAAGACTGTTTGGTAATGCATCTTATCCATGTCTTAAGTTAAGAGTAATTTCTGTTGTTTAAAAAAAATGGTTTTAAGCCTGAAAAACATCTGTGACATAAATTTGTTTCTTTTGACTCGGACAATGTCCAGTACACTCTATACTCATTTTTTTAAACTTAAAAAAAATCATGTTTTAACTATCACAATGCATGTTCAACGTCATAATCACCAACATTATTACATAAACTTTAATAATAGTTTGCTTATAAAAGGACTAAAGACACATTATTATAACGACCACCAAAATGATAAAAAAAAAAAAGTGTAGTGAAAAAGTTTGCAATTTCTCATGATAATATATTATTATATTTGGGGGTGGGCCCCACAATGGTGTAGTGAAAAAGATCGCATTATAATATTTTAGGGTGGGCCTCACAAAGGTGTAGGGAAAAAGTTTGTAATTTCTCATGATAATATATTTTTATATTATATTATAATATTTGGGGGTGGGCCCCACAATGGTGTAGTGAAAAAGTTTGCATTATAATATTTTAGGGTGGGCCCCACAAAGGTGTAGTAAAAAAGTTTGCAATTTCTCATAATAATATATTATTATATTATATTATAATATATATTATATTATAATATATGGGGGTGGGCCCCACAATGGTGTAGTGAAGAAGTTTGCAATTTCTCATAATAATATATGTGCGTGCCTAATTATTACGGACTTGGGGTTAACTGATGATGAGGGTTTACAGAGAGGTTGTTTAGCTTGAACAAGTGTCTCTACTGATCTGAAACCTGAAAGCGAAGAGAAAACAGCAGTCAGGGCCCGAGGCTGCTGTCAGCCAAAGGCACTCCGACGCCTGAGTTAGTGCAGTCACTGAACTAGGGTGAAGTGGAGAAGAAGAGATGTTTTAGCAGAGTAACAGTGTGGACTGTATTTTGCATGTACCTGTTCATGACTCTTCATGCAGGCATATATAGAGGAGAGTGGAAGGTTCCATAGTGGAGGTAGGTAAGGATACTTGTCCTATCAGCCCACACCTGGGATTTTTAGTGGGGGTAGGTGAGGATACTTGTCCCATCAAACCTCCCCTCAAATCCCTCACATAAATGTGGATGTGATCTGTTGATAAGAACGAGCCCTTATCCTTGGCCGGTGGCCGCCCTACCTGACAGGGACCTCCTACAAAGTACCCGTCCCATCTCATAATGGGAACTGGAGGCCCGGTGTTCACCTCGGCAGAGGGGCCGAACTGGAGAAGGCGCCGGGGTCAGCTATACCCGAGATCGGACTGGGACGTCAGCGTGAGGTCGAGTTCGGTAGGACACGGTCGGTACTTTTACCGGGACCAGTCCCACCTCGACAAAGGCTGAGACGCTGCTTACGTCGGAGAGAAGGGGGTTAAGACCCTTACTGATTGGCGCTGTTACCAAAGGATTACATACAACATCGGTTTCGGTAGAAGCAGCCCACACAATATATTATTATATTATATGATACTATTTGGGGGTGGGCCCCACAATGGTGTAGTGAAAAAGTTTGCATTATAATATTTAGGGTTGACCCCAACAAAGGTGTGGTGAAAAAGTTTGCAATTTCTCATAATAATATATTATGATATTATATTATAATATTTGGGGGTGGGCCCCACAATAGTGTAGTGAAAAAAGTTTGCAATTGTCCACTCTTTTATAATAGTAGTAGATAGTAGATAATAGATAACAGATATTTGGAGGTGGGCCCTACAAAGGTGTAGTGAAAAATTTTGTAATTTCTCAAAATAATATATTTTTATATTATATTATAATATTTGGGGGTGGGCCCCACAATGGTTGGGTGAAAAAGATATTATATTATTATTATTATTATTATATGATATATTATTATATTTTATTATAATATTTTGGGTGGGCCCCACAATGGTTGGGTGAAAAAGATATTTTATTATTATTATGTTATAATAATATATTATGATATTTTATTATAATATTTTTGGTGGGCCCCACAATGGTTGGGTGAAAAAGATATTTTATTATTATTATGTTATAATAATATATTATGATATTTTATTATAATATTTTTGGTGGGCCCTACAATGGTTGGGTGAAAAAGATATTATATTATTATTATTATTATATAATAATAATATATTATTATATTTTATTATAATACTTTGGGTGGGCCCCACAATAGTTGGTTGAAATGTCTTACCGCTTAAGATGTTGGGGTCTTAATTCCAGAAGCTGGATTTTGACCTCCTAGAATTAAGATAATTTCGTCTTAAATAACAAGACGTCTTAGCACTTAAGACATGTTGTTATTGCGTACCAAACAATCTTATTTAGGTTTTTTGTCTTAGCGCTTAAGATACAAGACATTAAGACCCAAACTTAAGACGATCCAAACATTACCTTAGAGTGTGTCCGTTTGTTTGTTGTCTGTTTGTGTTTTGTCTTTGCTTTAATGAATTTTCTTTGTACCAAAGACAAAGATGTAGCTTCTTCACTTTCTCACGTGCACTTTTTTTTATATTTATTTTTAAGATAAGGTTTGCTTATTTTATGGCGTGTCCATTTGTTTGTTTTCTCTTTAATGTGTTTTGGGCTTCTCTTCCTTAGGAAAAATGTTCTTTCTAAATAAAGATGCATCTTATAAAAAAAATGTAGCTTCTACAATTTCTCCCCTTTTTTCCAACAAATTCGAGTATCACGAGAAGGTTTCATAAATCTTAGAAACACCTGATCAAGAAGTCCATCACATGTTGGACGAGAAGATAGTTAGACTGTTCAAATTGAATCGAATTCAAAAGATATCCATGTTTTGGTCACTGTGCTCAATCAGGCGGTGAAACCCAGCTTGTGTTGAACTGAAACCTAAGGATCAGCTAGGAGAGGGGATGAGAATCACTTTAATCGTCCGGATTATCCATATGTGGGCTCCACATGGGGGGTTCTGAAGGAATTTTACAAGCGTACACTGCCGAGTGATCAGAGTAACTCTCACAATACTCTCAACATATCTATATATAGTCCTTATTTCCTGCACGACTCATGCATTGGATCAGTGTGTGCGCCTCAATGTGGGGCCTATCCCTTGGCCTTTCATCTCTGTACAAATCAGCCCATCCCAATACCCTATCATCTCCTTCCTGGCCCTACGAGGTTTAATGACATACAGTTCATTCAGATGGGTAAACAGTCGATCCAACGGATCAGCCTATTTAGATGGGTGCAAAATATGTAGCTAGGTGGAATTGAGGAGGGGCGTGGTCCATTAGGATGGACCATCAAGTGGGTACCACCACCACTGCGCAAGATGCGCACCGAGCGCACCTAATAACTAGGTGTATATATATATTTATTTATTACTTGTGTGTGTAAAATGTTCA
The DNA here is from genome assembly GCA_028538565.1 of Umbellularia californica. NCBI lineage: Eukaryota > Viridiplantae > Streptophyta > Magnoliopsida > Laurales > Lauraceae > Umbellularia > Umbellularia californica. The sequence continues at coordinate 15,827,357 of JAPQWN010000008.1, read as the reverse complement.
TATGCATCCGCCGCACAACCATCCACACACATGGGATTCTTTGGATTACGCTAGATCCATCAAGGTTTCACTTATCCGAATGAACTAGACAGTTAGATCAAGGATAAAAAACAATATTCATTAATATAAAATTATTAAATTTACAAGCCATGGATGAAGGGGTTACAATAATGGAATTAAACCCAAACTTTATAAGCTGGCCCACCCAAGATGTCTCTTTTCTTCTCCTCAAATCCTGTGATTAATGGGGTACCAAGTGAGCCATATCAAGGTGTCCCTTGCTGTAATATGGTGAGAAATAGATGCATTTAAATATTTTCATATATACATGGAGAGGGAGGGAGAGAGAATCGTTGGCCCAAATTTTGGTTTTAAAGTTTGATTCCAAATGTTAATGTTCCGGCAAGAGCTTTCGGAAAAATAAGTGAGTAATTTATTTTTGCATAGACTTGCATCATTATGTGTTCCGTCATTATTATGTTTTTCCTTTCGACTATATTGAATTGGGATGGTGGTGTAGCACAGTAGCACTGATATACAATCAAATTGATGCGATTGGGATATGAATAGTGCGCAGTTGGATTTTTCTCCTCAAATTTTCAGATACATGCATACATGTCTTTACGGAACTGTGTCCTGTCATTTTTCAACTCACCATCGAACATGGAAAAGTTAATGCTGACGTAATGAAAATTCAAAACATTGAATGAACCACAAATGTCAACAAGCCTCAGATAGCCACTCCAGCCAAATGTCCCATCGCAATTGACAAAAATGAATGGAAACAATCCAAGCGAATCTCACAGAGCAAACGAAGCACATTAATAGTTTTCTTTACGTATCTACCTCCATTTAGTTCATGGGGGTGCCATATTAATCACGGTGCGGTCAGTTGATCTCACTGAAATTAAAAAAATATTTTAAAATAAAAATTTTTATATCATGAATTAAATTTATGAGAAGCTTTTGACCCTATTCAATTTAACAATTTCACCCAATATTAGCTAACTTTATATATTTTCCTTGTCGCTGTGGTGGTGAAAAAAAGTCACTATAAAATATCCGCCACCTAAGTTAATGAGCCAAGTGTCTACCAAAACAAAATAAAAATTAATAGGCCCACATCGCTGATATGCACTCTAGCAACGAGTTTTTAGAACTTAAAGGAATTGATGACATTGCTAGAAAATTAGTGGAGATAAAGAAAGATATCGTATACCGAGTGGTTTATTCGATTCTAAAATTAGATGTGATTTTACCAGTAACAATTGCGATCGTAAAAAGATATTTTTCAGCAATGAAGTACGTAAAGAACATATTACGTAACCGAATGAGAGATTAATGGATGAATGATTGTTTGGTCATATATATTAAAAATGATGTGTTTGCTAGTGTTGATAATGAAGCTACTATGCAACGATTTCAACACATGAAAACCTGTTGAGGACAACTGTAGGAGTATATGTATTTGGATTTTCCTTTTGGCTTAAGAATTATTATTAACAATGTGTTAAGATTTTTATATATTTTTTTAAGAATTCAATATTAGCTTTGTCGAATTATCGGAAATAGATTATTTGAGAATTTTATATTATATTCGTCGAATTATTGAAAGTAGATGACAGATTTTGATAAAGGGAAAAATAAATTTATTTGATTTGTGGAATATAAGTTTTTTGTTGACCCCACTTACTCGCATTTCTGGAGCCTCTACTGAATTTTTGTTTACAATAAAGAAAAAAAATGGCCTTTTCTTTAGGCATGCTATCCACCATCATTTTACTTCTTAATTATACTGACTAACAAAAATTCCTTAAATCACTTCTCTCACTTTTGCGATTTGATTTTCCTCCCCACTTTCATCGTTTTCTTACCCAAAAAGAGAAGAAAATAATCATTTTCTTTTCGTGGTTTACCTCTGTACACAATAAATTCATGCATAAATAAAGAAATGCACTAAAATTCATTGGATACAAATTTTCCTCCATTTAGTGGGAGGTTTTACATTTAATTTTGTGGGTACATCATACTACCGATCGTGAGAAGTCATCGATCGTTAATTACATCCTCAATGAAAAACCTTTGATTATCGAGACATTGACTCAATAAAATTTACAAAGAAAATACAGGAATTAAATAAATAAAATTCATAAGTTCTTGCTCTTCGCCTTTGCTGTCAGAAGTAGTTCTTTAGATTCATCTGGATCTTCATGATTATTTCTTAATTGGATTCATGAATTGATGAATTTGATGATGACTTTTTTTAGTGGGTGATCCCTTGTATTTTATTGGCCCATTAGAAATATGTTCATAACGGACTTGAAATGGTCGGGCCTCATTGTTGAATGAGTTGAGTTGGATTAGTTGACCCATACTTTTTATTATACGGGTTGGCATTGACTTTTTTCTCTTTTAAGGGATTTTCAAAATTTGAAAAGTGGTTGTTTTAACTCCCTTGAGTGAAGGAACAACCTTGAGATATCCGTTGTGTACCTTCTTATATATAACTTTTTCTATACATTCCTTTCCAATTTGATCACAAAGGTAACAGCACGAAGGATAAAAGAAAGGAAACAACACAACATATTAGAGGTGTGTTTCATATGATCTTTATCTTCTTTGAATTATATTCTACAATGTGTTATTTCAAGTACAAGTAGAAAAAATTATTTTCTTGTGGTTTGCTTGAGTAGTCATCACTGAATGATCATCATGTTTCTTCTCCATCATTATTTATTTAAATAATGATGAAAATGGGCCATTTCTTTATTTGAGGTTGATATCAATAGTTTTTATTTCCTTGATGTAGTAATAGGTGAAGTTCTTTTTACGTTCCTTATTTGGACTAGTTTCTTAACCCATTCGTGTCCCTCATTTGACTAAAGAACTCAAGCCTGCTATATGAATTGATTTTCAATCCAATTAGAGAGATTATTTTAGGTTTGGCTCTCCATCATTTTGTACTGTTATTTAGTTTCATTCAATTATTTTCAATCAACATTTGGGCTGTCTTTTGACCATTTAGAGCCATCATATTACTAAGTTTTCATTGTACTTTCAGCCAATACCTGAGTTACATTTCAACCCATCATAAGTGATTTTCTGACCTCTAATTTAAATAAGTTTCAGTCATTATTTGGGCTAATTTTGGTTTATAATTCTGGCCCAATTTTGTCCCATAAGTCTAATCTGGTTTAGAATTATATGTTTGGATTGGTTCTAGCCTGACTTGAATCTGTAATTCTGGCCTGACTCGGACTGCAATTCTGGCCTGGCTCGGATTGCAATTCTGGCCTGGCTCGGACTGTAATTCTGACTTGGGTAAGACCCAGAATTAGGGCCTAAGTGAGGCCCAAAAAATCTGTCTCAGATTAGACCCAATATCTTGTCAGATGCAGACCCAAAATCTGACCTTATTCGGACTCAAAAATCTGATCTTATTTAGGCCTAAAATTTGGTCTTATTTAGGCCCAAAATTTGATCTTATTTAGGCCTAATATCTGGTCTTATTTAGGCCCAAAAATCTGACCTAAATTAGACCCAAAATGTGGTCTTATTAGGCCCAAAATCTGGTCTTATTTAGGCCCAAAAATCTGTCTTGAATTGGACCGAAAATTTCTGACCTTATTTAGGCCTAAAATCTGGTCTTATTTAGGCCAAAAAATATGGCCTAAATTAGACCCAAAATGTGGTCTTGTTTAGGCCCAAAATCTGGTCTTATTTAGGCCCAAAAATCTGTCTTGGGTCAGACGCAGAATTATGAACTGAGAGAGTTTGGCAAATTTCAGTCTCTTTTGAGCCAATTCTTGAGCCCATTTATATAGGATTTGAAATTTTAGGCTGTTTGTTTGAATGAATTCAACTGATTTGGTTGTGGGAATCCATGTTTTAAAACAATACATGGGACACATTTTAGGGTCATAGTAGACATTATGTTAGGCTCATAACAGCCCCTGTTTGGGACATTTACAGCCCATACCTCATGCCTATTTAAAAGAATTTTGCCTGTGATTCGGCCAAGTTCATTTCATTTTTTATTTTTAATTTTTACAATGGGTTGAGACTTGGACTCCATTTTATGAATTGGGTTCTTGAAATGGGTTCATATCTTAAAGCGGGTTCACCTTTAGATAATTTCATGGAAGGGTTCTGAAGGAACGCGCTCCCGCCGAGGGTGCTACCGGGGTCGGCGGACGTGGGAGTCCGTCGGGTCCTGCCCTTTCGCGCCCGGGGGGCATGAAGCGTGCATCAACATTTCTTTTGTGTGGGTGTGCCAGATTTTCTATTTTTACTTGGAGTTGCAAGTGGTAATCCGGAGATCAACCTTCGCAAGTAAAAAGGAAATCAACTTCTTTCAAGTTTTCCATTGCACAAATATTTAAGAAAAGAGACATTTTCTTGGTTTGCCGTGAAAGGCGATTTTGCTTGGCATTTATAGCCGATTTTGTGGCGTTTATAGCCGATTTTGGCATTTATAGCCGATTTACAATTCTTATCAATAATGAAAGACAAGAGTTGTGATTTTTTTGTCTCTTTAGAAAAATACAAACTACAATGAAAAGCAAGAAAAGGAGGATCTAACTTCTCAGGAGATTGTGGGGGACTCGTTCAGATTGACGGTCGCAAGCCATGTATGGGATTCGCCATCATCCATGCAGATGAGAACAGAGGATGCTCTTGATTCGCTTGGCTTGGCTATAACCTCAGATTTTTAGAGGACAAAGACCAAGAGGAGGTCCTATGTCCGATAAAAAGCTAAGTAGACAGGCTGAAAAGCCACGTCTAAGCCATTGGAGGCAGCGGGAGAAGGCAAGGACCTTGGGGGGGGGGGGGGGGGGGGGGGTACCCCCCAAGGGACTTTTGTCACCTTGTAGTGGTGGCCGGTGCAGAACTTCAGCAGAGTTTTTCTCTCTTTTTCTTTCTCTCAGATTTCTGGATCTGTGGTGCTTTGGAAGTGATCTCCAATTGATCGATCCGGATTTCAATGGATGCTCTCTTATTTATAGGCTTTTGGTAGCCATTTAGGAGAGTTTATGGGCTTTAATGGCTTTAATGGGAGGAGTTACAAGATTTATTTCTTGATTTTGTAATTCCTTTTTCCTTGAATCTGATTGGCCGATGGAGATTAAGGGCTTTTAATCACCTTAATTACCATAATGGGAGGAGTTTCATGGGTTAAATGCCATGAATCAATTGACTTGTAACTCCCAAATGCTTGCTTCTGATTGGGCCGTCCAAAGAAATGAATTAATGACTGCAATAAAGCTAGTCAATTAACCACATTAATTGGTCGCCGAGCAGTCGAAGAGTCGCGGGCCGTGCCGTGTCTTCTGGAATTCTTCTGGTGATGATCATCGATGGATCTTCATGCCGATCGACATCGGTTGAACATGTAACTTCAGACAGTGATAGCTAAGAGCGGGCCGGTGACATCTGTCCTGTCGATTTTTCGATCGATTGGGCGGAAAGTACACTTTTTTGGTCGACCGGTTGGCGATCAATGTTGATTTTGATACTTTTGGAGGTTGACCCGTGATTTTGACGGATGTCGGAGGACATGCGTCAATTTCAAGCACTAAAAATCACATTTTCAGGAAACCACAGGGGCCAAAGTGCGCGAAACGCGAAAAAAGACGGAAAAACAGGTCACCGGCGAAAAATCCGGTGACCCGGACTTCCATGGTCGCCGGCGACCCTGGGCCATGGTCGCGGGCTGCGACCCTGGGGGTTTTTCCCCTGTTTTTGGTCCGTTTTGTGGTCTTTTTCGTCGTCGTTTTCTTCTGTATTTTTCCTGACATTTCTTCTCATTTATTGGATTGATTTCCCTGTAAAAAACCTGATGAGAATCCTTGCATTTTTAGAGTGCAAAGTTTCCAATTTTCCGGGAAAGCCGAAGACTTTGTCGCGTAGAGCTGCTGATTTTCCGCCAAAAGCTGAAACTTGGTCAAACGATGTCGGAATGACCTGAAATTTGAGGTGAAGCCTCCTGAGCAATAAATAAGACCAACCATAGGCTTTTGTTTGAGTTTTGAAGCCGTTTGGGGTCCCATCGATGCTTCACTTAATTTTGCTGCGGGGAAAATGCCGAGCTTTGATATGTGGCCAAACGATGTCCGATTGACCTGAAATTTGACGGGGAGCCTATTGGAGTCATTTTGAGACATTCCATGGGCTCCGTTTTGGATGTCATGGTCCCAGGTTGCTCCGCCGCCGGTAGGCTTGATTTTCTCTCGGAGCATCGAAACCTGGTCAAACGTTGTCGGAATGACCTGAAATTTGACGTGCAGCCTTTTGGAAGCATGTTGAAGCCACTCATGCACTTGGTTTGATGAGCGAAGGCTTCGGTGGTTCCCGCCGCCGGGAGGCTTGATTTTGCTGCTCGAGCATTGATGGAGGGTCAAACGTTGTCGGTTTGACTTGAAATTTGGCATGGAGCCCTTTTGAGACATGCTGGAGTCATCCGTAGGCTCTGATCGAAGTTTTGACGTCTCCGATGATGTCGCCGCCGGGAGCGCCATTTTAGCTATCGGAGAAGCGAAGTTAGGCCAAATGATTCTGAAATGGCCCGAAACTTCATGTGTACTCTTCTCTTGGCTATCTTAAAGGATCTTGCAGTTTTTATTTGATTCTGACAAGATTTGATTTTTTGGAGAAATTGCATTGTCTATTTATGGCAGGTTGCGACTTCATGCAGCTTTCTTGATGTTGAAGAGGAAAAGTGACATTTTTGGTGTCAACAGGTTCATAGATGGGGGTAATTTTATGAAATAAATTCGGATATAGGAAAATTTGATGAAATGGGTCCTCTATTTGTACTATTTTGGGCCCATTTACATAAGTCATTTAGAATCCAATTCCAGCCATTATTAGGTCGTGTCTCAACCCAATTCCAGCCACTATACGGAAGCTTTGATTGAGTTTCAGGTTGATTTTAAACCCACTTTCAGCCAATATTTGGACAATATTTCAGGCCAATTCTGGACAATTTCTGATTCATAATCAGCCTTATATTTACTATTGTTCGGGCTGATTTTCAACTCATTTAAAAGTAAATATGACTTGATTTTTAAGCCATTTATAGAAAATAGTTTGGGTCAAGGTTTAACCCATTAGATAAAACAGTTTGGGTTGATTTTATAGACCCATTGATAATCAATAGACCAAATATTCAATGTTCTGGTTGAACAATGGCATTTTCCCTTGGGTCACCTAAAAAGAATTTGGGAGCACCTTTTACGCTCAAATACAGGGGTATCATTTATCATGCCAGGGGGTTTTAACTTTGGATAAACTACCCGTACGTTTGTTAGATGGTGGAAAATTTGTTGGGAAGCTTAGTTTAACCTCCAGAGCAGGGAAAAACTATTGATAGATCCCAAGATTGATGGAATTTATAAGGCACAAGCTGTAGCTCGTATTGCATCTAGCAAAGTTTCAAAGAAGAGGAAAAACTCATCAGTTGGCAAGAGTCCAAGTGCGCAATTGGCAACTCATGAAGCAGAAATCGTTATTTCTCCAAGAAGAGTTCCTGTTAATATTTCAAAGATGCTTGAACCTGCAGCGAGGCCCAAAGAAAGTTCTTCTTCATCCACAGATTCGTCTGACTCAGACAGAGCTCGCACGAAACATCATAGATCCCATCATAGGAGTTCTTCTCCTCCTTTGGAAGTTCTTAAGTAAACTGATGTTGTTGAAGGTGCTGACAATGAGTTACTTGATTATGGGGAACGAGAGGATGATCAGATTGATTATGACCTTTATAGAGACTTGCCCGAAGTCACAGGTTTCTCCACTCAAGCAATCTCTTTTTCTACTGGGGCTATAGAAAGATTTACAGACTCACTGGTTGTTAAGGTAGCAAAACCCTTCCTTTATTTAACACCAGGAGCAAGTTCAAGTGCCCAAGCAAGTATTTTTTTTTTTTTTTTTAGAATATTCATCTTAATTGATGATTCAAGTTGGATTTGCCTGATGAAGATGATTTTTTTAGACACTTCTTTTGTTAACAGGAACAAAGCTCAACAGGAATTTGTTGGAGATGGAGACAATGTCATTTTTGACGTTGGTAGTTCATCACTTGGTAAGAATGATTCTCATTTCCTCTCTCTTTTTTTTTATCATGTATTATACAACATGAACATGTGAAACTTTTTTTTTTTTAAGGTGCTTCTCTTAAAGGAAAAAATGGGACCCAAGAGAATTTTCCTGCAGATAAGGAGGATCTTGTTCCTGAGGTTGTTGGTGCTATATCTTCAGAAGATGTTATTGTTGGTAAGAGAAATCTCTCTCTCTCCTTTTTTTTTTTTTTTGAAACATATACATATGTTATCTTTGGCATGAGAATAATAGAAAATTTTCTTTTACAGATAATGTAATTCCTTCACCCTTGCCATCTTTACCTCTATTGGCTATAGAGCAGACTGTTGTCGCAGACGCTGAGGAAGAGGATGTAGATGATTATGCTCGAATTGCAGCAAAAGTCATTCTCTGCAAATTGTTCTCGAGGTTCAAGCGGACACCACTTGATCAACTTCATTCATTGTCTTCTTTTGTAGAAAAAACGTTCAATCTTTTGGAAGGCCTTCCTTTAGACCTTTTTGGAATAAAGTCTAAAGTGAATGGAGTTTTGGGTAAAGCTCGGTTGTTAACTGAAGCAAGGGATTCAGATTCATTTGACGCGCTTCATCAAACTGTCTCAGAAAAGCTTGTTTTAATTTGTCATGAAGAGAAGCTGAAAGTTCAAAAGGTGGATGAAATCACATCTGCTAGTTCGAAACCGAAAGCTGAAGAAATCGGACTATGTTCTAAACGTGAAAACTTAGAGAAAGAAATCTCTTCCATTGAAGAGAATATTTTATCCCTCCAGGAACAAGTTGTCATGAAACATCATGAAGTTAGTGAGATCCGTGACTGTCTGCATAAGATTGCAAAAGAAACTACAAGTTTGGACGATGCACTTTTAGGTTCAAAAAATGATTTGAATTTAATTGTTGAACAAAAACAGGATTTGAAAAGAGAAGTTCCCCAATTTGTTCAACAAAGGGAAAGCAAGCATCAAGCAACGACCAACTTGGAGTCAAGTTTGAGAGAGTTAATGCAAGAGTTGTCTCTAAATTTGTATTAGATGACTTCTTTTGTATTTGGAATGAATCACTGTAATAAATGATCCATTTTTTTTATTCTCATTTTGTGTATTTTTATGCATAATAACATTTTATAAAACATCCATTAATAGGAGGAAGTGTTTGATCTCCATCTTGTGTAACCAATTGGTAAGCCCCATTGGTAAAGAGTTTTTGTACTACATAAGGTCCTTGCCATTTTTGGTCAAATTCTCCTCTCGACAAACGAGAAATCACAATAGGTCTTTTTACTGTGAGAACTAAATCTCCTTTTTTGAAAGACCTGATCTTCACTTTCTTATTGAATGCATTTGATGCTCGAGCTTGATATGCTTCCAATTTCTATTGTGCTTCAAGTCTTTTTTCATCAAGTGCTTCCAATTCTTGAAGTCGAAGTTTGGCATTTTCATCATTGGTGAATGATTCTTGTATGGCAATTCTGAGGGATCGTAATTGTACATCAAGAGGAAGGATTGCTTCTCCTCCAAAGACTAATGAATAAGGTGTATTTTGGGTTGGAGTACAGACTGTTGTTCGATATGCCCACAAGGCTTCAAATAATTTCTCATGCCAGTCTCTTTTATTTTTAGAGACTATTTTCTTGAGAAGTTTGCAAAGAGTCTTGTTAAATGCTTCTGCTAGACCATTTGCAGGTGCATAAAATGCTTATGGAAAATAATGTTTGATTTTATATTTTTCACAAAATCTCTGCACTTGTGGGTTCTTGAAAGGAGTTCCATTGTCGGTAATTATCCTTTGAGGGATGCCAAATCGATAAATTATATTTACTCGAATAAAGTTGACGACATCCATAGATTTAACTTCTTTGAGTGGAATTGCTTCTGCCCACTTAGAAAAATAATCTGAGACGGCAAGTATGTATTGATGGTTAAGAGATGATGGTGGGTTTATGGGCCCAATAATATCAAGTCCCCATGCTTCGAATGGCCATGATGCAACTGTGGGGTGCAATGGTTCGGGTGGTTGATGAATAAAATCTGCATGTATTTGGCAAACATTGCATTTTTTAGCAAGGTCCATTGAATCAGCAACCATAGTGGGCCAATAATATCCCATTCTCTTCAAATGCATATGGACTTTTAGACCTGATTGATGTGATCCACATGTTCTTGAATGCGCTTCATTTAAAGCTTCACGAGATTCAATATCTGAAAGACATCGAAGCAGTACTCCATCTAATGATCGTCTATATAAGACACCATTAAGTAGAACAAATCGCGGTGCTCTTCTTCTAATGTCTTTCCTATCTTTTGAGTCTTGAGGGAGTCTTCCATATTGTAAAAATTCGATAATTGGTTGTCGCCAATCTATTGTTTCGATTTCCAGTACTGAGATGATATTGCTTGTTTCAGTTGGAATTGTTTTCAAGATTTCTTGAATGTTTGGAATAATTCGCCTTTCTTCAATCTTGATTGGCAAATTAATCCTATTCGTTTGGGCTAGAGTTGCAGCCAAGTTAGCGAGCGCATCTGCTCGGGTATTCTGTCCTCTTGGTATATGATATAGTTGGAAATTTTGAAAATTCCCAATCAAATTTTTAGCTCTTTCAAAATATTCAATTAGTTCAAGCTTTCTCACTTCATAAACACCTATTAATTGATTAACAACGAGTTGTGAATCTCCATGTACAATAAGAGATTTAACACCCATTTGAAGTGCTAACTCTAGTCCAATGATTAAAGCTCCATATTCAGCTATGTTATTTGTACACGGTTCAACCAAAACAAATGAATATGGAAGTATTCCATTTTCTGGAGTCAAGAATATAATTCCAGCCCCAGCTCTTGATCTTTATGATGCACCATCAAAAAACATTTCCCAAGGCTTGCGAATTTCAGTACAAAAGACCTCTTCATCTGGCAAGTTTTCAGATAATGGTGAGTTATCAGGAATTGGATGTGCCGCAAGAAAGTCAGCCAATGCTTGTCCTTTTACTGCTTTTTAAGGAACATAAGTGATTTCAAATTCCGACAACAAAAGCATCCATTTTGTAAGGCGTCCTAATAACGTTGGCTTTGACATTAAATATTTCAAAGGGTCAGCTTTAGAAATGAGACGGATTGAATGTTCAAGGAAGTAATGTCGCAACTTTTGTACTACAAATATTAATGCCAAACACATTTTCTCGATAGGTGAATAATTATTTTCTCCACCAATGAGTGTCCGACTGAGATAGTAACAAGCATTTTCTTTTCCTTGTCCATTTTCTTGGGCTAGGAGTGCACCCAATGGATGATCTAAAGCAGTGATATAAAGGATCATTACTTTTCCTTTTATTGGCGCTGCCAATATAGGAGGATTCATAAGACACCTTTTTATGTTATCTAAAGCATTTTGACATTCTTCATCCCATTCAAATGAGACTCCTTTTTTCATTAACTTAGAAAATGGTTGACATCTTTCTGAGAGATTGGAAATGAATCTTTGAATATAAGACAACCTTCCTTGAAGAGCCCTTAATTCGCGTAAATTGCGGGGTGGTGGCATATTGAGTATAGCTTTCCTTTTATCAGGGTCAACTTCGATTCCATTATGTCGTACAACAAAGCCTAGGAATTTTCCTGATATAACTCTAAATGCACATTTAAGGGGGTTCATTTTGTATTGATTTTTACGTAAACATTCAAAATTTTCTTTTAAGTCATTACAATGTTGAGATCTATCTTTTGATTTAACAATTAGATCATCAACGTAACATTCCACTTTTTTATGTAAGAGGTCTTTAAATATTTGAGACATAGCTCGTTGATATGTGGCTCTTGCATTTTTTAAACCAAATGGCATAACTGTATAACAGAAGATGCCTTTAGGGGTTCTAAATGATGTGAGTTCCTGATCTTTTGGATCCATTTTAATTTGATTATACCCCGAAAATCCATCCATGAAGGATAAAGCTTCGAAACCAGTTGCGGCATCTACCATAAGTTCAGTGATGGGGAGAGGGAATTCATCTTTTGGACAAGCAGCATTTAAGTCACGAAAGTCTACACAAACACGGATTTGTCCATTTTTCTTTTTGACTGGGACAATATTTGCTATCCATGTGGGATATTTTACTTCGCGAATGAAATTGGATGCTTGGAGTTTATTAATTTCTAATTCAATTTTAACAGCAAGATCCGGATGAAAACGACGTTGTGCTTGTTTAATTGGTCGCTTAGAAGAATCTACTGCTAATTTATGAGTTGCTACCTTTGGGTCTAGTCCTGGCATTTCTTTATAGGACCAAGCAAACACATCTTTGTACTCAGACAAGTAGGCAACATATTCTTTCATTTCATCATCGGACAATAACTTGCTTACATAAGTAATTTTTTGTTCTTCTAGAGAACCTAAATTAATTTCTACAAGTTCATCCACTGTCGCCTGCCCCCCGTCCTCGAGTGATAGTGGTGCTTCCTCAGGATCATTGACTAATTCTTCATCTTCCTTCTCAGCATCTTGTTCTTCACCAGAGATCATATTGACAGAGTCATGCATCCCATTTTTAGGATGATAATATTTTCCTTTTGATTTGTTCTTTTTGGTTGTTTTTGTTGAACTGTATCTCTACCCATTTCATAGCCAATCATAATGTATTTTAAGGCCTCCTCTAAAACAGAATCACATTGATATTTTGACTTCTGTGTTTCTCTTGAGATCATGTGTTTGTCATAAACATCCTGGCCTAAGCGTAAATCATTCATCATTTTGACGAATCTTTTCTTATTTCTTCCTTTCTTTGTAATTTGCATTTGCGGGATTGACTTTGAATTTTCCCCTTCGCAAAATTGCGAGCCACAGAATGCCTGCTTAGGTGTCCCATACTTAGGATAGAAGTCATCATACTTTGCCGGTTCCAATCGATCGAATACTGAGATCCGAGAGGTCTGCAACGTCTTTGAACCTTTTCTTTTAGAGGATGACTTTCTTCTCCAGCATCTTTTTGACTTCTCTTCTACCCGATATTTTGCATTAATCTGATAAGTTGTTACTGATGGAACGCGCTCCGTGGCGCCCGCTAGGGCGGCTACCGGGGTCGGCGGAACGTGGGAGTCCGTCGGGTCCGACCCTTTCGCGCCCTGGCGGGCCCTGAAGCGTGCATCAACATTTCTTTTGTGTGGGTGTGCCAGATTTTCTATTTTACTTGGAATTGCAAGTGGTAATCCGGAGATCAACCTTCGCAAGTAAAAAGGAAATCAACTTCTTTCAAGTTTTCCATTGCACAAATATTTAAGAAAAGAGACATTTTCTTGGTTTGCCGTGAAAGGCGATTTTGTTTGGCATTTATAGCCGATTTTGGCGTTTATAGCCGATTTACAATTCTCATCAATAATGAAAGACAAGAGTTGTGATTTTTGTCTCTTTTAGAAAAATACAAACTACAATGAAAAGCAAGAAAAGGAAGATCTAACTTTTCAGGAGATTGTGGGGGACTCGTTCAGATTGACGGTCGCAAGCCATGTATGGGCTTCGCCATCATCCATGCAGATGAGAACAGAAGATGCTCTTGATTCGCTTGGCTTGGCTATAACCTCAGATTTTTAGAGGACAAAGACCAAGAGAAGGTCCTATGTCCAATAAAAAGCTAAGTAGACGGGCTGAAAAGCCACGTCTAAGCCATTGGAGGCAGCAGGAGAAGGCAAGGACCTTGGGGGGGGTGCCCCCCAAGGGACTTTTGTCACCTTGTAGTGGTGGCCGGTGCAGAACTTCAGCAGAGTTTTCTCTCTTTTTTTTCTTTCTCTCAGATCTCTTTCTGATCCTCTGATTTTCTCCTCTTTTTTCTGATCTTTTTTCCGATCTTCTTCCGATCTTTTTTTCGATCTTCTTCCGATCTTCTTCCGATCTCAATTTCAATGGAATGCTCTCCTATTTATAGGCCTTTGGTAGCCATTTAGGAGGGTTTATGAGCCTTAATGGCTTTAATGGGAGGAGTTACAAGATTTATTTCTTGATTTTGTAACTCCTTTTTCCTTGAATCTGATTGGCCGATGGAGATTAAGGGCTTTTAATCACCTTAATTACCATAATGGGAGGAGTTTCATGGTTTAAATGCCATGAATCAATTGACTTGTAACTCCCAAATGCTTGCTTCTGATTGGGCCGTCCAAAGAAATGAATTAATGACTGCAATAAAGCTAGTCAATTAACCACATTAATTGGTCGCCGAGCAGTCGAAGAGTCGCGGGCCATGCCGTGTCTTCTGGAATTCTTCTGGCGATGATCATCGATGGATCTACATGCTGATCGACATCGGATGAACATGTAACTTCAGACATTGATAGCTAAGAGTGGGCCGGTGACATCTGTCTTGTCGATTTCACGATCGGTCGGACAGAAAGTGCACTTTCTTGGTCAGCCGGTTGGCAATCTTGGAGCGATCACTGATGATTTTATGCTTTTGGAGGTTGACCCGTGATTTTGACGGATGTCGTCGGATATGAGTCAATTTCAAGCACTAAAAATCACATTTTCAGGAAACCACAGGGGCCAAAGTGCGCGAAACGCGAAAAAAGACGGAAAAACGGGTCACCGGCGGAAAATCCGGTGACCCGGACCTCCATGGTCGCCGGCGACCATGGACCGGCGACCATGGGCCATGGTCGCCGGCGACCATGGACCGGCGACCATGGCCCATGGTCGCAGGGGCCTGCGACCATGGGCCATGGTCGCAGGGGTCTGCGACCCTGGGGGATTTTTCCCCTTCGGAGCCCGTTTTGCGGTCGTTTTGAGGTCTTTTTCGTCGCCGTTTTCTTCTGTATTTTTCTTGACATTTCTTCTCATTTATTGGCTTGATTTCCCTGTAGAAAACTTGATGAGAATCCTTGCATTTTTAGAGTGCAAAGTTTCTAATTTTCCGGGAAAGCCGAAGACTTTGTCGCGTAGAGCTGCTGATTTTCCGCCAGAAGTCGAAACTTGGTCAAACGATGTCGGAATGACCTGAAATTTGAGGTGAAGCCTCCTGAGCAATAAATAAGACCAACCATAGGCTTTTGTTTGAGTTTTGAAGCCGTTTGGGGTCCCGTCGATGCTTCACTTGATTTTGCTGCGGGGAAAATGCCGAGCTTTGATGTGCGGTCAAACGATGTCCGATTGACCTGAAATTTGACGGGGAGCCTATTGGAGTCATTTTGAGACGTTCCATGGGCTCCGTTTTGGATGTCATGGTCCCGGGTTGCTCTGCCGCCGGTAGGCTTGATTTTCTCTCGGAGCATCGAAACCTGGTCAAACGTTTTCGGAATGACCTGAAATTTGACGTGCAGCCTTTTGGAAGCATGTTGAAGCCACTCATGCACTTGGTTTGATGAGCGAAGGCTCCGGTGGTTTCCGCCGCCGGGAGGCTTGATTTTGCTGCTCGAGCATTGATGGAGGGTCAAACGTTGTCGGTTTGACTTGAAATTTGGCATGAAGCCCTTTTGAGACATGCTGGAGTCATCTGTAGGCTCTGATCGAAGTTTTGACGTCTCCGATGATGTCGCCGCCGGGAGCGCCATTTTAGCTGTCGGAGAAGCGAAGTTAGGCCAAATGATTCTGAAATGGCCCGAAACTTCATATGTACTCTTCTCTTGGCTATCTTGAAGGATCTTGCAGTTTTTGTTTGATTCTGACAAGATTTGATTTTTTGAGAAGTTGCATTGCCTATTTATGGCAGGTTGCGACTTCATGCAGCTTTCTTGATGTTGAAGAGGCAAAGTGACATTTTTGGTGTCAACAAATGCCCCCTCGAGGTACAGCGACGAGTTGCTTGACTTTTGTAGTCGATGTGCCTCGAAGAGATTTTTGAAGGAGAGCTTGTGTCTTGACCAAGAGTCTTTGAGCAATCTTTCCTTTGGTAGAGTAGCCTTGGAGCTTCCAGGGGAATTTTATGGTAGTGAGGGGAATCACACACCATCTCGTGGCAACGTTTTGAAGATGACATCAGGGATATGGATTTGGGTTTTTGTTTTTGATCTTGTGACCTAACCAGCTATATATGGCAGGTTAGGGGATCGGGTTTTGGTTTTGATCTTGTGACCCAACAAGCTGTATGTGGCAAGTTGGGGGATCAGGGTTTGGTTTTTTGTTTTGGTCTTGTGACCTAACAAGCTGTATGTGGCAAGTTAGGGGACCAGGATTTGGTTTTTGGTCACTCTTCGGGACTGTGTGGGTCCATTGGAGTGGTTTGGATTTTTGTGAAATGTCAATTTCAAGATTTTGGCTCAATTTGGTATATGAGGCTGGATGGTTTGATTTTTGGAAGCTCATGGGGCTTGGGATTTTTTTTGTATGGTCCAATCAACTCAAAAGAGGCATGGAACCATTATTGTATGCTCTTGGTAAGAG
The DNA here is from genome assembly GCA_028538565.1 of Umbellularia californica. NCBI lineage: Eukaryota > Viridiplantae > Streptophyta > Magnoliopsida > Laurales > Lauraceae > Umbellularia > Umbellularia californica. The sequence continues at coordinate 15,810,912 of JAPQWN010000008.1, read as the reverse complement.
GGATTTTTTCTGACTAAAAGCCCATTTTTTCTTTTTTTTTTTTTTTAGTGCCTAGGTGGTCAAACCTGGCTCATATGGGCTAGCCCATGGGACCTTAAGCTTTTTAGGATGGCTTAGATCTCATGTGGGGCCATTTTTGTAAAGAATATCTAAAGATATCTCATTTGGATAGAGAATATCTAAAAATATCTTTATGGGAGAGAATCTCTCATATTCCCTTAATTTGGGAGAGAATATCTCAAGGTATCTTTCTTTTTGGGAAAGAATCTTCAATATCCTTTTTTGTTGGAGAGAATCTCTCATTTGATTGATTTTGGGAGGAAATCTCTCAAAGACATCTTTCTTTTTGGGAAAGAATCTTTCTAATTCCTTCTCTTTTGGTAAGGTTACTTAATTAGTAACACTTACCTTTCTTCTTTGTTTCCTTCTTTGATTTGCTCTCTCTTATAAAAGCAAAGGAAGGTAGGATCTCTTGCTCTTATTGCTTTCTTTTGCAACAATCTCAAGAGAGCTCCAAGACCAAGAGTGCTTCTTCTTCAAGGATCTTCAAGCTTTTTCCTTCTTCTTCTCCATCAATGGCTTCGAGTAAGTTTTCTCTCTTTTTCTTTCAAGAAAACTCCATGTAGAGAATAGGATGGTAAAAAGAAGAAAGTTTCTCTCTTTTTTTTTTCTTCTTTTTTTTTTTTCTTTTCGTTTTCTTTTCTTTCTATTCTTCTTCTCTTTTTTTTTCTTTTCTTTTCCACGTGATTTCTCTTTTTTTTTTTTTTTCACGTTTTTTTTTTTCTCTTTTTTTTTTGTGGGCCGTACGGACAGATCCGTACGGATCTGGTCCGTACGGCCACGTGGCCTATTTTTTTTTTTTTTTTTTTTTTTTTTGCTGTTTTCTTTCTTCTCTTTTTTTTTGTTTGACAAAGTTTCTTTTTTTTTCTTTTCTTTCTCCCCTTTTTTCGAGAAAGTTTCTTCTCTTTTTTTTTTTTTTTTTTTTTTGCTCATCATGATAATGCGTTTTTTGTGCAAATCTAGATGTTCATGCATGTACTATTTGTAGATTGAGCATGATAGCATACCTGAAAATCTTTGCAAATTTGGGAATTTGGAGCTTGCAGTGATGTTGAGCCCTTCTTGATTTTGCGGAGATTTTGAGGTTTCGAAAGTTTGGAGTCTCGGAGCTCGCAGCGATGTTGAGCCCATCTTCAAACTTTCTATTTCCGTCGGGGTATTTCCTTTTTTCTTTGGAATTGCCCCGGGGTCATGCCAAAATTTCGCCAGATTTTTGGTGGGACAAAGTGACCCCTTTTTTTTTTAGCGAAATCCTGTCATTTTGATGACGATCTTTTTCTTTTCCAACCTTTGCAGGTGGTTCCTCCAGAGCGAACAAGGGTAAAGAGCCTGTTACAAGCGTACCTCGTCGATCCGCCAGATCTTCTAATGTGGCCGTTCAGCAGGCCTGGGAGAAGGTATGATTCTTCCTTTTTCTTTTTCTGCTTCTTTCATGGGGCTTTCCATGTTCTGATTTGTTTTCTCACCCTGCTGCTGCTTTTTTTTTTTTTAGCAGAGGATGAAGACTTGGCGATGCCTGAGGTTCCGACCGATGAGGCGGTGATGGAGCCGATTATGGCATCTGAAGAAGAACCTAGGGACTCTGGAATGACTCCGGAATCTCCAATTGGTATAACTTCTTTCGCTTTCTCTTTTTTTTTTGCCTGCGACTTGATTTGCTAACATTTTTTCTTGTCAGCTGACTTGCCACAGGATTCCGACGACTTTGAACCATCAATGGACGCAAATGTCGATGATGCTTCTGATGAGTTCATGGAGGAAGAGAGTGTTCCGCCAGTCGTCGAAGAAGGTACTTTGTAGTGATGACCCTGATGATGTTTTTTTTTTTTTTTTTAACAGGATCATATTCATACCTTTTTGTGTTTCATTTGCAGGTTTTGAAGTGACAGAAGAGAGTCCATCGCTTTCTTCAGAACCAGAGCAAGGGATGCCAGAGGTCGATCCGGAGGTAGGGACCAGTTCTGACATGATTGGGGAGATGCCTCGTGTTGAGATTCCCTCTCCAGTGGCTCCAAGTGAAAAGAGTTCTTTTGTTACTCTTCCAATGGGACATGACATGAGCAGCCGATCAGCGGAGAAGGGTGAATCTTCATCCAGTTCGCCTCTTCAATTTGCGAAGAAGGTGCTGGCTCGGGTTTTGAGTTCTTGGATCAAGACTCTCCTTTCTGGACACTTGGAAGCAGGATTTGGCATGATCCCACATGTGCAGGAGATTCTCACTGATACCGAAGAGGTTGGTCTGGATGTCACAGGTGCCAGGGCGACCGTTGATAGGATCATTGCACTGGGTGACAAGTGGTTTGAGACCATGGGCTTCCCTGACGACCAATTCTTCAAGGAGATGTTCTTGGACCCTGCTGATAAGGCTAAGTCTGACCTGAATGAGGCTACACAAAGCAAGAAGCAGCTAGTTCGGGAGAAGAACAAGGAAGAGCTAGCCATCATCGGATTGAGGCATGACCTTAACGTCCTTGATAGGGAAGTTGAGGAGGCCAGAAAACGTCTTGAGCATTTGAAGGCACAAGTCGATGCGAAGTGGGCTGCTATAACAGAGGCTCGTGACAGGGAGAGTACTCTGATCCGCAGGGTTGCAGATGCCGGTCAAGTTCTCGAGAGGAGGACTCTAGAAAACGAACGATGGCAAACTGCTGGGGAAGAGCTTCCCGGTGTAAAAGAAGGGTTACGGCATTCGCCAGCATCTCATGGCAAGTTCCTGAAGAAGCGTGCCTTGGAAACTCTGACGGATGAGGCCAAAAGTTTGCTTGAGGAGCTGAAGCTTTGGCTGGAGACCATTTTTGGCTGAGCTCCTGATTTTTTATAGCAGAAACCATTCTTCTTTTTTTTTTTGGTACCACATGTATTTTTTTGGTACTTCTTTTTTTTTTGCAGTGCTTGTGAACACTTTTTTTTGGTACCACATGTATTTTTTTGGTACTTTTTTTTTGTAATGCTTGTGAACACTTTCCTTTTTTTTTGGTACCACATGTATTTTTTGGTACTCTTTTTTTTTTTTTTTGTTTTCCCTACGCTCACTCAAATCTTTTTGTGATGAAAGCGATTGCTAAATGGGATTTGATCAAAAGCTTTGTCATTTTGTGAAAATCTTTTGTCAAATAATTGTTTTGGTAGGGGAAACGAATTTGGCGTGAAAGCCGGATTTTTGTGGCATTTACAGCCAGTTTTGACATGAGAGTCAGGTTTTTTTTTGTGTGGCATTTATAGCCGATTTTTGAGATGGCATAAGAGCCAAAAATTTTGTTCGTGGCGTGGGAGCCAATTTTGAGATGGCATGGAAGCCGAAATTTTATGACGTAAAAGCCAAAATTTGGGTTGGCATGGAAGCCGAAATTTTATGGCGTAAAAGCCAAAATTTGGGTTGGCATGGAAGCCGGTGTTTGTTTTGTTGGCATTTATAGCCAGTTTGGTGGCATTGATAGCCAATTTGTGGCATTTATAGCCGGTTTGGTGGCATTGATAGCCATTTTTGAAAGCCAAGTTTTGGTTTGTCGGCGTGAAAGCCAATTTTTTGTGGCATTGATAGCCGGTTTGTGGCATTTATAGCCGGTTTGGTGGCATTGATAGCCGGTTTTTGGGCAAAAGAGCCAGGTTTTGGCGTTTATAGCCAGATTTTTTTTTTTTGCTTTCAAAATGCAGGTATCGACTAAATGTCGCCTCCCCGCTGAATGGTCTTGCAAGTATCGATGGAATGTCGCTTCCTTGCTCATTCGGTTTTGCGAGTATTGATGGAATGTCAATTCCTCGCGGGTTAGGTTTTGCAAGTATCGATGGAATGTCGCTTCCTCGCGAATTGGGGTGCAAATATCGACTAAGCGTCGCTTCCCTGCTTTTACCAAAACTTTTGATTTTGCGGGTACTGACTTGATGTCGTTTCCCCGTGATTTTTGAAATTTGAGGTTTTCTCGAACCATTTGTAATTTTGGGTTGTGGATAGCAACTGGTATGTTGCATCTCCACGATTTTTGAAATTGGGTTGTGGATATCAACTGGTTTGTTGCTTCTCCACGGTTTTTGGATTTTGCAAGTATCGACGAAATGTCGCTTCCCTGCGATTTTGGGTGCAAGTATCGATGGAATGTCGCATCCTTGCTTTTTTTCAAAATTTTTGTTTTGCGGGTACTGACTTTGATGTCATATCCCCACGATTTTTGAAAAACCATTTTTTTTGTTTAAAGACACGAGGGTCGTAAATTTTGACCTAGAACCATTTGGCGGTAAAAGGTAAGGTGGACTAGGGTGGAAATCCCTGAATCCGGATTTTTGTTTCAAACCATGAATTTTGGTTCAAGGATCGAAAGCTTTGGTCAAGTCAGGGAGAGGCTCCTAAACTTGGATTTTTTTGTTTTTGAACAATGAAACGATAAAAATAAGCATTGTTTTTGAATCTCTAGAAATTTTGACATTTGATATGAAAATTCTAAAGAGAGTGGGTTTGACGAGCGAGTACCTGAGAACAGGTTTTGGCCATACAGGCATTGCTCTTACCCAGTTGGGTAAGTCTTCAAGGGTAGTACCGCTTCAAGAACTTGCCGTTGATAGGCAGCATACATCTGTCGCCTTCCATGTTTAGGAGGGCATATGCGCCATTGGAGAAGACCTTGTCGATGACGTAGGGTCCCTCCCATTTTGGTTCAAATTTGCCTTTTGATTTGTGTGCGAAGACCATTGGTCTTTTTACCGCAAGAACCAAGTCACCCTTTTTGTAGGCGCGTTGCCTGACCTTTTTGTCAAAAGATCCTGCCATGCGTGCTTGGTAAAGTTCAATGCTTTGTCGAGCTTCGAGCCGTCTCTCGTCGAGATTGTCCAGCTCATGGAGTCGCAATTTGACATTGCTTTCTTGAGTCATGTCATTTTGTAGAGATACCCTCAGAGAAGGAATTTGTACCTCTAGGGGCACGACAGCTTCGCATCCATAGACCAAGGAGAATGGTGTGCTATGGGTTGGTCCTCGAACGGTGGTTCGATAGGCCCACAAAGCTTCAGACAGTTTATCGCTCCAGTCTCTTTTGTGACTAGAGACCATTTTCTTGAGGATTTTGCAGAGTGTCTTGTTGAAGGCTTCTGCTAATCCGTTTGCTGCCGGATTGTATGGAGTCGAAGGACAGCTTTGAATTTTGTATTTGTCGCAGAACCTGTAGAATCGATGATCCCGGAATTGTGGTCCGTTATCATGGACGAATCTTTTGGGTATGCCAAAACGACAAATGATATTGGTGCGTAGGAACTGAAGAACTGATGAGGTCTTCATTTCGTTGAACGCAAATGCTTCTGACCACTTGGAGAAATAATCCGTTGCGGCGAAGATGAAGCGATGACCTTTGCTTGAAGGGGGAGAGATAGGACCTATGATGTCCATGCCCCATGCTTCGAAAGACCATGAGATTGCTGTAGGATGTAGCCATTCCGGAGGCATGTGAATGTAGTCTCCATGAACTTGGCATTGTTGGCAGCGCTTAGCAAATTGCATTGCATCAGCAACCATGGTAGGCCAATAGTAACCTAACCTTTTTATCTGATCATAGAGCTTAGGACCTGCCTGATGGGCTCCACAAAGACCAGCATGAACTTCTTTAAGTGTTTCTTCGGCCTCTTGTTGTGACAAGCAGCGTAGGAGTACTCCATTGAAGGATTTCCTGTAAAGGATTTTCGAAGGGATATCCAAATGAAAGTTTGGGGCTCGCCTTTGGATGCTTACCCGTTCTTTTGGATCTTCAGGTAGGATTCCGAACATAGTGTAATCAATGAACGGGTCCCTCCAGTCGCCGATTGAAGTTTGAAGGATAGAGATCCGACTTCCAACCACTCGGTGGCATTCAGCAACTGCTTGGTGTGTGTTAAGAGGAGGGAGGATCCTTCTCTCACTCACTGTAATTTGCATGTTTTCCCCTTCCTGGGTCGCCATTGATGCGGCAAGTCCGGCCAGGGCATCTGCACGGATGTTTTCACCTCTACGAATGTGGGTGATGTTGCAGATGTCAAACTTTTGCAGAAGTGATTGTGCCTTGTTGTAGTAAGGCAGCAGATCAGGCTTCCTGACTTCATATTTCTGATTCATCTGGTTGACGATCAGTTGAGAGTCTCCAAAGACTTCCAGCATAGTGATACCGGATTCGATGGCGAGTTCCAATCCTAGGATCAGAGCTTGGTATTCAGCTGCATTGTTTGTGCATGATTCCAATAGCGAGAAAGCGTGTGGAATCATGCATTTGTCGGGGCTAACAAAGAGGATGCCAACTCCCGAGATCAGCTTTCTGTTTTCATTTGTCCTGGTTGCACCGTCAAAGTACATGTCCCAGGAGGCATTTGGTGAGGAAGTCTCCACGTTGTAGACAGGTTCGTCTGGGAGATCATCTCTGAGTGGAGAATCTTTAGGCAATGGATGCTCTGCGAGAAAATCTGCTAGAGCTTGGCCTTTGATTGCTTTTTGTGGCACATACCTTATATCAAATTGTGATAGAAGGATGGACCATTTTGCCAGTCGGGCATTGAGAGAACCTGCCTTTGTGACAAGGACCTTCAAGAGGTTGATCCTCGAGACCAGGTAGACTGTGTTGGAAAGCAAGTAGTGACGTAGCTTTTGTACGGCGAACATCACTGCAAGGCATTCTTTTTCGACTGGAGAGTAGCGATGCTCTGCACCTACTAGCATGCGGCTGAGGTAGTATAGAGCAGCTTCTTTTCCCTCACCATTCTCTTGTGCAAGCAAAGCGCCTACAGAATGATCAAGAGCTCTTGTGTACAAGATGAATGGTTTTCCAGTGGCAGGGGCAGCTAACACTGGAGGTTTGGTCAGGTATGACTTGATATCTTGAAATGCGGCTTCACAGTCGGCATCCCAGACAAAGTCTACACCCTTTTTCATCAATCGAGAGAATGGACGGCATTTCCCCGAAAGATTGGAGATGAACCGTCTGATGTAGGCCAATCTCCCTTGGAGCCCTTTTAGTTCTCTCAAGGTTCTTGGAGAGGGCATTTCTAGAATAGCCTTGACTTTTATGGGGTCAAGTTCTATTCCAGCTTTCCGAACAAGGAATCCGAGAAACTTACCCGACGAGACGCCGAAGAAGCATTTTAGAGGATTCATCCGCAGTTTGTGTTTGCGAAGTCGGAGGAAGACTTCCCGAAGATCTTTGAGATGGTCTTCTTTTCTTCTGCTTTTGACGGCGAGGTCATCAACGTAACATTCGACCGTCTTGTGCTGCATATCTTGGAATATTTTCATCATAGCCCTCTGATATGTGGCACCAGCATTTTTCAGACCAAATGGCATGACAGTGTAGCAATACACGCCAAATGGAGTCCGAAAAGATGTGTGTTTTTCATCCTCGGGATGCATCTTTATCTGATTGTAGCCAGAGAAGCCATCCATGAATGTCATTCGCTCGAATCCGCAGGTATTGTCAATCATCACCTCCGGTATGGGGAGCGGGAATTCATCTTTAGGGCAAGCGCCATTCAAGTCTCTATAGTCAATACAGACTCTGATCTGCCCATTTTTTTTTTCACGGGGACAATGTTGGCCAACCATTCTGGATGTTGTTCCTCACGGATGAAGCCAACGCTTTTGAGTTTTTGAACTTCTTGTTCAATTTTATCCATCACATCTGGACGGAATCTTCTTTGGCCTTGTTTGACAGGCTTGATGTCTTCTTGAAGATTGAGTTTGTGGACTGCTACTTTGGGGTCTAAACCAGGCATTTCTGCATAGGACCATGCAAAGCAATCAACGAACTCACGAAGAAAAGTGATATACTCGGGTAACTCATCATCCTTTATATTCTTGCTTATGAATACAGGACGTGGGTTATCTGGTGTTCCCAAGTCTATCTTTTCAACAGGATCTTCTGTCGGAAGGTTCGAAGGTGGTTCCTCCACAATATTTTCGGAGGCTTCCAACTCAACGAAACCTTCTGGAGTTTCAACTGCATTAACAGACCAAGGCTCTGTTCCTTTCCATGGATTTTCTTGATTGGTGATCTTCTCAAGGCTTGCTATGAGATAGTCCCAATCGCCTGTTGAGTCTGGTATTTCTTTTGGAGACGAGGGTTCTTCTGGGTCAGGATGCCACAAGTCTGTATTATCGGACGATTCCTCTTTATCATCAGAGAAATCATACCAATTGGATGAGCTTCCTGGATCTTTGTCAGGTAACTCTTTAAAGAGATTTCCAAGGAGATCGATGTCTTCGTGGACTTTAGATGTTGAGGCTTGGTCGGTAAAACGACTTTTAAGCCTTTGTGTCAACTGTCTCAGAGGAGTGTCGGGATCATACCCTAACCCATATGAAGACTTTTCTACATGACCGTAGAGTCTCCAATCTTCCAGCTGGCTTTTGGTCAAGGCGGGCTCCAATGGCGTGAGAATACCGCGTCTTTCTCCCAAACCGACTGGGTTTTGAGCGTCATAGCCCATCTTCTTCATAATTGCTTGTGCCACAGGACTATATAGAGATAGCTGAGGCATACCTTCATTTTGGAAAGGTTCCAGCATGGAATTTGATGAAGAAGCGTCCGATCTATGGAAGAAGATCGGCCTTTGCTTTGGTGATGTTGCCGGAACAACAAAGGTAGCAGACGTCGGATCTTCTACATCAGCAGGTGTCTCCATCGGAGTGAGAGCAGGCTGAACTTGCTGAGTGTCAGCTTGGCTTGACGATGCATCGTCTTCTGGCTCTGAGTCCGAGTCTGTGTCTTGCATGATAGACACGAGATAGACAACAAATTTGCCCCCAGGCTTTTGTTTCGCCTTCTTCACTTTAGTCGTGATGACCAAAGGTTTTGAAGATTTGAGGGAGATGAGGAAGGGAGATTGACTACTCTCTTCTAATTTGCCGGAGGGGTTATTTTCTTCCGGTGATTTTTGAGGAGCCTTGCCTTTATCTTTCTGGAGATTTTCAGCAGGGGGTGCTGTTTCCTCTTCTTCTTTTTCTCCTTCATACATCTGGGAGTCTGCGAAGTGGACTTCTTTACCTTTGAAGGGTTTTCTGTCCGCAAAGACGCGATGTACCATGCCGTCGTCGCCGACGAACTTGATGCATTGATGTAGAGTTGAAGGGACAACACCGTTCTCGTGTATCCAAGGACGTCCGAGAAGAATGTTGTAGCATGAGGGGGTTTTTATTGCATACACAGTGACCTCAGAGATAAGATCACCGATTTGTAATTTGAACCTGATTTTGCCGATAGGCCTTTGAGCGCTCCCATCGTATCCAAAGATAGATACAGATGTGTGGCTTAGCTTGCTGGGTGGGATGCCCAACTCTTCAAGAGCCGAAGTGGAGATAAGGTTGAGTGCAGAACCTGGGTCGATCTGAACTCTATGTATTGGCATTTCTTTGATGTACCCTGTGAAGTACAGGGGTCGGTTGTGCCTTGCTTCGCCAAGTAGGAGGTCTTCCTTAGTGAAGGCGATGGTTGCACAGGCTGCCTTTTGAACCGAGAGGCATTGGATGCATAATCCCTCGCTTTTCTCTTTTTCTCCTTTTAGGGAGGTTTCTGAGTTTTTGACCCGGTAGTCCATTTCAATTTGGAGGACTTGTGGGGCATGTTTGTCGACATCCTCATTCAGTTTTTGCAATTCTGAGATGAGATTATCACGAGTGCGTGGAGACATTCGTAATAAATCCAGGATGTGAAGACGTGCAGGTATGTGTTTGAAGTGCTCAACCAAGTCATACTTGAAAGCCTCCTTAGGGCCTGCATGTTCATCATTGTTGCCACTGGGGGCGCTTACAACATCTTTTCCCGAAGGATTTACATAAGTAAAGGAAGATTGGTTGTAACTCTTGTGGTAGTCCCGGCCCGAACGGGTGCCTCTACCAACTTCGAGAGCTTCTTGAGAAGGATCTTCGTTTGGAAGATTGTCTTCAGGATCAAGAGGCTGTCGTTTTTCATCTACTGGGGATGTATCTGCAACAGAGTTGCCATCCTCAGTGATTGTGTTGCACGGAGCATTTTCCGGGAGCAAGTCCTGAACAGCATCCAGCAGCTTTTCTTCTTCGTTGACCCATCCATCATCCCAAGTTGGGTTTTCTTCATGATGATGAGTCGGGAAGAATGTGTATCCTGAAGTCACAGTCTCAGGAGAAGAAACCTGAGAGGGTGTCATCTCTGTAAAAGTCACGTGAGACAAGGTAGCTCCAGAGGATACATTGCTAGGCGTCGTCGGAGTGTAGGTAATCTCATCAGACGACGCTTCAGAAGAGCTATAGTCCTGATATATTACATTACAGGAAGCTCTGATAGGAGATGTTGCCTGCTCGGAGTCAGACTCATCCTCGGATGTAAGAAGATCGTCAATCCAGCAATGTTCTCCATTTTCAGGAGTTGAGGGAGGAGGTACCTGATGGGCTTCAGGGACTTCCGGCTCTGGATTGTGAGGAATCTCGTTGACGCGGTCTTGCTCTTGTTCTAGAGCGAGACGCTGCAAGATCCTTGCATATTCTTCAAGATCAGGCATGGGAGCCAGATCCTCTTCTTCGTCTTCTCCGTGTGGCTCAACATAGTTGATTTCCACTGGAGCAATGACAGGTGCTGGGTTAACAGCATCTTCTTGTGCAGCCTCTTGGTCTTCTTCATCATCAGACCAGGATCCTTGTGGTTGCAAGGGGTTATACCAGATTACTGGCATAAGGTGAGTTTCAGGAACCCATTCTTCATCGGAGAGATATTCTCCTGTTTCAAGAGATTCCTCCCACTCATCGGTGTAGTTGGGCTCGAATCCATCGTCGGTGTCGCTGGACTCGTATCCATCAATAGAGAATCCAACTACCGAGTTGCAGGAGTATGATGCCCCCTGCATAGCTTCTTCTCTGAATTGAGGTGGCATGAAATCACTGAGAGTGAGTTTTCTTACCCCCTTTGAAGTCTCTGGAAGGGACGTTTCTGTTGCCCCGAGTGAAGTGGTAGAGGAGGCCTCTGCCTTTTCATGGACTTCTTGTTTTGGCTGGGTCTTCTCTTGCCGTTTGAGCCTGAGGAGATGTTTCCTAGCCTGCCTTCGCTGTTGAGCTGTTGGCTTTGTTTTGACGATCTCCCAGTTTTCATCTTCCAGGAGATCGGGATGTACCCATATAGGTTGTCCGTCTGGTGTCGGGAAAGGAACCAACACTTCGGACGTTTGAATTCTTTTTATCACCTTGAAGGAAGTAGTGATCTTCTTCTTCGGTGATTTTGGTGTTTGTCCACGTGACACCATGTTGACGGAGGCGGGGCCATAGTTTTTATCAAAGGTTATGACTCCGTTCCTCCACATCTCATTGATCTTCTCTCTCACAACGAAGCATTGATTGAGAGGATGTGAGATCATCTGGTGGTATGGACAGTACCGAGGATCGTTGGTTTTGCCAACGTCTCCCGGTCTTTTGGGCTCTGGCAAAATGAGTTTGCCATTTGCTAGGAGAGCCTCAAAGATTTCTTCAACGTCTTCATCGAACGGATATTTCTTTTCTACACGTTCTTTGAAGGCATCAGAGAGTTCAGGCCTTTTACCTGCAGTTTTGTTTTCAGCTTTCTTTGGCTGCCGAGGAGCTGACTTGGTTTGCACATTGAGGACCTCTTTCTTCTTTGGTTTAGAGGTTGCAACAGCAGTCGGCTCTTTCTTTGATGATTTCTGACTGTTGAGGTCTTTGATCACCGTTTCAGCTTCCATGGAAGCTTCGAGGAGCTCCCCCAGGTTCTTTGATTTGTTGCCGATGATCATGGAGCGGATTTTAGCTCTCATGTTGTTTCGGCAGATGTCGACTAGCGACGCTTGTGGCAGTACATCTGAGCATTTGTACGCCATTGCTTTCCACTTGTGAATGAAGTCATAAGTTGACTCATTCTCTCCCTGTTTTAGGCTGCAGAGCTGAGCCATAGTAACAGGATGATCCTCACCTTGGAAGTGGGTCAGGAAGCGTGTCTCCAGCATAGCCCAGTTCTGAATGGAGTTCTCCGGCAGAGTGGAGTACCAATCGAAGGCCGTACCTTTTAGGGTACTTGCAAAGAGGCGAATCTTGAGTGCATCTTGATCCGCGATAGCTCCCGTCAAGATCTTGAAGTGGATGACGTGCTGTCTGGCCGATCCTTTCCCCGTATATGTTTGGAGAGTAGGATGCTTGAATTTTGTGGGGAACGGGACCGAGTCCATCCACAAAGGATATGGTGGCTTGATCCCATGCTCTTTGAGTATATCCTCTTCTTTAGCTTTGGCGAGGATACTGTCTACGTCCTTTTTGGTAAGGGCGCGTGACTCATTTTCTTCACAATTCTCCTCGTTATTGGAGGTGGCGGCTCAGAACTTGTAGCCAAGACGTTCATCCCTCGGGATTCGAACGAAGAAATCGTCCTGGTGACCGAGCTGGGGCTCATTCTTTTTGATGAAGAGCTTGATGAAGGATTACTCTCCCGTCCTTGGCTTGAAGGGGCAGGAGATTCTTCGGGATGTCTTCGTGTCCCGGTGACGCTACGGGTCACCGGACGTCGGACATGGATTTTTGATGCTGACTTTTGGCGTCTTCTGGTTTTTCCAACCATATGGACGGCAGCAACTTGGTCGGGTCTTTCTTTTTCGACCCATTTGTGGGAGACTTGAAGTGTAGGAGGCTGGGTCCATTGCTTCTCTAGTCTCTTTTGTCGATATGACGCACGGCGGCGTGCTCGACGAGCTATTTGAGCTTCAGTCAGCTCTGGCTGGGCTCTGACGATGAAGGATGTGCTCCCTCGGGCGCAGCAGCCGAGCCTGTCTTCTTTGTAGCTAGGCAAGGACAGGATCCGGACCCGGTCCTTTGCCTGTTGCAGCGAAGCTTTGAACCTTTCGAGTTCGGCCCCTGTAGAGATGAAGGGTCGAACTGAAGGAGTGTAGGCCTTAGCAGGTGCTTGTAGAGGCCTGGTGATGCATGATCTAATTTTGGGCCTGTAGGAACAAGCCGGCTCATGCTGGGTTGACTTGGGAGTCAAGTTGGAGATGGGTCTCTCCTCTTTCATGTAGGCAAGAGGGTAGAACTGGTTTTCTTTGAGTGGGGCCAGGTATGCTGGCTTGGTGGATGTTTGAGACCTTCTTTGTTTTGGGGAAGGTCTTGGAGACCAAGTCTTAGGGTAGACCTGGTTGGTTGTTGGTCGAGGCTTCGCGGGGGTGCCGCGGGCTTCGGGCTTTTGGGCGCTTGCCTTTGGTGTCACGGGAGTAACACGTTGAGAGGCGATTTTCTGCCTTTTGGCAGGCGCAGTTTGTTCTTCGGGAAGTGGGAATGGTCCCAGTGTCCCAAAGACGATGGTCCGGGGAGTCGAGGTCGACCCGGAGTTCAGAGAGTTGCCGAGGGAGTTGATGCTTCGGCAGCTGGCAGGGCGCTTATGGGTGCGCGTGCTTTGCTTCTGTTGAAGCATGAGTTGGTGCTTGTTCTCATCGAAGACAATGGTTAAGGCTGCCATTGTTAGTTTCGAAAAAGTTCTGAAACAAGACCACATCCATTAGTAATCACAAGAATAATGATCATAAATGGGAATTTCTATGCTTTTGTCTGTTCAAATCGCTCAAGGGACATAACCCAAGCAATATGAGGAAGGCAAAAAGCCATAGAGGGTACAATTGTTCTGACAGCAAGTATGGTGAGCCCAGAATGAGCGTTCCAGTGACTGCTAGAAGCAATTGTAAACCTAAATTCGACTTATCGAGAAGCAGGGCTTGCTCGAAATAAGAAGAATATAAGGTAGGAGTTACAAATGTGCCGGTCACAGATACAGTAGACCCTGAAAGGGCGTACCAGTATTGCTATGCACAAATGTTGGAGATCGCATCCACGAGATGGGATTCTCTTTTTTTTTTTTGAAATGTCAAGATTGGATTCATCAAAGAGAGCAGATGGTATTCCGATCCGAATACGGGCTCAACGATTTCCGCGAGCACCAGTACCCAGAAGGGAAAGAACCACAATTTCTCGGATCTGAATCTAAAATGACGAGAGTTTTTTTTTGAAGATTTTTTTTTTTAAGATTTTCATTTTTTTTTTTTTTAAAAAATCTTTTTTTTTTTGTTTAAGATTTTTTTTGAAAATCCTTTTTTTATTTTTTATTTTTTATTTTTTTTTATTTTGATTTTTTTATTTTTTTTTAAGATTTTTTTTTGAAAATCTTTTTTTTTATTTTTGATTTTTTTTTTATTTTTAAGATTTAAAGACGAGAGAGTACACATAGGCCTCCTAACCCGGTCTTATGAAACCTCAATTGATAGAATTGCCCCCAGGTAAGGGTAGGATTACTTAATGAACCCGTTTGGAGGACCCTTGCCTAGAACAGTCAAGCTGTCTCCACACTCTGGACAAGGCTTTTCTTGAATCAATCGTGATCAAAGAACGCAATTGGTTTAACCTTAGTGGTCTATGTCCCTTTTTTTTTTATAAAAATCCCAAATAGACTCATCGAAGAGAAACGATGGCCCAAAACCTTAGTCGAACGGGCTCAACATTTCTGCAAGCACCAAAGAACGATAGGATAGGAACAAAGTTTCTCAATTTTGAATCCAAACTAAGAAAACTAATTTTTTTTATTTTTATTTTTTTTTTTTTTTAATATTTTTTTTTTTGAAATCTCTAATGAACTCATCGAAGAGAAACGATGGCCCAAAACCTTAGTCGAACGGGCTCAACATTTCTGCAAGCACCAAAGAACGATAGGATAGGATCAAAGTTTCTCAATTTTGAATTCAAACTAAGAAAACTGATTTTTTTATTATTATTATTTTTTTTTATATTTTTTTAAATCTCTAATGAACTCATCGAAGAGAAACGATGGCCCAAAACCTTAGTCGAACGGGCTCAACATTTCTGCAAGCACCAAAGAACGATAGGATAGGATCAAAGTTTCTCAATTTTGAATTCAAACTAAGAAAACTGATTTTTTTTATTTTTATTTTTTTAATATTTTTTTTTTTGAAATCTCTAATGAACTCATCGAAGAGAAACGATGGTCCAAAACCTTAGTCGAACGGGCTCAACATTTCTGCAAGCGCCAAAGAACGATAGGATAGGATCAAAGTTTCTCAATTTTGAATTCAAACTAAGAAAACTGATTTTTTTTTATTTTATTTTTTTTTAATATTTTTTTTTTGAAATCTCTAATGAACTCATCGAAGAGAAACGATGGTCCAAAACCTTAGTCGAACGGGCTCAACATTTCTGCAAGCGCCAAAGAACGATAGGATAGGATCAAAGTTTCTCAATTTTGAATTCAAACTAAGAAAACTGATTTTTGTTTTTTGAAAAGAGAAAGAATGGAAACAAACTCAAAGAAATAGAAATTTCCAAAAAATCCCATCTCATTTTTTTTTTTAGGATGCAAAATCCAACATAGGCTACCAGCTAGAAAGTAGCCAAGGAATCCGGAAAAGAAGTATAAGCATAGAGCAAAAAGTATGATATGCAAATATTTCATTTCCAAGCACCGTGTTCTCAAATGAACGAGTCCCACCGGGTGTGCCAGCTTGATGGAACGCGCTCCGTGGCGCCCGCTGGGGCGGCTACCGGGGTCGGCGGAACGTGGGAGTCCGTCGGGTCCGACCCTTTCGCGCCCTGGCGGGCCCTGAAGCGTGCATCAACATTTCTTTTGTGTGGGTGTGCCAGATTTTCTATTTTACTTGGAATTGCAAGTGGTAATCCGGAGATCAACCTTCGCAAGTAAAAAGGAAATCAACTTCTTTCAAGTTTTCCATTGCACAAATATTTAAGAAAAGAGACATTTTCTTGGTTTGCCGTGAAAGGCGATTTTGTTTGGCATTTATAGCCGATTTTGGCGTTTATAGCCGATTTACAATTCTCATCAATAATGAAAGACAAGAGTTGTGATTTTTGTCTCTTTTAGAAAAATACAAACTACAATGAAAAGCAAGAAAAGGAAGATCTAACTTTTCAGGAGATTGTGGGGGACTCGTTCAGATTGACGGTCGCAAGCCATGTATGGGCTTCGCCATCATCCATGCAGATGAGAACAGAAGATGCTCTTGATTCGCTTGGCTTGGCTATAACCTCAGATTTTTAGAGGACAAAGACCAAGAGAAGGTCCTATGTCCAATAAAAAGCTAAGTAGACGGGCTGAAAAGCCACGTCTAAGCCATTGGAGGCAGCAGGAGAAGGCAAGGACCTTGGGGGGGGGTGCCCCCCAAGGGACTTTTGTCACCTTGTAGTGGTGGCCGGTGCAGAACTTCAGCAGAGTTTTCTCTCTTTTTTTTCTTTCTCTCAGATCTCTTTCTGATCCTCTGATTTTCTCCTCTTTTTTCTGATCTTTTTTCCGATCTTCTTCCGATCTTTTTTTCGATCTTCTTCCGATCTTCTTCCGATCTCAATTTCAATGGAATGCTCTCCTATTTATAGGCCTTTGGTAGCCATTTAGGAGGGTTTATGAGCCTTAATGGCTTTAATGGGAGGAGTTACAAGATTTATTTCTTGATTTTGTAACTCCTTTTTCCTTGAATCTGATTGGCCGATGGAGATTAAGGGCTTTTAATCACCTTAATTACCATAATGGGAGGAGTTTCATGGTTTAAATGCCATGAATCAATTGACTTGTAACTCCCAAATGCTTGCTTCTGATTGGGCCGTCCAAAGAAATGAATTAATGACTGCAATAAAGCTAGTCAATTAACCACATTAATTGGTCGCCGAGCAGTCGAAGAGTCGCGGGCCATGCCGTGTCTTCTGGAATTCTTCTGGCGATGATCATCGATGGATCTACATGCTGATCGACATCGGATGAACATGTAACTTCAGACATTGATAGCTAAGAGTGGGCCGGTGACATCTGTCTTGTCGATTTCACGATCGGTCGGACAGAAAGTGCACTTTCTTGGTCAGCCGGTTGGCAATCTTGGAGCGATCACTGATGATTTTATGCTTTTGGAGGTTGACCCGTGATTTTGACGGATGTCGTCGGATATGAGTCAATTTCAAGCACTAAAAATCACATTTTCAGGAAACCACAGGGGCCAAAGTGCGCGAAACGCGAAAAAAGACGGAAAAACGGGTCACCGGCGGAAAATCCGGTGACCCGGACCTCCATGGTCGCCGGCGACCATGGACCGGCGACCATGGGCCATGGTCGCCGGCGACCATGGACCGGCGACCATGGCCCATGGTCGCAGGGGCCTGCGACCATGGGCCATGGTCGCAGGGGTCTGCGACCCTGGGGGATTTTTCCCCTTCGGAGCCCGTTTTGCGGTCGTTTTGAAGTCTTTTTCGTCGCCGTTTTCTTCTGTATTTTTCTTGACATTTCTTCTCATTTATTGGCTTGATTTCCCTGTAGAAAACTTGATGAGAATCCTTGCATTTTTAGAGTGCAAAGTTTCTAATTTTCCGGGAAAGCCGAAGACTTTGTCGCGTAGAGCTGCTGATTTTCCGCCAGAAGTCGAAACTTGGTCAAACGATGTCGGAATGACCTGAAATTTGAGGTGAAGCCTCCTGAGCAATAAATAAGACCAACCATAGGCTTTTGTTTGAGTTTTGAAGCCGTTTGGGGTCCCGTCGATGCTTCACTTGATTTTGCTGCGGGGAAAATGCCGAGCTTTGATGTGCGGTCAAACGATGTCCGATTGACCTGAAATTTGACGAGGAGCCTATTGGAGTCATTTTGAGACGTTCCATGGGCTCCGTTTTGGATGTCATGGTCCCGGGTTGCTCTGCCGCCGGTAGGCTTGATTTTCTCTCGGAGCATCGAAACCTGGTCAAACGTTTTCGGAATGACCTGAAATTTGACGTGCAGCCTTTTGGAAGCATGTTGAAGCCACTCATGCACTTGGTTTGATGAGCGAAGGCTCCGGTGGTTTCCGCCGCCGGGAGGCTTGATTTTGCTGCTCGAGCATTGATGGAGGGTCAAACGTTGTCGGTTTGACTTGAAATTTGGCATGAAGCCCTTTTGAGACATGCTGGAGTCATCTGTAGGCTCTGATCGAAGTTTTGACGTCTCCGATGATGTCGCCGCCGGGAGCGCCATTTTAGCTGTCGGAGAAGCGAAGTTAGGCCAAATGATTCTGAAATGGCCCGAAACTTCATATGTACTCTTCTCTTGGCTATCTTGAAGGATCTTGCAGTTTTTGTTTGATTCTGACAAGATTTGATTTTTTGAGAAGTTGCATTGCCTATTTATGGCAGGTTGCGACTTCATGCAGCTTTCTTGATGTTGAAGAGGCAAAGTGACATTTTTGGTGTCAACAGTTACCTTTTGTTTTCCTATACAAATAGGTTCAGGCTTGAGAGCATACTTTTGAGCTTCCGTTCTATTTGGAAGAGGCTCAATTATCCCCCCTTTTTCTAAACTACTTGGATTTTCAACGTCGTAACCCATTTTTTACATCATTTTAATAGAATTTGGGTGATAACGACTAATATCCACCAGGCCTGTAGTTAATATTTCATTAGATTCCTCGGGTAACTTTGACGCTTCACCATGCACAAACTTGATGAGTGAGTATTTTTCATTTTCTCTTAGGAGAGTTGGATTTTCTTCCTCTGGAACACATGTATCTATTTTGGTTAGAGAGATAATGACTTCTTTCAAGACCTCCTTTGTTTCCTGAACTGGACACAGTAGAGATGTCCCTGATTTTCTCTGAGATTTAGGGATATATTGAAAAGTCGGTCTTCTTTTCGAGTCATCATTTTTGCTTGATTTGTTTGAGGATCATCTTCGATCTTATTTATGGTTTCACACCCAATATAAAACTTTGCATCTGCAAAATAGGATTCTGCTTTGGTGAAAGGATTTTCGTCAGCAATCACCTTTTTCTGAATGCCCTTGTAAAAATACTTGAAACATTGGTGTAATGTTGAAGGAATAATTCCATTCTCATGCAACCAAGGTCTTCCAAGTAACACGTTATAAGATGTCTGAGCATCAATAACATGAAACGCGCCCTTTGTAGTCAAGTCACCAACTGTGAGTTTGAGCCTAATCGTCCCCAAAGCTTGTTGGCTACTTTGGTTGAAACCAGTTATAACCAAGTTTGAAGATTCAAGATCATTCATTGTCATGCCCAAAGATAACAATGTCTTGAGGGGAATAAGATTAACTGCAAACCCACAGTCTAGCATTATCCTATTCATTTTGACTTTGGCAAGAATCCCTTTGACAAATAAGGGTCTGTTATGTGCCTTCGTCCCCAAAAGAAGATCTTCATCTGTGAAAGAGATTGTAGCTAAACAGGCTGCACAAATATTTGGGCTAAATGTACTCTCAAGCTCTGTCTCAGTTTGATTTACTTCATTGAGAAATTCATCGGGATCAAGGAGAGCTTTGATAAGAGCCTCTCGAATATGTTGTGAAAGTCTTAAAACATCATACACACTTAGTGGTGCCTGAATCTTTTTCAAATGTGCCAAGACGTCATATTTTGTTGGAGACTTTTCATTCACAACTTTCTTTGCCCCCTGTTGAGATTGTACACCTGTAAACTCATTTCTTTCAATTGTGTTTTCTTTGGATTTCTTTTCAACCTGTGTTGTTCTCTCTGGTAACTGTTTCCTTGAACGAAGTTGGATTTGGCAAGATTCATTAGAGGTTTGCTCCACAATTTCTTCTTTAGGGATGTCTTTTTCTTCAATTTCGTCATGCTCTTCTTCAGTGGACTGAACCATGTGGCACGATGCTGCTTTTAATTGAGAGTCAATTTGATTTTCATCTCTTTTCATTTCATCCTGGTCAGCAACGAAGTTTACCATCATGATCTAGATAAATGAGCCATCTCAATGATCAATTGTGAGACATTCATGTTCCTGTTCAATTTCTTCAATAACAACACCATTTGTGTTATCATTTTTCTTTAAGTGAGTTATGATGCGGATTATGATTGGATTATTGGGATCACCATCCAAGTGTGCATACGGTGGGGGAACATAGCTCATCCCTTCTTCATCCCATGGAGTGTTCTCAAAATTTTCTGGTAAACTAGGCTCTATCAAGAATGTCCATGGCAGTCCTCTTTCAGCCAATTCTTCTCTTGTTGCTGGTAACCCAACTCTTCGAAGAACTTCAGCATTATAGATTACCGTTAATCTTTCAGCTTCCTCTTCTTCATTGAATGTATTTTCAAACCAATCTGAGAAGTCTGAAAATTCATCCATATGATCTTCCAGCCATTGAGTTCTTTCAATGATCTCCGAGAGGGATTCTATAACTGAATTATAATTGACTTCAAAACCAGTATTGTAACGAGAGGTAATTTCTACCTTTTTCTGGCTACCTTCAGCTTCATTTTTTTGTTTAGTGGCTATGTGAGCTACAAAGAATTCAGGTGGCATATATTCCCTTAGTGTCACTGGGACTCTAATTTATGATATGCCGGTTGCTTGCTGGTAATGAGCTCTATGTTTGATCACATATTTACTTTTCTTTGCAGGCATTTCATTTTGATGAAGTGGGTTACTCTTTGAAACATTTGTCTTTTCTTGAGGAGAGTTTGAGGTAATAACTTCTAGAGTTTTGCCCTCACTCGAATTTTTGTTCTTTTTCTTTCGAGTAGTAATCTCCTCCCACTCCTGTTTTTCAAGGGCAAAAACAGGGTTAGCATCAGCAGTTGCTTTGCTTTCTACAGTCTGATTTCCTGCTAACTTGATGGTCCCATCATCTATCAGAGCTTGTATCTTTTCTTTCAAGACAAAGCAATCAACAGTTTTATGATTAGTCATCCAATGGTATTTGCAAAATTTTAGATGATCGACTTTATCAACCTCATCAAGCCTTTTTGGTTTTGGTAATTCCAATAAATTTCTCTCCAAGAGTTCTCCAAGGAGATCTTCAACATCTTCATTCGGAAAAGGGTAAACCTTCTCCATTCTTTCTTTTAATGATGGACGCTTTTTTCCAGTGTTTTTCCTTTGTTCTGATTGAATCGGTTTATCCACTTGTTTGTCTTTGGATTTATCGACTTCAACAACGGTGACCTCTTTCTTTGGCTGTGCTTTCTGATGAGTTGTTGACTGTGATGGTGTTACTTTCTTAGTTTTGGCAACCTCTTTATTATGCGTTAAAGTGGAATTTTCCAGGTCATGAGCCCTTTGATTTAAGGCTTCAAACGTTTCCACAGGTGAGGCTAGAAGAGGATGTCGCATCTCATGATTTAGACCCCTCCAGAAAAGTTTGATCTTTTGCCTTTCTGAGAGTGGGGTAGGACAACGGAGACTAAGATCTCTCTAGCGTGATATATATTGCTTTGTAGTTTCATTGGGTCGCTGAGAGGCTTCAGTGAGTTCTTCAATCCCGACTTCTCGATTAATGCTGTAGAAGTGTTGGAGAAATGCATGTTTCATATCCTCCCATATTGCGATTGACCCAGCTGGTAGGTGTGAATATCACGTGAAAGCTCCTCCTTTTAATCCTGTTACAAATTGTCGCAAAAGGAGAGCTGGATTTTTCGCTGTGTCTCCACACATAAAGCAACAAAATGTGCTAAAAAATCGCTCGGATCACCTGAACCGTCAAAATTTTCAAATTTGGGCATTGTATATCTCGGTGGAAATGGGACTTCATCCATGTGGGATGGATAGGGTTTTTGATAATGAAAATCAATTTTCCCAGCAGGCGTTGTGACTTCCTTGACTGTTCGAAGCACAAAATCTTTAAGGGAATTTAGATCAACGTTATCATTTGATAAACTTGAAGACCGATCCTTAAATGGATTTTGTTTCAATGAGGCAATTTCTGCTTCCTTTTCATTTAATTTCTGTTACAATTCAGCTATTATCTCCTCCACTGTTTTATCTCCCTCAGCTCCTGTAACGAGAACATCAGCGAACGATTTTTGCGAAACAGATGGAGATGATGGAGTACTGACGTTATTGTGGTAGAAATTCTTCCTCCATGAAGATGGCCTCAGGTTGATCATAGAGTGGGTTACTCGAGAAAGATGACTCTTCTGCTGAGTTTGAAGAAGATGAAGAGTCAATTGAGTTGACAGATTTTGTTGTCCTCATTTTTCGAGTAGTCCTATTATTTTTCTTTCTTTGAGGCTTTGATGTGAGAACTACGAGACCACGCCTTTGTGCTGAAGACGATCCCTCGC
Source organism: Umbellularia californica (assembly GCA_028538565.1). Lineage (NCBI taxonomy): Eukaryota > Viridiplantae > Streptophyta > Magnoliopsida > Laurales > Lauraceae > Umbellularia > Umbellularia californica. The sequence goes on along the minus strand of JAPQWN010000008.1, from coordinate 15,788,820 downwards.
TTGTCCTTTTTGATTGACTTCGAGTTTGGGGGCGTGATTGACCTTCAGAGGTAACCATTACTGCTACAGTAGTCATTGGGGTCTTAGGTGTTTTGAAAACTTAGGTGTTTTGAAAACACTCTTAAGATTTGATGACTTTATTAGAGGTGCAAATCAGAATCCAAGAGCAGGGGTATCCTTTGCCCTATGAATCTTGCCTCCAGCATGTGGCGTCCTCTTTAGATCAAATGGTGAGACACTCCCGAACAACAAAGTAGGCGGGGCCAAGGCAGCTATGCGGATGATTACTGGTGCCAATTTGACTTTGAGTGCTGCTTCAGCAATAACGATCACATTGCGACTTTTGAATGCAACATTGATTGTTGATTCCATTTTCCCCTGCATTTCCACAGTAGGATTTAGTTAAAAGAATCAATAAATCTTTTCAAGATGAGAGGAAGAGTACGTCCCACTGGGTGTGCCAAAAATTTGTACACAATAAATTCATGCATAAATAAAGAAATGCACTAAAATTCATTGGATACAAATTCCCCTCCATTTAATGGGAGGTTTTACATTTAATTTTGTGGGTACATCATACTCCCGATCGTGAGAACTCATCGATCGTTAATTACATCCTCAATGGAAAACCTTTGATTATCGAGACATTGACTCAATAAAATTTAAAAAAAAAATACAGGAATTAAATAAATAAAATTCATAAGTTCTTGCTCTTCGCCTTTGCTGTCAGAAGTAGTTCTTTAGATTCATCTGGATCTTCATGATTATTTCTTGATTGGATTCATGAATTGATGAATTTGATGATGATTTTTTTAGTGGGTGATCCCTTGTATTTTATTGGCCCATTAGAAATATGTTCATAACGGACTTGAAATGGTCGGGCCTCATTGTTGAATGAGTTGAGTTGGATTAGTTGACCCATACTTTTTATTGTAAATTAGCCAACAGTCCCTCGTATTGGTCTTGTAAGGCATCCAGTCCAGTGACTTTTCCTCTAAAGCCTATAGTCCATACAGCTGTACATAGTTTGGCGAGAAGTCCCTATATACGCCACATCAGACATTTTCATGACTAATTTGCCCTTTTAGTTTTTTAGGCATAAAAATTTGAATTTCAAAATTTTAAATCCATCATTCTTCCCCTCATTTCAAGGTGGGCCACATTATTATCAAAGAAGAATAGCTTATCGGTTTAGAAATCGAGGAAGACGTTCATGGCAGCGGCTACTTCCCATTGCATCAACCGGCACCTCCCCTCAAGCCTTGATCCCCATGTCTTCTTCGACGTCAGAGAATCTTCCTTGGCTCTCTCCACGTCTCTCTGCCGCCCGATCTCGTCGGTCACATTCCTCGGAGCGGCCATCACCACCGACAAAAACCCACCTTCATCTTATTTCAAAAACCATAGATTCTCTCTGGTTTCAACCAAATCCTTACAAAAGAACACGCATGCGATTTCTGCTTTCCTTCTCCTTGCCTTTTCTTCCCCCAAACAACGAAAAATTGCACAGAGAGAGAGAAGAATAAGAAGAAAGGGAGGAGCTGTCTAGCACGATTTCAAGGTGATTTATTTGTGCTTCTTCTTTTGAAAAATTTATCTGAGTTTTGAAAATTTATCAAAGTTTCTAAGAAGCTCAGATAAATTTGCCAAGAACTCAGAAACAATTTTTAGAAACTCTGATAAAAAAAAACTTAGATAAATTTGTCAAAACTCAGATAAATTTATCTGAGTTTTCGCACTCGAACTTCTGGCAATACTCAGATAAATTTATCTGAGTTTTCGGCAACTGACCTGAACTTCTGGCAAAACTCAGATAAATTTATCTGAGTTTTACCTGAGTTTTGCCAAAACTCAGATAAATTTCTCTGAGTTCTGGCAAATTTATATGAGTTTTATCTGAGTTTTGCCAAAACTCAGATAAATTTGTTTAAGTTCTGCTTTTGCTGACATGTATAGGGTTTTTTTTTGTATTTTTAAATTTATTTGCGTGTTTCAAAATAAATTTAATTGAGTTCTTGGAAAAAAAATACTTGAGTGTTTTGCAATTTTTTTTAATCTTGAAAATTGGTTTATCTTAGTTTGGCAAATGTATTTGCATTTTTTGAAATTTATTTGTGTTTTTGAATTTATTTATGTCTTTTGAAATTTATTTACATTTTTTTAAATTTATTTGAATCTTTTGAAATTTTTTTTTGTCTTTTGAAATTTATTTTCGTTCTTTTGACTTTTATGTGCATTTTCTTGAATTTTAGTTGCATTATTTTGAAATTATTTGCGTCTTTTGAATTTTATTTGTGTTTTTTTTTAAATTTATTTCAAAATCTCATTAATGGGATTTTCATTAATCGTGGCCAATTAAATAGTAACTGGCCATTATTAATGGCATATCCCACTAATCATGGGATATAATCTATCTTTAAATAGATAAGGGCTTTTAAAGAAAGGGCAATTTGGTCATCTTAGATTTTGAAATTTGGAAGAAGGACTTATCACAAAATGAAAAGAAAGTGTGGATCTAAGGCCATAAAATCAAATGTTTAGGGAGCTCCGCCCAATTGCCCCTTTTTATTATATGGGTTGGCATTGACTTTTTTCTCTTTTAAGGGATTTTCTCTTTTAAGGGATTTTCAAAATTTGAAAAGTGGTTGTTTTAACTCCCTTGAGTGAAGGAACAACCTTGAAATATCCGTTGTGTACCTTCTTATATATAACTTTTTCTATACATTCCATTCCAATTTGATCACAAAGGTAACAGCACAAAGGATAAAAGAAAGGAAACAACACAACATATTAGAGGTGTGTTCCATATGATCTTTATCTTCTTTGAATTATATTCTACAATGTGTTATTTCAAGTACATGTAGAAAAAAATTGTTTTCTTGTGGTTTGCTTGAGTAGTCATCACTGAATGATCATCATGATTCTTCTCCATCATTATTTTCTTATTATTATTATTTATTTGAATAATGATGAAAATGGGCCATTTCTTTATTTGAGGTTGATATCAATAGTGTTTATTTCCTTGATGTAGTAATAGGTGAAGTTCTTTTTACAATCCTTATTTGGACTGGTTTCTTACCCATTCGTGTCCCTCGTTTGACTAAAGAACTCAGGCCTGCTATATGAATTCATTTTCAATCCAATTAGAGAGATTATTTTAGGTTTGGCTGTCCATCATTTTGTACTGTTGTTTAGTTTCATTCAATTATTTTCAATCAACATTTGGGCTGTCTTTTGACCATTTAGAGCCATCGTTTTACTAAGTTTTCAGTGTACTTTCAGCCAATACTTGAGTTACATTTCAGCCCATGATAAATGATTTTCTGACCTCTAATTTAAATAAATTTCAGTCATTATTTGGGCTGATTTTGGTTTATAATCCTGGCCCAATTTTGTCTCATAAGTCTGATCTGGTTTAGAATTATATGTTTGGATTGGTTCTAGCCTGACTTGAATCTGTAATTCTGGCCTGACTCGGACTGCAATTCTGGCCTGGCTCGGATTGCAATTCTAGCCTGGCTCGGACTGCAATTCTGACCTGGGTAAGACCCAGAATTAGGGCCTAAGTTAGGCCCAAAAAATCTGTCTCAGATAAGACCCAATATCTTGTCTGATTCAGACCCAAAATCTGACCTTATTCGGACTCAAAAATCTGATCTTCTTTAGGCCTAAAATTTGGTCTTATTTAGGCCCAAAATCTGATCTTATTTAGGCCTAATATCTGGTCTTATTTAGGCCCAAAAATCTAACCTGAATTAGACCCAAAATGTGGTCTTATTTAGGCCCAAAATCTGGTCTTATTTAGGCCCAAAAATCTGTCTTGAATTAGAACGAAAATCTGACCTTATTTAAGCCTAAAATCTGGTCTTATTTAGGCCCAAAAATCTTGCCTGAATTAGACCCAAAATGTGGTCTTGTTTAGGCCCAAAATGTGGTCTTATTTAGGCCCAAAAATCTGTCTTGGGTCAGACCCAAAATTATGAAATGAGAGACTTTGACAAATTTCAGTCTCTTTTGAGCCAATTCTTGAGCCCATTTATATAGGATTTGAAATTTTAGGCAGTTTGTTTGAATGAATTCAACTGATTTGGTTGTGGGAATCCATGTTTTAAAACAACACATAGGACACATTTTAGGGTCATAGTAGACACTATGTTAGGCTCATAACAGCCCCTGTTTGGGACATTTACAGCCCATGCCTCATGCCTATTTAAAAAAGTTTTGCTTGTGATTCGGCCAAGTTCATTTAATTTTTTTTTTTTTTTTTTTTTTTTTTTTTTTTTTTTTTTTTTTTTTTTTTTTTTTTACAATGGGTTGAGACTTGGACTCCATTTTATGAATTGGGTTCTTGAAATGGGTTCATATCTTAAAGCGGGTTCACCTTTAAATAATTTCATGGAAGGTTTCATAGATGGAGTTAATTTTATGAAATAAATTCAGATATAGGAAAATTTGATGAAATGGGTCCTCTATTTGTACTATTTTGGGCCCATTTACATAAGTCATTTAGAATCCAATTCCAGCCATTATTAGGTCGTATCTCAACCCAATTTCAGCCACTATACGGAAGCTTTGATTGAGTTTCAGGTTGATTTTAAACCCACTTTCAACCAATATTTGGACAATATTTCAGGCCAATTCTGGACAATTTTTGATTCATAATCAGCCTTATATTTACTATTGTTCGGGCTGATTTTCAACTCATTTAAAAGTAAATATGACTTGATTTTTAAGCCATTTATAGAAAATAGTTCGGGTCAAGGTTTAACCCATTAGATAAAACAGTTTGGGTTGATTTTATAGACCCATTGATAATCAATAGACCAAATATTCAATGTTTTGGTTGAATCCAGGTCATGGGTTCAGGTCCTTTATTTATTTAAACTCAAACTCTTTAGCCACGTCCATTGTAGCTAAAAAACTGATTTTTAGGCCTACTCACAAAACTGATTTTCAGCTCGTTTGTAGGAGTGTGCTAAACTACTTTTCAATCTATTTGGGTTCCTCTTTTAGACTATGTTTCTGGCCACCATATCCATTTATTTGGGGTGTCTTTTGACCCAATTAGAGCCCAATTTTTCAACCTGTTTGCAGACGAAATCTGGCTGCAACCCATCCCAATTTCAGCAAGTGTTTGGGCTAAAATCCAACCCAGTTCAGCCAATATTTGGGCTAACTCCTGACCCATTTAGAGCCCCATCCTGGACTGAATTTTCAACCCATTTGCAGCCAATATATGGGCTGTTTGTTTAGGAGAATTTTTGTTGTTTATTTAGGTGGACTCAGCCTATTTGTAGGGTGTTTGGTTGGGTGAATTCTGGTTTGTGAGCTGTTTTCCCTCTTCCATACAGAGGAACTAATTTTTCCTCCTGTATGACAGCCTTACAAACGGGGCATTCCTGTAAGCTCCCATGAATGTGGAACCATTTGTAGAGACAAGGCCAATAGTATAGGTGGCCACAAAGGGTTACAATAGGATCTTGAGCTAATTCAAAGCATATATTGCATTCAAAATTGGCAGCATCATTGCTACCACTACCCAAGCAAGAAGAATTTTCTGGTGGCTTGTTTAATGAAGACTCAAAATCATTGGCCATTGAAGAGGTGAAGTTTTCCTATGCCTTTGGGTGTTTATAGATGTATGGGAGATTCGATCATGGATGAGATGAGTCGTTCGTTGACGGTAGAAAAAAAAGGAAGGAAAGATCCAAATGAAATTGCGCACGAAGGTTCTCGGTCTTTGACTTTCTTGCAACCATTTGTGACTAATTAATCATACTTTTTTTTATAGAGAAGTCTTGAAGAGCAAATCCCTCTAACATGAGGATTTGAGTCTTAGTTGAGTGGAGGGCAGAAACCTTTTTAAGGATCTGAATCTCCATTTAAACTGTCAATAAGTTATGATTGGGAAAATGTGGTGATGAAGATGAAGTGAAGAAGATGATACGGTGGTTAGGAGGGCAGATCCCTTGTACAAGGGTCCGAATCTCCTTTCAAAGTTGTGGTGTAAGGGATGAAATAGAGATGGGGTGAGTGTGATAGAGTGAAGAAGGAGATCTGTGTGAAAAGGAAAGTGGAGAAGATGGAGCAAGAGATGAATAATTTTTTTTTTTTACCTTGTCTACTTCTCTGTCTTCTCCTTTTGTCTTTCTCTTTTTCCCTTTTCTTTTCTTCTCTTTCTCTCTCTATTCTTTTTCCTCTCTGTTAAAATGCCATCCCCTTTCTCTTTACTTCTCCTCCTTTTATTTCTTTGTTTGAGAAGTTATGCAACTTCCCAAGATAAGATCGTGAGAAAGAGGTGGGGAGTTTTAAAAACTTCCACAACGATCTCTTTCTCTTTGAAATGTTTGAGTGGGGCAAATGGCTCTCATTAGATCATTTTGTGGGGCCCACATTTGAATTTTGAGGAATAAAAATAGTTTATGTAGGGATTTGAAACCTAGACCTTTGTGATGATGTGCATTAGCTTCCACCACTTTACCAACAGCTACTCATGTATTTTTTACTAAAAAAGGTATTTTGAAATTTTGATGACTCATGTCATTGAATCATGCTAATTTAATGAGCTTAGACCAATTTCCATCTGCATCTTTTGTTTGGCAAAATTTTGACATCAACAACCTCAAGTAAAACCCTCTAAGCTCTATTACCATATTCACTGATAATTATCCTAGAAGACCACGAATGAGGAGATAGCCAGAATAATTGTTGTTAGTTGGTATTCATGTCACTATCTTCATAATTTAATTTCACAAATGAAAATCTGGATCGAGAAGATAATTGTTGTCAATAGATTAGGAACGATTTCGATTGCAAATTGGGAGAGAGGACAAACACAGGCTGTACGTAATCATAAACAAGGGCGGAACCAAGATTTCATCTCGGGGGGGGGGGGGGGGGGGGGGGGCAAATTTTGAATAAATTTTTATTTCACCAATTATTATAACTATCATACTTTTAAGTTTTCTTTCGACATAATTGTAAGTTCAAGCATGAAAAATATATTACAATTCAAGACTAAATTTTACATGAAAATTAAAATCAGTATGTATTCAGCCTTAACAAAATATAAGCAAAGAAAAGTCGTAAAATAATTGTTTCTTAGTACATTTCAACTCAATCATCTATCAAAAAGGACTCGACGTTCTTTCAAATCTTGAAAAATCTCGAAAATCGTCTATGATTGATTATGTGCTAAGCTTCACAGCAATTTCTTTTTCAATGTACACAATCAAAGAGTCAGAGATAAAATCATCCTCCATTTTGTTGCGAAGCCTAGTTTTGACAATATTCATGGCTGAAAATGATAGTTCAGTAGTTGCAGTAGTCACTGGAAGAGTAAGCACAAGTTCAATCACTCTAAAAACAAGTTGGTAGACTGTTGATCTTTTAGTCTTTACCAACCATTGACACAGTTCAGAAATAGTTGATAATTTTTGAAAGTCTGGATGTCGAACTACATTACACTCATAATGGTGAAGTTGCATTATCAATTGCATTTTCTCATTTTATGTGAAGTCTTGAGGATAAAAATTGTCTACCAACTTGCAAATATCATCGCCTCTGAAAGATTCATGTGCATTTCGAGGATCCAAAGCTGAGCTAAGAAGAAGCAACTCTACTGCATGCTCACTAAACCGACCATTTAATTCTTTTAATTGAGAATCAATTACAGCATAAAAAATTTCTATTCTACAATTGTAAGGGGTGAACACCCCCCACAGGGAGATAGGCGGGGCCCAGAGCCCCGGGCCTATTGTATACACTTCAGGCGATCAGGGAGTAGCCCCTAGCCCTAATCATGCATTTGTCCCCAGCTGCTGTCAGCCAGGGGGCCTCCCCAGGACTCGAACCCGGAACCTCTTGTATAAGAGAATTCCGGGGAGGCTCCTGGTACCACTTGAGCTACTAGCCCAAGTGGTACCAGGAGCCTCCCCGGAATTCTCTTATACAAGAGGTTCCGGGTTCGAGTCCTGGGGAGGCCCCCTGGCTGACAGCAGCTGGGGACAAATGCATGATTAGGGCTAGGGGCTACTCCCTGATCGCCTGAAGTGTATACAATAGGCCCGGGGCTCTGGGCCCCGCCTATCTCCCTGTGGGGGGTGTTCACCCCTTACAACAATAATGCTCAATTGTAAACTCATCATGTTGATGGCGGGCTCGACCTCGTCTCGCAACATAACGAGCATTCATATCTGGGACATCTATATTGCGTGCCTCACAAAATGATTTCACCTTGGAAAGTAAAGCATCCCACCCAGCATCTCTCAATTTTTGGATAAGTGCTTTAGTAGATGAAACAAGATGCATGGCATTTAAAATGTATTGAGATTGACATTGCAAAGCTTGACAAAGTAATTATGTGATCTCCATGATTTCTTTCATAAGATGCAAGATGAAGACAAATTCAAATGAAGTCATTGCCTCGTAAGCTGAGTCTGCATCTCCTCGTTGAGAAAAAGTAGTTCCGTCCTCAATTATGTTAATTAAAACTGCACATGTTGGACTAAACATCTTTATCAAGCTAGAAATTGATTTCAAGTGAGAACTCCAACGAGTATCTCCTGCCCGTTGTAAAGAACCAATCTGATTAAGTCCTCTCCCACTCTTGAGCTCATCAATGGAAATCAAATGTGCAATTTCAACAGCTTGAGCATCTTTTAACTCATCATTACGCTTGCATGAAGCGCCAACAATATTGACAATAGAAGTCAATTTAGTAAAAAATTGATAAATTTGATTAACTTCTTTTAATGCTGCAACTAATGTCAATTGCAAGCGATGTGCTAAACAATAGACATAGTAAGCATATGGACAATCATTCAAAATCAAAGCTTGTAATCTATTCCACTCACCCCGCATATTGCTTGCACCATCGTATCCTTGCCTTCGAATATTCTGAACATCGAGATTATGATAAGACAACACGGCATATATCTCATTTTTTAAGGTCAATGATAAAGTGATGGAGACATGAATAAGCCCAAAAAAAGGCTCTCACACAAAGCCATCTTTGTCGACGAATCTCAAAACTATAGCCATTTGCTCCTTTGACTCATCACGAGCTTCATCAACAAGTATACAAAATTTTGCATCACCAATTTCTTCACGAATTATCTTCTTCACTTTGGTTGAAAAAACATGTAGAATTTCTTTTTGGATCTTTGGTGATGTGTAAGAAGCATTTTTTGGAGCTTTATCTAACACAACTTCTGCAACTTTCTCATTATAAGAACTCAACAAATTCAACATTTCAATATAATTTCCACGATTGATTGAACCATGACTTTCATCGTGGCCTCTAAAAGCACAACCTTGAAATGTAAGCCATCGGACTGTATCAATTGAAGCTATAAGTCGTAGTCGATTGTTTGCAATTTCTTCTAAAGTGAATTTGTCAAGCACTTTCTGTATGTGTTGAGATTGATTCATTAAGTCTTCACATGATCTCTCGGCAACTTTATGAGGATAGTTAGGATCCTTCCCCACATGACTCAATAAAGCACAATTATTTCCATCTTTAACTTTCTTCCAATTCTTAAATCCAGTAAGAGTGAATGCATTTTGCGAAGCAAGTCCTGTTTACTTATTAAAAAGATAGCATGGTAGACAAAAAAATAGCATCTTTCTCTGGGGATATTCCAACCATGAAGGAAATAGCTTGAACCACGAATGTTGAAAGCTACGAAGATGAGTTGTTGATCCAGTTTTCGGATAATTTGAAAGCATAGGTTGGTATGGACCAACCTTAATGTACTTCCGTCGAATTTCATCACGCCGATTAATATCATATTCCCATATCTGTGGACGCAATCCTGGATCACACTCTAATGAACTAATATCAACTTCATTGATTTCAGTGCTTTGTAATTTTGTAGGACGATCTTCAGAAATTGGAATCTCAACATTAGAGGTCGGCAATGACGCATCAGCTTCTAAGTTTTGAGGATTTTTTTTTTAAATCCATCAATTGTAGATGACTTTCCCATCTACAAGTCAAATAAAAATCATATTTATTATATGACCAAAATCATATTTGGTATGGTGAAAGAATGAAAGACCAACCATTTATAGTTGTTGCATCTTACATTGATATTTCTCAATATATATATATATATGACAAACCCAACCCTAAATTCACCTTGAAGACATTCACTTTCTTAACTAAAATTATCACTGTTGCCTGTTGGTAATAACTGGTATGAGTCAAAAAAAGATTTACAATCTTCAGGAATAGATTTTGAAAAAAAAAACCCAAATCTCAGCAAAAAAACCCAAATCTCATGAAAAAAAGCAATCTGAATCTCTGATCCTACCTACATCAGATAGATAAATTGCCTAATATGAAGTATCCAAGTATCACAGATCACAGATGCCTACATACTAATCTTCACTAATCCAAATACTCCAATAGACAGAAATTGCAATGGGCAGGGCAACTCCCACCATTCTTTGATCAAAATCAGAAATTCAGAGTGTAGTGGAATGCGGGCGCCACTCAAATCCATAGCCCGCCATGGAACAACAATAACCAAGTGCCCAAATCCCACTTGGCCACCTCCTATCATATTTGATCACAATTCACACTTCACAGACCATTTTCTATTTGGCATAAATGCAACTATTATAGTTATAAGAGAAGCAAACCACCATGCCAGATGAATCACTTGTCTAATTTTTTTTCCAATCACATTATCATTGTTTGCTATGCAAAGACTTAGAGAGAGAAAAAAAAAACTTGATCATTGTAATGTTGTAACCCCAACTATAAAAAAAAAAAAACCACACAACTTAGAAAGGAACCCAAGAAAACTCACAACAAATACCATAGAAACTTTGCGATATATACCAAAACAGATGAAATGCAGAAGAAAAAGAGGCAAACAGACAAAACCCCTCTTTCTAATCACTTTCCTTGAAGAAAAAAGAGTACCTGAGTGACCGCTACCCCCAAGGGTTATGCACTTTTGGTGACTTGGGGTTGAGACATTTTCTCAAACAGATCACGCGCATTTTACTTTCAGTTTCAATAGCTGAAGATGAGAGATTAAAGGAGAAGAAGGAAAACTGGAAAAGGGTTAGGGCTGGAGTCTGGAAAAGGTTTTCAAAAAAAGAGGCTTCTAAAGTGGGTGGGGAGTCTGGAAAGGTTTTCAGAAAAACAGGCGATCTAAAGTGGGGGGCCAGGATGCTGGGGGGGCCATTTTCGTGATTTATAAAGATCCTTCCAAAGCCAGGGGGGCGGGCCTTACTGTGGTTCCGTCACTGATAATAAAGCAGTAAAGTTTATGCATGTGATCAATGCGAAAGGCTATACGTAAAAGATTCCCAAAGTAGTAAAGCTTACACATGTGATCAACGGGAATGACCCTAAAAAGGCTGTAGGGGCAATACTCAACTATCGATTTACACATTATCCATGTCAATGACCACAAACAGACGACACTTGAACGCTGTAGAGGCAGCACTCAACTATATATTTACACCCCACCCTCACCTCATCCACATCTCACACTTGAAGTAGGAAAGAATGGAGACCTGGAACTTAATCATCTTTTTCGTGGCTTCCGTATTGTTTAACTCTGCACAGCAGTGTGGAAGGGATGCAGGGGGCGCTCTCTACCCCAACTGCCTCTGCTGCAACCAATGGGGCTATTGTGGCTAGGCCTGTCAATGGGACTGGCCGGGCCTGGGCTTGGGTTGTCCAATCCCGTCCCGAAAATGGGACGGGCCTGCTAGGTGTTGCCCAATCTCGGCCCTAAATTGAACGGGCCTACATCTAATCCCGTCTCGTACGAGCCCGGGCTGGGACAGGGCCGGGCTTGGGATTAGCCCGATCCTGGAGATAAGCAAAACATTCTCTAATTAAGACCTTCAGGTTTGTAAGCAAAATTCATTCTATGCTTCAGTAGTTTGTAACATTCTACGGGTCCATCATCTGGACTTTTCTACATTCAGGTCAACTGTAATGGTATATGGTTGCCACATTTGGGAGATTTTTTAGGGGTTGTCCTACAAGCAATCTACATCATAAACTCAAGGCCCTGGCGGTAAACACCCTCTTCGGGACACTTGAACAGAGAGATGATATAGTTGGGACCTTCAAGTGTTCTTGAGTTGATGCCTCAAGCAGCTATTTTATACTAAGAGAAATATCATCTCTCATAACAGGCTTTGCTTTTGATGGTCTGAATCCTTTAATCTACCGATTCTTTCTCATTCAACGATTGTTGTCCTGTAGCATCAGCACCCTCCATGGATGAAAAATTTAGATCACAATGCTAGTTCAGTGTTATTTTCCTCTCAATTGGATGTAGGAAATGGTGTCTATCAGCCATATATGTTAATTGGTAGCTTATGTGATCATCATTTAAGTTCTGGGTTGGTTGGTTGGATCGAAAAATACTTCCAGGCTTCAGGCGGATAAAGAATGATGCCTTTAAAAAAGAGGGTATTGGCATGTGCGCCACGATGGACACAAGAGCAGTTGAGGCTCCGCTCTATTGACCATATACCAATGAACACCATAATTGTTCCTCAATATTCTCCTCCTTCCCTATTGTATTTTTGTAAGAACGACCCCTAGAACTATTCCTCAATATATATATAATTATTCTTATAGGGCTTTGTAGCGGGCCGGGTCGGGCTTAAACAGGCTGGGTTGTTTCTACCCAGTCCCAGTCCCATTGGGCTCAAATTTTTTTAAACGCGCTGTATTTTCGGGCTTGGGCCGGGCTGGGCCGGGCTTTTTACCCGTTCCATCCCATCCCATTGACAGGCCTAATTGTGGCAGGAGGGACGCATGGTGTGGGGCTGGTTGCCAGAGCAAATGCGACCGATCTATGCACCACCAGCACCGCCGCTGCCACCACCACCAACACCATATAAACGTTAGAGCAGTATATATAAAAAGTTAAAAAAAAAGGCCTTTAAATATTCCAAACCAAAAGAGTGCTGCAAATCGGAAAATCTCTAAAGTGGTCCTCATACGGCTTTTCTTACAATATTTTTGTATTCACACGCTGTAATCATTGTACACGGGCACATGACTTGTACACCAAATACTCTGTTGATTAATGATGCCATAGTGTTCCCAACAGAAAAGTTAAGCATCATTCATGGAAGAGGCTGTGCTAAGACCTCCAAAAGATAAAATTTTGGGATTTTTACGAAAAAATTAAGTTTAAATCTTAAATAAACGTTTTACGGAAAAAAAAAACTATAAAATGATGAGATAATTGTTCGTACATATTTTTGGACGAAGTCATCCCAGTTGACGATAGCATCAATTGGTTGATGATATTATTAACCTTCATTGCAAAAAATGATATTATGCTCCCTCTTTTTCTAACTAGTGACGGAAAAAAGGTTATCAAAATTGTTGTATTTTATGTCTCAGTTATCCTCCTTAAGTAGTTTTGGTAATTTTCTTTAGTTGTGTGGGTCCCACACTTAGTTTATACACATTTGTCGCCCCCTTCACATGAGTTTTGAGAGTTTGAGTTTGAGTTTGGAATGTAAGGTGTTCGGTAAAATGCCTAAAAGAAGATTTTCTCTCAATTTGGCAATGGCTTCAAGTGAGACTTGAAGGGATGAATTTGGGCATGCTTTTGTAAATATTTAGAGTCTAAAGCCATTTATTTGGGGGAATTTCATAAGTTTTGATGTCTATGAGCAAAATGTGGGGAGCCATATTGGGGGCAATATTTAAATAGTGAATGTAAGGTTTTCTCCCAAGTATTGTATTGTTATTGTGGAGTTTTAGATCCATATAGTGTTTTTTGTTTCGTTAATTCGGAATCTTTGAACCAGCTTTAAGAATGAATTTGACAATGGACGAATTGAACACACTTCTATGTGATTTGTGAAAGACTTGTCAAACCCTTTTTCTTTGATGTATTTATCTCATCCTTTTGATTTTTTATTTTCGTTTATTTGAAATGCATATTCATCTTCGCCAAATCTTAGCTTTATACTCTCCAAACTTAAGACAACAAAGTATGAAAACCATCCAACAAGAAGAAGAAAAATCCAAAAAAAAGAAAAAAAAAGTTGCAGAAGGTTGACGATATCATCAACCAAGTTGACGATATCGTCAACTGAATTGATGATATCGTCAACTGAGGTAATTTTGTCCAAAAAAACATGTATGAACAACTATTTCGTTATTTTATGGTTTTTCTTTATAAAACCGTTTAATTATATTTTTAGCTTTAGTTTTTTTGTAAAAATTCCTAAAATTCTTAGTTGTACATTTGTTTTGCAAGAGTTTCAAGCCGCCCTCCAAGAATCTTTTTACAGTGTTTTCTTATTTAAAGAATATTTTTTTCTAATAATATGTCAATGAAAACGAAAAAATTTCTTTGGAGGAGTTGGTACCAACTAGTTTTAACTGCTTTGATTACTAGTTTTCAAAAAGTAATAATACTAAATTAAATATGATCTTTAAACCTTTCGAAACTCTCAATGATAATTGTTATCATCCATGATTAAAGTAAGAAATGGACCTGGAGGTTTTCAAAGGGAGCTTTTGATATTAATTAAGACTACGTACACTCATGATATCACGAGTAAGAGAATTGTTATAGAACAAGAAGAAGAAGCAGCGGTAGAAGAAGAAGGTGATGATGATATGGAGTTTTGTTTTCTCATCTTGATCCCCCCACTGGAAAACATTTTCAATAACCTGCAACTGGGGCAAGATCAAATATTAGCTCAACACTGTTAGAGATAATAGATGAGGTTTGGTTTGTTAAAGATTTTAGGAAATTTGAATTTTGAATAACGGTTGAGTTGGTTTGCTTTTCATTATAAAAATTCAAAGCAATTCTCCTACAACTCATATGGTGAAATTATGACAATGTATTGAATCTTTAAAAGTCTTTATGGTATCAGCGACGGAGCCTGGTAATGATCTTCCGACCAACCCGGGCATGGTCCTATACTTGATTTGTGAATGCTCAAAGAGAGGATGTATTGGGTTGAGTCAAATTGACTTAGAACTCACTAAAATCGATATTCTTTGACTCGATTTTCTTTTTAAAGGATATAAATTTTAAAAAGTATATACACATCATATATATTAGTGCATATACCATGTATTTACAATAAGTATATGTTCATACATAAATTGTGTGCTCCATTCAGAGTCAGGACCCAAAGGCAGCCCAACCCATGCAGGTTTCGTTATTCAGGTTGAGCTTGCCCTAGGCCAACCAGCCCAATACAAATTTCATTGATGATGGTGTTTTGAATAGTTATGTTGGTTTCTTTAGTCTTTAACTACTTTAGTAATTTTTTGATACAAGAGGATTCTACCGTATAGAGAATAATTCTTTTGAATCACAGTGCAATGCATTATTCCATTGTTTGGTGGGACATAACCAACACTTCTTTTGCTCAAAAGGGGTAATAAACTGATGTTTCCGCAATAATGGATTTCAATCTCCTGTTGATGAGGGGATTCCTATCTAATTTGAAAATAGATATTTACATAGCGCGAAATCCTCTCTTTGCACACATAAATACAAATGAGATAAACGGGCCTCAAGTGTAAATCATTAATTTCTAGTAAACAACAATGTTTACCAAATAAAAGAAATACAGGAGTTTAATTTAACTTTAATGACATTGCAATCTCCTCGACTTCAATTCCCAATTTTAGTTGGACTCCAAGATCCCTGTGGCGCATAGGTGGTACTGAGCTTCATAAATTCAATGGCTCGAAATTATTTTGTTTCTCTCATCCCAAGAAGATATTGGCGTTGAGCTAAGTTTTTGGCCCACTGTAGCTTAATTATGGATCAAATGTGACAGCAAAATGTTATGTTCGGTTGAAGAGAAGATAGAGGTGGAGAAAACTGCCTACAGTTCAAAGTTGCACCACAAACAGTTTTCTCAATGCTTCCACCAACTTGAAATACTCAAGAAAACAAGTAGAGAAAACTGTCTGCCTGCACCTTTTCTCACCGAGAATAATTACTTCATTCTTCGCTCTTCACTCTTTTATGTTCTTGTTGATTCGGAATTCCTAGGAATTCAATATCGAGAAAACGAAAACATAGACAGAAAAAGATACGGCAAAAAGGGTAGATTTTGCTTTTATGTGTCTTGTGATAAATGACATTATTGCAGGTTGGAATGAGAACACCAATCCATCAGCCTGACCTCCCATTTGCCAGGTTTGGGCCTTCGGTTTTAAACTTGTTTTGACTCACCCGAGTCGGGGCAAGTTGAGTTACTCGTGTAGGTCACAGAATCATGATGGATGAGTCCAACTTTCTACTCGGTAAGACTTCCCTGAGTTACTGGATTTGGTTACCTTACAACTTGAGTCGAGTTTTCAAGCAATGATTTGGGCAACAATTCCAGATTGCTACTCACATGGCTAATTTGGGTCTTATTTCAGGAGAGCGAAAATGAGGTGGTTTGGGCTTCGGTATAGGGGGAACATGACACTTCAGCTGATGCCTTGATCAAGCGTGATGCTGAGGGCCCATTGTTTCATGGAGTTGAATATTTTATGAAAGCTGAAAAGCACAGGTGAAGATCCATAATGGCTATCAAATAATCTCTCCTTCACTACGAAATTAGTTAATGGAAACAAAAAAATGAATACCCACGATCACCGTAGTAAATCAAATCCTAGGGAAGTCAGTGTTCCACCTTTATCCTTCACTCCTTACCTCTTCTTAATGATTCTTTGCTGGAGCCCATTTTACCAAGAATTCAAACAAGTTCAACATCATGCACATAAATGGGCTCAAAGCCCATTTGGGGTTCACAAAGGGCGAATTTTTAGACCATTTAATAAATGGGTTGGGCTGGACAAAAAAACTTCAGCCATGATTAGTAAACATTCTGGTTTTAAGTTTATCGAAACTCAAATCTTTTGAGGATGTCAATGGATCTGAGCCCAGCCCAGAATGGAATCCGGTCGTATTGCTGGGCTCAGCCAGCTTGGGTGAATTTTAACACTGGGTGATCGAGGTCGGTTGGGTTGTATTTTATGCTTGTTTCTTGGCCTGAGCCTCATTCTTACTCGATAGTTAAACAGGCCCCGTTCAAGCCTATGTCTACTATGCCCGACTATAAACTTATTCTGGCGTGACATGTTCAACACAGAACGGCACACTCTGCAATTGCATTGGGCCCAAGTAACTTGGACAGTCGTAGGGTGGAACCAAGTGTAAATATTTGGCTAATTGACTAAAGTTGGACAAGGTTGGGCCCGTGGACCCACGCTTATTCAGAGTTAGTCTTAAGTAAATGAAAATTAGATCTGATTCTAGCCACACTAGAATCTATTAATATTAATGTGTTGAACCAGCTTGGGTCAATTCTAGCTTGGATTGATTGGGCTAGGTGTGGGGCTGACATTTTGTCACCATAGTTAAATAGGCTCCGCTTGAGCCCAAAACTGGTTGTAATTCTAGCCACACCATACGCTTATCCAAATTACAACACACGTTATCATGCTTTTTTTATTTTTTTCCATGGCATGGGCATGCTTGAGGTCTTTGACTCAATAAAACTAATTCCTGGTGTGGAGCCCAATAAACCCATACAAACGCATGCCAAACAAATCTCCACCAACTCCCTAGTGGGTCGTGATCATGCCTGAATTTTAATTAAATGCCCAAGGCCATGCTCAAACCCGAATCAAGATTGTAACGCTTTTATAAACACATCATATAATTTATTTATTTTTTCTTAAGGTGTTTATTTTCTAGTCACCCACACTATCTGCTTAGGCAAGGCCTAAGAGTCCAAAGTCCTTCTACCAAAAAAAGAGTCCAAAGTCTACAATGCATTGAAGGAAATTTACATAGGTCTTACATAAAATGGATAATATCATACTAAGTGGAAAATCATATGAATTGCGTGAGTTGTAACATTTTTACTACCCAATGGGACACTTCATGACAAATCTAACCCTGTCACATTCACTAATGACCCTCTATGAATATAATGAGTTGACACTCGTCCGAATTTGGCACTATTGTGAATTATATTCACTGTTGAGTTAAATTTCATGAAAAATATAACTTAAGAAATCATTAAAATTTAATTTCTCTAAATCAAAGATTGTGATGATTATCTGATTGAGATGATTTTTACCCAAAATCATATTCATAGTGAGACTTTTACCTCAAACTATCCTCCCACTTTTAGAATGCACATCCAAGTGAATGACATATATAAGGAGCTTAGGTTTTTACCTCTCATGCAATCCATTAGAGGTATCTCTTAGCAAAAAGCAACCCTGCGCAAACAATCATATAATTTTAATATAAGGTTCTGTTATATAAAGTTGATCATATGATATAGTCAACTGAGATCAAGTTAAAACATACATGTCAAGTCCACCCTTGAAAGATCTGAGTTATTCCCATTGATGTCCCACCGTAGTTGTTAATATCATTTCAGACCTCGTTTCGCTTTGACCTGCAAAATGAAAAGTTTCGGCCGATTGGAGATTTCGGCAAAACTTTTCGGAATTACATTTCGGGAAAAATATTAGAAAATATATATATAAGTAAAAAAATAGAAAAAGTAAAAATATAGATTTAATCCATTATAGTAATTTTTTTGGAATTATATTTTGTGAAAATATTAGAAATACAAAATATATGTGTAAAAAAAGTTTTAAAAAAATTAATTTTGTAAAATTCCATTTCGACTGAAAAGTTACATTTCGGCCGAAATCCCGAATTTCGGCCGAAATTGGCCGAAATCTTGAATTTCGGCCGATATTGACCGAAATTCAAACCGAAAAATTTTGGCCGAAATTTCGTTTCGGCCACTTGACCGAAATGAAAAATTTCAGCCATTTCGGCCGAAACGAAACGAAATTAATAACTATGTGTCCCACCCTCTTTAAACATATTTGAGTTATTCCCTACCATATTCATGTCATATCTGAGTTATTCTCCAAAAGGATTAGATATATAAATAAAGCAAGATCAACCGTTGGATGGAAGAAAAACATGAAGAAAACACTATCTAAAAATAATTAATATATATATATTAAAATAAAGCCAGAATTTTAGTGATATGGACTGTCCATAAAATGTGCATTTTTTTTTACCGTGACAACTCTCACTCCCATAAGCCCTTTGGTTTCCACTTTCCTCTCCAGGCCACAAGGCCAACTCAGAAAAGAAAAAAAAAAAAAAAAAAAAAAAAAAAAACTAAATGAATATGTAGTCCAATGCAAGTTATATTTCCTGTCGATTTGGACAAGCACAACTTGGCTATATTTTTCACACGTGTTGAATCTTATATATATATTGATATACTTAAAATTTGGAGTATATATTAATTGTTGCATGAACGAAAAATTGGATTGAATGCTAGGATCTATATTGTTCATTTTTTTTCCTTCTCAACACGCCCACACATGTCCCTATCAGCTGAACAGTAGAACCTAAGTCATGTATTACAAATTTCATTTTATTAAACAATATGTGATTTACCTGCATTCATTGAAAATAAAGTTGCCCAAATCAGACGGTTAGTGTTGCAGTAATCATGGACCGAGATAGGTCAATATGGCTGTGTACATCTTTTGAGTGGAATGAATCTTCACAAAAAGGGACTGACATGCAATGATCCGATCAAATTTGACCATAATGACTTGGACAACCTCATTTACTTATGTGTGTGTAATTAGACTTATTCTGGACGTAAGACAGTGTGAAATTGTCTGTGGGACCCATTTAGGAACATGAGAGAGATGCATGGAAAGTTTTAATGAAACTCAGGAATGTGTAAAATATCAACTTCCTCCTTAAGCTAAGGTCCAAAAAAGCTTAGTAGTTTCATGTCTTTCCTACAATGAGTACCTTGGTCCCAGCCAGCTGGCTGGGCAGGAGAACAAAACAGGCCCCGAAACACAACCAAGGGAGAGCATCAAAACAGACCTCACGCAACATCAAATCATAAGACTTGCTAGCATAGTAATGTGCAATCCTATTAAAAGTTCTAGATACATAATAAAACTCCACTAATCCAAAATATTTGGCACAATCCACATCTAAAACGACCAGTACAATAGAGCAATCTTGACCACCCTTAAAAGCCTAGATCACAAAGAGTGGCTAGTTTGTGGATTGGTGGTGGGAACGGAGAAGAGGGTAACTTCGTTATAAGTAGGCCAGTATGTTATAAATGGACTAGACAACACATACAAACCATGCAATTTTTCCCATATGAATATTTCTAATCCACTTAATATCTTGAGAATTTCGTCCTACACCACGAACCTTTTCGAGCCATAGCCAAAGATGAGAACCCTATGGGACCCCCTTTGTCCCATCGTCCGCCCCTCCAATTACCACCAGAAAACCATTTTGACATATGTGTGTGGACTGTTTTGACAGTTGAAGGTGAGATTCGATTCAAATATTCTTTTGTCGTTTATTTTGGGGTTTCCTTATCTTGATCATTAGGTTTAAGACTTGATAAGCACACTCCAAACATAGCCCTACTCATATCAACCACCCTCCTCTCACATGGGTCCACCTCATTCTCATGTGAAACTCATGTCGGTGGTGATCGCATGAGAGATCCTTCCCTACTCCTTAATATGCACATTATCCATATGTAATATGATTGGATACTTCAAAATGAGCAATAAGTGTTGCATGGTATATATTCAATACTTCGCTTTTCATATGTAAAATCATCCATGGCATGTCCCTACTATATTCATGTCATATCTACAACACAGCATATGTAGTCTGTGATTGTGTCCATGTTGGTTATTTAGTTTATTATGAAATGATGGTTATTTAGTTTCCTATGAAATGAATACTCAATCATAACCCTAGTAATTCAAATCCTGTGAAAGTCAAGATCTCATCTTACATTATTATCGTCCATTTACCTCTTTATCAATAGAGACGATCATTTGACTATGAATCCCTATATAATCAATTCTTATGTATTTTAATGCGACAAAAAGGCCCTAAACATTAATTAAAAATGATACCAAATGTGTGGTTTTTTCAATCTCAGTACTTCTTGAGAGCATTTTGTTATTTATAGATTCCTTCTTATTCCTGTTGAAAGCTAAAGACATGTGAACATATACATTTATTCCATGGAAAAATATTGTGTGAATTCGTATTTCACGAGGACTTGAGCTAAGACGTCTTTCGCCTCCTGTCAATCAAATGGAGAATGTTTCCGCAAAGGAATCCAAATTATTCAAAGCTAGGCAATGAAACCCTCGTAGAAAAAGAGCAAATGCATTGGACTTTTTCCTATGGGAGGAACCGTTGACTGGATAATTGGGACCACAGTTAGCTCAAGTGTTCCACCTTACCTAACCTTCAGTGCTAAAGGTCATTGGTTTTGTGGGCCTTAAAAGTACACACATCTCTTTCTTTCCAGCAATATGCATGTAGCATTGATGCTTCTTTTAGACAAGTTTAGACACGTAAAACCGACTAATCCTTCTCTTCCACATATGCTTCCCACAACATTGCAAGGAGATAATGAAGGTTGTCTCTATCATCTCCCCACTTTGCAAGGACCCCCCATGGAGCCATGGAGTTCACTTTCCCTTCATGCATGTAATGAGATGACCTCTCTCTCTCTCTCTCTCTCTCTCTCTCTCTCTCTCTCTACATTGGGCCCATCAACATGCCCCATCAGGACTGGAATACTATAGCCCACCGGCCGAGTCAATCTTTAATTATAGGCCTAGAGGTTGCACCGACAAGTGATCGCTCTCTAGGTTGACCTCGCGGCCTGTCTTGATGCTAGGGCCCAAGTTCACTAGTGTTAAGTATATTACGCAGAGCCAAGTTCAGCCTTAGTTCATTTGTTTGCTAAAGATGGTAGGGTTTATAGACCATAATTTAAGAACTTGGGAATACTACTTAACTCATGAAGGTTATATGATTGGAAGTTCCGAAGAACCCACTAGAATGGATGCTAGTCTAATTAATCAAACCAAAACACAGCAGATGTAACCAAACCAAAACGCAGCAGATGTAACCAACTAAATAAGATAGAACTAGTAATCTATCAATCACCCACCACAAAGACCAGACACAGTATCTAGTGTGAAAACCCTATCCAAGGAGAAAAAACTACAAACCAAAAATCAAAAACTCATGAACAATTACAAGATTTACTCACAATTCATTTATCTCAATCAATACCTCGACCTATGGACTGTAATTGTTCTTGCACAACTTTCCACTGCCACGACTTCTACCGTGCACTGTTCTACTTGCTTGATTTGCTCACACCTTGTCAGCTAAGATGAGTTCTTGTCCTGTTAGTTAGGGTTGAGAGCAAACTCTTATAAATAGCCCAAAATTCGTGCCTTAGACTTAGTGCACAAATAGGACTAGAATTGGAAAACAAAGTCTCAAAATGAACCAAAATCGTTTTAGAACCGGAGACTTTTCCCACTGTGGCCACGCCATTCGATCGATCGGACAGTGGTTCCGATCGATCGGACCACCCAAAATAACTGGGGAGTGTCAAACCACCACCGATCAATCGCACAGAGGCTCCAATCAATCGGTCCTCAGTGGTTTCGCCCAGAATTCTCTTTTTTCTTCTTTTTTTTGCTTTAGCTCTTCCGGCGACACAACCAATAATACTAGCACAGTCCAATATTACTAGTACCATTGTGAGTATTTTTATGTTGGCTAATTCATGGGTTGAACAAAACTCTGGGTCCATTGAGTTGTATTTTCTAATTTATTTTAGAAGAGCGATTGATCGGTCCTCGATGGTTTCGCCCAGAATTCTCTTTTTTCTTCTTTTTTCGCATCAGCTCTTCCAGCGACACAACTAAAATAAGTTAGAAAATACAACTCAATGGACCTAGAGTTTTATCCAACCCATGAATTAGCTAACATAAAAATACTTATAATGGTGCTGGTAATATTGGCAAGTCTAATGGAGATCATTTAACCAAAAAGAAAAGTCCGATGGAGATCTCTCTCAAACCGGTCAAATAATGACTTACCAAATCGAGTTACAAGGTCGACCAAAATGATTAGTAGTTAAGCTATGTTCTCGGTGACGAAGCAAGGGATTTCTCTTAAGGGTGTAAAAAATTATCTCATAACGAGAAATTTGAAAAAGATTAGAAAATCTTAACTTTAATATGAAAATTTTGAAGTCATGTATTAAATCCATTTAAACAATGAGAAAGTTATTAGATTATTCCACAAAAATGTAAAACTGCTAAATTTGTATTGTTTTCCACATCGGGTCCAAAAGATTATAGAAGAGACACAAGTTGCGTAATTCTAGTATATTTACTTGTGAGCGCATTAGGAAAAAAAAAAACTTATTTTCTTATACATCAATAATATGGGTTTGATTTCACAAAAAGGAAAGTCTTGATCCCAAATCCTTCGGTATTTAACACAAATGTTAAATTGATGGAGCCTTTGGAAATGTAATTAGTGTAGAGAGCCCTTAAGCAACTCTATATATATCCACATTAAATATCTTACTTAAGAATTAGATTAAATCTAACTTGATTCAGATTTAAAATTAAAATCTCGAAATTCAATATTTGGTGATAACCTAAATGGACAAGTATTCAAAATGTACTAATTTTGAGTTTGCCAAAGTTGAGAGGATTTGCATTAGAGGCTCGATAATAATAATAAATAAATAAAAAAGAACAAAAGAGAAGCAGTACACACATATCTTCTTTTAACAATAGGGAAGGAAGGCATTAGTAAAAGAAGAATAAAAGTATTTTAGTTGTAAAAAAAAGAAGTGAAAAGGCAAATAAGGAGAAATATAATGCATCAATCCAATCAAATGATCATGACCCTAAGTTTTAGATCTTCAAAGCTCAACGGCTATTCCCCATGGAAAACCCCAACGATCTACAACTGAACAATTTCTGGGATCATTCAATTTCTGGAAGATTAAACTAATTACATGTGAGCTAAGTATGGAGAACGGCAGTTCTCATTAGGAGGTTTAGGCTTCAAACCCTTCTCCTTACATGTGCGAGTTTCCATCACTTTGCATGTGTGAGTCTCACAAGGTCCCATCCCATCCCCTTAGCTAGGATTTATAAAATAAAAATAAAAATAAATAAAAAAAAGCAAATGAAGTATGAAAAGTGGAAAGGATGCTCAAAAAAAAATAAAAAAAGAATTGCCTGAAATAGTAGATTCAAGAGTCATGTACAGGTTCTCTAAACCCTCCATAAGAGATAAAACTATAAGTCCTTTGTGGGACCCACAAGGATGCAGGCCCATCAGTGGATAAAATTGTCATGGAAAGGTCTTCTGTGGATATGATTATGAAGGAAATTATATGGGATCATCACAATCATTGATACAGGGTTCTCAAACTTAACAACTTCTTAATTTACATTTTGTTTGAAATTTAATACAACAAAGAGTGTAATTCAAATAAAGGTGACTGCCAATTCATGAGGAATTACCATTTACAAGCCTAATTGCACACATTGCTTGCCCTCTTATGAAACATAACATTTAGGAGTGAAAGCCTAACTGGTAAAAGTCTAGGTCCACCACATGTTGGAAAATTTGTAATATCTCAATGCTGCTTTCCTGCATTGGTCTAAGGCGCTGTCCCTTGAATGTGAAGAAAGAAAATGACGAATAGAAAGGGAAGAACAACAAAGTGTATACAATGGAACGAGAGGGGAGTAAAAGCAACGGGATTTGGATCATGACCGTCCTTATAGGAACAATATCATTAAACCATTTTTCATTATTATAAAGCAACTTGGTCAGGTTTTGGGCTTAATCTTTTTCAAGGGAACCAAGATTCGTTCAGCCATATATGCATGGTTATTAATTTCTTTTCATTTCAGCCGAAATGGCCGAAATTTTTCGTTTCGGTCAAGTGATCGAAACGAAATTAGGGCCAAAACTTTTCGGTTTGAATTTCGGTCAATCTCGGCTGAAATTTAAGATTTAGGCCGACTTCTTTCGAAATGTGACTTTTCAGCCGAAAAGAAATCTTACATAAGTAATTTTTTTTACTTTTTTAAGCATATATATTTTGTATTTCTTATATTTTCACAAAATATAATTCCAAAAAAAAATACTATAATGGATTAAATCTATATTTATTACTTTTTCTATTTTTTAACTTATATATGTATATATATTATGTTATATTTTTCCCGAAATTCTGAATCGGCCGAAACTTTTCATTTTGCAAGGCAAAGCAAAATGAGGTCTGAAACGATATTAACAACTATGATTATATGGCCCGAAAAAGATTTATCCCAGGGTTTTGCCTACTTTTAAGAATGCATAGCTTAAATTTGAATATTTTTAAGCTTGAAGTGATCAAGGCCGTGAACACCTCTGGACCAATCCTAAGTTGTGGATGGCAAGGGAATTCCGCGAGCGTAAGTGGGGGTGAGGGGTGTGCGTAATTAATTACCTTTTCATAATATCTTTAAATGTACTTTATTAATTTATTTCATTTATTAATTTTTACATTTAATATCATATATTATACACTAAAAACTTAGGCAGTCGGGTTTGGATTTAGATCCGGATAAAAAGAAAATTGTCTATACCTTGACCTTTTCAGGTTGGATCTTTTCTATATCCAGATCATCTGGGATCCAGTGGCATCCCTGCGTGGGCCCTCTTATTGGAAACTCAAATTTGGCAGCAGGCACCTATTCTCCCATGCCATCTATCCTTTCACATTTGGACAGGATCAAAGATCACAAGATGCACCACCCCCTATGATCAAGAAGATCAAGGGGCTCCAATTTTTAACCTTTTTTTCCACCCAAATAGTTCATGTTGTCACTTCTTTTTTTTTTTTTTTTTTTTTTTTTTTTGAACAGTGATCAAGAAGGATAGTACATCAGAATGCATCACATCATGTGAAAACTTTTCACATCACTTAATTCTTCATGTCTATCATCTTGTCAGATGGGCCCACAGGCCGGATTGTGGCCCTTCCACAAAATAAAATAAAAAAAAGAAAACCTCCAATATTCAATGATGACATTTGTAACAGTAATCTCAAATCGATATATCACCCGCTAAATACGTGTAAATTTCGGCGAAAACCCGTTTTCGGAACGGTATTTATAAGAACCGATGCAACCCAATTACAGTAGAGAAATACGGCGATTAGTTAGCGAAGTCGCCGAGGTTGCTCATCCTATACGCTTCCGTTCCAGGAATTCGGCGACGGAGAGGCCCGAAAAAACAGGGTTTTCGACAACGGAGTCCGGATTGCACGAAAACGGCCGGGTATGGGCCCCACTGCTACCAAGTCGCTGTCAAGACCGTAATCAAAAACCTCCTCCACGTCAGAATCTATGTCCGGACGACACGTGTCCCAGGAAAATAAAAAAAGCGCATAGAGAAGCTCCGGCCCACGCGCATTAAATGCGAACGTGCGAGGGACCTTCCCAAGCAACCGTCACCTCCACCGGGACGCGACAGGCTCCGCAGCACTGGCCCACCTGTCCCCCTTCTATTGGGCCCACCTAGATGATGTGGCAGTCCGACGTGGACGTGACCCTGCAAGACACTGAGACCCTCCCCAATCAAAGTAGAGTATCAGCCCATCATGAGCATCTACTCTGGACAAGAATGATTGTCCGTTTTTTCATTTCAATTGCATACAATATTAATAAAGGGTCCGGATCCTCTTAACTCCCTCACTCGGAGAAATCTTGAGTTTAAAAGGGGGGTGGGACCCACTCCTTTTCTAAGAGTTAAGGATATGTATTTTGGATGGGATTAGATTCATATCGGTCGTTCAGGATGATTTCTATATCAATAAGTCTATATGGACCGATTTATGAACCGATTGATGGACCGATCTTATGTGAAAACATGGACTGAACTTTCATTATATTCTTCTAGAGTTGAAAAGTTAAATGGATCGGTCCATCAATCGATACATAAATCAGTCCATATAGACTTATTGTTTCTATATAGGGCTCACAATGGAGGTCCAGAAAACTATTATATGATTATCATGTACAAAGGATATGGACCCAAGTTTATTTGAATTTCTCCATGATTTTATTGAAATTAGGCTCTATTTCTTTAGTGGAATTTCTGTCATGAATTCACCATGTCCAGAAATTTTTAATGGCCTATTTCTTTACTAAAATTCATAAATTCTCAGACATAGTGGAATTCCTGAATTCTCCTTGGGCTTGAGCATCCAGGAATTCCATAAAAATGAAAGGGAGTAGAATTCCTGGATTCCCACTGGTCAAAAAAGAAATTTCAAGTGACTATAATTCAGAAATGCTGTTAAAGAAACATGGGATTCAGAAATTGCAGGGGACAACATGTCACATCTTATCCAGGAATTCTTGGACATGGTGAATTCTTGGCAAAAATTCCACAAAAGAAACAGGGCCTAAACATGATGTGAGAGGCTATCATCTGGAATTTCTGAATTCCATATTTTTTTACTAGCATTTCTGGATTCCAGTCAAATGAAATATCACCTTTGACTTTTGAAAATACAGGAATTCCACTCTCTATGCATTTTGGTAGAATTCTTAGATGCTCAAGTCCAAAGGGACATTCAGAAATTCCACTTTATCTAAAAATTTAAAATTCTATTTGGCAAATGACCATTTTGCCCCTTCCATGTGGTGTGAGGACAAGCCTCGAGATTAAATTCCAAGCCAAATAACTATTTTGCCCCTCCCATGTGAAATATGGGCAAGTCCCGGGATTAAATCCCGGGCCAAGTAGACTTTTTCAAAATTGAATGGCCCAATTTCTACGGTGAAGGGATTTCATTTGAGCTGCTTGCATACTGGATAGGCTGGACTCCAAAGTTGGTTCCATTTTTTTAACTAAAAGACTTCTCTGAATATCATTAATAACAGGTATTTATTTATTTCTTTCAGCCGTCCAGGTGAGGTCAAGTCACATTAGACCCATGCAAATTAATCACTTGGATGTTTTTATTTTGACAAGACATGGATGTTATTGATCTACAATTCTAGCTGCAGCTTTTTTTAAGTACAGACGGCAAATGTGGCTTAGAATCCGAACCATTCGTCCTCGGTCTTCCATTCTCAATCAACGGTCACATTCTGTATTGCCTCGGTCTTAGATCATCCATGGCAGGACCCACCGAATGATTGTTCCAGATACTGAGAGATACCTCTTCGTGTAGACTAGAGATCCAATCTACTCAAACTAGACGAGTCGGGGCTGGCAAACGGGTCGGATGGGGCTAATCCGGATCGGGTTGGAGGTGGGGCCCACTTTTTGGACGTTGACCCGTGACCAAATCATTTTTTAAGTGGGTGCAAAATTGCAACCCACACCCATATTTTCTTGAGTGGGGCTAACTTACATTAGATGTGGATTAGGCCAGGTTAGTCTCAACCGGATCCATTTAACTCAGTTTATTACCCTCCCGTCCTAAAAATAATGTGGTTTAGAAGATTCAAAGCCACAACACTTTGCAATTTTAGGACCATCTCTACCACTATACGAACTGGGTCTTTCATACAAGTTTTTAAAAAAAATCAATTTAAACTATAATTAGACGCCAAACTAATTAAAATGGATACAAGTTTTAATATTTCTGTACTTTCAAACTGTTCAAATGATGAGTCATTTGAGTTAGGCGGGCCAACCCTGACCCTTGTCCATTTTTCTACACGTTAGGAAATCATAACCAGTGACCGGCCCATATATTTCGCAGGTAGTGCTTGACTGATCGCGTTAGGTAGGGGTTAATGGGTTGGGTAATATTTTGCCAACCCTACTTACATAGAACATTTCTATTAGTCGTATTATTATAAAGCGTTTTCCATGTTGACATTTCTTCTTTCACTTTATAAACAAAGAAGCATCTAGGAAGGAAGGATGGTTCCTGTCTAACTAAGCCTATCGTTTGGCTTGGGTCCCTGTTCAAAAACTCGACTGATTTGTCAAGTCAAAGTGACTCGACTTACAGCACATCTTCTTCTCACTCAAACCTATGACCTTTGCAGCGTCCGTTTTGGGCCTCTCTCTCTTCCTCTCATATTTTTTTCTTACTTATCTGATTTTCTTTATAATTATCAAACTAGTCTACATTGTTCATTGGATTTAGAATTTAGAATTTTATGTGTGGGTCCCACCTAAGTGGAACATATGTTCATTGGCAAAAGGTTGAATCAGCGCACCTTCATGGGCACATTAATGGGCCCCAAAGGTTGTGCGGTCGGCAATTGTAAATAAATCAAATCCTTTACTCTCTTGCATAAATTCATACTCGAAAGATTTGGGACGCCCTGTGTTCTGACTGTAATAGAAGTTGATCTCACTGTAAAATTAATTATATGATTAATGATCTAATTAATGCGGTATTCTATCATGTAAATCATATTTAATTTGTAATATGACTCGACTTTTCTCCATGTGTGTCCCACAGCTTCACTTTTGAACTCTGGAATTCTAACTTTTCCCCAAGAAAGTAAAAATAGCAATTCTAACTTACACCCAAGAGGAGAAGAAAATCTGCAATTCATTGGATGTCATGGGAAGAGACATGGATTTGCTCTGTATCTTGTGTTGGATCAAAACAGATGAGAGATACCAATGTGAAATGAAAAAAAAAAAAAAAATCCCAAATCCATTGTAGATATGACACGTGGCCAATGTGAGAATCCCTAGTAGCTGATTACCAATGCAAAACTTACCTAAACGGACGGTACCTATGCCCTCTATTCTTTAGATGACTAAATTACCCTTTATACACCCGACCCCACAGCTTGTGCATCATGAGAGTATCGTGGGCTGATTCGGAATTGCCCACAACAGTAAAAGATAGTTAATCAACGAAATCAATCGGACGCTATAAGAAAACTCACCTTTTCCCATGCGCGTTGATTACGGCCGTACGATCACTTAGATAAATGGCAGAGGGTGATGGGCATGATGACCATGATTGGATTAGTATCAACAGCTACCACCGAGGAAGATCCCGTGGTCCACTGCTCTACTGTCAATTCAAAATCCCCCATCCATCTCATCTTTCGAAAAGTCCTCACAGGAATTGCTGCGGCTCCTATTAATTAGGGGCAATTTAAAGCGCGTCAGTGCAGTAGCTTTAAGCACTACTTAAACCCATAGTCCCAAAACAATGAGAATGAGGTGAAGAAGAATACAGCTGTTAAAACGAGTGGATGAGGTGGGATTCCATGAAAAAGCAAATGCAATGCAATGCATGTGAAGTGGAGGAAGCAAATGCAAGGGAGTGGTGTTTGAAGACGGTTAGCATGTACACATGAGAGAGAGAAATCACCTTTTTTGTTTTCGCTTCCCCATGTATTATATACAGAGATTTTGTGTATTTGAGTTTTCGATGGAAAAGTTCGACAGTCTGCACGTGTGGCAGGTCACCACAGAATGATTGCGTGTGATAAAAACTAGAGAGGATTACAGGGGAGAGAGAGGTGGCGGTGGGGGAGAGAGAGAGAGAGAGAGAGAGAGACTTTATTTAGAGTGTAGACTAGTAGAGAATTCAGACTAGAGAGGCTGATAAAAAGGAGGAATGTTTCTATCTCTTCCTTGTATGTTACATTGCCGTGGCAGAACCGTATATGGCATTTGAGCTCCACACACTTTTGAACTGGCTGTGGTATGGGTTTTGCACCGTTTAATCAAGTCATACGGAACCATATGGCATGTACTGCAATCAATGTGTGAGTGTAATCCTACCAAGTACATGGACCAAATCATGGCCACTGTACATAGATTGAAACTCCAAAAGCCGGTTTGAAAATTGCAAATGTATGATTTTTAGTTCTTAAAATTGGAAGGTAAGAATAATATGTATAAAGAGTATTTTGGAATAAAAGGTCCCAGATTGAGATTTGGATGGAACCATTGCTTTCCTGTTATTAAGCTCACATCTTGGTTTGGGGTGCGTTTATGTAAGCGAAAAATCAGACTAATTTTCTATATAACTCGTTGTTTCTTAGCTTGGTGCAATGCTTATTCTGGTATAAAAACAGAAAGTACTTTCACTTTTCCACGTGAGAAGTAGAAATCTAGGATTGGCCATTATTGTGAAAACATTAATTGTGGAGAATGAGATTATCTTAGCCTCTTAAATGAAGCTGTACAAATTCAACCAATTTAACACAAATGGGATAAACAGGCTTTTGCATTTACTCTCTCCAATTGGGAGTTTTGATACTCCATTGAAGAAGTGTCCTCTTTTCGTGTACTAATTGGCCTTAATAAAAGGCTAGTGGTCTACTTCGCCAGATTCTTCCGTTCTTACATCCCTAAGTAAGACTTAACTTTATCACAATGCCATGTCTTAAACTTGATGATGACAGGGTGCAAGCGGACTTCATTCTCATCCGATACTCAATGCATAAGCTGGTAGAAATTTTCTAGGATAAGATACTTCCATTGATTCCCGCCCATACCTTCATTTCACTTGACAGATGATAGAATCAAGTTCATGCCATATAGCACGTCGACATACATGAACCTAAAATTGTTCATATTTGTGAGCCCCACCAGCTATAATGACAGATGAAGAAGTTGGACCCTATGTGCTTATTCGACGGTACCGTCCACACTTAAAGCACATTAATAGAACCATATTGACCAATATACATTGTAGTAATCATGTAGCTCAACTGTTATATGGGTCAACATCAAGTTAAGCAACTTGTGAGGCCAAAGTTGATCTTTTAATGTAATCTTCAGCCTTGTTTGGTATCTTTATTTTTATTCCCGAATGATTAAAAATAGATTCATTGAGAAAAGAAGTTAAAAGCTCTTATTTTCACCACAGTTATGGAGTGAGGCCTTTCATTTTAAGAGGATTTATTGGGTCTAGATCTCTAAGGTATGAGTAGAGGGTATAATCATGTGTCAAACACTCTTATTTTTTGAATCTCCATCCACTTTAGACATTTAAACAAATTTAGTTCGAAAAAAAAGATGCATCCAAACACGGGGCTTAAACCAAATAATTTGAATTGTTATATAACTATAGAGTTTGGTATAGACCAGCATATCCGATTTTTTTTTTCTTTTTTGGCTCGGTTGTTCCTATGGCCACGACATAAAAGGCAAAGGGCTCTCACCGATCAAGTTTTTAGCAGCCACTTCATCCACAAGGCCAGCCATTTATTCCCTGTCATCTCGGATCTCATTTTCCTAAAATGAGAGATCTTGACAAGTCCTGCCTTCTTTATAAAGTCATCTCCACACATCCATTGACTAGTCGTTTGATCCCAATCCAAACACTGGCTCGAAGAGTTCCAAACTCTCCTCCAAGAGTGAGATGAGACCTTGGCGAGTTGGCCCTTGCCAACTGCTTAATTTGACATGTGCACATAGCAAGTGGGCCACACGATTGGCACATGACCATGTATTGGGCACTAATTGTCCCCAATCCACCCAGATGCATGTCCCCTGCAAGGCAAGATTGCTTTCATCTACAGGGCACTAATTCCCCACTAAATACCCAGCTTTTCAATCTTTAATTTAAGATCAGGTTGGCTCCATACACCAAATGGCCCACAGCTTAGACAGTCCAAGTTGACTTATGAAATTACCTTTATGTTATATCTTCTGTAAACGGTGTTAAACCAACACGAGAACACCGCCCCTCTCAGGACACTAGAGTTGTGAAAGGACACGCATTTACGTAGAAACCCTCTCTTTCCTTTTTGTCTCATTTCACCCCACTCTCCTTTCGCCTATAAAAAGCCTTTTCCTCCCTCCATCCTTTTTGCTCCCACCGTTTCTGTCTTGTATCTTCGTACAAAAATCTCAACAGTATTCCAAAAGAGAAGAAGATGGGGGAGAAAGGAGGAGAGATGGAAGTGAAATCACCGAAATCAAGATTCAAAACGGTCTGCGTCTTCTGCGGGAGCAGCACTGGGAAGAGAAACTGCTACAAAGATGCTGCTCTTGAATTGGGAAAGGAGCTGGTATTCCATTGATTTCATTTTCATGACATGCTTGTATTTCTCTCTCTCTCTCTCTCTCTCTCTTCATTTTTCTGCTTGTGTAATCTTGGCTTTTCTATTTCAGGTTTCTCGTCGGGTGAATCTGGTGTATGGTGGTGGAAGCGTGGGGCTGATGGGTCTGGTTTCTCAAGCAGTTCATGGAGGTGGAGGACATGTGTTGGGGTAAAAGAAATTCCACCCAAACAAAACTAAAACAAGGGATTTCTGGTTTTGGGTTATGTTTGTTTTGCTTGAATGAATGGTTTTTAACATTTTTCTTTGATGGGTTTTCTCCACAGGATCATTCCCAAGACTCTCATGTCCAAGGAGGTTTGCATAAGAAACAAAACCCAATCCTTCTCTCTCTCTCTCTCTCGTATTTATGTCAGGGTCTGAAACTGTTCTTTTACATGATGGCAGATTACAGGAGAAACAGTGGGAGAAGTAAGGCCAGTTGCTGACATGCATCAAAGAAAGGCAGAGATGGCTCGCCATTCAGACGCTTTCATTGCTTTACCAGGTTTATCTTCTCATTCCATCTTCATACAAGGAACTCCCTCTGCCTATTCTCGTTGCAGAATCAAATGATAATCGTTTTATACATCAGGTGGGTATGGAACCTTAGAAGAGCTACTGGAAGTCATCACCTGGGCACAGCTCGGTATCCACAATAAGCCAGTAAGCATTCTAAACACAAAACATATACACCCACAAAATGTATATGCACCCAAAACATCTAATGTAAGAATATAAAAAAATCGTCTCTGATAGGTGGGTCTCTTGAATGTGGATGGCTACTACAACTCCCTCCTCACCTTCATCGACAAAGCAGTCGATGATGGCTTCATCAAGCCCTTTCAACGCTACATATTCGTCTCTGCACCTAACGCCAAAGAACTAGTGCAGAAGCTAGAGGTGGGTGTTCTACTTTTTCCCCCCATCTTCTTCTCCTTTTCTTTTTGTCACAACAATCATTCTCTTTTGTTTCTGCAGGAATACGAGCCTGTGCATGATGAAGTCGTGTCTGAGCTTAGTTGGGAGAACGAGCAGGTCGGTTATAATTCTATCTTGCAAGCAGAGATTGCACGGTAGCGGCAACAGCAGCAGCAGTAGCAGAAGAAAAAAGAAGAAGAAAGGAGTGAAGGTGGCAGGAGCTTTTTGGGGTTTTCTCCAGATCTTTTTGAAAGAGCATAGGAATACCGTATCTCTGTCTCTATATCAACTTTATGTTTTGTTTTTCTTTATACTGTATGTTAAGAGAAAAAGAAGAAAAAAAAAAAAAAGGTCTTACATGTAGTGAAATTACATATGGCTGTGGGATGCAGCTTTTATTCTGTCATCTCTCTTTGAGCACGCGAAATGAAATATAGCTGTGATTGTTTTTCTTTTTTTTGAAGCGTTTTTGTTTTTGTGATTGGTGGGGTTTTAGAGAGAGAGAGAATGGGGAAGGAGCGAAAAAGATTGAGGGTTTTGTGTTGAGTTCAAATGATGGCCTAGAAAAGAGGAGAGTAATCATGTGTGGACTTAACGAACCGTGAAATGGGAACCTTTTTCTGTATTTGGCGCACCCCCATCTCTCTATAGCTCCCTTGGATAAGGTTGCATAAACAAAGATTAGTCCTTTTTGCCCTCTACAAGGGGGACCAATTTTGATGGGGTATAGCTTTGTGAAATTCTCTCTCATGGTTGGTTGCACTTTGGTAGTAAATGATGATGGATATAAATGTTGCAAAGGAATGATCTGGTTGGAGAAATTTGAGTAGTTGATGTTGGGGGTGGGCCGTGGGCTAGACCCACTGACATGGTATAGGACTTGAGGACCCTTGTGTTCTCACTATGTTAAGTGGATGGTTTGGAAGAAATTGGTTTAACTGTGAAAGTGATCGGCTGCTGGTGTCAACTGTCAAACCATGGGTGGGGCTTGCCTTTCCCTATCAGACCTTGGGCATCAATATCAGGGTAGGAGAGGTTGGAAAATTTCCACATATTTGACTGGTTGTGAGAGATGGATTAATGTAGAGGGGGTGTCGGTATTTGTTGGAATAGTGAGGGAAGGAAGTCGTTTGTGGGGCTCTCTGGCAAGGATGTTATTTTAGTAGGTAATAATGAAGTCGGTGAATGGGGTAGGGTCTTTTCTAGTAGGGATATCGTGCCACTAAAAACCCCTGTTAGTGTTGAGAGTAGTAGCAGAATACACGAGAACCGGGAGCTGTATGACTGGCTGTCCGCGGTGCCGTAGTATAGTAAAGAGTGACGTAGCAGATCATGAACGGTCCATTCACGATGTTTACAGTGACTTAGCAGATCATGAATGGTCCACTCCACTCACGGCGGCCACCATCGATTTTGATTTTTTTTTTCCTCACGAGATTCATGCTTGGAAACAGGAATATGCTATGTGGGCCCGCTCCCATTGAATCAAACATAACAAAGCTTTAGAGAACTTAATTTTTTATACACTAATCATTGGAATCAATATGGGTTAAACAAAATGAGCCCTATAATGTAGAAACAAAGATGTAAAAGGGTTGAATTGACAACATTAGCCAACCATCCAATCTGAAGAGGATTTTGGTTTCGATGGGACCATTTGGATTTGAAAAATGGGTTAAGGTACAAAAGAATGACCAGCTAGGTATGTATGGGACCATTTGGATTTGAAAAATGGGTTGAGGTACAAAAGAATGACCAGCTGGGTATGTATTCGGATGTTGCTGAACTGGGCCCACAGAACGTAGAAAACATAAACGGCGTCTACAGATGGCTGGATTGAGTACAGACTATAAAACTGTTAATGCAAAATT
Organism: Umbellularia californica; assembly: GCA_028538565.1. Lineage (NCBI taxonomy): Eukaryota > Viridiplantae > Streptophyta > Magnoliopsida > Laurales > Lauraceae > Umbellularia > Umbellularia californica. The sequence goes on along the minus strand of JAPQWN010000008.1, from coordinate 15,753,063 downwards.
AGTAAATTATAATAAATAAGAAAAATATAATAAATAAAAAACAAGTAGCATTCAAATCAAGTAGCACTCAAAAGTTATATTGTGGATTATAATTTTGCAACAACTAAGTATGCTCCTATATATATATATATAATAACTTTCCTTTATTTAATGTGGTTATAACTCCAATTGGATTAAAATATCTTGTAATATTAAAATATAATTAGAAAGTAATTTCAAGCGGTTTGGATTTCAATAATGAGCTCAATTGATTGAAAAGACATAGTACACCATGGAGAATTAGTACAATAACCACTGTAAATGCATAAAGTCTATTAAAACCATTCTTAAACTGGGTTCTTGATTTTCTCCTCTCTTTTATACCTATTTTTATATAGAAACTAAAAGGTATACAATGGTAATGACCCATATTTGAAATCTAAACCATTCATGAGCATGATTTCAGTGGCTTTTATCTCCTGAAAAGAATATTATCTAATCGAATTTAATTCGATATTATTAATAAAATTAAACAATGAAAAAAAATTATCCTATCTAAGGTGAGTATAATTCTGATTGGTCTAAAAAATCTTGTTCTAGTAGAATATAAATAAAAAGTAATTTTGAATGGGTTAGATTTCAAGTATAAGCTTCAAGATTTTAAAGAAATAATGATCTATAGAGAATTAGTGCATTTATAATTGTAAACACATAAAACAGATTAAGGGTTACTTTCTTCAACCCTTCTTCTCCGTACCTGTGAAGAAGCAACCACAACTCAATCCAAGTTTTCCACATCTCTCCGATGAAACCATCACGATCTCAAATCAAGGTACATGGGCGGCGACTCTAGGTTTGGTTAAATAGTTTTTAATCTAGTCCAATTCCCTTATTTTATTTTATTTTCTTTCTTATTTCCTTTCCTTTCTTCTTTCATCCGATTCCCCCCCCTAAAAATCAAATATTATTTAGTTCTTTTTTTTTTTTGGAAACACATATTATATTACTTATAATTAATTTGATAGTATTGGAGGGGCCATCCATTATAGGGATTGCCATTGGGAAGAGGGGCCAAATTTTCTATTTAAAATAAAAATCCAAAAAGAAGGAAACAAAAAAAAAAAAAAACCACAAAGAAAAACTCTTAAACATAGGGGGGGTTTGGCATTTTTCTTTTATGATGAAATTTATATGATTTGTGCGTATGGGAGAAAGAAAGTTCTTATATTCATTACATAATAAATTAATCAATGAACAAAAAGGAATGGTTGATCCCTGGGCTACTGTAGGGGATTCTAATTTTTCAGTTTTAGTACATCTCCCTAGTAAAACAACGGAAGAATGAAACAAACTATTTAGGGGGTTTTGATCGGTGGAACAAGAAGGGAAAAAGATATTGCATGCAATAAAATATAGGGATGCAAACAAACAAATATAAAGGAGCATGGGGGGGACTAGAGATTAAAATAACCACCACCTTGGACTAAAAATATAAAGTCAAGTATAAAGGAGCATGTTAGAGAAAGTCAAGTAACGTTCTAATAAATAATTATGGAAGGCAGAGCATAGGAGAGAAGACTCTTGGTTCTAGAAGGAGTTTGTTGAAGCCATGAACTTTATTATTCCAATATAGGATGGATTGTGGGAATGTAGATAAAATATTGATTTGAAACTGTAACTGGATTTGTTGTGAAGGAGGAGTTAAAAGAAAGCCAAAATCATTCATCTCCAATCTGATTCTCCTGGTCAAAGACATGCTAGGTATCAATCAAAGATGGAAACTTAAAAGTGCATTCAATAATAGGGAGGGCGTGGATGACATCCTCAAGATTTATATTTCACACGATCCTGGTAAGAATGAGATGACCTCGGCTAGAACTAGAAGTGACTAACCACAAAACCAGCCTATAGATATCTAGCTAGTGAAAATAATTGTGATAGAATTATGTGTCTATTAATTGATAATTTATATGAAAGCTTCCTCTTCCTCTTCCTCAAAAGTTTGAGTTGGAGGAGTTGGCTGAGAATTCTTCGTTTTATTGCAACTTTGCTGGAGGAGATTGATTTAGGTCATTGCCTTGTAATTTTATGGATAATGATATTGAGGATGGTTGAACAGATGGTGTATCTCCACCGATCGACTTACCTCTCCCTTAATAACTCTCATGCTATGGCATGGGTGCTGGCATTGTGGTCTGCCTTGTGGAGGGCTTGAAACCACTTTATATATATATATATATATATATATATATATATAGAGAGAGAGAGAGAGAGAGAGAGAGAGAGAGAGAGAGAGCAAGTCTCTCCTAAGCTCGAGCTTAGGGAGAAATTTTCGTAAGTTTATGCTTGTGAGGCCCACCTTTGGTCTATCCAAATGGACCAAACACATGACTCCCTTAAATTGCACATGTCCACCAACTTTCGATAAGATCTGAATTTACGAGACCGTTGGATCGACTATGTATCGATTCAAATGGATTGTTGACCATAAAGTTTTTGGGCCTATATGGAGATGATAGAAATCATGGTTGTGGCTGATTTTTTTGCAGAGATGAAGATCTCTGGGACTCCTTAAAATCCCCCCATCCACATCCCCATGTGGGTCCCCAGGTGGGCCCGACCACACGCTTGAGATTATCTTATTCTAAGCTTGAACTTAGAAGAGCTGACCCCATATATATATATATATATATATATATATATATATATATAAACTAATCCTAGATACATAATTATGGTAGCCATTTGCATGATTGACTCTCCTAAAGTCTCGAAAGCTAAAGTGTAATATCAATGGTGACTTCTCCTACCTATGGTCTTCGAAGAGGTAGGGGGATGTGATCGTTATTTTTATATGCTATGCTTCATAATGGAAACCTTTGTGGTAGAGGTGCTGTCTAGGGACATGAGGCTTCTCGTTAATTAAAAAAGTAGAAACGATGTCGATTTTTTTTTGTATTAAGGGAAGAAATAAGTATAGAATTTCAAGAATCACGATTTTCCCATAATTTCACCTAACTTTTATTAAATGAAAATATCTACATTTATAAGCAAATATAAACTAACATTTTCATGAAGATAAGGATTATCTCTTAAGATCCTAACATCACTAAGCACTCTAACAAACTCATTTGGACTATGTGATACTACTAAAAACATTAGAAGGTGGAATCCAGTTTTGTCCTCATATATTTTAGTAGCTGTTCATCAGTTAGTCACTCTTGGTCTTAGCTGTGTGGCTGAGTTTGAATAGTCTGTTGGCTACACGGTTTGCTTGGCTGAACCCAAAAAAGATCGAACACTTAAAAGGAGAGAAGCCCGAGACTAGAAGCACTAGGCATCTAACCGATGCCCTAATAAAAGTTTCATAGATAGCTAAAATCTTATATATTTATCTATCAAAGGAGAATCCGATTTATTGTACTCCTTGACTTTCGTGTCCTCCTCCAATCAATCTTTTCCAACATGGTTTCAAAGTTTTCCTAGGACCTACTGCAGTCCTGAGAGCACTTTGCCTAGCCCACCCAAGTTCATAGATACAACTTACAACTTAATAACTTATTTCAAGCAATCCATTTCTCCTAAACCCCTTCTTCTATTTTTTAAGAAAACCCATGGACAGCACCAAATGGATACCTAATAGTCTAGAGAAACCACGGCAGAAACAGGCCAACAAAGATGTGCGCTTTAAAAGGCTATAGTCAAGGTGTCTCTCCTAAACAAACTCCTTGAATAATATAATTTAGAGTCGAAGATGTTGTTTCGTAGAAACAGGGGATCCAGACTCTATAATTTAATGTTTCATCTTATATATATAAATGTTTGGAGTGTCTCCTAATGTAATTTAATCATGCCGATGGATTCTCCTTTTTCAAGTAGGAATTAGACTCTTAGGGCCTGATTATTTATTGGAATTCATAGAATTTCTGTCTGGAGAATTTCGGGGTTCTCAGGCAAGGTGGGATTCCTATATGCTTCTTCATACTTGAGTATTTAGAAATTCCATTATGAAGCTAAGGGGCTGGAATTTTTGAATTCCCAAACGTCATTTGCGACCTTTCATGTGGCAAGAATTTTGAAATACTTTTGATGAAACGTGGCATTTGTAAATGTTAAGGGATAAAATGTCACATTATATCTAAAAATCCCTAAAATGGTAAATTTCTGTCAAAAATTGAAAAAAAAAATGCCCCTAACACCACAATTTGCAAAGTTTACCTTATCTAAACTCTATCATTAAAGAGAGATCAGGTGTAGGTCTTAGATGTGGCATGAAGGGCCACCAGACGTATAAACATTCTCCCATTTGACTCGAATATTATGTACATCATCTAAGTCTAATTTTCATTACATTCCTTTCAAATGCATCCCTAGCCAAAAACTTCAAGAGTGAAAAGGAAAAAAAAAAACCCATTAAAACAACATTTCTATGAGGTGTTCACCGCACATCTGAACCACAAGGTTGGGCGTTTTATATTCTCTCTTTACTTAAGTGGGATTTCAATTCAAATACAAGTAGTTGTTGCTTCACGATCCAAATGTTGGGTATTCTGTGACAAAGAAAGGACAAGACATTGTAAATGTAGGCCTTAAAGGGTGAAATGAGATAGGATCAATACAAGTGGTGGGATATCTGTCATGGCTAAATACATTGGCTTCATTGCATAACCGATCAAAAGACATTAATCAACTGCCCACTAAACTCTTTTCCAAATATTTACAAATACAAAAACTCTTTTTCTAGGTATCAAGTGTAATTAGTCCGCATCCCTAGTCGCGACTATTATAGGCTTCACTGTAATAGATGCCTAGAACTCCACCATGGGGGCCCACATGAAGATAATTCGAGCCATTTAATTTTATTCTAATACCCTCCAGTAATATATTCTCAATTTTCACTTCAATATGAGTTCATCCCATCGTTAGATTGTACACATGACTAATAACATGATTAACACAATTTAATGTATTATTAATTAAAAAAACATTAATCCCGTTATCATCATGTGGGCCCATGGTTGAGTATTATGCATTATAGGGGAAGCATGTAATAGACGCAACCAGGGGTCTTGACACTAAATGTAATATGCCACCTTATTAAATATATAACACGTTGGATGAATCATTGACTCCAAGAAAAGCTAGTGTGATTGTGGATTGTCTATCTATCATAAATCAATTCCATCTGCACTGCTAACCCTTGATCTTAGGGCACAATTGTCAATTGTTAATTGCTTTCTATTTTGACATTAATTCCCAAAACTTCTAGATGTCTTATACTGCCAATTCTTCAAGATGGCTAATTTAGAATCACTCTTTCCTGTCCAGGTCTTATAAACTGCAACCTCTTTAGTAACGTGGCATGTAAGGGTCATAACTTAGCTAAGATTGTATCATATAGGAGCCAAGATATTGTATTTTCACCCACTGATGCAAGTTTATTTTACACATTAATCAAGGTTCAAGCATTTGAATACCATAAGATACACAAAAAACTCAGGCCTATTTGTTGGTGTTAAAGTAAGTAGGAACTGAATAGACATATGACTTCACGCGATAACTGTTTTTAAATGAAGATCAATGTGAAATAGAAAAATCATCAACAATCGAGGAACTTCTCCTTTAATAGATACCAGCGAAATATACCCATGCTTAATAGAAAAATCATCAACAATCGAGGAACTTCTCCTTTAATAGATACCAGCGAAATATACCCATGCTTAGCACGGCTAATATAATGCATAGTTTGAAAAATTATAGAAGTTTAAAATAATAATACTTTTGAATGAATTATATTGAGGATGAAAAATAAAATTGATAGGTTTGAAACGCCAATTAAATTAACTATCATAATAACATATTCAAACAACCAATCAAAATATTTTTCATCCTATAAAGTTTAAACCAACTAAGAGTAAATCTAGCTTATTAAACAACCCAATATGTTGCATTACCATTATAATGCATAGATAATGCATAGTATTTACCATTATAAGATTCTTTTGTATTCAAACTCTCAGAAGTTTAATAGGAGTGAACAACGTTTCCTCCCTTGCAAAAAATACTTGCAAAATGGTGGTTAGCCTAGCCAAAAAGACAACTTTTCCTCCGCTCTGAAGGGAGGAAAAGCTACCCAAAAAGACCACTTTTCCTCCCTCAATGTACATGGTGGCTACCAAAAAATGCCACTTTGTCTTCTTTCGAAGTGAAAGAAAAGTTACAAAATAAGTATACCCCAATGTTTATAGCGGCAACAAAAAAAAAAAAAAAAAAAAAAGAAAAGAAAAAAAAATCCCTCCCTTCATAGTGGAGAAAAAGGTGCAAAATCAAACTGAGAATCATGGTTGATGTTGATTTCTCAATTGAAATGAGTTAGCTTCATTATATATAATTGAATTAAGGGGAGATGAGAAATGAATATACAGCCATTACCCTAATAAATCAAATACTATAAAAGTCAAGGTCTCATCTACATTACAACCTTCACGCACCTCATCTCATTCACACTTCACTTCTTTAATAACTATGTATTCTAATGCAGACAAACAAGGGCTAAGAGTTGTTTTTGTTATTTTTCCATGACCGATTTTGCATAGATGACTAGAGATTATCAAAAATATAAGAGACTTGGTTCCTTGGCCGTTTGAATTCTAAGATTTAAACAGGGCACATGGTATAAGATACCATCTATCAACCCAAAATCTTAAGTTGATAACTGAAATGCCCAGATAGGTATATGAAGCCCTATCAAACCCATTACTTGGGGTGATGTGGGTTTTTGGACTTTTCCAACACCCCCCCTCATGTGCAAGCCCAATAGGTTTCATGAACGGGCATGCCATGTGAGCTAAACAAGAACGACGTGATTGGAACCCACTTTAATACCATGTTAGATTTCTTTAGCTCACCATTTATACCAAAACCCCGAGGTGTCAGTAAATGTTGCATAAATACTTTTCACTACTCCCCTTGGGTGGGGCCTACTCCCTCAACACTCCCCTACATGTATTTTTTTCTCGCGCCAAGTCATTCCTTCTGAAATTCGAGCTCACAACCAATTAGCTCTGATAATCGGTCTTTCTGTGTGTAGAGTCCATCATTGTCTCATCCTGCTCTTTTTGAGTCTGTCAGAGCCGATGGTCCATTAGATCAGATCTATCATAATTCTCTCATAAGCATATAGATGATGAGGCTTGGCAAAAAATATGAGATTGAGAGGCCCTGATCATGTCAATATTTGCAAAGAGACCCTTTCAAATCAAGCCGTTGGCCTGAGTTGGTGGAGTCAATGGATGTGAGTGACCATTGAGAATCTGTGGTCACTCCACAGACCACTGATATTGGTGGTGCTCCAAACAACGAAGGACTTAGCAGTATCCGTTTTGCTTTGTGAAAGAACTAGGTTTTAATTGATAAACAAGCCCAGTTCTAGGTCTCTAGGTCCAAATCTGTGGATCCGGGACTCGGCATATGAGTCTTTAATATTGCAAATCGTACTACAAAATAATTTCTTTTTTCAGATATTTTTATATATAATATTGGAGATAGTAGAATTGATCCATTGTTATAAGTTGAATGATATACTTATTTTAAGAAAAAAATTAAAAAAAATGAAGAGAAGTTAGAACCAAATTTGGAACTAGATCAGCGTTTTTGTGTTGAAACCAGATTTAGAACCAACAAAACAAGTTTCTAATCAAAATCGAATTCAAAACCTTTGTTTAGAAACGGGTCCACGTCTGAGTCAATTATGGTTTTGATTCAGTACCGTTTGGTTTGCAATCCTAAGTATAGAGATCGAGTTTGACTGTACTTAAACCTGACATTAACATACCCTCCAAAACAATTGAAGTTTAAATATATTTTTATAAAGTTGGTCTTATAAGAACATGCTATATCATACTGCCCTATACTATTGAACGGTATGATATGTGCCATATTACACTTTCCCACAAATATTGACCGGTCATGTTCCAATATCACGGGCAATATCCCATGAATATATCTCATAAGCTCATATGTGTCCATTCCCTCCAAAAGTCACACTACCTTTTGGACTCTCTCTCTCTCTCTCTCTCCACTGTCTGATTCATTCATTAAATAAAGCTCTCTCTCTCTCTCTCTCTCTCTCTCTCTCTCCACTGTCTGATTCATTCATTAAATAAAGCTCTCTCTCCACTGTTTGATTCATTAAATAAAGCCATCGCAACTTTCGACTTTGTTAACATATGGGTGGCATCTGCTATTATGATGTCAACTCACTGCAAGTACTAGAAAGGAATGGGAAAGCGAGCTAGTTCTATCCGTTAAAGGAGAGGCTTGGGAAGTTTGAACCGTTTCTGCAGTTGGGTTTGAAGCATTGATTAGGATTGTCATTGTCCCCGACTCCAAAGTTATGTGGTTGGACCATTTGCTCTCTCCTGGCTGCTTGGGCTGGCATCTTTGTGTTACAGGTCTTTGAATTGAACGAGTCTTATCCAGATATATCCCACAATTTTCCTGGGGTTGTTATAACTTTCCATGTCAATAGTCATGCACCTGCTCTCATATATATATATATATATATATCCAATGGTGTGTATTATATGGAGCCCACCACAAAAGGCAAAGGTTCATGTGATTGTCCGTCACAGACATGGTGCATTATATCCTTTTTCACCATTTTTTTCCTGTGGGAAATTGGGTCAGCTGTCAAACCCATGGAATCCGGATCCATGGAATTGATGCTCCCCCACTGCCAACAGGGTACGGCCTTGGAAAATCTTGGGATTTGGGGTATGCTTGTTTGGAGGAAAAAGTTAAAAATGAAGATAAAAGGAAAACATTAAAAAATAAGCATCTGATAGTAATCTCTTCTTTTTTTATGAAAATTGAGTCAAGTAAAGATAAGAAGTATGAAAAATAATTACCTAGCCATTATCCTAGTAATTGAGATCCTAAGAAAATATATGTTCCATCTATCTTGATACCTTATATCAATGGTAGAATCATAAAGTTTCGCTCGGGGGGCCACTTGAAATCAATAAAATTCTTGAAGGGGCCAATATGCAAAATCGTAAAAAAAATTCTATTAAAATAAGAAAGGGGGGGGGGGGGGGGGGGGGGGGGGGGAGCTTATACCCTTCACTCTTCACTTCTTTAAAAATGTTAAAGATAAAGCTCATTTGACCATAAATTCCAATTTATTCAATTCCTATGTACTATGTAAACAAACAAGCCCTTCGGAGATACTAACTGTAAGTGCCTAAATAACGCGGACTTGATTGGGCGAGTGTGCTCGTGATGTTGCTACTAAATTGCTTTGGATGAATTTGATGCTTTAAACATGAAAGGGGAAGAAGGAACAAAGGTCAGAGCTCCTGACTGCAGTCACCCGAAGGCACTTTGATGCTCAAGTTAGTGCAGTCATTGAACAGAGGGAGAGTGAGTGGGAGAAAAGTCTCGGGGGGGGGGGGGGGGGGGTGTAAGGCGTATATTGCGTAGAGCGTATGCTGTGTAAAACGTACCTCTCCATGGATCTTACCCATGCATATATATAGAAGAGTGTCCCATTGGAAGCTCCCCTTGGTGGAGGCACAGTCTCATCAGCCCATACCTCGGATATTCAGTGGAGGTATGTGAGAGTACTGTCCCATTGGATCGTTCCCCAATCTCAAACATAAATGCGGACACGACCGTCGGATATGAACAACCGCTTATTGATATCTAGCGGCCACCCTATCTGACAGTACGTTCTGCGACGTAGCTGTACCATCACATAATTGAGACTTGACACAGTGTTATCCTCAGTCAATAAGATCGAACTGGAGAAGTCACCAAGATTGAGAGTGCGCGAGTTCGGGCACTGCTGCCGAGATGCGCAAGGCCGAGCTCAAAGAAGCATGGCCGGTACCCTTACCGAGGCTAGCTCAAGCTCGGTGCCAGCTGGCACAATTGTAGAGCTGAACGAAGCCAAGATTAAGGTAAACCTAGTTGGTACTTTTACCTAAACCAGGAGTAATCTCGGTATCATGAAAACACCCCACACACTAACAATCCAATGTACATACAACATGCAAATGAATGATCATTATTACAAAAGTCTTAACACATTTATCTAGGGTGAGTGCTCACATTCAGCCAAACTTGACACACACACACATAAAAGTCACAACATAAAGCATATTATCAGCATTCAAATCGATGGGCGAAAAGAAAAATACGCCCAGGTCCATAAAAACGTGATAGATTAGGATGGCTAAGATAATCAGGTTTCACGGGCCCGTTTAACCTGAGTTTTCCATCACACATGGGTCCCACTTGGACTGAATTGGCACATCAGAATACCATATACATAGTGGTTGGTGGTCCATGTTCTGCTCCGGAACATGATCCAAATTGGTCAAGAAATCCACATTGCATCCATGGTGCATGAATGGTGCAGTCAATTTCAACGTTACAGTCAAGGTTAGGAGTTAGGACTGGGTCTCATTCGGACCTTGTATTCTCTCCATCTTATCTTCCCCGCAGTTGATGAAAAACTCGTCAACGAATAGACACAGCTTTGAATACAAAACTGCCTAAAACTTTTACTGAACTCAATACCAAGTCATAGTCAACAACATTCTAATCTTCCTATGTTTAAACTATGGTTTTATTAAATTTGGAACTCTAGGCAGGTGTTGAATAATGACTGTATCCAGCGATTTCCAATTGACTCTTGTTCTTAGTTCAAGTTAATTTCTATATACCTTGCACTTGGAACTTTATGATAGACAAGAGGAAAAAAAAGAAATACTATACAGTTGCTTGAATGACTTGGCTGAATGTTTAATTGTGATATTGTGAGGAAGTTGCAAAAGTCTCATCTACTGTAGGTGTCTGTGATTGATTTGGATATAAGACTGTAGTGGGGGTTGGCCAGCAGTCCAACATCTGAAAGGAGGTGGGACCCACAATCCATAACCCTTTTCCTGAGAGAATGAGTCAGGTGGCAGATCAAGTAAGCCGAATGAGTGAAGGACGGGAGAAGATACATGTTTTGTAGTAGTTAGGTTTGGAATGAGTGCGACGTCTAGAGCTCTCTCGGTCTCACAGCCTGGTGTTTCTGGATGAGAAGATATGTAGTGATGGCACTAGACACCACTAGTTCTACAATTCTCTGAATGTGGGATGTTGGAAAGGGAGTATACACCCAGCAATTCCATACATGGGAACGGGGATAGGGTTTTCTATGTCTAGGGCCCAGCGACAGATGACCCAAAGCTAGAAAACAAAGAGGGTGTTGATTAAGTAAAAGTTAACTTGTCAAATGCAAATTGTTATTTTTATCATTGGAAGAGTTGGATATTTCAAACTAGGCATAGAGTATTGTATATATTCGAGATTTTACTTTTTATGTGTAAAATTCGTGTCTCTATCATCGTATACTAAGCTTAAGGGTTTTTGAGGTTATTTTGACCATAACGTATGATTTTGAACCACTCATCTCCACTTCCAACATGTAACCATTCATTTCCTACACTTCGAGTAACCACTTCTTCTTCCCATCAATGACAGACCCAGGATTTTTAAACACTTGTTCGTTTTTTTAGGCTTTTTTCACATTTTACTCTTTCTATACATTTCTTTTCGAACTACTCCAACGAAATATAGGCTAACCCAGATATATACGAGACTACAAGACACTCTCTCTCTCTCTCTCTCTCTCTCTCTCTCTCTATATATATATATATATATATATATATATATATCACCTTAAGCTCTAACAATTGTCCATTCCTTTTCTAAAAGGCCACCCTTACAGAATTCCTATTGAGTGCCTGCAAATTCATGGGAAAAAGGGCTTTGATCAAAGGGGTGAAGAGATGGAGTCAAGGAGAATTCCATATATATATATGATAAGTCGGAGTCTAAGAATATGGTCAGATCCAAAAACTCAAGCCCTTTAATGACCATCTAGTTTGGGGACATGGGCATATCAATGATAAACTAAATCTCTAACAATTGTCCTTTTTTTTTTTTTTTTTTCCTGAGACCACTCTTGGAAAATTCCTACTGAATGCCTACAAATTCATAGGAAAAAGGGTTTTGATCAAAGGAGTGAAGCGATGGGGTCATCAAGAATATTAGATATCTATAGAATAAGAATATTTAATTCATTGAATTTAATTGCACGGGTCTAAGGGTAGGCAATCATTCCATATGGAAGAGGGGATACTCTCAAAGGCCCAATTTTCAATCTCCAACTTTGGTTTGTAACTCAAAGCCGCAATTCTAGAAAAGTCCTGAATTAATTAGGCAAAAAGGCCATAAATGACGTTGAAGGATCATGTAATTTCTGACATATGGCATCTTGTCTATCCATGGAAAGTTGTGCTATGAACTCACACACAAGTGTGACATATATGAAAATAAAATCGATGATCATAGAGAGGTTGCAAAGTCCCAGCCCAAATCACAAAGCAAGATTTCCCCATGAGTACAAAATTGGGTAAGAGGAGATGAGGGTTTTTTTTTTTTTTTTTTTTAACTTTCCTGAGGTTGAAAGAAGAGAAGGCACTATGAGATTTGGAGGGCTTGAGACACATGGGGCGGCCATTCTTCGATATGTGGAGCTTGGGCCAAGGCCCATTCCTAGTTTTGGGGATTTCTTGATACCATCTAGGGTGGCCGCCCCAGATGGTCAACAAGTGGGTCCACCCCTACTTCCCATTTTTCACTTTTCTAGAAGAATTTTATTTCTATCACTATCATAATCACCAAATCATTGTCATAAGTATTTGAGGATTGATTGATTTTTCACTTTTCTGCAAGAATTTTATTTCTATCCCTATCATAATCACCAAATCATTGTCATGAGTATTTGAGGATTGATTGTGAATAATCTAAGTTTTTTTTTAATAAATTGATAAATATACTTTTCAGTTATTGCTGAACATGCTCGTGCTACGCATGGGTTTTTGTACTAGTCATTACTCTTAAAGCCCTATGATTCATATTATGAATCCTACAGTACGTATTCAATCCTAAGAAAAAAGATTTACATCTATGCAATGAAGTGCTCTTCTTTTTTCATCAAATCTAATACGTCTTATCTATATGTCGAAGCAATTCCAGCAATTTCTTAATTAAGAAAAGGGTTAAGGGTTTCTATGTTCAACATGATGGACCAAATAGTGGATGGGTCAGACTTGGTATTGGGCCTAACTAGAAAACAATATGATAGTTCTATAATAAGTGTATGATTGATTGAAAGTTTATGTGTTAAATGAAGATTGAAGTTCATCACTGGAAAACTCATTGGTACATGCACTTATCATGTTATATTTAATTAGGTGTGTTCATGGACAGTAGGGCCGGGCTAAGGCATATCTAAGGCCAACCCAATGTTAGAAACACAATCCCGTATTCAACCAAAGCCCAACACAGGCCTTAATTGTCAGGCCCATATTTGGCCAAAGCCAACACAGGCCTTAATTGTCAGGCCCAAGGCCGCCATCTAGTTAGTCAGGCCAGGCCAAACCCTGCTTTTATTAGTTGTATGGGCTTTCTAGCAATTTTTTGAACAAATTCTCACTAAATTACAATTCAAGCCAGCTGGTGAGCCCGGGCTTTGGTCTTTCTATCACTTAATCCAAGCCTGGCCCAGATATTGAATGGGCACATGTTTTACATCAAGCCCAGCCCATGAGCTCCCCTATAGTTATACGCTAAATGGGTAATTAAGATGGTCTAACTAAATGTCACCAATATAAAATTTGGTTTGTGAAAAACCTAGGACGGAACAGCTTGGAAAATGGAACAACTCATAACTGACCCAAATTACTTGTATCTTCCAACCTAGATCTGATCCAAACGAAACCCAAAAGCATACCCAACCTGACCCCTCAATTTCTTAACTCTCTATCTAAGTGCAGATTGAGTCAGAAATCTGAATCAGGCCTGGTTTATAAAGTACATAGATGGGGAAATAGTAATACATTAGCGACCATGTATAATATGTGCAAGATCATGTGCCCTCAATCACAGAAGTTGGATGATTTGTTTTGTTTGCTGGGTTCTATGCATCCAAGGATCCACCTTTGGGCCCATGGAGTCATAATCCAAGTTTACTATTCTATACTATATATAAATTTGACTTACTGTTAATGTGAAATAATCATAATTTTTTTTTTTTGAGAAATATAAAAAAGATTGTGTCATTTATGAAATAATAATAAATAACACAATCTTTTTTAAAAATCGGTTTGGACATTGACAAGGTTAGGCCGTGGCTGGCCCACTTGCAGCCCAAAACTCTGACCTGTTATTCCATGGAAGAGGAGTCCAATATGAGTTTGATTTTAGGCCTGACAAATGAGGCCCAGCTGAAGCCTATTGATAGCCTCAACCCGAATCCTATTGAAAAATGGGGCTTGTTTTCAGCCCTAAACTCTGACCTGTTATGTCACTAACTTCTGTATCCATGTCCGGTTTCTTTGGAGTTTCCATTTTCAAGCATATATCAACATAGCTATGAACCACCTTGGGCCACCACCAATCAAGGGGAAGGCATATATGGATGGAAATGCCTAACACATAGGGCTATCAATCGGGCCCTCTTACGAGGGTATTCAGCCTGGCCCGTCTCTTAAAAGGCCCACAGAATGAGGGCTTTCGATTTTCTTAAAAAGCCCAAGGCCGGGCTTGAAATTCTTTTCGTTGGCCTGCCAATTTGAGGGCCAGGCTTAGACATTATTAGGCCCGGCCTGGCCCAACCCTCACGTAGATTTATTTGAATACATATGGGGGTATGGTTTCTTATGTGACTCTTAATTATTCCTGTATTAATTTTTTATATAATTCTCATGTGGTTATTAGGTAAGTTATGAAAAGTTCTTATGTGGCTTTTTTTCTTTTTTTCAATGTCTTATTTACATAAAGTTGTTGTATGTGTTGGTTTATTTTCTATTAAAAAAACATGGGTGGATTTTTTTTTAGAATGGTTCTTATGTGGATTCTTATTAGCGTGGGGATCATCTTTAATTATTAATTTTAATGTTTAGCTTTATATTTAGATTCAACTTCAGTGGTCTATTTCTTGGTTGTGCCACAATCTGGAAAAAAGTGCTGCAAAATCCCAATGGCAGCTATAAAGGAAATGATGGGACCTTTTTTTCATTTTCTCTTTATAAGATCCATTTATTTGTTCGATTTTTATATCATTAGACTTCAATGCAATGCATTCTATCATGGCCCAAAATTAACAAGTTAAAAGAGCAGATTCACCAATACCATCAAATATTCTTCTCTTGGATGGTAAATGATTGCCTAGCCATCACCCTAAATCAGATTCTAGTAAAATGAATTTCTATGTTGCTTATTGCATTGCATATATGGTCTCAAGCTCGGATAAAAGGGGTTAACGTCATGTTTACACTCCGTGCCCAGTACCAGTGTAGAAAATATGATATTATCGGGTTTGGGCCTGCTTTTTAAAATCCAGGCCGGGCCTGGATATTGCTCATCCTGGCCTATGAACACCCCTACCTAATTGCAACATGAATTACACTGCTATTTTATCAAACATGTATAATGCACCAGAAGTAAATTATACATGAAACATAATATCACAATAATTATCACCTCCATGCCTTTTTCATGACATCTATTGACATTTGTAGTTTCTTCCTTTCCTTACCCTCCATTGATGTTATGTCCTTTAAGCTTATAATTTTTAGAAAAGAAAGAAAAATACGGTAAAATGAGGTATTTCTTGAGTTACATTACACTTTACGATGTACTTGGATATGTTAATTAATTATTTTTATTTCTACCATTGTTTTTAGAATATTTTTAATTATTTTGTTTGTAGGCACAACTGAAAATATACGAATGGGATATTGGAGACAATTGATTAAAATGGCGTAAAAAATTGTTTACATTCATTTCTTGTCTAAGTTTTTATTTGAGGGTCTAGGTGGGCTGACCCTTTTTAAAATAATTAAGCCCAGCTAGACAATTATTTAAAAGCCAAGTCAAAATGGGACTGTGAACAAGGAGAGCATGAGCCCGCCCGCAATTGAATTTCTCTAATTTCAATCGAAGTTAAATAGTGTCAATCACTGTCCTCAACTTCAATCTTATGATTATGGATTCACGTGATCTATTCCTGGTGGCTATTGATTCTATTGAGAATCGACTCTCTTTCTTTTTTATCTTGTATGAATGAGTGCAGTATACTTTTATTCATGCAAGTGATATTTCAATCAAAGTTAAATAGTGTCAATCTCTGTCCTCAACTTCAATCAACACGTCTATTTTGCTCTCGGGACTCACTAAACTTGCACTATATAAAAGCATAAAAAAGGCATTAAAAAAGAGCAAAAGAAGAGCTCAAACAACTGAAGAGACTAGTAGTTGTATACCCATGCAATCAAGCAAACTCAGGACCCATACAAATGGATCTGACAACTCCCTCCAAAGGCTCAAACCACATTGATTAAGTGTTTAATGCATATAATTAATAATGCATAAGATTTTGCTAATCACATCATCAATTATGTTTCAGAGTTTTTATCTCGTGAGATGTTATTTCAGGATATGTTCTACATTTTTTTATGACAATCATACAATATAGATAAAAGTTTTTTGCCAGCATGCATGCCAAGTGCATATTTTTAACTCCGCTATGTTGCTTGTTGTATTGCATTGTGGATTCCAAAGCCCAAAAAAAGGAAGAGGATTTAAAGTTTGGTTCACACCAGGTGTTCGGTGAAAGTATAAGAATAATTAGATAATGTTTAGCTTATGTTCAAGATCGTGGGAAGGCCTAGCCCAGCTCGTGTCCGCACAGAATGTGATTAAAAGTAAGCCGGTTTAATTTAGGGTCGAGATTGGACAACTCCCAGCAGGCCTGTCCAAATTTCGAGATGGGATTAAATAACTCATGCCCAGGAACGGCCTGGCCCATTGACAGGCCTACAAGTTGCCTTTCTGGTTAAACCCTTGTTTTGTGTTAAATCAGTTGGGCCGGGTTTATTGTAACCTTACGAAAGAACCCTCCATCTCTCTCTCTCTCTCTCTCTCTCTCTCTCTCTACTTCTACCAACGCTTGTTTTCGAACTGAAATGAATGGACTGGAAGGTGTGTTTCAATCCTCTCTCTCTCAACTCTGAAGAACCCTAACATCTTCTTCTTTCTCTCTTTGGTATTTCTTGATTGCCTTTTGTGTTTTTAATCTCTACCTTTCATTCTTACTGGTTCTTAGTGCCATTAATGTTTGAATTTTGCAACGTTAGTGGAATATAAATTTATGCATTGCTTCTTATATTTGCTTGAACAATAGCCCTAGTTGTTCTACATCTGTTTGTTATTCTCCCCTTTAAATCTTTGTTTATGAAGTATATTTGGGACTTTGCAGTCAATATTGTCATGTAAACTGATTTGGGGCACTTTTCAGCGTGTTTCAATTGTCCCAACCTTGCAGTTGCAGGGGTTTATGTTATCGATTAGAAGTGAATAGATAGAGGCATTAAAGCTGGGTATTGGGGGATGTTGCAGATGATTCTGGAAAGTGTGTTGAATATTGCAGACAAGGTGTTTGATGAAATCCATTTTTTTTTTACCCCCATTGAGTTGGTGTTGGCTTTGACTTCAGGTTGATGTTGGTTTGTGAAAGGAACAACTCTTTGAGAACACCCTCTATCTCCTTTTTAATAATACAGTTGCAAAATTAACAAAGCAGTTTCTATGCAAGTCTATGGACATTGCTTGATTTTCCATCCTTAGACATTCAGCATGTATAAGTTCTTGGTTATGTTGGCTTGGGCAAACTGGGCTGATGTTAGCTTATGTCTAGCCTATTTTGAATTCGGGATTCAAATTTAGATCGATTAAACCCCAATAAAATAACGAGAATGGAAGCAAAACAGACAGAGAACAAAACACAATCACAACACATCATGAATTTGAGCTTGACACAGGATTCAGGATACTTTCTCCAGAAACTCTATTAGCTTGCTGCTGTCGAATCATCTACAAATCCTACTGATGGAAAAACAAAAGATGAGCTGGGTAAAGAATTGGTGATCATTAGAGAAGTGGACCTCTGGTTAGCCAACGCATCAGCAATTCGATTGGCAGTCCTATGGAACTGGTTATTTACCAGTTATAATTGGGTTATTTTTAATTGCTATTCTATAGCTGCTAATACATGATTGCTATTCTATTAATTGGAAAGGTTAATAAATCATGACTTATCTTAAGATTGACTATATTTACTGGTTAAATTCACCATATTTTAAATTAATTTATTATGGTAGAGCAAGATAAGATAGTGCTCGGGTCCATAGTTATCAGAATCCTACGATTCGTATCCCAATCTTAAGGAAAACGATTTGTATCTATGTAATGAATCCCATTGACAAATGAATCTTAGGATTCATGTATGAATCCTACAATTCGATACTCATTTCATTGAATCTTACGATTTAAGCTATTCGACTAAGCAAAAATGGCTATAGCCAATAAGCTACGATTAATAATCTTTTACTTTTTTTCTTTCTTTATTCTCTCTTTCTTTTATTGCTTGTATTTTTAAAAGGTTATTTAGTAGTTAACAAAACCTCGTAAGAGTTTTTTACGGCTTTGATAAGATTTTAAAGATGAATAAAGAACATGCATTTAACTAAAGCATTCGATTGTCCGTATGGTGCTTGTTTATATTTTTTTCTTTTTTTAATCTATTTTGGTTTTTTTTTCTTCATGAACACTTTCTTAACTTTAAGAGATCCTACCGTGTAAGATTGATGATTAGATTTTATTTTATTTTTATATTCTAAGTTAAAGATAATAAAAAAATCTATATTGATACTTTAAACTTATTCAACTATATGTAATAATATATGTCATGATGTTCTTGATATGACTGTATGATAGACTTGTTATTATATTTATACTACTATAAATGGAAAAATGGATGGTTATGAATAATTACTTTTTTCTTTTTCTTTTAATTTTTAATTATTTTCATTTTTATTAGAAAAATAAAAAATCCTACGATTCGCGATTCGATTTGATTCACGGGTATGAATGATTTACGATATGATTCCGTTTTTGAAAACTATGCACGGGTCTACATTATCAATCTACTGTTCTCACACCAACATAACAAGTAACTTAGACATGCTGTGTGTCTAGGATGGAACAATATCCTTAGATGTGCATAAGAAACTGCTCAGGTCTACATTATCAACTTAACTAGAAAAAAAGGTCTACTTTATCAAACTACTGTTCAGGAAGATGTTTACAAAATAGAGTAAGGAAATTGGTGGATGTGCATTAGATGTGGTTGTTAAAAAGTTATCTAAGATAAGATAACTATATAATGTAGATGCACGGGTTACCTCAATGATAACTTGGCATACACATGGTTATATCTAACATGATCTTTTATCTTTGATTTACTTGGTGGCACACGAAATTAAACTGATCATCCTCTAGCAATTGAAAAATAATAGTCTATAACTTTATGCTAATAAAACAGTGGCAATTTTGTAATCTGCACATCATAGCTAATAAAAATCATGTAATCAACTGACACAATAGATTTACGTGCATGATATTTCTTTATCAGCACCTGGTCAAGTCTCTCTCTCTCTCTTTCTCATACAGTGGCTTTGGTCATCATTGCATTGTGTCTACAAGTTAATGCAATTGTGAACTTCTATATGTGTTGGGTATAAACTGTTATCATCTTTTAAATATTTGCACAATACTACTTGCAAAAGATAATGATTTGGGCAAAGCATAACTGTTCACTGAGTAATCTCAATGGTGTGTCAATTGGATTCTATATCAGTTGCTAGATCCTTCCCTACATAGTCTCTGATCCTGTTCTGATCTAGGCATCCTGTCTTGATGGAATCGATGGATCTAAATTTTGAAGAAAATGCTTTCCTGTTCCTAGTAAAAGTTTAATATTGAGCAGGGCAGTAATGGGCGCACCTCAGGGTGAAGGATCACCTTCAAAATCCAAAAATCCACATAAATGGAGAGTGGTGATGGAAAGTGTGCTAAAAAATGGCATTCCGAATGATGTAGTGTACGTTTATATTAATTTTCAATGATTCTAATATGCTCTTTTCTCTCTTTTTTCCCCCATGTTAATTTCATGTGGCAGGGATTATTGATTTTCAAGAACACATATATGTTTTAGGTTTCAATTTCATTTTGGTGGTGCATTTTAGGAAATTAGGATATGAATTAAGAGCACCTGTGTTCCTTTAGAATTAGAATTCCATGTTATTGTTGGATTTTAGTAGTTGGGATATCCATCGTCTATCATGGTCATCGGTCATTGCTGCTTGACTTGATTGCTCATTTAGTTTCCTCCATGTTGAAATCAAATTCAACTGTGTACCATTTGTGAGTTGTAAATTGACCCACTTGCCATCTGAAGCTAATTGAGATGCAAAATTGCCTTGGCATGCTTTTTGGTTTGTTCACCATTTATCATATGCCTAGCCAACTGCGATTATGAATATAGTATTAAGTTATTATTAATTATCTATTGATAGATAGAATACCAAGTAGTACACGTTTCGGCTTGAGATTTGAATAACTATTCAGTTTGCATGAGATTTAAGTAACCCGTTCTTCGCACGAGCTTTAATGCTAGTATCCATGACCCCATTTCTAACTATTTGGCATTTGTTTCTCATCACTTCTCTTTGATTTCAGACTTGAAGAGAATGATGTGAATTCTTTCTGTACACATTTCAGTTCCTGACCTTTTGAGTGGTGAGCAGATTTGTGCTTTTCACAAACTACATATCAGTGTTTTTGTTCTCTATAGTCTTAAAGCTAATGGCTTTCTGTGCACTTTTGTTTTTGTATGTATAATTCTAGCTAGGTTTATTTCAGTTTTTCTAGTCTAATAAACAGTGTTTTGCATTGCTTATTTGTTTTATTTCCTTTTTTTTTTCTTTTTGGGGGTAATATGCAAGTGCATATAGTGAATCCTTTTTCTACATGTTATTTCATCACATTTAACATAGAACATTTCTAGTTAACTAGGAAACAAAACAAAATATAGCCCCTCTTCAAATGCTAAACTCCTTCCCATAGTTGTGAATTTTGTTTCAGACACCATTTCGGTTTGGCCTCCAAATAAAATGTTTCAGCTGATTTGGAAATTTTGGTGAAATATTTTGGAAAATTTTATTAGAGGATTTTACTTGAAAATTCCTACTATTCGGCCACTGCACGTATTAGTGCCTTATAACTAGTGCCACGCAAATGGGGTCCGTTAGATCATGTTTGGTTTTTTTTTTTTTTTTTTTTTTCAATATAAAATGAGTGACACTAGCGTCTCTCCCTCTTCGGCCTTTTTTTTAAAACCTCTATCCCTTTTCTTTTCCATTCTTCCTTTCCCCTTCATTCCTTTCCCGATCATCTCCGAGCCGCAGCACCAGAGCCCCAGCCGACGCAGCCTCTCGATCTCTTCCCCGAAGCCGGCTAGCACTTCCCCTTCCTGCAGTCGGCCGGATCTGTTACGGATTTTCCCCTCTTCTACTTCCATCAGATCGTCGGCTAGAGGTTCCGTTACCTGACAACCGCGGCGGCGTGCAGGGCGAATCAGACTACTCCTCTGCTGTTGTTGACTATCATCCTACTACTCCGTCGAGGAGGGTTGTTTTTGATCTAGATCTGAATCAACCTCCACCGTTGGAGATCTCTTAAATCAAAATTAGGGTTTTCATATTTTCCCCCTTTAAAGGTCTTGAATTGCAAGGACTAGAAAATCTGAGATTCAGCAACAGGACTGTTTGATGGTTTTCTTTAGGGTTGGTTGTTTGTTTTTTTTTTTTTTCCTTCTTTCTTTTAGATGCAGAGAGAGAGAGAGAGAGAGAGAGAGAGAGAGAGAGAGAGAGAGCATGCAGTGTTTTGGCTGCTGAAACAATGATTTTGTAAATAGATTTGAATGGCCAATAGTCACCCCTACACCGCCTGCATCGCCTGTGATTACTGATACAAATGGGCAGGAGGCTGGGCATGTTCCTTACCTGCAGTCTCAAACCCTAGGTTCCCTTGTCATTTCTATCGATGATAACCATGTTTCTAGTGCAAGGAAGAGCTCAAGTGTTGCTTTATGTCAGCTTGTCTTCTTTCTTTCTGTTGAGAGGAAACCACTAATCGCATTTGCACAGCTTAAGAGATCGCTATCAGATTGCGCCTATGTTTCTATTGAGATAGATTTGGAACATGAGCATGAGCTGCCTTCATGGTTGAAAGGATTAAAATCTATGGAAAAGTCCTCTTAAATGTAAAGAACAATGATCTTCTTTAAAAATTTCTACAACAATTTATAGTATGAGATGAATCACTCTCAATTATCTTTCTTTCTCGATGTTACTACTATAACTGCTCAGTAAAAAGGGGTTTCGAAAGTCGGTCAATATAACGAACAGTGACGATAGCGTCACTTAATTTCATATCAAGCAACGCTATCGTCGCTGTCGAAAAATACTAAAAAAAATAAAAAATGGCGGGAGCAATACATCCATGGTGAAAGTGTTATGAGACACTAATATGTGCAACGGCCAATTACTGCTAAATCAATGTAATATGTTCATATTAGAGTGAAACTTGGCTAGCTTATTCATATTAAAATGTTTTTTAGTGGACTAAAATTTGATTAGGGCTAAATCAATGTAATATGTTCATATTAGAGTGAAACTTGGCTAGCTTATTCATATTAAAATGTTTTTTAGTGGACTAAAATTTGATTAGGGCCCACGTATTTATTTAGATTTTTAATAGATGGGCTCCACAGTTGATCTCGAGCTTGAACCACCAAGCCGAGGTAAAAAGGCTCATGAGCTAGCTTGTGTCATTGATAACGCTAGCCAGTTTACCATTTACACATCCTCTTCTTGCAAAATTGAAACTATATATTAGTTTGCTATCGTAGAAGGTACATAAAAACTGAAACTCAAGTCTACAAGTTTCAGCAGGTACCAAACTGAAATTATTTTGCCATTCTTTTGGATAATACGAAAAAACAAATTGGAGACTGCAGAGAGATAAGAGTTCCTTAAATTTTATTATTTCTTGTAAAATGGATAAATTATTTTTGTACAATATGGTTTAATTAAACTTCTAATATTTTGTGTGCCCAATCACAACCCATAATTTATTTTTTATTAACTTGTTTACTCTTCAAGTTTCAGGTTTAACACTCACTTCAATAATGGAAAGTTGCAGCAGTTCAGATCAATGAAGTCACTTTCAAGCTAGAAAGGATAATTTAGACAAGATTAAAACTGAGAAAGTGCTACACTGATAGGCACCACTTGTTCGATGGGTTATAGGTTTTTGTTTTAATGAGGAGCTATCTATAGTGAACATGTACAGGTGACTGCAGCTGTTGATGAGGTGGGCTTCACAATAAGTAGGTCAGCCAGCAAGCTATGGGTGCCATCTTTTCATTGGATTAAAATCATGTTGTTATGGAAATACATGTCCTCTGCTGCTCCCATATCTGCTTAGTCATTAAAATGGTTTTATCAATTAGGCTATGTTTTAGGCCATGTATCAGGAAGTTGTTTACAGGGGCTGAGGCCTCATGTATCCAGAACGAGTATCTTGTCGAGAGAAGCAAACATGTTCTGTGTGAGAAACAGTTGGGGTCGCTGACAGATACATTTGAATATAATAGTCGCATGAGAGAGCTAATTCAAACTGGGCATTTGAGTGATGCCCGATGTGTGTTTGATAAAATGCCCCGTAGGGATGAAATCTCATGGACTACAATGATTGCTGGCTATGTTAACGCGTCGAATGCATCTGAAGCACTAGCTTTGTTTTCACAAATGTGGGTTGATTTAACCGTTCGAATTGACCAATATAGTCTTAGCCTTGCTCTCAAGGCCTGTGGATGCAATTCAAAACTGAAACAAGGGGAATCAATGCATGGGTACTCGGTGAAATCTGGTTTTGTGAATTCTGTCTTTGTGGGAAGTGCTATTTTGGACATGTATATGAAGGTTGGCTGTGTTTCCATGGCTCGTCTAATCTTCAATGAGATGCCAGAAAGAAATGTGGTCACTTGGACTGCTCTACTTACAGGGCTCGTTCGTGCCAGCTTCAACAAGGAAGCACTTGTGTATTTCTTTAAAATGTGGGGTTCCGATGTCGAATGTGATTCCTACACATTCGCGACCATATCGAAGGCTTGTGCTGATTTGGGTGCTTTGAGTTGTGGCAAGGCAATCCATGCACAAGCCATTAAGTCAGGCTTTGATTCGAGTTCTTTTGTTGCAAACACTCTTGCTACTATGTATAACAAATGTGGAAAACTTGATTATGGGTTGCGTTTGTTTGAAAGAATGAGGATTCGGAATGTGGTTTCCTGGACTGCAATTATTGCCTCGTATGTTCAGATGGGTCAGGAAGAAAATGCAGTTCAAGTGTTTGTTGAGATGATAGAATCCGGTGTTAGTCCGAATGAATTCACATTTGCTGCGATC
Organism: Umbellularia californica; assembly: GCA_028538565.1. NCBI lineage: Eukaryota > Viridiplantae > Streptophyta > Magnoliopsida > Laurales > Lauraceae > Umbellularia > Umbellularia californica. The sequence goes on along the minus strand of JAPQWN010000008.1, from coordinate 15,728,590 downwards.
ATCTCAGCTTGTTCCGGCCTCGCAAACGTTGAGTGGGGTTGTCAATTACATGCACATGTTTTACGTTTGGGGCTCATGGGTTCCATTTCAGTCTCCAATGCTGTCATGACCATGTATACCAAGTTCGGAAGGTTGCCCTCAGCTTCATTGGTGTTCAATGACATGGCTGAAAGAGACCTCATTACATGGAGTGCAATCATTGCTGGATATTCTCAAGAAGGCTATGGTGAAGAAGTTTTTGAGCTTTTATCACAAATGAGGAGGGAAGGGACAAAACCAAATGAATTCACATTTGCGAGCTTGTTAAGTGTTTGTGCTTGTATGGCTATTCTTGAGCAAGGAAAGCAAATACATGCTCATATACTTTCTGTTGGTCTAGAGCATGATGCTATGGTAAACAGTGCTCTGATCAACATGTACTCTAAATGTGGGAGCATAGAAGAAGCTTCACAAATATTTGAGACGACAGAACATGAAGATATTGTGTCATGGACGGCTATGATAAATGGTTATGCTGAACATGGGTACAGTAATGAAGCCATTGATCTATTTGAGAAGATGCCTAGTGTTGGTTTGAGACCTGATTATGTGGCCTTCATTGGAGTTCTTAGTGCATGTAGCCATGCCGGGATGGTTGATCGTGGTTTTCGTTATTTTGACTCAATGGTTAAGGACTACCGGATCAATCCTGGTAAAGAACACTATGGGTGCATGGTCGATCTACTCGGTAGAGCTGGGCGTCTTAGTGATGCGGATTGCATGATCAAGAGCATGCCATATAAGCCAGATGACGTTGTTTGGTCGACACTGCTTAGAGCATGTAGGGTTCATAACAATGTTGACTATGGAAAACGGATGGCTGGGCTCATCCTTGAATTGGAGCCAAATTGTGCAGGTACCCATATCTCACTATCAAATATATATGCTGCATCTGGAAGGTGGAGAGATGCAGCAGATGTAAGGAAGTTGATGAAATCGAAAGGGGTTATAAAGGAGCCAGGTTGGTCTTGGATTGAGATCAAGGACAAACTTTCTGCATTTGTGGCTGGGGATAGATTTCATCCACAGAGCGAGGAAATATATACAATGTTAAATTTATTGGCCTCAAGGACAGATACTGCTGGCTATGCCCCTCAGCAATTTGATTTATTTACTGTGTTATCTTAATGGTTAGCCCTGATAACACAGTGTCGGCAGCTTGGCAATTAGTCCTGAAAACAAGGCTGTAAATGGGCTTGAGTGGAAAAGTAAAGCTCATAAAAAACCAACCCCAAATAAATGGGAAAATTTTTCGAGTATGATGGTGATTATGACAGTTAACCAAGGTACATAAGGTACTAACAACTTGAGGAGCACTCAATGGTAAGAAGCTCTCAAAAGAACCAAGATGTTGTTGAAGATATGAATGAATAAGGTTTTTCATCTCAATGAAGGTGATCAGGTTGATTCACTAGGCACTAAGCAGGGCTCAATTACAATGTGACAGTATTATGATTGTTCTTTTATGTTCTACTCCTTATACATGACATAAACATGAGGAATGGGGATCAAGAGGTTCTTGAAGATACAAATGAATGCTTTTCTCCATCTCAATGAAGGTGACCAGGCTGATTCACTGGACACTAAGTATGCCCCAATTACAAGGTAAGATGGTATTATGATTGTTCATTTATGTTCTAAACATACATGACATAAATATAAGAGGCATGCTGAAACATTGACTAGCAACACAGGTGAATGCTTTCATTCTCAAGATGGTAGGGCCGAAACTGTCCAATGTCAAATGCATAGAGACTTTGAGCACCATTAATCAGAGTCTTCAGGCATATGGAGGCTCCCCTGTGGAAGCTAATATATGAGCAAGGGAGATTAACTTGAAGAACTCGAGCAGTTATTGTAAATTTAACATATTTAAGGCTGATTCCGATCAAATGCCTAAATACTGTCAGGTTCATTTGTTCTGCGTTTTAAAAATCCAAAAGTAGTTCTTTGATTACGTTTCATTTATCTAAATGTAAGCTCATTCAACCCTCAACCTTGTTGACAAAATGCTAATTGTGCTGTGGGCACTTTGCTTCATGAGATGTATTAAATATCGGTGTTCTAGTTTTTGTTTCTATTTCTCTGTAGCCTACTCGTACATATAAGTCCTATTAGAGTGAAACTTGAACCATTGATTATAGTGGTAAAGTGAAGGGTGCTCATTGTCCGCAAACTTGAGGTTGTGTGTTCAAGTCATGTTATCAAATAGAAAAAAATAATAATAATAATTATGCCGTTTAGAATCAAGAAAAATGGGACTCACTTGAGATGGTTAGGGCAGTAAAATTTTGTTGGTAGTTAGGATCTATCCTTTTTTCTTTCTTCTAAAGCTGCTATTGCCTCACTGGCAAGAGAATTTCAGCTGTTATATCACGGATTGGCCTCAGGCGGTCTTTGTGAAAGTGAAATGCCTTACCACTAACTCACGGTGGATCGGTGTTAGGATCTATCATTTGTCCATACTCCAATTAGAGTGAAACTTGTGATAAAATTCAAGAGGCTATGTTATGATAAAAATTCACTTTATTATTAGAACAAATCTCAATTTGTACATTGAAGCTTAATTCGAAGATCTAAACTACTCTCCAACCTCTGCATATGCCAATCTACTTGTGGCTCAATTGGTGAGACATCTCCCTATCCAACAGATACAAGTAGGGGTCAATTCCTGAATGTGTTGGATAAGGAATTAGGTAGTGTGAATGTATGGATGTGTATGTACGAGAGAGGAAAAAAAAAACCTAGAATCTCTATTGACTTGAACGATTGATTGTAGCGTCTAATGTGTGACATGCTGGTGAGATGGTTGGGAATATATAATTTATTTTTCTTAGTACTCAGGATCCAGCATTTGTGCAAGTGCAGTATTGGGCTTGATGCAAAATTGATTCCAAAATCAAGTGGAATCAGTTGCCAATTTATAATGTGTAAACTTCCCTATTACCCCACTTGATTTATACGTGTTAACTAACGGTTCATTTTCTAATCTACTTACTCCTTTGTTAATACAAGGAGATAATTGGTTAATAAGGTTCATGCTCTTTTTTCCTTTTTATGATGGTGGTACCTGAGGTCTTTGATCCAAGAGGACTACTAATGCTCAAGTGGCACCTGCTAAACCCACAAAAATGCACACCGGGCAAATCTAGAGTGGGTTTTGAACACAAAATATGGGGTGCAAACCCATATCTTATGATGTGTATCAATATGATCTACTTTTAAAAAAGAAAAAAATTCCAGGTATGTCAGTATTTTAGAAACTGAACAGGCCATCCAGCTGGTGCCTATTCCCTATTCCATTCCAACTACCACTTCTTAATTTTATTATAAATAAACTAAAAGTAGAGAAACACGATACACCCTAGTGGCAAGGGTGCCTCATCTCACACAATACCGGCAAGTGATATTATCATTTGTTAACTTGAAGATCCAGGGATCGATCCATGAGCATGTATGATGTGGATGTGCCAGGGCCGGCTCGAGACAATTTGAGTCTTAAAGCGAAAATCCTAATTAAGGCCTCAAATTATCTATTCTTCTGTCTTTTTTAATTTTTGAGTACCTGGATTCTTATTTTCTAATAGACATATTTATCATTTATAAATTATAACCAATAGTATTGAAAAGAAAACGAACACTAACTATAATAAACATACAATACAAGCTTGGAATTAAAAAAAATCCTGAAAGCATAGAACAATAGAACGTGATTTAGTAATTTAACATTGTTGGCCACAGATTGTAGATGTAGATGAGTTTCAAATCTGATGTAGCTTTTTCAATATGAAAAAATAAATTATATTTGAGTTAGTGAGTTATGATTAACTTATATTATAAAAAATACCTACATATATTATCAAAACACACCCACATGTATTATTAAAAAAAAGATGAAACTAGATAAGTAAATATTTAAAGTAGGTTGCTTTAGAAATAATAAAATAAAGTAGTTAATACTCTTTTGGAATGTGAAAAATGGCTTTAGTGAGATGCGATACTAATTACTATTATGGAGCCTTATTTTTTGGGAAGAAAACAAAAAACAATCGCAGTTGCTTTAATGCTTTTTTAGAATGTGAAAAGATGACTTTAATAGGAAGTGATACCATGGGGCCTTATTTTTTGAGGGCCTAAAGTAAGGGCTTTTCTTACCTTGTGGTCAAGCCGGCACGTCGGCTTTTCTTACCTTGTGGTCAAGCCGCCCCTGGGATGTGCCAACTCCACTCCACCATTAGTGTGTTGGCTGCCACAAGGACTTGATGCATATTAACAACCTGCCTGCAAATTCTGCCAAATTACACAGGGACTTGAACCAGGTCGAGTCGATTTTGGATTTGTTAAACAGGACCATACCATATTTCCAACCCGCTTAATAAATATTTGGACTCAGCTTAACACACCGACCCAACCTTAACCTGACCTCTGCAATAAGGACTGGGGTTGACATTGTAAACAGGTTGGCTCAGGTTGAACCTCTACGCTTACCCAGTTAGGTCAATCCAACTTGAATCCTTTCCACACCTTGTCCAAAGACATTTAGTAATGTCAAGCCCTTGCTCAGCACTCTACCCTAGCTCCCCCTTGCTTTTGCAGGCTTTAACCAGTTAGCCTATGTGGAGCCCACTTGTTAGGGAGCCAGATTAATATGGCTACTTGTATGGTTGCAACTTGCAAGCCAAATTCATTCAAATAAGAGTTGGGCCTACCATCGTATTGCTTTAGTGACAATTTGTTATTTTCCTCTAACCTATCAGCGCGTTAGGAAAAAGAAAATAAAGAAAGAGAAAAAAGGAAAATTCTCATCAAGTATAAAACTTTTGTATCATTTTGAAAATAAAAAAGTACGAGAAGTAAAAAGATTTGGATATTTCAAAATAATATAAAAGATTTTCATAATTCTTTCAATCAAGTCCGGTCCATAAAAAATTTTAAAAATAAAAAAATGCCCTTATGTGGCTTTTGAAACTTTCTATTTCATAAATCATTTTACCTAAACAATCAAGTATAACCCAAATAATCTAGGAGGACCCACTTTAGCTACCTTTTATGAATAGATGGTTAAATAAGAAGGGTTTATATGGACTATAAATGACTGAAAAACTAGCTTTATGATCATCATCCAAATCAACTTGAAACTTGAGCCCCACTTGCATACACGTAGTTTATAAGGATATCTTTTTCATTTTTTATTTTTTTAATAGAGAGGTCTCAATCGAACAAAATACGGATAACTTTTATACTCTTTTGAAATACTAAAATGTTCATATACTTTTTAAAAAATTAAAAGAACCAAAATATTTATACTTTTAAAATAAAATAAAATAAAATAAAATAAAAACATTACCCTCTCTTTTAGTGAAATTTGGTACTGCATGCAAAAGTTCAATTTTTCCAATGAGGTTGCCCTTGAGGGGGACCCACAAGAGAATCCGAACTTGGGTGTTCTCTCAAGAGAGCCCTCGGCTCCTGCCTCCGTTACTCTCCCACGAACCCTACTAGAAACATCTCCAAAAGAGAGAGCTCTAAAAGCCTTCAAGGTATGTATAGATTCCTCTCTCTCTCTCTCTCTCTCAACACGTTTGTGAGATCTTCCTCTTTCACTATTAGATATTTTTTTCATAGCTTTCTTCTCCTTCCTCTCCCTTTCCATTTCCACTGTTATAATTACTAGCACAGAACTGATTTAATAACATCATCTGCACAGAAATCTTTCAGATTTCATGGAACATGAATGTATGGGGTCTCTCTTCTTAATCTAGTTTCTTTACATTTCTTTCTTCAATCTATGTTTCTGCCGGCTATTCCTAACTTTTTGTAGCTGATGAATATAATGAGTTTGGATATGTAGTCATGTTAACCCACACGCGCAGTTATAGGTATTAGAGCTTCAACGTATTATCTGATTAAAAAAAAGGGGGCGTTTTATTGATGATGTCCTGAGAAGAAAATCCAAAATTTGAAAGTTGTAAGATTACATCTCCCCATCAAACAAAGAGACACAAAAGATTGTTGTTTGGATGTCCAAAGAAACACAAAAATGAGTTGCTTCCCTCATTGAGATGGGCAATGATCGAGGTCGGGTCAGTTAACATTGTTATTATATGAGGACAAGTCTAAGTCCAAGTCCAAGTTCAAGCCTAATCTCAACTTGTCAATATACATAAAGTTTATGCAGGAGGAAGACAGACCAATTCCCAAGCCCAAGCTTGAGCTCGGCGTTTATAATTGAAATTGAGCTGAGTAAAAATTAAGGTCAAGCTGAGCTCGAACTTGGCTTCTTATGATTGATTCGAGTTCCATCCAAGCTTGAGCTATATAGATTAGGCAGTTCAGCTCGAGCTCGAGCTTGGACCAACTCGGCCCGGCTCAGCTTTTTCATTGAACCTGCTGAAATCAGGGAGAAGATTGCAATGTGCATGCGAAATGGATGTGAGAATTGCCAAATTTTTATAGTTCAATTAAGTATTAACGATGGTCTTTCCATGCAATGAACAAAAAGGGAGCTTCGGTTGTTGTGTAGTTTTCTTCGTTTTGAGCTTAATTGGAAGCGATGAGTGTCCACATGTGGATTTATGTTTTTGCTAGTTTTAAGTCTGATATTGCAAGAGTACAAATGCTTGGAATGCCTGAAAAAGGACATTTAGTTTTTACATTTCAATTCAATTGTATGGAGTCTTGTTTTCACATGAACAATACCAATGCAATATACTTTAACTTGTCCAGTTTCAGTAACACTTAACACTTTTTTTTGTATTGGTTATCTTTTTGGCAGCATGCAAATGTCTAATTTTTTTTTTTTTTCTTTTCTTATTATTCAGGGAGCACATTAACCTGTTTTTCTCTCTGCGTGGGTAAGCATTGCCAGCTAACTAGTGGATTGAAGGATGGGGAAGCTCCCACCTTCCCTTAGATCTTCCAAACTCCCCATTCCTCTCCTTAAACCCCCTCCTTCTCAACCTTCTTCATCTCCCTCCAAACCATTCCTTCCGTCGTCTAAAAGGCAACCCCCCAAGAAGAAATCCTTATCAAAAGAAGGCTCCTCTTCAGATTCCAAACCCATTTCTCCTGCTGTCTTCAAATCTCCTAACATATCTGATGCAAAGAGGACCTTCAACTCCCTTCTTTCCTCCTCCAAAACCCCTCTTGACCTCCCCTTGCTCAACTCTCTCCTTAAATCCTTCTGCCACATCGGCGCCCCGCAAGATTACCTCTCCTTTTTCCATCACATGCAACTCAAAACTCCCTCCTTTACCCCAAACCGTTCCACCTATCACATCCTCCTCACTCACTCTTGCTCCGGTGAAATTACGACAATTCGTAAAACTCTTGATCTCATGACTGATAATGGCTTTCCTCCTGATCATGTCTCCCTTGACCTTGCTGTTCGATCCCTTTGTTCCCTCAAGCGTGAAGATGATGCCCTTGAGCTAGTGAAAGAATTATCTTTGAAATACTCCCCGCCAGATTTATTCACTTACAATTTCCTCATCCGCCGCGCCTGCAAGACCCATTCTTTGACCACTGTCTACAAATTCATTGATGAAATGAGGCATTTTGTGAAACCTGATCTTGTAACATATACGATCCTAATTGATTCTGTTTGCAATAGTAAGAATCTCCGTGAAGCAACTCGCCTCCTCAGCATTCTTGCCGAGGATGGGTTCAAGCCTGATTGTTTCCTTTATAATACCATCATGAAGGGTTATTGCATTTTGAACCAAGGCAGCCAGACAATTGGCGTGTACAAAAAGATGATGGAGGAAGGAATCGAACCGGATCTTGTGACATATAATACCCTGATTTTTGGGCTGTCAAAGGTTGGAAGGGTTGATGAAGCGCGAAAGTTCTTGAATGTCATGGTGGAAATGGGTCATTTTCCTGATACTGTTACTTACACAACGCTCATGAATGGGATGTGTAGGAAAGGCAATGCTTTAGGGGCTGTTGCACTTTTAAAAGAGATGCAAGAAAAAGGTTGTAGTCCAAATTCTTTGACGTACAATACATTGTTATATGGTTTGTGTAAGGCGAGGTATTTGGATAGAGGGTTGGAACTGTATGCGGCAATGAAGATGGAAGGGATGAAGCTTGAAGTTGCTTCGTATGCAACACTTGTAAGGACACTTTGTAGGGATGATAGGATTGCAGAAGCATATGAGGTGTTTGATTATGCAATAGAGAGTAAGAGCTTGACGGATGTTAATGCATATTCAGCATTGGAGTCCTCACTCAAGGCAGCGAAAAAGCAAAAGGATAATTCGACACTAGAGAGTTCACTAAAGTCAGCGAAGAAAGAGAAGGGATAATATTTGATTTTTGGCTGGTTTCTACTTGTTTTCTTAGCATTCTCCGGTTCACAATTATTGATAATTCAAGTTTGGTATTGATAATTTGATTCCTTTATGTTGTAGTCTATGCAAATCAATTTTGTATTTTGTATGTGGTCAGTGAAACTGATTTAAAAAAAACAAATAGTAGTTATTTCTGTTGGGTATTCTGTCTGAGAGGATTTCTGGTTGTATTGTGTTTTAAACATGCATCCTTTTCTGATAGAAACATTGGATGATGGATGAAAAAGATGCTCTAGTAGCATTTTTTTCACCCGTCGATTTCTAGGCATTCATTGAAGGCTCAAGATTGATCAACTGATAAGATTCATTATCCATGAACGAACCAACAGACAACCTGCACGACAGTCTTATTCCATTGACCATAGCACCATGTGCCTTGTCTGTGGATTTACTAGAAGAAAAAGGTTTCCATTTCTCTCTGGCTATACATTGTGATTTTTGTTCAGCTGTACATAGCTAAATAGAGGTCCTCAAAGTTTAATGGTTTTATGAATGCATTTTTTGTTGTAATTTAATCAGATGAATTATAGTCTTCAAATCATTGACAAATATGGATGCCCATTGTGTGTGGGGGTTTAGAGTTATATTGTTGGGGGGTTACTGATAATAGGTCAGGCCCATTGTGGGCCTCCTAAAAACGAGCTTTTTCTCAAGTTTTTCCCTATATAAATGAAAGCTGAGACTCTGGACGGGCCGTATGAGTATAGCAGTTGGCAACTGAATTAAAACTCTGTTATGTAGTCAACGTTATTAATTTCATGAAGAAATCTGTTTCTTTCTCTAGTTCCATAAAACTAAAATTGTATAGATGATTAAGTACTTAGTGCATACTTACCTTGTGAAAAGAAGACTGCTTCATGGGAACAGGGCAATTCCGAAAGGATGGTGGGCAATCTCACCAAGAAAAGTAGTGCCATGGCTGGTTAGAGCATGTCATATTCTAAAATGTGGACCATAGTTTTCATATGGAAAATAGTTCTCTACCTTAAACTTGTAAATATAAGTCCAAGCATATGACATAAAACTTGATGGTCGCATGAAATCTCTTCCGAGGCTCTTCTTCTACGGTCACCACTTTGATCAGAGGCCCCTACCTAGAAACTCATTTTCTTTGCCTAAGGAATATATCTAAGTGCCAGTGGTGACCAATCAACATCTTTCTTTGTGTGTGTGTGTGTGCATGCTGTATGGATGTATCTTTCTTTGCACACTTGATCAATCAACATATCTTTCTTTGTTTTTGTGTGCCGTGGAAGTGGTGGGACCAGGTGAAGGGATGAAGATTAGAGAAAATCTCAAAGATGCCTAGAAATGCCATGACAATCTACAAATCTTGGCTGATGCAGATTTGTTATGGGGCTGCAAATTTTGAATCTATGATGCCTGGACAACAGTATGTATAAAATTTAAAATGACCAGATGCATTTTTTCCTGGGAAATGAGATTCATACTTAAGTTCTGGGAGTTGGTATACTTGGCAGAGACTTCTGAAAAGCAGAAGCAAATAGTTAATATTTTCCATAAACTTGTCAGCCTCAGGTGCTGGTAATTTTTTTTACATAAGAGTTGATATTTTCCCCTGAACTTGATGGCTGTTGGTATTTTTTTCATGTTCAGCAATTCTTGCCTTGTCAACATTTACAGGAGTTTCCGATTTTTCCATAAAATACTGAATGCTGGCCAGGGTGTGAGATTGATTGCCATCCAAATACTGCTGACATGCTCTTTATGATTCATCATAATACCCCTGAATGGAACTTACGCTTCTTTTCATACGCTCTTAGTAGCTAGTCAAGCTGAATACTCACCAGGAAGCATTGTTGTTGACATCTCTTCTGGCTATGTTATGAGTTGCCTATTCTTTGTTTGTGTCCCTGGCATTGTGGATGTGCATTATTGTTTTTTACTGATCTTCTGCATTGTGTTTGAACTTCTTGTGCTGCACAGGTTTCAAATCTGGCCAATACAACCACTTTGGCCTTTTTGTGTCCTTATTTCCAAAAACACCTAATGTAGTTGTGAGAAAGGCTTCAGTGGTTCACTTAAATGGTGAGTTGTATCTGTTGGAAGAACTGTAGAACGTGAGGCACAAACTACTCTCTATGCCAACTAATCAGCATGTGATGCCTGTATGGGTCTTCCTCTATATTAGATATTTTACCCATTTGCAGATTTGCCTCCCTGCTTTAGGTTGAAACTTGTATGGATTTGTTTATTTGTTAGACAGAATTTATATGATTTAATTAACTGCTTGTATGGCTTTTGTCTTCCTGTCACCCCTCCAATCACTGTATCACTATCAACTTGCTTTGTAGTTTTTTTATTGAATCAAGTCATATAATGCTCAAAAATGCTATTGCCAACTATGTAATTCTTGTTCTAATGTTTTGAAAAACACATGCAAACCAAAGTAAACAAAACAAAAAATACAACTAAATTTTGTAGCATGGTAGGATGTTTAAAATCAAATCAATAAATTCCAAGGGCCTCTTTGGGTCAAAATGAGGATGGTAAGGAGGGAGACCCTTGTTTGAATTAGATACCTTAGCGTGCATGCGAACCCAGCCTCAAGACCTTCAATACCATCTCTTGTGCCTTTTCTCTGCCTTCTGAATCCTCTCTATCAGTGCATCTATGTAGGGCATATGCCCATAGTCAGGAAATGAGTGCGACCTCTACACTCTCACTATGCTTCATTGTCTCTGCACTGCACTACCAGATTCCATCAGATCTGATTGTATGATATGATGACTTCCAGGGAAGGCCTAGTTCCATTACATTGATCACAAAGACTCATATTGCATCCCTATCAACTTGTTTGGGTCATTGGAACTTGGTTGCTTCCACTCAACTTACATGTAAACCTACTTACATACGACCCAGTTTACCTGTAATTAGTTACTGCAGAGAACATAACAACTGTCACTTACAGGTAACTCAACGTTATCCAAACACAAAAAACCCTTATTTGCGCATAAAACTTAAGTAACAGCAACAACTGACCTGTTTTGCTTTCTAACCCATGATCAGCATCCACATTTTATAGGATTTGCAACCTGATTTTACTTTTAAAACATTCATTTTTGCGCGTGAATAGGACAGATGCAATTCAAATTTAGATGTGTATTATTTTTTTCTCCAGAGACTTAATTCTTTTTCTCGTAAGATCCATTTCTAAGGATGTGAAACAGACAGTGGGAATTCCCTGGAAGAAAGGAAACTGACAGAATGAGAATAGCTACCAGCAGCAGCAAGATCATCGGCAACCAAATTAATTTTGCTACTACAATTATGTTTTGTTGATTAGCAAAGCACTTTTGGAAGCTTTAAGATCTTAGCAGCAGAAAAAACGTCCTACCACTGGGAGTTATGTCTGAATGGATCTAATAGTCAACAAGGAATCAAATTCAACAATGATAAGTAGATATCTGAATCCATCAACATAGAGGCATCAATGATCAATTGGTTGATTGTATTTGGAGAGGGCTGAATTCTAATGAAATCCTCAAAACAATATTCTCCTCTGAATATTTTGTCCAAAATTTATAGATGTCCAACATGAACCCCACTTGATGGAGTGTAACCACCCTCTTCTGATTGATCTTCATCAAATGGACAGTTAACAAATCACTCAGGCTGCTAGCTCAACTGAAGAAATCCAATGGTAAGGAGATCATCTACTCTTGAAGACTTTGAGGGGCCAGTGAGAATGGCCAAGCAATTTCAGACAGTCTGGATTGAAATTTTCAGGTCATGCATTGTAAAAATCCCCTTCCCAGAAAAAAACCGTAGTACAAGTCTTTACACAAAAAGAAAGAAAAAACGTACATTGTAGAAGACTAGCAGGAGTCATCCCTTCCCAGATAATGAAATTATGAACTCCATCAAGCAAAGCAAAAGACAGTGATTCCATTTTCATGCCACTCCATGTGTGTAATGGTATCAAACCCCATCATCGACTTCTCTATTTTTTTGCAGCTCCTATGGGCTCCAAAAGTTTTTTTTTTTTTTTTCTGCACTACTTAAATTTTTATTAACCCATAAACCCAAAAAAATTCAATTTCATATCTTAGATCTTCATGGATTTTGACACGTGTCAAAATTTTACAAACATGAAAATGGTGCTTCCAAACAAACATAATAACACACACTTCACATGTGTATAAATTTTACATATTTGAATTTCATTTTCACACTCAATGCATAAAAGTACATCTAATGTTCAAAGCTGCCTTATCTGTGTCTCTTCTTCACTGCCAAAGCCGCAAAGCCTAGTAAATGGTGACAGAAAAATAGAAATATAAATATGTTCCTATGAAAGCATCTCTCACCTTACCATGCTCACATTCTGGTGAGAAATGTTCTTATAAGAGCACCTCCCTATAAATATATAGAGTGAAATCACAGGTTCTAGAGCTACACATAATGAACTTGACAGGCAGCATTTAGTTTAAACGGAATGAAGTTTTAATTGACAATAAAATAAGGTGGGACAGAGATTTTGAGCCATTGAGGTGGGTCCCAACCATTGATTTATAGTGTTAGACTCGAGAAATGTTTAGAGCTCCACCCTCGTAGGATCCATATTTTCTAATGGTGGGTGTCTTGGATGGGGGCATTGATCAATCATAATTTGTTTCTGATCATCAGTTTAATGACAGTGTTTAGTGCTCAATAGTACAAGGAGATAAGCAGTGAAAAAAAGGACACAAAGCTCACATTCAACGGCCAGACATCTTCTGATACTATGCTGCGATTTTCTAGTCATAGGTTAGAGACTAAAATCAACCAAGGTAATTTTTTTTTTTTTTTTTGGGCTTTCCCCTTTTATTCTATTAAATGAGGCCCACCTATGATCAATCTAACTTCTTAGAGCATCTCCAGGCAGAACCTTCAAATCCCACGTAGACATCCCAATGACAGTATTTGATATGCAGGACTACTCCAACGGCCATGCCAAATGAAACTTGGCATTTGGCATGAAAGATGGAAATGTCAAAATTAAGATATGAAAAAGGCACATTCTAAATAATACGTTGTGGGTTGGGTTTAATGTAAAAGAGGTAAAATCCAAAAATAATAATAATAAAATAATAAATTTGACATATGGGATGGAGTATCCACTTCTGGAGGTATCAAATTTCAAACCTTCAAATTGCCATATAAGCCTTCAAATGGAAATTGGCATCTCCAAATTGACATATCTATTGGAGATCTCTTAAAACTCAATGGCACTCATGCATTAACCCCAACCCCATATATACTATCCAAATAATAATCACCCCAGATGATATAACATAAATAAAATGCATGACTGATCGTACATGTTAGACTTTGAGGGACTTAAACTATGATCAAAATAATCTGATGGAAATCAATTCTTGTAGAATTCTAATCCATCATGATCAGTTCATTGCATCCATATATCATGCCATGAATTGCGGTGGGCCCCACTGAGGAGAAGTACAATACTCATTTATATCATATAAAAATCCATGGGATGATACCATGACACAAAGGGAGTTCATGATGCAACCTTCCCTTAATTATTTTACAGTTAGTGCCGGCCTACAAGTAGGATTTGCAACATGTTCTTGAATAGCACTTAAAATCATACTATTGGGTATTTTGGGCATCCAAGGGCCCAAGTGAATAAAGCAGAATGTGACCCACCACCAACCAACGAAGATTTCTATTACTCAAAGCAACCAACCCAGGTTTGGGTCTCTCGACAAACACACAGATAAAAATCTAATAGATGATGATCAAAAACCATTTATTTTGGCAGTTCTTAAGTGACTTTGGTCTGCTAATAAAGTAGAAGGATACTTTAGTTGTTGGGGCATATCTTAAGCATTCATTCATTGGACTTTCACCTAATATATGTCACCATCAAATACTATATATTGTGTTAAGTGCCCACCTGTACATATCAAATTGATATTTAGAACTTCTCCAAATAAATTTTGTGATTTAATGTGAGTGTGACCCTACTTTTTTTTTTTTTCTATCGCAAAGGGCTGGACTAATCCCTCCAGGCCCAGAGGGAAGCCGAATAAGTGTGGTAGTGCAGTTTTGATCCACAACCTCCGGATGCAAACCGTGGTCCTAAGCCACCTGTGCTACCCCTTGGGGTTAGTGCGACCCTACATAAAGAACCAGTGATTGTTCCTCCTATTTGATCATCTTATATGGGACGTGTTGATCGCAGATCTCAGAGAGAGGAAGAGGGTGGGAAAAAATCTCCTTCAAATATTTTTCTAACAAATTTCAGTTTTACCTTTCAGCTTTTTCCAGAATGTTGTCGGCTTTATTTTATGTTTTTGGTAAATCATATTGTCAACTTCTAACAACATCTAGATATTACCATCGGAGGTTTTTGGGATTGATGTGAATTCCATAAGTTGGGAATTCCAAAATTTCAATTTCCAAAAGCTTTATCTTGCACTAGAGCATTTGTGAAACCCGGAATTCATAAACCCCTTCAAAAAACTTTAAAATTTTAGCAAACAAATGGGCCCTGAAAATGTTGATTTCTTAGCTATTTTTAGGGCTTCTTTGTTTATTTAGTATGTTGGTGTATGCCAAATTGGATTTGTGAAAGAAAATAACAAATATATGCTTCAAGGTGCATAACAACATCGCTATATATTCTCAAGACGTTTTTCGCAACCCATTTGATGGACAAAATCAGCAATGGGTTACCAAGCGATCTATTCGTCTTTAATATACGTCTAAGCGTGGCTAAAGTTGAACCCAGTTAAGGGTAGAAAGATGAAAGTTGTATATTTGTGTTTAATGAAATTGAGGGGGGAAAGTTAAGGGACTACATTAGCCCAATTCAGGCCCAATAAACTACAAAATAAAGGCCCTTCATTTGGCTTAAACCTTCGAATCCAAGCCTACCGATTAAGCTCTAAGTCTATTAGACTAACATGGTTAGTCTAGGGACCTCTTATCAACATACTTCCTCTTCAACTTATCCGATGTAAGACTCTATATAAAAGAGTTAAAACCAAGTTTCTAAATAAGAAACAAGTTCTCAGCTCTACTTGTTGACAGCCCAGGGGCTATTTGCCTTTTATACATGATTTAGAAAACTTGGTTTTACATATGAAAATATTATGCATATGAAATGCACTATCATCTTTGTCAAAATCAACATTTTTACACGTGTGAATGAGTATATCCAATGGCTTTAGATGTGTTTGGATATTTTGGATGTTTTTCACAAATTCCTTAAAATCCAATAAGATTTAAATTCTTGAAGTTTATAATTGATATGAGAACATTCAACAGTTCAGATCACGAATTGAGGGTCCCAAAAGTGCAGAAACCATAGGCTGGGGTCTATTGGATTTTTTCACAAATTACTTAAAATCCATTAACATTAAAGATAATCAGGTTAAAGGACTTGAGTTTATCATTTCAATAAATAAATTGAATGGTTTGGATTACAAATATGAGGCCCACATAAATAAAAAATAAATAATTGTTAGATTTAATCCCATGACCTATTGCATAACCAAATGCAACCACCATACACATGGGAGATATGAAAGTGTTCCACATTTATGTATAAATGAGGTTAGAAACCGGTGTGTAAATAAGGCCAAAATACATTATTTTCATCACGTGCACAAATGAGTGCAATAAACATGATAATGTGTAACTATTATGCATGTGAATATTTTACGTATTTATATACCTTTATCTAAATGCGAAGAAGCAACACCTGCTTACCATCTACACATGAAAACACTCTGGGTTTCCTTGGATGACACATGGAAAGTGAACAAAACTCCCTTTTCCGTTCTTCCTTCCCTTTCTCAATGAAATTTCCTCTCCTTTTCTTCCCTCCATTTCTCTACTATTTGAAGGTTTTCGGGTTTTGCCTCTCATCTTCTACTCTAGCTTATCCAGGTAGATCCTTTCTCTAATTGGGATTTCTTTTTCTCCTCAATGAAATTTCCCCTCCTTTTCTTCCCTCCATTTCTCCTCATTCTGCCCTTTGTCTGCTGTTTGAAGGTTTTAGGGTTTTGGCTCTCATCTTTTTCTCCAGCTTATCCAGGTAAATCCTTTCTCTAATCAGATTTTTTTAATAATGTTTTTCCTCTGGTCCCTTGATTTGCGGTGCTCATTCTAAAACAAAATATTAGTTTGTTGTCTCTGTTTACAGGAATTACAGTTTTCTATTTTCACGGAGTTGGAGTCATTTTTTTTTTCTTTCTTCAATATGTTGTAAATCAGGTTCCTTCTTTGGTAGATGAGTTAAAAAAAAAAAAAAACGCATCACCTTGGGTCCCACCTAGATGCACGATTATAAATGGAGACAAACACAATGAATAAGTGAGATGTAGATTAGACGTAGGTCAAGGTCAAATCAAGATCAAAGCCAATTGAGCATTGGTGTTGAGTTAGGACAAAGGGTAAGGGATTGGATTGCTAGGTGGGCCCAATGTTAGGTGCAACTCAGGTGGGCCGAGTTAAGTATTGACCAACCCACACCAAGCCCAAATTGCATGGCCCCCATCAACTACTTTTATTTATTTTTATTTTCTGTGGACTCCATATTTGTAATTTAAACTATTTATTTTGCTTGTTGAACTAATAAACTCCAAGTAGGTGAGGCGTATTTTCTGAAAAAGGCCCAACCTATAGATCTATTTTTCTACACTTTGTGGGCCCCCACTTCATGATCCAAACCATTCAATATTCTCATATTAATATAAGCATCAAGATGTTTATAGTTTCATTTCTTAGACCTCTCTCGTTGATTTTGAGAGATTTGTGAAAACCTCAAAAAATTCAAACATATCTAAAATCACCGGATGTACTCATTTACTAACATGTAAATGGTGAGTTATACAAACATAAAAATGTATTTCACATATGTCGTGTTTGCATAAGTTACATTTCCATTAGTAACATTTACATATATAAAACTCATCTTTCTATCTTATATGCTTGAAAGGCAATCGGCTCCTCGAGTGGTTAAAAATAAAAGTGAAAGAGGATATCCAAAAATGACCATCGAACAACTCTCTCTAATAAAAGTTGAAGTGGAGCTCATTTAACTATAAATGCATATGTATTCAATTCCTATATATTTATGTAAAGAGCAAGGCTCTCATAAGCTGCAGCTTGTTAGGGATTTTGTGTATTGCAATTTGATGGGTGCATTATTCATTTTATTCATCATTTGAATTTTCACACATGCATTGTTTTAGAAATCTTGAAATCTTAATTTACTCATGCATTGCTTTAAATCTTGTACACCTTATGATTTATGCATGTTTTGGTTTTAAAAATTGGATGCATTTTTAGTTTTAAAAAGGATTTTATAAATCAAGCTAGCCATTTGTTTTAAACTTTCAAATCTATTTAGGCTTTTTATGTTTTATGATTTTAAAGCACTTGGATTGGTTTAAATCATGCTTCCATGCTTGGTTTAATGGCCCAAAGATCGCACAAGAAATTTACTTTGAAAAATGCAAAAGTTGGGTTTTTTTGTCTTACGCTGTCGGTCAGCTGACAAGCTAAGTGTCGGCTAACCGACAAGTGAGCCGAGGTCAACCGATGGATCTGTCGGTTAGAATTCCAGAGAGCTATAAATTTCAGATCTTCTTTGTCGGTCAGCATGTCGGTCAGGGCTCGGTTAACCGACCTTACTTCTAAACCTGACCGAAGCTCTCTCGGTTAGAAAACCAGAGAGGAGTTTTCTGACCAAGTTTACATTGTCGGTTAGGGTGTCGGTCAGGCCTCAGTTAACCGAACATGTCGGCTAACCAAACCATGCTTTATGGTCAGCAAATTTTCAAAAATATGACCGTTGGCCTGTGACCGTTTGGGGTGTCGGTTAACCGACCCCTGGATGTCGGCTAACCGACAAGCCATTGAGCAACTTTTTCTATAAAAAGAAGCTCATTCCTTATCCCCAAATGATGATCTTTGAAGCCCTTCTTGAGGTATTTTGAGGAAAAAGAAAGGGGATCAAGCTAACGAAGGCTAAAGATCATTAAGGAAAGCTAAAGTTTGGATTAATGAAGTTAAACCACCAAGTAAGCTTTGCCTTTTTATAATCATTGTTTTATGCTTTGTTTAATCTTTGGTAAATGATTTTAGCATATAAACTATGATGTGTTGAAACCTCTACTCCTTTAATCTTTGATTTAAGTCATTGGATTCTTCACCTTGATTTCTAAACAAGTTTGTTTTAATACTTTATAAAACATGTTTTGTCAAAACCTTTGATTTGTTTTATAAACATGTTTTATTAACTTGTTTGAATCATCTTTGTTGTTTTCATTCATTTGAACTTTAGTTAAATTAGTTTGTTTTTTAAAACAACATTGAATATGCATCACATGTTTAGACATAATTAATTTCATACAACTTGTGAGCTTTTGATTTCATATCTTCAACAAGTTTGTATTTGGTACATGTGATTTGCATATTACTTCAATCAAATCTTTTTATGTGTATTAAACTTTTAATTGCTTCAAGCATAAATTGATTAAGCTTTATTTTAAAACCTGATTGAAGTTTCCACACACTCACTTCATAAGCATACATCTTTGCATTCATAGTGTTTGTGTGAGTTTGTTTTACACTTTCATATTCGCCTAATCTAGAGGCAATTAAATTGAGCTTTAATTATAATCTCTTAGAGTGCTTTGTAAAAAAACTTTTTTGAGAGAAATCATTTGACTGTAAAGGTTATTGCTTAGCCTAAGAAAAGCATTGTGTGAAGGTTATTGCTTAGTCTAAAAAAGCATCTTGTATAGGTTGTTGTTAAGCCTTGAAAAACAACATTATAAGGTTATTGCTTATCCTTAGAAAGCATATTGTAGTGGTTATTGCTTAGCCATTTGAAAAGCATAAATAGTGAAAATCCGGTGGGGTGTGAGATCACAAGCCGGTAGTGGATGTAGGCACGTTGGCCGAACCACTATAAACCTTATGTTGTGGTGATTACTTTTGTGATGATTGTTTTTGTTTAGCTTTCGCATTTTATTTGTTAATCATCACAAGTGGCTAATTGTTTTAAAGAAGTTTAAAATTGGCATAATTGGTCATTAAGTTGTAGCTCACCCTATTCACCCCCCCCCCCTAGGGTTAGGATCCCGGACTTTCAATTGGTATCAGAGCCTTGTGCTCTATATTTAGGATCAAGTGTTTTGGAACTCTTGATTAGGTGTAAAAACCTAGAGTTTAGACCCTAGTTGTACTAATCTTGAAGATCATTTCAATGGATTCCACTAAGATAGATTGTATAGATTCCCTTGTAGATTCTTCTAGACTATTCCTTCTTCCAACATTTGGAGATTCAAACCATGAATTTAATGAATCTAAATTTGAATCAAATGAAGAAGAAAATAATGAAAATCAAGATGACATTCAACAAGCCTATAATGATTTATGTACATTTTCCCTAGAGCTTGTTAAGAAGAATAAAAGATTAGAAGAAAAATCTAAAAGTCTAAACAAAGAATTAGTTTCTTCAAAAAATGAACTTAGAGAGAAAGAAGAATTAATAAATTTTGTAGACTCTAAGTTTATGATCTCTTTGCATAATTTATCTAATGTTCAAGATGAATTAAATGAAACTAAGATAAGTTATGATAATCTTAATAAGGAAAATTCTAAACTAAGAGATCAATTACAAAGGCAAGATAAAGACATTAACAATCTTTAATCTAAGTTAGCTATCACTAAAGAAAATTTATCTAATAAGATAAAAACTTAAGAACTTGGATCCAATGTCATTAATGAACTCAAATTTATGTTAAAACTTGCCCATGAAGAACTAAACAACTTTAAGGGAGTAGAAAATGAACTCATAAAAGTTAAAAATGAAAATTCAACCCTTAAAAACCAAATCACTCAACCTGAAAGCTACAAACAAAAGTACGAGTGCAAATTTACCCAAGGTGAAGAGAAATTTGAAAAGTTATTTAAATTGGGTAAATTTCAAGGAGATAGGACGGGTTTTGGATTTAATAAACATACTTATCATGACCCTAAGTTCACCAACAAATTTGTAAAAGGTGAGTCCTCTTTCTCTAGCACTCCCTCCAATTTGCCCAAAACAAAATGTAATTATTGTGGCATTGAAGGGCATTTTAGGTTTGAGTGCAAACTAAGGAGAAGCCATGTGTCTAAACCTATCTATGAACCAAAGAAAGTAAAATCTAATTCTATGATGGATAAGACACTAAAAATCAAGGAAGACTGCAAGAAGATTAAACAAGTTAAACCTATTAAAAAGGAGTCTCCTAAGATAGATTCTAAAAAGTTTAAACAAGTTAAAACTAATATAAAAGAATCTATCAAGAAAAAGCTTCTCAACCTACCTCCCCTAACTCAACAAATGAAAGAACTTTTGAAGAAAGTTCCAAAGTTAAATCTAAGATTCAAAAGTCAATTAAAGGGAGGAAATAAGAAGAAAAGAAATCAATCCCCTACTAAGAAAAGTCACCAACCTCAAAAGACTAATCACCAATCAAAGCTAAAATTAGTCAAATCTCATTATCATGGTGATAAGTCTAAATTGAAAATTTATCAAGTCAAATCTCCTAAAGTTGGTGGGACCTCTAAGATAGACCTCAAAGATTAACCCTCTCAAGACCTTAGGTGGATTCTTAAAGTTAGATACTTAGACAAACTTAAGGCCTTAGAACTCATTTACCAACCGAACCTTTTTAGTTAAATCATATTGTTGGTCATGACATATTTGCATTTGTTTCTTTCATAGTCACATTTATTTAAATGCAATGTTTATTTATGATCAATTGATTTTGTCTTCATGTATCTTTCTAGTTAAATATCATGGTTTTCAAAATCATTTGATTATAATTTCATCATTATAGATTTGCTTTTTGCTCTCATTTAGTTATATCTTTTGCAATGCATTTCTGTATATAATCAATTGATTGTGATTTCAAAAGCTTTTATAGCTAGATTTTTTATAATCGATTGATATTTTCAAATTCATTTGTTTGATTGTCTTAGTTAAATTATTTTGAAAAATAAATTATTTAGATTTTCCATGGATTCTTTCTTATGGAAAGTTATTGTTTTGAAAAATCAACTTGTGTGTTTCAAGTAAGTTATATCTTTTACAATGCAAGTTGAAAAATGATTTAAGCCTCATTACTACATTCTTGATGAAAAATGAGGATTAAAAATTGATTTTCATTCTATGCTTACTAAGTTAGTATTTTGATATGAAAATTCAATTCCTTGATTAACTTGAATTTCAATTGGTTAGATCTTTATAGTTATATTCTTCAAAATTGAATGTGTTTTTGATAAATGCATTTTTCCAATTGATATCAAGTTTGAAAAGTTTTTAAGTCAATTTGTATGAGTTTTTGTAGTTATCCTTGATTACAAATTGAGATTTGATATTAGTTCACTTCATGGTTTTCTTAATCACTTTATCATGATTTTATGTTTCATTGTTGGATTTTGATTGTTGAAGTGAATTAAAGTCCTTTGGAAAATGTTCTAAGCTTTGTTAGTTATATTTATAGTTGCATTTTCCTTTAAGTTTATTTCCTTATATTTATGATTATATCTTTTAGAAGGAAATACTTGTTATATGCTATTTGCATCATTGCTCATTTGGTTTCATTCTTTTTATGCAAATGTCATATAGTTCCATGTATGGTTGTGCTTTTTAGTTACATTTATAGATATCATACTAGAACTTTCAAATCCATCCTATGCTTTTTAGTCATTTTTTTAAATGGATGGTTATGATGTTGATTCATGTGTATTTTCCTTGTGATGTCATTCTTATATATATTTCAACTTCATAGTAGTGTTTAATCATATGAACCTCTTTGAAATCCATCCCTTGTATTTCATAGTTATATCTTTTGTTTGATGGATTTCTTAGTTGTTGAATTCATATGATTTAACACTTTTGTAAATTGCATCCTCTACTAAGTTATATATATTTCTAAATGCAATTTCTCATGTTCATCACTATGCTTATTAGTTATATTATTCTAAGTGATAAATATACATTTATGTTGCTTGATGGATATTGTGTTTGTCACATCTATGCTCTTAATCATGTTTCATATTCAATTGGTAATCATTTGGTATCATTTTCAATTAGTATCAATATCCAATTGATGTCATTTCTTGAGATTGTGATAGACCTTGTGTACATTGGATTGAACTTGATAGTTATATGTTTTTATCCCATGTCACATTCCATTAGCATCATAAACTTTCATAATTGCCACATCTCATGCACTTATAGGTAAATCACATGACCACCATATTTATGTTTTCATAATTCTGGTTGGTTAATGGTGAGGTTGGCTTCATGATTGAACTTCATTTCATTCATCTTGTGCATGTCAGTTATATTTAATGAATGTATAAAATGATTTCATAACCTTCATAGCATATGATTTTCATATTTATATTGATTAATGCTATGTTTTGTATTCCCCATTACATCATGGATAGCTCTAATTTGGATTAATCCTAGTAGTTATATTCCTTTTAACTCCATTTTAAAGTGATTGAGAAAATAGTCATATCCATTGAATCTCAATTGGTATATTCTTTTTATTCCAATTGGTATCCATGATTGTTTATCCTCTTGACCTTGCTCTTTATATTGGTAATTTGATCATATTGAGCTTTATAGTCATTTAGAAACTAATAATGTTTTTCCTCTGGTCCATTGATTTGTGGTGCTCGTTCTAAAACAAAATATTAGTTTGTTGTCTCTGTTTACAAGAATTACAGTTTTCTATTTTCACGGAGTTGGAGTCATTTTTTTTTCTTTCTTCGATATGTTGTAAATCAGGTTCCTTCTTTGGTAGATGAGTTAAAAAAAAAAAAAACCGCATCACCTTGGGTCCCACCTAGATGCACGATTATAAATGGAGACAAACACAATGAATAAGTGAGATGTAGATTAGACGTAGGTCAAGGTCAAATCAAGATCAAAGCCAATTGAGCATTGGTGTTGAGTTAGGACAAAGGGTAAGGGATTGGATTGCTAGGTGGGCCCGATGTTAGGTGCAACTCAGGTAGGCCGAGTTAAGTATTGACCAACCCACACCAAGCCCAAATTGCATGGCCACCATCAACTACTTTTATTTTTTTTTTATTTTATGTGGACTCCATATTTGTAATTTAAACTATTTATTTTGCTTGTTGAACTAATAAACTCCAAGTAGGTGAGGCGTAGTTTGTGAAAAAAGCCCAACCTATAGATCTATTTTTCTACACTTTTGTGGGCCCCCACTTCATGATCCAAACCATTCAATATTCTTATATTAATATAAGCATCAATATGTTTATAGTTTCATTTCTTAGACCTCTCTCGTTGATTTTGAGAGATTTGTGAAAACCTCAAAAAATTCAAACATATCTAAAATCATCGGATGTACTCATTTACTAACATGTAAATGGTGAGTTATACAAACATAAAAATGTATTTCACATATGTTGTGTTTGCATAAGTTACATTTCCATTAGTAACATTTACATATATAAAACTCATCTTTCTATCTTATATGCTTGAAAGGCAATCGGCTCCTCGAGTGGTTAAAAATAAAAGTGAAAGAGGATATCCAAAAATGACCATCGAACAACTCTCTCTAATAAAAGTTGAAGTGGAGCTCATTTAACTATAAATGCATATGTATTCAATTCCTATATATTTATGTAAAGAGCAAGGCTCTCTTAAGCTGCAGCTTAGCTTATCTTAAGCTGGAACAGGGCTGGTCCTACAAATCAAACTTGATTATATCTGTTTTTTGCATAATAGAACTGAAAAATCCAGTTATGATTGGATTTATCTTGATTTTGGAGATGATCATCATCCAAAAAACAACATATTCGACTTTGATTTTGTGGGACCAGCCATGTTTCAGCTTAGGAGAGCAGGCCCCTTATATAAATGAATGGGTACTCGACCGTCTGTCAATCACTCTTCAAAATTAACTTTTGCATAAAAATTAGTTTTGTTTGTTACTTACTGTGGTTGTTTTGTTTAATAAGATCCTCCCTTTAACGGGAAAAAAAATCAATCATTCTTCGAATTCAAGGTTGGAGAAATATGAGGGGCCCGAATTGGTTTTCATCCAGGCTGAGGCTGGATTGGGCCCAAGGTGCCATGGAAAACAGGATTAAGGAGTTATACTGTCAAATCAACAGTTCTTTCTATATCAACATGAACAGATCCTTTGGGTGGAACCTTGCAAGCATGATGGTGCTTCCAACTTCTTTTGGTATACTCAACTTTCAACATACAAAGGCCCCACGAAGATCATTATGGTACCTTGAAAGGCTATACAAACAATGAAGATAAAGCTAGAAAAAGGAAATGGCAATCACATGTCCAAGTCCAACCAGAAGAAAGGTAGTTGCTTAAAGATAGGAAAAGGAACATACTATAAACAATTACCAATAAACACTTTTCTGTATCTCTGCAGACAATTACCTTCTCCTGTTATTTAGAATCTACTAGTGAATTCATCTTCTGTATCATCACATGGTGAAGTTTTCTTGGATATAACCTAATGCAGATTTAATTAAAGAATGTTAACTAAGGCAACTTCTATACAATTGAAAATCGGGCATTAACTGACATTCAGGGTTTTCTTCTTGTTTTTTTTTGCTAATGGAGGGTTCCTAACTCTTTGGGCTGGACTAATCCTTTCGGGCCCAGAGAGAGGCCAGGAAAATCCATGTGGCCCCCACGTGGTAACACTAGTGGACTCAACCTTCGTTCCTGAAGAGTGAGGAACCAGGGATCGATACTAGGACCTCTAGCCCCGAAAGAAAAAAAAACCATGGTCTTGACCACTCGGCCAACCCCTTGGGGCCACAAGGTTATTCAAGGTTATTTATTATCATCACTAGAGTTATATCTTGGTAACTAACCCAGCTAAGACCATAACCTTATCCAAATGTAGTTCAGTTCCTTGAATTTAAAACCATGATTTCCAACACATGCTTTAGGTCACATATCGGTGGCCTGATTATGCACCAATGTTTAGGTCTAGTCGGTTTCATGTTTACCACGCGGATGCCCTGATTACTATGATTATAAGCATGTTCCATAATTTCTACTAATTTCGGAGCTGGCCAAGAGATGTCCTATCATTGATGAGAGAAAGGACTAATCCAAAATCAAAGTAGTGAAACATTTAACACTAGCCTCTTTGTTAACGATATTCTAGTTAGTAATATTTGGAAGATCCAATTTTACATAGATGGTTAATGATAAGCAGTTTTTATAATTAATTTTAATCAATTCTAGACAAGGGCTTCTTCACCTTTTGACAATCGCCAAACATAAAAATCATAGAGTTTGATGCCCTGAAACATTAAGAACTATCTAATTGGGATGAAAGTTGGCCCATTAAACCATTATGTAATGTCCTTTTTTTTTTTTTTTTTTCTATAGTAAATACTCACACACTCGCCAAAATCCCTCATATCCACACACACACTCACCAAAATCCCTCATCATTAACATTATAGTGAAGAATTAATCCCTAATTGTTTCTATGGAAGGGATTGATGCCGCTTACCAATGAATTGTCAATAACGTCCATGTTGAAAGCTATACTTTTAAGGAAAGTTTGAGAGAGAGAGAGAGAATTGTTAAAACAATTAAAGTTTTTTTCACCATAGAAGCATCAATGTCAATTTTTCTACTTCGACGGATTTTAGTATTGATTTGGAACTATAGTTAAATTGATTTTAGTTAAAATAATTGAACTCTAGATAAATTATGAAAGTTAGGGACTAAAAGTAAATGTCAATATTAGAAGAACTTTCAGAATGTTAAGTTGCACCAACCACTTTCAGGTGACCAACTTGAGAGAGGGCCTTTATTAAAAAGAACAAAAAATTCAAAATGGATTTAGCTAAGTGGACTATCCATGACCAAATGGGGAGGAAGCATCCAATTTGCACCTACTAAAAGTCAATACCAACCGAACGAAAGGGTCCTTCGGTAAAAAATACTTGTAGAGTGAAGTGAAGATTGAAGAGAAAATAAAATATTAAGGGGTCGTATTATAAGTTTTATTTTTAGTGGTTTGATAATGAATCTTTTTAACTTTTTAGATGAAAAGTAGATGGATTTTTGTATTTTAGTGATGTGAGTACGTTGCTTTGTCACTTTTTCAACTGAATGGGAGAATTTTAAAAAATTTTATTTTTGATATAACCTTGTAGTCTTTTCTTATCCGGCGAAAAAAAGTTGTACTTCACTCTACCTTATCAGTGTAGTGGCCAAAAGAGTAAAGATTATAAAATGAGTTTTTAAGGCTTCTTTAATATACTGTCAGGGCACGTGAGTATAAATCTCAAATAACGCACACATAACGGTATTGTCAAAACAAACCAAAGCCATGGGTAATCGGTTGGATATGGTGATGGGATGGTGCCACTGGTTTCAACCAAGTGTCAAAATAGTGGCCAGTGGTGATTCAGGTTAAGTGAAGTAATTCAGGCCATACAAAATTAGTCCAAGTGGTGGACACTTGTATTTATTAGGCATTACAACTCAATTTGCGCCAAATTTTGGAAAACTGTCCGATAGATTCAAAGAAACTCAAGTTACGTTTGACAGCCAAATTTTTAGAGAAAATATTTTTTATTTTTCTAAAGTTATTATAAATTCATGTTTAACAATTGTAAATTTCTGGAAATTTGGAAAAATAAAAATCTTCATTTGGTAAGATTTTCAGATTCGACCATCCTTCATAAGATTTGAAAATCCTTATTTAATTGAATTTGCACGTCAAATCCTATTTTTCTCGTCTATATGCATCGATACACACCAATATCAATGTAAAATCACCAACTATATAAATCCTACATTAAGGAATCCTTGTTCCAGTGGTAGTGAATAATCATCAGATCTATAGATTCCTCATGTGTTACCAAACGTGCTCTTTATAATCCCAACTTTCCTTAATGTAGCAGCGAATAGATTCGTTTCTCAAATTTACTAAAAGAGTAACATGGAGGTGGAGTATCGAGAGAGAGAGAGAGAGGAGGGGGGTGGGGGAAGCTAAATACAGTGTATAGATCCGAAGGGAGAATTTGAAGCTGAGTTCGTTTCCTTCTCTTAAATCTCAAGAAAAATCATCATCTGACGCAACCTTTAATAATTCTTTAAAATGCCTTGAGTCTGGATTATCCATGTGAACACTCATTCTAGTTTCTCATGTGAAAATGGCCATTCCACATCCGGTTTTTTTTTTTTTTTTTTTCAATCTCATTTATTCACCTGACTTTCACTATGGTTATTTGTAAATGGCTGCATTTTCTTTAAAAATAGAATTAAAGGAGAAATAATTCAATACAAGAGGGATATATGGATAAGAACGCACAAAAAAGAAGATAAAAAAAAGGAGACATCCAACGCGGGAAGTTAAGAGGGAAAGATAAATAAACTTTGACGATGGACTCAGCCTTCCTTGGCCAAAGTGTCTGTCACCTCATTGGCTGACCGCCTAATATGAGAAAGATTAGCATTTAGGTTTCTCACAAGATCCTTCACCTCATCTACCACATCTAGCACAATCTCCAAGGGGTAGCATGTTGGGAAAACTTCTTACGAATTAGAATATACAATCGAAAAAATCAAATAAATAGTTAGAATAAATAATTAGCATAAACAAGTGAATGTGAAAAATTGAACAAGAAAGCAAAAAAAATTGGACAAGGCACACTTCCTAAGATACTTTCTTAAAGACAGCAATTTCCCACATACAGGTGGTTTTGATGAAATTTTGTCCCTATGATACAATGCCCAACTCTGATTCGAAGTTTGCACACTAGAATCAGAAATATGAAATTGCCCTTAAAATATAAGTAAAAATAAATGATAAGAAAATGCTCTTAGACAATGTGCTTTACATTATGCTCATTTTGAATGTCATATAAAAAAACTTGAAAATCGCCCAATTTATAGAGTTGGAAGGTACCTGTCAGACCCCGCCCCGAGTTAATTAAGATTAACTCTAATTAATTGAAACTAATGCTAATTAATCATGTTTAATTAAGCTAATGATGACTAATGACCA
Organism: Umbellularia californica; assembly: GCA_028538565.1. Classification (NCBI taxonomy): domain Eukaryota; kingdom Viridiplantae; phylum Streptophyta; class Magnoliopsida; order Laurales; family Lauraceae; genus Umbellularia; species Umbellularia californica. The sequence goes on along the minus strand of JAPQWN010000008.1, from coordinate 15,700,110 downwards.
AATTAGATGAGATTAATCTCAAATGATTGATCTAGACTTAATGAAGTGATAATGATGAGGTTAAGGTAATTGAGTTGGTTTTAGACTCAAACAAAGGAAAACAAGGACTTTTTCGTAAATACAAATTATTGTGTATTTCGTCGAATTCGGTCACTCTTGGTACCAACGTGTGTATCTTGAGGAGTACGTCAACTTTTATAGTAGACTTGGTTGCATTTGACCTCAAATGAATCAAATGAGTCTTCAATTGACTCAAAGTGTAAATGAGAGAAGCTAGAGGGACTTAAGTGCAAAATGCTCCCTTGTATAAGATGAAATGAACTCAACAATGAGTTCATCCAACTCATTTCCAGCACAAGGGAAAAGAAGAGCAAACCCTAGGTTCATTTCTCTCTTCTTCTTCCATTTTCTTCATCAAACCTCAAGATTAAGGCTTGCATGTGTGTTAGGAGGGTGTTGACTTCATCCTCTTCATCTTCCTTACCTTCCTTTTGACTTCTTTAGAGATAGAGATTGAGAGAAAGCTCAAGGACTCTTTCCAAAAGACTCCAAGTAAGTGTTTTGAATACTTTAAAGGACTTTCAAGTTCTATTGGGTGCTTAGGGATAATTTCTAGCTCAACTAGCTCATAGGACTTGTGCTTTGAATGTTTTTATGGAAATAGGCTTGAAAGAGAGTTTCAATTGGGGGTTTTGTCTCAAGACAAGCTAAACAAAAGGGCTTTAAGTTAGTTAACCTTCACCAAGGCAAGTAATGAACAACTATGATTAATACATGTTTATGAATCTTTGATTGAATGTCATAGTTCTCTTGGATACCAATTCAGCCATTTTCATTGTATTAAATTGTTAATGTAGAAATGGATTTTGTAATGAATTAATGTGGAATGTAATTTGGTGGATCATGGGTTTTGTGAGCACTTTGGAGGCTCATTTTGGTCCAAATTCATGTCTTGTAAAGATGGATTTCATGTAGGAAGAAGCGACCCCACTGTACAAAAAAATGCATTACAACAGTGCTGTCCGCTCGAGCGGTTCGGCCCATTGGGCCCAACAACACTAACTTAGAATGACTATAACTTTTGACCCGTACGTCGGAATTTGGACTTCTACATATCGTTGGAAAGCTTTTGGAACATAGAATCTAGTGATTTACATATCCTAGTGATTGGAAGACTCAAAGTTGGGTCCAAACAAAGGTGATTCTAATTGAATCAAAAACTCATTTGATGAGTGTAAATAGGTCTATAAATCAGTCTAGAAACTATTTCTAATGTAATTGAGGTTTATGGACTATAGAAGAAGGAGTATTGATGAGTTTGAACCTTATTTCAGTGGTGTGTGTTAATCTTTCATTTATTACAAACCTCCATAGGTAATAATTAAGGGGACTCTAATGCACATTATATCTAATGTGATGTTTATCGAAAATAACACGTGCACTAGATAACCAAGTGTTACACCTAAATGAATAGCTTAAATTATGAATAGTTTTGAATAGAGAAATTGAATTAAATAGAGTTTATTAATTTGATTTGATTTAAGTCTTGAATCTGGCACTACATAATAATTACCTAAGCTCATTATTGAGTTGAAATGAAATAATGAGATGAATTAATGAAATGAATAATCAACGAACAATCCTACGGCAGTAGATGGATGGGGCGTTCCAGAGCTCTGTGGTCATGATATCAGTGATCTCTGATCAAGACGCTGGTAGATCCCACACATTGGACTGAAAAGTCACCATTTGATAAGCCACCTAATAATGAGTAATCACTATACATCATTGAAATGATTGAATGCTTCCCTTAGAAGAACTGTAATGAATTGATACTATTGTAGTTGCCATCTAGTACTTGTTAATTTTGATTCCCATTGTATAGGTTATGATATCAACTAGAATTGTCTAGAATTGACAATTTGATTATTGAACTATTTAATAGTTAAATTGAGCAGAATTATGATAAGGAATAGCATGTGCTATCATAGATTGTGTATGCATTGTTGAACCATCGTGTTCACAGTGTTATTGATGACATCGTAGGCCTAGTTGCCCGTGCCGGTCCTGCAGAGACCGTGCCGTCTGAGGAGGAGGCCAATCTGATTCTTGCAGGAGGTCTAATTGAATGGATATAGATCGGAGGGCGAATGAACTAAGATGTTTTGGAAATACTTTTGTTTAAACATTTTGAGCTGTAAATAGATGACCCTGCATTGCATTTGAATATGCAGTGGTTAACTTAATTAGGAAATACAATGTTTATGATGACTTTACTTTTATGTAAAGGACTTGCTCGGTTTTAATAGTTTGTCAATGTAAATGTATATATTCCGTAAAAATGTACATTTGACAGGTGTGTATATATGTTTATCCCTTGTGGATTCTGATTAACTTCGGTTAATTCGGGGTTTACGGGAGTAAGTATGATACAGTGCGACCCAGGGGTTAGTCCGGATTAATCGCATCTCGGGCCCGGGCAATGAAAGTACCCCTTAGAACAGGTTGCATCCACTCAATGGGTGTTGACACCAAAAATGTCACTTTGCGTCTTCAACATCAAGAAAGCTGTATGAAGTCGCAACCTGCCATAAATAGGCAATGCAATTTCTCCAAAAAATCAAATCTTGTCAGAATCAAACAAAAACTGCAAGATCCTTCAAGATAGCCAAGAGAAGAGTACACATGAAGTTTCGGGCCATTTCAGAATCATTTGGCCTAACTTCGATTCTCCGTTAGCTAAAATGGCGCTCCCGGCGGTGACATCATCGGAGACGTCAAAACTTCGATCAGAGCCTACAGATGACTCCAGCATGTCTCAAAAGGGCTCCATGCCAAATTTCAAGTCAAACCGACAACGTTTGACCCTCCATCAATGCTCGAGCAGCAAAATCAAGCCTCCCGGCGGCGGGAACCACCGAAGCCTTCGCTCATCAAACCAAGTGCATGAGTGGCTTCAACATGCTTCCAGAAGGCTACACGTCAAATTTCAGGTCATTCTGACAACGTTTGACCAGGTTTCGATGCTCCGAGAGAAAATCAAGCCTACCGGCGGCGGAGCAACCCGGGACCATGACATCCAAAACGGAGCCCATGGAACGTCTCAAAATGAATCCAATAGGCTCCCCGTCAAATTTCAGGTCAATCGGACATCGTTTGACCACATATCAAAGCTCGGCATTTTCCCCGCAGCAAAATCAAGTGAAGTATCGACGGGACCCCAAACGGCTTCAAAACTCAAACAAAAGCCTATGGTTGGTCTTATTTATTGCTCAGGAGGCTCCACCTCAAATTTCAGGTCATTCCGACATCGTTTGACCAAGTTTCAGCTTCTGGCGGAAAATCAACAGCTCTACGCGACAAAGTCTTCGGCTTTCCCGGAAAATTGGAAACTTTGCACTCTAAAAATGCAAGGATTCTCATCAGGTTTTCTACAGGGAAATCAAGCCAATAAATGAGAAGAAATGTCAGGAAAAATACAGAAGAAAACGGCGACGAAAAAGACCTCAAAACGACCGCAAAACGGGCTCCGAAGGGAAAAATTCCCCCAAGGTCGCCGCCGGCGGCCATGGAAGTCCGGGTCACCGGATTTTCCGCCGGTGACCCGTTTTTCCGTCTTTTTTTCGCGTTTCGCGCACTTTGGCCCCTGTGGTTTCCTGAAAATGTGATTTTTAGTGCTTGAAATTGACTCATATCCTCCGACATCCGTCAAAATCACGGGTCAACCTCCAAAAGCATAAAATCATCATTGATCGCTCCAAGATCGCCAACCGGTCGACCAAAAAAAGTGCTCTTTCTGTCCGACCGATCGAGAAATCGACAAGACAGATGTCACCGGCCCGCTCTTAGCTATCAATGTCTGAAGTTACATGTTCATCCGATGTCGATCAGCATGAAGATCCATCGATGATCATCGCCAGAAGAATTCCAGAAGACACGGCACGGCCCGCGACTCTTCGACTGCTCGGCGACCAATTAATGTGGTTAATTGACTAGCTTTATTGCAGTCATTAATTCATTTCTTTGGACGGCCCAATCAGAAGCAAGCATTTGGGAGTTACAAGTCAATTGATTCATGGCATTTAAACCATGAAACTCCTCCCATTATGGTAATTAAGGTGATTAAAAGCCCTTAATCTCCATCGGCCAATCAGATTCAAGGAAAAAGGAGTTACAAAATCAAGAAATAAATCTTGTAACTCCTAACTCCTCCCATTAAAGCCATTAAGGCTCATAAACCCTCCTAAATGGCTACCAAAAGCCTATAAATAGGAGAGCATTCCATTGAAATGGGGATCGGAAAAAAAAAAGAGAAAATCGAAATCAGAAAATCGAGATCGATCGATCGGAAAGAATCCAGAGCTCGTATCCAGAGAAAGAAAAAAAGAGAGAAAAACTTTGCTGAAGTTCTGCACCGGCCACCACTACAAGGTGACAAAAGTCCCTTGGGGGGTACCCCCCCCAAGGTCCTTGCCTTCTCCCGCTACCTCCAATGGCTTAGACATGGCTTTTCAGCCCGTCTACTTAGCTTTTTATTGGACATAGGACCTTCTCTTGGTCTTTGTCCTCTAAAAACCTGAGGTTATAGCCAAGCCAAGCGAATCAAGAGCATCCTCTGTTCTCATCTGCATGGATGATGGCGAAGCCCATACATGGCTTGCGACCGTCAATCTGAACGAGTCCCCCACAATCTCCTGAAAAGTTAGATCTTCCTTTTCTTGCTTTTCATTGTAGTTTGTATTTTTCTAAAGAGACAAAAATCACAACTCTTGTCTTTCATTATTGATAAGAATTGTAAATCGGCTATAAATGCCAAAATCGGCTATAAACGCCAAAATCGGCTATAAATGCCAAACAAAATCGCCTTTCACGGCAAACTAAGAAAATGTCTCTTTTCTTAAATATTTGTGCAATGGAAAACTTGAAAGAAGTTGATTTCTTTTTTACTTGCGAAGGTTGATCTCCGGATTACCACTTGCAATTCCAAGTAAAATAGAAAATCTGGCACACCCACACAAAAGAAATGTTGAAACACGCTTCAGGCCCGCCAGGGCGCGAAAGGGCCGGACCCGACGGACTCCCACGTTCCGCCGACCCCGGTAGCCGCCCCACGGCGCCTCGGAGCGCGTTCCATCAAGCTGGCACACCCGGTGGGACTCGTTCATTTGAGAACACGGTGCTTGGAAATGAAATATTTGCATATCATACTTTTTGCTCTATGCTTATACTTCTTTTCCGGATTCCTTGGCTACTTTCTAGCTGGTAGCCTATGTTGGATTTTGCATCCTAAAAAAAATGAGATGGGATTTTTTGGAAATTTCTACTTCTTTAAGTTTGTTTCCATTCTTTCTTTTTTTTTTTAAAAAAAAAATTGGTTTTCTTAGTTTGAATTCAAAATTGAGAAGCTTTGATCCTATCCTATCGTTCTTTGGTGCTTGCAGAAATGTTGAGCCCGTTCGACTAAGGTTTTGGACCATCGTTTCTCTTCGATGAGTTCATTAGAGATTTCTTAAAAAAAAAAAAATAAATAAAATCAGTTTTCTTAGTTTGAATTCAAAATTGAGAAACTTTGATCCTATCCTATCGTTCTTTGGTGCTTGCAGAAATGTTGAGCCCGTTCGACTAAGGTTTTGGACCATCGTTTCTCTTCGATGAGTTCATTAGAGATTTCAAAAAAAAATTATTAAAAAAAAATAAAAATAAAAAAAAATCAGTTTTCTTAGTTTGGATTCAAAATTGAGAAACTTTGATCCTATCCTATCGTTCTTTGGTGCTTGCAGAAATGTTGAGCCCGTTCGACTAAGGTTTTGGGCCATCGTTTCTCTTCGATGAGTCTATTTGGGATTTTTTATAAAGAAGGACATAGACCACTAAGGTTAAACCAATTGCGTTCTTTGATCACGATTGATTCAAGAAAAGCCTTGTCCAGAGTGTGGAGACAGCTTGACTGTTCTAGGCAAGGGTCCTCCAAACGGGTTCATTAAGTAATCCTACCCTTACCTGGGGGCAATTCTATCAATTGAGGTTTCATAAGACCGGGTTAGGAGGCCTATGTGTACTCTCTCGTCTTTAAATCTTAAAAAATTAAAAAAAAAATAAAAAAAAATAAAAAAAAGATTTTCAAAAAAAAAATCTTAAAAAAAAAAACAAAAATTTTCAAAAAAAATAAAATAAAATAAAATAAAATAAAAAAAAAATCATTTCAAAAAAAAAATCTCCAAAAACTCGTCACTTTTGGATTCAGATTCGAGAAACTGTGGTCTCTTCCCTTCTGAGTACTGGCGCTCGCGGAAATCGTTGAGCCCGTATTTGAATCGGAATGCCACCTGCTCTCTTTGACGAATCCATTTCTGACATTTCAAAACAAAGAATCCCATCTCATGGATGCGATCTCCAACATTTGTGCCTAGCAATACTGGTACGCCCTTTCAGGGTCTACTGTATCTGTGACCGGCACATTTGTAACTCCTACCTTATATTCTTCTTATCTCGAGCAAGCCCTGCTTCTCGATAAGTCGAATTTAGGTTTACAATTGCTTCTAGCAGTCACTGGAACGCTCATTCTGGGCTCACCATACTTGCTGTCAGAACAATTGTACCATCTATGGCTTTTTGCCTTCTTCATGTCGCTTGGGTCATATCCCTTAAGCGATTTGAAAAGACAACCATAGGAATTCCCATTTATGATCATTATATTCTTGTGATTACTAATGGACGTGGTCGTGTTTCAGAACCTTTTCGAAACTAACAATGGCAGCCTTAACCATTATCTTCGATGAGAACAAGCACCAACTCATGCTTCAACAGAAGCAAAGCGCGCGCACTCATAAGCGCTCGGTCAGCTGCCGAAGCGTTAACTCCCTCGGCAACTCTCTGAACTCCGGGTCGACCTCGACTCCCCGGACTATCTTCTTTGGGACGCTGGGACCATTCCCACTTCCCGAAGAACAAACTGCGCCTGCCAAAAGGCAGAAGATCGCCTCTCAACGTGTCACTCCCGTGACACCAAAGGCGAGCGCCCAAAAGCCCGAAGCCCGCGGCACCCCCGCGAAGCCTCGACCCACAAACAACCAGATCTATCCCAAGACTTGGTCTCCAAGACCTTCCCCAAAACAAAGGAGGTGTCAAACCTCCACCAAGCCAGCATACCTGGCCCCACTCAAGGAGAACCAGTTCTACCCTCTTGCCTACATGAAAGAGGAGAGACCCATCTCCAACCTGACTCCCAAGTCAACCCAGCATGAGCCGGCTTGTTCCTACAGGCCCAAAATCAGATCATGCATCACCAGGCCTCTACAAGCACCTGCCAAGGCCTACACTCCTTCAGTTCGACCCTTCATCTCTACAGGGGCCGAACTCGAAAGGTTTAAAGCTTCGCTGCAACAGGCAAAGGACCGGGTCCGGATCCTGTCCTTGCCTAGCTACAAAGAAGACAGGCTCGGCTGCTGCGCCCGAGGGAGCACATCCTTCATCGTCAGAGCCCAGCCAGAGCTGACTGAAGCTCAAATCGCTCGTCGAGCACGCCGCCGTGCTTCATATCGACAAAAGAGACTAGAGAAGCAACGGACCCAGCCTCCTACACTTCAAGTCTCCCACAAATGGGTCGAAAAAGAAAGACCCGACCAAGTTGCTGCCGTCCATATGGTTGGAAAAACCAGAAGACGCCAAAGGTCAGCATAAAAAATCCATGTCCGACGTCCGGTGACCCGTAGCGTCACCAGGACACAAAGACATCCCGAAGAATCTCCTGCCCCTTCCAGCCAAGGACGGGAGAGTAATCCTTCATCAAGCTCTTCATCAAAAAGAATGAGCCCCAGCTCGGTCACCAGGACGATTTCTTCGTTCGAATCCCGAGGGATGAACGTCTTGGCTACAAGTTCTGAGCCGCCACCTCAGAATCCACCTCGAGATGATGCGCTCACACGCATCCAGCAGTTGGAACAAGGCCAGCAGAGGATTGAAACTCTGATGGAAAACCTTCTCCTTGTCGTCCAAAATCAGGTGAACAATGAGCCTCCTCCGAATCATAGCAATTACGAGGGAAATGGAGAAGAAAATGAGTCACGCGCCCTCACCAAAAAGGACGTAGACAGTATCCTCGCCAAAGCTAAAGAAGAGGATATACTCAAAGAACATGGGATCAAGCCACCATATCCTTTATGGATGGACTCGGTCCCGTTCCCTACAAAATTCAAACATCCTACTCTCCAAACATATACGGGGAAAGGATCGGCCAGACAGCACGTCATCCACTTCAAGATCTTGACGGGAGCTATCGCGGATCAAGATGCACTCAAGATTCGCCTCTTTGCAAGTACCCTAAAAGGTACGGCCTTCGATTGGTACTCCACTCTGCCGGAGAACTCCATTCAGAACTGGGCTATGCTGGAGACACGCTTCCTGACCCACTTCCAAGGTGAGGATCATCCTGTTACTATGGCTCAGCTCTGCAGCCTAAAACAGGGAGAGAATGAGTCAACTTATGAATTCATTCACAAGTGGAAAGCAATGGCGTACAAATGTTCAGATGTATTGCCACAAGCGTCGCTAGTCGACATCTGCCGAAACAACATGAGAGCTAGAATCCGCTCCATGATCATCGGCAACAAATCAAAAAACCTGGGAGAACTCCTGGAAGCTTCTATGGAAGCTGAAACGGTGATTAAAGACCTCAACAGTCAGAAGTCATCAAGAAAAGAGCCAACCGCCATTGCAACCTCTAAACCAAAGAAGAAAGTGGTCCTTAATGTGCAAACCAAGTCAGCTCCTCAGCAACCAAAGAAAGCTGAAAATAGAGCTGCAGGTAAGAGACCTGAACTCTCTGATGCCTTCAAAGAGCGAGTAGAAAAGAAATATCCGTTCGATGAAGACGTCGAAGAAATCTTTGAGGCTCTCCTAGCAAATGGCAAACTCATTTTGCTAGAGCCCAAAAGACCTGGAGACGTTGGCAAAACCAATGATCCTCGGTACTGTCCATACCACCAGATGGTCTCGCATCCTCTCTATCAATGCTTTGTTGTGAGAGAGAAGATAAACGAGATGTGGAAAAACGGAGTCATCACCTTTGACAAAAATTATGGCCCCGCCTCCGTCAACATGGTGTCACGTGGACAAACACCAAAATCACCGAAGAAGAAGATCACTACTTCCTTCAAGGTGATAAAAAGAATTCAAACGTCCGAAGTGTTGGTTCCTTGCCCGACACCAGACGGACAACCCATATGGGTACATCCCGATCTCCTGGAAGATGAAAATTGGGAGATCGTCAAAACAAAGCCGACCGCTCAGCAGCGAAGGCAAGCCAAGAAACATCTCCTCAAGCTCAAACAGCAAGAGAAGACCCAGCCAAAACAAGAAGTCCATGAAAAGGCAGAGGCCTCCTCTACCACTTCACTCGGGGCAACAGAAACGTCCCTTCCAGAGACTTCAAAGGCGGTAAGAAACTTCACTCTCAGTGATTTCATGCCACCTCAATTCAAAAAAGAAGCCATGCAGGGGGCATCATACTCTTGCAACTCGGTAGTTGGATTCTCCATTGATGGATACGAGTCCAGCGACACCGACGATGGGTTCGAGCCCAACTACACCGATGAGTGGGAGGAATCTCTTGAAACAGGAGAATATCTCTCCGATGAAGAATGGGTTCCTGAAACTCACCTTGTGCCAGTAATCTGGTATAACCCCTTGCAACCACAAGGATCCTGGTCTGATGATGAAGAAGACCAAGAGGCTGCACAAGAAGATGCAGTTAACCCAGCACCTGTCATTGCTCCAGTGGAAATCAACTATGTTGAGCCACACGGAGAAGACGAAGAAGAGGATCTGGCTCCCATGCCTGATCTTGAAGAATATGCAAGGATCTTGCAGCGTCTCGCTCTAGAACAAGAGCAAGACCGCGTCAACGAGATTCCTCACAATCCAGAGCCGGAAGTCCCTGAAGCCCATCAGGTACCTCCTCCCTCAACTCCTGAAAATGGAGAACATTGTTGGATTGACGATTCTCTTACATCCGAGGATGAGTCTGACTCCGAGCAGGGAACATCTCCTATCAGAGCTTCCTGTAATGTAATATATCAGGACTATAGCTCTTCTGAAGCGTCGTCTGATGAGATTACCTACACTCCGACAACGCCTAGCAATGTATCCTCTGGAGCTACCTCGTCTCACGTGACTTTCACAGAGATGGCACCCTCTCAGGTTTCTTCTCCTGAGACTGTGACTTCAGGATACACATTCTTCCCGACTCATCATCATGAAGAAAACCCAACTTGGGGTGATGGATGGGTCAACGAAGAAGAAAAGCTGCTGGATGCTGTTCAGGACTTGCTCCTGGAAAATGCTCCGTGCAACACAATCACTGAGGATGGCAACTCTGCTGCAGATACATCCCCAGTAGATGAAAAACGACAGCCTCTTGATCCTGAAGACAATCTTCCAAACAAAGATCCTTCTCAAGAAGCTCTCGAAGTTGGTAGAGGCACCCGTTCGGGCCGGGACTACCACAAAAATTACAACCAATCTTCCTTTACTTATGTAAATCCTTTGGGAAAAGATGTTGTAAGCGCCCCCAGTGGCAACAATGATGAACATGCAGGCCCTAAGGAGGCTTTCAAGTATGACTTGGTTGAGCACTTCAAACACATACCTGCACGTCTTCACATCCTGGATTTATTACGAATGTCTCCACGCACTCGTGATAATCTCATCTCAGAATTACAAAAACTGAATGAGGATGTCGACAAACATGCCCCGCAAGTCCTCCAAATTGAAATGGACTACCGGGTCAAAAACTCAGAAACTTCCTCAAAGGGAGAAAAGAAAACTGAGGGATCATGCATCCAATGCCTCTCGGTTCAAAAGGCAGCCAATGCAACCATCGCCTTCACTAAGGAAGACCTCCTACTTGGCGAAGCAAGGCACAACCGACCCCTGTACTTCACAGGGTACATCAAAGAAATGCCGATACATAGAGTTCAGATCGACCCAGGTTCTGCACTCAACCTTATCTCCACTTCGGCTCTTGAAGAGTTGGGCATCCCACCCAGCAAGCTAAGCCACACATCTGTATCTATCTTTGGATACGATGGGAGCACTCAAAGGCCTATCGACAAAATCAGGTTCAAATTGCAAATCGGTGATCTTATCTCTGAGGTCACTGTGTATGCAATAAAAACCCCCTCATGCTACAACATCCTTCTCGGACGTCCTTGGATACACGAGAATGGTGCTGTCCCTTCAACTCTACATCAATGCATCAAGTTCGTCGGCGACGACGGCATGGTACATCGTGTCTTTGCGGACAGAAAACCCTTCAAAGGTAAAGAAGTCCACTTCGCAGACTCCCAGATGTATGAAGGAGAAAAAGAAGAAGAGGAAATAGCACCCCCTGCTGAAAATCTCCAGAAAGATAAAGGCAAGGCTCCTCAAAAATCACCTGAAGAAGACAAACCCTCCGGCAAATTAGAAGAGAGTAGTCAATCTCCCTTCGTTATCTCCCTCAAGAATTCAAAACCTTTGGTCATCACGACTAAAATGAAGAAGGCGAAACAAAAGTCTGGGGGCAAATTTGTTGTTTCTCTCGTGTCTATCATGCAAGACACAGACTCGGACTCAAAGCCAGAAGACGATGCATCGTCAAGCCAAGCTGACACTCAGCAAGTTCAGCCTGCTCTCACTCCGATGGAGACACCTGCTGACGTAGAAGATCCTACGTCTGCTACCTTTGTTGTTCCGACAACATCACCAAAGCAAAGACCGATCTTCTTCCATAGATCGGATGCTTCTTCATCAAACTCCATGCTGGAACCTTTCCAAAATGAAGGTATGCCTCAGCTATCTCTATATAGTCCTGTGGCACAAGCAATTATGAAGAAAATGGGCTATGACGCTCAAAACCCAGTCGGTTTGGGAGAAAGACGCGGTATTCTCACGCCATTGGAGCCCGCCTTGACCAAAAGCCAGCTGGAAGATTGGAGACTCTACGGTCATGTAGAAAAGTCTTCATATGGGTTAGGATATGATCCTGACACTCCTCTGAGACAGTTGACACAAAAGCTTAAAAGTCGTTTTATCGACCAAGCCTCAACATCTCAAGTCCATGAAGACATCGATCTCCCTGGATATCTCTTTAAAGAGTTACCTGACAAAGATCCAGGAAGCTCATCAAATTGGTATGATTTCTCTGATGATAAAGAGGAATCGTCCGATAATACAGACTTGTGGCATCCTGACCCAGAAGAACCCTCGTCTCCAAAAGAAATACCAGACTCAACAGGCGATTGGGACTATCTCATAGCAAGCCTTGAGGAGATCACCAATCAAGAAAATCCATGGAAAGGAACAGAGCCTTGGTCTGGTAATGCAGTTGAAACTCCAGAAGGTTTCGTTGAGTTGGAAGCCTCCGAAAATATTGTGGAGGAACCACCTTCGAACCTTCCGACAGAAGATCCTGTTCAAAAGATAAACTTGGGAACACCTGATAACCCACGTCCTGTATTCATAAGCAAGAATATAAAGGATGATGAGTTACCCGAGTATATCGCTTTTCTTCGTGAGTTCGTTGATTGCTTTGCATGGTCCTACGCTGAAATGCCTGGTTTAGACCCCAAAGTAGCAGTCCACAAACTCAATCTTCAAGAAGACATCAAGCCTGTCAAACAAGGCCAAAGAAGATTCCGTCCAGATGTGATGGATAAAATTGAACAAGAAGTTCAAAAGCTCAAAAGCGTCGGCTTCATCCGTGAGGAACAACATCCAGAATGGTTGGCCAACATTGTCCCCGTGACAAAGAAAAATGGGCAGATCAGAGTCTGTATTGACTATAGAGACTTGAATGGCGCTTGCCCTAAAGATGAATTCCCGCTCCCCATACCGGAGGTGATGATTGACAATACCTGCGGATTCGAGCGAATGACATTCATGAATGGCTTCTCTGGTTACAATCAGATAAAGATACATCCCGAGGATGAAAAACACACATCATTTCGGACTCCATTTGGCGTATATTGCTATACTGTCATGCCATTTGGTCTGAAAAATGCTGGTGCCACATATCAGAGGGCTATGATGAAAATATTCTAAGATATGCAGCACAAGACGGTCGAATGTTACGTTGATGACCTCGCCGTCAAAAGCAGAAGAAAAGAAGACCATCTCAAAGATCTTCGGGAAGTCTTCCTCCGACTTCGCAAACACAAACTGCGGATGAATCCTCTAAAATGCTTCTTCGGCGTCTCGTCGGGTAAGTTTCTCGGATTCCTTGTTCGGAAAGCTGAAATAGAACTTGACCCCATAAAAGTCAAGGCTATTCTAGAAATGCCCTCTCCAAGAACCTTGAGAGAACTAAAAGGGCTCCAAGGGAGATTGGCCTACATCAGACGGTTCATCTCCAATCTTTCAGGGAAATGCCGTCCATTCTCTCGATTGATGAAAAAGGGTGTAGACTTTGTCTGGGATGCCGACTGTGAAGCCGCATTTCAAGATATCAAGTCATACCTGACCAAACCTCCAGTGTTAGCTGCCCCTGCCACTGGAAAACCATTCATCTTGTACACAAGAGCCCTTGATCACTCTCTGGGTGCTCTGCTTGCACAAGAAAATGATGAAAGAAAAGAAGCTGCTCTATACTACCTCAGCCGCATGCTAGTAGGTGCAGAGCATCGCTACTCTCCAGTCGAAAAGGAATGTCTTGCATTGAGGTTCGCCGTACAAAAGCTACGTCACTACTTGCTTTCCAACACAGTCTACCTGGTCTCGAGGATCAACCTCTTGAAGGTCCTTGTCACGAAGGCCGGTTCTCTCAATGCCCGACTGGCAAAATGGTCCATCCTTCTATCATAATTTGATATTAGGTATGTGCCACAAAAAGCAATCAAAGGCCAAGCTCTAGCAGATTTCCTCGCAGAGCATCCATTGCCTAAAGATTCTCCACTCAGAGATGATCTCCCAGACGAACCTGTCTACAACGTGGAGACTTCCTCACCAAATGCCTCCTGGGACATGTACTTTGACGGTGCAACCAGGACAAATGAAAAAAGAAAGCTGATCTCAGGAGTTGGCATCCTCTTTGTTAGCCCCGACAAATACATGATTCCACATGCTTTCTCGCTACTGGAACCATGCACAAACAATGCAGCTGAATACCAAGCTCTGATCCTAGGATTGGAACTCGCCATCGAATCCGGTATCACTATGCTGGAAGTCTTTGGAGACTCTCAACTGATCGTCAGCCAGATGAATCAGAAATATGAAGTCAGGAAGCCCGATCTGCTGCCTTATTACAACAAGGCACAATCGCTTCTGCAAAAGTTTGACATCTGCAACATCACCCACATTCGTAGAGGTGAAAACATCCGTGCAGATGCCCTGGCCGGACTTGCCGCATCAATGGCGATCCAGGAAGGGGAAAACATGCAAATTACAGTGTGCGAGAGAAGGATCCTCCCTCCTCTTAACACACACCAAGCAGTTGCTGAATGCCACCGAGTGGTTGGAAGTCGGATCTCTATCCTTCAAACTTCAATCGGCGACTGGAGGGATCCGTTCATTGATTACACTATGTTCGGAATCCTACCTGAAGATCCAAAAGAACGGGTAAGCATCCAAAGGCGAGCCCCAAACTTTCATTTGGATATCCCTTCAAAAATCCTTTACAGGAAATCCTTCAACGGAGTACTTCTACGCTGCTTGTCACAACAAGAGGCCGAAGAAACACTTAAAGAAGTTAATGCTGGTCTTTGTGGAGCCCATCAGGCAGGTCCTAAGCTCTATGATCAGATAAAAAGGTTAGGTTACTACTGGCCTACCATGGTAGCTGATGCAATGCAATTTGCCAAACGCTGCCAGCTATGCCAAGTTCACGGAGATTACATTCACATGCCTCCGGAATGGCTGCATCCTACAGCAATCTCGTGGCCTTTCGAAGCCTGGGGTATGGACATCATAGGTCCTATTTCTCCCCCTTCAAGCAAAGGTCATCGCTTCATCTTCGCCGCTACGGATTATTTCTCCAAGTGGTCAGAAGCATTTGCGTTCAACGAAATGAAGACCTCATCAGTCCTTCAATTCCTACGCACCAACATCATTTGTCGTTTCGGCATACCCAAAAGATTCGTCCATGATAACGGACCACAATTCCGGGATCATCGATTCTACAGGTTCTGCGACAAATACAAAATCCAAGGCTGTCCTTCGACTCCATACAATCCGGCAGCAAACGGATTAGCAGAAGCCTTCAACAAGACACTCTGCAAAATCCTCAAGAAAATGGTCTCTAGTCACAAAAGAGACTGGAGCGATAAACTGTCTGAAGCTTTGTGGGCCTATCGAACCACCGTTCGAGGACCAACCCATAGCACACCATTCTCCTTGGTCTATGGATGCGAAGCTGTCGTGCCCCTAGAGGTACAAATTCCTTCTCTGAGGGTATCTCTACAAAATGACATGACTCAAGAAAGCAATGTCAAATTGCGACTCCATGAGCTGGACAATCTCGACGAGAGACGGCTCGAAGCTCGACAAAGCATTGAACTTTACCAAGCACGCATGGCAGGATCTTTTGACAAAAAGGTCAGGCAACGCGCCTACAAAAAGGGTGACTTGGTTCTTGCGGTAAAAAGACCAATGGTCTTCGCACACAAATCGAAAGGCAAATTTGAACCAAAATGGGAGGGACCCTACGTCATCGACAAGGTCTTCTCCAACGGCGCATATGCCCTCCTAAACATGGAAGGCGACAGATGTATGCTGCCTATCAACGGCAAGTTCTTGAAGCGGTACTACCCTTGAAGACTTACCCAACTGGGTAAGAGCAATGCCTGTATGGCCAAAACCTGTTCTCAGGTACTCGCTCGTCAAACCCACTCTCTTTAAAATTTTCATATCAAATGTCAAAATTTCTAGAGATTCAAAAACAATGCTTACTTTCATCGTTTCATTGTTCAAAAACAAAAAAATCCAAGTTTAGGAGCCTCTCCCTGACTTGACCAAAACTTTTGATCCTTGAACCAAAATTCATGGTTTGAAACAAAAATCCGGATTCAGGGATTTCCACCCTAGTCCACCATACCTTTTACCGCCAAATGGTTCTAGGTCAAAATTTACGACCCTCGTGTCCTTAAACAAAAAAAAATGGTTTTTCAAAAATCGTGGGGAAACGACATCAAAGTCAGTACCCGCAAAACAAAAATTTTGAAAAAAAAGCAAGGATGCGACATTCCATCGATACTTGCACCCAAAATCGCAGGGAAGCGACATTTCGTCGATACTTGCAAAATCCAAAAACCGTGGAGAAGCAACAAACCAGTTGATATCCACAACCCAATTTCAAAAACCGTGGAGAAGCAACAAACCAGTTGATATCCACAACCCAATTTCAAAAATCGTGGAGACACAACATTTCAGTTGATATCCACAACCCAAATTTCAAAGGTTCGAGAAAACCTAAAATCGTGGAAAAGCAACAAACCAGTTGATATCCACAACCCAATTTCAAAAATCGTGGAGATGCAACATACCAGTTGCTATCCACGACCCAAAATTACAAATGGTTCGAGAAAACCTCAAATTTCAAAAATCGCGGAGAAACGACATCAAGTCAGTACCCGCAAAACCAAAAGTCTTGGGAAAAGCAGGGAAGCGACGCTTAGTCGATATTTGCACCCCAATTCGCGAGGAAGCGACATTCCATCGATACTTGCAAAACCTAACCCGCGAGGAAGTGACATTCCATCAATACTCGCAAAACCGAATGAGCAAGGAAGCGACATTCCATCGATACTTGCAAGACCATTCAGCGGGGAGGCGACATTTAGTCGATACCTGCATTTTGAAAACCAAAACTCTGCTAAATGCCAAAATCCGGCTATAAATGCCAAAACAAAAATTTCCGGCTATAAACGCCAAAATCGGCTTTCATGCCAATAAAACAAAACTTGGTTTTCAAAAAACTTGGCTACAAATGCCACAAAAAAAAAAAAAAAAACCTGACTCTCATGTCAAAACCGGCTATAAATGCCACAAATTGGCTATCAATGCCACCAAACCGGCTATAAATGCCACAAATTGGCTATCAATGCCACCAAACCGGCTATAAATGCCACAAATTGGCTATCAATGCCACCAAACCGGCTATAAATGCCACCAATTGGCTATCAATGCCACCAAACTGGCTGTAAATGCCACAAAAATCCGGCTTTCATGCCAAATTCGTTTCCCCTACCAAAACAACCATTTGACAAAAGATTTTCACAAAATGACAAAGCTTTTGATCAAATCCCATTTAGCAATTGCTTTCATCACAAAAAGATTTGAGTGAGCGTAGGGAACACAAAAAAAAAAAAAAAAAAAAGGTACCAAAAAAATACATGTGGTACCAAAGCAAAAAAAATAGAAAGTGTTCACAAGCACTACAAAAAAAAAAAAAAAAAAAAGAAAAGTACCAAAAAAAAAAATACATGTGGTACCAACAAAAAAAAAGAAGAATAGTTTCTGCTACAAAAAATCAGGAGCTTAGCCAAAAATGGTCTCCAGCCAAAGCTTCAGCTCCTCAAGCAAACTTTTGGCATCAGCCGTCAGAGTTTCCAAGGCACGCTTCTTCAGGAACTTGCCATGAGATGCTGGCGAATGCCGTAACCCTTCTTTTACACCGGGAAGCTCTTCCCCAGCAGTTTGCCATCGTTCGTTTTCTAGAGTCCTCCTCTCGAGAACTTGACCGGCATTGATGGAACGCGCTCCGAGGCGCCGTGGGGCGGCTACCGGGGTCGGCGGAACGTGGGAGTCCGTCGGGTCCGGCCCTTTCGCGCCCTAGCGGGCCTGAAGCGTGCATCAACATTTCTTTGTGTGGGTGTGCCAGATTTTCTATTTTACTTGGAATTGCAAGTGGTAATCCGGAGATCAACCTTCTCAAGTAAAAAGGAAATCAACTTCTTTCAAGTTTTCCATTGCGCATATATTTAAGAAAAGAGACATTTTCTTGATTTGCCGTGAAAGGCGATTTTGTTTGGCATTTATAGCCGATTTTGGCGTTTATAGCCGATTTACAATTCTTATCAATAATGAAAGACAAGAGTTGTGATTTTTTGTCTCTTTAGAAAAATACAAACTACAATGAAAAGCAAGAAAAGGAAGATCTAACTTTTCAGGAGATTGTGGGGGACTCGTTCAGATTGACGGTCGCAAGCCATGTATGGGCTTCGCCATCATCCATGCAGATGAGAACAGAAGATGCTCTTGATTCGCTTGGCTTGGCTATAACCTCAGATTTTTAGAGGACAAAGACCAAGAGAAGGTCCTATGTCCAATAAAAAGCTAATTTATCCAAGGACGTCCGAGAAGGATGTTGTAGCATGAGGGGGTTTTTATTGCATACACAGTGACCTCAGAGATAAGATCACCGATTTGCAATTTGAACCTGATTTTGCCGATAGGCCTTTGAGTGCTCCCATCGTATCCAAAGATAGATACAGATGTGTGGCTTAGCTTGCTGGGTGGGATGCCCAACTCTTCAAGAGCCGAAGTGGAGATAAGGTTGAGTGCAGAACCTGGGTCGATCTGAACTCTATGTATCGGCATTTCTTTGATGTACCCTGTGAAGTACAGGGGTCGGTTGTGCCTTGCTTCGCCAAGTAGGAGGTCTTCCTTAGTGAAGGCGATGGTTGCACTGGCTGCCTTTTGAACCGAGAGGCATTGGATGCATGATCCCTCAGTTTTCTTTTCTCCCTTTGAGGAAGTTTCAGAGTTTTTGACCCGGTAGTCCATTTCAATTTGGAGGACTTGCGGGGCATGTTTGTCGACATCCTCATTCAGTTTTTGTAATTCTGAGATGAGATTATCACGAGTGCGTGGAGACATTCGTAATAAATCCAGGATGTGAAGACGTGCAGGTATGTGTTTGAAGTGCTCAACCAAGTCATACTTGAAAGCCTCCTTAGGGCCTGCATGTTCATTGTTTTTGCCACTGGGGGCGCTTACAACATCTTTTCCCGAAGGATTTACATAAGTAAAGGAAGATTGGTTGTAATTCTTGTGGTAGTCCCGGCCAGAGCGGGTGCCTCTACCAACTTCGAGAGCTTCTTGAGAAGGATCTTCGTTTGGAAGATTGTCTTCAGGATCAAGAGGCTGTCGTTTTTCATCTACTGGGGATGTATCTGCAGCAGAGTTTCCATCCTCAGTGATTGTGTTGCACGGAGCATTTTCCGGGAGCAAGTCCTGAACAGCATCCAGCAGCTTTTCTTCTTCGTTGACCCATCCATCACCCCAAGTTGGGTTTTCTTCATGATGATGAGTCGGGAAGAATGTGTATTCTGAAGTCACAGTCTCAGGAGAAGAAACCTGAGAGGGTGTCATCTCTGTGAAAGTCACGTGAGACGAGGTAGCTCCAGAGGATACATTGCTAGGCGTCGTCGGAGTGTAGGTAATCTCATCAGACGACGCTTCAGAAGAGCTATAGTCCTGATATATTACATTACAGGAAGCTCTGATAGGAGATGTTGCCTGCTCGGAGTCAGACTCATCCTCGGATGTAAGAGGATCGTCAATCCAGCAATGTTCTCCATTTTCAGGAGTTGAGGGAGGAGGTACCTGATGGGCTTCAGGGACTTCCGGCTCTGGATTGTGAGGAATCTCGTTGACGCGGTCTTGCTCTTGTTCTAGAGCGAGACGCTGCAAGATCCTTGCATATTCTTCAAGATCAGGCATGGGAGCCAGATCCTCTTCTTCGTCTTCTCCGTGTGGCTCAACATAGTTGATTTCCACTGGAGCAATGACAGGTGCTGGGTTAACAGCATCTTCTTGTGCAGCCTCTTGGTCTTCTTCATCATCAGACCAGGATCCTTGTGGTTGCAAGGGGTTATACCAGATTACTGGCATAAGGTGAGTTTCAGGAACCCATTCTTCGTCGGAGAGATACTCTCCTGTTTCAAGAGATTCCTCCCACTCGCCGGTGTAGTTGGGCTCGAATCCATCGTCGGTGTCGCTGGACTCGTATCCATCAATGGAGAATCCAACTACCGAGTTGCAAGAGTATAATGCCCCCTGCATGGCTTCTTTTTTGAATTGAGGTGGCATGAAATCACTGAGAGTGAAGTTTCTTACCGCCTTTGAAGTCCCTGGAAGGGACGTTTCTGTTGCCCCAAGTGAAGTGGTAGAGGAGGCCTCTGCCTTTTCATAAACTTCTTGTTTTGGCTGGGTCTTCTCTTGCCGTTTGAGCCTGAGGAGATGTTTCCTAGCCTGCCTTCGCTGTTGAGCGGTCGGCTTTGTTTTGACGATCTCCCAATTTTCATCTTCCAGGAGATCGGGATGTACCCATATGGGTTGTCCGTCTGGTGTCGGGAAAGGAACCAGCTTCTCGGACACTTGAATTTTGTTTATCACCATGAAGGAAGTAGTGATCTTCTTCTTCGGTGATTTTGGTGTTTGTCCACATGACACCATGTTGACGGAGGCAGTCCCATAGTTTTTGTCAAAGGTGATGACTCCGTTTTTCCACATCTCGTTTATCTTCTCTCTCACAACAAAGCATTGATTGAGAGGATGCGAGACCATCTGGTGGTATGGACAGTACCGAGGATCATTGGTTTTGCCAACGTCTCCAGGTCTTTTGGGCTCTGGCAAAATGAGTTTGCCATTTGCTAGGAAAGCCTCAAAGATTTCTTCAACGTCTTCATCGAATGGATATTTCTTTTCTACACGTTCTTTGAAGGCATCAGAGAGTTCAGGTCTCTTACCTGCAGCTCTATTTTCAGCTTTCTTTGGTTGCTGAGGAGCTGACTTAGTCTGCACATTGAGAACCTCTTTCTTCTTTGGTTTAGAGGTTGCAACAGCAGTCGGCTCTTTCTTTGATGATTTCTGACTGTTGAGGTCTTTGATCACCGTTTCAGCTTCCATGGAAGCTTCCAGGAGTTCTCCCAGGTTTTTTGATTTGTTGCCGATGATCATGGAGCGGATTTTAGCTCTCATGTTGTTTCGGCAGATGTCGACTAGCGACGCTTGTGGCAGTACATCTGAGCATTTGTACGCCATTGCTTTCCACTTGTGAATGAAGTCATAAGTTGACTCATTCTCTCCCTGTTTTAGGCTGCAGAGCTGAGCCATAGTAACAGGATGATCCTCACCTTGGAAGTGGGTCAGGAAGCGTGTCTCCAGCATAGCCCAGTTCTGAATGGAGTTCTCCGGCAGAGTGGAGTACCAATCGAAGGCCGTACCTTTTAGGGTACTTGCAAAGAGGCGAATCTTGAGTGCATCTTGATCCGCGATAGCTCCCGTCAAGATCTTGAAGTGGATGACGTGTTGTCTGGCCGATCCTTTCCCCGTATATGTTTGGAGAGTAGGATGTTTGAATTTTGTGGGGAATGGGACTGAGTCCATCCATAAGGGATATGGTGGCTTGATCCCATGCTCTTTGAGTATATCCTCTTCTTTAGCTTTGGCGAGGATACTGTCTACGTCCTTTTTGGTGAGGGCGCGTGACTCATTTTCTTCTCCATTTCCCTCGTTATTGCTATGATTCGGAGGAGGCTCATTGTTCACCTGATTTTGGACGACAAGGAGAAGGTTTTCCATCAGAGTTTCAATCCTCTGCTGGCCTTGTTCCAACTGCTGGATGCGTGTGAGCGCATCATCTCGAGGTGGATTCTGAGGTGGTGGCTCAGAACTTGTAGCCAAGACGTTCATCCCTCGGGATTCGAACGAAGAAATCGTCCTGGTGACCGAGCTGGGGCTCATTCTTTTTGATGAAGAGCTTGATGAAGGATTACTCTCCCGTCCTTGGCTTGAAGGGGCAGGAGATTCTTCGGGATGTCTTTGTGTCCTGGTGACGCTACGGGTCACCGGACGTCGGACATGGATTTTTGATGCTGACCTTTGGCGTCTTCTGGTTTTTCCAACCATATGGACGGCAGCAACTTGGTCAGGTCTTTCTTTTTCGACCCATTTGTGGGAGACTTGAAGTGTAGGAGGCTGGGTCCGTTGCTTCTCTAGTCTCTTTTGTCGATATGACGCACGGCGGCGTGCTCGACGAGCGATTTGAGCTTCAGTCAGCTCTGGCTGGGCTCTGAGGATGAAGGATGTGCTCCCTCGGGCGCAGCAGCCGAGCCTGTCTTCTTTGTAGCTAGGCAAGGACAGGATCCGGACCCGGTCCTTTGCCTGTTGCAGCGAAGCTTTGAACCTTTCGAGTTCGGCCCCTGTAGAGATGAAGGGTCGAACTGAAGGAGTGTAGGCCTTGGCAGGTGCTTGTAGAGGCCTGGTGATGCATGATCTAATTTTGGGCCTGTAGGAACAAGCCGGCTCATGCTGGGTTGACTTGGGAGTCAGGTTGGAGATGGGTCTCTCCTCTTTCATGTAGGCAAGAGGGTAGAACTGGTTCTCTTTGAGTGGGGCCAGGTATGCTGGCTTGGTGGAAGTTTGAGACCTTCTTTGTTTTGGGGAAGGTCTTGGAGACCAAGTCTTGGGATAGACCTGGTTGTTTGTGGGTCGAGGCTTCGCGGGGGTGCCGCGGGCTTCGGGCTTTTGGGCGCTCGCCTTTGGTGTCACGGGAGTGACACGTTGAGAGGCGATCTTCTGCTTTTTAGCAGGCGCAGCTTGTTCTTCGGGAAGTGGGAATGGTCCCAGTGTCCCGAAGACGATGGTCCGGGGAGTCGAGGTCGACCCGGAGTTCAGAGAGTTGCCGAGGGAGTTGACGCTTCGGCAGCTGGCAGGGCGCTTGTAAGTGCGCTCGGTTTGCTTCTGTTGAAGCATGAGTTGGTGCTTGTTCTCATCGAAAATAATGGTTAAGGCTGCCATTGTTAGTTTCAAAATTTCTGAAACAAGACCACATCCATTAGTAATCACAAGAATATAATGATCATAAATGGGAATTTCTATGGTTGTCTTTTCAAATCGCTCAAGGGATATGACCCAAGCGACATGAAGAAGGCAAAAAGCCATAGATGGTACAATTGTTCTGACAGCGAGCATGGTAGGCTCGAAATGAGCGTTCCAATGACTGCTAGAAGCAATTGTATACCTAAATTCGACTTATCGAGAAGCGGAGCTTGCTCGAGATAAGAAGAATATAAGGTAGGAGTTACAAATGTGCCGGTCACAGATACAGTAGACCCTGAAAGGGCGTACCAGTATTGCTATGCACAAATGTTGGAGATCGCATCCATGAGATTGGATTCTTTATTTTTTGAAATGTCAAGATTGGATTCATCAAAGAGAGCAGATGATATTCCGATCCGAATACGGGCTCAACGATTTCCGCGAGCGCCAGTACCCAGAAGGGAAGGAACCACAATTTCTCGGATCTGAATCTAAAATGACGAGAGTTTTTTTTTTTTGAAGATTTTTTTTTTTTAGATTTTCATTTTTTTTTTTTAAAAAGAATCTTTTTTTTTTTGTTTAAGATTTTTTTTTTTTGAAAATCTTTTTTTTATTTTTTATTTTTTTATTTTTTTTTATTTTGATTTTTTTATTTTTTTAAGATTTTTTTTTTTGAAAATCTTTTTTTTTATTTTTGATTTTTTTTTTAAATTTTTAAGATTTAAAGACGAGAGAGTACACATAGGCCTCCTAACCCGGTCTTATGAAACCTCAATTGATAGAATTGCCCCCAAGTAAGGGTAGGATTACTTAATGAACCCGTTTGAAGGACCCTTGCCTAGAACAGTCAAGCTGTCTCCACACTCTGGACAAGGCTTTTCTTGAATCAATCGTGATCAAAGAACGCAATTGGTTTAACCTTAGTGGTCTATGTCTTTTTTTTCAAATCCCAAATAGACTCATCGAAGAGAAACGATGGCCCAAAACCTTAGTCGAACGGGCTCAACATTTCTGCAAGCACCAAAGAACGATAGGATAGGATCAAAGCTTCTCAATTTTGAATCAGAACTGAGAAAACTGATTTTTTGATTTTTTTTCTTTGAAATCTCTAATGAACTCATCGAAGAGAAACGATGGCCCAAAACCTTAGTCGAACGGGCTCAACATTTCTGCAAGCACCAAAGAACGATAGGATAGGATCAAAGTTTCTCAATTTTGAATCCAAACTAAGAAAACTGATTTTTTTTTTATTTTTATTTTTTTTAATATATTTTTTTTTGAAATCTCTAATGAACTCATCGAAGAGAAACGATGGCCCAAAACCTTAGTCGAACGGGCTCAACATTTCTGCAAGCACCAAAGAACGATAGGATAGGATCAAAGTTTCTCAATTTTGAATTCAGAACTAAGAAAACTGATTTTTTGATTTTTTTTTCTTTGAAATCTCTAATGAACTCATCGAAGAGAAACGATGGCCCAAAACCTTAGTCGAACGGGCTCAACATTTCTGCAAGCACCAAAGAACGATAGGATAGGATCAAAGTTTCTCAATTTTGAATCCAAACTAAGAAAACTGATTTTTTTTTTTTTATTTTTTTTAATATATTTTTTTTTTGAAATCTCTAATGAACTCATCGAAGAGAAACGATGGCCCAAAACCTTAGTCGAACGGGCTCAACATTTCTGCAAGCACCAAAGAACGATAGGATAGGATCAAAGTTTCTCAATTTTGAATTCAGAACTAAGAAAACTGATTTTTTGATTTTTTTTTCTTTGAAATCTCTAATGAACTCATCGAAGAGAAACGATGGCCCAAAACCTTAGTCGAACGGGCTCAACATTTCTGCAAGCACCAAAGAACGATAGGATAGGATCAAAGTTTCTCAATTTTGAATTCAAACTAAGAAAACTGATTTTTTGATTTTTTTTTCTTTGAAATCTCTAATGAACTCATCGAAGAGAAACGATGGCCCAAAACCTTAGTCGAACGGGCTCAACATTTCTGCAAGCACCAAAGAACGATAGGATAGGATCAAAGTTTCTCAATTTTGAATTCAAACTAAGAAAACTGATTTTTTTTTTTTGAAAAGAGAAAGAATGGAAACAAACTCAAAGAAATAGAAATTTCCAAAAAATCCCATCTCATTTTTTTTGGGTGCAAAATCCAACATAGGCCACCAGCTAGAAAGTAGCCAAGGAATCCGGAAAAGAAGTATAAGCATAGAGCAAAAAGTATGATATGCAAATATTTCATTTCCAAGCACCGTGTTCTCAAATGAACGAGTCCCACCGGGTGTGCCAGCTTGATGGAACGCGCTCCGAGGCGCCGTGGGGCGGCTACCGGGGTCGGCGGAACGTGGAAGTCCGTCGGGTCCGGCCCTTTCGCGCCCTAGCGGGCCTGAAGCGTGCATCAACATTTCTTTGTGTGGGTGTGCCAGATTTTCTATTTTACTTGGAATTGCAAGTGGTAATCCGGAGATCAACCTTCTCAAGTAAAAAGGAAATCAACTTCTTTCAAGTTTTCCATTGCGCATATATTTAAGAAAAGAGACATTTTCTTGATTTGCCGTGAAAGGCGATTTTGTTTGGCATTTATAGCCGATTTTGGCGTTTATAGCCGATTTACAATTCTTATCAATAATGAAAGACAAGAGTTGTGATTTTTTGTCTCTTTAGAAAAATACAAACTACAATGAAAAGCAAGAAAAGGAAGATCTAACTTTTCAGGAGATTGTGGGGGACTCGTTCAGATTGACGGTCGCAAGCCATGTATGGGCTTCGCCATCATCCATGCAGATGAGAACAGAAGATGCTCTTGATTCGCTTGGCTTGGCTATAACCTCAGATTTTTAGAGGACAAAGACCAAGAGAAGGTCCTATGTCCAATAAAAAGCTAAGTAGACGGGCTGAAAAGCCACGTCTAAGCCATTGGAGGCAGCCGGAGAAGGCAAGGACCTTGGGGGGGGGTGCCCCCCAAGGGACTTTTGTCACCTTGTAGTGGTGGCCGGTGCAGAACTTCAGCAGAGTTTTTCTCTCTTTTTCTTTCTCTCAGATCTCTTTCTGATCTTTTTTTTCTGATCTTCTGATTTTCTCCTCTTTTTTCCGATTTCAATTTCAATGGAATGCTCTCCTATTTATAGGCTTTTGGTAGCCATTTAGGAGGGTTTATGAGCCTTAATGGCTTTAATGGGAGGAGTTACAAGATTTATTTCTTGATTTTGTAACTCCTTTTTCCTTGAATCTGATTGGCCGATGGAGATTAAGGGCTTTTAATCACCTTAATTACCATAATGGGAGGAGTTTCATGGTTTAAATGCCATGAATCAATTGACTTGTAACTCCCAAATGCTTGCTTCTGATTGGGCCGTCCAAAGAAATGAATTAATGACTGCAATAAAGCTAGTCAATTAACCACATTAATTGGTCGCCGAGCAGTTGAAGAGTCGCGGGCCGTGCCGTGTCTTCTGGAATTCTTCTGGCGACGATCATCGATGGATCTACATGCTGATCGACATCGGATGAACATGTAGCTTCAGACATTGATAGCTAAGAGCGGGCCGGTGACATCTGTCTTGTCGATTTCACGATCGGTCGGACAGAAAGTGCACTTTCTTGGTCAGCCGGTTGGCGATCTTGGAGCGATCACTGATGATTTTATGCTTTTGGAGGTTGACCCGTGATTTTGACGGATGTCGTCGGATATGAGTCAATTTCAAGCACTAAAAATCACATTTTCAGGGAACCACAGGGGCCAAAGTGCGCGAAACGCGAAAAAAGACGGAAAAACGGGTCACCGGCGGAAAATCCGGTGACCCGGACCTCCATGGTCGCCGGCGACCATGGGCCATGGTCGCAGGGGCCTGCGACCATGGGCCATGGTCGCAGGGGTCTGCGACCCTGGGGGATTTTTCCCCTTCGGAGCCCGTTTTGCGGTCGTTTTGAGGTCTTTTTCGTCGCCGTTTTCTTCTGTATTTTTCTTGACATTTCTTCTCATTTATTGGCTTGATTTCCCTGTAGAAAACTTGATGAGAATCCTTGCATTTTTAGAGTGCAAAGTTTCCAATTTTCCGGGAAAGCCGAAGACTTTGTCTCGTAGAGCTGCTGATTTTCCGCCAGAAGCTGAAACTTGGTCAAACGATGTCGGAATGACCTGAAATTTGAGGTGAAGCCTCCTGAGCAATAAATAAGACCAACCATAAGCTTTTGTTTGAGTTTTGAAGCCGTTTGGGGTCCCGTCGATGCTTCACTTGATTTTGCTGCGGGGAAAATGCCGAGCTTTGATATGTAGTCAAACGATGTCCGATTGACCTGAAATTTGACGGGGAGCCTATTGGAGTCATTTTGAGACGTTCCATGGGCTCCGTTTTGGATGTCATGGTCCCGGGTTGCTCCGCCGCCGGTAGGCTTGATTTTCTCTCGGAGCATCGAAACCTGGTCAAACGTCTTCGGAATGACCTGAAATTTGACGTGCAGCCTTTTGGAAGCATGTTGAAGCCACTCATGTACTTGGTTTGATGAGCGAAGGATTCGGTGGTTCCCACCGCCGGGAGGCTTGATTTTGCTGCTCGAGCATTGATGGAGGGTCAAACGTTGTCGGTTTGACTTGAAATTTGGAATGGAGCCTTTTTGGGACATGCTGGAGTCATCCGTAGGCTCTGATCGAAGTTTTGACGTCTCCGATGATGTCGCCGCCGGGAGCGCCATTTTAGCTGTCGGAGAAGTGAAGTTAGGCCAAATGTTGTCGAAATGGCCCGAAACTTCATGTGTACTCTTCTCTTGGCTATCTTGAAGGATCTTGCAGTTTTTGTTTGATTCTGACAAGATTTGATTTTTTGGAGAAATTGCATTGCCTATTTATGGCAGGTTGCGACTTCATGCAGCTTTCTTGATGTTGAAGAGGCAAAGTGACATTTTTGGTGTCAACAGGCATCTGCAACCCTGCGAATCAGAGTACTCTCCCTGTCACGAGCCTCTGTTATAGCAGCCCACTTAGCATCGACTTGTGCCTTCAAATGCTCAAGACGTTTCCTGGCCTCCTCAACTTCCCTATCAAGGACGTTGAGGTCATGCCTCAATCCGATGATGGCTAGCTCTTCCTTGTTCTTCTCCCGAACTAGCTGCTTCTTGCTTTGTGTAGCCTCATTCAGGTCAGACTTAGCCTTCTCAGCAGGGTCCAAGAACATCTCCTTGAAGAATTGGTCGTCAGGGAAACCCATGGTCTCAAACCACTTGTCACCCAATGCAATGATCCTATCAACGATCGCCCTGGAACCTGTGACATCCAGACCAACCTCTTCGGTGTCGGTCAGAATCTCCTGTACATGTGGGATCATGCCAAATCCTGCCTCGAAGTGTCCAGAAAGGAGAGTCTTGACCCAAGAACTCAAAACCCGAGCCAGCACCTTCTTCGCAAATTGAAGAGACGAACTGGATGAAGATTCACCCTTCTCCGCTGATCGGCTGCTCATGTCATGTCCCATTGGAAGAGTAACAAAAGAACTCTTTTCACTTGGAGCCACTGGAGAGGGAATCTCAACACGAGGCATCTCCTCAATCATGTCAGAACTGGTCTCTACCTCCGGATCGACCTCTGGCATCCCTTGCTCTGGTTCTGAAGAAAGCGATGGACTCTCTTCTGTCACTTCAAAACCTGCAAATGAAACACAAAAAGGTATGAATATGATCCTGTTCAAAAAAAAAAAATCATCAGGGTCATCACTACAAAGTACCTTCTTCGACGACTGGCGGAACACTCTCTTCCTCCATGAACTCATCAGAAGCATCATCAACATTTGCGTCCATTGATGGTTCAAAGTCATCGGAATCCTGTGGCAAGTCAGCTGACAAGAAAAATGTTAGCAAATCAAGTCGCAGGCAAAAAAAAAAAAAAAAAAGGAGAAAAGAGACACACGTGAAAAAAAAAAAAAAAAAAAAACAGAAATCACGTGGAAAAGAAAAGAAAAAAAAAAGAGAAGAAGAATAGAAAGAAAAAAAAAGAAGAAAGAAAAAAAAAAAGAGAAGACACTTTTTTTTCCATCCTATTATTCTCTACATGGAGTTTTCTTGAAAGAAAAAGAGAGAAAACTTACTTGAAGCCATTGATGGAGAAGAAGAAGGAAAAAGCCTGAAGATCCTTGAAGAAGAAAAACTCTTGGTCTTGGAGCTCTCTTGAGATTGTTGCAAAAGAAAGCAATAAGAGCAAGAGATCCTACCTTCCTTTGCTTTTATAGGAGAGAGCAAATCAAAGAAGGAAACAAAGAAGAAAGGTAAGTGTTACTAATTAGTAACCTTACCAAAAGAGAAGGAATTAGAAAGATTCTTTCCCAAAAAGAAAGATGTCTTTGAGAGATTTCCTCCCAAAATCAATCAAATGAGAGATTCTCTCCAACAAAATAGGATATTGAAGATTCTTTCCCAAAAAGAAAGATACCTTGAGATATTCTCTCCCAAATTAAGGGAATATGAGAGATTCTCTCCCATAAAGATATTTTTAGATATTCTCTATCCAAATGAGATATCATTAGATATTCTTTACAAAAATGACCCCACATGAGATCTAAGCCATCCTAAAAAGCTTAAGGTCCCATGGGTTAGCCCATATGAGCCAGGTTTGACCACCTAGGCACTAAAAAAAAAAAAAAATGGGCTTTTAGTCAGAAAAAATCCCTCTTACCAAGAGCATACAATAATGGTTCCATGCCTCTTTTGAGTTGATTGAACCATACAAAAAAATCCCAAGCCCCATGAGCTTCCAAAAATCAAACCATCCAGCCTCATATACCAAATTGAGCCAAAATCTTGAAATTGACATTTCACAAAAATCCAAACCACTCCAATGGACCCACACAGTCCCAAAGAGTGACCAAAAACCAAATCCTGGTCCCCTAACTTGCCACATACAGCTTGTTAGGTCACAAGACCAAAACCAAAAACCAAATCATGATCCCCCAACTTGCCACATACAGCTTGTTGGGTCACAAGGTCAAAACCAAAACCCGACCCCCTAACCTGCCACATACAGCTTGTTAGGTCACAAGTTCAAAAACAAAAACCCAAATCCACATCCCTGATGTCATCTTCAAAACTTTGCCTCAAGATGGTATTTGATTCCTTTCATTACCATAAAATTCCCCTGGAAGCTCAAAGGCTACTCTACCAAAGGAAAGATTGCTCAAAGACTCTTGGTCAAGACTCAAGCTCTCCTTCAAAAATCTCTTCGAGGCACATCGACTACAAAAGTCAAGCAACTCGTCGCTATACCTCGAGGGGGCATTTGTTGACACCAAAAATGTCACTTTGCCTCTTCAACATCAAGAAAGCTGCATGAAGTCGCAACCTGCCATAAATAGGCAATGTAATTTCTCCAAAAAATCAAATCTTGTCAGAATCAAACAAAAACTGCAAGATCCTTCAAGATAGCTAAGAGAAGAGTACACATGAAGTTTCGGGCCATTTCAGAATCATTTGGCCTAACTTCGCTTCTCCGTTAGCTAAAATGGCGCTCCCGGCGGCGACATCATCGGAGACGTCAAAACTTCGATAAGAGCCTACAGATGACTCCAGCATGTCTCAAAAGGGCTCCATGCCAAATTTCAAGTCAAACCGACAACGTTTGACCCTCCATCAATGCTCGAGCAGCAAAATCAAGCCTCCCGGCGGCGGGAACCACCGAAGCCTTCGCTCATCAAACCAAGTGCATGAGTGGCTTCAACATGCTTCCAAAAGGCTGCACGTCAAATTTCAGGTCATTCTGACAACGTTTGACCAGGTTTCGATGCTCCGAGAGAAAATCAAGCCTACCTGCGGCGGAGCAACCTGGGACCATGACATCCAAAATGGAGCCCATGGAACGTCTCAAAATGAATCCAATAGGCTCCCCGTCAAATTTCAGGTCAATCGGACATCGTTTGACCACATATCAAAGCTCGGCATTTTCCCCGCAGCAAAATCAAGTGAAGCATCGACGGGACCCCAAACGGCTTCAAAACTCAAACAAAAGCCTATGGTTGGTCTTATTTATTGCTCAGGAGGCTCCACCTCAAATTTCAGATCATTCCGACATCGTTTGACCAAGTTTCAGCTTCTGGCGGAAAATCAGCAGCTCTACGCGACAAAGTCTTCGGCTTTCCCGGAAAATTGGAAACTTTGCACTCTAAAAATGCAAGGATTTGAAAGTTCAGTCTAGAGCCAATGACTAAGTCCTAGAGGGGGGGTGAATAGGACTGAGGCTAAACAATTGCCAATTTTAATTTTCTAAACCTGTTTTTAATCAAAACAGAACAAAGAACAGAACAAGCATAGCAAAAGTATAACTGAAACAGAACCTGTAGAACATTCAAAAGAGATATGGACACAAAGATTTATAGTGGTTCGGTCACACAGACCTACATCCACTCTCAAGGGTCACACAGACCCTTGGTTCCACTATCAAGAATCAAACTACACAAGTTCTGATTCTACCTCATATTTGATACAGAGGTTCAATCACACAGATCTACTCCTCCTTACAGCAATGTGGTGAGTTTAATCACACAGATCTACACACCTACCACATTATACACATATTGTTGAAATTTGAAGAAGGGTGAACACTTGCCTTGATGATGGTTGAAGTGTTCTGTGGAGCTCTGACCGCAGTCGAAGCTTGCACCTCTTGTTGACCTCTTGGTGTTGAGTAGAAAGCCTCCAATGTGTTGCACAACCAGGGTTAAGAGGATTTGGTTCCTAGGGTTACACAAATGAGTCTCTCATGGTGTAAACTAACCTAGAGGATGAACTTCCTATCAAGACACTCATCTAAGAGCTAATGGAGCTCTAGGATTTACCTAGGTCAAGCACATGAGTGTTTTTGGAAGTGATTTGGAAGCCTACAATGGATGGGAAGAAGGTAGCAAGCAAGGCTATACCCTAAGGTCCATGAAATGCACAGTGAAACAGGCTACAGCTTTATAGAAAACTCCCAACGGATACTTTTTACGGTTAGCCTCTAAAACTGGCGGCTAGCCCCTTTTGAAATGCACTGAAGCAACGGCTATAATTTTGAAAGCGGTCAGCTCACGGTTAGCCGCGAGTGTCCCTGGCGGTTAGCCGTGAGGTAACCGTAAAGGTAACCGTGAGAAAACAGCTCTCGGGAAAGCAGACCGCAAGACTTACGGTCACCTGGCGGTTAGCCGCAGAGGGACTCCGCGGTTAGCCGCAAGGTGACCGCGGGGCTGACCGAAGAGAAACAGCCTTCTGGAAAGGTGACCGTAGGATTTACGGTTACCTGGCGGTTAGCCGCAAAGGGCTTCTGCGGTTAGCCGCAAGGTGACCGTAAGGTCACCGAAACCCTGAAAATCAAGGATGGAATGAAGCAGATGATTAACAGGGTTTGTCCAAAGGGTTTATAGGTTGGTCCTGGATTGAACTACCTGAAGGGGATGGTGTGCATACACAAGGAGTTCTTCCCGGATGAATCCAAGCCTTCCAAGACTTGATCTTCTGCCTTCAAACTTGATCTTCCTTGAGAGAACCTTCGAGAGGCAGGGACTTGGACTAATTGACACGGAATTGACAATACAACACAAGGGCACACGGAAATGTGGCACTAACAATCTCCCCCTTTGTCAATTTCGTGACAAAACACCTATTCTAGATTGAAATACATCCAATGGACTCAAATACATGATCTTTACACAAAATGTACCAATTACAACTCAAAGACTCATGCTCATGATTGTAGAATCTCTTCGTAAAAATGTACCTGCACATATCATTGAAAGATACAAACTATGGTGGGATTGCTACTCCCCCTGAATTGTTAGTCGCAAAAATTCATAGAATGGAGTGTTCTCTACACTCTCCCCCTGAGGATAATCTTGTATTCTCCCCCTTTTTGTCAGGAATTGACAAAGGGAGCAAGCAGCAATTATGACAAGAAAAAAAGGTACCAAATATCACCAATGACCACCAAGCATAGAACAAGAGAAAGAACCACAAAGCATCATGGAAATAAATAGCAAGATAGAGGACAAGTAGATGCAGGAAAAAAAAACGGTGGCCATCCATATAATAATCATCCCATCCATATAAGAAGCAACAATATGAAAAAGGTAAGCTAAACAGCCAAAGTTAGTAGCGATCCAAAAGTATATGAAAATAGCCATAACATGAGAAGAGAGCCACAAAGACACCTCCAAAAATAATCAGTAACCAATAAAACACAAGTGGCCTCCATAATAAAGTGCAACGAAGCTAGTCAGAAGGAGGCGACGGAGAAGGTGGCATGGCAGCCATATCATTGGAGCGGCAGGCTTTAGAAATTCCGCTGAGATATCGGAGCGTCTTCTTCAGCAGCTTTGCGATCTTATTCTGATTATGCTCAAAAGCATCCATGCGCTCAGCAATGGATCGGGGAACAGGAGAGGGAGGAACCTGCTGAGAAGAAGAGGGTGGCGCTGAACCACGCTGCTGAGGATCTGAATGACTGGACGGCTGAGAAGGGTCGACCCCGGCAGGAGGTGGGGCTTGCCCGGCCTCTACATTCGGCGAAAGGTTCATCTGAATCAGATTGGCAGGACCAAACGGGGAATGGGAGAGAGGTGTCTCAGAGGGTCGAATGATACCGAGAGAGCGAGCTAATTCAGACATGAGAAACCCAAAGGGGATAGCAGTTTTTGAAGCAGCAGAGGAGTGAAAACGGACAATGGCTCGACAGATGAGAGAGGGGAGACAGATCCGTTCACCGGAGACCACCTTGGACAAGAGATTTACCATGAATGTGGTCAACTCAGTCCGATTGCCTTTGCGGGGGTAAACATTGAAGGTGAAAAGGTGGTGTAGAAGCCGATATTTGGGAATCAAGGAGTTCAAGGGAAGAAAATTTTTTCGATCCCAAATCACGGGATGTCCACAAAGTATGATGGTGGCATTTGCCTTCTCATCTTCTGTAAGAGTGTCAGCAACAGAAGTGAGGCCATTCTCAGCCAGGGGTATATTGATGACGGAAGAGATATATGCAGGGTCAATTGTAACAGAGTCTCTGTTCCTAAGAGCAATGGAGAATTTGCAGGAGTCAACAGAGGATGATGCTGAGGTGATGGAAGCAAACATCCCATAGACTAGGGATGGATAGGCCTTATCGCCCCAATCTAACAGATTTTCCCATCCTACTTGGGCGAGAATGGCAATAGTTTGATGAGGGCCAACGACCTTGCGCAGAGTGCGCCGTTCAACCATGATGGACCTGGTTTTGAGAGATGCCAACAGTTTGGCATTTGGCTTCAACTGGACAGGGGGCTGCTGTGGAGGAGGAGAAGGGGATGGAGATGAGGACCGAGAAAGGTCGGGAGAGGTGGACAGTGAGGGTGAGTGTGGAGGTGAAGGAGACCTAGGGCGAGAAGAGGAGGTGCCAGGAGCTGAGCGTCCCCGTTTGGAAGGACGATTCACAGCAGTCTTCATACGAGGAGGCATTTTGACAGATAGGTAGAATGCACAAGGGAAAATAAGGAACACAAGAGAGGAAGAATACTAACAGCCAAATGGAGAACAGAAAGGGAAAGAATGGGAAAGAGAATGGAGGATAGAATGTAGAGTAATAGAGGAAGGAAACAGAAAACCTAAAAAGGACCACACCAGATGAAAACACACAAACAACCACAAAGATAACAGTAAATAGAAAGCACAAAAAAAAAAAAAAAAAAAAAAAACAAACAAAACGAAAATGAAAAAGAAAAAGGAAGGAGGTTACCTTGCAAACCAGAGAGGAAGAGAGAACCAGTCAGAGAGGAGAAGAGGTCGAGACAGGGGGAAGAAACGCAGAGCAAAAGAAAGAAAGAAAAACGAAGGGCTGCGAGACTTTAAGTTGCAGCCCGAGAAATACGGTTAGTCGTGAAGACGACTTACGGCTAGCCGCCACCCCTTTTTTTTTTTTTTTTTTTTTGTAATACCAAATCACACATACCAAGATGGATTGATTATCTAATGGTGCACACACCAAGAGATTTTCTCATATTCTCAAATTTAGAAACATCCAAAGGTTTTGTCAAAATGTCAGCAAGTTGATTTTCCGTAGGGATATGTTCTAAAATGATGATTGCCTCTTCAACTAATTCTCTAATGAAGTGATGTCTGATGTCTATGTGCTTGGTTCTAGAGTGTTGAACAGGATTTTTGGAGATATTGATAGCACTAGTGTTATCACAATATAAATTCATGCTGCTTTGATCAATACCATAGTCTTTAAGCATTTGTTTCATCCAAAGCATTTGAGTACAACCACTGCCAGCTGCTATATATTCTGCCTCAGCTGTAGATAAAGAAATAGAAGATTGTTTTTTGCTGTGCCAAGCAACTAGACAGTTTCCTAAGTAGAAACACCCTCCACTAGTAGATTTTCTATCATCCACATTTCCAGCCCAATCGGCATCAGAGTATCCAGCAATGCAGATAGGAGAATCATACGGATACCATAGCCCATAACATGAAGTCCCTGACACATACCTAATGATTCTCTTAACAGCTTTCAAATGAGCTTCTTTGGGATCAGATTGATATCTAGCACAAGCTCCTACGCTAAAAGCAATATCGGGTCTGCTAGCTGTAAGATATAATAGGCTGCCTATCATGCTTCTGTACATACTAGGATCAACACTCTTTCCACCAGATTCTTTAGATAATTTGAGTGTTGTACTCATGGGGGTGTTCATGTGTTTGGCTGACTCTAAACCAAACCTCTTGACCAATTCTTTAGCATACTTGGTTTGGGATATAAACATTCCATCAGACAATTGTCTAACCTGTAATCCTAGAAAGAAGTTAAGTTCACCAACCATGCTCATTTCAAATTCAGATTTCATGAGATCTGCAAACTTTTCGGTTAACACATCATGAGTAGAACCAAAAACAATATCATCAACATAGATTTGAGCAATCAATATGGTGTCATTTGTTCTTTGAATAAACAGAGTTTTATCAACACTACCCCTTTCAAAATTGTGGTTGATCAGAAATTGAGTGAGCCTTTCATACCAAGCTCTAGGGGCTTGTTTGAGACCATAGAGAGCCTTTTTAAGATAATACACATGGTTAGGCTGCTTGGGGTCTTCAAACCCTTTAGGTTGCTCAACATAAACTTCTTCTTCTAAAACTCCATTCAAAAAGGCACTTTTGACATCCATTTGATATAACTTAAATTTCAAGGAACAAGCAATGGCAAACAAGATTCTAATGGATTCAAGCCTAGCAACAGGAGCAAATGTTTCTTCAAAGTCTATTCCTTCAATTTGAGAGTAACCTTGGGCAACTAACCTAGCCTTGTTTCTAACTATAGTACCATTTTCATCATGTTTATTTTTGTAGATCCATTTGGTACCTATGATGTTTTTGTCATTAGGCCTAGGTACTAATTCCCAAACTTCATTCCTAACAAACTGATTTAGCTCTTCTTGCATAGCATTTATCCAACAATCATCAGAGAAGGCTTCATCAACAGATTTTGGTTCAATGATAGAGGTAAAGCAAAGAAAACTAACAATGTTTTCAAGTTGTCTCCTAGTCTTGACACCAAGCAAGGGATCTCCTAGAATTTGGTTCATAGGATGATTTTTCACATTAACCAAATCCTTAGAGGTTTGAGGCTTATCCAGGTTTGCAGTAGAAACATTTATCTCATCATCATCAGGGTCTTCTTGATTACAGGAATCCTTTAGTTTGTCATCAATGACAACATTTACAGATTCTTGTATGGTTCCTGTGTTGGTGTTTAAAACTCTATAAGCACGACTGTTTTGAGAATAGCCAATGAAGATGCCTTCATCACTTTTGGAATCAAACTTGCTCAAGTGTTCTCTATCCTTGAGAATATAACATTTGCTACCGAAAATTTTAAAGTAGCTAATGTTTGGCTTCTTCTCATGCCACAATTCATAAGGAGTTTTATCCAATCCAGTTCTCAAGTAAACCCTGTTAATGATGTAACAAGCTGTATTCACTGCTTCAGCCCATAGATCTCTAGGAACATTCTTTCCATGAAGCATAACTGTGGCCATCTCTTGTAGGACTCTATTCTTCCTTTCAGCAACTCCATTTTGTTGAGGAGTTTTAGGGGCAGAAAATTCATGGTGAATTCCATACTTATCACAATATTTTTCAAATCTGGAATTTTCAAATTCTCCACCATGATCACTTCTTATTCTAGCAATTGCTCTTCCTTTTTCAACTTGGATTCTTTTCACAATCTTTTTGAATTCAGCATATGCATCTGATTTTTCTCTCAAAAAGGCAACCCAAGTGAATCTAGAATAATCATCTACAATAACAAGAAAATATTTTCTGCCACCCCTACTTTCTTTCTTAG
This sequence comes from Umbellularia californica, assembly GCA_028538565.1. NCBI lineage: Eukaryota > Viridiplantae > Streptophyta > Magnoliopsida > Laurales > Lauraceae > Umbellularia > Umbellularia californica. The sequence goes on along the minus strand of JAPQWN010000008.1, from coordinate 15,662,978 downwards.
TTGGACCAACCAGATCCATGTGAAGAAGCTCTAAGGGTCTAGAGGTCTTCAGAGATTTGGACTTTTTGTGAGATGCTCTGATTTGTTTCCCTTTTTGGCATTCTCCACAAATAGTCTTTGACTTTCTGCTGATTTTTGGAAGACCCTTTACATAATTGTTCAGCTTGGACAGATCTCTATGGTTTACATGTCCAAGTCTTTGATGCCACAGTTGAGCTTCATCAAGATGAGCGATGTAACAAGATGAGCTGAAAGATTCTTTTTGGTCACCAACAACATAGCAGTTTTCTTGATTTCTAAAACCTCTTAGAATAACTTTTCCATTTTTAGAAATCTCACAACCATGACTAGTAAAGATGACAGCATGATTTTTATCACAAATTTGAGAGATGCTAAGAAGGTTATGCTTCAAATCATCAACACATAAAACATCTTCTAAGTGAGACAAGTTAGGAACATTTAGAGTGCCTTTTCCAATCACTTTAGCTACATTGCCATCACCAAAAGTAACAATTCCACCATCATATTCACTTAATTTTGAGAAGAGTGTTTTATCTCCAGTCATGTGTCTAGAGCATCCACTATCCAAATACCATAAAGATTGATCTCCAGCTTTAAGGGCTGTGTAGACTAATAAGCTCTTAGGTACCCATTTGTACTTATGAGATTTTGACTTATCCGAAACATGATGATGAAAGGATTTCTTAGAATTTCTTTTAGCATGATTATTGAATTGAATTCTAAGTTGATCAATCTGTTTCATAAGTTCATTCAATTTTTGTGGAACAGTGAGATTCTTATGAAACCTATTTTTGCTTAGTTCATTCTTATAGGACTGTCTTTTGACTTGTTTCATTTTACACTCATATTTTACATGTCCTTTTCTCCCACAAGTATGACATATGACTTCGGAGATGTTTAGATTGCTTGAGGAGGCTTCTCCTTTTACAAACTTTGTAGAGACATTAGGATTATATTTGGCTTCTTTGTTGTAACCAAGCCCAGTTTTGTCTCTTTGATATTTGCCCATCCCAAACAATCTTTCGAACTTTTCTTCTCCATGAGTGAAGGAATACTCATACTTTTCTTTGTACCAGCTCAAATTGGTGACTTCATTCTTCAAACGAGAAATCAAATCCTTTAGAGTTTCAGTCTCATCTTTCTCTCTTGTAAGCTTTCTTATGTAGTCACTAGCAATTAGAAATTTGGAATTAATTTCATGAAGATCATTGGTCAAAATGTTATTTTCATTATTCAATGTTTCAACTTTGTCTTTTAACATTTTGATCTTAATTCCTTGTTTGCTCATAGTTCTAATTAGTTTACAGCTCTCCTCATAGAGTTGATCATAGGTTTCTTGAAGATCTTCCTCATCAATGTCATTATTTGGGCTGTCTTCTTCAGATTCAGTTTCATCCTCAGACTTATCAATCTCAGATCTTTTAGAATTTTCATTCATCTCAACTGAAGGATCACAAACACTTCTGGCCATCAAAACATTATAGTTTCCGGTCTCATCTTGGTGAGATTCATCTGATTCTGATTCAGATTCAGATGAGTCATCATCCCATGTTGCCACAAGTGTCTTTTTCTTTCTTTCCACTTGACACTCAGATGAGATATGACCATACTTTTGACAGTTATAACATTTTACCTTTCTATGTTGACTCTTAGAGGAGGAGCTAACTTTGTTTTTACCTTTATCAAAGGATTTGAAATTGGAATTCTTCTTCTTAAATTGTTTCAGAAACCTCTTAGCAAGTAAGGCAACATCTTCATTATCACTTTCTTTCTCATTATCAGATTCTTCTTTAGAGGGGGCTGGTTGAGATGTCTTTAAAGCAATAGATTTCTTGTCTTTGGATTTAGTAGAAGAATTTATCAATTTCATTTCAAAGGTTCTAATATTGCCAGATAGTTCCTCTACTTTCATATTTTCAGGGTCATTGTATTCTTCTATAGAAGTCACTTTAGGATGAAATCTTTCAGGTAGAGACCTCAGGATTTTGCTACAAACTTTGCCTTCAGGAATTTTTTCACCCAGAGACCACATTTCATTTACAATGATCATTAACTTAGTTCGAAACTCATCGAACACTTCATCTTCCCTCATTCTTAACGATTCGAATTGGGAAGTCAACATTTGAAGCTTGGCTCTTTTAACAATAGTAGTTCCTTCATAGTTTGTTTCTAAAAGATCCCAAGCTTGTTTAGCTGTGACACATGTCATAATCTTTTTGTATTCTTCAGCTGTCATGGCACACGATATGGCATTCAAAGCCTTCGCATCACTATCTTTCAAAGCCTTTTGATCAGGTGACCATCTTGCCTTTGCAAGAGGCTGAACAGTGCCATCTTCAGCTGTGGTGGTTGGATGAGACCATCCATCTTCTACAGCATCCCAAACAGATGAGCCAAGGGATCTGATGAAGATGGTCATCCGGGCTTTCCAAAAAGCATAGTTTGTACCATCAAACAAAGGAGGTCTGTTTACTGCACTACCTTCTGGGTTAGACATCAGCACTAGACTAGGAGAACGATCTACTCCAGGTTGTTAAGCCTTTATGGGAGTAACCTCGCTCTGATACCAACTGAAAGTTCAGTCTAGAGCCAATGACTAAGTCCTAGAGGGGGGGTGAATAGGACTGAGGCTAAACAATTGCCAATTTTAATTTTCTAAACCTGTTTTTAATCAAAACAGAACAAAGAACAGAACAAGCATAGCAAAAGTATAACTGAAACAGAACCTGTAGAACATTCAAAAGAGATATGGACACAGAGATTTATAGTGGTTCGGTCACACAGACCTACATCCACTCTCAAGGGTCACACAGACCCTTGGTTCCACTATCAAGAATCAAACTACACAAGTTCTGATTCTACCTCATATTTGATACAGAGGTTCAATCACACAGATCTACTCCTCCTTACAGCAATGTGGTGAGTTTAATCACACAGATCTACACACCTACCACATTATACACATATTGTTGAAATTTGAAGAAGGGTGAACACTTGCCTTGATGATGGTTGAAGTGTTCTGTGGAGCTCTGACCGCAGTCGAAGCTTGCACCTCTTGTTGACCTCTTGGTGTTGAGTAGAAAGCCTCCAATGTGTTGCACAACCAGGGTTAAGAGGATTTGGTTCCTAGGGTTACACAAATGAGTCTCTCATGGTGTAAACTAACCTAGAGGATGAACTTCCTATCAAGACACTCATCTAAGAGCTAATGGAGCTCTAGGATTTACCTAGGTCAAGCACATGAGTGTTTTTGGAAGTGATTTGGAAGCCTACAATGGATGGGAAGAAGGTAGCAAGCAAGGCTATACCCTAAGGTCCATGAAATGCACAGTGAAACAGGCTACAGCTTTATAGAAAACTCCCAACGGATACTTTTTACGGTTAGCCTCTAAAACTGGCGGCTAGCCCCTTTTGAAATGCACTGAAGCAACGGCTATAATTTTGAAAGCGGTCAGCTCACGGTTAGCCGCGAGTGTCCCTGGCGGTTAGCCGTGAGGTAACCGTAAAGGTAACCGTGAGAAAACAGCTCTCGGGAAAGCAGACCGCAAGACTTACGGTCACCTGGCGGTTAGCCGCAGAGGGACTCCGCGGTTAGCCGCAAGGTGACCGCGGGGCTGACCGAAGAGAAACAGCCTTCTGGAAAGGTGACCGTAGGATTTACGGTTACCTGGCGGTTAGCCGCAAAGGGCTTCTGCGGTTAGCCGCAAGGTGACCGTAAGGTCACCGAAACCCTGAAAAACAAGGATGGAATGAAGCAGATGATTAACAGGGTTTGTCCAAAGGGTTTATAGGTTGGTCCTGGATTGAACTACCTAAAGGGGATGGTGTGCATACACAAGGAGTTCTTCCCGGATGAATCCAAGCCTTCCAAGACTTGATCTTCTGCCTTCAAACTTGATCTTCCTTGAGAGAACCTTCGAGAGGCAGGGACTTGGACTAATTGACACGGAATTGACAATACAACACAAGGGCACACGGAAATGTGGCACTAACAGGATTCTCATCAGGTTTTCTACAGGGAAATCAAGCCAATAAATGAGAAGAAATGTCAGGAAAAATACAGAAGAAAACGGCGACGAAAAAGACCTCAAAACGACCACAAAACGGGCTCCGAAGGGAAAAATTCCCCCAAGGTCGCAGGCCCCTGCGACCATGGCCCATGGTCGCCGGCGGCCATGGAAGTCCGGGTCACCGGATTTTCCGCCGGTGACCCGTTTTTCCGTCTTTTTTCGCATTTCGCGCACTTTGGCCCCTGTGGTTTCCTGAAAATGTGATTTTTAGTGCTTGAAATTGACTCATATCCTCCGACATCCGTCAAAATCACGGGTCAACCTCCAAAAGCACAAAATCATCATTGATCGCTCCAAGATCGCCAACCGGTCGACCAAAAAAAGTGCTCTTTCTGTCCGACCGATCGAGAAATCGACAAGACAGATGTCACCGGCCCGCTCTTAGCTATCAATGTCTGAAGTTACATGTTCATCCGATGTCGATCAGCATAAAGATCCATCGATGATCATCGCCAGAAGAATTCCAGAAGACACGGCACGGCCCGCGACTCTTCGACTGCTCGGCGACCAATTAATGTGGTTAATTGACTAGCTTTATTGCAGTCATTAATTCATTTCTTTGGACGGCCCAATCAGAAGCAAGCATTTGGGAGTTACAAGTCAATTGATTCATGGCATTTAAACCATGAAACTCCTCCCATTATGGTAATTAAGGTGATTAAAAGCCCTTAATCTCCATCTGCCAATCAGATTCAAGGAAAAAGGAGTTACAAAATCAAGAAATAAATCTTGTAACTCCTCCCATTAAAGCCATTAAGGCTCATAAATCCTCCTAAATGGCTACCAAAAGCCTATAAAGAGGAGAGCATTCCATTGAAATGGAAATCAAGAAAATCGAGATCGATCGATCGGAAAGAATCCAGAGCTCGTATCCAGAGAAAGAAAAAAGAGAGAAAAACTCTGCTGAAGTTCTGCACCGGCCACCACTACAAGGTGACAAAAGTCCCTTGGGGGGGCACCCCCCCCAAGGTCCTTGCCTTCTCCCGCTGCCTCCAATGGCTTAGACACGGCTTTTCAGCCCGTCTACTTAGCTTTTTATTGGACATAGGACCTTCTCTTGGTCTTTGTCCTCTAAAAACCTGAGGTTATAGCCAAGCCAAGCGAATCAAGAGCATCCTCTGTTCTCATCTGCATGGATGACGGCGAAGCCCACACATGGCTTGCGACCGTCAATCTGAACGAGTCCCCCACAATCTCCTGAAAAGTTAGATCTTCCTTTTCTTGCTTTTCATTGTAGTTTGTATTTTTCTAAAAGAGACAAAAACCACAACTCTTGTCTTTTTCATTATTGATGAGAATTGTAAATCGGCTATAAACGCCAAAATCGGCTATAAATGCCAAACAAAATCGCCTTTCACGGCAAACTAAGAAAATGTCTCTTTTCTTAAATATATGCGCAATGGAAAACTTGAAAGAAGTTGATTTCCTTTTTACTTGCGAAGGTTGATCTCCGGATTACCACTTGCAATTCCAAGTAAAATAGAAAATCTGGCACACCCACCCAAAAAAAAATGTTGATGCACGCTTCAGGCCCGCCAGGGCGCGAAAGGGCCGGACCCGACGGACTCCCACGTTCCGCCGACCCCGGTAGCCGCCCCACGGCGCCTCGGAGCGCGTTCCATCAATGGGCGCAAGAGACACATCTCATCATCCAAATGGCAAAAACTCTTGTGTGAGATTCTTGATTTTAATTGTGTGTTTTTATATAAATAATCTTATTTATCAGCTAATTAACTAATGGGGAGTTCTATTGGCACCACACTTCTCTCTCTCTCCACACCGCAAAGAAAAAACTCATTTCCTAAACTACCCCTCCTCCCTTTCCCTTTCCCTCTCTCCCTCCACCCTCTTCCTCTCCCCCACCCCACCCCACCCAATCTCAGGCCGGCCAGCGACCTCCCTCCCCCCTCTCCCTCTTTCTTCCTCCCTCGCCCCTCCTCTATTTTCTCTCCCTTCCTCTTCTTCCACCACCCCCCCCCCCCCCCCCCCCGCCCCGCATCTGTGGTTGGGAGGGGGAGGGAGGCCACTGGCTGGCCGGGGATCCCTCCCCGCCGAAGACTGGGTGGCATGGGGTGGGGGAGAGGAAGAGGAAGAGGAAGAGGGTGGAGGGAGAGAGGGAAAGGGAGGAGGGGTAGTTTTAGAAATGATTTTTTTTTCTTTGTTGTGTGGAGAGACAGAAGTGTGGTGCCAATGAAACTCTTCTTAACTAATTTTATGTGTTAAACTGATAATATGATAGATTTGGTGGGTTTTGATATGGGAAGGTAAGTTGAGAAAAGGTTAAGAAGTTATTTATAAATATTAGATTTTTGTGTTCCTTGGCTCATTGGATAGGGGATGTTATTCTGAGCAACTTTTGTTCTTCTACTTTCATAATCCATTTGATCAGCATTCTGCATTTTCTATGACTAAGGATTGTTTTCCGATTTTCTGAAAATCTTTACTTAAACCATAAATTGCAGCAGCTTCTTTGTTTTTCTTCATTTCTCCTCAACTCTGTGAACTTTTCTCCTTCCTCCCAGCTAACACTTTAGCTCCCTAGCTCTCTTTCTCTTACTTACTTGCTTCAGTTCATTCAATTCAAGGTTTGTATTATTTTCACCATTTTTCCATCAAACTCATCACCTTCATCTTCTTACTTACCAATATCTCCATGTTTCTTTTCATTCCTTCTTGTTTTAGATGCTTTTAGCTCTGGGATTTTGTTGGGAACTTGAAGACAACAATTAGAGCCCCAAATTGAGGCAAGTAAATAAGTATATTTTCATTACATGAACATTAATATGATCGATTTAAGAAACTATGCATATTAGATACCCATTCAAGCTCTAAGTGATGTGTTTAAATTTCAATTTTTATCAGAAGTTTATGTTGAGCTGATTTAATGAATTATAGGATATCTATAGGAAGTGTATTTGATCAATTTGATATCCCAAATGGTAGTATATCATGTATATTTCAATGTGAATCTGTAACTGGACAAAAGTGGACTGAAAACAAAATTGAATCAGGTTCAGTCTCAGATTTCTAAACCTTTATGGCTAGCAGTAATACCTTGATTGCTTACCGTAACTCCAGAATAAGCTAATTGTAGTACTGCATTGGTTAGATCTTTCATAGTCATACTCCCTAGCATATTTTATACTATGGTGACATCACAGCTAGCCATAGGTCACAACTGACTAATGTATTGATCTTCTTAGATTCTTACTTGGAATAGTTCTTCTAAAGGATGCTTATAATGTGTTTTTTTATTTTGGGATCGCATCTACAACACTTTTCTTTTATATTGTCAGCTTAAAGACTTTGGAGTTTTCTAAAGATTAATTCAATTAAACTAAGTAGGTTTTTGTGAGGCAAAAAGACCCACATCATCCACAATGGTGCACTCGAACTACCACATATTTTGATATGCACTCATTCAATCATTAGTCACTTCATTTTATTTTATTTTTTCATAAATACTCATATACCGACACACATACTCTACCTAAGTTCCTTACCTAAATTTATTTTTTGATAAATTTGGGGATTTTTTTGGGGTAAATTAGCCAACAGTCCCTAATGTACAAGTGAAATGAAGAAGATGACAAGCAAGAGAAGACACTAACGCTATCCCCAATGGGAGAGGAGGAATCTAATGGGAACTCAAGGTTTACAGGGGTTTTTTTCTAATAGAAGGAAGAGAAAGTAGAGTTATTGGTTCCTTGGGGGCAATAGGAATGGGAAGAAAACGAAAATGAATTGAATGAATAGAGGGTTTTGGGGACTTTTTTAGGGTAAATTAGCCAACAGCCCCTGAGCACGGTCTTCTAAGGGATCCAGTCCAACAACTTTTTCTCCAATGTCTATAGTCCATACAGCTGGAGATATTTTGGTGAAAGGTCCCTAATATGCCGCATCATATATTTTCATGACTAATTTACCCCTTTCAACAGTTTGAGCATAAAACTTTGAATTTTGAAAGTTCAAATATTCCATTTTCCCACATTCTTAAGCCAAGTTCTCTCTCATTCTCTGTTGTCCCGAAGAACCCATTCCGTCTTCTTCTCTAGGAACGAGGGACTTCACTAGAGAGCTCTGCAAATCGAAGTCGGCCATCTCTGACTGCACCAGCCACGATGGCGATCGCCCGGCGATAGAAACGCGACCAGTCCCAGCCTTCTCCGACGTCGAGTTCTACATAACACAAAAACCCATTGCTGCCTTTCGTTTTCTTTGCTTTTTCCGTTTCATGCAAGTCTATCTCTTGCAAACATAGCAACAAAAAATGGAGTCTCTGTCTCTTTCTTGTAAAAAAAACTGTTGCTATTTGAGTTTTTGAAAATTTATCTGAATTTTGAAAATAAGTAGTTTGGAAGGAGATTTTTCTGTTTCGTTTTATGGGCTGTTTTGTTCTGCTCGTTAGCAAAAGCCTACACATAGCAACAACCTTCTTCTTCTAAAAAGTTATATGAGTTTAGATAATTTATCAGAGTTTCTAAGAAACTCAGATAAATTTTCCAAGAACTCAGACAAATTTCACAGAAACTCAGATAAATTTATCTGAGTTTTCGGCAAACTTACCTGAATTTCTGGCAAAACTCAAATAAATTTATCTGAGTTTTGACAAATTTATCTGAGTTTTATCTGAGTTTTCGGCAAATTTACCTGAACTTCTGGCAAAACTCAGATAAATTTATCTGAGTTTTCGGCAAATTTACCTTAACTTCTGGCAAAACTCAGATAAATTTATCTGAGTTTTGATAAATTTATCTGAGTTTATTTAAGTTTTGGCAAACTTAGATAAATTTATCTGAGTTTTGACAAATTCATTTGAGTTTTTGGCAAATTTATCTTTATCTGAGTTTCTGAAAAAATTTATCTGATTTTTTGGCAAATTTATCTTTATCTGAGTTTTTTGTAATTTCATCTAAGTTTCTGACAAATCTATCTCCATTTTGAAATTTTTTTATTGAGTTTTTAAACAAATCTTTTTCAGTTGTTTGGCAAATTTCTTTGAGTTTTATGAAGTCTATTTGTGTTTTTTAATTTTATTTGTGTATTATGAAATTTATTTGCGTGTTTCGAAATAAATTTAACTGAGTTCTTGGAAAAAAATACTTGAGTGTTTTGCAAATTTTTCTGTAATTTGGAAAATTGGTTTATCTTAGTTTAGTAAATGTATTTGCATTTTTTGAAATTTATTTGTGTTTTTGAATTTTATTTATGTTTGTTGAAATTCGTTTTTGTCTTTTTAAATTTATTTGCGTTCTTTTGAAACTTATGTGCGTTTTTTTAAATTTAGTTGCATTATTTTGAAATTTATTTGCGTCTTTTGAATTTTATTTGTGTTTTTTTTTTAATTTATTTCAAAATCTCATTAATGGAATTTTCATTAATCATAGTCAATTAAATAGTAGCTGGCCATTATTAATGACATATCCCACTAATCATGGGATATGATTTATGTTTAATTAGATAAGGGCTTTTAAAGAAAGGGTAATTTGGACATTTTAGACTTTCAGATTTGGAAGACGGACTTACCACATTATGAAAATAAAGTTTGGATCTAAGACCATAAAATCGAATGTTCAGGGACCTTCGCCCAATTGCCTCATTTTTTTTAAAGGAGGTTGATTGCAAATTCGTTATTTTTTTTTTGAAGTACAAACAACTCTGCTGTTGTTGTATTGTTTTTCTTCTTAAATCCATATAATCAAGATTTTAACCATAGTATTTTTTAAGAATTCCGGTTTTTTTTCTTGTTAGAATCCAAATTTTATTAAGTGTTAGAATTATATAACCGGATTGATATTTAGCTTCTACCCTTTTTTTTTTGCTGCCTTACAAGACTCTAACTGGCCTTCTATGTTAGGTGGTTTTTTTTTTTTTTGTGTGTGTGTGTGTGTATAATGATGCACTATATTAGAAAACCAAAATGACTTTTCCAAAATAAATAAAGTTGCTAACTGATATTCACCTTCTACAATAGCTTTAAAATACCGTTCCAGATACTTTATTAGTCACAGCCCGAAAACTTTGACGCGTTAGGCTTATGTTTCAGTTCCTGATTGATATTTATTACGAAATAAGTCTAAAAAAATTCAAAGAAGAAAATTTTCTTTAATCTTCATTTTTAATTGCTTATAGGTTGTTATATATGTAACATAGGGGTGGTTAGCATAGAGTTCACCAAAACATGATTTACATATCCTGTGATGAAAAAAAAAAATCCTTTTTAAATGAATTTTTAAAGTGATTTTATGACCCAAATTCAGATAATGTCATCAGAGTCGTTTGATTCTAGTCAATATTTTTTTAAAACCGCTTTGCCTTAGATCCCATAATATTATGGGGAGAGTATATGTCAAATAAACTCATGCAAGAAAAATTTTAAAAAACATATTAACTAGAGGCAAGCGAGGAAGTGACCCTGCTTAACTCTGATGACATTATCTGAATTTCAATTTTGAGTTTGGAAAAATCGAATTTAAAGATGAGTAATATGCTGCACACACTTTTTTAAATTATGCCCACGCGTTTCCACACAACTTACCCCCTTGACTTTAAAACATCCGAGGTGGGCCCATACAGTGGCTCCAAAACGCACACCTAGGTTGACAGGACAAAGCTCCCACCATGTCATGCATAGAAGCATATTATATTCTCAATTCTGAAAACATTGCTTTTTAATCTTATAAAAGTTAAAACACTCTAGAAGGCCATTTGACAATGGAGATCTCAAATCTTTCTCCATCTAATCTAATATTAAAAGATGAATCTTCGAATAAAAACTTGACCCCACATCATATTAGCCATTATGTAACTGGCAAGTTTTTGTCCAAAGCCGTATTTTCTAACCATCGGCTCAGAACGATGATGCATAGAATGACAAGCTTTTGGAATTTAGAATATTCTCTAACTTGTAAAAAAAAAAAAAAAAAACCCCTTAGATCCTTCAACATTTGTAAATCTAGCTAGAACAGCATAAGAGAAGTTCAGTTAATCCTAGCAGAAGTCATCACATGTCCAACAAACCAAACAATCTGTTGGGCTTTTTATCATTCTCTTTGAACCGTTCAAAACGAATGTCATGGGCCTTTTATCTAATGGATGTCGCCAAGTTCACTCTCATATGAGTTGTCCCATGATAAAACTGAACATTAATAATATTATTAATAAGTAGCCTAATCTTATAGTGGGACTAACTATTATTGGAGTTAAATTCCCACTATTTAGTAGTGGATTCAGAACCCCAAGGGATAACTCAGTTGGCTTATGACCACGATTTACAGCCGGAGATTGTAGGTTTGAAACCGCACTACTACACTCGGGCTACTGGGAGTTTATTCAACTTTCTTTTAGACTCAGAAAGATTAGTCCAGTTGGAACCCTAAAACTTAAAAAAAAGTATGGTGAGTTCAGAGGATCCGATTCTAAAAAGTGACGTTTAATAGTTGAAAGCCAAATTTGATTGAATGCTTACTATGCACCCCACCTACTAAAGCATCTATTTATATATTTTCATTTGACAGAGCAAAGTCAGTTGGTACCAAACCCAACGACCGAGATATATAATTATATATATGTGGCTTTTAATTATGACCTAGGCGTTCGATGTCTGTGTTCCCCGGGAGACCCTAAACGGGCCTAACCAGGGTTAGTTGGTGGCGCTCTTTCAACTCATTCACATCACATGGGCCCAGGTATGCAACAATATCAAGGAGTATGGTTTTAATTGCTGTTGAGAACAACATGTCACAAGTGCGCCTTGAAGGCTCGGACTAAATGTACATGATAGAAATGAAAAGTGATTCATGAACACCCTCTTGGCAACATCCATTAACATGGATTTTTCTATTGCTAACATCCATCAGGATATGGAGATTGGATGAACTGATCATGGATTAGAATCCTGCAAGAAATGAGTACCATCAGATTCATCAGATCTCAATTTAAGGCCCCCAATTTTAATGGTTGTCTTAATCATCAATTTTTTATTGTGCACCATCTGACGGTGATTTTAAGTTGGACGAGTGATATTTTGGGTCCAGTGTTGATGCATGAGTGTTTGCTAGTTTTAAGGGGTTGGATTGATCAAGTGTGTCTCCATTGAAAGTATTGAAAGGCCAAATATATCCCAAATGCATTGATAGTAATTTTAACATATGAGAATTGTCCAACTGGTCATTTAAGATGGCCGGCAACCAGAAAGCTGAGATGAGGACATGTTTGACCATTCAATGTCAGCTCAGCGGCCTACCTCTGTATACATGAGGACCAAGCGGCATCATTCATTGCGTGATGGAAGGGAAGATTATGATTCTTCAATGCCCCTTCCAAGCACTCAACCTACATTCACCAAAGGGCATGGATCCCATGAGAGCATTACTGAGACAATCAAAAGTCCCACACTGTGGCATTGGCCCTTGTGGTTTGGCGTGAAATGGAATTCATAATTTCCAGGAGTGTGTGTCTAACAAAGTGGAAGAAAGGAGATGATATACAAATGACTTGAAAATAACTTCTTCTTCCGTTAGAAAATTAATGAAATAAGGAGAGATGAGATTTACCCACACATCATTTTTATAATAAATGAAATTTTATGAAAGTTGAGGTCACCCTCACATCTTCTAGAAATTCAATTCTATACAAACAAAAAGGCATTGCAAATGAATAATTGCCCCCCACACCACACCCCCACAAAAAAAAAATAAAAAATAAAAAATAAAAAAAAATAAAAAATAAAAATTTCATGCTTTCAAATGTGGAGAACTTATGCAAATTATAGAAGCTCCCAAATCATAATAATGGCCCACATGACTTCATCAAGAAAGAAGTCAGCAGATATGATGATACCCCACATGAATTCATCAAGGAATTGTGTGCTTGTGCTTGGACTTGTTCCTTGATGAATTCATGTGGGGTATCATCATATATGCTGACTTCTTTCTTGATGAAGTCATGTGGGCCATCGTTATGATTTGGGTGATTCCATATAAATCACTCTTACTATCTTATTCATTTTAATTATATGTGTTTTATGCAAGTCTAACGAGTGTGATTTAATTAAGGTGAAGTTTCTCATGTTGATTAAATGAAACTTTGAATTTGAAAGGGAGCCCAATTGATAGAACTATAGCATTGGGCAACAAAGTCCATTCAGTCATGCTCAAAAGAGTCTAGCGATGGAAAGGAATTTGCATAAAGCTGTGAATCACCTTTCCAAGTAAATTTCTTTTTTAGTGGAACCTTTCCAAGTAAATTATGGATGCAAACTATTCGAAACTTCATAGACTTGGACTTGGATCCATCTAATTTTATATATATAATCTCATAGTCATACTTGGAAATAAGATGTTGAAAGGATTAGTATAATTGGGTGAAAGGACTTAAGAAGAAATTCTTAAATACACCATTGAGGCTATTAGATAGTAAATAATAAAGCTAAGTAGATCTTCAAATACCAACATTACTCGATTTATTTATGCCTTTAAACCTTATGATATGATTTTACTATGTGGACATCACCGTCTGGGATCTTGATTCACAAGTTGAACCATACGAGGATCAAGATTTGGACTTGCATGTTCTGAATTCAATATGCTAGAACTTGATTCAAATCTAATTCCAAATTTCTCCTTATCAAGAAATGAGTTTTTCACTGTTTCATACCGAATGAAAGTCCCCCTACGCTCAAGATGATCAGATACCCATCTCCTATCCAATCACATACCCTAACAAATTTAGGGATGTAAATGGGTTCCCGATTCTCCGATTACCCGGAGGTTCCGACTCGTTAAAAACCGGATCCGGGTCCTTATTTAGGCCACGATAAGTAAATAATGAGTCCGGGTTCGAATCCACCTTGATTCGGACCAGTTGATCCGAGACCTGACATATTACTTCAATTTTCGAAAATCTCTTATAAAAGAAATTGTTTTTTAATATTATTATCTACTCGAACCCGGACTTGAATCTAAACCCGTCCCAAATATGTTTCTTATTCCAACTCCAATTGAAAGAAAATGGTTACAAATCAGTTCCGGGTCCAAATCAGATTCCACCTTTTCTTGGCAACCCTAAATTATAAATTTCCAACAAGCCTTGGAAATTCTTCTAACAATACATGGCCTAAATCTTGCCGCAGTACCCATGCCATTTGAGTTGTAGTTTGAGGATATTGACAGGTGTACGGTAGAGATGTAGAGCTGGCAACAGTGTTCCAATGACCATTCTTCCAAAATGGTATCATCATCCTTAATAAGCAACTAGTATGAAACGAAGGCCGGCTCCTCACGCAAGGATCGTGAGAGATTGTGAAACTTGGCCCTCCCCCTTTCCTTTTTTTCGCATGGAAAAAAAAGAAGGGAAGACGAGGAGGAAAAGCAAAAGCAAGAAAAGAAGATGCTGAGGAACCAAACGAAGCTGATGCTGAGATGGGCATCTGATCTTGACTGGCGTCGCGCGCTTTTCCTCCTCGCACCTCTCTCTCTCCTCATCTTCCTCTCCTTCTCTTTTACCGACCCTTTCTCCTCCCTCCTCCCTCTCAAATCCCTCATCTTCGGCTCTCTCTCTCCGCCTCCTTCGCCACCTCCGTCGCCTCCTCTCCGGCCGCCGCCTCCTCCGATCAGGCCGTTGGACCCGGAAGCGAAGAGGCTGAAGAGGAAGAAGGCCGAGTTGGATCGGTCGCGGATCGCCATCTGCCTCGTGGGAGGTGCGAGGCGATTCGAGCTGACCGGGCCTTCGATCGTGAAGAACGTCCTGAAGGAGTACAGGAACGCGGATCTGTTCCTGAACAGCCCGCTCGACAAGGATTCGTACAAGTTCTCCATTTTGAAGACCTCGCCGCGGATCGCTGCTGTTCGGATCTTCGTGCCCGAGACCGTGCTCGAAACCGAAGCTCAGGCTCGTGTCTTGACTGCGAGCGGCTCGCCCAATGGAATTCAGGTATGTATCCGAAACCGTTTCTTCTTCTTCCAAGCGTTTCCGATTTTTTTTTTTTTTTTTTGGTGCGCGCGCGACTGCGTTTTCTTCCGACTTATTTCCTTCTTCTTGCGATGTTTTGATTTTTATCGAGATATCTGATAAATATTGATAACGATATCAATCCACTCAAAGTCTCGTCGTGGCCTTTAATTGAAGTTTTTGAATCGAAATGCTGTGAAATCATCTCATCATTTATAGAGATTTGGTCGTATTGGAGAAATATTTGGATTCTTCACCGATTATCATATCATGAGATTCTCGGCAAGAAGGTGGGTCTTTTCATCTCATCTTTCTCTTCGTTTCTAGGATTCCAGAACTTAAAATGTTCTGTTCCGGTTCTTCCGGCGTTGCTTATTGATATCCAGTATTTGGGGTTCATATGGTCTTATCATGAATTTCATAAAGGAGAAAGAGTGGTTAAGATGAGTTTAGAGAGGTATATTGGTTTGCTTTGTTTTTTTTTAGTGGTAAAAGGAGGTTTGGGTGTTGGGGTTGGAGTGTTTGGAGAAAATTCCTGTATTAGTTTGGCAGGGCATGATTGATGTGGGGGATTTTAAAAGAAAGAAAAGGACATGATGGTGAGCGATGAAAATGAAGGAATAGTTTTAGAATGCAGTTGGCGAATGGGATGATCGACAACACTGATAAGAGGCAAGTGGACAAGTGGGACGGATACAAATTTAATTGTCTTAGAGTAAGGGGCTAGGCTATTCATTTGATGAACATAAGAGGGAAAATTTCCCACCAATCTAAGGGGTGTGTTGGAGTGAGATCTTTGTAAAATTAAAGTTCAAAGCATCATCTTAACCACTTTATCAGGCTCACAAATTTTCCCTTAATAAAACAAGTGCATGGTCGAATCAACCGTCCCGACCGTTTAAATGGGTAGCAAACTTGGGATATATAAGGTCTTCTTATTTCATGATCCATGGCGTAGGTAAATAATATATTGTGTCGATTTTTTTGGCACAAACTTCAATCGGCGGTGAATCTGGTTCGGCGAATTTTGTTGCTAGTGTTGAGAGGGGACGAATGATGTGTTGACTTTCGCATTGAATGGAAACTTATCAGGACCGTCGTTTTGCAGAAAAAGAAAAAAAGAAAAAAAAAGGAACGGTGCTGAAGCGGTTTTGTAGGTTCATCTTCACAGGGGCTATGTTGTGATATGGTAGCCAATCCACCACATGGACCTGGGACGTCACAGCCACAGGTGTTACCCTTTGAAAGGAGTGCAATACGTGGTCTTTTGGCCTTAGCTTTCCCATCCTATTTGCAATCCTTTTCCAACTCTACCGAATCAAGTTCCCCCAACCTTTATTTCGTTTCTCTTTTCCATTTGGATAACCATGTCCAGCAACTTTTCAAATAGGTTTTTGTGGCACTAGGTAATGCTTTCTGGGACCGCAAGTCCCGCCAAATATGCGTCAGCTCATTTCTTATCCTAGTTTGTGGTTGGAATTTGGATATATATATATATATATATACATGAGAAATATTCTCCTCAGAACACCATTATATGCAGGCCAAGTGGGGCCCACCTTTGATAAGTGTAGGCCCTTTCACACTCCATCCCCTTTGCGAAATTTCACTCTTATTGAACCGTTGGGGGATAGTATCTCAAAGAACAACCATGCTACTTGTCCCGAGGATCGGGCCTCGGGACAAGACCAAAATACCCCCTCTTATGTGGAGTTGGGCTTGTCCCGAGGCCCGATCCTCGGGACAAATAGACTTTTTCCTCAAAGAAATTGGTGTCCAAAAGGCCACTAAATTTATGGTTATTAAATTAAGGGTTAGGATGTTTAGATAGGGTTGTTTTTTTTTTTTTTTTTTTTTTTTTTAAACCCTTATTCATAAATAGTACTTTCCATGCACCGCACCCTATTGATTAGTAGGCATCTAAGTTGGACCCCATGAGTTATACTGTATATTAGAAATTTGCAATTTGCTCCTCCTGGAAGAACATTACCCTTAGATTTTTCTTTTTAAACTTGGCCTACTGGTCTATAGTGATACTTAGGGCTTGTTTCTTTACAAGAATTCTTAAGAGGAATTCTTATTGCTTCCCCTAGCATTTGCAAATCCCATATTTCTTGCCGAACATTAAGGAATTTCAGCCACATGAAAGGTCTCAAATGACGTTTGGGAATTCAGAAATTCCACTCTCTTTGCATTTTAGTAGAATTCTTAGATGCTCAAGTCCAATGAATAAGAAATAGGATGGATAGTAATGTTCTACTGATCTTTCTTAGGCTCCACCTACAAGTGGTATGTCATATTTTAATCTCAAGTTTTCCTCCTTAAAAATTAGTCAACAGGGCCTACCTTGAAAACTCCAATTGGAGTTATTTTTTAATTTTTTAAGGAATTAGCGAACGGTTCGATGAGCTGGTTAAGCCCTAACATGGCTTAGAGAATGAAGTTGACATTTTACCATTTAGTTCTTCAGCCTTCTGTTTGTAGGTGCAGGCTTACGATTTGATGAGCTGGACCATTAATCAATTGCTGCCGCTTCATTATTGAAACGATGCCTTCATAGAAAAGCAAGGAAGAAAAAAACGAGAATTGATGAGCAGCCTCCAAATCTTCTGACGTAAGAAATGCAACCAACACTCAAATTTTAAATGATGTTTGCCGCGACGACTTCCTTTCTGTGTAGAAACATAGGGAATCATCTGGGTCAGCTTGTCTTCTCTGGTTGTGGCTGTTAGCAGTTAGATTTAATATAGGCATCTCCTCGAAGTATCCGGACTCCTGCTGGAACCAAAGGAAATGAACTGCTCCAATAAAAGCATTGAAATGTGCTCTAATATTTTTCCATGGATAACTCCACCTTTGTTGTGAATGTCGAGATATTTCACCATGCATTCTCCACACTAGGGGAAATGACAAGATTGCCCATATTTATGCAATTTTGTATATTTTTTTTAGGTTATTCAATATGGCTCAAAGCTTTCCTCTTGTTGGGTTAAAAAAAAAAAAAAAAAAGGAATATATGCATGTGATATCAAATAAAATTATAAACTATGCAATATATTTTAGCCTATAAAAACCTCATAAGTGCTTGTGGGGAAATATATCACCTTTCGTCCGTTATCCATGGCTAAATGTTACCCATGGATTAAGACTACTAATGTGAGCCCTCAAAATTGAAGACATACTTACATCATAAATCATAAACAGTAAGCTCTTTCTGCCTCTCTTCACTCTTTTTGCTACACTTTCTGTGATCTATGAATTGATTATTGAAATATAAAAAGTTCTCGTGCAAAAGGTGAGGCCTATTTAATTGGAAAAAAGCTATTTCTTTGTAACAGGCTTTTTGTTCACATGTTGTAACATATTTTAATGGTCCCCTTTTTTCATGTCTTTGGTTTGAAAAAAGGACTGTCATTAGAAATTGGTACCTGCGAAGTAGTTTTACTGTTGAGGTGGAAAAGATGTATGTACATGGTGCATAGTTTGTGTTGTTGATGTGTACTGCTATTTATTGAGGAATCTCTTGTACTGACAGCAGCGGACCAGAATTTTCGTTTGAGAAACAAGTAGTTGGGTTTTGGGGTCCACAAATTTTTTTTGTGGGTTTTGGAGTCAAGGTTTAATAGTTTCACCTGGATTTTGAAAGCGGACACAAGTCTCTCAAGGGTGACTACCCCCAAAAGCCCACCATTGGTATGAGTGTTCTTTTTCCCTACTTGCCACATGAATCAATTAATAAAAATGCCCAGAGGAGAAAATCACTCTTGTTATTCCATGATAGGCGTTCTGGGATTTTCAATCTTCACCTTTCAAAAAGTGGGTCCTTCCTAAATTAAAATTTCCATAGATCCCGCATGACTTTTGTGCAGCCTTATTCTTGTCCATCTTTGTTGTTTTGAAATTGTGTGCACGTCTTAACATCAAATGCTTCAATCTCTATGACATGGTTAAAACCAGGTGTGGCTTTCATACAGTTTTCCAATTTCCACGTCACGTTCGACCCTTTTGGTTTAATGTAAAGTCGATTAGTATTTGACATATTCATGATACATATTGGTACATGAACAGAATCAATAATAATTTACATAGTATTTTAAAAAAGTTCCCAAGCAGGACAAAAATCAAGAAAATGGAAAGTTTTAGAAGCTCTACTTTGTTAGAGCTTAAAATCCCCATTTTGTGTGTCTTGTTTCTTTTACTATTATTATATGGTCTCCCTTCAACCAAGTCTAGATTCTTTGTAGTTTTACGCCATTGGACCCTTCATCGTCAAATGAGCTCCATTGAAGATAATTTAGATGTGACATTTTGACTTTCTAATGGTTGGATATTTATTTTTATCTTTAAATGATTCAATTTCAATGGAAGGATAGGTCATTTGATAATCATTTTTGGATATTTACCATTGATTCTTCGATTTTATCTACTTACAGTAATCCAGCATCTTACAATTTGTAGAATTCAATTACATGAACTGCGATGCGACGATGATGGTGATGGTGATAGTATTTGTTGGTGTCATGCAGGGTCTGCTGCAGTATTTCAACCTGGTGGAGGGGTGCCTGACCATGATAACCGCCCACCAATCCAAGAACAACTTCACCTACGACTGGATCGTCCGAACCCGAGTCGACAGCTATTGGTTCGCCCCTCTCTCCCCCGCCACCTTCATCCCTGGCAGCTACCTCGTACCTCCAGGCTCCTCCTATGGCGGCCTCAACGACCGCCTTGGCGTAGGTGATCTCCGCACCTCTCGCGCCGCGCTCTCCCGCCTCTCCCTCATCCCCTCCCTCGACGCCGCTGGCCTCCGCAGCCTCAATTCCGAGTCCGCCTTCAAGGCCCAGCTCATCACCCAACGCATCCCCTTCCACCAGCTCCGCATCCCCTTCTGCATCCTCAGTGACCGCAGCTACGCCTTCCCCCCCTCTCGCTTCGGCGTCCCCGTTGCCTCGCTCGAGAGCCGTGGCCCACTCAGCGGCGCCAAGTGCCGCCCATGCAATGCCATCTGCGTGGGCCCATGTGCGGCCGACGTCGTCGGCAGCCTTGACCCGGAGTGGAGCTGGACCGAGTGGAGGAACAACACCCTGGAGCTCTGTGACGCCCACGGGCCCTGGGAGCTCGGGTGGGAGCGGATCTTTGATCGGGTTGCGGGGGCTGGACCCGCATCCATCAGGAGGCGGATCCAGGCCATGGATATGAGCCGCTGTGTCGCGGACACTGAGGAGTTTAGGAAACGGGCTGACACATGGGAGGCTCCGTCTTCGGGGGAAATTTGCAGAAAAGCCAGGTTGAAAGGATAGAATTGTCATTTTCGCTTTATCCAGCTGACCAGTCGCTCGAAAATGACGAAAACTACTATTTATGTCAGATTGGCACAGAGCCACTAAGCCAGCAGGTAGGTGGGGCCCACTTCATTTGGTGGGGCAGCTGGATGGGCCACGAGAACTGTTGGATCAGATGGGGCACATGGGGCATTCTCTCCTGGGATTTAGCTTTTGTGAAGGATCTGAGAAACGGCACAATACAGTGTAGATTTTTTCAATCTTCTCCTATATATTTTCAGCTGATTTTAGATGTATACTATGGTTTTGGGTATGAAAGAAGATGTAAAAAAAAAGTTGAGCACAAAAGGTTTAATGATTTTATTTTTTATCTTTAGAGTTGAACTTGAAGGTGATGAAGGTGATGATGTGCTTGGTAGTACTGAACGATAATGGGTTAAGACTTGAGACCCTTGTGAATCAGAGTACTGAGAAAATTCAAAATAGGGAAAGTTTTGCCTAGATTTCAAATCAGGACCCAAAAAAAAAAAAAAAAACCCCTCATGTTTCAAATCAGAGCTTAAGTTTTTCATTTACATTTCAAGAGTAACTAAGTTTTCCAACAATTATTTCCTCTATTTTTGAAAGACATTTTGAAATTTTCATATTGCCAAATTTTTTTTGTTAAGAATTCTTACAAAAAAGTAGGTACCCATACTATTATGTCTCACGGGAAAAGGGATGAGTTTGCTGTGACCAACTAATATCAAATCTAGAGTCTATTGTTTATTTGGAATTGAGCTCCACTTTTTATTTATGGCCAGCTAACCTTGCAGTAGAATATGTGAAATCCACATATGTAAGGGTCTCATCTAATAATTTTCGGCCAAAATTTATTATGAAGCTATTACTTCGTAAATCAAATCCTACGAGAGTCCCATCTAAGTCTCCACTTCATATCCTTCATTTTCATCCTCTTTTTTTTTTTTTTTTTTTTTCTATTCTTTCGCGAAAAGAATGCACTGCATTAGAAGGAATACAAAGAGTTACAAGATATACTTAAAGATCCTAACAGCAACAAAAAAAAACAAGCATCCTCAAATAGTAAAAAATAAATTAAAGCAATTTGCACTAGTGTTAGAAGAGGTGTTGCACTCCTTATAACCTTCAAGCATCATTCTATTTTATGCGATGTGCCCCTTGCTGTATACAAATCTCTTGTGAATAAGTCTCCCATATATGTAGAGGAAGGGAGTGGCGGAACACAATTTCTTGAGGTGGGGCTAATTTTGCTAGATGATATGCCACTACATTTGCCGATCTTCGACGTAAGGTCTCCTTCCATTCATTGATCTCCTTTAGAATTTTATCAGTTTGCTTCCAACTTAACATTAAAGGCTAAGGGATTGTGTCTCCAGTTTACCTAAAATGCCAAATAATGAAGGAATCTCCTTCAAGTATTAACTTGTTTATATCCTTCACTTTCATCCTTTCATTATGCCCTTCTTACAACCCAATTTACTATGAATTTTTAGGAATCTAATCCAAAGTAGGCAAACTAACCTCAAGGGCATATATGATCGGGTTATACTAGCTTTTTAAACTATCATCCACAGTCTGAGACCATCATTTCAGAAGTTTCAATCACTGAACGATGGCATGTCTAGCCTTTTGAATTGAGTTTTGGTTTAAAAATGGCAGTGGTTCTTGGCGATTTTGAGTAAAACTTAATTTCCTCTGTTAACGAATCTTATCAAGATATCGAGGTGTTAGTAGAGGTAATGAAAATAATTCTCAACACTCCCCTTGGCGCCTCAAAATCTAGGTAAGATTGGTTAGAGAAAATTTAGTATAGCTAGAAAAAAATTTGGGCCCCATTTGAAGTCAATATGGGTTCACTCAATTTGAATTAAAGAATTTAATCCAGTGTAATAGGTTACTTATGGGGGTCATGAGCAAGGGGAAGGTCTCGAATTATTGTCCGGTCAGAAATGTCTCGTGTAGGATGACCAATCTTTTGAATAGTACTGTAGGATCGGTATTTTTGTTGTCCATGATTCACAAACTCAAAGATGAACAATCCTAGTGTGCGAAATATCCTATGTAAATTACACCTTTAATAATTTTGTGAGGATTCCCATGGGGTCCACATGAAAAATCCAAATCACAAAAAAGAAAGGGTTTTCTTCTCTTATCTTTCTCAAATAGATGCATGCTGCATTTTCAGCCCCATCCTTCAAAGGGTCCTTGTTTGTGGATGGCAATTAGGATAAAAGATTCTGCAGGAGAATAAAAAAGTACTGAAATAAATGCACTAATTACAATGGGAGTTAGGTTCGAAACAACTATTAAAAATCTGAAATTCCAAAATACTTCATTGACATGTTTTAAAAATAACCAATATGACTAGGGGCCAACTCCAACTAGAGTGCGATCGCATGAGAAACTATAGATGAGAGAGGTACCACTTTAGTTCTAGTGAGAGTTAAGGATCCCTACTGTCTTTGCACTTGTTTGGTATCTCTATTCTGTTTTAGATAGACCCATCAAAATAGAGTCGCTAAAAAAAAAGAGTCATAATAAAAAGAGAAGTTAGAATCAAAAGGAGTGTTTCTTAATGCAATGATCTATGTTAAATAGACCTTTTATATTAATGATTGAAAGTTTTTCACAAATTTCTCGAGATTCACAAGGTACCAAGCCTTGAAAATTGACCCCATGGTCATGTTCAGCCTTTCAAAGAATCTAACGGTTTAGATCTTGTTTGAAGCCGATGTAATATAAAAAATACTATAAAATAGCTCATTTTTTTTGCTCATATCTCGAGATTTATGATCATCCAACGATTGAAATCTGGTCCCATAGCTAGGCTTGATCTTAAGAACAACAGTTTGGATCGTGATTTACTATTTCAAAAATAATTAAAAAAATTAGAAAAATATTACTACTGTGCGTGCCTAAAAATTATGGACTTGGTTTAGATGATGATGGGGATTAGTGAGATCCTGTTTGATTGATCGGGAACGTCTTTGATGATCTGAAACCTGAAAGGGAGAAGAAAACAGATGTCAGAGCCCGAGGCTGCTGTCAGCTAAAGGCACTCCGACGCCTGAGTTAGTGCAGTCACTGAACTAGGGGTGAAGTGGGGAAGAAGGTGTTAGCAGAATAACAGAGTATAGGCTGTATATTGCGTACCTGTTCATGGCTGACCATGCCAGTATATGTAGGAGGGAGTAGAAGGTTCCATAGTGGAGGTAGGTGGGGATACTTGTCCCATCAGCCCACTCCTAGGATCCTTAGTAGGGTAGGTGAGGATACTTGTCCCATCGGATGTCTCCTCAAATCCCTCACTTAAATGTAGACGTGATAGGGAAGGTCCCTTATCAGTATTCGGCTGCCACCTTATCTGTCAGGGGGCTCTGTAATGCAGCCATCCCATCTCATAATAGAGATTAGACGAACAACGCCCATCTCGGTCAAGTGGACCGAGATGGATATCACCGAGATCAGGCTTGCTTGAGGTCGGGTATTGTTACCAAGACGCTCGAGGCAGAGCCCAGAAAGAGCGCGGCCGGTACACTTACCGGGTCCAACTCCAACTCGGTACCAGCTGGCATGTTGCCGAGCTGGGTTAAATGAGGTCGGTGTAACCCCTAATTGGTATTAATGTCCAGGTAGAAGATCACCTCGGTATTAGATAATCACTCCCACACAATTGCCCCCTAGCTGCTGACCTCATCAGACTCTTAGGGCTGGATTGAGGTCAGGAGATAAAAACGTGGAAGCTTTTATGAGTACCGAGCTCGCAGCACTGTCTTTTGTAATTGGCCGCTGGTGTCGAGGTCTCATCATGACTTCATTTAAGGGCTTCATTACTCTGTCGCCAGCCCGTCTGCCAGAAGGCGGCGAAACCACTGCACCTGCCCGAGGTAATCAATCATTCTGATGGTGTTTACGGCAAAAACCATATTGCTCTCTCCACGTGGCAACGCCTGATTCGTCGTTCGGCCGTCCCAAAGCGATGCGCGCGCCTTTTGAGGCGAAGTGATGAGGCGTGCCCTTGGAATCCGAAAAGGCGTCCTGCTGCTTTATAAAAACAGCAGTCTTCTTCTTCCTTCATCTACTTTGGCATTCTGAATCTGGGGGAGACTCTGCTCGTGCGATTTTCTCAGACCACCTCTGTGTCTTCCTTTCCCTTCTGTCCCTCTGCTTCTTGTTCTCTGTAAGTCTTCTTCTCCCCTTATCTTTCCCCTTCAGCGCCTCTTTTCCAGTTTCTTCCTCTAGTTAGGATTTTTCTTTTGTCACCCATCCTCCAGTCCTCAAAACATGGGAATAGGGGTTTACCGCTACCTAGTTGACACCCCCAAGGCCATATTTAGGTTCAGGGAGACCTACAGCATCCCAGATGACGTCCGGATCAGGCTGGACGATCAGAAGGACCCGTGGGACGCTTTCTCCTACTGAGATGGGGCGATGCCCTTCCCATTGGTCTCGGTAGTTGAGGGAGGGGTAAAGTTCCCCATCCACCCACTGCTTAGGCGATGTCTGGCGATGTGGTACCTTGCCCCCTGTTAATTAATGCCGAATAGCTATAAAATCATAATGAGGATAGTAGAGTTGAATAGGCTCTTAGGTATCCACCTCGGTGTCCATGACATCGAGGAAGCGTACAACATTTGCAAGTCGACCGGGGAACCCAACAACTGTTATTACCTCCGGGGAAAACCAGAGATGGTCCCCTTCGTTACTGCCCTTGAGGACTCAATGCGCCATGCCGGGAGCGACAAGTTGTTCGTTACCGGTAACTGGGAGTTCGGCGCGGAAGAAACCGAGGCAGAGAGGAGGTACATGGTACCTCGTCACTTTGGGCGCCTTCCAAGTAAACACCGAGCTCAGATAGCTTGACTTTTATCTCTTTATTTATCTGCCGAACTGACGTACATTGGTCTGTTGTGCAGGTCTTAGTGAGAGGAGACAGGCGGCCTCACGCGACGGCTAGAAGAAGAACGCTACTTGGTTCGATGCCGTCCAACGCTACCAGGGGCACAAAGGCATGTCTGCTTAGTGCCTCATAGGATACCTGCCGAGGTACAAGCACTTCTATAAAAGACAAGGGGCTGAGTACCTTGAGGCCGGACCTCGTTACGCGCCAGAGGCAGTTGGGCAGCATCGGCCGATCTCACCACCTGTTACCAACCCGGACGAGGCGACCAAGGAGCATTAGCCCAGCCCTGAGATGGAGAGGGGTCGCCAAGATTTTCCCACCAACAACCTCCGGGAGAAACTGCTGGGCAAGCGGGCCTCTTCTTCCTCGAGGTCCGCTGATTCCTCCTCTAGGGATGCCCATAAGGCTCCTCCGGCCGGCTCCTCCCGAGATGACTCCATCGTGGTGAGGGAGGAAATGCAGACGAAGAAGGCGAGGGGCGAAGAGCCACGTCAGACCAAGCCCCGGAAGGAAAGGGCTTCTCGATCAACCCCGGCGGAGGAGAGGAGGGAGCCGAGGCAGCGAGAGGAGGAGCAGGAGGAGGAGCAGAGGGAGGAGGAGCAGTCCCTAATCCGCCGAGAAAGGCAGGAGGAGAGGGTGCCGGTGATGTCCAGAGGATAGGGCTCATCTCGGCAGGGCCCTGTCCAGCCTTTGGTGTCCCACGCCCTTGAGGCTGAGCCGTGGAGGCCATCTTTCCTCCTTGGGCCAGGGACGCCGCTGACCTCGGGTTACATGGTTGTCCCGCAGTGGCGGCCGTGTTGGCTGGTGCCTGTGCTTTTCCGGGAGACATCGACCGGTTCAGGAAAATGGAAGAGAGCGCGCTACACCAAGCTAACCTCTCGTCGGCCCTGCTGGTAAGGAATACTTGACGAGCTGTATGATTTTGCAGAGATGCTGTGTGATGCTAACCTTTGTCTCTCCTGTGCAGATCGTGCAGAGATCTCTAGTGGCACTGGAAAAATCCCGCCAGAGCTGTGCTGTGATTCAATCCCTGCAGGCTGATAAACAGAAGCTCGCAGCAGCTCTGGAGGGAAGTTCGGAGGAACTGAGGAAGTCTCGGGAGGAGTATGCCAAGCTGAATGCAGAGAATGAGGCAGCCATGGAGGAGATCACCAAGAAAAGTGCTGAAAACTATGGGCTCCAGGCTGAGGCGTACAAGATGGAGAAAAGGGCGAAATAGATGGAGGCCGAGATGGAGGCCTTGAGGAAGGAAAAGGCTGAGATCGACGCTTCACTGCAGGCCGAGCAGGAAGCCTCAGCTAAACTGAGAGCTGAGCTCAAGGCTTCCCGGCAAGCAGAAATCGATGCCTCTTTCCGGGATGGGTTGGCCCAGGCGACCAAGGAGTACAAAGATCAACTTGTGGGGCTGGGAGAGGAGCTTTTTGAAATGGGCTGCCTGGCGGTGCTCAGAAAAATGGGGGTCCCTGAGGATCACCCCATCCGCCAGGATCTGCCCAAGCTCCCCCGAGCCGAGCCCGAGTCGCCAGCCCCCTCATTCACCGAGGCCTCTCTTGACCATCCAGCTGGCGAGTCCCCGGTCTTAGAGATTCTCCAAGAGGCTCTCCAAGTCCCAGCTGCCGAGACCAAGTCTGCTGATCTCGGGGCCGATGTTACGGAGGCTCCTCCTGCTCCTATTGGTGGTGGTGAAGTCGGCGATGTTTCCATCATTGACATAGACCAGCTACCATAATGTTGTATCTTTCTTTTTCCTGTGCCCTTGGGGAGATTTTTATTTTTGTAAACGCAATCTTTTAACAGTAAATGAAACTGTTTCTTAGCTGTACACACATTTTTTATGAATGAAACCCTTTTTTGCTCCAATCTCTGTATAATGTGTGATGAATGCCTCCTCTTTTCCTGTTCTTTGGTGTTTTGGCTTTGTAACCTAGAATAAGTAAATGAGTAAAGGCAAGTAGTTGAGCTCGGCTCTACAGCCGAGCTTAATATACCAAGTTCCTAGAGGCGAATGTTTTAGTTAGGTTCCGTAACCATAACGAAGCATTGACCTTGGTAGAACTGGGGTGCATTGGGTCCTATGACCACGGCAGGATTCGGTTTTGTAATCAGAACTCGCAGTTGGTCCAATAACCGAGCTGAAGTAACTGTCTTCGATAACCGAACTGAGTGACGAGTCCTGTGACTGCGTTGAAATGCAAGCTGGTCCTATGACCGAGCTGCTAATGGCAAGTCCTGCGACCGTGCCGAAATGAAAGCTGGTCCTATGACCGAGCTATATGCTTGTGCCGAGTCCAGTAACTTGGCAAAGTTTGGGAGTAGGAGATAGATTGGAAAAGTAAAAACGAATTCTATAAAAAGAATCAATTTTATTAACTTTCCAAAAATCCAAGGACATTTCAAAAGTAGTATTTCTTGAGGTACGTGGCATTCCATGGACGTGGTAGCTCTCTACCCTCCATGTCCTCAAGGTTGTATGTAGACTGCCCAGCGACCGAAGTTATTTTGAATGACCCATGCCAGTTCGGTGCAAGCTTTCCTTCACTAGGATTCTTGTCTGCTGGAAGTGTCTTCTTCAAGGCCAGCTCTTCAGGTGAGAACTTCCTTTCTTTGACCTTTAGATTGTAACCCCTCGCCAACTGTTGCTGATAAGAGGCGAGGCGAATGGCTGCTGATTCCCTCCGCTCTTCAGCTAAGTCGAGCTCTGTGGCGAGGTTTATATCGTTTCGGCTTTGATCAAAAAGTTCTGACCTGAGGGTCGGTAAGCTGACCTCAAGTGGAATTACGACTTCCATTCCGTAGGCCAGGGAGAAGGGTGTAGCCGAGGTTGAGCGCCTTGGGGTAGTTCTATATGCCCAAAGGACACTTGGGAGCTCCTCTACCCATCTTCCTTTAGCTCGGTCCAGTCTTTTTTTAAGCCCGTCGAGCACTACCTTATTAGAGATTTCAGCCTGTCCATTGCTCTGGGGGTACGCTGGAGTGGAATAGTAGTTCTTGATCCCAAGCTCTTGACATAAGTTTTTGAAGAAGTTGGAGTCGAATTGAGTCCCGTTGTCCGAGACCAAGGCTCGAGGCACTCCAAATCTTGTCACAATGTTCCTCCATACGAAGTTTCTAGTATCCTTCTCGGTGATGGAGGATAATGCTTCAGCTTCTATCCACTTGGTGAAGTAGTCAGTGGCTACTATCAACCATCTTTTATTCCCCGGAGCTCGGTGGAGAGGTCCCACCAGGTCCAGTCCCCATTGGGCAAATGGCCATGGACTGGAAAGAGGACTTAGGTCATGTGCTGGTTGATGGAGAGAATGAGAAAACTTCTGACACTTCTCACATTTTCTGGCATAGGCCTGTGCGTCCTTCTGCATGTAGGGCCACCAGTAGCCGTGGCTGATAGCTCGGTAAGCCAGCGACCGACCTCCAATGTGACTGCCGCAGATCCCTTCATGAATTTCATAAAGGAAGTCCTCGACTTTGCTCGGGTGAACGCACTGGAGGTAAGGGCTATTGTAGGACTTTTTATAGAGCTTGCCATCTGGAGAGAGCCAGAACCGAGCTGCTTTCAGCCTGATTTTGTGGGCCTGATTTTTGTCCTCGGGAAGCTGGTCATCCTTGAGGTAGGAAATGAACTCGTCCATCCAGCTCGGACCGAGGTCGGTAAACATGATCTGCCAAGGTGGGTGGAGTTCTATACTCGGCCTGTCCAGTGCCTCCACTTCGACGGTCCTTTTTCTTCCTGCCTCGACAGCAAAGGCCAAGTTTGCAAGTGCATCGGTGTGAGAGTTGGAATCTCTACCGATCTGCCTGACTTCAGCTTTTTGGAACTAAGATAGAAGTTGCTTGGTGTGGGCTAGGTAGGCTGCCATTCTGTCGTCATGGGTCTGGTAGTCTCCATTGAGTTGGCTCGTCACCAGCTGTGAATCACTGAAGACCACCAGTTGTTGTGCCCCCAGAATTTTTGCACTGCTCATCCCTGCTATTAGTGCTTCGTACTCAGCCTCATTATTGGATGCTTTGAAGTCAAGGGTCAAGGATTGCTCAATGACAAGGCCCTTCGGAGATTGAAGGACTATGCCTACACCAGCCCTCTTGGAGGTTGATGATCCATCGACGAAGACTTTCCAAGATGAGTCGAGGGACTGTTTCCAGGACTGCTCCTGTTCTGTCTTGGTCTCGGTGGTTGCTCCCTCCTTGCCCCCCAGTTCGGTGTCGAGGTGGCTCGGTGCCGAACTAGGAGAGGTGAACTCCACAATGAAGTTTGCCAGCACCTGGGCTTTGATGACCGTTCTGGGCTGATATTGTATATCATATTGTCCCAGTTCAACAGCCCATTTGGACACTCTTTCAGAGAAGTCTGCTTTCCTGAAGAGGGACTTGAGTGGATGTTCGGTCATAACCACTATGAAATATGTCTGGAAGTAGTGGGAGAGCTTGCGGGAGGCACTGGCGAGTGCAAATGCAAGCTTATCCAATGGGAGGTATCTCGTTTTGGCATCCAGCAGGATTTTGCTTGTGTAATAGATGGGCTTTTGCTGCCTGTCATCTTCTCTTATGAGTACCAAGCTCACTGCATGGTCCGAAACTGCCAGATATAAGTATAAAACCTCACCCTGTGCCGGGGTGGAAAGCAGGGGAGGTGAAGAGAGGTATCCTTTGAGCTTCTGAAGGGCGCTTTCGCACTTCGGCGTCCATTGGAACCCTGAGCTCTTCTTGAGGAGTTGGAAGAAGGGACGGCATTTGTCTGAAGCTCTGCTAATGAAGCGGTTTAATGCTGCGGCCATCCCTGTAAGCCTCTGGATTTGCTTTGCCGAGGTCGGACTCTGTAGGGCCTGGATCACCGAGATCTGATCGGGATTGGCCTCTATTCCTCGCCTAGTGACCAGGCTGCCCAGGAATTTGCTCGAGTCGACACCAAATGCACATTTGGAGGCGTTCAGCTTGAGCTTGTATTGTTTGAGGACGGCGAAGGTTTGATGTAGGTCAAGTCAAGTGGTCCTGTGACCTTTTAGACTTAACGACCATGTCATCAATGTAGACCTCGATCGTCTTGCCGAGCTGGGCCTGAAACATTTTGGTCGCCAGCCTTTGGTAAGTGGCACCAGCGTTTTTTAACCCGAAGGGCATCACCTTGTAGCAGTAAATGCCTCTGGGTGTTATGAACGCAGTTTTTCTTAATCAGGCCCGTGCATCGGAATTTGATGATAACCTCGGTAGGCATCGAGGAAACTCATCCTATCGTGCCCGGCAGTGGCATCGATCAGCTGGTATATCTTCGGACGGGGAAAGCTGTCTTTGAGACAGGCTTTGTTGATATCGGTGAAGTCTACGCAGACCCTCCAACTCCCATTCTTTTTTTTGACCACAACCGTGTTGGCTAACCACACAGGGTAGTGGACTTCCTTGATCGCTTCAGCTTCTAACAATTTCTTGACCTCCTCGGTCACAGCCTCTGCTTACAGGACTCCCGACCTGCGAGTCTTTTGGACTACAGGCTTATGCTCGGAATCCACATTCAGCTTGTGGCACATGACCTCGGGGTCGATGCCTGGCATCTCATAAGGGGTCCAAGCGAAGACCTCCCTGTTCTGTAACAGGAAGTCAAGCATCTCGGCCCTCTCTTGATCCGCAAGCTGACTACCGAGCACGAAGAACCTCTCCGGATCGTTGGGATCGATCCTGACTTCGGTGAGGTCTTCGATGCTCTTCTGCTCGGGAGTTCGGCCAACAGCATCGAGCTCGGCCTCGAGCTCGGTCATATGAACTCACTGTGGCTCTGCTTCTTCGGGGACCATGGCCATGAGACACTCCTTGGTCATTTGTTGGTCGCCTCAGACTATGATGACTTCGAAGCCCCCGTCCTCGCTCTCCAAGGGGAACTTGAGCTTCTAGTGATGGGTGGAGGGCACAGCTTCCATGTTATGAAGCCATGTTCTTCCCATGATGGCATTGTACGGGGATTGGGCATCTACCACCAGGAAATCTGTTGTTATGGAGGCTCCTCCCACTTCGACCTTGAGGGAGATCTTCCCTTTGGAATACACTGTCTTGGAGCTGAATCCCAACAACGGGGTGCGAGCTTCCTGCAGGTCCTCCTCTTTCAGATTCATTTTCTTGAAGCAATCAAAATAGAGGATTTCCAAGGAGCTCCCGGGGTCCACTAGAATCCTCTTGACATTGAAGTTCTGCAACTTCATAGTCAGGAGAAGAGGATCATTGTGGGGTAGCTGAACCCCTGCCAAGTCTTTGTCAGAGTACCAAATCTTTGGTCTCTCTATGCGTGCCTTCTTTGCTGAGGGACCGAGCTCGGCCGTCATTACTTGTTTGCCGTGTTGGGCCCTCCTGGCCTCAGCGCGGGCCTGGTCACTGCCCCTAAGAGCGGAGGCCAAGTGGATGACGTCGATGGTCCCTACAGGCTCATCGCTACCCTGGTCGTCGGGGTGGCGTTGTTGAGCGTGGTTCACTCTGCCCTCTTCTTTGACGTGATCTCTGAGGTGCCTGTCTTTCACGAGCCTTTTGAGGTGTGCCTTGAAGGCATGGCAATCCTCGGTTCTGTGTCCTTTATCTTTGTGGTAGGCACAGAACTTGCTTTGATCTCGGGAGGCGGCGTCACTTTTCATAGGCTGGGGCCATTTGAAGAAGGGTTGGGCTTGGATTTTGCCGAGGAGCTTGTAAATGGGCTCCTTGAAGATGGTGTTGACGGCCTTGTAAGAGACGCCACTTGGTTTCGGCTTTGTGCTGCCTCCCGAGGTGGGAACAGAACGCGCCGCCGAGCTAGATGGCTCTCTGTTTCGGTCCGCCTTCCTCTTGGCGAGCCTCTTTTCCTTCTTTGAAGGTCGGCCCTCTGGCCAAAGGTTATGGCTCTCCCGAGCTCGGACTTCGTCTTCGTCTTGTTCAATGTACTGGTTCACTCGGGCCATCAGTGCTTTCACCGAGACCACGGGGAACCGCACCAGTTCCTTCCGAAGCTCATTGCCCGGCAACAAAGCTTGTTGGAAGGATTTGATGGCCACTTCGTCGTTGGCATCTTCGATCACGCTGTAGATGGTCCAAAACCTCTTGGCGAACCGAGTAATATTGTCAGTCGGCCTCATTTTGATTGAAATCAGATCGGCGTCAGTCTTCGGGATGACCCGGTGTGCTTGGAACTTCTCGACGAAGGAATCTCGGAGCTGTCGCCAGCTCGAAATTGATCCCTCGGAGAGTGCACAGAACCACCGAAGTGGGAGGTCACCCAGGTGTTGACACCAAAAATGTCACTTTGCCTCTTCAATATCAAGAAAGCTGCATGAAGTCGCAACCTGCCATAAATAGACAATGCAATTTCTCCAAAAAATCAAATCTTTTCAGAATCAAACAAAAACTGCAAGATCCTTCAAGATAGCCAAGAGAAGAGTACAAATGAAGTTTCGGGCAATTTCAGAATCATTTGGCCTAACTTCGCTTCTCCGACAGCTAAAATGGCGCTCCCGGCGGCGACATCATCGGAGACGTCAAAACTTCGATCAGAGCCTACAGATGACTCCAGCATGTCTCAAAAGGGCTCCATGCCAAATTTCAAGTCAAACCGACAACGTTTGACCCTCCATCAATGCTCGAGCAGCAAAATCAAGCCTCCCGGCGGCGGGAACCACCGAAGCCTTCGCTCATCAAACCAAGTGCATGAGTGGCTTCAACATGCTTCCAAAAGGCTGCACGTCAAATTTCAGGTCATTCCGACAACGTTTGACCAGGTTTCGATGCTCCGAGAGAAAATCAAGCCTACCGGCGGCGGAGCAACCCGGGACCATGAAATCCAAAACGGAGCCCATGGAACGTCTCAAAATGACTCCAATAGGCTCCCCGTCAAATTTCAGGTCAATCGGACATCGTTTGGCAACATATCAAAGCTCGGCATTTTCCCCGCAGCAAAATTAAGTGAAGCATCGATGGGACCCCAAACGGCTTCAAAACTCAAACAAAAGCCTATGGTTGGTCTTATTTATTGCTCAGGAGGCTTCACCTCAAATTTCAGGTCATTCCGACATCGTTTGACCAAGTTTCAGCTTCTGGCGGAAAATCAGCAGCTCTACGCGACAAAGTCTTCGGCTTTCCCGGAAAATTGGAAACTTTGCACTCTAAAAATGCAAGGATTCTCATCAGGTTTTCTACAGGGAAATCAAGCCAATAAATGAGAAGAAATGTCAGGAAAAATACAGAAGAAAACGGCGACGAAAAAGACCACAAAACGGACCAAAAACAGGGGAAAAACCCCCAGGGTCGCAGCCCGCGACCATGGCCCAGGGTCGCCGGCGACCCTGGCCCATGGTCGCCGACCCATGGTCGCCGGAGACCATGGCCCATGGTCGCCGGCAACCACGGAAGTCCGGGTCACCGGATTTTTCGCCGGTGACCCGTTTTTTCCGTCCCTTTTCACGTTTTACGCGTTTTGGCCCCTGTGGTTCCCTGAAATTGTGATTTTTAATGCTTGAAATTGACTCATATCCGACGACATCTCGGATCCGCCGTCAAAAGCATAAAATCATCAGTGATGGCTCCAAGATCGCCAACCGGTCGACCAAAAAAAGTGCTCTTTCTGTCCGACTGATCAAGAAATCGACAAGACAGATGTCACCGGCCCGCTCTTAGCTATCAATGTCTGAAGTTACATGTTCATCCGATGTCGATCAGCATGAAGATCCATCGATGATCATCGCCAGAAGAATTCCAGAAGACACGGCACGGCCCGCGACTCTTCGACTGCTCGGCGACCAATTAATGTGGTTAATTGGCTAGCTTTATTGCAGTCATTAATTCATTTCTTTGGACGGCCCAATCAGAAGCAAGCATTTGGGAGTTACAAGTCAATTGATTCATGGCATTTAACCCATGAAACTCCTCCCATTATGGTAATTAAGGTGATTAAAAGCCCTTAATCTCCATCGGCCAATCAGATTCAAGGAAAAAGGAGTTACAAAATCAAGAAATAAATCTTGTAACTCCTCCCATTAAAGCCATTAAAGCCCATAAACTCTCCTAAATGGCTACCAAAAGCCTATAAATAGGAGAGCATTCCATTGAAATCCAGATCGATCAATCGGAGATCACTTCCAAAGCACCACAGATCCAGAAATCTGAGAGAAAGAAAAAGAGAGAAAAACTCTGCTGAAGTTCTGCACCGGCCACCACTACAAGGTGACAAAAGTCCCTTGGGGGGTACCCCCCCAAGGTCCTTGCCTTCTCCCGCTTCCTCCAATGGCTTAGACGTGGCTTTTTCAGCCCGTCTACTTAGCTTTTTATTGGACATAGGACCTTCTCTTGGTCTTTGTCCTCTAAAAACCTGAGGTTATAGCCAAGCCAAGCGAATCAAGAGCATCCTCTGTTCTCATCTGCATGGATGAGGGCGAAGCCCACACATGGCTTGCGACCGTCAATCTTAACGAGTCCCCCACAATCTCCTGAGAAGTTAGATCCTCCTTTTCTTGCTTTTCATTGTAGTTTGTATTTTTCTAAAAGAGACAAAAATCACAACTCTTGTCTTTCATTATTGATGAGAATTGTAAATCGGCTATAAACGCCAAAATCGGCTATAAATGCCAAACAAAATCGCCTTTCACGGTAAACCAAGAAAATGTCTCTTTTCTTAAATATTTGTGCAATGGAAAACTTGAAAGAAATTGATTTCCTTTTTACTTGCGAAGGTTGATCTCCGGATTACCACTTGCAATTCCAAGTAAAATAGAAAATCTGGCATACCCACACGAAAGAAATGTTGATGCACGCTTCATGCCCCCCGGGCGCGAAAGGGCCGGACCCGACGGACTCCCACGTCCGCCGACCTCGGTAGCACCCACGGCATTCGGAGCGCGTTTCATCACCAGGCTGGAGGAGAAAACCTTGCAATCGAGGTTGCCGTCACCACCAAACACTGACATCTTCTGGGTGAAGTGTCGGAGGTGCGCCTCGGGGTCCGAAGTCTCGTCATAAAGATTGAACCGCGGGACGCTAAACTTATGAGGGAGAGGATGATCTCTGATTTCTCGAGTAAATGGGGATGTGCCGTGGTTGTCACTGTTTTTGGTAGCTAACCGACCTCGAGTGAGGCTGGTGTACTCCATGTTCTGCTGCACGGCCAGCTTGATTTGCTGATCAATATAGTCAGCCATGTCGGGGTCGGCCTCGGTCTTCCGCCTTTGTTTCTGGCGCTGCTGCTGGTCAGCGCTGGCATGGGTGTTACTCGAGCCCTCTTCGCGAGCTCGGTCACGCCTTCTATTTATGATTTGCCTCAAGTCCGGCCGAGCTCTGGGACCCTTCCGAGCTTGCTGCCGAGGTGGAGGAATGTGTGAGGTCCCAGGCGGGGCTCTGTCCTTTGCCTCGAGCTGTCACTGGAGCTGGAGGATCTGCTCTTTTTGCTCTTGAATAAGGCGGTTTTGAGCCTTAATCGCCTCAACGTGTGCTTTGTCCTCTTCCTGCAGGACCAAGTCGTCGTCGCCCTCGTCGTCAAGGTGCACGTGGTCCTCCTCCATGTGGTCCTGATGGCTAGACTGGTGCAGATCAGAATGTACTGGGGTCTTGTCCCGTTGGGACTGTCCTCGAGGAGGAGCATCCTTTCGAGGCAGCTCGGTGAAGACGATATCCAGACGCGGACGATCTGCCTGAGAGGTAGTTGGTCTGACCCTTTCCAGCACAGGTCTGTGATGAGGGAGTGTTGCTGCACCTCTCGAAGGTGAAGGAGTCTGAGTGACAGGTGATCCCACACTCCTCATTCTAGATTCTCCGCCAACCCTCCTCTGCTGAGGGTTGGGAGGTGTTTGTCTAGTTACTCGTTCCTGGTTCATTACCAGCGCTCCCGCTTGGTTCGTCACCAGTGGAGGAGGCATGAGGGGCAGGAATGTCTCTAGCTACTTGGACCTGGATGGTCCGGCGATACTCTTTCCCTTCTTAGCCTTTGGAGGCATGGCTGTTAGGATGAAAATATGGATTTTCTAGATCGTTCCCACAGACGACGCCACTTGTGCGTGCCTAAAAATTACGGACTTGGTTTAGATGATGATGGGGATTAGTGAGATCCTGTTTGACTGATCGGGAACGTCTTTGATGATCTGAAACCTGAAAGGGAGAAGAAAACAGAGGTCAGAGCCCGAGGCTGCTGTCAGCCAAAGGCACTCCGACGCCTGAGTTAGTGCAGTCACTGAACTAGGGGTGAAGTGGGGAAGAAGGTGTTAGCAGAATAACAGAGTGTAGGCTGTATATTGCGTACCTGTTCATGGCTGACCATGCCAGTATATGTAGGAGGGAGTAGAAGGTTCCATAGTGGAGGTAGGTGGGGGTACTTGTCCCATCAGCCCACTCCTAAGATCCTTAGTGGGGGTAGGTGAGGATACTTGTCCCATCGGATGTCTCCTCAAATCCCTCACTTAAATGTGGACGTGATAGGGAAGGTCCCTTATCAGTATTCGGCGGCCACCCTATCTGTTAGGGGGCTCTGTAATGCAGCCGTCCCATCTCATAATAGAGATTAGACGAACAACGCCCATCTCGGTCAAGTGGACCGAGATGGATATTACCGAGATCAGGCCTGCTTGAGGTCGGGTATTGTTACGGAGACGCTCGAGGCAGAGCCCAGAAAGAGCGCGGCCGGTACAATTACCGAGTCCAACTCCAACTCGGTACCAGCTGGCATGTTACCGAGCTGGGTTAAATGAGGTCGGTGTAACCCCTAATTGGTATTAATGTCCAGGTCAAAGATTACCTCGGTATTAGATAATCACTCCCACACAACTACTCATGGACAAATCCAGATTTGAATATGATACATCAATGGTTGATACTGTTTTGCAAACATCTTTAGATCCACAAGGTATCAAGCCTTGAAAGTTGACTACATGGCTGTCTTTAACCTTCCAAAGAGATCTAATGATTTAGATCTTGTGTTTGGGGCCCCTAGATTCTATAAACTTATGTCCAATGGCTCATGATTTTTTACAAATCTCGAGATGGATGATAATCAAACGGCTGAAATTTGGTGTCATAGCCATGTTTGGTCTTGTGAATGGTTTGGACCTTGATTTACACTATCATATTAAAAAAAAAAAGCGGACTGGAGTGTTGTGGTTTAAAACCAGTGTTCACTTGCTTGTTTTTTTCTTTCTTTTTATAATTGCCTCTACTTTTCAGGTGGCTCATTTTGGGGGCCGTGGTTTTAAGAGGGATTGTCTCTACTTTTCTACATCGAGTAGAGGAATAAATACACGGCTAAACGCTTCTATTATCAAAATTTCTATCCGTTTTAGAGATCGAGAGAATTTAGAGGGAAAAAAATTAGAGATACCAAACATGGGTTTCAATTCTTGGGGCAAGTGGAGTCCTACACACATTGCTACAACACTTTTATTGGGTAGGAGCTTGGTGATGAGATTGGGGGATCGAATGATCTCAGCCCCACTTACCTATGCATGGTGATGGATGATCGAAACATTATCCTAACCACTTGATCAATAGCCCATAATCTTCCACTATTGAAAATAAGTGTACAATCAATCAAATGGTCCAACCCCATTAATTAGTATGTGGATGTTCTTACTTTCTGGTCCATTTGGATGGATCATAAGGTGTGCCCACTAGGCATTTGTATATGAGCCCTGCTACTTGTCCCGGGATTTAATCCCAGGACTTGTCCCGACTCCACGTGGGAGGGGCAAAAAGGTCATTTGCCATTAAATCCCGGGACAAGTAGACTTTTTGTTTGTATATACTGAGCTCATGCGCTTGGCTTAGAATTTTCCCTATAATGATAAATAAATATAAAAAGAGTGAAGCTATTCTGGGCCTGAATTGTCTTAGCCTGGTTCTTAAATTGCAGGCCTATAAAATTTATGTTCTGCCCTTCATTCTGCAGTCTTTTCAAGAGCCTGACTGAGCCAGGCCTGATAAAAAAACTTTCATCCTAACCTTGGGCTTTAAAAGGCAAACCTTCATTTTGCAGGCTTTTTGAGGCCCAAGCAAGGAGGGTAACCCTCCAAAGTGGGCCCTAATTACAGCCCTATAAGGGCTTGGACTCCTTTGAAAAGCTCAGTCCAAGCTGCCAAGGACTCTCCCCTTCCAAGTTCCGATTCCATCTCAGGTCAGTAAATCACTCCCTCCAGATCTTCCCCTCAAAACAAACAGGAGAATGCAGGGAGCATCAACAGGCATTGGCTATGGACTCAAGTACCAGGTTTTTTTTCACATTACAAACCCCTCCCTTCCCCTCCCAAAACCCTAAATCCATCTTCCTCATCATCCTCTTTCTTCCTCCTTCTCTTCTCTGCAGGCAAGATGCATCACAGACGTCAAAGCAGACTTCGATCACACCACCTTCCTCGCGGGAACCCTCAGCCTCAAGGAAGAAAACGAGGTTGGTTCCTCTCATCCCAAACCCTAGAATTCGAAATTCGACATTCCCTTCAATAACAATGCTCAAGATCTCTTCTTTTATCTTCTTCTTCTTCTTCTTCTTCTTCTTCTTCCAGGTCCATCTGATCCGTCTCTCGGCCCCTGGAACCGAGCTAATCTGCGAGGGCTTGTTCTCTCACCAACACGAGATCTGGGATCTCGCCTCCTGTCCCTTCGACGAGCGCATTTTCTCCACCGTCTTCGTCTCCGGTAATCCCTTGCATCTTCTTCATCTTTGTGTTTTGTGGGTTTTTATTGTATCTTTGAAATGAGGAAACCATGGGTCTGTATTGAACTATTTTGGAAAGTGGTATTTTGTATTTTAGTGTCATTGAAGCCTAGGATTGAAGATTGATTGATTGTTTCTATTGCTGTTATTTAAGGCGAAACGTATGGGGCTGCTGT
The DNA here is from genome assembly GCA_028538565.1 of Umbellularia californica. Lineage (NCBI taxonomy): Eukaryota > Viridiplantae > Streptophyta > Magnoliopsida > Laurales > Lauraceae > Umbellularia > Umbellularia californica. Next base: position 15,623,925 of record JAPQWN010000008.1, on the reverse strand, counting down.
CTGGAAAATCCCTGAATTGTATGGTCAGTCAAATTCCCCACAGTTGGAGCAGCTTGTCTCCCTTGATGCTCATTCTGGCAAGATCAAATGGTGGGTTTCTTTTATTATTATTATTATTCTTATTTTTTGCGATTCGCGGTTAGAATGTTTCATATGTAATGTCCATTTGCCACTACAAACTTGATTTGTTTCATAGGATAGACTCCATATATTTTTTCAGTAGTACTTTTGCTTCTCTTGCCACAGTTACATTTTTGGATGTATGATTGCCGGTCATGTTGAACTTAGGCTTGTAATTCTCCATCAACTTCCAAATTCCATCGTTATTATCGGGATTGTTGCCTTTGCAAGTTTTGCTCTTCTGAACAACTTTTTTTTTTTTTTCCTTTTGAGTGCAAAAGAACAAATAATCTATCAGAATAGATAGCTAGTACATAAAGAAAACACAGGTAGAATAGGTTAATATTAGACAACGAACTCAGGAAACTACAAGACTAGTGAAAACGACTACAAGGCATTGGTAAGTACCATATCGAAACGGCCAACCAAATCTGCAACTCCATTTACTTTCCTAAGAAAGTGACTGAATTCCACATGAATGATTTGCAAATCACAATTTCACTTAGATGAAATGCATCTTCCATGGCCTGGCAGCTATAGAAAGCATCCACGAAATGCATTGCGTGAATCATCTCTATGATGACCAGCTTAATCTAATCAAGTTTGTTTAAAGTGATGTCCCAATTACTCTCCACCCATGATATGTTTTAGCTCACAACTTCACCAAAGGTCTTGGACTGCTTGGTTGATCTCCCCTTTCTAGTTCCTCGAACCTATGATGCCCCAGATATGGATACAAAGATCAAGGATAGACTCTGCACTTTCTGAAATCAGAGACAAACACAAATATGGTTACCCTATCCATAACAAGAAATTTCATTCTTCATATTAAGATTTTTATTTTCACCTTCATTGCATTTCTAAATTAATGACTTTCTAACATTCTTTATTTTGAAAGTAAGAAAGCTAGTAGAACTCTCTGTGTAATGGGCTTAGTAATGTAGGATACGCTGAGACTGTATCTTACAAGTATTATTTTGTGCAATACTAAGTACGAGTATCAGAGTCATATCCTCTTGATACGGGTATGCTAGGCACATACACGTATGCACATATCATGGCCTTGAACACCCTCCAATTCTTCTTATATGGGATATTTACATTCCCTGAGATTCAACTCCATACCGCAAACTGTGTCTAATTATCTCTTGTAAAAATGCCCTTTTAAACCAAGCAATGATTGCATGACACTTGGTTAGCTCATCTCCACAGCCTGCCCCGTGTAGATCCTCTGTGATATATCTGACTCATGTCTAAAACCCTTTCTTTTTTTATATGATTTCTCGAAGATATCAAAATATACTACACCCTGGTACTAAGTTGTTATCAAAGTTGACCATCTCAATTTCTTTTCTCTCAAATCTATTAAATGTGCACTCCATATGTTCTTTCATTGAACTGCTAATTTTTAACTCATTTCACTCAAATGCCTTTCCTTAAAGTTCTAGCTTATCATTTGCTTTATTTCTTTTCTAACTAATTAGCAGCACATCGTCCACAAATGGGATACACTATGAAGCATCATCCTGAAAATCTTCAATGACAGTTTCCATAACCAAGACAAATAAGTAGGGTCTGAAAGTGGATTCTCACTGCAGTCCATCTCCAAGAGGGAACTGAGATATGGTCCCTCATATTCTCAAACCTTTTGTCTCGTTCATACATCTCGTCTGTGATATCAATGTATTCATTAAGAACGCATTTTTTCTTCAATGTCTGCAAAATTAATTGTCCCAAGAGTCAAGACCCTGTTGTATGCCTTCTTTCAGTCAATAAAATCCATATGTAATTCGACAAGAGCCCATGGCAGAGTGGAAGGTCCTCACTATTGCTATGTTGAGGTTATGGGTTCAAAAGTCATGTTACCAATCAAGAAAAGAAGTAAAACAAATTGTAATATTTCCTTTCCGCTAACTTTTCCATGGGTTGTATGCAATTTGCTGTTGTTTCTTTTGTATGATTGTTAAAACTCTAAGTATCACAATAGATGAAGAATGTTAACTGATTTTATCATTAAAAAACAAAACAAAAAGAAAGTTAACTTATTGGCAAGTGATTTATATTATTCTAAAGTTAACTTATGGGCAAGTAATTTATATTATTCTAAATAACTTAATCCAACCCTTGAGACACCACCTACTACATGGATCGACACTCTCCTTCATCTTGATTAAAGTATTTACACTGTCGAATTCAATAACTTGAAGTTGCACTCACTGACGTTTCGACCCTTAAAATGAATGGTCATCTTCATCTGATCAGGCTGCAGCCCTTCCCAAAACAACATGAGGCCGGGTCACTCACACGCACATATGGATTTGTCTATATCATAGATATGCAATTTTAACTTTTAACTGCTGGAATAGGGGTTTATTAAATTACCGACACCGTTCTTATCATGTTTCTCTGATTATTTTACTTACTGTATTATTTTGTCAACAGCATTCTTTGGTGGCCTTCGGGAAAGTATGACAAACTGATCAGCATTGACGAGGAGAATCTTTTCTTGTGGAGCTTGGATTCATCAGCAAAGACAGCAAAGGTGTATCCTCTATAAATCTCTGTGTGATCTATCTAGGGTACTAATGCTTAATTCAGTGCATTTGTTTAAATTGGTGTGCTTTCCTCTCTTGAAGCAGATTGTTACTGATGCTTGGAGGCTTAATTCTAAGAAAGCTTTATGTTAATTCATTTTTCTTCATCTATACCTACATTTTGATACAAAGCAGTACCAAATTTTCTCTATATTTTGAACATCTTGCTGCTTAAATGGAGTTCCTAAAGGGAAAAGAAAAGAAAAGAACTTTTTGCTTAAAGTGTCCTGTGCACCGCCATTTTTTTTTTCTTTTTCCTTTTCATTTGTTCCCCTTGAACAGAGTTGTACGAGGACTCAGTTTTTATTATTATCTTTTTTTTTTTTTTTGTTTTTTATAATTTTTTTGAGGGGTTAGGGACTTGTGTGTGAACGCAGTTCACTTTATATTGAAAGGCCCTATGCTAATTATTCTCACTTTTTCGTGTTCATGTGCCTATCAGTTTGAGTTATAGTGAAAGAATGGGGAAACTAGAGAGGCATCATAAAAAAAATTACTAGAAAAAAGGACTATGCCAGAAACCAATGAGGAAGCATGTTAAAGGCAATCGTGTAAATGGCTGCAAAGTGAACACAATCACAATTCATGGTTTGATAACCTAGGGAGTAGGAAACTCTTTGTAGCACGGTCGTCATTTTCTACATTTAAGCTTAGGACTTTATTTATTTTATGTGGTATATGTTTTGGGATCATGGTATATGTTTTTAAGGTGTTTATATATATTTATATATATATTGTAAAATGTGTTTAAGGGCATTTCTCCAAACTTTAAAAAACTATTTGTTTCCAACCTTTTTTTCCTTTGAACAATCTTTTATTCAATGAATGTTTTCAGTTGCCAAAGTTTGGATTGTGCTTTGGTCATAAAAACTTAAACCTATTGCGTTCTGGAAATATCTTCAAAATTTCACATAGATCATCATTTATGTCGTCATCAAAGCCTTATCATAGCTATCTGGGTACGGGTTTGTGGGTTCTATTTTTCCACTCAACCCTTTTAAAGCCATTTTTCTGTAACTCCCCAAGCCTGTAATTCTCTTCTTACTCTACTTTATACAAGGTCTTCATTAGTCTCCCCCTTTTAGTTCTATGAACTTGTAAGTTGTAACCCTTCAATACATTGTACTTTCATGTTCATTTTCTAGGTCAACAGACAGAATTTAATCATACTGTAGTCCTTGTTTATCCTCCTTGTAGTGTCAGGTAGGCCCTGTAAATGCCTGATCATATGATTCTGCTATTGCTTTAAATTCAGATTATGTTGTAGTTTTAATTTCATTCTAACATCCAGTCTAGGGTGCCATATGATTCATGCATGGACATTCTAGTTTCCCAATGCCTTTCTGCTTAGACGTTGAACTCTTACTGCTGGTTCTTATTCAGGTCTTTGTAAATTTAGGTGCAATCACAGGAATCTGTTGGCATGCTGCATAACTTGTCTGGCGGAGTATGGGACCCTCATGACCAGAATGCTGTTGCAGGAATATGTGACTCATCAATCCAATGTTGGGATCTCCGCACAATGAAGTATTCTCTTTCTTCTAATACAATATCCTCCCAATTACATTCTTACAAGATTTGTTATTGATTGCTGCCTGAAAATGCCGTTTTAATGTTTATGAAAATTGAGTTGTTTATATTGGAAAATTTCTCTTCAAATGTTCCATATTCATACCATGTCTGAGTACAAGTAAACTCGGCCATGTTGATTCAACTTGTCACATACCGAGTCGATTCACCCGTGTCTCTTCAGTCGATTTGTATGGGGAAAAGGGTCAAATCTAATTATTTCCCCAAATCTAATTATTTCCCCAATTTTCTTCTTATGAAAACGAAGGTGGATTTTGGGGTTCATTTGCACTAATTTTAGATTATTCAAATCATAATTTGTGGAAGATTGAAGCATTTTGAGATCAAAGGAGATGTTCATCCTGCTGAATGAAAAGTAATGCAACCACATATTATTACTTGAATGCATTTTAAATAATTTAAACACATGGGGGCTTATATCTGTAGGATATCATTTTCTGATTAAATTTTTTTTTTCATATTTTTTAAAGTTTTTGGGGAGCTAGGTTGTGAGATGGCCAAGTTGACTGGACACCATGGTGACTGAGTTGTGCCCCGCGCCCCCAGTCTGAGTTTTAAAACCTTGCATGTAAGATAGGTTTTATTTAGGTGCTATTCATGCAATTACATAAGGTTTTTTTTTTTTTTTGTTCCTGTCTGAATGGGCAATGATGTCAGATATGCCTAATGGTTTTCAAAATTAGACAAATCTGAATTGACTTGTCCAAGTCATATCAGATTGGTCCCCACTTAGTCACATTGAATCGAATGGGTCTCGTGTTATTGGTACAGTTGTTTTGTGTGGTTCAGCTGAATTGTATCAGTGATGGTGGTGACTGAGTCTTTTTATCACTTGGGATGCCAAACATCCTTCAATGTCTGTACATGCAGTCAGTACCGGATTCTCACCTTCTCGTTTCAGATCTGAGTATAGATTGTATAGCAAGAATGCGTAGGTTCTTAAAGTCATTGAGAGTTTGTTTGGGGTTTTAGTTTCATCCCAATACTATGCTTCTTTTGTGTGTGTTTTCACAGCTGAGAAATCTTGTTGTGCATGATTTCACTATGAAATCCTGTTGTGTGTGATTTCTCTCAGAAAGACGAACTCTTATAAGCATCTCTCATATTGTAAGTTACCAACATTATCATGCATCCAATTCCTTGTCACGACTAAATTGGGGTTAACTAAATGAATTCTATTTCTTTATTTTGACATATCCCTAGCCAAATCCTTGGATAGGTTGCACTTCTTCAAATCTATTGTTACCACTTCCATCCATGTCCTCCACACCCTACCCCCTATCCCTTGGTAGTCCATCAATCTGCATAGAAAATCTTTTCCTCACTAGCTTCATTTCTGGCTTGCGTTGGACATGTCGAAACCATCTCAAATGAGTTTCTCTTATTTTATTACCTATTGATGTACCCTTAAATGCTCCCGAAAGTGCTCATATCTTTCCTAGTATTATCAAACATCAACCTCAACGTTCTCATCTCCGCTACACTTATTTTGTGCATGTCTTGCTTCTTAATTGGCTAATATTCTGCTCCATAGGTCATAGCTGGTCTAGTCATTGCCTTGTAAAATTTTCCCTTCAATCTTGTTGATATGCGCCGACCACAAAGCCCTCCAAAAGTAAGTCTCTTTCTTGACCATCCGACTCTTATCCTATGTTTGACATCTTCCTTAATCTTTCCATCCTTATTATTATCGAGCCAAGGTATCAGAATTGATCTCTTGGTGGTATCTATTGAGTTTCAGCTCTTTGTACATCCCTACTGAAGTTACAGTCCATATATTTACTTTTGTATGACTTATTTTAAAGCCCTTGGATTCTTAAGCCTCCCGCCATCTGTCAAGTTTTTCATTCATACCATTTTTCGATTCATCCACCTACCTATGATATGAGGATACTTGAAAATGGGCAATGTATTGTGTCGTAGGTATCCTATACTTTTTGTGTAAAATTCATGTCCTTGCCATGTTATCCATGTTGGATCTAGCATCATTGTCACCAAGCTATATCATTTACAAGCAACATACACCAAGGTAAGGCTTAGTGCTAACCATTGATGTGAACCTATGGTCTTTGGAAACTCACCTGCCCCTTCATAGATAATTCTTGGACTCATTACTGCTCTCTCATACACGTCTTTAATGATTCCATTATAACCTTTTGGGACACTCATTTTTTCTAAAACTCATCAAATTAAATCTCTAGGTACATTGTCATAGGCTTTCTCTAGATCGATGAAGACCCTATGAACATTAGCATGCACAGCATGCTTAATGTTTGTCACTAGGAATGGCAGAAATCCTGCAGTATCTACTTGTATTCAGCACCAGATTCTATAGCTCATTTCAGATTTACATATTTGTTAATAGACTGTATAACATTTATGTATGGGACTATGGGTTGTCAAGTCATTGAGAGTTGATTTTGTATGGCGTTTTACATTTTGACTTTTATATGAGTCTTTATTCATATTTAGTTCTTTATTTATTATTATTATTATTATTATTATTATTATTATTATTATTTTATGGCTGATAATTCCTTCTGTGCAACATGATATCTCTTTCAGGAAGACAAACTCTATTGAGCATGCTCATGTACGCAATGCAGACTATAATCCCAAGAAGCAACATATACTTGTGAGTACAGGCGGCCAGATGCTTTTGTTTATGAAGCTAAGTCTTTTAAAGTTTGTAAGGATTCAGTTACTATCTATGTGACTCCTAAAAGCAAAAGGAATCATTATGAGTTTCTCATCTCTCATTTTTTTATTGATCTATTTTTATTATTTTTAAAATACCGAAAAGTACTTCATTTAGGTAGTATTTGTAACCTATTCGAGATGTTAGATATTCTACTCTCAAACTTAATGGGCTGGCTAGATTCTAATATTATTTGTGATCAAAGCATTGCATAGATGCCCACACTCATGTGTTTTCATGGCTGATTGTGGATAGAGAAACAACTTGACCAAAAACTGATAAGACTGAACAAGCTAAAGTATTTATACTGATGGAACTTGGCTAAACTGCAGAAAAAGGACTTAGCACAAGAATAGACAAGCCTAAGTGAGCTAAGGGCAGTTGGACAACATGTCGTTAGGAAATGGTTCAACCCAAATAGGTAAAAGGTTATATTTCGGATCAGAGTGACCAGGAAGGCAGTAGGGCAACGAATGCATGCATGACGACCCAGTACATCACAATCATAGATCCTGTCACCCAAGGGAGAAGCAGGGTAATGGCTGCACGCTAACACCCAAAATGTGACTTACATTAGTCAAATTGCTAAATTAGGGCTGGGTAGATCAGGTATGTATGACAATTGTCTCAACTGCCTAAGTGAGATGCATGCTCAAAGCACGTGAATAAACATAATGTAAAGGTATATCCAATCATCAGATAATTTGGCATTCAATGGAAACCATAGCCAACCTAGGTCTTGGATTGCCATTTGCACGCAAATACAATACTATTTGACCCTATGCATTCCTAAGATCCTTAGTAAAAAGTAAAAAAAAAAAAAGATCCTGAATGTCCTTGGTAATAAGTACCTTAGTACTTCCGATAGTAATTCGACATTCTAGGTCTTAGTTGCATACGCTCAACTTAAGGATTGTACTATGCATGATTCCAGACAATCCCCGGAGGTGCTTGTCAGCTGACACAATAACCCACCAAAGTCTCAAACTTAAACAGTTAGGGTGAGTACAAGTTCTAAGGTACTTACTGGAAAGAAGGGTACAACAACTCTGCAAATGTGGGTTGAGCTTGACGGTGAGCTCACTGGGGATGCAGGGGGCAATGTGCCCCTTCTGTGGGTTCGGAGGCAACCTAGACAGGTTTCCAAGGGAATTTTTTAAGGGTCTTAAGGGAAAAACTCAACGGAAGTCCCAATATCTAAGTCAAAACTCTAACCCTATGGTCCAAGGTTCCTAAAGAAAACCGGGGGTTTAAGATGCACTAATTGCTCAATTAGTGTGGCACCTAAAAATGGATAAGCATGAGGGGCAAACCAAAATATAAGAAAGAAAAAGGGGAAATCCGGACCTTCTGAAATGAAATAGATGAACCGCCGAGTGAACAAAGGCGAATCTTCGAATTGTTTAATGGCTAGCTGAGAGGGTGGTACGGCTAGCCGCACTAGTCCCCCATGGCTAGCTGTACAAACCAAATTTGGTTGTCCTGCTTCAGAAAGCAGTCAGCAGTTGGCCCCGTTTTGGCCATTTTGGGTCCTTTTCAGCCATTTCCTTTTGGGAAACCTTGGCTGGGGTTCCAATACATAATAAAGGTTTCTAATTAACCAATTTACACAGTAATTGAGCTTAAAACAGAGGTAACTGACATATTGAATGATAAACATGAATCAATGGAAATCTAGACTACATTCAATGAAATTCAAGGTGAACTCTTGCATTGGGTCTCCTAGCTTCCAAAATCAGTTCTACAACTCCCAAATAGTCTTCTAAGCACAACACCAATTCCAACTAAAAATGAGTCTCCCACTAAACCCCCAAAATCCTACACAAAAAAGCCTCAGAAATCCGAAAACTTGTTTAGATTTGGAATCCATGCATGCATGTTCAGGTTTGTGGACGAATTGAGCTCCCAAACTGAAATCTAAGAGATGGAATTGAGGGCTTACTCGAAGGTGCTCCAACGGATTTGATTTCAATGGTGGGTGGGGCAGCCAATGGTGAAATCTCATGAAAATAGGGTCTATGGAGAGCGGGTGATGAGGTGATTGCGATGATGGTGCTCAATTTCTGATTTGCCCCTAGCGTGGAGGGATACCGGGGAGGAAAATGAAGAAAGGCTGGAAAAGAGCTCCATCTGAGTTGTTTGAAGTGGGTGGGTTTATAAAGGTAGTGGTTCGTGGGGCCCACAGCTTAAACTCGGATTTTGGTGAAAAACACTGTCTTCGGGGCCTCGGATGGGAAAACTCAAAGACTGAGAGTTGCTCGAAATTAAATGTACTTTCCAACGAGTCCAAGAACAATGTATTTCTAGGCTCTGAGAGAAAAGTCAGCTTTTAAGAAAATGATGGCTATGTCTTTACTAATGCACAAAATGCGAAACGAAGGGTGTCGGGGCATTGGATAATTGAACACAAAAGTTGTTCGGGATAATTTTACCTACCCACTAGGCCCAACATGATTTTTTTATGAAATTGCTAATAACCACCCAACTTTTCCCAAAATTACAAACGGGTCCCCTAACTAATCTAGGTTCAAAGGCCTTCAAAACTTTCCAAAGCTTGTCAAACACTATTCTAACCCTCAAACTAAGTTAATTAACTTCTCAACCCACTTAATAAACTAGCAACACAATTAATTAACATTAATTGCAGAAATTAGGGGTTGGAGTCTTACGTCACACTTGAATCCTAAGATTCACTTGTAAATGGGATTCGTTGCATAGATATGAATTGGTGAGCATCTGCACTTTGGGGACCAGAAAAGAGGTGGGGGGATTTGGATGTTAGCTACCGTCCTTTGTTCATGTACCTTGGGTAAGCTAATGCGGAAATTGTGTTCTTTTTGAAGGGGTGGAAAGGGACTCTGTTTCCTAGGATCATCAATTCCCAGCCAGAACAGTATACTGGATGTATATTCATGTAATGAGTGCATAGATACTGGTAGATTTGCTGTTTTAAATGAACTTGGGTTACGTATAAACGAAGCTATCATGTAGCATACATTTCGAGTGGATGTTTGTTGTTTTTATTAGTACTATTTTTTGGTGGTGAATAATAGTTCCATCAGTGAGTCTTCAAGCAAGATTCATATTACTACTTCAATGAAGTCACTGCCTTTTATGCTTATAGTTCCACTGGAAAATCTTCTTTATGCCATTCACCTTTTATTCATTCTTTTCTTTTTCTTTTTTCTTATCTTTTCTGTGCTTTGCATCCCTGAAAGCCAAAACGAAATTGTGCTCAGTAGTTTCAATCTGAAAACAGTATGAAATTTATGAGAGCATTCATCCATAATAATTACTGTCTTGCTGATTTCGTATCTTCGAAGGATGCCATTCTTATCTTTTCAAGTGCCTCATGGGCCATTTATGATAGCTGCTGCACGATAACATTTTACTATAAGTTATATATCTTGTACATTGTTTGCTGAAGTGGTGACCAATGTCACAGGTTACTGCAGAGGATGAATGTGGAATACGAATATGGGATCTACGAATGCCAAAGGTCCCCACCCATGAGCTTCCTGGACATGCACATTGGTACTTTCTCTTGTTTTAGTGTAGTATTGCAAGCATCGGTCTGTTCTGCAAAACACCTGTTAATTTGCATAGCTTACTCATGTTTATTCTTTCATTCGTGTGCATGCCATCTGAGTTTGCATCCATTCACAATTTTGATTGTTTTAATTTTTAAATGCATATTCAACATTTAAATATGTTTGACGCATCCTAATGCATGTGGCTATATTGTATCCGTCTGTATTCAACATTTGATCAGGCATGCTTGACCATATTGGCAGGACATGGGCCGTGCGACATAATCCTGAGTATGACCAGCTGATATTGGTCTCTCTCTCTCTCTCTCTCTCTGTGTGTGTGTGCGCGCGCGCGCGCGTGCGTGCATGCCCACGCGCGCGTGTGTGGGTGGGTGTGTGTGGGCATTCTTGTTTTCTGATGAGAACTAAGTTTTTTGTACAGAGCGCTGGAACTGACTCAGCAGTGAACTTGTGGTCATCATCTGCAGTTATTAGTGATGACTCTATTACTGAAAGGTCATATGCTTTCCAACGCATGGTCTTTATTTATTTATTTTGAGATGGTAGCTAAAAGTTTGTTAAAGAAAAAGTCTAAAACCAGAGTGAAGGTTAAAAACAAAAAGAAAGAAAAAAAGTCTATTGGTTTCTAATTCACTAATCAATTCACCACAATGTTTCTCATGCTAAATATGTTGAAAGTAAACTACCTCCAACAGGCCTATTACAAACTTCCTCCACCTCTGCTAATAAAAAGGCAAGGCAATCTGTAGGGCCCTGGCCTCCACCATACCAGCAACAGCCTCCATCTTTAAAGCTCACGACTAGCAATCTACATAGCTGCTACTTTCATTCTATAGCTAAAACGGCCAATAAGACTGGAAAAACTCTGAAGCACATTACCGGGCATGATCTCTAATAACATCATCAGTATCTGCTCTCATTATTTCTTGAGAAGACAGTAATAATCTGAGTAGAAACCGTAATGTTTGGACTGCGACACTCCAACCTTCCCCACCACAGGTTTGAAGGCTGCAAGCCACAGATTCTTTCTAATCAATAGTGTAAGAAATGCCCTTCTGTATTGATTCTAGGAACAACACCTTCAGTAGATTCACGGTTCCTGAATAGTGAATATTCAATTCTTCCACTATCCTTAAGGACTACAACACGACCACCAATTAATGACCCTAGATACTTCCATGACAAGACCTAATAAAAATGGATCACCTAGATGCTACTAACATTGACACTCATCTGACATTACCCAGTAATCAGAAACTGCTGAAAGAATTGTCCCAAACTGAGGCTTGAAACCAAACAATGAAGTAGTATGTCTACTTTGAGGGTGGTGGTCAACTGTAAGCTGTAAGTATTTTATTCAAAACAGAGGTCCAGCCTAATGACCGGTCTTTGAGGAGAGTGACTGCCATTCCAAGGAAAAGCATAAAAGACCAAGAATACCCCATTTTAACCGAGTGTAAAATGATCTTTTTGAAAAGTGACTCATCATCCAGCCACGAGATCCCCATCAAATACATATGAGTGAGAACATCAAGAGGCCAAGCTGGTTATTCAACCTCCACATCATCAAGAGCACGCCGGGAACCCAATCAAAAAGCCAAGCTAGTGACTCAATTCAACCTCCACATAATCAAGAGCACGCTAAAGGAACCTAAACAACCCTGCCATCGGCACTGTCCAAATTATCCAAGCTATGATAATGAAGGCTAATTGGTTGCCCATTGTTTCTTGTCTTCTTTATTTATATTGATGAAGTTGTCTGTTTTCCGACAGCTCGCCAGATTCACCCACTCGGCAGATTGATCCATTAGTGTGCTCCTACAGTGACTATGAAGACAGTGTTTATGGTTAGTCTTGTAAATGCTTGATTTCTTACTGATAACTTGTTGCTTAAGTTGCACTCATATATTTTACTGAAAATCAGGTCTTGCATGGAGTTCTCGAGAACCATGGATTTTTGCTTCATTATCATATGATGGGAGGGTAAGAAACCAAGACTTGTTGCTTGAATATTGGAAATCTGTATTTCTTATTTTCATGATGAAGTTCTGCTCCAAATCAGATGCATATCATGTGCCTTCTTGGCAACATGGGGACAACAACTTTGGATGCCCTGTCAATTGTGCATTAAGTTGTGGCTCTGTAATGTTTAGGTTAATTTAAATTGACCTGATGATACAGTGTTCATTGGCCTTCATTATGGACAAGTGGAATGCATGATTTGTTAATTTTATTTGATGGTGCCACTATGAGTTGACCGGTCTGATAGGATCATTCCAATACCCAACTCTTTGGTAGGGGCATCATGCAAATTAAAGGTTAAGAAGTAAAACAATTGTTTGGCCTCTATACTTGATTTTAGTTGCAGAAAACCTAAATTGAAAGAACACTAGAACAATGAAAACTGTCTTCCCACATTGCGTGGTTGACAGTCAACCTGTAATATTAAGCTAGTCATTTTGGCTAATTATAGCCCTCGGTTTTGGGGAAATTATCTTTAGATTATATGCAGATAAAGCCTACATGTAACGGTACAATGAGTGTTCGGAAAAGGTGCTCCCACTCATGACTTGGTGGCCTTCTGGTGCATTTCAATTAGTGGATCATCTAGTGGATCTCTATGTTATAGTCGTATCATTTCTGTTTCTAGCTCCTTAGTCAATAATAGTGGCCAGTGAGAAGAAATTACAACCCTCAAGGCAGAAACCGGAATGTTGGACACTAAAGAATAAACGTACGGCACACCTTATCCTTTTGAATTCTGACCAGTGTGGGAACCTTGATCTTGGCTTTGACTGGGGTTTCAGTTGTTAGCTCATCTACTTGTGGCATGTGCTCTATATAGGACAAATCCTTCTCTATGTACTCATCATACTGCTCAGAGTTGTAGCTGGCATCCTTTTCATCACTGCAATAATGGACTTTCTGGTTTTGCAGATTCCTAATTGAATATTATGCTTTTTGTCCACAATGGTAGCAATCTACATCCTTGCTTTGTGGGAATCGTTGTATTAGACCTCTTCCTCTAAGATCACACCTTGTGGCACTTGTCACCTTTGATAAGTATTCTCCCTATGGTGGTTGCTGCTGTGGTGCCGCCTGTGATTGTTGTTGAGGATGTTGAGCCTGTTAATAGCTTTGCAGTTGAGGAGCTCGGTTAAATTGTAGGTCCATATCTCTCCTTATAGAAGACACCCTGGTCTGAGTGCCGAGTTGTCAATGAGTTTGTTGTTGCACTTGTTACAACACCCACTGAGCTTTTTAGTGTATGTTATCATTGTCTTGAAGTCATCTCCATTTCACGCTGTATCTTCTATTTAGCTCGACCCTATATCATAATATTCAGTTTCAGTTTGTTAGGTTGAATTGGCCGAAACTATTTAGTATGATTAGGGTACTAAACCGAACAAACCCCTCCCTCTCTCCAATAAAATATTTCGTCTGAAGTTTGGTTCCCTATTCGGTTGAATTCCGTGTTTCGTTTCAAATTTGTTGATCCAAAACATGCCTAAATTCCCAATTTCGGATGAATCCCGTGTAAATGCTCTCTCTAATTCCAATGTTACTTACATACGCTTGTTAGGGCAAAAAGCTCTCTCTCTCTCTCTCTCTCAAATAGGGAAAATAATTTAAATCCCCAAAATCCCAAATATATATAGTTTATATCACTGGAATTTAGTTCAGTGGATTCTTTCTTTATGTATATTTATATATATATATATATATAGTTTACTCAACTTTCTATGATTTTCCATAAATATATATGTGGATTTTTCAAGTTTTTACTATTTTCTTAAAAAAAATGTGGATTTTTAAAGTTTTGTTCTTTTCTGAAACAAAACTCCGAAAATGAAATAATGAAACGCCAAACTGCCTGAAATATTTCAATGCAGAGTCAAACTAAAAGGGCGTATGAATTGAAATTGACTACAATGCCTTACAGGAGTTAGCCATCTTGTAGTCAGCCTTTGCAAGCTTACAATGGACAAGAAGTTCATTAAACTTCTTGATTTAGTTGTCAAGTTCCTTGCTTGAAAGCGAGGAGCTGTTGGAGAAGGGAACTCATATAGTCTGAGCAAGTGCGCATTCTTTAGATTTTCTCTCTTGTTAGCCCATCTGGTGGTGGTAAGGTAGGCCCATGGTGAAATTATTGTAGTTGATGCTATGCAACACATCCTTGCTGCACCTTTATGAAGGACTCTTGCTGAGAATCATCCATGTTGTACCACACGAAATAATCTTTGAGCATGGTAAGTTAGTTGACAAAATCCTTTGTCACGAAGACGTGAAGTCCATGACACAACCTTTAACTTAGTGATATCATCTTTCCTGGGCATTTCTAGAGGCATGTTGAGGGCTCTCTTTGCAAAGAGTCTCTCCATGTCATTTGACTCCTAAGGGCCAGCATTGCCTGTAGGGTCTTGCTTGGGGCCCAGTAGCTGTATTGGGTTCCCGGTTGGACCTCCATTTTAAGCACTTAGCTTTAAGTTCTGCTTGCTCTTCCTGCCTCTTCTTGAAGTTGTTCGACAGTGATTTCCAGGGTGACTACTCAGGCAAACATATTGGTGATGTACTGCTGCTGATTTATTAACCTCCCTATATAGTAGTGCCCACTACATGTAGACGTCCTTTTAGAGAATTGATGCTGATGTAGGTAGAAACTAATAAAAAAAAAGAAAGAAAAATATGTGCGATGCAGTACCGTTTTGGTGCTATAAGGTGGCCAGAAGGTGGGTTGCAATGATGGAATGAAAATGGTCAATGAAAAAAATAGAGACAAATTGTAGAAAGGATGAGCAAGTGCTGAAGGGAATTAGGAAAGTAATGGGGAATGCAAAGTGAAATGCTGTGTAATGGAACAGTTTCAACACATGAATAATGACAGCATTGCTGCAGTGACTGTCATGGGTAGAAGAAGGAGTAATATGATGTGGGAAAAAGAGTGTGACAAGGGGTCAGGCTATGTGGGAAGCTTCTGAAATGGTAACTGGTTGCAAATACTGTTGTCAAAGTTAGGGTGTGGTCCGAAAATTTTTTGCAACAAAAAGGTATCATATCTAAAAGAACTTGGCCTTATAGTTATACCCCTCAAGAAAATGGAGTGGAAGAAAGGAAAAATTGCCATCTTCTTGACGTGGTTCAGTCCTTACCTCTTGCATCCTCTGTTCCATCCACCTTTTTGGTTGAAGCCATTTCCACTGTTGTTTATCTCTTTAATTGATTTCCATCCCCAACCTTTAGCACCGATCTCCATATTTCTGTCTACATGGCAAACATTTCCAATATACTCATCTTCATACGTTTGGCTTTGTTTGTTTTGTCCGTCTACCTCCACCATAATGTAATGAATTTTCTGCTTGTCCGCTAAGTAGTGCATGCGATCTAATGTTTTGTTCATCGTCAAGTTCATTGTGATTAATCGTTTGGAATGGCTCAATCTGCGAAAATTATTCATCAGTGGCAAAGGAATGATGGCTTACATGGACTGTAGAATCAAGGACGACCTTTGAGGGTGGGCAACTTTTTTTACTTAGAAAGAATTTGAAGTTAATGGTCCTGTCATAGCTTCCATACTTTATATATCCTAAGATCAGTTGGATTTTTAAGCATTGTCAGAGAGTATGAGAGTTATCACTTCTGTTAGCCCCAGAGAAACAATAAGACACTGTCCTAGAGGACCACCGGACCTGATGACCAGCACATCCCATGACTTCACCTATGGGGATGTGGGGTAGCGATAGTATTATTGAAATAGTTGAACTACAGTTCTGCTCCTTTTTTAACGTAAAATAGAGATGGAAGAATCTTCCCTTCTTTGAATCTTTAATGAGAGACATGCACCTCCTCCCTGTTCCAAAAGTTCCCTGAATTGTCTTTACGTCCCCCAAATCATATAGAGCAAATGCTCCAGAGTGAGTGTCCTGGCGTTTTTCCTTAAAAAAATGCCCGCTTACTGTGGGTCCCACCTGGATGCATGAAAACCAAGGGAGTCACAGTGATGGAAGGCTTGGACATTTATTAAGGAAATTTAAAGCATCAAGTTGATAAAATGATCCTAGCTATCCCTTAGTTTTAGGTCGTTCAATTAGTAACTACACATCATGCATTTATTGAGATAAAATTTAATGATGAATAATGCCCTGACCAAGTGAAATTAGATCGGTATCAATTCAAGCTGGTCGATGGGTGTGTGAAAGGATTGGACTTATCAAAGGTGGGTCCCCTATGTGAAAGCTCAAAGGAGGCGCCAAAAAAATGGGTTATCCGGAGAATTTTCCTTAATATGTATGTGATTAATATGACTACGTGATTATGAAATATATATAATTAATTGCCTTTCTGAGAATGCTTTTGTTTTAATTAATGTGGTTTGGCTTCCTAGAGTATGATCTCATCATATCTTCATAAATTTTCTTACAGGTGGTTGTTGAATCAGTAAAGCATTTTCTTCCTAAAAACTGAAGCTAACCTTGTGGGCGTTGTGGGTTCATTTCATGTGTTCTTCTCTCTTTATTTTATTTGGCGAGAATTTCTCGCATGGCGTCCAAGTTTGATGCAGAAGATTCTGCATACTGAGTCGGCCTTTCAGTTACAGAATTCAAACTAGATGTTGTTTAAAAATAGTAAAGAAAATCTCCATGTGCCTTCCATTAATTATATGTAAATTCTTTGTTTTTGCCTCTTATCTCTGGCATACATAAGCATGTTGTCTGAAGACCATTTCTTGTGGTACCTAACTTGTTTCCAGCGCATAAATGTTTCTAATAGGAAGTATGTTCTTGTTACTATGTTCCTACCTTGATTTTCTGACACCAGAAAGCTAGAATGAAGGAGGTTCCTATATGGGAGGATTTTTTGTTTTATGGGAAGAATCAACCAGGGTATATAGAGTTCTAAATGTGTTACGGGTACTTGCAACTGATGTTATGTATAATTAAAATGGATAGGAATTCAATATATAAGAGTTTTTTCAATTGGTTAAAAACGAAGACCAAAGGCTAGGTATTCATTTCCTATCTTCCTTTGATGCTATTTTCATAAAAGGGAAGGTTAATTGATGTTCATTTTTGAGAACTCACCTTTGATCTTACATTATTTAATTACTTAAGGAGGATTTTATCTGAAAAAATACTTAATGTGGTCATAGGACAGAATTGGACAAATTAGACAAACTCGCACCAAATAGGTCAGTCGCCCGAAAAACCCTTTTTTTACCAATTTTTTTACCCTTTTTTTACCAAATAGGTCACTAGCATTCTCATCAGCCATCATAAAAGGAAAAAACTTGGCCTCATAAGCTCTGGGCAATTCATTACGAATGGGTTCAAAAGCTACGTCGGATTAAAGGATCAAAGTCGTTTCTGTTGTATTTTATCTGGTCATTGTCATAGTTCCTTTGTCTCATCCATCAATAAGCTTCGAACAGAGTATTCAGAATCTTTTGATCCAAGAAAAAAGACAAGGAATGCTATACAGTGTAGGGTTCGTCAACTCACCCCACACACACACACACACACACAACATTTTATATGACTTTAGACAAAGTTTAAGACAAACTTGAGACAATAATATATGGTGCCGGTGGATTTTGTGGGTTAAGACAACTGAATACAACTAGTTGTGAGTTTTTGAAGTGGCAGGAGATGTGTCATGGATGTGATAAAATATTGTGTCACCACAATATTTAAGTTGATAGAGCTAAGATGGTAAATTGCAAATTAAGCATGCGTTTGTGTAATAAGAGGATTTCATGCCAATGGATTTTTATTTTTTTCTGGGGAGAGTGTTCCCTTTCCTCTATAGAAAAAATGAAGTTCCTCCGTAGCATAAAACTGATATATTCATTTTTCTATTTTCTTCAAGAAAAGTGAAAAGTGTTGCACCAAAAAGAAAAGGAGGGAGTGAAAAGTGTTGCCCCAAAAAGAAAGCGGGGGGGGGCTGGGCAAATAATCGGAGAAGTGGACTTTCATAGATTCATCATCATCATTTAAGTCGGCAAATAATCGGAGAAGTGGACTTTCATAGATTCATCATCATCATTTAGGTCGGCCTATCTACTAATATTGATACTATCAACTTAAAAGACCTAGGGATCAATACTTGAATTCTGTCGACACCACTCAACCTTAAACGTGTCGACCTATCTCAAAATTCTCTTGTTAGATAAATGTGTCTTTTTAAGAGTTGGAAACTGTCCCTTAAATGCTGGAACTTAGCTTGCGTTAAATGTTGGAAAAAACTCCCATCGAAACTTGTAAATTAAAATGCCAAGTCAAGAAATCCTCCTTCTGGCTGCCCAGGTTCGAACACCGGGTAGTCACCTTTTTCCACTTGTACAGGCTCCTTTTCTATTTGTGTGGGCTTTCTTCTCGCTTGTACAGGCCTCCTTTCCACTTGAGTGGTCTACCTTTCGGTGTGTATGCGGACTCTCTCTTGAGTCCGAGCCCCCCTTGGTTGGAGTACCCCAAAAAATAAAAAATGCCAAGCCTGTTCCCCAAGTGGGGATGGCTAATGAGTCAGGTCGGGTAAAAATGGAACTGTTGACCATGGAGTCTATAGGCTGAACCTTAATTTATAGACAACCTTGACCCACACCTAATGTGGGTCAATCAAACCCGACCAGCATAACCCCCAATTCTAATATTTCTCCTCCTCCCTCCTCTACATAAACTTTCCCTCTTTTTTCAACCTCAAGGAAGTTATTTCAAACTTCTAGGAATTTGTCAATCCATCCTAAAATTCATTCAGAGAAATAAAAGAATGCCCTTTTCAGATTTATATTTCATCAATCTCCTTAAAAATCTTCTCCATCCATCCCAAATTTATTCAAATAAATTAATAAAAACCTCATCAATCACCACTGCCTCCAGATAGGCTACATGGCTCTAAATTCATAAGCCTGCATAACTTTAAGCAAATCTGATTCAGATGGGTTATTCCAGTTGACTCCATCCCAAGACCCAGCCCTTTTCAATGCAGGTTAAGCTTTTTTAACCCATATACATCAATTGGGAATCAATGCAGAGACGTACGTACATGTATACTATGCCATGGTATTGTGAGGATGCTTTTTCGTAAAGCAGGCCTACAACGCAGGATTACAATGCTTTACTGTAGAGTCCACCTATTAAAAATCTAAATGGATCACGTCATGCGTGTTAGGGTTGTTACCCATTTTTAAAAATGATGGGCCCCACCATGCATTGAACGCTGGCCGTTCATATATGAGTCCAAACGGATGCTACACGTTGCACAACGTGGGGTGTTCCCTGATGCTATTTCCATTTTGGCGCCCATCTAACTTTCTTCAAACCTTTTGGTGGCCATACTCTTTCATGAATGAATGGGATTGTAATTGAATATTTACAATTATTGGAGTGATTTCAGTCTTGAGGTTGAGATAGTTGTGTAAATGACATCATTAACTCACTCCACTAATCATTGTTAAAGATCACTTTGATTAAAGTGATATTTGAAAAATGTCCCCTCTCACTAGCCAAGAATTCATCAAACAGTTTGGATTAGAAAGAGTTAAGCCATACGTTAAAAATAGGTTTGTATTAAAATAAAAAATAAAATAAAAACTTTGGAAAGAACAATGAAGGGGGATTACCCTAGCTAAGGTGCCCGGACTCATGAGATTTGCATTCCTACGTGCGCGGAAACACAACTCACATATGCTCTTATCTCATGTGGTATGTGGTAATTGGAACACGCATTTAGAAATTGTTGCGACTTCGGTGGATACAGAATCCAAGAATTTACGTCATTTTGAAAACTTATGTAGTTATTTTCATCATAGGCACTTTTTTTTTTGTTGCATTATCCCATCCACCTGAGGTCTCTTAATTTGTAAATAAGTTCTAAAATTAAAAAATTAATTAGTTGTTTATAAAACTCTCTAAAATAAATAAATAAATTTTAAATCACAAAATAAGCGTTTATTTTTAAAGTTTACGTAGTAAAAAAAAAAGACACCTAGCTATAGATGACCAGGAGAATCCCCCTTGATTAAACAATCCAAACCCTTTTCTTACTGGCCATTTTCAAAAGCTTTAAAAGCAAAACTCAATCATTCAATAGACAAATAATAAAACCCAATTGCTCTCAAAATCAACACATCCAAGTCCAAGTCCAAGTCCAAGTCCAACTAAACAAATTGAAGAATTTTTTTTCTTGTCCAACTACAGTCCCACTTGATACCAATCCAGACCTAGTGGGCCCCACTCACCGAATCCTGTCAGGCAGTCCACGTGTCTCTTCTTCTTTCCCCGGCTCCCAAAAGCCCAAAACACACACCCCCACGGTCACGGCTTCTCCACTTTCTCTTCTGCACACGGACGTGTCAGACGCACTGCCACTCATTTTTAACCTCCCAAAGCTCCCACTCAAACTCAGTCTCAACTAGGAGAAAAAATCATACAAAAGTGAGAGAGATGAGTCTGAGTCTGAGTCTGAGTCTGAGTCGGAGTCGGAGTCCGAGTCCTCTCTCTGTTCTCCTCCTCATTTCCCTTCTCTTCACCTCCTTCATCTCTGCAACATCAGCCTCCTTCAAATGCACAGCAAATCACACTTGTCAGTCTCTAATTGGGTACGTACCTCCCAACACCACCACCATCTCCTCCATCAAAAGACTCTTCGGGTTAAAAACCCACCACCAGCTCCTGGGCTCCAACTCGTGGCCACTCTCCGAGCCGAACCGGACGGTCCAGGCCGGGTCGGTGGTTCGGGTCCCGGTCCCCTGCAAGTGCACCAACGGGACCGGGGTCTCGAACCGGACCCCGTTCTACAAGGTGAGGAAAGGTCAGACCCTGGACGGCATCGCGACGAACATATTCGTGGGGTTCGTCACGTATCAGGAGATCGTGGCCGTTAATCGGATAAAGAATCCGAATCTGATTCAGATCGGGCAGGAGATTTGGATCCCGCTGCCTTGCAGCTGCGATGACGTGGAGGGGGCGAGAGCCGTCCATTACGGACACGTGGTGGTTGCTGGGAGCTCGGTGGCACAGATCGCGGGGGAGTTTGGGACCACGCAGGAGACGCTGATGAGCCTCAACGGCATCGGAGATCCCAAGCAGCTCAAGGCCGGGGCCATCCTAGACGTCCCTCTCAAAGGTAATTTTTTTTTCCTTTTTTCCTTGACCTTTTGCTTGAGTGCAAGATCTTAGCCGTTCATCAGGTGGGTGTGGGTCCCACATTGAGGGGCCAGAATGTTGGAGCTGGTCCTCTTGGGTAAATATGAATTTGCCAACGGTCTAGATTGAACAGGTGACACGTGGTCCACCTGATGCTGATGACTGAGATGGGATGGGGGTGGCATCTGAATATCTGATAATCTGTCTTGTGGGCCCCACCCAGATATATAGTGGAGTCAAGCTGTTATTGAATAATCAATAAATGGAAGGGTGGTAGATAAGTAATATGGTGTGATAAATGAAGGGCATGGTGAAAACTCTTGTAGTTGTAGGTGAGGTTGAAATGAAAGTAGGATCCGTTGGAATCTGTTTTATGATAGTAAAATGGGCCTATTGGACGACGTGGGGCATCTATTTTGAAACTAAAAAAAACCTGGTTTGGAACCTAACATCCTAAATGGGTCTAGGTCCGAAAGCCAAATTAGGTTTCCCTTTGATGAACGGATCCGGTTTTGGGTCTACATAGGTTTCAACACATGGACCCGGACCCGAGTCTTTGATGTTACAAACTGTAGTTCACAGTAAACTTTTTTGAACAATTTTATATAATCAGGGGTAGTAAGCTTAATGCACTGTTACGAGTTGAATAATATCGTTATTTTAAGAAAAAAAAGAAATGAAAACAAATTAGAACTAGTTTTGGAACTAGATTTTGGTCCTCGGATTTGGAACCGGATCCAGGTTTCCCTATCGGAAGTGGGTTTGCAACCAACAAAACAGATTTCGAGTCGGAACTAGGCCTGGAACCATTATGTAGAAACAGGTCCAGTATGTTTTTGATATAGAACAAGTCGTATAAGCAATTCTGGAACAAGAAGATTGCAAGAAGTCAAGTTGGAAGGTTAAATCTATAGTGTTGACTTCAAACGGCTATAATTTTTGATCCGGGTATGGCACGGGAGCTATAACCATGCGTCTCGAAGTTATCGACGAGCTTTACGCATTGGACAATTGCCGAAGGTGGTTGGAGTCGTCGGAGGCCAAATTACGCCGTTTCGAAGGTCAAATCACAATTTTCGTGGTGCAAAACTTACTATTTGCAGTAAATTTTCGTTTTTCATATTTTAGTGGGTTTTTGAGTCTGTTTGAGTTTGAGTTTTTGTCGGGGCTTTAATGTAATTTTTGATTTTTTTACTAATTTTAGTAATTTTTCTATTTTAGGTAATTTAGGTTTTTGGGACTCTACAAAAGTGATGTGTTGCTTCTTTTCATGGAATAATACGAATTTCAGTTTGATTAGGGTTTCCCTATCTCGTCCTTGTGGATTCAAGGTGTTGATATTGGATTGAAGATGATGATCTTCTTCCTTGTTTTGTTCTATTTGTGCTTCCACTATGCGAGTTTCCGACCCCAAATCGTCCTGTTTGCAGTTGAGGGTGTCTTTATTATTTGAGGAAAACTCGGGGGTGTGATGGTGGTCTTATAGATGTAAGAAAACATAGGTCTCCCACTCACTGTTGTTTTTTTTTTTTTTTTTTCTTACCTTATTTTTATGAAATAGTGCAATGCACACGCATAGGAAGAGAGCCTGCACATGTGAGCTCACCCACACATGTGGAAAGATAGCCCACATATGTGGGAAGAGGGAAGATTACCTAGGGATCCAACCTTGTGTTCTCCTCCCATTAGTAACCTTAGCGAGCCTAAATTTCTTTTTGGTTTAGGCTTGAGCAAACCTCACCCATTTGGACTGCAGAAGAGGAGAAAGTCCGTGGAACTGGTTTTCCGTGGATGTACACAAACATACCCTACATGTTATTTTCTGAGCTTATCCCCATTTGAGTCTAAACTTGTGGCCTATATTATGAATTTAATTAGAGATGTCAATGGACTTCTCTGAGTACCCAATTACTCAAAGGATCCAAACTGATAAATGTGGCTATGGGTGATCTTTCTAGACCTTATTGATAGTCGGGTTTTGTTTGAGGTCTGGTTCCATGCCCGAACGGCTTCTACATCAAGTGATGAGTGATAAGTATTGGTTATCTTGTATCATACAAAATATATATTAATAAATAACACATTGATGCTCATGCTATTTACAGGGATGTTGACTGTACAAGTCATTTTTGACTTTGAATACCTATCTCTGGATATAAACCTCAAAAATTTCCGTAAGGGGGGCAAAGTACACCAAGTATGCAAGGTAAAATGAAACGCCCATAAGTAATGCCATTCGCATTTTGGAAAGCTATTATATGATATGAAAGGTTTTTTTTTTTCCCTATCCCTTGCAAGTTGCAACTTCACCCCTCCCCATCCTCATCAACCCTTTTGGTATTTTGCAGAATCAAAGGTCCGCCGCGCTCACGGAAATAACCCTTTTCCTTCTTAAAGTTGAAGATCAAGATTTAAACCAAGGAAAATCAAGCTCCCATCTATCTTCCTCTTTTGAAGGGGGAATAAATTACACACCTAACCATTACCATCTGTGAACCTATTGAAACTAAAAAGTCTTACAAAAATTCATAAAAGAAAACCCGACCAAAATCATGCCAAACCTTACCAAAGTCATACCAAAATCCCATATCACAGTCATAACATTCATAAATTCCTTTATA
The DNA here is from genome assembly GCA_028538565.1 of Umbellularia californica. Lineage (NCBI taxonomy): Eukaryota > Viridiplantae > Streptophyta > Magnoliopsida > Laurales > Lauraceae > Umbellularia > Umbellularia californica. The sequence goes on along the minus strand of JAPQWN010000008.1, from coordinate 15,599,613 downwards.
TATTTGAATCATGCTAATAAGAGAATGGCCTAACATTGATACCTAAAAGGCTATAACAAACTAAGATTAAACTAACACAATGTTATAGGGATTTGGATCTCAATCTTCGTATACTGTGCCAGTTTCTTTCTATTCTAAATAAAACATCACAAAAACCACACTTCTAACCTACAAAATACAAATCTGGGACCTACTCATGAGCTAGAGCTTTTCATCAAAAAACGACCATGGAGATAACATCTTATTGCTTTAAATAAGGATGGAAGGGCCCACATACCTCTTCTATGAAATGAAAATAACCAAGAGAGGCTGAGCAACTATTTGGGGACAAACTTTGAGAAAAAAGAAGCAGAAAACAGAGAGACAGATAAGAGTTTGCAAAGTGCAAAAAGGTTAAATTAATTTGCGATATTGCATAGTAGATTTTAAAAATAAGATATTCCATAAATACGAGCATTTTGGTCATTTTCAAAGGTGTACTTGATCTAATTTGCCCCCTTACAAAAATTTCTGAAATTTACATCCTCTGCTGATTTTCAAGGTCAAACATACCTTGTCCAGTCAAATCCTTATTATATATGAAAATAAAGCACACAAATGCACTACAGTGGTTGCTGCTGCTTCTTTTTATTTATTTATTTATTTATTCGAGTTCTCCAGTTGGAGCTGTGTGACTGATATCATAGTATATTATTATATCGTAGTCTATTTTAGTTCTTCAGTTGGGGTCTGGGCCCAACTATGTAAGCTAAATTGGGTTTGGTCTGGCGAGTACCTGACTAGTTTACATCCCTAGGATTAAGAAGGCATGCATCAGTTGGGGCCAACCATGATTTCCTAACTGGGGCAGGTGAGTCCATACAATTCTATAATTTGGATTGGGGCACACTTTCAGAGCGTGAAAGTAACATGTGTGAAGAAGTGTGACAATTGTAAGGGGAAATGTTTATCTCACATGCTTTTAACGACTTTGATCAATAGTTACAATGCCTTGTCCGACAAGGAATTGTTTTAAAAATCTCCACTAGTCAGTCAGAGATTATTTTAAAAATCTACACTGGTCTTTTAGTCTCTAAGCATTTGTATATATTAGAACTAAAGGTAGAGGTGTTTTAAAACACATTCCTAATAATGAAGAGAGACCAAAAGTCATTAATTAACCTATGATAGTTTACTATGTTATTTATCTAATCAACAAGCAGTAAGTTGATCAAGGATTAATGTAAATGTAAGCATACAAAAAAAAAAAAAAAAAAGAGGAAGAAGAAGTTACCATTCCAAAAAAAAGTACATGCAAGCAAACCTTTATTCCACATTAAGGGGAAGGCATACCTTGAGCCATTAATCCTGACATTTGGCTGCTTCTTGTATCAGCCTTATCATTTAAGCACTCCGGTCAATGGTCTAGATCTTATATTTTGCTATGGACACTCTTTCCCTCCCTATGCTCTCGAATTATATCTCACAAGTGATAGAGTCAATCAACATAAGAACTCTTCCAAGGTGATTGACTCACAATCTTCCGGAAGATTGTGAGTCAATCACCTTGGAAGAGTTCTTATGTTGATTGACTCTATCAAAGGTGATTGACTCACAATCTACAAGTTGGAGAGAGAGAGAGAGAGAGAGAGAGAGAGAGAGAGAGAGAGAGAGAGAGAGAGTCCCATATTGTCTTCACCCATGCCCATCATAAGATTCTTACTCTAGATTGCTCCATTGCACTTCTTGGAAGATTCTTCAAGTTCCTCTTAGCGTTAACTAGGGTTCTTAATAAATGGTGGTCACACGAATCTAAAATTTAAAAGTCCACATCAATGGATTTTCACCACTTACCTCACTACCTGACCATAATATGTAAGCCTCAGAAACAATCAAAACTTAATCTCATTATTTATTTTATCATATTATATAACTTAGTACAATGTAATATGATTCCTACAACCATGCAAAGGTTTTTTTTTTTGGTTTGCCGGACAAACAGTTAACTAAGACACATGGCATTATGGTGGAGTCCCTTGGCCCTAGCAGATGCATAAGTGGACTGCGGATTAGGGGTCTACCAAAAAGCCAAGTCAATGAACATATGTAGCCATCTGTACTATGGGTTTGTTTAATGGTTAAAATTTTGAGGAATTTTTATCTAAAGAAATTAAAATCCATTAAATTCTTGTGAGAAACTCAGCAATAGGAATTCCTTAAATGCCAATCTTTAGGAAGCATTTAAAATTCTGAAATTTAGAGCTTTTCATGGGGTACTTCAGCCATCTTACTGTTGCTGTAGTTTGGAATTCTCTATATCAGACAAAGAATTTGAGAAACTCATAATTCGGGAGATAAAGTTTAGCAGGCATTTGGAATTCCTAGACATGGTGAATTCCAATCTGAAATCCCACTCATCAAACATACCTTAAAAGGGTTAAAGCAATTATATTGACAATCAAAATGATTTCATTTTGACTGGCAATTTCATCACATTTGGTTGGATGGGTAGGAAAGGTGAATGAGACTACTTTTTGTTATACCTCTATTCCACAACCTTCCTATGGATCTGACAAGGCTAATGGACGTTGCCAATATTCCACGTGTCTCAACAAATGATTCATCCACCAAATGATAAAGCACCCTTGTCTTTTTTATTTATTTTTATTGTTATGCTCAATATAATTAAAAAAAAAGTTGAGCTACTGTTCGAAATGTTTTTGTACACCTCATTATACCTATCATATGTTTTACAAACCTTTCTTATTGATGATCTAGCCTAGCTGATGTGGCCTTAAGTTAGAAGTGATGATTAAAATAAAAAGAAAGGACTATGTCACGTGAGACAAAATAATAGATCTTAAACAAAACCACTGTTAAAGTGATAATAGGCCCGGCCCATCTCGGCCCAAAACCTGTATGATAATAGGCCCAGCCCACTTGTATATATGAGATTTAGTCAGAAGATAACTTTGTATATGCTAGGATGTCCTTCCTTATTTAGAGATATAATTAGGTCTTGATTCCATGATTTGTGGTGATTCTTAGCCTAAACTTAGGCAATGTAAAGTCTTTATAAAGAAGTGTAATCCAAGAGATCAATACATCGAATGAGAATATTTCACAGAACTCTCTCTCTCTCTCGTTTCAGTATTCCTTTCAATATGCCTGTGAATGTCATGGTATCAGAGCTTGAGTTCTAGGAGATCTTCTTCCTTCTTCATTCTGAGAGATTTCTAAAGCTTCGTTTCTTCTTCTCTCTGCCTGGGATATCTCTGATCAAGGTGGCCCACCTCTGATCAAGTCACTTGTAGCCAGCAATCTACATGGTGATGATCGACTACTCTTCAAAGATTTTTTGAAGATTTTTATGTTTTTTTTCTTCATCGGATTAGGTGTTATCTACTCCCTTCTTTTTCTGACGGTTTTGGCATTTTTTACTCAATAAGATTTCATCTTAGCCGTACAATTTTGTGGATACTTCTCCAAATCCAATCAAACTTGGACTAGAGGACACATTTTTGATATTCTCCAGGATGATGTCCTCTGATCTGTGATTAGACCACGTTGTGGGGCCCACGCATCTCTCCTGCACTGGATCTCAAGGTCAGCTGGCTCAAATTTTTTCCTGTTCTGGGAAATTTTTTGCTACATTTCTTCATGCTGGGTTAGTACACACATCTCAGTAATTCTGATCATCTGTGATTGTTTTGCTACACTACTCTGGTTCCTTTCGTTACTTTTCTGCACTCTCTGGTGGCTGTTCTGTGTGTCTTCAAGTTGTTTTTTTACTCTGCTGGTAGTAGGATTGCTGCCTGTTTTTTTGCTGCACATATCTCTGCATTAATATCATGGAGAAATGAGATATCACTTTGATCAAGTTTAATGGTAAAAACTATACCACTTGGGCTTTTCAATTTCAAATTTACCTTAAGGGTAAAGAACTCTGGGGTCATCTTGATGATTCCGATCCCAAACCTACTGATGATAAGCTTCTAACTAAATGGGAGGTTAAAGATTGGCAGATCATGACCTGGATTTTGGGGTCCATTGAAGCACAGTTTATCCTGAATCTTCGCCCATACAAGACTGCTAAAGAAATGTGGCTCTATTTAAAAAAGATATATTTGCAAGAAAATTCTGCTCGAAGGTTTCATTTAAAACATGAAATCTCGCAGTTTGTTCAAGGGACCTTGTCGATACAGGATTACTACTCTCAGTTTACAAGTCTGTGGACTGATTACGCTGAGATTATTTATGCTGACCTTCCCGCCGCCTCCTTATCCACTATTCAAGAGATCCACCAAACAAGTCAGCGGGATCAGTTTCTGATGAAGTTACGACCTCAATTTGAAACTGTCCGCTCCAACTTAATGAGCAAGATGCCCTTCACTCGAATCATGTTTGGGCGAACTTCTTAGAGAGGAACAACGCTTGGTGACTCAGACCACACTTACAAATAATGCTCCTCAGGCTGCTCCTATCGATGTTGCTTATATAGCCCGGGGTAAGCCTCAAGCACGGGACATGAGCAAGGTCAAATGTTTTTGCTGCCACAAACTCGGACATGTTTCCACTCAGTGCGACCAGAAGTTTTGTTCCTACTGCAAAACCAAAGGTCATGTTCTTCCGGAATGCCGGACGCGACCTCAGAATAGGGCACAGCAACAGAGAGCCTACTTTGCACATCTTCCTGACGCTTCTTCACCAGTCATGCCTGCACCACCTGCTGCCATTGTTACATTCATTGATGATTATAGTCGTTTCACTTGGATTTATTTTTTGCATGCTAAGTCTGATGTTTTCTCGGTTTTTAAAGTTTTTTTGTCTTATGTTGAGAATCAGTTTTCCACTACCCTTAAAATTCTTCGGTCTGACTCAGGAGGGGAGTATGTTTCTAAGGACTTTCAAACATTTTTGCAATCCAAAGGCATTATTTCACAGCGATCCTGTCCTTACACTCCCCAACAAAATGGTGTGTCTGAACGGAAAAACCGACATCTCTTGGACATTACTCGTTCACTTTTGTTAGCATCTTCTATTCCCACTAGGTTTTGGCCCGAAGCCCTATCAACCGCTGTGCATGTCATCAATCGTTTACCTTCATCTAGATTAGACAACCAGACACCGTTTTTTAGACTTTTTCAAAAGAATCCTCTTTATGATCATCTTCGTCCTTTTTGGTGTGTCTGTTTTGTTCTTCTTCCTCCCACTGAGCGCACTAAGTTAACAGCTCAATCCTCCATATGTGCCTTTCTTGGTTATGCACTTAATCAAAAAGGCTATCTATGTTATGATGCTACAGCCAAAAGAATTCGGGTTTCTCGCAATGTCGTGTTTTTTGAAAATCAATATTTCTTTCCAACGCATGTTGATTCGAATGACTCTGTCTCGTTCTCTTTTTTACCATCCTTTTTAGATGCAATAGCTCCACCTGTTACTCGTTTTAAGCCGAATTTTGTGTATAACCGACGGAATGTTACAGCTGATTCTGTTCCTGGGTCTCTCGTTACGCCTACCCTGACTACACCAGATCCTGCACCTGATCCACCTCCGGAGCCTCCTGCCCTGGAGCCTGCACCTAATCCACCTCCGGGGCCGCTTGCTCTTCGCCGATCCATTCGCAACATAAAGCCACCTGATCGTTATGGCTTTACTCACGCTTCATTATTAACCACTTTGTCTTCTATTTCTATCCTTAACTCGTACTCTCAGGCTGTGCAGCATGATTGTTGGATACAGGCTATGTAGGAAGAACTTACTGCTCTTCAAACAAATCATACATGGGACATCGTTACCTGTCCTTCATCTGTCAAACCCATTGGATGCAAGTGGGTATACTCGGTGAAATTGAAGTTTGATGGATACTTGGATCGCTACAAAGCCCGTCTAGTTGCACTTGGAAACAGGCAGGAGTATGGTATCGACTATGAGGAGACTTTTGCTCCGGTGGCCAAAATGACAACTGTCCGTACAATTCTTGCAATTGCTGCCTCTCAGTCATGGCCTCTATATCAGATGGATGTGAAGAATGCATTTCTTCATGGGGATCTTAAAGAAGAAGTCTACATGCGTCTCCCTAATGGAATTCCTTCTTCTTCCAAGACCGATGTCGCTCGTTTAAGACGCTCCTTATATGGCCTTAAACAGGCACCCCGAGCCTGGTTCGACAAGTTTCGAACCACTCTCCTTCAGCTTTCTTTTATACAGAGCCCGTATGATCCTTCGATGTTCACACTTCATTCATCACGAGGATCCACAATTCTCCTTGTGTATGTCGATGATATCATTATTACTGGCCCTCACAGTGATATGATTCGACAAATACAGGCCTCTCTGCAAGACAAGTTTCATATGAAGGATTTGGGACCTTTGAATTATTTCTTGGGTTTGGAAGTTCATCAATCCAAGAAAGGCTTGTTTCTTCATCAGCACAAATATGCTATTGACCTAGTGGATCTCGCCGAGCTTGCTGATTCTAGTCCAGTCGACACCCCATTGGAAGTAAATGCCAAACTTCGTCAACAAGACGGCGATCCTCTTCCTGATCCTACATTCTATCGTCGTTTGGTTGGTAGCCTTGTCTACCTAGCCATTACTCGCCCAGATCTCTCTTATGCTGTTAATCTGGTCAGCCAGTTTATGACAGCCCCACGGCATCATCATTTGGCGGCAGTCAAACGGATTATTCGATATATTCTTGGTACCTCTACCTGCGGCTTATTTTTTCCAGTTGGCACACCACTTACACTAACTGCTTATTCTGACGCGGATTGGGCCGGCTGTCCTGACACACGCCGCTCTACCACAGGATGGTGTGTTTACTTGGGAGACGCCTTGATATCCTGGAAATGTAAAAAGCAAGATAAAGTCTCAAAATCTTCCACGGAATCAGAATACCGGGCCATGTCTTCCGCTTGTTCTGAGATCCTATGGCTACGTGGGTTGCTCTCAGAGCTTGGCTTCTCCCAGAATCAACCGACTCCTCTTCATGCTGACAACACAAGTGCCATTCGAATCACTGAAAATCCGGTATTTCATGAGAGGACCAAGCATATTGAAGTGGCCTGTCACTTCATTCGGGACGAGTATGATCGCAAAGTCATTTCTCTTCCTCATATTTCCACTGAGTTCCAGCTTGCTGATATCTTCACCAAGGGTCTTCCACGCCCGCGGCATGAATTCCTGGTTCGCAAATTGTTGCTGGTTGATTCACCGCATCAATTTGAGGGGGGGTGTTAAAGTGATAATAGGCCCGGCCCATCTCGGCCCAAAACTTGTATGATAATAGGCCCAGCCCACTTGTATATATGAGATTTAGTCAGAAGATAACTTTGTATATGCTAGGATGTCCTTCCTTATTTAGAGATATAATTAGGTCTTGATTCCATGATTTGTGGTGATTCTTAGCCTAAACTTAGGCAATGTAAAGTCTTTATAAAGAAGTGTAATCCAAGAGATCAATACATCGAATGAGAATATTTCACAGAACTCTCTCTCTCTCTCGTTTCAGTATTCCTTTCAATATGCCTGTGAATGTCAACCACCTGGCCTGGCTTTAAGCTCTTGCTGAGTGGCGAGGCCTGGGTTCAGGTCCAAGATTGAGGTTCGCAGTGCGGGCTGGCATTTGATCATTGATGCCTTAATGGGTTGGGCTTGTGCTGAGCTTGTACCAGCTCTGTGAATTGGTACGGTTCGTGTGAGTCTCCTGCTGAATAAATGGCACAATGAAACATAAAGGATAGAAAGGGTCTCAGGGTCTTTAAGCACCTTCAGCCTCAAAAGCCTGTTGGGCTTTGCCAGCTGAACACAGCCACATCATCACACACTTAGATGACCTTTTTGCCACATGGCACCTTTACACATAGTCCTGATTTGTATCAGTCACTTATACAAACTACCTGGTCTTTTATACACCTCATCAAGTAGTTAGAGGGGTATGTTGTTGGATTTCTTCTGACTCCCCTTGGGTTTGCAATGCTACACGTTATTATGTATGATAATCTTTGGTATTTGCTAAGGCATCCCCATACATCATGATCATAATGACATGCCTCTCTTCATGAGATCAAATGATCTAGTCTGTCAATATACACTTGAATGAGCCTTCTATGCTCGTGAAGGTGTACAACCAATTCATCGGCAAATCTGGATGCTATGAAACCATTAAAGAAATGTTGGAGCTAAGAGGCATTTTGAATCAAAGACTTGCATGCAACACCACTAACATTTATCCCCCAATCTCTTGAGAGAATAAAAGTTCTTTTTGTTATAAAGGAAGGAGTTGAAGCTAACAAATTGTCAATGAAATGTCTTTTATGGCCTCATTTTCTACTTTGGATTATTTTCTCTTTTCTTTCCTTTTTCTACATTTGCAACATCTTGGAGGCTGGGCTATGAATGCGTGGAGGAAACCTCGGATCTTCAAGAGCCAGTTACAAGAGATATAGATTCACTAAGTGCACATCTTGTTATGTAAATATGGCCAGGTCTTGGAGGGAACTTGTTTGCAGGGCTGGTCTTGGAGACGCAGTCAATTTGGTCGATAAATGCCACAACTAATTGTAGAAAAACACATAGCACCTGCTTGAAAAAAATCCCAAAACATAACTTCGCTCTGATATCATACCGAAAGGCAAAGTCAGTCGTAATGGCTTCTTTCAATGAGAGAGTTGTTCATGTATATCTTTGTATTTATGAGCCCTCAATAGGCAAAGATAATGGTTATGATCTGAGATTTACCATACAATGCAACATATAAGACAGAAATGGAGGGAGTTTGAATAGATTGGACTCCATTCTGATTTGCTTGAGACGTTATGGAATGTTTCCATGTGTATTGTCTAGTGTCACTAACATTTTAGACATTGTTTCAGATGTTGAAAATTTGAGGATGAATCTCCTGTTGTGGGTGTCTCATGAACAGTTGGATAATTGCAACTATTATCAATGGATTTTTTCTGTTCCATTCCAGTGCTGATCTTTGAATCTTTTGTTTTTTAATTAATGCAGTTTGTCTATTGGGAGCCATCTACTTTTGTGCAGTTGTGTGCGGCCTTGATTTACTGTTCATCTTGATACATATGTGGCTGGCCTCTTCAAGTCCTTAACCTGTCCCTGGGACTCATTTCCAAATCTATGATGCCAAAGCATGGGATGGATATGGCAGGGACAAATCAAGGATATGGCTTGAGACGTGGATTTTATACCTTTAAAATGAAATATGGATGTGTCACCTGTTTTATAGTATCTAGATATGATAAGTTGGGGATCTATACTGCAATGTCTTGATGCCATCTGCTGCTTCTAACTTTTACTGCCTAATTGATAGTCAGTCCTCTTATTTATTTTAGTTTATTGACTTGTTTGTACTTCTACACTTGCAGCTTGCAAATCTTCAATGGACAATACCTCATTGGATAGTTCATTGCTCGTCCCCAATGGGACCTACGCCCTTACAGCTAATAACTGTGTCGAATGCAGTTGCAACTCCGATGACTTACAGTATGTCCTTTGTTGCATTGATGTTTAATGACCAAATGCATTTTAGTCAACTTTTCCACGTGTGATTTCTAAATTAAAATGGTTCCTTTGTGTGGTTAGACTACGATGCAAGCCGGCCCAAAAGGTGAGGATTTCCAACTGGAAGCAGTGTCCCTTGATGCAATGCAGTGGCAATCTAACCCTAGGTGCAAACATGACTGCTACCTGCTCACTCACCACCTGTGCCTATGCTGGATACACCAAAGAACGAATCCTTACTGTTCTCTCCAACCAATCTACATGCCCTAGTAAGTACACTAATCCGATTTCTTTCTATTGTTCCTTTCCAGTTGTTTTCCAATCAGTAAGAGCGTAGACTATGCGCTGATGGTCAGGCCTAGTTTGGATGGTTATAATGCAGCTGCCTTGGAAACCATAGAATTGTGGATTCTGAAGAATTCTTAAATTGTTAGTTGTACCATGAAACTCAGCAGGTAGGGTTGTGTGGAAATCGTTGTTTTAGTAGTTACTGAAAAATCCCCATGCCCTCATAAATGTTGGTAATCCTCCTGTCCTTGGTCACTGGAATTCCAAGGACACTAGATGTTTGTTTTGGTTACCAGTCTGATTTCCTCAGAGGATTACAGGTAAGCAGAGGATTATCAATCTGGTTTCCAAGGACCATTGTAGATCTGATTATGTGGAGAGTTCCCGACATTCCCCAAATATGAGTTTGTAAGGGCCTGTTTGGATCTTTGTAAACAAAGCGTAGGTTACTTCGTTTGCATGCATTTTGGACTCATGCATTTTAATAACCTGAGTTCTTTGTAAGTTGCCTGCATTTTAAAATCTTGAATATGTGCTCAGCATAGAGTTTGCTGGATTGTTTCTTTGCAGAGAAAGAACAATTTTGGCATTTAGAACAACTGAATGACAAACTGTTGCCTGCATTTTAAAATCTCAAATATGTGCTTAGAAATCAGAATAGAGTTTGCTGGATTGTTTCTTTGCTGAGAGAGCAATTTTGGCATTTAGAACAACTGAACGACAAACCCCTTTTTATAAAGAGAGTTTTTCATTGCTGTTTGCCAGCTAGTGGGGTCTATGTCCCACTAAAGCCCAAGCACATGGTAATTCTCACAACAGCCGAGAAAACGAGCAAATATGAAATGGCAAAGTAGGCAAAAAAAAAAATGTCTCAGTATAACAACGGGTCAGGTTTTCATAGGGACCGACCTGACCCGACCCATTCCTAATTGGGGTGGGTTTGGTGGATGCTTCTACTAGTTCAATGTGGGTTTGGGATGCATGTTAAAACCCGTCATGGGTAGCGGACTAAGTGTCTGTGTGCAACTGGATGTGAATTGTGCATGAGCATGTTCTTAATTAACTTTCTATTGATCCGAAACCAGACCAATCCTAATTCACTTGCATGTAGGGTGGGGAGCAGAAGACCAAAGTATTTGGTGTGGCATAGTATGAGGGGTCTCTTATAAAGGCCTTTCCTTGGTTACTTCTGTCCAATAAGGGACTCAAGTTCCTAAAGGACAAAACCAGTATTGTTCTTGAATACAAGAAGAAACACAAACCAATAAAAGAGCCTTTTGATTGTTTTGAAAACGCACAAACCCAACATGAGTTACATGTGCAGCTAATTCTATCTCTGCCATAACCAATTATAGGTGACAAATGAGGCACTATTGTTCATGAAAACAACAAGAAACACAAACCAATAAAGTGCATTTTGGTTGTTTTGAAAATGCACAAACCCAACACGATGTACCTGTGACATCTAATTTGTTCTTTGCCATAAAAAATTATAGGTAACAAATGAGGCCTAATGTTTCAACAGAGGATTTTATCTATGAGGTATTTGCTGCAAATGAGTTACTAGTAAATGGGGGGATATCCAAACACTCGAATTCCCATTGCATGCTTTGTCTACATGGATCCAAATGAACTTTGTGTGTGTCTCCGCACATGTTATTTTTAGTGTACAGTGGCTGTATGGCAATGGTTCAAAGCCTAAACCACAGCAATGGCATGTTTCTAAGCATGTGATGCAGTATGTTTGTAGCATGGTTCAAAACCTTGGACTCAATAGGCTGTGACTGAAATATTTTACTTTGAAACCAAGTACTCCGTGAAAATTTGGTGCTTCATGAATTTTTTTTTCCTTTTGTATTTGACCTTTCAATTCAGTCTGGAAAAGGCCCATGTCCTACATTCTTGTTAGTCAGCTATGTGAGATATCTAATGTAAGTGATTTTGTCTGTTGTTTTTATTTGCCACCAGCTGATGGAGCACCTGGATTGCAGCCTTCAGATATTTCTGCTGCTGGAATTGAACGCGAGTGGAGATGGAGGGACCTCTTTGTCTCACTTATTACTGGTCTGCTTTGTTTCAGTTTCCCTTGGTAGCTAGAAGCACTTGGACTATAGGGCTTTCTCTCTCATATCAGCAGGGTTAGTGATGCATTGAGCATGTGCCATATTTCGGATTTTTTCATATTCATGCTGTAGAGGGGGTTGCATATTTGCATTCTTGTGGATAGATATTACAAGGAATTGATGCATAACCGGGTGTATGCAGTCAAAATAGCATCTGTACTGTTGCACCCATTTGATACCAGTGGTTTCCCTCAAATATGTCTTTGATCTGATTGGGTGCCGCCATAGGCAAGGATGCCACAAATTTCTTGTACGTTGTAAAACTGTTGTCATCTTATAATTGGCTGTTTCTTCCTATGAGACTAATACTGTTTTTTCCTCTATAATGTTGATATAAATTGTTATGCCGATCACTAATAACTCGATTTTTTTGGTGATACTAGTTTTTAACATGGTATTAGATGTAAAGAGCGTGCTGCTTCCCCTGGTGGGTCTAATATCTCTACCAAATGAAAGACAGATTTGTAGATGAGCCATTTTTATATATATAAAAAAGTCAGCTTGACTGATTGTTGTGAGTTTTCCGATTGAAATTGAAAGTGATACCTGAGAGATGACCAATGGCAACTACTAGCATTTTTTTTAGTAGAACACAAATCCGCAAACTGCTTTTTATTTGGTGGGCTTATGTAAGTCTATTTACACAATTTAAACCTTAAAACCCATAGGAGTAGACAGCAAAGAATGAATGCTTGCATCACCAAATGTCTGGGAAAGGTCTGTAGAAGGTGCAGTGCCTATTTTTTCTTAGCTTGTAATTTAAAATCATCACAGAAACATATAACTGGCCAAAATGAATGCTCACAAACTGCGCTAAAGTGTTAAATGATAGCATTAAGATTATAAACTCTTCTTCTAGTTCTTGAGAAGGATTACTAGTCATCTGAATGATTGCAGTGGTTTGATGGAATGGGTTTCACAAAAAACATCTTACTGAAAAACTGATTCAGCGACAATGAAGAATAAAACAAGGAATGAAAAAAGAAAAAAAGAAAAAAAAAAAAAAGAAGAGACTCTATACGGTTGGCGAATATTGATAGGATGATACAATATCTTTCTGTTTTAATGAATCAGGGGATCCGGACTCTTGGGCAATGATATGTGAAAATTAATGGGATTATATCATACCAATTACTTTGCAGTAATTTCATTAAGAATAACCCATGGCTATTTATAAGAATACAATAATGAAAAGCTAACTTAAACTAAGAAACCAGTCATGTTAGGAAACTTCATTATATAAAAACGGGAAACCCGATCACAATAGAAAACCAAATCACATAATAATAGGAAACTCTAATAACATAATTGCTCTAATCTAAAATGGGAAAGCTAATCATATAATAAAACTAGGGATTTTACAAAAAAAAAAAGTTGAGCTTAAATAATAATTAAACGGTTGAACAAAGAAAAACCATAAAATGACAATATAATTGTTCATACATTTTTATCATCAATCTAGTTGATGATATCATCAAGCTCCTGCAACTTCTCATTTTCTTCTTCTTCGATGGTTTGAAGGGGATGTTGCTAAAATTTGGTGGGAGATGAATATTCATCTCAAAGAAATGAAGGAAGATCGAAAGGAGGTGATGAATGCATCCAAGAAGAAGGGCTTGATAAGTCTTTCACAAATCACATAATGAAGTGAGTTGAATCCATCCACTATCAAATCCATTTTAAAGTTAGTTCAAAGATTCCAAATTAACGAAAAAAAAAAAAATACTATTGGGTTTTAAAACTCCATACAAACAATACAATACCTTAGAAAAAACCTCGCATTCACTGCTCAAAAGATTGCCCAACATGGCTCCTTACATGTTGCTCACAAAACATCAAGACCTATGAAATTCCCCCAAACAAATGGCTTTAGACTCTTAAATGTACCCAAATTCATCCCCTCCAACCTTACTCGAAGCCACTGCCAAATCGAGAGAAAATTCTCATTTAAGCATTTCACCGAACACCTTGAACAACAAACGCGAACTCTCAAAACTTATGTGAAGAGGGGGACAAATGCGTAGAAACTAATCATGGGACCAACACAACTAGGGAAGATTGCCGGGACTACTTGAAGAAGACCAATGGGATACAAAATTCAATGATTTTCATAACCTTTCCACCACTAGGCAAAAGAAGATGGAGCAGAATATCATTTTTCACAATGAATGTTGACGATATCGTCAACCAATTGATGATATCGTCAACTAGGATGATTTTGTTTAAAAAATGTATGAACAATTATCTCATCATTTTATGTTTTCTTCATAAAACCCTTTGACATAGATTTAAGCTTGATTTTTTTGTAAGAGTCCCACAAAACTAACATAATCTAAGCCAAATCTAATTTCTATAGTGTAATCAAAGGTGAACTATTCTTTCTACATCCAGCCATCTCTTGATTTCTCCAACACTCTAAAGTCCTGAATGTTACATTTTTCATAAATATTGAACATTATTTCATTATTTGAAACACCCAATATATACTTATAAGAGAATGAATGAGAGAACACAAGTCATCAATCATACCAAAAACCAATCCAAACCTATCAAAATGACAAAAAAGCACCTTATGTGGACTCCCACATATAGGTGAAAGTTTGGTGTTTTCATACAAGGCAACAGGGGAATTTTTCACCCATGGGTTCTAGTGGCTATTGTGTAAGATTTAGGACATGTGCCTTTACTTTGTGGGTCCCACCCTTTTGAGATCCTAAATGGAAAATCCCGCACCGTCCTTGAGCATGATTCTTGCGTGTGTAAATTTTGTGACAACGATGACATCCAAGCTGATTCAAGCATTTGGAAAACTGAAAAACTGGGTCCATTTAGTCGCAAAACCTTCTGGACTTGATTAGGCCAATTCATGTTTTGTCCATTTAATCAGTTTAAAGCGAAAGATCTTACGTAAGAACGCATATCCAAATGTGAAAGGGCATGGAGGAAAACCAAAGAACCAATATCCTCTTATTATTAGTGTGGCACACAAACAACATCTCTCATATTATTTATTCTGATGTGTATGGTCACATGGACTCATATTGTTCAGTTTGTATTCTTGGCAAAGCCTAGAGTCTTTTTCCCTTGATGACCGCCTCCAAAGTAGTTAGCCATGTATTCTCCAAACAAGAGCCGTCTGTAGACTGTCTTCCCATCCTTCTCTGGCAAGCCCGGCAAGGGTCCGATCATCGTAGGGGGACGTGGGCTCACAAATATTGGGACTGAGACTCGGGCCCTGGTGCTGCTGGCTAGGACTCGATGCTCCGCGCTCTTGTACCGTCCATTGCTCAATATCTGCAAAAGTCAAGATAATAATTGTGAAAATAGAATTAATGATCAGATACAAGGACTTGGCCCAGATCCTTTACTGGTGAGTCAGTTTTGTGGACCTAACCGAGATTCACAGTTGTTGCTGACCCGCTAATTGGGGATATGGGTTGGCCTTTTTCACTTTTGGGTTGTGCTCTAAGTTGACATTTTCAATCTTATTAATAAGTCAAATTTAGGTCAGATTTATCTTGTTACCACCAACTCAACCAGAATTCAAATCAGCAATACTCATTGCACCTTCACCCAGCAACTCAATCTGAACTTGACCTGTAAATTCATATTCTGCTGGTTAACCTGTTGGGTTTGATTCAGAGTGACATTTTCAACCTGATTAACAACCAAGTTGGTTGGATTCGGGTACGTAGTCATATTTGCTACCCGGTCCACCAACCCATTGCCATCCCTAACAATTTTACAATCTCACCGGAAAATATATTCAGAGAAGGAGGATATAAGTTTAAGGTCATGAAGCACTCACCTCCAATGTGTCGCCAACATTGATGACCAGCGCGCCTTCCACCGGTGGGATCTCTATCCACCCCTTGTCTTCAACCTTAACAAAGAGGCCCCCAATGTCATCTTGTAGGAGAATGGTCAGGGCAGCCAAATCCGAGTGCCTCCCAACTCCCACTGTAAGCTCAGGACTCGGACAAACTGGATAGTAGTTCATGTTCACAGCCTTGGCTTCCATGTACTGACTTATGGTCGACTCATCAATCTCCACACCAAGACCCCTCAACAGGGTACTCAAAATTGCATGGATCATCTTGTTGGCTGCCTTCATGTAGTCGAGGGCAGCATCTCTGAAGATCAGCACAAAGTTCAAGAAAGCTCAGGTGGAATCAAAATTATTGGATATGAAAACTATGCTCAAAATCGCTTTGCGCATAATATAAACCTTTGAATCATAGGTCCATCAATCCAGTCCTATCACCCAGATGTTGTGATTTTTCTCATGGGGTCCATCAGAAGTGATCCACATTAAATGGTCCCAGATCAGTTATTGGGGATGCTCATATGCCGTAACAAATGCAAGCTGATGCATCATGCCCGAAAGGACACTAATAATCTTAAAGTGGTCCCAATAGTTCAAGTGAAATATTAGTATCACAGGGCACATCTCAAACCCCTGTTACTTTGTGGAATGAAAACGTGGATAGCATATATTCAGAAAAGGGCTTCAATAGAATAATAGATCCATATCCATCCCATTACCTACCAAGCAGGGAGGTATGGAAGGAACTCAAAGAAGCACACAGCTACTTCCTATGTCCACGCCAACAAATTTATCAGTGTCTATTTTAATAGTATTACTTATAGAGATAGTAATGATAGGGGGATATTCAAGTGCATCCATCCCTTATCATTTTCGGTGAAGGACACTCCTTCTGGAGAAGTTTCGAGTATAGGTTTGTACTTGAAACTTTCCCAGAAGGAGTGGGTGAGGAATGGATGTATTTGAATATTGTCCGTAATGAAAATAATAGAAACAAGGCAGAAAAGGCAATAATATAGCACACCTGCACTCCTGTGGCCAAAATTGCATTGCCTCTTCGTCATTCATGTAGATCATGCTCAAATAGTCCTTCCATTCAAGCTTCTTCTCCTTCTCAGGTGCAAAGCTCGTCCCATAAAATACATTCGGGCACGGCGTCTTTCCTTTCAAGAAAACCGCCTTCTTCTCCGACGGCAGGTTGAAGAAAGTGTGTGCAGCTTGCTTAGCGCGCTCCAGCACTTCAAGTGGCACACCATGGTTAACCACTTGGAAGAATCCAAGCTTCTCTGCAGCCCAACATAGCGCTTCGACGACTGCATCCTTCTTCGCCCCTTCGAGACCCGACATGTCTATGGGTGCACCCAAGTAGGGTGAAGCATCAATCACATCTTTTCTGTCGATTCGCTCGTCGAGAGGGTGCACATAGCGCGGGGGCAAGGAGGCTATGTTAGAGTCTGCGAGTCCCTTTACACCGTTACCTTCGTTTACGACGAATTCCAATAGTTTGGCATCGGAACTTGGATAGGTGGTATCAACAGCTAGACCCATGGATGGGAGGGGGAATACAGAGCTTGAGAAGAGCAGACAGAGACTGTAAGGAACTTGGGCTGATTGAGAATTTGGTTTGCTTTGATTGTGTGTATGTATAATATAGCGGCTAAGGTAAGGAGACGACGTAATGGGATGGGATGTTGTTGTGGGTCCCCGATTAGAAATTGAGGTCCTCTTTTGATGATATTTTCAGTCTTTCTAGATGTCAATTGGCATTTTTGGATGGATCAGGAATATGGATCTGTTCACACCATTGTATTTCGCACGTATAGTTTTATGTATCTATACAGATTTTGTGGATAGGCCATATTAATGAGAGGGATAAGCATTCAAGTCATGTTGGTGCGATAGAAAATAAAAATAATTGAAATGGACTCATATTTGACCATATCCACTATATATCAAAGAAAAATGTGTAGGCAGCTATACCATCCTTGTCGGCGCATATATCGTTGATGGGTAATTTTCTCCTACGGACGGTTTCACGTATGTATGTGCTACCTTAGGACGGCATGCTCAAAATCAATGGTCCCGATGTAAAAATAGGCCCCACCACTTTAAAATCGGTAGGATAAAATTTTGCTATCGGTCATATCAACTATTTGAGTCCAGATCTGATGTTTCGTTGAAACAGAGAGGTACTATTTCATCCAATCAATATTTGCCAACTATATAAAATCCTATACCAACTAATGCACCATTTCAATTGCCTTTTTGAATGAAAAAAGAAACGATTAGATTTTATACAATTGACAAATCTTGATTGTTTGTAAATGTTTTATCACGCTGATAGTTTGTAGTCCAGATCCCTCGAGTGTCTCCCACACATGCCGGGATGGAGATGTGTGGAACTTTACTATGGGACCCACCTATTGATAATCCATATTGGTCAAAATGAGTTCCATCATCTCCAATAATATATCATCGAATTTATTTTAATGTACGTTGGTTTATTGTAGGTAAGATTGAGCATATGTGTCACATCCCGGTCCCGAATCACCCTGGCCTAGGGTAATCTCCGAGGTGTGCCATACGTACTCCCGGGTGCTGTACCTGTCTCGAGCCAAATACAACACACGAAGGAGAGAAGAACAACTTTCCACATCCGTGAGTTAAATCTCACTAAACACATCAAAAGCAATTAAGTGTAGCGGAAGCTGTAATTCATTAGTGTGAGGTATCAAATTCCATCCAGTCTATTTAACAGTTCAAGTTTAATACAAAAGAATTATACAAGTATTTACATTGATTTACAAAAGAAGGGTATAGAAAAACTAAACAACATTACCAAAAGTATAAACAAAAGAACTTCTATCACCTAAGTGTGGCCCACACAAAATGGGGCTAGCCACACAACAACAGAATTCCAAAAGATGATTCCGCTCTCCGGGGAAGACAATTCACTTGGCCTTAGGCTCGGGCCACTCTACTAAGCCTGAAGGTACCTCCGGGGTAACCTTCTCTCCCTTCGAGGCCTCGATAAGAGCGGAGGCTGAACCTGCGACTGTGACACCAAGAATAGCATCATGAATACGACGATTCGGCAAGTATAGGCATTAATAATAAATTACATGTTATATCAGTTAGCATTTATAAACACTTAATTAAAAGATGTCAATATCAGGTAACAACTAGGCAATCATGCCAAAATCGAATAATTTATGTTTTACAAATCAATGAGAGATACAACATACTAGTTGGCTACTACATTAAGCTCATCCTCTCAATAGAGAGCAAATCTAGTTGGGATGTCACCAGCGGCCCGGCCAAAGGCTATCTGGCTACCCGGTTCTGGAGTTCCGGTACTCCATATGATCTACTGCAGTGATCTCAATTAACTAAACCAAGTTTAACCCCGTCGGGTATCACGAGGTCGAAGCTCAGTAGTGCCAGACCAATCGGATCAAATAAATACAAATATAAGTAAGACTATTTTTACTTGAATCAAATCAAATCATTAATATCCCGACTTTTTCACATATAAACTTATTTGTCTCGAATTTCAATTGAACATTGTATAACCGTACAAATATAACGAAAGAAAAACAAAACAATTTATGTATGTAAATCATTCTTTAAAATTGGAAGGTGAAAAGGAAAATAAATTTCAATATGCACATGCATTGATTAAAAGAATCAAGGATTATTTACTATCCTTCACCTTCTCACACGATGAGGTTTGGAAATCCGGTGCATAGCTATTTGTAATTTGGTGCCACTTATATAAGTGAAGAGTACCGGTTTCTCCGAGCCTCATCCATGACAAGGTGTTAGAAGAAAAGAATAATTTTCGGGTAAAATAATCATAGCCTCAATAATTTCTCACATGGTTAATTACCATTGGTCAGTTGAACTCGTCCAGGGTGTCATTTTCTAGGGTCATATAATTCTCTTGGAGTCAAAATCCTAATAGGTTTCATAAATACTCACTAATTAGTGTTTGTCATATACAAGGTGCGAAAAGAAATAATTTTAGACAAAATTCCCGGCCCCACACAGAACCTGTGTCAGTCACAGAGGACACGTTCTGTGTCCATTGAACTTCCATCATCTATGCATACAACCCATTCAACAATTCTGAGTGGTTTCCTCCCAGATACTTCCCACCAACTTAAAGTAATAAAAGTCATAGAGTCAGCCACCATTTCCTCATTCAATGCATTAAAATATACAAAAGTCCCTCACCCATTTCCAATTCCAGCACATGCATCACATTAATATATATCTTTTCACACCCATTGAAACTCCTGCACTAGTGAACATACCACGTTTCATACCACATGCCCAGCACCATTTCACCCACTCATCCCACATGCCATCGTTACACGTGTAGTTTTCAATCCCACCTGGACACACTATGCACACCCATTATCATTCCAATATATGCACAGGTGAAATGCCTCCTGGGTTCATGTGTACATGTGCACCCACATGTGTTGTTTCATTACACCATTCATCAATAATTCCCATCTCCTCTTAATCTTTCCAAATGAAAACCATTAACACCCTAAAATCAAATCCATGCCTTAATCATTCCCTAATTAAAATCAAAGAGGCTAATCATAGTAAAAAGGAAAAATAATAACATTTAATATCCAAATCAAGGAATAACATCACATGCATTAGTTATTAAAGCTTATACTTGCCTCAATGGAGATTTCCAAGCCCTAGATTTAAGAAAATCCCAAAAGCCCCAAATGCTCAAACCCTAACCACAAGAATCATGGAAAAGGCAAATAAATATACATAAACACTTAGGCACAATCTCCTTGCCCTATTGTAACTCAAAAACTCAATTATTTAGGAGCTTAGTGTCTACCTTTGAGAGGGTTTCAAAGTTGAAGGAGATGGGGAAGAGGAGAAGTAGATCTTAGTCAACAATGGAGAAAGAAGGATGAAGAAGATGATGATAAAATGATGGAGATGTAGCTAAATCCACTCTTTAGCCTTCCAAGGACCAAGCCTGCACTCTAGTAGTAGTGGAGAAAGAAGGGAAGAAAAGAAGTGGAGAGGAAGTAGTGTAGAGAGGAAAAAGAGATGGGAAGAAGAGGAAAAGAAGAAGTGGGTTTATATATATACAAAGGGTAAAGTAGGAGTTTTGCAAGAAAGTCCACAAGAAGACCATATTTTCATGTGAAGTCAAATGAATGTCCAAATACTCAATAGTTGGTCAAATGAAGAAGAGTCTGATATGAAAATCGATGCACTCGTCAAAATACACGTGATGATGTCAAAATGACGGACAAATGATGAAAAGCGCAAAAATCAATATTTATGAAAAGAGCCCTTGACTCAACTCAATTGAGTCAATCCCACTATAACTCACCTATATAAGGTGTAAAACCCATTTAACTCAGTCTATAAAGACTAACAGATGCTAATTACCATAACCAATAAGTAAACATATTTAATTTAGCTTAAATCATAATTAATTAGTACTAATTAGGATCAAATCAGGTCGGGGTGTAACAATATGACTGATAGAGTGATTAGCATGATCTTTTCATTATTTCATTACTTATTAATCATAGGAGTTGATCACATTATCAATCATGTGCTCAATCTTACAATGAGATCGACAACAGTTGAAGTGAAGCTTGATAATATATCACTGGTAGGGATAGAATTTATTTGCAACGGTTAGGATCATAAATAGTTGACCCCACTGTGGAGTTCCACGCATCCCACTTAGAAAGCATGTGGGAGACACCAAGGGGATTCGGACTCAGGTACTTGCATCGATATTGATTTCAAATATCATATTACTTGTTGGTGTGACTAGAGTCTGGATCCTTTGAATCTCCGACTTGAATGGGTTCGAGTTAAGTTGGTGAGTTGGCTTTATGGACTGGAGATCCAACTGCCAACAATTAATATAATGGAGGGCTACCATCCCCAAACTATCCAGCTTATTGAATGCGTACGTAAGCTATCCATTTCTATATGTTGGCAGGTTTTATCTGTTGAATATAGATCCTATCGTGTTTCATTTTTGAAACAATGTTTTGTAGGCAGTTCATTAAAGAAGGATCACCAAATATGTGGGATTACATGAAAAGGAAGTGGCCATATATTGGGGCTCACCTATAACAAATTCCGAACCGCTTAAAATGAGTTTTCTCACCGTGTATAGAATGTCCCTAAATTTTGATCCAATATTAGTCGGCCCCAAGATACGATCAAAACATCCATCTTATAGTGGGGCAAATGGGCAACTCATATTGGATTAAAACTTAGGGTCTTGCATCTGGGATAGGTGATCCAGACTCATGTATGAGCTGCTCCAATCTTTAATAGGTGAGCCCCCACAAGGGTTTCACTTCACTCCTTCACCTCAGTGATTCTCCAAGTAAAAGTGTAAGACCCCGCCCTAGTTAATCAAGATTAACTCTAATTAATTGAAATTAATGCTAATTAATCAAGTCTAATTAGACTAATGATGGTTAATGCCCCAACTTGATGAGATTAGTCTCAAACGAACTTAGTGAAGGGATAATGAAGAGATTAAGTGAATTGGATGAGTTTTGAGCCT
The DNA here is from genome assembly GCA_028538565.1 of Umbellularia californica. Taxonomy (NCBI): domain Eukaryota; kingdom Viridiplantae; phylum Streptophyta; class Magnoliopsida; order Laurales; family Lauraceae; genus Umbellularia; species Umbellularia californica. Next base: position 15,577,292 of record JAPQWN010000008.1, on the reverse strand, counting down.
AAACTAAGAGGACAAGGCCTTTTTTTTTTTTATAAATACGGAATTATACGTATTTTGTCGAATACGGAAACTCTTGATACCAGCACATGTATCTCAACAGTACGTTAACTTTCATAATAGACTCGAAGCCGTTTGACGAGGATTTCGTCAAGTGGCCCTTCATTTGCCTCGAAATGAAATAAGGATAAATGTGAGGGGGTTTGAATGTAGAAGAGGCTTATATTGGAATGAAATGACTCCATTCGTTCATTCCACCACAACCGAGCCCTAGCCAGCCTTCCTCTTCTTCTTTCTTCCATTTTCTCTCCATTGAATGTGAAGATTGGAAGCTTTGACAAGTGATTGGAGTGGAGTGAGCTACTCCATTCATCTTCATCTTCTCCTCCCAGTCGTTTCCCTCCATTTTTGGAAGTGAAGAGCTTGGAGAAAGATCTCAAGACCTCTTCCATTGAACTACAAGTAAGTGTTTGGAACTTTTAATGAGTTTTCAAGTTCTATTGAGTAATGAGGGTAGGTTTCTAGCATAAATAGCTGAAGGGTCGTGCGTTTTCAATGTTTTATGGATTTTGGGTTCGAAAAATTGGGGGATTCCTTCTCGAAAGCCAACTAAGCAAAAGACTTTGAGTGCATTAGCTTCAAGAGGCAAGTATAGACATCTTTTTGTGATTAATGTTGACCATTGTAGAAATTTGTAGGATTTCTATGGGTTGAATGTAGAGATTAATGGATATTAGGGGTATCGTTAATGAATGGATATTGTATGAGAAGAGAACTTGAGGTTCCAATGGTCATTCTCAAGAGGATGCATTGTCTTGGACTTCTATAAATTGTTGAAAAGGACTGGAGTTCAGGGAACTCAGTCTTCAGAAATTGTTTCAGAACTTCTGAAGCTCGAAAATGTCATTCTGGGCGAATTTCGGCTAGCCGCGAGGCTAACCGTGAAGCCGACCGTCAAAACTTGTAAAATGGGCGGGTTTCTGGAAAGCTAACCGCCAAATTTCGGTTAGCCGAAATTGAAGTTTCGGCTAGCCGTAAGGTAACCGTAAGGTGACCGAAAATCGAGACAGAAATGTCAACTTCTGGAAAGCTGACCGCGTGCTGACCGCCAGATTGCGGTTAACCGCATTTGAGATTTCGGATAGCCGCCAACCAACTTTCGGTTAGCCGCCGAACAGTTTCGGCTAACCGCAGACCTAGTTTCGGCTAACCGCCGGGTAACCGCCAAACTGACCGACATTGACCAACACATTAATTATGAGTAAAAATTTGGCCGGTCCGATCGATTGGGGGACTCAGTTTGAGTCCAGCGAGTTTTGGATTTTGCGAAAGTTTGGAGCACTCCTTGTGAGTATAAATGCTCCCTGGATTAGTTCGAAGGCTAATCATGGAGTAAAGTGAAATTATTAAGAATTAAGGATAATGAAGGAAGAACTTTATAGTTAATAAATTGTGGCCTAAAAACTCCATGGGCGTTAACTACGGGGACTATAATGCATACACCCAATATAAATGTGATGCTCATCAAGAATAACACATGCATTTAGTAACTGTTGGTTACACCTATATGGTTGTTTAGATTGAAAATAGAATTAAATGGAATCATGATTGTCTAGCAATTCCTTATTGTAATATTGTGTCCCAATCTAATGAGATTGGTATCACTATTATTCCATTCCCTCGTTATTCGGGAATCGTGGTATTGAATCGAACCCAGAAATGGATTGTTCACTGAAGAGTATTGACCCCTGAGTCTGGCACTACCTAGCTATTGTTTTAGAACTTTAAATGAGTTCAATGTATAAATAAATGAGACAAATGTCTAATCCTACTGCAGTAGATGGTATTTGGGGGCGTTCCGGAGCTCCATGGTGATGCTAGTTGTCCCTGGCCCGGACACTAGTAAGTCCTACCAATTCCGATCGTATCTATGGGTATTGATCGATGCCTTCCGTTTGGAAGAGGAATCCTTCCTTTGAGGGAGGAGGGTAATAATGAATTATTCCTTTGAGGGAAGATGGTAATTGAAATGAAATGAATGCTATGGTAGTAGCCACCCTATACATGTCTACATGATTGACTTTCATGTCGACTTATTGTTATTGTAGGAACTTTCTAGACTCATCTAGGATTGGAACTGTTATTGATATATTGAATGAATCTAACTCATGAATTAACATGTTATTGCAAGAATTGTTTATACATTGTTGAACCGTCGTGTTCATTAGTGTTATTGATGGCATTACAGGCTCGTTTGCCATTGCCGGTGCGGCAGTGCCCCAGGCGGGAGCGGAGGAGACCGCTCAGGTTCCTCCAGGAGGACTAAACGAATGGAATGGCCGGGATACCGTCTGATATGGGTATCCGAGAGCGGAAAAGAGATAGAAACGTTTTGTGAAAATATTTTGAGAAACATTTGAGAGATTATTCTTTTGTATAATCATTTTGGTATGTAATTAATTGACATTGTATAATGTTTTGGACAAGTACTGATTAACAGGTAAATGGTTCAATGATACATGTATAAAGGACATTACTTTGTATACATGTAAATCGTGAGTTGATATTGTCAAATATAACTGTTTCCGCAGATTGTGTATTTGACAGGTTTATGAAGATTGTTATCCCTTGTGAATTTCGTTTTAACTACGGTTAATTCGGGATTTACGGGAGTAAGTATGGGCTCACGGCTCGGGGTTACCGGATCTCGGGCCCGGGTCGTGACAAAAAGGGACTGAGCCTGACTCATGTATCTATAACATGGGATGATAACAGTAGTAGGTGAGGTGTTCGGTGACGAAACTCGTATGTTCAATGGATCTGATAGAAAAGAAGAATGTTAGTCACCGTCGAGGATTTGAGAGAGAGGACACAAATGTGGAATCAGTAGCTTAGCTTTTAGGAGGAGGACAGAAAGGTAGCTGCAGTTTTGATCATTTACTAAAATGCTCTTGATAAATGTAATGTTTGTGGGTGCCTAAATAGAATTGAGGCTTATTCTGAAGGTTAGTTTGGCCTTTGTAACATCTTACAGATTCAACATGAAAGTGTTTTTTTAACGCGAGTCATATTCAAATCAGATTACCCCAACAATATTTTACGTCCACCTTATTAAATAGTAGGCAAGGGTTGAAAAGCAAATATAAAAAAGCATAAAATAAGGAAAAATCTATCATGTTTACAGCCACGTGATCAACTAAACACACCTTTCATGTTAGTTTGGTTTTTGTAGTGGAAGCTTTTTCCATTCTTCTTTTGGTGGCTGCTTTTTTTCAAGATTGGGTGTTCATTTCTGTGTTACTTTCTTGCTATTATGTTGGCTTTTTCCGCGTTTGCATGTTTTTTTATTGGGACCTAAGATCATGTGTGATCTACCAGCAGCCCTAGTCATGAAATCAATATTACTAAAAAAAATGCACCCCATATATTTGCTTTGGTCAAATTAACTCTAGAGTTGGTACCTCCATCAAATTAGTTATGTTTAATCATGTGAATTATGTCTTTTTAGATGTGATCAGTCTCACTTGCTAAAATTTCGACCTAAGTCCATACATGGGAAGACAAATTTTTTTTCTTTTTCCGATAACTCAAGGTTCCCAGTCCTTTGGGCCAGAATAATCCCTAGGGGCCTAGGAGAGAAAGCCGGGTAAAATTTCCCTGTGGCCCCACTCTGGTAGTACAATTTGGAACACACAACCTTCGGGTGTAAACCGTGGTCCTAAGCCAATTGAGCTACCCCTCGTTCATTTTGACTATTTGGGTTTTACAAGTTATGGATTTATTGGTGGTATGACTGCAGGATTTCGGCAGCTCAAACCTACCCCAATATGAAGGACCCCAATCGAACCTAAATTGAGGACCAATTACTTAGATAATAAATTTAATTGTATATAAAAGTGATATACAATAGATGCTTTTCACGTTCGTTGTTCGGTCCCCGTGGATGAAAACCATAGACCAAAATTCTAACCTGAATATTATTTAGATGTAGCAGACCCGGACATCCAACCCCAATTAAAAGAATGTGACCATATATTGGTCCTTTATAGGAACCAATTTTATCCCTATCCTATGTTGTCGTACCGGATTATGAATGAAAGCTCTCCTCGATGGACTGGAACTAGAGTTGTAAATGGGACGGTTTCGAATTATACCGGACTTGGACCCATGCCCATTCCAAACAAACAGTTCCAATTCCAACTCGGAACTTGCTTTGTTCGTTCCAGACCTGGTTTTATTAGGACGGATCTAGCTCTTGAAGCGGCTCCAACTAGGAGACTAGAATTTAATTTCAAAATCGGTTCTAACTTTCTTTAATCTTTTATTTTTATTTTTGTTTTTTAAAAATAAAGATATTGATAAACTTATAACATGCATCAAGTCTACTACTTCATCCATTAAACATAAAAATGTCCAACAAAAGTTGGTTTTGAGCTACAGTTTACACCATTAAAGACTCGGATGTTGGGTCCCTCGTCCACAGGATGGAACTTGTATGAACCTAGGACCTTACATGTTTATAAATCGGAGCTTAAATTGGGTTCCAGACCGAGACCCGTTTATGAATTGGAACCTACCATCTCCGGTTTTCTACAAGCCCAAACATCCGGATAATCAAAGAATTGGTTACTGTTTGCATCCCTAATTGGAACCATGCATGTCACATCAAAAAAATAATAATAACAATTAAAAATATAGAGCTACGGTCCCCGCTTTTGACCACATTATTATTCTCAGTCTCTAAGCTTTTATAATTTATTAAAGATTAGTTTTTCAGTCAATATCAATCCAACTATAATTAAAATTTTGTGTGAAACTAGTTAGAGCGAAAACTAACAGTCATGATGGGAACTTGAACACTGTAAGATTCGGTTTGCACTCGGAGTTTTATAGAAAAACCAATGATTGCAGAAATGCTTTTCTGCACTATGGTTAAATATATATTTGGTGTGGTCAAGAGGAACAGCCCAAAAATGAGTTAAATTTTTTGTGATTCTGCCGAAATGTTTTTCCTTGTGGGGATTCAGGATTTTTTTTAGTGCAGAAGAGAAAAGGACCACAAAACTAGGTCATTCATGTCAGAAGATATGAGAATGCCAAAGATCGCTTGGAATCCTTGTGATTTGTTGTTGATCCGTTTAAAGCAATGAGTTGGGTACTGTTCTGGTTGGTTGGTGTTTTGTTTCATTGAATTTTTCAATGCTAGAAATGAAATATGTGAAATAGAATTGTGACATTTTAACATTTAGTTCTCCAACAACATTCGACAAAGTGAACTTTGTGACAATAGAAAATCTCTTTTTAATGTTGGGCCTTTTTTTAAGTTACTGACATAGTGAAATTTATTTTAAATCTTTATAAGCGGTTAAAAATAGGGTTTTCAAAATGTCACACGACCCGATAACATGACACGAACCCACACGATATTAACGGGTTTGGGTGACCCCTTAATGGGTTTGGGTCGTTAATGGGTCGGACCCGTTAACCCGTTAAATTAATGGGTCGTTACCGAATAAACCCGGTAACCCATTATGACCCGTTACAACCCGAAAAAATAATATCATTATTTAAATTATAAAAATGTATGACTGCACGAGGGGTCTTCTGGTAAATTTATAAATGAAGTGATAAAGTGAAAGTGTGAAACCCTAACCCTAACCCATTCCAGAGCTTCAGGGATCTAAACAGGCCATTCCACTAGATTTGAGTTACCATGTCCTTGTCAGCCTCAAACTAAGGTGCAGCACACATTTGTTGCATCAAGAATGGACTGGGCAAAAAGTTAGCTAAACCTACAGGTTTAAGTTTAATGAATTTTTTTTTTTCAAAATCAACAGGTTAACGGGTCGTGTTCGGGTGACCCGTTAAATAAACAAATTGGGTTCGTGTTTAGTTTTTTGACCCGTTTTCTTAATGGGTCATGTTCGGGTTGAGGTGATTCTAACCCGAATTCGTTTGACCCGCAACCCGAATTCGTTAACCCGACCCGTTTGACAGCCTAGTTAAAAATGAAGAAAAGTTGAATATTCAAAAATGACCAGCAATGCTAGAAATGAAATAGAATTTTAACATTCAGTGGAATTAGTTACCAGTTGTTTTTTTTTTTTTTTTTTTTTTTTTTTGTGTGTTGTATTAGTCAGCTTGGTGGATTGGTTATCTTGTGTGGCATCTTTGACATTAGTGGTTTTGACAGAAGATTTGGCCCATTTATGATTGTTTTTTAATCTTTTAATGCATTCCTCTCTTTCTGGGAAAACAAAAAAGGAAAAAGAAAAAACAATTGTAACATGTTACACATTTTAGTGCATCAAACTTTATGAGGAACGACAGAAAATCATTCTTGTAGTTCCTAAGAGTTATAGAGCTTCAGATTTTCATTAGTGGTTAAAAATGTAAATTTCATTAGTGGTTAAAAATGTAAAATCATACATGAATATTAAAAAATGCCAATCAAATAACCTCTTTTAATGGAAATTAATTTGAGGAAAAATGAGAGATGAATGCTCATCCATCACCCTGGAACTCAAATCCCATGATGGTCAAGGTCCCTTTTGCATCCATAACCTCATGTTTTTTACCCCTCACTTCTTTAATAATCTTTCAGCAAAGCTTATTTCACTTTGAATTCTTTTGTATGCTAGCAAATATGTTAGGGTGCAGTAGAAATCCGCAATCGATACAAAACACTATGCATAAGTAGATCTAACAAAATAGTCACTCTAAAAAACATGGAAAAATATTTTATGTGGCTTGATAGTATGCTTGTGTCAGATCAGAAAAGAAATATTGGGACATATATATATATATATACATATATATATATAGATGCTCATATGAGAGATATCTTTCACCTTATATGAGAGATAATGTGGGAGCCCCACATCCATATCCAATTCCAACAACTTAATATGGATGTGAGGGCCCCCACCTTATCTCTCATATAAGGTGAGAGATATCTCTCATAGGAGTATCTCCATATATATATCCCCTTTACTAAGAAAGTATGGTATTTTCATGCTTAGTGATGAGGACTTGGGTGAGATTAGTAGGTTGAAATGAGGAAGATATTTCATTGATGTGTGGGTGCACTAGCCAAAGATACAGAGATGCTGTGGAGAGGCTTAAGGTCTGTTTAGATGCTTCATTTTCTTAGTAGCCAGATAATTTTGGTGTCATAAAAGTTTTTTGTGAATATGCTAGTGTATGCAGATTTTTGTCATGTAAGCCTTTTCTTGATTTCTTCATTCCATGCAAGTTGGTTTTTTTTTTTTTTTTAATTTTATTGTTATATATCAAACCAACATCCAATGCAAGTTAATAATGACTTGTCTTATTACTTTTTGAATTATGATAAGGTATTTTATTTTTCCTTTCAAGTTTTTATGAGTATAATGCAATGGAACCCATCATTTTGATATGCCAACTCATGTTTTTAGATCCACACTCTTATGTTGATTTGAAGTGATTGCTTTACGGTGTCTATTTTTTCGTTTTAGGCCATTCTTGTAACATGCATTCCTTCATTATCATTCTATGTGCTAAACTTTGTTTGAAGGAGCTAATTTTCTTTCTTTATGATTATAAATGCTTCATTCAAGGCATCATCTCAGGCTAAACCAGTATTACTCTTGGACTCGATTCCTGTCAAACATTGCTTAGGAAGTTTGAAGGAAGTAGCTGTGCCCACCCCAAGAGTGCATGGCTAAAGATCTTTTTTTAGTTGGTTGTCTTGCTTCAAATTATGATATTTGTTTCAAAGATTCACTTAGTACAAAATTAGAATGTATCAGAACTGATTTATGATACATAAAGAGCTAAGGGAAGTGCCAGAAATTTACATGGTTCAAAATTTGGTAGATCTCTTTGTAGTTGGTTGTTGATGTGATCAATATCAATCATAAAATACCGTAAGTGCACAGGTGTCTAGGTGAGACAGTGGCAAGAACGAGTCGAACCCACAGGGAGCTACTTAAAGAAACTTTTAAATTAAGAAAACTAATTAACTAACAACTAAGAAAAGTTTTGAGGTCTTAGATAAAAAAAAAAAAATAAGCAACTGATTTAGAAATTCGAAATCTACCAATTAATGAAGGTGATTAGAGCATAGGAATCCAATAAGCATCCACCAATTATTTATCAAGTAACCATAACTTGTTCCAATTTTTACTTCAAATCAAAGACAATTCAATGTTTTTAATTTGGAAAATCTAACTTTTAAAATCCCCTTTTTAATTATAAAAATTCAAAACTCAAGACTTCCTTCATCTCATAAAAGAATAAAAATAATTTAAGCACCACCCATCAAAAGTAAGCATAAACCATCAAAAGGTCTAAATCCTAAGCATGGCCTATCAAACCTAAGCATGAGTAGTAAAAAACTAATTTTTATTTTTAGAAATAAAAATAGAGATTTGCCTAGGGCATGAAGACAAGCCTATTAATCATTAAGCACATAATCATGGAACACAAATTAGAATTACTAAACAAATAAAAAGACAATTACTTACCTTCATCCATAACTCTAATCAAGAAAATTCGCTCGCCATTGCAAAGAATGCTTCTTGATTTATTGTTAAAAATTGCATCTTTACAACTTCTCCTTTACAAATTTTCTCCTTCAAAATATATCCTTGGACATGGCCCAAGGCTACCAAAAATAAAAATAAACTAATGGAAAAGAAGAAAGGAAGAGAAAAAGAAAAAAATTAGAGAGAGGGAGAGCCTTGGACGTATGGAATGTGTTATGGGTCTCCATCATGCCTCCTTTTATGCTTTTTGCAAACCCCTTTTAGTAAAGAAGTACCATCCTTTTAGGTCTCTTTTTTCCTTATTTGTAGGGATTCCTTCTTGTTCTCCAAGCTAACTTCTTTCTTTGGAAAGACTTTTAAATTTGAGAGATCTCCTTGCCTTATTAGGTTTCTTGATGCATACACTTTCCTTGTACAATTCCAAGAATATCTCTAAAAATTGCATGATGATGTAAAGGGAATAAACTTCCCAAATATTGAGATTTCTTGCAATTCCCGCCTTAAACTGTAGTAGACAATTTTCCGAGGTCATATCTCCCTCAATATAGCTCTGATTTAGACAATCTTGGGCTCTACGGATATCTACTCGAAAAGAGCTTTGCAACGGTGGCTAGATTGCGCCGATCTGACACTCGGTTTGAGAGTTATGGTCATTTTAAGTTGCTGCCCCTGAAAAATCCGGGAATAATAGTGCAAAAATGGAAGCTTCTATGTTGGCATGCAATGGGGTGTGTGGGGCCCATGTTGGACTTCCAAGCATGCTTGGACTCTCTCTTTGCTTGCTTATTTGACTTCTCTCTTCTCAAATTTCATCAATGTAGGTCGCATGTTAATTTCTCCTACAAATTGAAAGGGGCAATTTTAACATTAATCATATGTAAGAAAATAATTATGAACTATGTATAGGACCCAACATTCCTAGTGATGCACCAAAATGACCAACTTTCCAAAAATAGCACATGGTGCCAAAAATAGCAAGATATGCATTGATGAAACCAAAAGCCTAATTTTGGGGTGATAAATGAGATGAGAAAAACTTAATTTCAAAAAGCCATGTAATTCAATGAATTTTGACCAATTTTGACCATTTCTCCAAAAATATCCTCAAATGCATGTAATCATGAAATTAAATGCAATTCTATGCAATTAAACCTAATTAAGTCCACAAATGCTAATGAAATGATGACTTAATGACCTAGTTTTGTGGACTTATCACACTCCCCAACCAGCCTTTTGCTAGTCCCTTAGCAAAATAAGCGACAAAAAATAAAACACATAAACTAATCCTAAAGAAAACAAACTAATGTAGAAAACAGAAATGAAAAATACCACTTTCGCTGGTACTCTCGACTGCATTTAGCGTATGCAGGAAGCCCTTAAACCCCTAGGCTCCCCCTAGTGGACGAGTTATCCCTCGTGAGGGTTTGCAGTGAATACACCCACAAAATTCTCTTTTTTTTTTTTGCTTGCAAAGAATGTTTAAAACTTATCAAAATCTAGGGAAACTTCTTCCAAGAGAAAATCTATAGACACTGACTATTCTTGATTCTCGGAATTTTCGAGGACAAATCTTAAATTCGGTTCACAAATCCCATCTTTTGATCAGAAATTCTCGAAATCATGCTAATTGATCGTGCACGGTGAAGAGCATGTATACGAAATAAGCATCAAATGATCCACCAATAATTTTCGTGAAAATAAATTTTTTTTTTTTGTATTGAGTTTAGGGCCGCCTAAACGTAGCAAAAAAATAGTCTTCCTCTCAAGGCGATAACGACGGCTTTCGCACTACTGTTTTTTCAAAGGGCGCAATTTTTTTTCTCTTTTTTTTTTAAACACACACATGTGATTGTGCAATGCCAAGGTCCCTTAAGCTTTCTAATTAACCTATGTAACGAGCATTAGGCCAATGATTCCCAAACCAGATGGCTTTAGGGCACTAGGTATGAAAATATCCCTAAGGGCTTACTAACTCGGGTTAAAGAGGCTACGAACCCAAACTAGTCACAAATTTCTTTTTCTTTTTTCTTCTTTTCAAGACTTTAACTAAACTTTTTTTTTTGCGGTCCCCAACAATAGGCAGCCCTTTTCATGTATCCACCCGTCGAACCATGAAGCTTTGTACACAAAGGGTCGATTTTCTAAATTTTTTTTTTATCAAAGAAAAACGAAAATCATAGCTTCACATTCAAAACCTTGAAAACGTATACAATCTATGTAAAAGTGAGGGATCGAAATTCAGAACTTTTTCAAAAACTCTTTCTGTAAATAAAATAGTGAACCATTGTTTTCTTTTACCAAAATAAATATCTTCAGCCAATAAAAATTCTCTCGGATGTTTCCCTCTAACAATTTTTTTTTACTAAGAAAAACGAAAAAGAAAATGTAGAATGAAAATTGAACAAATGATCACATGTCAAGTTCCAACTCACACCCCCAAACCTAAATCTAATATTGTCCTCAATGTTATGAATGCATGTGTAATGTGAAAATGAACAATAAGGAAAATTAGAACATCTTACCATGTGGGGTGATTAGGCTTGTCAATGGGGCAAGTATGGGGCGGGTCGCCATACCCCATACCCACCCCGGTAAAAAATTCCCCATCCCCATACCCGCCCCATAACCCGGGCGGGTATGGGGATGAATCCCCATCCCTGCCCCAGTCGGGTCACGGGGAAACCCGACCCGTCCCATACCCGCCCGGGTTGATAAAATTTTGGGTCTGAATACATTGATTATAACTTCAATCACTGATAAAATAAAGAAATTTACATGATTCAGGTACAGATGATCTTGGTAATGCGGGGCTGAGATTCTTATATGCTAACCAACTTGTGGGGGACCTTATGTCATGACCAAGCAAGAAAAAATAAATACGAATGGACCATACATTTGACTGAGGCCTAGTCCCAAGCCTAAAATATAGGCCTGTGGGTTGGAGCTAGGCCTGATTATTAGGAGCAATGGCTAAATGGTCTGGTCCTAAGCTAGCTTTGGCAAACCCAGACAGGTACATCAGAACTAATCATCCTACACATGTATGATGAGTGTGTCAAAAACCATGCTGATCTAATCATCTCAACCATGTATTTGAGGACCCAATTTAAAGTTTGTATGGGCTCAAGTGACTAAAATGCAAGCTACCAGCCAGTTTCCCACCTGGTTCTCAACTATAAAGTTCTCATGTGATAGATTTCTATAAGAATTAATTATATTTTTTTAGAAGAATTATAATAATTACTATATGTTTACATATATAATATACATAAATTTATATATAATATTATATATATATCCGGGGTGGGTATGGGGCGGGTCGGCTGTCCTCATATCCGCCCTGACCCGGTCAGCTCTTTGACCGGGTCCGGGTCAACCCGCCCCGTTGACCCGAATGGGGCGGGTAATTTATGACCCGACCAGGTCGGGTCAACCGGGTCGGCGGGTTTTCCCCGCCCGGTTGACAAGCCTAGAGGTGATTGCAAAAGAATGTGATTAACCAGCTCAATTACCTTCCAAAATTGGGTTGCCTCCCAAACAGCGCTAAGTTTAATGTCGTCAGCCCGACATGACAAAAATGATGAGTCCTGGTAAATTGGGTCTTCCAGAAGGATATCCTCAATGTTTTTATCCTTCAGTTCCAGAAACGGTTTCAACCGTTGACTATTCACTTTGAAAATATCCCCATTCTTGGGATTTTCAATTTCCACCGCACCATGAAAGTAAACAGTCTTGACAATGAATGGACTAGTCCACCGGGTTCGTAACTTCCCGGGAAACAGGTGTAACCGGGAATTATACCAAAGGACTTTCATACCTGGTTCAAATGATTTTCTTAAAATTGACTTATCATGGTTCAACTTCATTCGTTCCTTATAGATCTTTGCATTCTCATAGGCATCATTTCGAAGTTCTTCCAACTCATTGAGTTGCAATTTGCGCAGAGTACCCGCGGTGGGTAAGTCAAAATTAAACTTCTTAATGGCCCAATAAGCTCTGTGCTCCAATTCAACAGAAAGTGGCGTGCCTTACCATAGACCAACCTATATGGGGACATCCCAATAGGGGTCTTGTAAGCGGTTCGATAGGCCCACAGTGTGTAGATCAATCGCAAAGACCAGTCTTTCTGAGTGGGATTGACCGTCTTTTCCAGAATTTGTTTAATTTGCCTATTTGAAATTTCCGCTTGGCCACTTGTTTGTGGGTGATAAGGTGTAGCAACCTTATGGGTGACAGGATATTTTTTTAACAAATGCTCAAATGGACGGTTGCAAAAGTGAGTGCCTCCGTCACTAATGATCGCTCTAGGTGTACCAAAGCGAGAAAATATATGATCTCTCACGAACTTAATCACCACATGATGGTCATTCTTCTTTGTCGGTATGGCTTCTACCCACTTGGAAACATAGTCTACAGCCAGCAAAATATAAAGATTTCCAAAGGAATTTGGAAATGGCCCCATGAAGTCAATTCCCCACTCATTAAAAATTTCCACTACAAGTATGGGATTCAAGGGCTTCATGTTCCTTCGATTGAGCTTGCCAAGGTTTTGACACCTTTCACAGTTCAAACAGAATGTATGGCAATCTTTAAAAATAGTGGGCCAGTAAAATCCACACTGGAAAACTTTTGCAGCTGTCTTTTTTGAACTAAAGTGGCCCCCACAAGCATGATCATGGCAAAAGGAAATGACCGAGTAATGGTCATGATCAGGAATGCATCTCCTGATGATCTGCTCCGGACAGTACTTAAAAAGATATGGGTCATCCCAGAAAAAGTACTTGACCTCAGCTAGAAATTTTGATCGATCTTGTTTTGACCAATGGGTGGGCATCTCCCCTGTAACAAGGTAATTGATTATATCTGCAAACCAGGGGATTTGAGAAATACTGAGCAATTGTTCATCAGGAAAATTTTCATTCAGTGGGACCTCATCTGAATGCTCTAAAGATATCCTCGAAAGATGGTCTGCTACAACATTCTCACATCCTTTTTTATCTCTTATTTCCAAATCAAACTCTTGTAGCAAAAGGATCCACCGGATCAATCGGGCTTTCGCATCCTTTTTCGACAGAAGGTATCTCAGGGCTACATGATCCGTGTAAATGATGACTTTAGACCCTATTAAGTAGGACCGAAATTTCTCTAAGGCAAAAATTACAGCGAGCAATTCTTTTTTAGTGGTTGTGTAATTGAGCTGTGCATCATTGAGGGTCCTACTAGCATAGTAAATCACATGAGGTAGCTTTCCAACCCGTTGACCCAAAACAGCTCCAATAGCAATATCGGATGCATCACACATTAACTCAAATGGAATGGTCCAGTCATGTGGCTGAATTATAGGGGCTGAAGTTAGTTCCTTTTTCAGTCTTTCAAAAGCCTTTAGACACTTCTCATCAAATTCAAACAAAGCCTCTTTTGTCAGTAATTGGCATAAAGGTTTAGCAATTTTACTAAAATCCTTGATGAATCTACGATAAAAACCAGCATGGCCCAGGAATGATCGAATCTGCTTAACTGATTTTGGTGGTGGCAATTTGGAGATCAAATCAATTTTTGCTTTGTCAACCTCAATTCCATTATCAGAAATAATGTGTCCCAGAACTATGCCCCTTTTTACCATAAAATGACATTTCTCCCAATTTAATACTAGATTCTTTTCTTTGCATCTTTTAAGCACAAGGGACAAATGATGTAAGCACTCATCAAAAGAATTTCCAAAGACCAAAAAATCATCCATGAAAACCTCAATGAATCTTTCTACCATGTCAGAAAATATGCTCAACATGCACCTTTGAAAGGTTGCCGGTGCATTGCATAGCCCAAAGGGCATGTGTCTGTAAGCGAAAGTGCCAAACAGACAGGTAAAGGTGGTCTTTTCCTGGTCCTCGGGTGCAATTGGGATTTGATTATAACCAAAATAACCATCAAGAAAACAATAATATGCATGACCGGCTAACCTTTCGAGCATCTGATCCATGAATGGGAGGGGAAAATGATCATTTCGAGTGGCTAAGTTCAACTTCCTATAATCAATGCACACCCTCCATCCAGTCTGTATCCGAGTGGGTACCAATTCATTGCCCTCATTTTGAACCACTGTTATTCCAGATTTCTTTGGTACCACTTGAACCGGGCTCACCCATGCACTATCAGATATGGGGTAAAGCACTCCTGCATCGAGTAATTTTAAGACTTCCGACCTGACCACTTCCTTCATTACAGGGTTTAGTAGCCTTTGTGGTTACGAGAAGTTTTCGCATTTTCTTCCAAATGGATTCTATGTTGGACCACAGATGGGCTAATTCCTTTAATATCTATAATGGACCACCCTATAGCTTCCTTATGCTCTTCCAAAATTTTAACGAGTTTTTCCTCATGGACAGGGTCCAAGTCTGAAGCTATAATCACTGGAAGGGTTTCTAGCGGGCCTAAAAATACATATTTCAAGGTGTCCGGCAATTGCTTGAGTTCTAACTTAGGGGGCTCTACAATTGACGGGACAGGTGGGGAAGCAGATGGAGTCAGAATCTCATGCGTCGGTTGCCACCTGGAGTAATCCATGGATGGAGTTGAGTCTAACAATGCATTGACTTTCTCAATATGTTCATCTACATCAGATTCACTTCCAAAGTAGGCCAGACAAGCCTCTAGTGGATCTTCAAGTTTCAAATGGGGTAAGTGATTTTCCACCAATTCATGAATGTAACTAACTTAAAAAAACCCCATCATCCTCATCAGGAGGTTGTTTACTGACATTAAAAATGTTCACTTGGACTGTCATGGTCTCAAAAGAAATTTGCATCACTCCATTCCTACAATTGATCAAGGCATTTGAGGTGGCTAAGAATGGTCTCCCCAAGATTATTGGACTTTTAGTTTCAGTCCCAGATGTGTGTTTGGTATCCAAAACAATAAAATCGACAGGGAACACAAAGTCTCCGACTTTGATAAGAACGTCTTCAACTACCCCTTTGGGTCACATGGGTCTTTTTCAACTCCCCCAAACCTAATTCTTCATAAACAGAGTATGGAAAAAGGTTCACACTTGCACCCAAGTCTAGCAAAGCTTTCTCTATGTGATGGTCCCTTATCTGGCAAGAAATGGTAGGACACCCTGGGTCCTTGTATTTGTTCGGGGTTGGACAGGAAATGATTGAGCTAGCTTGTTGGGCTAGAAAAGCCTTTTTGGGCACATTGGTAGTCCTTTTGAAGGTGCAAAGGTCCTTAAGAAATTTTGTATAGGCCTGAATTTGTTGGATAACATCAAGTAGTGGGATATTAATCCTCACTTGTTTGAATACTTCTAACATTTTATCCAATTGAATAGTTGATTTTGCTGGGCTTAGCCTCTGTGGGTATGGTGCTCCTAAGAATGGGATCACTAGGTGATGGTTCAGCATTGACTGGGTTCTCTGGTTCTAATATAGGTTCAGCATTCACACTTGGTTCTCCAGTTTCTACTTTCTCACCTGATTCGTCCTCAAGTTCCTTGGGTAGTTTGACCTTGTTATCAACCTGTGTACCAGACCTAAGGGTGATTATGGATTTGACTTGTTTCGGCCCTTTGCCTTTAGGATCATGAACAACCTGGCCCTTGGGATTAAGTTCGGGTTGACTAGGGAAGGTTCCCTTATCTCTGGCACTAATGGAGTTGGCCAGTTGGCCCATCTGATATTCCAATTTTGCAAGGGTTTGAGTATGGCCGTTCAAAAGTTGAGTAGTGGTCTGCTGGAATTGAGTAGTACTCTGGGTTAATTGGGCCGTGGTTTGAGACATGAGTTTCATGGCCTCTTCTAAAGAATCTACCCTATGGGTCAATGGACTGGGGTTGAAATTGGGTTTTTGGAAACCGGGTGGGGCACTAATTTGAGATTGATTGGGCTGAAATTGAGTGGACTGAGATGGGCCACCTTGAGTTGGGCCTTTGGTCCATGAAAAGTCTGGGTTATCCCTCGAACCTGGATTGTAAGTGTTAGAGTACGGGTCATACCTCGGACGATTATCAAAACGAGTGTTTTGATATAGTGCATTCACCTCCACAACAGACTCGGTCTGACCCAAAGTTGTTGGGTCAATCCCTCCATTCATGGCCTGATTATATCTTAATGACTCCAAAGTGTTTGGAGTGGGCTTTTGGTTCAGCTCTAAGGCCTCTATTCTTCTCACCAGTGTGGCCAATTTGGCCTCTACCTCAATTTTTGGTTCAATGTTGAACATCCTCCCTTTTTCAGGAATGGTGGGTTTGATGGGCTCCCTCTTAATTGGGGCCCACTGTAATGTGTTTTCAGCGGCATCTTCCAAAAATGTCCATGCTTCTTCTGCTATTTTCTGTGTAAATTGCCCACTACAAAAAGATTCTACCATTTGTTTGGTTAGATAATCCATGCCTTCATACACAATTTGGACTAATCGGATTTTTTCAAATCCATGGTGGGGGCACTGGATTAAGAGATCTTTGAACCGTTCCAAATAACTGTAAAGTGTCTCCCCTTCCATTTGATGGAATCCATTGATGGCCTGTCTAATCGAAGCGGTTTTCTGCTTGGAATAGAATTTTTTGTAAAACTCTTCGACTAGCTTGGCCCATGTAGTGATGGACCCGGCTTGTAAGGCATAAAGCCAAGTTTTAGCATTTTCTTTTAGGGAGAAAGGAAATAATCTAAGTTTAAGGGCCTCCTCAGTCATGTGATTGATTCTCATGGTCCCACAGATGTCTTCAAATTCCCTAACATGTTGATATGGGTTTTCATGGTCTAGCCCAAGGAATACTGGGAGCATCTGGATCATTCCAGATTTCAGCTCAAATGTGGCATTGGTCTGAGGCAGGGTGATGCAGGACGGTTGAGTTGTCCTGGTGGGGTACATGTAGTTTTTTAAAGTCATGGGTGGGTCCATTTGATCAGCCATTCTAACAATTTCTTCAAAAATTGAGGACTTTCCGACAATGGTTAAGGCTAATTCGGTCTCTATCCTGACTAACCTTTTACTCTTGCATACCCATAGTCTACCTCTCTCAGGTTTAGAACGTATGCATCAGTTTCAACATTAAAGAAATGCAAGCCTAATCTATATGCGGGGCCCTAATGGTCCTACTAAATGATGCACAAGCAGTCAAGCACAAAGATTGAGCATAAGAAATTATCCTAGGGTTAACCTAACTCACTAGACAGCTCTTAACTGGTTTGAAAAGTGCACTAAGGCCTCCAATCCGGTCTTATGAAGCCAAATCGACCAGGTAAGTCCCCAGGATGAGTGGTGGGGTCACAATGCACTTGGCAAGGGTCTCGCTTAAGAACTAAACTCCTAGAACAAAGACTGCCACCCTTTGGAGGGACAGGACTTACCTAGACATCGACTTGACCAAAGAGTGCAATTGGTGCAACCTTTTGTGGTCTTCGTCCTAATGAGCTCGAGTCCTATGGTCTCGTTTCTACTTTATTTTTATTAATGTTTAGGTTACTATGTGAGAGGTGGTTAAACCTAATTGGGCAAGGATCTGGTGATGAAATCCAATCTTTATCTTATTGGGGTCAATTGCCCTTAACTAAGTGTGTGTCCAATTGGATGGTGTGTTAATCAGGCATTCACACTTTGCAAAAAATTAAATCATCCAAGCCCCACTTGCGAGTAAAAGATTCGTGGGGTAAAGTTTAGAAACTCTTACAGTGGGTCCACGCAACTCTTTAAACTGTGCAAGCTTAACCTATAATTTTTTAGCAACTTTGCAATTCTGAGAGCAACTTGTTTGCTTAAAAGCAATCCCCGCTATTTCCTTCCTTTTCCTGTCCTTCAAAATTCAGAATGTAACCTCAAAGAAAACAACTAAAATGTTAGATCTAAATAATCTACTAAATATAGCTAACAATTGTCAATAAAACTCCTAAATTGAAAAATAAACCTAATCTAAATTTCACAACCCTAAACTACTGCAATTTGAAGGAAAGATGCACTTTTAAAACTCCTAATACAGTCCTAAGTTAAATGGAGACCTTCCTGTCAAGTGCTGAAAAAAATCTAAGTGTTGGGACCTGTTGCACAGGCCCAAGTTTACAGATCTGTACGACCCACTTGTATTAATAAAAAACTGATAGCAATGGCTGGATGTAATCTCCTAATAT
The DNA here is from genome assembly GCA_028538565.1 of Umbellularia californica. Lineage (NCBI taxonomy): Eukaryota > Viridiplantae > Streptophyta > Magnoliopsida > Laurales > Lauraceae > Umbellularia > Umbellularia californica. The sequence goes on along the minus strand of JAPQWN010000008.1, from coordinate 15,558,646 downwards.
GCAAGAAACAAATAAAAAAAAAATAAAAAATAAAAAAAAAATAAAACAAAGACTAAAAAGGATAAAAAACAAATAAATTATGCTATAATGAAGTTGGCTACTTGAACCAGTTTTTCTGCTGATTGCAAAATCTGCGTGACTGATTGGCCATATTCACAGCACTAAAAGTTGGACTTCCAAAACGTATTTTTTTCTGAAATTCTGATGGTTCAAAGTCAATATATCAAAGTCCTATCCACCCAAATTTTAAGTCAAAAGGAGTCCGTTTGATTAGTTTTCACAGTGCGAACTTTTGGAGAAAAACCAAGTCAAATTTGTCAAAAAAATAGTACTGAAATTTGTATTCTATGTAACCACTTGAAATCAGTCCGAAAATTAATTAAAAAACAGCAACAAAAACTTGAAAAACAATTATCACAATCATTAAGAAACACAAGAATTAAACCAAATGCAAGTTATGAATGCAACTAACTAAAAAGTATGCTATGATATGAACAAATAATGCTAGAAATCCTAACTAAAAGATTCTTTTCAAATTGGCTCCCCGGCAGCGGCGCCAAAAACTTGATGTGATCAATATCAATCATAAAATACCGCAAGTGCATGGGTGTCTAGATGAGACAGTGGCAAGAACGAGTCGAACCCACAGGGAGCTACTTCAAGAAACTTTTAAATTAAGAAAACTAATTAACTAACAATTAAGAAAAGTTTTGAGTTCTTAGATAAAAAAAATAAACAACTAATTTAGAAATTCGAAATCTACCAATTAATGAAGGTGATTAGAGCATAGGAATCCAATAAGCATCCACCAATTATTTATCAAGTAACCATAACTTGTTCCAATTTTTACTTCAAATCAATGACAAATCAATGTTTTTAATTTGGAAAATCTAACTTTTAAAATCCCCTTTTTAATTATAAAAATTCAAAACTCAAGATTTCCTTCATCTCATAAAAGAATAAAAATAATTTAAGCACCACCCATCAAAAGTAAGCATAAACTATCAAAAGATCTAAATCCTAAGCATGGCCTATCAACCCTAAGTATAAGTAGTCAAAAACTAATTTTTATTTTTAGAAATAAAAATAGAGATTTGCCTAGGGCATGAAGACAAGCCTATTAATCATTAAGCACATAATCATAGAACACAAATTAGAATTACAAAACAAATAAAAAGACAATTACTTACTTTCATCCATAACTCTAATCAAGAAAATTAGCCCGCCATTGCAAAGAATGCTTCTTGATTTATCGTTAAAAATTGCATCTTTACAACTTCTCCTTCACAAATTTTCTCCTTCAAAATATATCCTTTGACATGGCCCAAGGCTACCAAAAATAAAAATAAACTAATGGAAAAGAAGAAAGGAAGAGAAAAAGCAAAGAATGAGAGAGAGGGAGAGCTTTGGACGTATGGAATGTGTTGTGGGTCTCCATCATGCCTCCTTTTATGCTTTTTGCATACCCCTTTTAGTAAAGAAGTACCATCCTTTTAGGTCTCTTTTTTCCTTATTTCTAGGGATTCTTTCTTGTTCTCCAAGCTAACTTCTTTCTTTGGAAAGATTTTTAAATTTGAGAGATTTCCTTACCTTATTAGGTTTCTTGATGCATACACTTTCCTTGTACAATTCCAAGAATATCTCTAAAAATTGCATGATGATGTAAAGGGAGTAAACTTCCCAAACATTGAGATTTCTTACAATTCCCGCCTAAAACTGTAGTAGACAACTTCCCAAGGTCATATCTCCCTCAATATAGATCTGATTTAGACAATCGTGGGCTCTGCGGATATCTACTCGAAAAGAGCTTTCCAACGGTGTTGACACCAAAAATGTCACTTTGCCTCTTCAATATCAAGAAAGCTGCATGAAGTCGCAACCTGCCATAAATAGGCAATGCAATTTCTCCAAAAAAATCAAATCTTGTCAGAATCAAACAAAAACTGCAAGTCCTTCAAGATAGCCAAGAGAAGAGTACACATGAAGTTTCGGGCCATTTCAAAATCATTTGGCCTAACTTCGCTTCTCCGACAGCTAAAATGGCGCTCCCGGCGGCGACATCATCGGAGATGTCAAAACTTCGATCAGAGCCTACGGATGACTCCAGCATGTCTCAAAAGGGCTCCATGCCAAATTTCAAGTCAAACCGACAACGTTTGACCCTCCATCAATGCTCGAGCAGCAAAATCAAGCCTCCCGGCGGTGGAAACCACCGAAGCCTTCGCTCATCAAACCAAGTGCATGAGTGGCTTCAACATGCTTCCAAAAGGCTGCACGTCAAATTTCAGGTCATTCCGACAACGTTTGACCAGGTTTCGATGCTCCGAGAGAAAATCAAGCCTACCGGCGGCGGAGCAACCCGGGACCATGACATCCAAAACGGAGCCCATGGAACGTCTCAAAATGACTCCGATAGGCTCCCCGTCAAATTTCAGGTCAATCGGACATCGTTTGGCCACATATCAAAGCTCGGCATTTTCCCCGCAGCAAAATCAAGTGAAGCATCGACGGGACCCCAAACGGCTTCAAAACTCAAACAAAAGCCTATGCTTGGTCTTATTTATTGCTCAGGAGGCTCCACCTAAAATTTCAGGTCATTCCGACATCGTTTGACCAAGTTTCAGCTTCTGGCGGAAAATCAGCAGCTCTATGCGACAAAGTCTTCAGCTTTCCCGGAAAATTGGAAACTTTGCACTCTAAAAATGCAAGAACTCTCATCAGGTTTTCTACAGGGAAATCAAGCCAATAAATGAGAGGAAATGTCAGGAAAAATACAGAAGAAAACGGCGACGAAAAAGACCGCAAAACGGACCAAAAAGGGGAGAAAAACCCCCAGGGTCGCAGCCCGCGACCCCGGCCCAGGGTCGCCGGCGACCATGGAAGTCCGGGTCACCGGATTTTTCGCCGGTGACCCGTTTTTCCATCCCTTTTTGCGTTTCGCGCACTTTGGCCCCTGTGGTTTCCTGAAAATATGATTTTTAGTGCTTGAAATTGACTCATATCCGACGACATCTCAGATCCACCATCAAAAGCCTGCTCTCACTCCGATGGAGACACCTGCTGATGTAGAAGATTCTACGTCTGCCACCTTTGTTGTTCCGGCAACATCACCAAAGAAAAAGCCGATCTTCTTCCATAGATCGGACGCTTCTTCATCAAACTCCATGCTGGAACCTTTCCAAAACGAAGGTATGCCTCAACTATCTCTATATAGTCCTGTGGCACAAGCAATTATGAAGAAAATGGGCTATGACGCTCAAAACCCAGTCGGTTTGGGAGAAAGACGCGGTATTCTCACACCATTGGGGCCCGCCTTGACCAAAAGCCAGCTGGAAGATTAGAGACTCTACGGTCATGTAGAAAAGTCTTCATTTGGGTTAGGGTATGATCCCGACACTCCTCTGAGACAGTTGACACAAAAACTTAAAAGTCGTTTTACCGACCGAGCCTCAACATCTCAAGTCCATGAAGACATCGATCTCCCTGGATATCTCTTTAAAGAGTTACCTGAAAAAAATCCAGGAAGCTCATCCAATTGGTACGATTTCTCTGATGATAAAGAGGAATCGTCCGATAATACAGACTTGTGCTATTCTGACCCAGTTTCAACAGGCAATTGGGACCATCTCATAGCAAGCCTTGAGAAGATCACCAATCAAGAAGACCCGTGGAAAGGAACAAACCCTCGGTCTACAAATGCCCTTGGAATCCCAGAAGGTTTTGTTGAGCTGGAAGCCTTCGAAAATATTGTGGAGGAACCACCTTCAAACCTTCCAACGGAAGATCCTGTTCAAAAGATAGACTTGGGAACACCAGATAACCCACGTCCTATATTCATATGCAAGAATATAAAGGATGATGAGTTACCCGAGTATATCGCTTTTCTTCGTGAGTTCGTTGATTGCTTTGCATGGTCCTATGCTGAAATGCCTGGTTTAGACCCCAAAGTAGCAGTCCACAAACTCAATCTTCAAGAAGAAATCAAGCCTGTCAAACAAGGCCAAAGAAGATTCCGTCCAGATGTGATGGATAAAATTGAACAAGAAGTTCAAAAGCTCAAAAGCATCGGCTTCATCCGTGAGGAACAACATCCAGAATGGTTGGCCAACATTGTCCCCGTGACAAAGAAAAATGGGCAGATCAGAGTCTGTATTGACTATAGAGACTTGAATGGCGCTTGCCCTAAAGATGAATTCCCGCTCCCCATACCAGAGGTAATGATTGACAATACCTGTGGATTCGAGCGAATGACATTCATGGATGGCTTCTCTGGCTACAATCAGATAAAGATGCATCCTGAAGATGAAAAGCATACTTCATTTCGGACTCCATTTGGCGTGTATTGCTACACTGTCATGCCATTTGGTCTGAAAAATGCTGGTGCCACATATCAGAGGGCTATGATGAAAATATTCCAAGATATACAGCACAAGACGGTCGAATGTTACGTTGATGACCTCGCCGTCAAAAGCAGAAGAAAAGAAGGCCATCTCAAAGATCTTCGGGAAGTCTTCCTCCGACTCCGCAAACACAAACTGCGGATGAATCCTCTAAAATGCTTCTTCGGCGTCTCGTCGGGTAAGTTTCTCGGATTCCTTGTTCGGAAAGCTGGAATAGAACTTGACCCCATAAAAGTCAAGGCTATTCTAGAAATGCCCTCTCCAAGAACCTTGAGAGAATTGAAAGGGCTCCAAGGGAGATTGGCCTACATCAGACGGTTCATCTCCAATCTTTCGGGGAAATGCTGTCCATTCTCTCGATTGATGAAAAAGGCTGTAGACTTTGTCTGGGATGCCGACTGTGAAGCCGCATTTCAAGATATCAAGTCATACCTAACCAAACCTCCAGTGTTAGCTGCTCCTACCACTGGGAAACCATTCATCTTGTACACAAGAGCCCTTGATCACTCTCTGGGTGCTCTGCTTGCACAAGAAAATGATGAAAGAAAAGAAGCTGCTCTATACTACCTCAGCCGCATGCTAGTAGGTGCAGAGCATCGATACTCTCCAGTCGAAAAAGAATGCCTTGCAGTGATGTTCGCCGTACAAAAGCTACGTCACTACTTGCTTTCCAACACAGTCTACCTCGTCTCAAGGATCAACCTCTTGAAGGTCCTTGTCACAAAGGCAGGTTCTCTCAATGCCCGACTGGCAAAATGGTCCATCCTATTGTCAAAATTTGATATTAGGTATGTGCCACAAAAAGCAATCAAAGGCCAAGCTCTAGCAGACTTTCTCGCAGAGCATCCATTGCCTAAAAATTCTCCACTCAGAGATGATCTCCCAGACGAACCCGTCTACAACGTGGAGACCTTCTCGCCAAATGCCTCTTGGGACATGTACTTTGACGGTGCAACCAGGACAAATGAAAACAGAAAGCTGATCTCGGGAGTTGGCATCCTCTTTGTTAGCCCCGACAAATACATGATTCCACACGCTTTCTCGCTACTGGAACCATGCACAAACAATGCAGCTGAATACCAAGCTCTGATCCTAGGATTGGAACTCGCCATCGAATCCGGTATCACTATGCTGTAAGTCTTTGGAGACTCTCAACTGATCGTCAACCAGATGAATCAAATATATGAAGTCAGGAAGCCCATCTGCTGCCTTATTACAACAAGGCACAATCGCTTCTGCAAAAGTTTGACATCTGTCACATCACCCACATTCGTAGAGGTGAAAACATCCGTGCAGATGCCCTGGCCGGACTTGCCGCATCAATGGCGATCCAGGAAGGGGAAAACATGCAAATCACAGTGTGCGAGAGAAGGATCCTCCCTCCTCTTAACACACACCAAGCAGTTGCTGAATGCCACCGAGTGGTTGGAAGTCGGATCTCTATCCTTCAACCTTCAATCGGCGACTGGAGGGATCCGTTCATTGATTACACTATGTTCGGAATCCTACCTGAAGATCCAAAAGAACGGGTAAGCATCCAAAGGCGAGCCCCAAACTTTCATTTGGATATTCCTTCAAAAATCCTCTACAGAAAATCCTTCAACGGAGTACTTCTACGCTGCTTGTCACAACAAGAGGCCGAAGAAACACTTAAAGAAGTTCATGCTGGTCTTTGTGGAGCCCATCAGGCAGGTCCTAAGCTCTATGATCAGATAAAAAGGTTAGGTTACTATTGGCCTACCATGGTAGCTGATGCAATGCAATTTGCCAAACGCTGCCAGCTATGCCAAGTTCACGGAGATTACATTCACATGCCTCCGGAATGGCTACACCCTACAGCAATCTCGTGGACTTTCGAAGCCTGGGGTATGGACATCATAGGTCCTATTTCTCCCCCTTCAAGCAAAGGTCATTGCTTCATCTTCGCCGCAACGGATTATTTTTCCAAGTGGTCAGAAGCATTTGCGTTCAACGAAATGAAGACCTCATCAGTCCTTCAATTCCTACGCACCAACATCATTTGTCGTTTCGGCATACCTAAAAGATTCGTCCATGATAACGGACCACAATTCCGGGATCATCGATTCTACAGGTTCTGCGACAAATACAAAATTCAAAGCTGCCCTTCGACTCCATATAATCTGGCAGCAAACGGATTAGCAGAAGCCTTCAACAAGACACTCTGCAAAATCCTCAAGAAAATGGTCTCTAGTCACAAAAGAGACTGGAGCAACAAGATGTCTGAAGCCTTGTGGGCCTATCGAACCACCGTTCGAGGACCAAACCATAACACACCATTCTCCTTGGTCTATGGATGCGAAGCTGTCGTGCCATTAGAGGTACAAATTCCTTCTCTGAGGGTATCTCTACAAAATGACATGACTCAAGAAAGCAATGTCAAATTGCGACTCCATGAGCTGGACAATCTCGACGAAAGACGGCTCGAAGCTCGACAAAGCATTGAACTTTACCAAGCACGCATGGCAGGATCTTTTGACAAAAAGGTCAGGCAACGCGCCTACAAAAAGGGTGACGTGGTTCTTGCGGTAAAAAGACCAATGGCCTTCGCTCACAAGTCCAAAGGCAAGTTTGAGCCAAAATGGGAGGGACCCTACGTCATCGACAAGGTCTTCTCCAACGGCGCATATGCCCTCCTAAACATGGAAGGCGACAGATGTATGCTGCCTATCAACGGCAAGTTCTTGAAGCGGTACTACCCTTGAAGACTTACCCAACTGGGTAAGAGCAATGCCTGTATGGCCAAAACCTGTTCTCAGGTACTCGCTCATCAAACCCACTCTCTTTAGAATTTTCATATCAAATGTCAAAATTTCTAGAGATTCAAAAACAATGCTTACTTTTATCGTTTCATTGTTCAAAAACAAAAAAAATCCAAGTTTAGGAGCCTCTCCCTGACTTGACCAAAATTTTCGATCCTTGAACCCAAAATTCATGGTTTGAAATGAAAATCCGGATTCAGGGATTTCCACGCTAGTCCACCTTACCTTTTACCGCCAAATGGTTTTAGGTCAAAATTTACGACCCTCGTGTCTTTAAACAAAAAAATGGTTTTTCAAAAACCGCGGGGAAGTGACACTTAGTCGATTCTCGCAAAACTCATAAAATCGGAAGGATGCGAACCCCATTCAATACTTCCAAAACCTTTAAAATCGTGGAGACACAACATATCAGTTGATATCCACAACCCAAAGGTTCGAAAAAACCGCAAATTTCAAAAATCGTGGGGAAACGACATCAAGTCAGTACCCGCAAAACCAAATTCGGAAAAAAGTAAGGATGCGACATTCCATCGATACTTGCACTCAAAATCGCAGGGAAGCGACATTTCGTCGATACTTGTAAAATCCAAAAACCATGGAGACGCAACATATAAGTTGATATCCACAACCCAAATTTCAAAAAAGGGTTCGAAAAAACCTAAAACCGTGGAGACGCAACATATCAGTTGATATCCACAACCTAAAGGTTCGAGAAAACCGCAAATCAAGGGGAAAACGACATCAAGTCAGTACCCGCAAAACAAAATTTTTGAAAAGCAAGGATGCGACATTCCATCGATACTTGCCACCAAATCCGCGAGGAGGCGAAATTCCATCGATACTCGCAACCGAATGAGCAAGGATGCGACATTCCATCGATACTTGCAAGACCATTCAGCAGGGAGGCGACTCTTAGTCGATACTTGCATTTTTGAAAACCAAAAACCTGGCTCTTTTGCCAAAACCGGCTATCAATGCCACCAAATCGGCTATAAATGCCACAAAAAAAAAAAACCTGACTCTCATGTCAAAACCGGCTATAAATGCCACAAACCGGCTATCAATGCCACAAAAAATTGGCTTTCACGCCGACAAACCAAAACTTGGCTTTCAAAAAAACCCGGCTATCAATGCCACCAAACCGGCTATAAATGCCACAAATTGGCTATAAATGCCACCAAACTGGCTATAAATGCCACAAAAATCCGGCTTCCATGCCAACCCAAATTTTGGCTTTTACGCCATAAAATTTCGGCTTCCATGCCATCTCAAAATCGGCTTTCACGCCACAACCAAAATCAGGCTCCCATGCCAAAACAATTATTTGACAAAAGATTTTCACAAAAAGACAACCTTTTGATCAAATTTTCAAACAAACACCCCATTTAGCAATTGCTTTCATCACAAAAAGATTTGAGTGAGCGTAGGGAAAACAAAAAAAAAAAAGAAAAAAGTACCAAAAAAAATACATGTGGTACCAAAAAAAAAGAAAAGTGTTCACAAGCACTACAAAAAAAAAAAGAGTACCAAAAAATATACATGTGGTACAAAAAAAAAAAGAATAGTTTCTGCTACAAAAAATCAGGAGCTCAGCCAAAAATGGTCTCCAGCCAAAGCTTCAGCTCTTCAAGCAAACTTTTGGCCTCAGCCATCAGAGTTTCCAAGGCACGCTTCTTCAGGAACTTGCCATGAGATGCTGGCGAATGCCGTAACCCTTCTTTTACACCGGGAAGCTTTTCCCCAGCAGTTTGCCATTGCTCGTTTTCCTGAGTCCTCCTCTCGAGAACTTGACGTGCATCTGCAACTCTGCGAATCAGAGCACTCTCCCTGTCACGAGCCTCTGTTATAGCAGCCCACTTGGCAGCGACTTGCGCCTTCAAATGCTCAAGACGTTTCCTGGCCTCCTCAACTTCCCTATCAAGGACGTTAAGGTCATGCCTCAATCCTTGAAGAATTGGTCGTCAGGAAAATCCATGGTCTCAAACCACTTGTCACCCAGTGCAATGATCCTATCAACGATCGCCCTGGCACCTGTGACATCCAGACCAACCTCTTCGGTATCAGTGAGAATCTCCTGTACATGTGGGATCATGCCAAATCCGGCATCCAGGTGTCCAGAAAAGAGAGTCTCGATCCAAGAACTCAAAACCCGAGCCAGCACCTTCTTCGCAAATTGAAGAAACGAACTGGATGAAGATTCACCCTTCTCCGTTGATCGGCTGCTCATGTCAGGTCCCATTGGAAGAGTAACAAAAGAACTCTTTCCACTTGGAGCCACTGGAGAAGGAACCTCAGCACAAGGTATCTCCTCTATCGCGTCAGGACTGGTTGTAGGAGTCTCTACCTCCGGATCAACCTCTGGCATCCCTTGCTCTGGTTCTGAAGAAAGCGATGGACTCTCTTCTGTCACTTCAAAACCTGCAAATGAAACACAAAAAGGTATGAATATGATCCTGTTAAAAAAAAATCATCAGGGTCATCACTACAAAGTACCTTCTTCGACGACTGGCGGAACACTTTCTTCCTCCATGAACTCATCGGAAGCATCATCAACATTTGCGTCCATTGATGGTTCAAAGTCATCGGAATCCTGTGGCAAGTCAGCTGACAAGAAAATGTTAGCAAATCAAGTCGCAGGCAAAAACAAAAAACAAAAAAGAAAGCGAAAGAAGTTATACCAATTGGAGATTCTGGAATCATTCCAGAGTCCCTCGGTTCTTCTTCAGATGCCATAACCGGCTCCATCACCGCCTCATCGGTCGGAACCTCAGGCATCGCCAAGTCTTCATCCTCTGCTAAAAAAAAAAAAAAGCAGCAGCAGAGTGAGAAAACAAATCAGAACATGGAAAGCCCCATCATACCTTCACCGATGGTCTCTTCTTCCCGAATCCTCTTCTCCGGAGGTTCGTCAGCTTCCCCTGGCACCTCCTCATTGACAGTGAGAGGGACTTCCACATCAGGAGAGTCTTCGTCCCGCCCCGTGTGACGTTTCTCTCAACATACTGGACCTTCTCCCAGGCCTGCTGAACGGCCACATTAGAACATCTGGCGGATCGACGAGGTATGCTTGTAGCAGGCTCTTTACCCTTGTTCGTTCTGGAGGAACCACCTGCAAAGGTTGGAAAAGAAAAAAAAAGGATCATCATCAAAATGACAGGATTTCACTAAAAGAGAATCTGGCGAAATTTTGGCATGGTTCCGGGGCAATTCCGAAGAAAAGGGAAATACCCCGAAAGAAATAGAAAGTTTGAAGATGGGCTCAACATCGCTGCGAGCTCCGAGACTCCAAACTTTCGAAACCTCAAAATCTCCCCAAAATCAAGAAGGGCTCAACATCGCTGCGAGCTCCAAATTCCCAAATTTGCAAAGATTTTCAGGTATGCTATCATGCTCTCAAATTCAATCTACAAAAAGTACATGCATGAACATCTAGATTTGCATAAAAACGCATTATCATGATGAGCAAAAAAAAAAAAAAAAAAAAAGAAAACGTGCAAAAAGAAAAAGAGAAAGAAAGAAGCACGAAAAAAAAAAAAAAAACAGAAATCACGTGGAAAAAAAAAAAGAGAAGAAGAATAGAAAGAAAAGAAAAAAAAAAAAAAAGAAGAGAGAAACTTTCTTTTTTTACCATCCTATTCTCTACATGGAGTTTTCTTGAAAGAAAAAGAGAGAAAACTTACTTGAAGCCATTGATGGAGAAGAAGAAGGAAAAAGCTTGAAGATCCTTGAAGAAGAAGAACTCTTGGTCTTGGAGCTCTCTTGAGATTGTTGCAAAAGAAAGCAATAAGAGCAAGAGATCTAGCCTCCTCCTTGCTTTTATAGAAGAGAGCAAATCAAAGAAGGAAACAAAAAAGAAAGGTAAGTGCTACTAATTAGTAACCTTACTAAAAGAGAAGGAATTAGAAAGATTCTTTCCCAAAAAGAAAGATGTCTTTGAGAGATTTTCTCCCAAAATCAATCAATGAGAGATTCTCTCCAACAAAATAGGAGATTGGAGATTCTTTCCCAAAAAGAAAGATACCCTCCCATAAAGATATTTTTAGATATTCTCTATCCAAATGAGATTTCTTTAGATATTCTTTACAAAAATAGCCCCACATGAGATCTAAGCCATCCTAAAAAGCTTAAGGTCCCATGGGTTAGCCCATATGAGCCAGGTTTGACCACCTAGGCACTAAAAAAAAAAAAAACAAAAAAAAGGGCTTTTAGTCAGGAAAAAATCCCTCTTACCAAGAGCATACAAAAATGGTTCCATGCCTCTTTTGAGTTGATTGAACCATACAAAAAAAATTCCAAGCCCCATGAGCTTCCAAAAAATCAAACCATCCAGCCTCATATACCAAATTGAGCCAAAATCTTGAAATTGACATTCCACAAAAAAACCAAACTACTCCAATGGACCCACACAGTCCCAAAGAGTGACCAAAAACCAAATCCTAGTCCCCTAACTTGCCACATACAGCTTGTTAGGTCACAAGACCAAAACAAAAAACCAAATCATGATCCCCCAACTTGCCACATACAGCTTGTTGGGCCACAAGGTCAAAACCAAAACCCGACCCCCTAACCTGCCACATACAGCTTGTTAGGTCACAAGGTCAAAAACAAAAACCCAAATCCACATCCCTGATGTCATCTTCAAAACTTTGCCTCGAAATGGTACTTGATTTCTTTCATTACCATAAAATTCCCCTGGAAGCTCAAAGGCTACTCTACCAAAGGAAAGATTGCTCAAAGACTCTTGGTCAAGACTCAAGCTCTCCTTCAAAAAATCTCTTCGAGGCACATCGACTACAAAAGTCAAGCAACTCGTCGCTGTACCTCGAGGGGGCATTTGTTGACACCAAAAATGTCACTTTGCCTCTTCAACATCAAGAAAACTGCATAAGTCGCAACCTGCCATAAATAGGCAATGCAATTTCTCCAAAAAAATCAAATCTTGTTAGAATCAAGCAAAAACTGCAAGATCCTTCAAGATAGCCAAGAAAAGAGTACACATGAAGTTTCGGGCCATTTCAAAATCATTTGGCCTAACTTCGCTTCTCCGACAGCTAAAATGCGCTCCCGGCGGCGACATCATCGGAGACGTCAAAACTTCGATAAGAGCCTACGGATGACTCCAGCATGTCTCAAAAGGGCTCCATGCCAAATTTCAAGTCAAACCGACAACGTTTGACCCTCCATCAATGCTCGAGCAGCAAAATCAAGCCTCCCGGCGGCGGGAACCACCGAAGCCTTCGCTCATCAAACCAAGTGCATGAGTGGCTTCAACATGCTTCCAAAAGGCTGCACGTCAAATTTCAGGTCATTCCGACAACGTTTGACCAGGTTTCGATGCTCCGAGAGAAAATCAAGCCTACCGGCGGCGGAGCAACCCGGGACCATGACATCCAAAACGGAGCCCATGGAACGTCTCAAAATGACTCCGATAGGCTCCCCGTCAAATTTCAGGTCAATCGGACATCGTTTGGCCACATATCAAAGCTCGGCATTTTCCCCGCAGCAAAATCAAGTGAAGCATCGACGGGACCCCAAACGGCTTCAAAACTCAAACAAAAGCCTATGGTTGGTCTTATTTATTGCTCAGGAGGCTCCACCTCAAATTTCAGGCCATTCCGACATCGTTTGACCAAGTTTCAGCTTCTGGCGGAAAATCAGCAGCTCTATGCGATAAAGTCTTCGGCTTTCCCGGAAAATTGGAAACTTTGCACTCTAAAAATGCAAGGATTCTCATCAGGTTTTCTACAGGGAAGTCAAGCCAATAAATGAGAGGAAATTTCAGGAAAAATATAGAAGAAAACGGCGACGAAAAAGACCGTAAAACGGACCAAAAAGGGGAGAAAAACCCCCAGGGTCGCAGCCCGCGACCCTGGCCCAGGGTCGCCGGCCCATGGTCGCCGGCCCAGGGTCGCCGGCGACCATGGAAGTCCGGGTCACCGGATTTTTCGCCGGTGACCCGTTTTTCCGTCCCTTTTTGCGTTTCGCGCACTTTGGCCCCTGTGGTTTCCTGAAAATGTGATTTTTAGTGCTTGAAATTGACTCATATCCGACGACATCTCAGATCCGCCATCAAAAGCATAAAATCATCAGTGATCGCTCCAAGATCGCCGACCGGTTGACCTAAAAAGTGCTTTCTGTCCGACCGATCGAGAAATCGACAAGACAGATGTCACCGGCCCGCTGCTAGCTATCAATGTCTGAAATTATGCGGTCATCCGATGTCGATCAGCATGTAGATCCATCGATGATCATCGCCAGAAGAATTCCAGAAGACACGGCATGGCCCGCGACTCTTCGACTGCTCGGGGACCATTTAATGCAGTTAATTGACTAGCTTTATTGCAGTCATTAATTCATTTCTTTGGACGGCCCAATCAGAAGCAAGCATCCAGGAGTTACAAATCAATTAAGTCATGGCATTCAAGCCATGAAACTCCTCCCATTATGGTAATTAAGGCGATTAAAAGCCCTTAATCTCCATCGGCCAATCAGATTCAAGGAAAAAGGAGTTACAAAATCAAGAAATAAATCTTGTAACTCCTCCCATTAAAGCCATTAAAGCCCATAAAAGCTCTCCTAAATGGCTACCAAAAGCCTATAAATAGGAGAGCATTCCATTGAAATGGAGATCAGAAAAAAAGAAAGAGATCAGAGATCGGAAAGAATCCAGAGATCGGAAAAAGACGAATGGAAAACCGAAGATCGAAAGGTGCAGAGAATCCCGAATTCCAGACAGACAGAGTCTAGAGAAAGAGAGAAAATTCTGCAGAAATTCTACATCAAGCACTACTACAAGGTGACAAAAGTCCCTTGGGGGGCACCCCCCCCCCCCCCCCCAAAGGTCCTTCCCTTCTCCTGCTGCCTCCAATGGCTTAGACGTGGCTTTTCAGCCCGTCTACTTAGCTTTTTATTGGACATAGGACCTTCTCTTGGTCTTTGTCCTCTAAAAACCTGAGGTTATAGCTAAGCCAAGCGAATCAAGAGCATCCACTGTTCTCATCTGCATGGATGATGGCGAAGCCCACACATGGCTTGCGACCGTCAATCTGAACGAGTCCCCCACAATCTCATGAAAAGTTAGATCCTCTTTTTCTTGCTTTTCATTGTAGTTTGTATTTTTCTAAAAGAGACAAAAATCACAACTCTTGTCCTTCATTATTGATGAGAATTGTAAATCGGCTATAAACGCCAAAATCGGCTATAAATGCCAAACAAAATCGCCTTTCACGGCAAACCAAGGAAATGTCTCTTTTCTTAAATATATGTGCAATGGAAAACTTGAAAGAAGTTGATTTCCTTTTTACTTGCGAAGGTTGATCTCCGGATTACCACTTGCAATTCCAAGTAAAATAGAAAATCTGGCACACCCAAAAAGAAATGTTGATGCACGCTTCAGCCCCCCGGGCGCGAAAGGGCCGGACCCGACGGACTCCCACGTCCGCCGACCCCGGTAGCACCCTCGGCATGGATCGCGTTCCATCAAACGGTGGCTAGATTGCGCCAATCCGACACTCGGTTTGAGAGTTATGGCCATTTTAAGTTGTTGCCCCTGAAAAATCCGGGAATAATTGTGCAAAAATGGAAGCTTCTATGTTGGCATGCAATGGGGTGTGTGGGGCCCATGTTGGACTTCCAAGCATGCTTGGACTCTCTCTTTGCTTGCTTATTTGACTTCTCTCTTCTCAAATTTCATCAATGTAGGTCGCATGTTGATTTCTCCTACAAATTGAAAGGGGCAATTTTAACATTAATCATATGTAAGAAAATAATTATGAACCATGTATGAGACCCTACATTCCTAGTGATGCACCAAAATGACCAACTTTCCAAAAATAGCACGTGGTGCCGAAAATAGCAAGATATGCATTGATGAAACCAAAAGCGTAATTTTGGGGTGATAAATGAGATGAGAAAAACTTAATTTCAAAAAGCTATGCAATTCAATGAATTTTGACCAATTTTGACCATTTCTCCAAAAATATCCTCAAATGCATGTAATCATGAAATTAAATGCAATTCTATGCAGTTAAACCTAATTAAGTCCACAAATGCTAATGAAATGATTACTCAATGATCTAGTTTTGTGGACTTATCAGTTGTCTTGCTTTAAATTATGATATTTGTTTCAAAGATTCACATACTACAAAATTAGAATGTAACATAACTGATTTATTATTCATAAAAAGCTAACAGAAGTGCCGCAAATTTACATGGTTCAAAGTGTGGTAGTGGTGTCACCTTAATTCAAAAAAGTTTTCTAAGTTGTTGCTCTGGCCTTCATCTTGACATATCAATCTTGTTTCTTTCCATGATATTCAAATTTCTTTGTATTGGTATTATTGTCATTCTGTGCTTCTCAACATGAATTTGGTATGTATTTGGCGCAAGGTTTTAGAAAATTTTTAATGGAAAATATACCGGACGGTCGATCTATATTAAAATTGGTGAGTGTGTTGCCTAATCTTGTATGGCCAAAAAAAGGTTGGTTTTCAACTTTTTTTAAAGTTAAATTTCCTTCCATATATCTTGTTATTCCATCTTCTTCTTACTTTTTTCTATTAAAGCTTCTACTGAATTTCATAAGAACAATGAGTGATTGTAATTATAAATTTTTTAATATTTCAAAAAAAATATAGTTATATGTAAACTGGTCATTCTCCATTGAGATCGTTATTATTGAGTTTTTCAAGAACTTTATTTTTCCAGATTATTATACTGAAAAAGTGTGATCCTTGTAAAAGCAAGGGTGAACCATTTAGTCTTAGTCCATTTATTGGACTTGCAAACTAATTTTAGTAATTAATGCACACACATAAACAAATATTTTAAGATTGAAATTTTGTCTCACTTTCACACTAAAATGTGATCTTTTAAAAGGTTGAAATTGGACAAAATCACTCGTTTGACTTTTTTTTTTTTCTTTCCTTTTCTGGGTAAAGAGATCTCTCGTTTGACTTGTCAGAAAGGATGGTTGTCTGCGACTGGGTAAAGAGATCTCTCGTTTGACTTGTCAGAAAGGATGGTTGTCTGCGAACTTTCATTGTCTTGACCGGATCAAATGGCTTTTGTCAATTAGGAGGGGCACAGCCCCACTATCTCCATTATATTTTTAGCCACCTGATAATCTGGGTCTTCCATGATGTAACTTCTTTAAACATGATTGCCCTCTCAAAGGTTAATTGGACAATTACATACGGGTTTAAAGCTGGCATTAGCGCTAAAACAGCTTAAAAATGTATATTTACCGCAGAACTGTTCGATCCGTAAGATATCGCAAGCTGCGACATCCTAGGGATATAGGATATCCCACAATCACTTGAACAGTCCGTGTATTTATTTATTTAATCTTGACCATGGGACCACCAAACCACCATCCAAACCGTTGGATAACTGTATAGTATAAGAACTAATATTATATCAAATTTGAACCGTTGATCTATCATGGTTATCAAGAAACTTGCAAAAAAAGAAAACATATCTTATAATTTGTAAAACAATGACTTTCTTGCAAATTTTTTTTGATAATCGTGATAGATCAACGGTTTGAATTTGGTGTAAGATTAGTTCTTACACTCATACAACTGTCTTACGGATTGGATGGTGGTTTAGTGGTCCCACAGTTAAGAAAAAAAAAAAAAAAAAAGCTGACTATTCAAGTCTAATCTGCAATATCTTGCTGGTCAAAAGAGCTATCCGGTAAATCTATATTTTCCAGCTCTTCTACAGCAATTCTCAGTGATTATCATCTCTCCATGTTTCAGACTAAATAAGCTTCTCTCCATGTTTCAGGGTACATAAGCTTTTCACCAACCAATGTCGGCAAGAGCAATAACTAGTCATTTCTCCATCTATCTACTTATTAAAGTATTAGCACACTCTTGTGTCACTTGACTAGTGATGAGATGAAAGTCCAGTACTTGGTTCAGATGATGCAGAAATCCATTAAGTGGCCAGGACTCTCCCACATAAAACCGAACTTTTGGACCAGCCCTTAATCGATGGTGTGGGTTTTCCGGCATCTCTATCTTGACCAAGTACTCCCAAGGGTACAGAAGTCAAAATGGGCATTGGAAAACTTGAGTGTATTTAGTTGAAATTCAATGGCTTGTGTTATTCAACTGCAGCCGGCTGGCCAGATGATCAGCATGTAAGGAATTCAATGAGACAGAGATTGTCTGGCTTCATTGTCGGTATGTTAGTCAGCTGGTGCTTGTTAAGTTGACTACACTTCTTTTTTTTAATCTTTTTGTGTAAGGCAAGAGTTATCATTAAAGAAAGAGAAACGGCCACACATCAGACAACTAACAACACATCACAACAGCCCAGAGACCCACAACCCAAACAACCCAAGGCAAAGAGAAAACAAAAAACAAAATCAATTGTCCAATGACCATAGAAGGTTCAACCCAGCCTGACCCCATTTTGCTAGACCGTGAGCCACCTTGTTAAGCTTCATGGGTATGAGGGGTGCAATCAGAAATTTTGTTTATAGGGGGTCAAAGAATTTTTTCTTCAAAAAATTATAAAATTTAGCAATGAAATACGTAATAACCAAATTGTTGAAGTTGTTCTGTACGTTCTTTCATTGAGTTGAAATCATCAAGTATTATTGAGTACAAGAAATTTTTATAATTTCTTTTTCAGTGTATACAATTAAATAATCCATAATAAATTCATCTTTTTCTTCGGTTTTTCTTTGAAGAAATCAATCAGTTGTTGATGGTTTAACAATGATCGGCACCCCTATAAAAAAATAAAAAATCTACGCAGGCGATTTCAAATGACTCAAAACATCTTCCCCTTGCCTGAATGTCATTGATTATAGGATAAATAAACTTATTTTCATGCAAATGTCTTGCCTTGAATTCTTTTCTTTCTTGCAATAAAAGCAAAGCCTACTTTAAGGGCACGTTTGGCAACGGTCTGTAGGGAGGAATCCTCTTCCATTTTCCGTGCTTCCGCGGAAAGCTCACATTTGGATGTAATTGGAAGTGAGGAAAGAGGATGTCCGTTTTCCACGTAAGCGCGGTTTTCCTGCGTCAGACCTCCCCCCGTCGGATCCTGTAAATCATCGATTTTAAAGAGGAGGTATATAAACAGATTTTTTGCGCAGAAACTCGGCCCCGACTCCTCTCACGATTTCGAATCCCTCTTCCTCAACGTCGAACCCTCTTCTCTGTTGCTGGTGCGATGGGAGGCGACCGACCGAAGTTCGTTGCTGCCACCAGAGAGAAGAGAGAAGAGAGAAAAAAGATAGAGACTAGAGAAAGAGAAGAGAAATCGAAATTGCCATCGATTGGGAGCGAGAACGAGCCAGCAAAACTCCTCCTTCCCTACCTTCAGAAAGCCGACAAACTCTAGAAACAGGAACACCTCGTTGCCTATTACTGTATTAACCCTAATCTCATCCTCTTCTCTCTCCCTCTCCTTGAAACCCTAACCCTAACCCTAACTCTTTCTTCTTTGTAGGTCGATTGTATGCGATGGAGTGCAGACTCAAGATACTTGCAAAAGAGCAAATCAAGATGACCAGCGAACTTATTGTCTCTCTCATGAATCAACTCGAGAAGGTCTCTCTTTCACCTCCCCCATTATTATTCTTTATTCGAATGGTAGTCTTCTTGTTAATAATAGTAACCATGAAATAGTGCAGTACACTATTGAACAACAGAGGAAAAGTAAATAACCCCACAATCTTTATGAAAATAATAATCACATCATAGGGAGTTTTAAGTATAAAGATAGGGCAGAGTCCTTGATTGGTGAGGTATCTTCATGAGCAATGAGAAGACTGTCACGCACAATTCCCTCCTTATTTAAATAATTAGCCATTGGCTTCACACTATGCTTAATATGATGAGACTAAAGTATTGAGAAAGGTGGATTTGCTCATTGCTCCTCTCCTATACAAATCAATTCACACACATTTGATATCATTAAGAGATAGGATCTGCAATTCTAAGAATCTGGGATGCTCTACTGCATAGAGAATGAATGTGTCTTTGGGATTTCTATTGTGTAGTAACCCAGTACTTCATTTCAATGTTGCTTTCGATTCCTCTTTGGTTCTAGTTGTTGTGCTTATATGAAAGACCGGATGCAAATGACGATTTTCAGTAAATTTTTTTTTTATTCTTATGCTAGGAAGGAAGAAAGGGCATGGCAGGCTTTCTTCTATCTAGAATTTTTAGCTTTTACTTGGGAGGCGGTGTTAGATATATTCTAACCATTAATCACATTACAAACTTGATCGTTGCACGATGCGTGTGCAAAAGTCTTGTTGTTCAACCAATATTCAATACTGAATAATATGCGATCATAACTCTCTATGGTCTTCCTTGCAACTAACTGACGGCTGTAAACTTCTTCATGGGCATGCATATCCTCTAATATGAAGTGAGTGACTCACATGTTCTTACTTGAATGAAGATATAGCAGTTGTGGTGGTGAAGAAATTTTAGTAAAATGGAGAAGAAGAAGAAGAGAGAGGGCATGTTAGAATTCCAGGACTCCTCTGCTTCCCCTCTCTCCGAATCTTAGATTTTTCTTTCCCCCCACCCTGAAAAAAGTACAGGGGTCTTCGGGTTTCTAAATTGGTCTACTCAAACAATCAACCCAAAAGTGTGCAGATATAAACAATATGCAGCGGAAAATAAATCAACAAGCACACTCCACAAGGACACCAAATATAAGGTGGAAAACCCTAACCGGGTGAAAAACCACCGATCCGAACTGAATCAAATCAAGCACTATGAATCTCGCAATTACAAGAAACTCAGATATCTTCCCTAGATATCCCCTACCCAAGGATTGAAGTTACCTTGTGTCGCTTCACGCTTCAACGACTTCACACCGTTGATTGCAACAAATCCAAACCAGCACTTGACTCCTCAGATCTTCTCGCAGGAAGATAATCTTCTACAAAGGATGCAGAAGAAGTGACTCTAGAGAACTTGGCAGCATAACTTCATAAAGCTCTAGAGAAGAACTCTCTCAATGATAAACACTAACTCGGCACTTTGAGAGGTGATGTCTTTTTTTGGAATAGCCCTTGAGTCCTTTAAATAGCCCTTGGTTCGTGCTTAAGGTTGCCTAAGTTGGTTAGGACTAAAACAGCAGTTTGAGCACAATCAGAATATCAAGTTTCCAATTTCATCTCACTATCCACGCCAGGTTCGCTCGAGCGAACTACCCTCTGTTTCAGAACTAGGCTAGACAGAACACTGTTCACTCGAGCCAATGGAATGGTCGCTCGAGCAAACTCCCCTTTGGACTTGATCCGGACATTCAACTCTCTTTCTCCAGCAGATTTCTTCTAATTCCTTCAGGCTTTCTTCATCTGAGTCCTTTCAATCTTCTAACTTCAAAGTCCTTTTCTAAATAAAAATTACAATTCAAAGACCCAGAGTTTTGTTCAACCCATAAATTTAGCCAACACTAAAAAACCTAACAATCTCCTCCTTTGGCAATTCATGGACAAAACTCCCTAGGACAAAACAATTTGATCTACCCAAAATGAAACCCAAAATACATTAAAAAAAACAGCATAACAATGTAGATCTGTATTGTCTTTGACTCAGTTTGATCTTCTCAGCTTGATCTTCTCGAACTCCCCCATGATCAGTCATTCTCCCCCTCTTTGTCCATAATTTGACAAAGCTAAAAAATACGAACAGCAGCTTTCTTGTCAATTAGGATCTATAGCTCCCCCTCAATAGCAACTCCCCCTGAATGTATCTTTGTAGCAGCGCTGGGGGTGGGAGCTTGATCTCCTTGATCAGGGCTTTTTACATGTAGCCACCCACACTTGTGTAGTTTGATCTTTCAGCAGAGTGTGAGCAAACTTCTTAGGCAAATCAGATTTTCTAACCCAAATTGGAGTTGTCTTGGGTGGAGAAAAATTCTTCCGCCATTGCTTGGTCTTAGGTAGACGTTGCAACTTTTTGCAATGGGGACGAATGTGTCCTTTTAATCCACAATGATGACAAGTGGATGTGCGTGCAGCGTGTGACACATTCTTTTTCTTGAAACTACTCAACACATTATTTGAAAGTGCAATATGTGGAGTAGCATGTGCAACACTTGAAACAAAAATTGTTTTACCTTTAGCATTTGAAGTGGATGCACCATGATCATAACCAAGACCCCTTCTGTCAAAATGAGGCTTCTAACTACACAAGATGTTTGTAAGAATCTTCGAACTAATGTTCATCTTGTTTAGAGAGGCTTGCTTGACTTCTAGCTCAGACAGAGTGATCTTCAGTCTCCCTTGCAGGTCTTGATTTTCAGCTTTCATCATCACTATCTCTTCCTTCAGATTCACTATTTCTTTTTCAGCCTTCTCAAGTTTTTGACCATCAGTAGTCAAATTTTCAGCCATACAATTTTTCTGACTTTCCAAAAGCTGAATCTTTTCAAGCGCTTGCTCTAAATCATTTTTCAAAGCAGAATTTTCTTCATGAGCAGCCTTGAACTTGATAGTGATTTTGTTACCATACTTGGTCATCTTGACACAATCAACATAGGTGGCATGGTACAACTCTTCCCAATTTTTTCCTTGGTCTGACAACTCATCTTCATTATCTTCATCAGCATCACTGTCAGACACAGACTTAGCCACGAATGCCACAAACTTGCCATTCACATTATTAGAAGGATCATCCTCAGGATTTTCTTTTTCATCTTCAGAAGATTCTTCATCTCAAGTAGTATTTAGAGCCTTTTGCTTTGTAGCCTTTTTCTTGTTGGAACACTCATTAGCATAGTGACCATTGCCTTGGCATTCAAAACACTTTGTTCCTTTTGCAGGATCCTTCTTCTCAGATTTGAAATTCTTTTTATTGGCTCTTTTTGTCTTCATGTATTTGTGAAAACACTTCAAAAACGCAGCCATATCATCTTCAGCTTCAGATTCAGAATCAGACTCAATTTTCTTTACAGGCTTCTTTCTTGATTCTGATATGGCTTTCAAGGCAATGCCATTTTCTTTTGATTTGCCTTTCTTCAACCTATTGGCTTCAAATGTCTGAAGGTTTCCAACTAGCTCATTCACTTTGAGGGTATCCAGATTCTTATTTTCTTCAATAGCATCAACTTTAGAATCGAATCTGGAAGGTAGAAACCTTAAAATTTTCTTGACAATCTTGTGTTCTGGTATTTCTTCCCCTAGAATGAAAACATAATTGACAATTTCATTCAGCTTGGCATAAAATTGATCAAATGTCTCATCCTCTTCCATCACGATGGTTTCAAAATCTTTATTCAGCCTTTGCAATTTGGCTTGCTTCACCGTGTCAGTACCCTCATAGACTGTCTGTAAGACGTCCCATGCTTCTTTTACAGATTTGCAAGTAGAAATTCTTCTGAACTCATCAGCAGAGACTCCATTGTATATGCAATTCACAGCCTTGTTATTACAATTGGATCTATACTTCTCATCCTTAGACCATTCAGCTTTAGGTTTATGAACAATTTTTCCATCAACCACAGATGTTGGTCTAGAAAACCCATCTTCAACAATATCCCAGACATCATCATCAATGGACTTAAGGAAACCAATCATCATTTGCTTCCAATAGGCGTAATTAGAACCATCAAACAAAGGAGGCTTGGAAGTTGATGTCCCTTCTCTATTGAGCACCATTCTAGAAATCTTGTAGGATCAGACACAATAAAATAGTGCAACCCTCTCTGATACCAATTGAAAAAAGTGCAGGGGTCTTTGGGATTTCTAGATTGGTCTACTCAAACAATCAACCTAAAAGTATGTAGATATAAACAATATGCAGCGGAAAATAAATCAACAAGCACACTCCACAAGGACACCAAATATAAGGTGGAAAACCCTAACCGGGTGAAAAACCACCGATCCGAACTGGATCAAATCAAGCACTATGAATCTCGCAATTACAAGAAACTCAGATCTCTTCCCTAGATATCCCCTACCCAAGGACTGAAGTTACCTTGTGTCGCTTCACCCTTTAACGACTTCACACCGTTGATTGCAACAGATCCAAACCAACACTTGACTCCTCAGATCTTCTCGCAGGAAGATAATCTTCTACAAAGGATGCAGAAGAAATGACTTTAGAGAACTTGGCAGTACAACTTCATAAAGCTCTAGAGAAGAACTCTCTCAATGATAAACACTAACTCAGCACTTTGAGAGGTGAGGTCTTTTTTTGGAATAGCCCTTGAGTCCTTTAAATAGCCCTTGGTTCGTGCTTAAGGTTGCCTAAGTTGATTAGGACTAAAATAGCAGTTTGAGCACAATCAGAATATCAAGTTTCCAATTTCATCTCACTGTCCACGCCAGGTTCGCTCGAACGATCTCTAGGTTCGCTCGAGCGAACTACCCTCTGTTTCAAAACTGGACTAGACAGAACACTGTTCGCTCGAGCCAATGGAATGGTCGCTCGAGCGAACTCCCCTCTGGACTTGATCCGAAAATTCAGCTCTCTTTCTCCAGCAGATTTCTTCTAATTCCTTCAGGCTTTCTTCATCTGAGTCCTTTCAATCTTCTAACTTCAAAGTCCTTTTCTAAATAAAAATTACAACTCAAAGACCCAAAGTTTTGTCCAACCCATGAATTTAGCCAACACTAAAAAACCTAACACACCCAACCCCCTTTTCTTCTTTTTTCTGTCTTTCTTGTTTATGAAGCCTAGAGTAGGAGCCGTCCTGTGTGGGTTTGGTTGCCATTTGGATTTCAATCTGGTTTTTTAGGAGGATTTAGTAGGTGGGTTCTTCTGGGGTTTCGATTTCCTATCCGTTTTCTTAGAGTAGCGGTCATTTGGGAAAGTTTCTTTCCTCTTTTTCTTTGAAAGTTATAGTGGGTTTGTAGCAATGGCGCTATCAATGCACAAGGATTCCTCAAAGCAATTGGATTCAAGCAAGTATGTCAGGTATACTCCGGAGCAGGTGTAGGCATTGGAAAGAGTTTATGTGGAGTGTCCAAAGCCGAGCTTGATCCGACGACAGCAACTGATAAGGGAATGCCCGATTTTGTTGAATTTAGAGCCCAAGAAGATAAAAGTCTGGTTCCAGAAAATGGGTTTTTATGGTGCTTCGGTGGGGGGTTTTTGTGCTTTTCATTGTGACAGAAAATGAAGGCAAACGTGGCATTGAAGTTTGGGTTTGCGTCAAAAGGGGGTCTTGTGGGGATGTTTTCTTTTATTTGTTAGAAATTAAAGGTGAATGAGAAACATAAAATGGGTTTTGCACTTTAGAACTTCTCTATGAGTTAATCAAATTAGCTCAAGCTTAGATCTTGACCTCTAAAGAATTTTATGGAAGTGGAAAATTCCTTGTTTTTGTAATTTGCTTATTGAGCTTGTTTGTAAGCCTTATCTCATTGCAATGGGTTCAGTTTTTGTGCAGCCTTTCTTTTTTGGAAAACCCAATCACACAGAGGCTTGGTTCATGGGACAAATGAATTTTTAGCTGGGACACGTCACACCTTGGCCAGTGGCCCTTCCATATACTTGGATGGGCTGTGAGTGGGGGGTCTATAAAAGTTAGGCCCTGTTCAGTAATGACATTTTCTATGTTAAAACAAAAGTAATGTTAGGTGTATATCCAATTACAACATTAATAGACCATAAAGTATGAGAAAGAACAGAACAATTGTAATCTATAAATAACTCAGATAACTGAAATGCATGAAAACTCTTCTGCATAAACTATAAACTGTATTGGAGGAGGTGATGACATTGAATGTGTTGGCGTCCAATTGTATACATGCCATGTTATCATGTGTGTGTTTCTTTGTTTGTGTTTCTGTTTATCATTTGGGAAGGAAGGCAATGTTGGACTATATGTCCCATTGTGCTACCCATGGAATGTCACCACTATAGATGTCCCAACGATTTGTAGGATCTTGGTCACCTTCAACTTGCCATATGCAAGCTGCATCTCATTTCTTATTTGTATTTCCAATAGCATGTCATGCATCTCGGTTTTTAAACAATGCATCCATTGGCCTTTATTTGTCATACATCCAAGTCAGGAGGTGGGCATTTTAAAGAAAGAAATGTTGGAAACAGAGACTAGATATCTTAGAAAATATGAACATGAAGCTTTGTAGATGTACATACAAGTATAGAAATTCTTTGCTAAGATGAAGAAATCAAGTTGCCTCAATTTTTAGAATGTGCTAAAAAAGTTGTCTCTGGTTTTTTGTTCTCTTGCAGGATCTTCATTTGTGTTTGGAAGAGCTTCGACTGCAAATTTTTATTGGAGGGCTTTTTCCTTGAAAATACTAGACTTGGCAAACAATTTTGGAGAAAGTGATATGGCACAACAAATGTGATCAGATGGAACTCTTTGCTTTTTATTTCTTTGAAAAATGAAGTGGATGAATGTTCTCGGAAGGTTGTGGGTTGTCTTTGTGTTATATATGTATCTATTTCTAAATATTGTAAATTGTACATTTAAATTCAAGTGAGTATATTGATTCCAATTTTAAATCTTGTGAACTAATTGATGATGTATGATATGAATGTATGTAGATGTGAATGCCATAATTTATGGGTTTTAATTTTTTATTTTTGATTTTTGAAAAAAACGAATTTAGTGGCAACTAAAAAAATCATGTGGTAAATAATTAAATTAGGGACGATTCAAAACCATCCTTTATATTATTGTAACAATTTAAAAACCATTCCACAAACTTGAATTTGGAACAGTTTCAAAAATCTGAAAGTGTTTAAAACAGTTCCAAAATGGAATACTAATCGTTCCAAAAATTTGAATTTGAAACGATTTCCAAAAATCTGGAAGTGTTTAAAACCGTTCCAAAATTTTAAATTTGGAACAATTTTAGTAATTTTGGAACAGTTTTAAACACTTCCAATTTTTTTAATTTGGAACAGTTTCGGCCCATTCCAATGTTTTAGGAACACCACATTTTGAAGCGGTTTGGAACCGTTCCTATTTCTGTTAGGAACGGTTCTGAGCCGTTCTTATTTGCTGTTTTTGGTGTAGTATTGATTTAAAAAGTACCTAATAAGTTGGAAAAAATAGAAATTTAAGCAAGTAATGTTTCTCCAAAGACACCAGAGTTCAGCAACAAGAACATGACTCTTGTGGTTCAATATTCTATTAAATTTAAGCTTTTTGACCATTATGGATGATGGGTTGGGTTATCTTTTTTTTTTCCCCGCCCCTGGATACAATTTTATGCAGTATTTGAAGTTGGACCATTTATTTGAATTGGGCTTGTTACAGTCCAAATCCTGATACTTATTATAATTGGACATGTTGATGCCCCACATTCCTGAACAAATCAAAGTGCATCTGATTTCTCCTTTTTATTTCCTCTCTCATGCATGTTAATATCATGATTATTAGAGCGTTAAGAAGATGTTTCAGTTTATTTAATTACTCTGTTTAATTTGGATGTGGGTGTGGGTGTATATGTAGCTCATGCAAGTAATGTAGAAGAAAGGAATGCCTAGTGCCGGTACATTTCCCACTCATTCATATCAAAGAAGAGCCCATATGCAAGACCTTCCCACATTACTGTTTGGCTTGGAGATCTCAATTACAGGATATAAGGCATTGACACTCTGCCTGCAAGGAGTCTCATACAGAGGAACCTTCTTAAGGTAAAAATTAAAAAAAGAGCATTTCATTCATGTATCACTCTTTCAATACTGTATATGTTTGTATTAACTTGGATCAAGGTAAATTCAATGTGATTAGAACCTTCAGATGCACCGGAGAAGGCACAAGGTCCCTTAAAAGCTGCTAAAGAGAGAGACATCAGAGATGAGAAAGCATGTCTTCATGTGCTAGTGTTGGGCTGCTGCAATTCATCCATCTTATGCCTGTGTTGGGCTGATACACTTAAGAGCCTTCTTAGGACTAGAGATTTATCAATGCACTTTGTAACATAATACACCTGCCTAATGAGGTTGGGCCCTCATTATTCTTTAATAAAATGTTTTCTATTTCTTTCTTCTTTTTTAAGTCATGCATTTGGGCCCTTATTTTCAATCCTGCAAAAACTGACAAGCTACAAGAGAAAAACCATTAAATCGGCCATACAAATCGGCAAGAAAAAAAGGCTATATGGAGTTGATTTATTGAAGATCATAGATTGTTGCTATATGAAGTTATTATATAATGTTTCATTTTACAGATTCCTAAATACGTAAAAAGATAAAAGCTCTCCCATTAAGGGGAGATTGTGTCAAAATTTTCATAAATTTTTTTGCGTGTACAAAATGATTTTTTTCTTTTTAGAATGGATTAGAGGATATTGAAAGGAATATTTTTTGGGTTACGCTGGATTTGAGATGGAGAAATTCAAAAAAAAATTATTTTGTGGATTCCTCTCTCGTTGCCAAACTTGGATCCGAAAGAATCACCGATGATTCCTCCGTGATCACCAAACGTGGAATGCGAAGAATCCTCTCTTATAAATCCTCAAATAAGAAAGTCTAATTCCGCGGATGCAAAGATTCCTCTCAATAGAGGATTCCTCTCTTGTTACCAAACGTGCCCTAAATGCCATGACGTTCCCCTGCGTGCCGTTTCCCACACTTCATTTATTTATTTCTTTATTTTATCTTCAAGATGTGGAAAAAATGTTTTCTGGGTCTAATCCATGCCCCAGTCCGAATATCAGATATTAGCCTTTTCCTATAAGGTACTCTGCCTTTTTAATTAATTACATGATTGAATATCATGGTGACATTAACTTTTTTTTATTTCTTATTATTATTTTTTTAATATCAAAGGGTATCCCAGACTTTTAGATCAAACTAATCCTTACGAGACAGGTGATTGGATAAATCCCATGTGGCCTAGCGTGGTGGGTAATTTTGAACCTTCAACTTCCAGGAGCAAACCGTAATCCTATGCCAACTAAGCTACCCTTTGAGCTGAAAGGGAGTTGGATTTGGGATTGCTTTGGGTTGGGACCAGGGGGTCCCAAATAAACCCAAAACAGGACCAAAATACAAGACCTGAGCTCAGCATGGATGGTGAACATGACTTGGATTGCGATGATGAGTAGACATATAGTTGCAAAACAATACAATTGGTTCTTGTATAAAGAAAAAGATCTGCTTATTATATGTTAATAGAACTTGGAAAAACTAAAGTAATGTTATAAGATATGGATCTTAGGTGGATGCCCACTTGGGATGAGTTAGGATTAGATTTTTGGTTTCCTCTTTTGTAGGGTTACTTTGCCTATATATAGGTATCTCTACCTTTGTATTGAGATACACATATGAGATAATAGAAAGCCCTCTTTATTCTTCATCTAATATTCTCTTTTGATTTCTCTCTTTTCCACAACACGTTATCAGCACGATCGTTTTTCCCCTGCAGTCCCATTGCAAAGAATTCATCTCACTCCTCTGCCTCAGTTCAAACACTCTGCCTTGGTTCTCGGTTTGCATGCAACATCAAACACCTATACAAAACGTTTGTATTTCCACTCAAGCCATTCTGCCACGTTTGCAAAATCAAGAAGAAACAAGTTTGCATACTGTTTGGATGCTTTGCATACTGTAGCCTTGATTTGCCTTGGTTAAAGAGTAGCACAGGAACCCACCCCTAATAAAGTTGCTTTGGATAAAAGTACAGTGAAGATCAGTGAATCGTCTCAGATTTCGTGAGCACGTCAACTTGCTGCTTTCTTCTCGGTTTGCACGTGTGGAGTTTTACTCTCTAAACCACGGTTAGTAGTATCTAAATCATAGTTTAAATCTAAATATATTAGAATACATAATAGTAGTTTATGATGAAGTAATTATAGTGTTTGGCTACTATTCATCCATCTTGCATTTTTTATTTTATTTTATTTTTTATTTATCAATATTATGAATGGATCATAAATAAAATTGAAAGTTCTAAAAAGTGAACCTGAAGTTCACCATCTGTGGACCAGCAGTCCCAGAAGTTGAAATATTGATATAAACCTACAGATTCATATCCATAAAATTATAAAGCCATGAAATTAAACCTGAAGTTTTGACAGAACCAGAAGTTCTGATCAATTAGAACTGGAAGTTCTATTTCAAACCTGAAAATTTGACAGAACATGCAGTTCTAATGAACCTGAAGTTCTAAATCAAGTCTGAAGTCTTGACAGAACCTGCAGTTCT
This sequence comes from Umbellularia californica, assembly GCA_028538565.1. Classification (NCBI taxonomy): domain Eukaryota; kingdom Viridiplantae; phylum Streptophyta; class Magnoliopsida; order Laurales; family Lauraceae; genus Umbellularia; species Umbellularia californica. Next base: position 15,529,345 of record JAPQWN010000008.1, on the reverse strand, counting down.
AATCTCATATGTCATGAACCCGAGGTTCTAAATCAAGCCTGAAGTCTTGACAGAACCAGCAGTTCTAATTCTCAAAGTTGTGAACCTGATGTTCTAACTTTTCTTTAGACAATTTTTTTTTTAAATTCGTTCATTAATTACTTCTGATGTTAATATTTTATTTTGTTTTACTTTATTTATTATTTGCACACGGTTAACTTAATATATATTTCTTATTACAGTTCTTGCATAATGTCAAATCTAGCTAAACTTGACTTTAAAGCCCTTAACATAAATGGGGACAATTACTTATCTTGGCAATTGGATGCTAAAATCCACTTGCAATCCAAGAAATTGGGAAAGACTATAAAGGAAGGTAACAAGATGTCCCCAGAAGAAAAGGCGTTAGCCCTCATCTTTTTACGCCATCACATACATGACGACCTCAAACATGAATGCCTTACTGAAGAAGACCCAGCATGCCTGTGAAAATCCCTGAAGGATAGATATGATCACCAGAAGATGGTCATACTACCAGCTGCTCGAAATGAATGGTTAAACCTGAGGTTACAAGACTATAAAACAGTATCTGAATACAACTCTGCTCTATTCAATATTGTTTCCAGATTAAGATTATGTGGTGAAAAGGTTTCGGAGGAGCAGATGTTGGAGAAAACATTATCTACTTTTCATGCCTCGAATGTGCTCCTGCAGCAGCAGTATCGAGAGCGACGTTTCTCCAAATATTCAGAACTTATCTCATGTCTCCTAGTCGCTGAACATAATTCCATCGTATTGATGAAAAATCATAATTCCAGACCAACTGGATCTTTGGCAGTTCCTGAAGCAAATGCCAGTCTTAGCTCAAACAGAGGCAGAGGTAGGGGGAATGACAGACATAAATCCTCCAATAGAGGTGGACGACATAACTCCTCCAGGCGAGGTGGTTTTAAAGGTCATCCACCAAAATTCAAAAATCACCAGAAGTGGTCTGACCCTCAGCATAAGAACAACCAGAATCCACTAGCAAATCCTTCCCACCGTCCTGATGACATGTGCCATAGATGTGGAAGAAGTGGGCATTGGTCACGTACTTGCCGTGCACCAAAAGAAGTGGTGGAACGATACAAAGCATACAAGGCCTCTGTCCATTCAGCAGAGACAAATGATCTAGAAGGCTGGAATTGGGATATAATGACATCAGAGAGTCCTCCAATTGACATTACAAACTTGGAGACTCGTGACTTCTTTGAGGATGAAAATAACCAACATCTGGAAAATGAGGCATTTAATAATCTTTTGGGGGCACCCCCTGGCATGGTCTAGAAGACCCATGATTCTTTGAACATTAAAAACTTAATTTTTTTTAGTTCATTTGAAGTGCGTGTTTCTTAGATTTTTTTTATTATTGTTTTGATAGAAAACTTCATTAATGTCCTAATTTATGATGATTTTTTTTAATCATATGATTGCATAGTTATGATGTTTTTATTATTTTTGTTTAAGGTATGGATCATGGAACTGAGGACAATCTATGTTTGGTAGATAGTGCCACAACACACACCATTCTGAAAAATCAGAAATTTTTCTCATAATTGATGCTCATTCCACGACAGGTATCCACCATAACTGGACCTGTACAGATAATTGAAGGCTCTGGAAGAGCCTATATGATGTTACCTAATGGTACCCATCTATTCATTAAAGATGCTTTGTTCTCAAAAAGTTTCCGAAGAAACTTGATTAGTTTCAAAGACATCAGAATGAATGGGTACCACATTGAGACTGTAAGTGAAGGTAACAAGGAATACTTATGCATCGTTACTAGTATTGGAAGCCAGAAGCAAATACTAGAAAAACTAAGTGCACTCTCTTCAGGGTTATATTACACGACAATCTCTAATGTTGAATCACATTCTGTTATAAGCAAAACAACAAAGTCGAGCCCGAAGCTCAGTAATCCTAAGGCCTTACAGCTTTGGCATGATAGGTTAGGTCACCCTGGGGCTACTATATTGAGAAAACTCATAGATAACTCTTTTGGACATTCCTTAGAGAACCATCAATTGACCATACCTAGTGGGTACTTATGTATCCCATGTTCACAAGGGAAATTGATCACCCGACCCTCTCTTACTAAAGTTGCATACGAATCCCCATCCTTTTTACAAATGATATAGGGTGATATTTGTGGACCCATCAATCCCCCTAGTGGACCTTTTAAGTATTTTATGGTTTTGATCGATGCCTCCACCCGTTGGTCGGATGTTTGCCTACTTTCAACTAGGAACGTAGCATTTGCCCGCCTATTAACTCAAATTATTAAACTGAGGGCTCACTTTCCTGATTATCCTATTAAGTCTATAAGACTCGATAATGCAGGCGAATTTACATCACAGGTTTTTGATGATTTCTGTTCGTCTATAGGAATTGTAGTCGAACATCCTGTCCCCCATGTCCACACCCAGAATGGCTTAGCTGAATCCATGATCAAGCGCATCCAACTTATTTCTAGGACTCTGCTGATGCAGTCCAACTTACCGGTTAGTGCTTGGGGACATGCTGTGTTGTATGCAGCAATGTTAATTCGACTTCGACCCACTGCCTATCATCAATATTCTCCTGCACAACTTATATCAGGACATCAACCCAATATTTTTCACTTGCGCAAGTTTGGTTGTGCAGTTCAAGTCCTAATACCACCCCCTAAGCGTACTAAAATGGGACCACAACGTAGATTGGGAATATATGTAGGTTATGACTCTCCTTCAATTATTCGATATCTAGAACCAAGGACAGGAGATGTCTTCACTGCTCGTTTTCCTGATTGTCAATTCGATGAGACAATCTTCCTGTCGTTAGGGGGAGAAAAGATAGTTCCTGAAGAACGGATTGTTCCTGTAGAACGTATTGTTCCTGTAGAACAAACCGTTCCTGAAGAACGGCGAGAATTAACATGGAATACTTACACTTTGTCTCATCTGGATCCCCGAACTTCACAATGTGAGAATGAAGTACGGAGAATTGTGCACTTGCAAGAAATTGCAAACAAATTGCCTGATGCATTTAACGATGCAGCAAAAGTGACGAAGTCACATGTGCCAGCTATAAATGCACCTGCCAGGATTAATGTCCCTATAGGACAAAGTCAAAATACGGCAGCAAAAGAATCTGCGATACGCCAGAAGCGTGGCAGACCTATAGGTTCAAAGGACTCAGCTCCGCGGAAAAGGAGAAATGAGCAATCATCATCATATCCTCTTGAAGAGGCACGTAACGCTCCTGAAGATGTTCCTCCCGAAGAGGTACATAATGCTCCTGAAGAGGTTATGGAAAAGTCCGTTCTCTCTAGAATAATGAAAGTCCCTGGTGAGACTTTGGAAGCCCCTGAAGAGGCACCGGTACCGGAAAATGAAGAGATCTCTATACTTTACAATTATTCAAGAGAGAGATGGATGAGAAATGAGATTATCATTGAAGACGCATTTGCATATGCGGTAGCTACACAAATATCAAAGGAAAATGATGATGATGATTGGGACACAGAACCACGTTCTATAAATAAATGTCGACAAAGAAAGGATTAGCCACAATGGGAAAATGCCATCAAAACGGAGTTAGAGTCTCTTAACAAACGTGGTGTGTTCGGACCTATTGTACAAACCCCAAAAGATGTTAACCCTGTAGGTTACAAGTGGGTGTTTGTAAGAAAAAGGAATGAGCTGAATGAAATTACCAGATATAAGGCACGATTAGTAGCACAAGGTTTCCTGTAGAAACCTGGGATTGATTATGAGGAAACATACTCTCCTGTTATGGATATAACGACATTCAGATACTTGATAAGTTTAGCAGTTTCTCAAAATCTAGAAATGAGACTCATGGATGTTGTAACTGCTTACTTGTATGGGGATTTAGACACAGAAATTCACATGAAAATCTCGGAAGGATTTCCTTTGCCTAAAGCAAAGCCAAGGAGTACATACTCAATCCAATTAAAACGATCATTATACGGCCTGAAGCAATCCGGAAGAATGTGGTACAATCGTCTTAGTGAATACTTGTCTAAAAGGGGGTATGCAAACGATCCCATTTGCCCGTGTCTATTTATAAAGAAATTCTTGAACGGATTTGCAATATTAGCAGTTTATGTGGATGACATAAATTTGATAGGGACTCCAGAAGAGCTCGAAGAAACTGCTAATTATTTAAAAAAAGAGTTTGAAATGAAAGACCTTGGAAAAACGAGATTCTGTCTCGGCTTGCAAATCGAGAGAAACTCTAATGAGATGTTGGTCCATCAATGTAATTATACCAAGAAGGTTTTAAAACGATTTGGTATGGACAAGGCACATCCATTAAGCACCCCTATGATTGTCCGATCTCTTGATATAAATAAAGATCCATACCGTCCCATCGAGGAAAATGAAAAGATGTTGGGTCCCGAAGTACCATACTTAAGTGCTATTGGAGCTTTGATGTACTTGGCAGAATGCACTAGACCAGATATTGTATTTTCTGTGAATCTACTTGCCAGGTATAGCTCCGCACCAACTCAAAGGCACTGGATTGGCATTAAACACATCCTGCGATATCTGCGTGGAACAACTGATTTAGAAATATTTTATTCTTACGATCATAAAGATTCCAGTTTAGTAGGATATGCAGATTCAGGTTATCTCTCTGATCCTCATAAGGGTCGATCACAGACAGGTTATGTGTTTCTAAATTGTAATGCCGCCATTTCTTGGTGTTCTACTAAACAAACTTTGGTAGCTACTTCCTCCAACCATGCTGAAATTTTGGCTCTTTATGAAGCCAGTAGGGAATGTGTGTGGCTAAAATCTTTGATTCAGCATGTTCGCAGTTCTTGTCAATTACCTTCTATTGCAGGTATCCCGAATATTATCTATGAAGATAATGAAGCATGCATAAGACAGATTCGAGAAGGTTTCATCAAAGGAGACAAGACTAAGCATATAGCACCGAAGTTCTTTTTCACTCATGAACTTCAGAGGAATAATGAAATTGAAGTCAAGCAAGTTTGTTCGAGCAACAACCTGGCTGATCTGTTTACCAAATCTTTGCCAAAATCAGTATTCCAGAAGTTTGTATATGAGATTGGCATGCGTAGAGTTCACCATCAAACTATGTAAATGGTTGCTATCATCAGGGGGAGTGGTTTATTAGGGAGCATCCTGAAGCATGCTACCCATGGACATTTGTGCGCTGTACTCTTTTTCCTTCTCTAGGTTTTATCCCACTAAGTTTTCCTAGTTAAGGTTTTAACGAGTTAGCATTATGCATGTCCAACACCAGTTCAATGATCTTGAAGAATGTTGTACTCTTTTTCCCTTCGCTTTGGTTTTCTCCCACTGGGTTTTTCCTTAGCAAGGTTTTTAATGAGGCAACTGTCATTGCATGGTGGTCATCCAAGGGGGAGTGTTATAAGATATGGATCTTAGGTGGATGCCCACTTGGGATGAGTTAGGATTAGATTTTTGGTTTCCTCTTTTGTAGGGTTACTTTGCCTATATATAGGTATCTCTACCTTTGTATTGAGATACACGTATGAGATAATAGAAAGCTCTCTTTATTCTCCATCTAATATTCTCTCTTGATTTCTCTCTTTTCCACAACAAGTAAGAGGTTCCTTTTGTTATTAGTGATTTATCACCTTTTATGAGATAGAGGGGTGTTTGGAAACTCTCATTTGATTGAAATAGGGCTGATTTGGTTATCCATTTGAAATAGAGTTAATTCAATTAGAGTATTTTACAAAATAAGAATGTTTGTTAAGATGGTATATCTAATTCAATTGAAAAGACAAACTTATGATGTAGTAAAAGTTTGAGTCTGATCCATTGAAGGTCTCCCTCACGCTTTTTGTGAGTAGAATGTCTACAATTCCATGATGGAGCCATCTATTGAGAATCTGAGCATGAACACCCTTCCCATGTACCAAATATCCTCAAATTTAACCCCAATAGGAGTTCGTCCCACTATAAGATTAAGAATATGATAAAGAATGTGATTAATTCATATAATTAATAATACATAAGATTGTCTGAATCACTTCTTAATATGCTCAAGCCTATGATGAGACCAACTCCTATTGGATGTAAAATTCGAGAATATCTAGTACACGGAAGAGCGTTCATTTAGGAAAGAACGTTCATTTTGAATTGCTTAACTAGACTTTTATTAGGTGAGTCCCACTGTGAAATTCCACTCATCCCACTCACAAGAAGCATGAGGGACACGCTTACTGGATATAGGCATTTAAAAGTGATATGGACCAACTTATAATATGGCAGAAGCAGTATATGTAAACTTGTAATATAGTAAATATTATATGAGTCATCATCATTATTATCATTAAAACCTAGTCTCGATTCTGATATATCTTGAGACAAATCCTCGGATATATCACATTTTTTTTAGATCTGTTGGTACTACTTACATTCACATCTTATTTGGGCCACCGCTTCCCCTTTTATTGTTCCCACATTATATGGATAAATCTATATAAAAAAAAAAAAAGAAATCAGAAGTTGTCTAATTTGCTTTAGACAATAATTTACGCTTGAAAAGGTCACCACATTGCTACTTTTTGAAATAGAGGCAAAAGGTGTCAAGGTATATTCAATCAGAGATTCAGATAAACTTCTTTGAACAGTGTAAAGTACCATGCATATGTTTGTCAGCTTGTCAAGTAGACCCAAAAGGCAATCTTGTAAAAAAAAAAAAAAAAAACACTTTATTGTATGACAAAATTATTTTTGTTTTTTATTTATTAAATCAGATATGCCAAATGAAATACTTGTAAAAAGCTTTAATTGAATTAGCACTCTTCCCAACATATCTAATTGAATAAGATCTATTTCAAATAGATAAAAGTTTCCAGACCACCCCCAGAAGTCGGGATTTTTTTTTACCTAAAATCGATCCAACCAGATGTTTGAGTGCAGTACCCTTTTGGAAAAAGTTAATTTATGTGAATCTCTGATTAGCTTTATGACCTTTTACTTCCTTTTCAGAAATTAGCATTGGGTAACTTTTCTCATCAGATATCAATGTGTAAGGCAATAAGACAAGTTTTTCTTTTCCATGGCAAGGCCATATGACTTTTACTGTATGACAAATTGGCTATTTTTTATTTGAATAGGATCTACAAAATGGCCTATTGTAAGATGGTCCAATTGAAATAGCTCTGTTTCAAATATTTTTTTTAATAAATCCTATTTTTGAATAAAAAAAAAGATAACATTTTTAGACTTGGCAAACGATACCTAATATAAATAGATACAATGGTGTGTATGAATTAAGTTTGGGACCTCGATCTTGATCTCACTTGTCCAACTCATATGTGGATTTGAATCTAATCTAAAATAAAAATGTGTCCAGGTTATAATTCAATACCATCTTTTGGATGCAGATCAGTTAAGTTGGATCTAGAATGGAACCATGGTGTTTTTGGACCCGGATACATCTTTAGGGACGAGGATCCAAATTTGGATCCGTTACGGAATATATGGTCATGTCTAGATCTTACATCTAATTTTTAAAAAACAGATTCAGATCCGAATCCGAAATAAAATATAGAGTGCATTAGTATAATTGGATCAAAAGTGCTTCAAAATAAAAAAGATTAATATACCAATGAGACTATTAAGTGCTATATGACTAAATCCAAGTACACTCTCAAATATGAATATAAATTAAGTTGTATAGGCTCACCTATATATATTTTTAATGTGCAATAGATTTGGGTACTTGGGTTGGAACATTTAGGAATTTAATCTCTGATATGAATGTTCTGTATCCTATATGTATGAATGTGAATTCGAAACCAAATTGCTTACAGATCCAAGAAAGGCTTTCATTTTTTTTGTTTTTTAACTGACGAGAATGTCCATGAGGTCTTTGACCCAACAAGACTAACACCCTGAGTTGTGCCCGCTACACCCAACCAAGCGGTTAATCTGGGCATGTTTCAAACAAATGATGTGGGGAGCAGAAAGAGGTTCAAAATCAGAGACTATGGGTATTCTATGAAAGGATATGAAGTTGGTAATCCCAACATGCACCATTTTAGCATCTCAAACTTTGACCATCAAATTTTCAAAAGATCCCCACAAGGAAATCCACATGAAAAATGCTAAAGTAGTTTGAAGCCATTTGCATAATGGAATTTTGTAATTAACTTAATTGGAAAATCTTAATTTCAAGTGGAACTTATTATTATAATTTATAGGAACAATGGCTTAAACTCGCGCACTCTCACACATACACTCATGTCCCTCATTTAGTAATTTACTAGGTTAGAAGTAATGTAAAACCTCTATTTTTTAGACAATGGACCACATCAAAAGTACATATCTTCAAAATTTCCTCCTTATTTTTTTTAAATATTAAAATAGCAGCCTCCTTTTTCCACTAAAAAAAAAAAAAAAAAAAAAAAAACTCTCACTTTTTACACAAAAAAGATAAAAAAATTCTCTACTAATCCACTAAATACAAAATACCATCATAAACACCTTATATTTTATTCTCTCTTAATTTGATACTTTACGTTACTTTTACTTTAATAGTAAATTGCCAAACAGACCCTAAATAGTTGAGTTGGGACAACTTGGATTCTATAGTTATTTGAGTCATTTTATAAATTTTCTTTTATATTTTATTGTAGTTTGGATTCTAAATAGTTCTTTTACTATTTTCAGTAAACATACTATTTTTAGTAAGCTATAGTCAAGTCAAATGAGGAATTTTTTTTTTATTTTTATTTATATTTATGTTTCTCGTGGACCCCCATACAACCTCCCTTGTGGGGCCATGCCAATCATGGGGGATATGGGGTAGCAAAAGCTCAAGATGATCAGACCTACTTGTGTGCAAAATTTCAAAACTATTAGACTAAAAAAATTCCTTGATTAATGGCCCTCAAGTTTAATTTTTTAGAAAGCATAATATTTTTAGAATTTCAATCTCACAACGAATGACCATCAAGTCTGGACTTGTGTCAATTCACAGTGGGTAATGAGTGTGAAGGGGTTGGATCAATCTCAAGAGGGCCAACGTGCTATAAGAAACAGGGATAATTTCACAATGTCTTTCATGAGAGACGTCATCAATTGACTAATATATGTTAATAATTAGAAACACCACAAACTAGAGTTGTTAGTGAACAAATATGAGGCTACGCATGTGAAAAGAAATATGGCAATGACCAACATAGATAGAAACTCATCGAAGGAGTTTGAACGCACGACCCGGGCTCTAATAGAATGACAGGGAAGAGAACCTTGGAAAAAAAAAAAAAAAGAGTTCCTGAGAGAATTAACCAAGATGAGTGCCAATTCTCTCAAGAACTTTTTTCATTTTCAAAGGGTCTCTTCCCTGTCTATATAAAGCACTAAAACTTTCAATACAATTAATATTTTTTCTTCTTCTAACTCATAAAATTGACTCTTATCTTTCTGGTGAGAATTATAAATTAATTCATCGTCTATGATCTACTCATCATTATTATTATAATTTTCTTCTTTACACGCACCAACTGTTTGCCACCAAAGAAGATTTGCCATTCAACTTGTCCTAATCTCAAAGCATGCGCGAGGTTTCATGTTCATCTTAGCCAAAACGCAGAGAAAGGTATGGAAATTGATCATATTCATCTACTATGTAGATCTTGCACTAGGCGACAGGAGCCCTGCGTGTACCATGCACGTGAAATGGATAGATATATTTGTATGGTATGATATCCTACTTTGCCAAAAGGGGGATCCAACTATCCTTATAATACTATAAATTATACTTAACTTATGTTTAACTTTCAATTTGAGTGTTTTTCAATTAGCCATTTGTGTGGGGATATTTCTTCCCTCTTATCCTCCCTTACCAAGTGTATGGCCCAGAATGGCCTGATGGGACTGGGCCCAGAAGCCAGGCCCGATGGGACTGCAGAGTGGGCTGTGATGGAATCAGACTCTGATAGAGCCTCCCTCTTGTCCCCTCTCTTCCTCTATATATACACAGCAACAGCTCCAGAAGCTGGATGGCCAATGAACACCACACTCACTGGTATGCCATTTCTTCTCCCACTACATCTCCTACCTCTGTTCTAGTCCTGTACCTGCAACTAACAAAGGCATCGGAGAGCCCTGCGCTGCCCAAGCCAGGGTCCTCTGACCTTCTTCTTCCTCCCCTTTCAGGCACGAGGCATTGGTTCTCCTATCATCATCGAGGAGCTGCACTCTCCATCCTCCTCCAGTGGGCCGCAAATTCACGCCCCCCCGGGTCTGTGAGTTTTTGTGCGCTTACAATTGGCGCCGTCTGTGGGAAAGGATAAAAAGTCATCTTCCCAAACACCATGCCTCGAAGAGCCAGAGAGGGACGAGTTGGTTTGAACTTGGGTTTTCTGTTAAGGTGCTGGAGCTTCCATTTTCAAAGACGGTCGACGTGGAAGCGAGGGCTCCGTGATCCAGAGCGCCGATGGGAGCAATTCAAACATTGATTTCGTCCTGATATCCGATCTCGGCAGCTCCACCATTTAGACACTCCTAGCTCGGCAGGGCCCAAAAAGTCAAATACCTACCACGTGCTATACGGCTCCCATGTGATAGGATCCGGATTCCATCATGACATCTGAGATGTGGAAGTGGAATGATTTATTATATTAGGAAAACTGTCATTTCGGCAGAAGTCACCAGATCGGTAGGCCCAGCTCGCTGACGTCTCCAGTTCCAGCAAATTCATCTTGGGCAGTTCCCATCTCGGCAGTACAACATTTCGGCAGGTCCTCTAGATCGGCAAGTATCCCAAGTTCGGCAAAGAGCTCCATCTCGGCAGGGTCTGCATTTCAGCAGCACCATCAGCGACAACGATCTTGGCAGCTTCCCTGCTCGATCTCCAGCTCAGCACGATGGTCTTGGTACCAGCTAAGCTTGCCCATCTCGGCAGCACCCCAACGCAGTAGGCATCCCTACTTGATCCCCAGCTCGGCTGAGACTGCGTCTCAACTCGGCAGAGGACGTATCCAGCCACCCATCTCCGCCAAACCCCCAACTCGGCAGACCCCCTGTCCGGCATACTTCCCAGCATGGCAAACAGCCCAGTTCGGCACGTCTCCCAGCTCGGCAGCGAGTGCATCGCATCCCAGCTCGGCAAGGGACAGCATCCCAGCTTGGCAGACGTCTCCCAGCTTGGAAGACTTCCAGCTCGGTCGCAGACCCCCCAGCTTAGTCCCTTACCCCAGTCAGATTCCGACGGTGTGGGTTTGTCATTCCGCTTGCGATCCAACGGCGGGGACGACCGCGGTACCACATTCCTCTTCGCTGATCCGGGACTCCTCTGCCAACTCCGCCTCATCGACTCCACCGCTTCCTTCCTTCAGCCGTCTCCTCCCAGCGACAGCTGCCTTGATGCCCTCACCTCCGGCGACCTCCTCTCATCACTGGTGTCCAGAAGATCTCCGGCGACGAGATCCCTTGGATTGCCAATGCATGGGCGGCAGCTGGGGAGCTGCCGGACACCGCAGAGGACGGGATCGGGGGAGGCAGAGTCGAGGCAGGAGACGTGGATTAGCTGGCCAAGCTGTATCTTGTCTGCGAAGATGAGGTCGGCGTCCTCGCCAGAGACAGAGACAAAGGTGGAGTGGAGGGAGTCGGAGACCTTGAGGAAGAAGCCAGGGGAGCAGAGGAGGTGACAGTAGTCGCGGAAGTTGACGTTGGCGACCATCTTTGTGAACGGAGGATTCCGATCCATCACCGGATATTCCGGCATCGACATTGCCATGGTATCTGTATTCATCTTTCCCTCTCTGATCTCTCTCTCTCGGCTTCGATAATTTCTGCCCTCTGGTCTCCTCCCCAGATCTCCAGCAATCTCTCTTTCTGGGGCTTAGCAACTTTGTTGGTGGGATTTACGAGATCAAGGAGTTCTCTCTCATAAATCTCATGTGCAGTGTTGTTAGAACCTTTTGCACAATCAGGCCATTGTTTGCAGCTTTGACTTTTCATCAAAGCTTTTGAGCTGTCATATCCATGTACTACTTTGGATAACTTCCATGTATTACTTTGGATAATATCATGTACTACTGTAGATCATCAGAACTTTTGAGTTGTCATATCCATGTATTATTTTGGATAACGTCCATGTATTACTTTGGATAATATCATGTACTAATAAATTTTGTACATTTTTTCAATCATACACCAGCGAAGAAAAAAATCAGGCTCGGTGATGCCACCAGCCTCGATAAAAATATTACACTGGCCTCGGTAATAGTACCAGCCAGTTCCGTCTCGATTTTGGAAAAATCACGCTCGGTGATGGCACCAGCGTCGAAAAAAATCAAGCTCGGTGATGGCACCAGCGTCGAAAAAAATCAGGCTCGGTGATGCCACCAGCCTCGATAAAAATATCACACTGGCCTCGGTAAAAGTACCAGCCAGTTACGTCCCGATTTCGAAAAAATCACGCTCGGTGATGGCACCAGCGTCGAAAAAAATCAGGCTCGGTGATGCCACCAGCCTCGATAAAAATATTACACTGGCCTCGGTAACAGTACCAGCCAGTTCCGTCCCGATTTCGGAAAAATCACGCTCGGTGATGGCACCAGCGTCGAAAAACTTCAAGCTCGGTGATGGCACCAGTTTCGAAAAAATCACACTGGCTCCGGTAACAGTACCAGCCAGTTACGTCCCTCATCTCGGCTCGCGCCAGATTCCGCCTACACGGAGACAGACTACACTGGCTCCGGTAACAGTACCAGCCAGTTACGTCCCTCATCTCAGCTACGCGCCAGATTCCGCCTACACGGCGACAGACTACACTGGCTCCGGTAACAGTACCAGCCAGTTACGTCCCTCATCTCGGCTACGCGCCAGTTTCCGCCTACACGGCGAAGGACGGCACCTCTGGTGACGAGCCAGCAGGTCGTGTTGCTCAAATTCGGATAAACCATCAGGCTATTTAGCTTTCAAACTTCCAAAGGGTCGAAGCACCCTAAAGAAGTTAAAAGCTGGGGGGCTTTGTGTGGGGATATTTCTTCCCTCTTATCCTCCCTTGCCAAGTGTATGGCCCAGAATGGCCTGATGGGACTGGGCCCAGAAGCCAGGCCCGATGGGACTGCAGAGTGGGCTGTGATGGGATCAGACTCTGATAGAGCCTCCCTCTTGTCCCCTCTCTTCCTCTATGTATACACAGCAACAGCTCCAGAAGCTGGATGGCCAATGAACACCACACTCACTGGTATACCATTTCTTCTCCCACTACATCTCCTACCTCTGTTCTAGTCCTGCACCTGCAACTAACAAAGGCATCGGAGAGCCCTGCGCTGCCCAAGCCAGGGTCCTCTGACCTTCTTCTTCCTCCCCTTTCAGGCACGAGGCATCGGTTCTCCTATCATCATCGAGGAGCTGCACTCTCCATCCTCCTCCAGTGGCCCGCAAATTCACGCCCCCCCGGGTCTGTGAGTTTTTGTGCGCTTACACCATTAATGGACATTGGGCCCTGCTCCTAGCGGGCTTTCTAGAGAGCGCAGCCGGCTGAAAACACCTTGTCTTTAGGAGAGCTATACAACCTATGAGGCGGCCAGTGGCGAACCCAAGGGTTTTGTTTGAGGGGTGCGGACTCTCAAAAGAAGTTTGATTTTGAGGGCAAAGCGAGGATTTTCATGTGAATTCTAAGGGTGGACCTACGATTTTTATTGGATTTTCTAAAGCGCACCACGGTTTAATGGGTGCAGCCGCACCCACGTGCTTGTGCCTAGGTCCGCCTTGCTCTAAGCCACACCTGATCCAATGGATGATTATTGTACTCTCTTCCACAAACTGTGCTAAGTAGGTCTACAAACTCTATTTAATTCATCGGAAATTTTTTTGTTAGTGGGAGTCAAAAGGTAAACATGTAATAGGTCCGCAAATCCAATAAGAAATCACAAAAAAGTAGGGGTGCACAAAACAACTATTAAACCACGGTTCGGATCGGTTTTGTAGTAGATTGATTCAGTCACGGTTCGGATTTCCTTCAAACCGTTATGTTCGGTTCGGTTTTTTATTTGAAGGTGCGGTTAAACCTCTCAAACCGAACCGAACCGAACTAATTATATAAATATATATTTTATATAAGGGAGGTACTCTTGTGAGAGACACTCTCACCTTACTTAACTCTCATAGTAAGGTGAGAGTGTCTCTCACAAGAGCACCTCCCTTTATATAAAATATATAAAGGAATATAAAAAGTTACTTGAAGAAGATTCAAACTCTTACTCCGTTACTTGAAGTTCAACGTCTCTCACCAATTGAACTGTCTTTTTTGTGAAAATAAAATAAAAACAAAAAACCGTTACCGAATTGAACTGAACCGGAATGGGTTTGGTTTGGTTGATGGTTCCCTTCTAAATTGATCTGAACTACTCATGTACACCCCTACAAAAAAGTGTGTGCAAGTAAAAGTTCTTAAAGAGAAAAACAAAGAGAAAGAACAAATTATGTAACGAACGTAGAGAAAATTTACAATTTGTTCATATTTCTCCACAGGCAATCTCCTTTGGTGGGGCATTGAGGAATCTGAGGCTGGAATTTGGGAATTACAAATGTCATTTGAGACTTTTCTGGTAGTTGGAACTTATTTAATATATATATATATATATGTGTGTGTGTGTGTATTACATTTCGAAAGGTAAGGGGTCGAGTCACCACATTATATCTATGGATTTCCAAACTTTTTGAATTCCCTTCTCGAGGATACTAGTAAAAGAACAGACCTCAGAGAGTTTTCAAAATTCCCCAATCAACCTTTTTTCGAATCTCGGTTTTCAGCTTTTCCATTGCATTATCTGTTGCCATCTCCGAAATCCTATCACACAATCTCACCTTTTTGTTTTACATTTTTGTGGTGATCCATACGTCATATGCTTTTTTTTTTTTTTTTGGGTAGAAGAGACTTTCTTTTTAGGTATATAGAGAGAGTGACTTGTTTTAGAAGCTGATCTTTTGAGATAAGAAAACTCTAATGAAATCTCCACAAAACTTTTGCTTAGGGCTGCACAAAAAATCCGGGATCACCGCAAAACCGAACCGAACCGACTGAACCGGACGGTTTGGATCAGTTTATAGTAGATCGGTTCGGTTAACGGTTTGAAAATCATAAAAACCGCTTATATCGGTTAGTTATTGGTTTGACCCCACGGTTAACCGCTTGAACCGAATCGACCGTATGCAGTAACTTAATATTGTCTTTTTATTATTTTAGCCTTAGGGTTTCGTTTTTTACTACTTTCAAATTTACATTCTACAACTCCATTCTTACATGAACTCAACCGTCAACACTGCTCAGTGCATCTCCTCTAATCTCTCAAATGATAAGTCATTGCAGATGGAGGGATTACTACACGAGGTGTTTTTCTTCCATCATAATACCTACCTAATTTCAATGAAGTTTTTATTAGAAGGTTGTACTCTTGAGAATACTAGAAAAGTCAGTAGAGCCTAACCTTTTGATGGTTGGTTTTGGTCTCATATAACCAATGTGTTAATAAACCTTCATTTCTGAAAAATACAGTGGGTTCTAATACAGATTCCGTTTGTGGTTGACTTTTCTTGACATGAACGGTATCATGTGGAATAAATGTTTCACTACAAGCTGGTTACTTTTTTTCGTTTTTTTTTTTGTACGCTTGTGTTTAGTTCAAACTCTCTTTTTGGAGTATAATTATTCTTTTATATGCGTTTAGTCCAGTCTAGAATGTTGGATTTTTATGTTTGTATTAAACATTGGAATAAATGTAAAGGACGGAATATTATCATTTTGAAATTTTCATTGTCTAATTTTCAAAAAACAAAAAATAAAAAACAATGGTTTAACCGACCGAACCGAACCGAACCGTTTGGTTCGGTTCGGTTTGGTTTAAGCCTTCTCCATCGGTCAGATCGGATCGGTTAATTAAAAAACCGACAGGTTTGGTTTGGTTGTTAGTTTTAGTGTAAAACCGATCCGAACCGCTCACGTACAGCCCTACTTTTGGTGGTGTGGTAGTGTTGGTACATTGATCTCACACATATTCAGAAATTGATTCCTCCTGAATAGTCGAGTTCAAGTTGAAGTCGAATACACTCACTAACGGGCAGTGATCCCTGAGTCCTCAAGTTCAAGATGAAGTAGAATCACTCACTGACGGGTAGCCCAATGTAGCTGATAAAAACAGGGGTCTCTAATGAAATCTAATGTTGTAGAGACAACTCCACACCCTACATAAATAGAAAAGCCACTTATATAAATATGCGATAGCCCCAATTTGGTTAAGTATCAGATCCAATGGCCCACCAATAAATTCAAGACTCTCCCACATGGTCCTCTCAACCATCCTGCATGCGCCATGCGCTCCTACCACACGGTCCTTTTACACAAGGCCCAGCCACGACACTAAACTTGCTGTGCCGTGCCGTGGGTGGCAGGGCCTTGCCCAGCTACCGGACATGACGTGCCAGCCCACCCCGGCCAAAAAATAATTTCTTAAACCTTCTGTAGGACCCCGACCCGCCTAAGTTTGATTAGCGCTTAATTAATCTTGATTAAGTGCCTAATTAGTGTTTTGGTTGGTTTTGTGTAGGGTTAATTAGATTAGTGGGTTTGACCCAAGTTAGATGGAGCTATAACCTCTTTATAGTTTTAATCATGCATGTGCGTTTCTAGCATTAGTGGGTCTTCATGTGCATTTCATCAGACACTTTCCCTACAATAAGTCCTATGTGTGGACCCAAACCATTTGGACCAAACTCAGCCCATTTCCAAGCGAAGAATGCCCAAGCCTGTTTTCCAAAATCTTCCTAAACAACATGGACTCACATGCAATGGAACTCAAAAGTTCCATCGCTTAACCCAAAATCTAACAACCCATCCTTTCTCTTTTTCCTTCTTCCTTTTTCCCCATCCAGAGAAGTTCTCTCCTCCTTCCTTTCTAATTTCTTTCTTCATTCTTGCAAATTCCTCTAAGAAGCATTGCATGTGGGAGATCCAATAACCACTCCATCTTCTCCAAGCCATCATCTCTCCCCTTTAGTTTTCATCTTCCTCGTTGGTAAGAAATGTTCTTCTAATCACTTTTCTCTGTCTATACATGGTTTTTGAAACAAACTTCATAGCAAGCATGATTGTTAAGACTAATTGTTATGTAACATTTTGGTTTATGGACTGCTCATGGCTTTGATATTAATGTTGTATCAATTTCCGCAATTAAATGTTGATCAACAGGTGCCAGTGAGTAATTCTCACACGTGAAATGTAAAAATTTTCTCCTTTGTGAATTCGGACTTAGTCTACAACATGTGCGAGTTCACGGGAGTATGCATGTCACACCTCAGAGATTACCCTAGGCCAAGGTGATTCGGGACCGGGATGTGACACCTTCGGAGTCTCTCATACTAGAATCGGTATTAGGCACCAAAATACTCACAAAATATCGGACCATATCTGCCGCGTGGAATAAATCCTAATTTTTTTTCTTTTCCCTCATTCCCTTATCTCCTTAGAGCAGCCCCTCCTCCTTCACTCCTCTTTCATTTTTCCACCACTCTTCATTCAAGAAATCATTTTATTTGACAAGAGAAAATCAACTTAACTTCCTTATTTTTACTATTATGTGTTTTTTGTTTTTCGTTTTAGATAAAGCATAGAAATGAATGAAAAGATCATTGTCATGTCATTTTTGGGTTTGGGTTGTGTTCTACTTTTCAATCTACGCACTTTCATATGAGATCTACTCATATATATATATATATATATATATATATATATGATTTTGGTTGTAGAAAAATATATATATTTTTAATCTTCTACTTTTAAAAAAAATAATTGTTAGGATTATTTATGATACAAACACTAATGCTTTATTAATATTGTGTCGATGATAGATCTACTCACACACATGATTTTGAGTTTTTTTTTTTAATTCTTTATTTTCAGATTTTTTTAATATTTGAATTATATTATATCATTTTTTTGGGGATTTCAACGTAATAAGACAGCCAGTCAACGACACAGACATGACTCATGACTTAAGGTGACCAATATTTTGATTTATTGTTGTTAGTAATGGAAAAAAAATATTGTTTTCCAGCAATTTCTAATATTCTGGATTTTTTTGGATATTTTTGTAATTTTTTTTGGATAAATAAAGAAATTTACATCACGACGATCGCGACCGATACCAATAACCGCGACCAATACTAATATGATATTGGCTTTTTTACTTGGTGGATACCGCGATTGATACCGCAATTTTAAGCCCATGCTCTTATCTTCTTACCTCTCTCATAAATTGAAAGGAAGTTCCTGTACAGTCTTTCATTACTTATCATGACTAACTTGTCAAACACCAAACCAAAGGCAGCCCATTCCAACCATCCTTCCCACTCTCAGGCCCAAACATTGGGTGAGTGCAACTGCAAAGCACATCACATTCCTCAGGCAATACCTTCACAAAATTACCCATGTAAATGAAATAAGAAAAACAACAGCAAAGGATGAAAATAAAAAGGAATTCCCTGAAATGGGTTGAAGGAACATACATTCAAGAGAAAATCTCATGGGTACTCTTTCACTGATAAAACATCGACAAGGAGAATACCCTCCTCCAATCGATTGGATGGAAATGATTGCATGACCTTTGACAATGTTGAAATGGATGGGCATAAAAGTATTACAACATCATTGTCTGCATTGCACAATTGGTACATTTCCGTAAAATACATGCCATGAAAGTATTAATGGGTAAACTCATGTCGAGTATTTTACGAAGAATGACATTCATGTGCATCCATCCCTTACTATCAGGTAAGGGACATTTCCATATTTTTCGTATTTGCACTTGAGCATTCCTTTTACGCATGTAACCATATATGGCTTTTCCTCTTTTACATATGAATATTTTCAATTTAAGTGGCCCTCACCCAAAGATGAGAATTGAAGGCACATGAATATTCTCCTTTTATGAGTACTTACATCATTATATGAATGTGGGTGCCTGTAAAATGTGATACCCAACTGAGTTCAAAGCTGGTAATGGTAAATGGTTTGATTGAGAGATAGCAACTAGAAGCTACCAAATGCCCCCATTTTTTTTTGGTATTTTATGAAGGGGACATTCATGTGACCATATATGGCTTTTCCTCTTTTAATATTTCCAATTACGTAAGTGGCCTCACCCAAAGATGAGGAATGAAAGGACATGAATATTCTCCTTTTATGAATACTTCCATCATTATATGAATGTGGGTGCCTGTAAAATGTGATACCCAACTGAGTGCAAAGCTCGGAATGGTAAATGGTTTGATTGAGAGATAGCAACTAGAAGCTACCAAATGACCCTGGTTTTTTTTTTTTTTTTGGGTAAAAGAAATGCCCCTGTTTATGTAACTTTCTAGAGAGAAATTGAGCGAAAGGCCGAACTGGGACATGGGCCGTGCTGTGCCAGGCCAGTCAATGTGCCGTGCTGGCCGCAGGGTACCCAAGCTCAGCACCACCCGGGCTGGAACGTACAGTGCCAGGCCATGCACATTGACCGGCGTGCCAGGCCTGGGCAGCCCGGCTCGTTTGACATCCCTACTCCCTACTTATGACATTTCTAGGGTTCAAATCGTGCATTTCCAATTCAAATTTCTGGTCCCAACAGTTTTTCTTTGGGTTCTAGAGGACAATTAGGGGTAACAACTATCAATGATGACAAGAACAGATCCAACTTGAACTCAATCCGTTCATTTTTGGGGTTGGAAGTTTCAAACTTGAGCCATTATTGGCAGGTTGGTTCAGGTTAGGTTAACAGGACTGGGTACAATAAGTTGGGTTGGTTTGGCTCGGTGGTTTGCGTGGCAAATATGGATTCAACCGGAATTGGGCCCATCTATGAATTACGTTAGACATGTCATCCCAAAACAGGTTGGGCTAGGAGCTGTAGTTTCGCCAGTCAACCCGGGGTGTTTGTGGGCTGAGCAAGGCCAGGCTGAAGCTTGTCATTTACTTATTAGGCCTAATATTCAGCCTCAGAAGCCCAATTTTAAAACGTATATGTCGTTTTGTATTAACTATGCAGGTCTGGGCCTGGACGTTAAGCATACATTCACCCAGCCCTGCCCATTTATCTATTGGGTCAAAGAGTAGGCCCAATTGGCCAAAATTTGGGCTCAGGTTAGGCCCACAGGCCTAGAAAGACAGACCAAATTCAGCCTAACAAAGGCAGGGCTTGGCACACTACCTAATATCATCTACTTGTGTAGATCTGAATCCGGATTCTTTGAGGGAAGTAAAGCTCCGGGCTTGCTTGTTGGGCAGAGGCGTGCCACAATGCCATTCCTTACGACCGCTCAAAAAACAAGCCCACGGGCAGGATGTCGACGTATAAAACATTGAGTTGTGCCTCTTTTATCACCAATTAGTTTTGGAAGGAATGAAAACTCAGTGGGTGTATAAGATCCTACAAGTGGTATCAGAGCTCTAGGTTATGATTTCAAGTCGCGCCATCCGGGGGGGGGGGGATGATTGTATTCTGCTCCCTGTAACTGCTCTTAAAACAGGCCCGCAGGCAGGATATCAAATGCCTTATAAAACATTGAGTTGTGCCTCTTCCATCACCAATAGGTTTTGGAAGCAATGGTAACTCAATGGGTGCATAAGATCCTACACTGGTCGATATAAAGGGTCCTTATTATTAATTTAGAGCGAGGACATATATCTTGAGTGGTCTACATTCAATAAGTGGGTTATTTGCTTCATCAAAACAATCAAAAGAGCAATTTGTGGTCAATGTTTAGTTCGAAGGACCACCAACTGTGCCATGAAGCAAGCAGCTCAAATTTGTCATCAATATAGGACAAATTTAGGAAGAGATTCAAAGCAGCTTGCAAGGCAACTATCTAAATCTTCCTTTAGGCTTCTACTGGCCATGGATCTGCAAACTTGGCCGAGCCTCTACGGATTGGTACAGATAGGTGAAAAACAACTACCAGGAATCCCTAGTCTCTGGGAAATAAGGAGAATGTCTCCAAATTGCTATCAATGATCAAGCAGCAAGGCCCAATACTTGAGAGTTGATTTCCTGGGCCGCCCACCCAGCCGTAGTCTCTGGGAAATTAGGAGAATGTCTCCAAATTGCTATCAATGACCACCCAGCAAGGCCCAATATATGGAGCAACATATCCATTTTGTACTACAAACCAGGTTGCTTTAAGGGTGACATGGGATGGGCTGACGCAAATCCAGGCCTGGCCAGACTTTGAAACATGGGCCCAATCTGGCCCAAACACAACATGGGCCATTAATGTCAGGCCCAAGCCCACCCATTTTGTCAAATGGGTCGGTGTTCAGGCCAGTGGTACGGGCTCTCTATAAATAGTTGGGACAAGTTATCCTTGAATTACATGCACACTCCTTATTCAGGTCAGGCTAGGCCAGCTTTGGATTTTCTATCACTTGGTCAAGCCCGGCCCAGCCCAAATATTAAAGGGCCCCAGATTACGTATCCAAACATGACCTAAAGCCGCTTGCTCGGATTGGCCTGCCCCATAAGATCCTCTAGGTTAATTCATCCTGGTATATTGCCAAATGTATAACCAACATGTCATTTACTTCTCCCACCAGTAGTGAGGGATAGATGCGCACGCACAAATACATATATATATATATATATATATATATATATATATATATATATATATGTTATGCTACAAAACTCCCCGGGCGCTTTTCACACACAAAAAAAAAAAAAAAAAAAAAAACGCCCCTCTTTTTGCCAATGAAAGTGTGACATATGTCATCAATGATACACATATCCTACTCTCTCCCCTAAACACTCTCCTACAAAGGTGGATGTTTTTATATTCTATTAAAATACTAATAAATCTTTGGTAATTAGATAGGGGTAGAAATTCTTCTTTTGAGATAGGGGAGTCATTGAGAATTCCTCAATATATATATATATAGATATATATGGAGTGCTCCTATGAGAGATATCCCTCACCTTACTATGAGAGATAAGGTGGTATTGATATGGATGCCAGGGCTCCCGCCCAATCTCTCACGCTTGTGGGCCCACCCTTGGTCCATCCAAATGGACCAAACACATGACCCCCCTAAATTGCACATGTCCATCAACTTTTGGTCAAATCCGAATTTATTGGATTGTTGGATCGACTGTGTATCCATCCGAATGGACTGTTGACCAGAAAGCTTTTGCGGCCCAGATGAAGATGATAGAAACCACAGTTGGGGAAAATCTTTTGCATAGAGGAGGGTCCCAGGGAGTCCTTGAAATCCCCCTATCCCCACCCCCATATGGGTCCCTAGGTGGGCCCCACCACACACTTAAGCTTATCTTATCCTAAGCTGCAGCTTAGGAGAGTTGTATTTGTATGTATATATACATACAAACATACATACACACATACGGCTTTCACTAAGAGAAGGGTGCGCCTACAACGACACTTTTAGACATTTGTTGATGTCCCAAAGGGTCATACCTTAAGGTGCCTTCAAGCTCAAAAAGGGTGGATGCTTGCGCGCCCTGCCTTCCTGATTTCCTCTTCTTTTTCCAGAGTTCAATCAGAACTTCAAGCTCAAAATAAGGATGTCATTCAATTTATACAAGTGCATCAAGTCTACTGCCTCTAGAATTAGACATTAAAATATCCAACCAAAGTTAATTTTCAGCTACAATTTGAAACATTAAGATGCAAATGCCGGAACATGTATGGACTCGGAACAGGACTTGTTTATCAATTGGAACCTAAACTGGGTTCCAAAATCCGAACTTAAACTGGGTTCCAAAATCCGAACTTGATTGTGAATTGGAACCTTAAATACGTCTCAAACCTAGTTTTTTTTTTTTTTTTTTATCGGTATGAAACTCCGAATAATAAAAAAACACGATACGTGTTTGCATCCCTTTGGGAGATGCCCAAAAGAGAGAGAAGGGGAGGATATTATTTGTGCCCACGCGAGCTGAGCTACTACTTGGAGATGAGACTAGGGACTTTCGATCCTCTCTCAATAATAGGATCACAAGACTCTTGAGGCTCTTAAAAATATTTTAGTGGGGCAAGTGGAACTCCATGGTGGAACCCACCTATTAAAAATTTAAACGGTTCAAAATTAACATAGTTTTCTTGCATGGACATGACCTCATGGAAATTTTTTTTCTAATTTGAGTTGGTCTCATTGCAACATTGAGAAATTCACTTTAAAAATTACTAATGTTATGATAGGGCAACTTCTTTCACATTAAACGCATACAAAAGGATGTCATCTATTCTTAGTGGGTTAGGTTTTCCAAATGGTGGACCCTACTGCTTTGACAATGAAAATGCAAAAAGACGAGAAAGAGTGCAGAAGGTCTCATCGAAAGATATGGCCTCATCGTTTCATCCGATTTCCCATGAGATCATTTTTTATCTTACACTACCCGTGACACGGAATAGACTTTTTGCCATACAAATGACTCTTATTCAACCTCCTTAGCATTCACTTAAAATTGACATTAATCTAAATGATATTCACTATAATATTAAATTTCATAAACCATGTTACTTAACCATTAGACTTTAAGGCCGCCAAAATCGATGGCTGTGATGATTTTATTTAGATGATCTTTGTCCAAAATTATAACTACAAATGAAACCTTTCTATCACGTACTATCCTCCCATGATTAGCATGTATGCAAAACAAGGGGCTCCAATTTCTACCTCTCCCTTACTTCATGAGAAACCATTGATTTAGAGGACTTAAAGTTCAATGGTTTCTTATGCTATCTTTTATTTTATTTTATGAAATGTAATCCAATAATGAGTATAATTCAAATTAGTGCCAAGTAAGGATGAGTTTTAATCCATGGGGAGTTAGTGAGTGGGAGAGGACTAGATTTACCATAGGGTCTTCCATGTGGTGTTAAAAAAGTTACCTCCTGACTCCCGCACAATCCCTGAGAGGTAAGTAATTCATTTACTTAGTATAACATTACCCTATATAAAACTCTTTTTGAAAGGTAAGTAATTCATTTAGGGTGCGTTTGGCATCGTGCCATTTGGATGTTCCCATGATCCCACGAGATAAGAGTGTAGAAAACATGTTTGGTATGTGTAAATGAATGTTCCAAATTTTGTTCTCATGGGAAGAAATCTCAAGATTTTAACCCACTAGCATAAGAAAGTTGGAGAAAAAAAACTTTGTTTTTTTTAAAGAAACAACTTGCTGGCACAATTGGTTCTTTCTTATCTCTTACCTTTTAAAGAATATCATTTGAAGATCTTAAATCCTCTCACTTATCCTAAATATAGGCCCCACGTTCACAATGCCAAAGAAGGTGGCCCCACTTTATAATTCCTAGAGGTGGGTCACATGGTCACAATTAGAAAAGGTGGGCTCCTATTATAATTCTATAATGGTGGGACCACATTATAAATCGTTTATAAAAGTAGGCATCATGTTGCGATTTCTCTAGGTGGGTCCCGCGTCCACAATCACATTTTAATGGTGACCACATGTTTGGATTTCTAAATGTGGGTATCACATTGGAATTTTTTAAAGGTGGGTCCCATGTTCACAATTAACAAAGAGTATGGCCCCACATTTTAATGATGGCCCCATGTTTGGATTTCTAAATGTAGGTACCACTTTGTAATTTTTTAAAGGTGGGTCCCGTGTTCACAATTAAAAAAAAGTATGGCCCCACATTATAATTCCTATAAAGGTGGGCCAACTTTATAGATTTTATAAATGTGCTACCCCTATGTTCTAATTTTTAAAGGTGAGCCCTGTGTCGACAATTATAAAAAATGTGGCTCCACTTTGTAATTAATAAATATGGGTCATATAGTCTCGTTTACAAAAGGTGGACCCACATTATAAATCCTATGAATGTAAGCCCATATTCTAATTTCTAAAGGTGGATCCCATATTTACATTTTTACAAAAAGTTGGCCTACATTATAATTCCTATAAAAGTGAGCCCACATTATAAATCCAATGGATATGGGTTCCATGTTCTAATTTTTAAAGGCGGGTACCAAGTTGAAACTTCTACAAGTGGGTCCCATATATGATAATAATAGTATTGCGCACAATAAAAGGTGGGGTCCCACATTGTAAATCCTATGTTTGCTCCTTGAAAATTTTTATAATGTTATCAAATAAGTTCCGTACGACATATTTTTAGTAGAGTAATTTAATATAATGTTGCCAAACTAGTTCCACATAGTATAGACTTAGCACAACCTGATCTCAGCACAACCTAATCCGAGCACAAAATTGGGAACAACACGAGAACGATGCCAAAAGGCCCTTAGTTTCCATTAGGACAAATAAAGAGATTCCTCCATCCAGATCAGATGGAGAAACGCCAATAGGGCATACCTCATTCATGAAATAAAACAAACAATAAACTAGCCCATAGCTCGAGCATGAAGCAATTAAACTCTAGAAGACGCCAAAAAGAATAATAAAGCACCTCCATTTCCAAAGGAGTGATCCAAGGAGGCACCACTTTTCCTTTCCAAGAAAAACCTTATATATAAATATGTGTGTATACATAAGTATATATATTTAAGAGAAATAACCAAGGATTGATCCTTCTAACAGCCAGATACATAATGATCTTAGCTAGAATTTGATATATCTCCTCTTGCAATTTAAAAATGAGCTAATTAAAAATGACCTTAATTAGTCTATGGAAAGGAAAGCTCTCAGAGCAAGAAACCCATCAAGGCCTGAAGATTAAGGGTTTCTTGTTGGAAAGCAGCTTCCCTCACTTCTTACTTAGTAAAGGTACCTAACAAGAAAGCATAGTCTCTTTTTGAGATGGTAAACTGATAACCTTTTTAACTAGAGCTTTTGTATATAACCCCCTAAGGTTTGTAGGATTTGTAAATAGGTCCCTGAAGTTTAAGTATTTTCAAATAAGCCCCTGCATTTTCATTTATATACCTTATGTGTCCCAAAATCAATAGTCATCTAACCACTATAGATTTTTAGAGCGAAATGACACTTTTGTCCATCTCTTTTATCCTTATATGCATAATTTCAAAAACTTATGATCAATTTTTTTATTTTAAAGCATGTAACGTTAACAATTGCAATTAATGGGAGACAATTCCCCTACATAAATTCTTTTTTAATTAATACAGGGCTCATTTCATAAACCCTCATGACGACAATCAATACTTGTACTTATAATTGGTTATGATTTATCTAATCCATACATGACCCACCGTTGTATTGATGAAAATTTTAAAATACATGATTATGCTTCATGTGTAAGGGGTGTAAAAGAAATATTGGGGGGATGGGAAAATGTAAAAATAAATAAGTTATTTTTTTAGATTTTTGCAAAGGGGGTGGTGTTTAGCTCTATGTACAAGAAATATCGGGGGAAGAGGCAAACGTACCAGAAAAATAGAAACTTCTGAGTGGGGGCTTCAGTCTTCAAGCCCTTGTACTTGGGTCTACCCCTGGTCATGTGCATGTGAGAGTTATTAAGAGAAACCATTGGAACTTGAAATAAAATAATGATATTTTTATAAATAATAATATACTCATTTTTGTTTAATGGAGGGCAAAGTTTTCATTTATATAAAAGTTCTACACAAATCTCTTGGTGACTGCCCATTCTTGTTTGGAATATTGATTTTGGGAAAATGAAAGGTATTAAAAAGAAAAGACATGGGCCTATTTACAAATACCAAAACCTTAGGGGCTTATTGACAAATATTCCTACAAACCTTAGGGGGTATATACAAAAAGCTATTTTAACTAAGGTTCTACGTCCTTTTGAGGTCAATATTTTTATAAGATAGTCACATATATCTCTTAACTACCTCCCTTGGAAGTCTTTAATTAATATACTTTGAATTCTTGTTGAGTTTTCTTTTAAGAGTACTACAAGCATGAGAGACTTTTATGTTTTTATCTCCATCCTTTAGCCATTTTTGTCTCAACATGTCTTCCTCTCTAATTAAAAATTCTTTTAGTATAGAATTTAATTCAAGCTCCTTTGAAATGTTATCTTCACGTGATCTCTACACCTAATATTCTCTAGCTCATTTCAAACCATCCTAATATATTCCTTGATTTCAAGCTGCTTTAAAATGTTATCTTCACCCGGATCTCCGCACCTAATTTTTTCTGGATCATTTCAAGCCATCCTATTATCTTCCTCGATTTTTCCAAAGCGGGCCTTGCTCCATTTGAGTAATTTCTAGGGTAAATTAGGGAGAGATCCTTTAGTACCGTGTTATGAAGTCTCAGTACACAGCATTAATGTTTAAGGCCTACAGTCCCTTGCGCATGGAATTAATTCAGGCGGTGGTCCCTAAGCATGTGACATCAGATTTTTTTATGACTCATTTACCCTTCTAACCATTTAAATGGGTGTCATGCAATTTAAAACTGGGTTTTAGCTCCAACTCACCGTTTTTCCCCGATAATTTTCCAATTTAAATGTAGTAAGATGAGTTTTTGATCAAATTTTAAGTTTTAAGCATGAGGGAACGACAATTGATGGAATTTTGCCTAGAGTGGCTTGCTTGTTGCTGCTTTTTTTTTTTTTTTTTGTATCCTCTTCCCTCCTTTAGGTGTTTTGGGCTGTCCACATACATATACAACTCATATAAATTTGATATCAAACTCATCACAGTCCAAAGCAAAGTCAAATAAAATTATGAAAAATTATTTAAAATCACTTCAAACACAGATAATTTCATATTAGATTCTGATAAATTTTTATCAAAGCTAGATAAATTCAAACTAAATCTAGTCATACCAAACCAAATCTAGTTAGATAATCTCATATCGAAGTGACATAACTTATTTTCAAACTGACTATGATCTTAAACACAAATAAATTCATATAAACTCATATAAACTCACGTCAAAGTTAGATAAGTTCCTATCAAAGTTAGATAAATTCACAGGAGATACAAATAAATTCATATCAAACTTAGAAAAATTCATACCAAACACAGATAACATTATGCCAAAGTCAGATAACACATACAAAACACTTGTTTTCAAACTGGCTATGATTTCAAACACAGATAAATTTATATAAACTCACGCCAAAGTTAGATAAGTTCCCAACAAAGTTAGATAAATTCACAGCAAACTCAGATAAATTCACTTAATTCGTATCAAACTCAGATTAATTCAAAGCAAACACAAATAAATTCATATCAAACTTAGAAAAATTCATACCAAACACAGATAACATCATGCCAAAGTCAGATAACATATACAAAACTTAGATAAATTCACAACAAACTAAAAAAATCATTTAAAACCAATTTGAATATGTTTTAAAGCCAAATAAAATCATGTGAAATCCAGTTAATTTCATACCAAACTCATTATTTCATAAGAAACTTAGATAAACTCAATAAAAACTCAAAGAAAAACTACTAAAAAAAGGACTTTTTGCGGCCACCAAAAGCTGTCGCTAAAAATACCCTGGCGGTCGCTAATACCCTTTAGCGACGGCACAGTGACCGCCAAGAAAGGGCCGCAACAAATTCGTCGCTAATACTATTAGCGACCTCTAGTGACCGCCG
Source organism: Umbellularia californica (assembly GCA_028538565.1). NCBI lineage: Eukaryota > Viridiplantae > Streptophyta > Magnoliopsida > Laurales > Lauraceae > Umbellularia > Umbellularia californica. Next base: position 15,500,773 of record JAPQWN010000008.1, on the reverse strand, counting down.
AAAACATTTTTTTTATTTTTTTAAAATTTTTTTGCTAATTTTCTTGCTTTTTATACCTGTACATAAATATATTATATCAAACTACGAGAATCAATTAAAAATACTAATACCAAAACAAAGTCTTATATTAATGATATTCAAAACATTACAAAAGTCCCAACAAATTAAATTCATTACAAAAGTTTCAACAAATTATATTCATTACAAAAATAAACAAATTGTCTGAGAAGGGTGCCGAGATTGATCCGATGCTCTCAAACTTGAAGAGAAAAAGGGAAATAAATATTAATAGTTAATTATAAAAATTGGCAACATATAGTAAATATAAAAAAAATGAAAAATTAAAATTAAAATTTTGAAAGTTAAACCTACGTTTCAACTCTACGGGCAATCTGAGAGTCGGAATCCCGAGCCGTCAGTTCCGACAGGTCAGAGATGACTATGGGCCCGTGCCTGTCTAGTTTCACTGGCATCAGAGCCCGTTTGCCCTGTTTGGGCTCTCGGAGGCCAATTTACTAACTTTTAACTTAAACCTTTGTTTCGACACTACGGGCAATCCGAGAGTCGGAATTCCGAGCTATCAGTTCCAGCAGGTCATGAATGACTATGGGCCCGTGCCCGTCCAATTTCACCGGCACCGGAGCCCGTTTGCCCAGTTTGGGCGCTCGGAGGCCAATTTCCTAATTTTCAATTTAACGTTTTAACTTAAACCTACATTTCGACACTACGGGCAATCCGGGAGTCGGAACCCCGAGCCGTTAGTTCCAGCAGGTCATGAATGACTATGGGCCCGTGCCCGTCCAGTTTCACGGGCACCGGAGCCTGTTTGCCCGGTTTGGGCTCTCAAAGGCCGATTTACTAAGTTTTAACTTAACGTTTTAACTTAAACCACATTTCGACACTATGGGCAATTCGGGAGTCGGAATCCCGAGCCGTCAGCTCGAGCAGGTCATAAATGACTATGGGCCCGTGCCCGTCCAGTTTCACGGGCACCGGAGCCCGTTTGCCCGGTTTGGGCGCACGGAGGCCCATTTACTAAGTTTTAACTTAACGTTTTAACTTAAACCTACCTTTCGACACTACGGACAATCCGGGAGTCGGAATCCTGAGCTGTCAGTGCCAGCAGGTCATGAATGACTATGGGCCTGTGCCCGTCCAGTTTCACGGGCACTGAAGCCCGTTTGCCCGGTTTGGGCGCTCGGAGGCCGATTACTAAGTTCTAACTTAAACCTACGTTTCAACACTACGGGCAATCCGGGAGTCGGAATCTTGAGCCGTCAGTTCCAGCAGGTCATGAATGACTATGGACCCATGCACATCCTGTTTCACGGGTACCGGAGCCCATTTGCCCGATTTGGGCGCTCGGAGGCCCATTTACTAAGTTTTAACTTAACGTTTTAATTTAAACCTACATTTCGACACTACGGGCAATCCGGGAGTCGGAATCCCGAGCAGTCAGTTCCAGCAGGTCATGAATGACTATGGACCCGTGCCCGTCCAGTTTCACATGCACCGAAGCCCGTTTGTCCAGTTTGGGCTCTCGGAGGCTGATTTACTACGTTTTAACTTAAACCTACATTTTGACATTACGGGCAATCCGGGAGTCGGAATCCTGAGCTGTCAGTTCCAGCAAGTCATGAATGACTATGGGCCCGTGCCCGTCCAGTTTCACGGGCACCGGAGCTCGTTTCCCCGGTTTGGGTGCTCGGAGGCCGATTTACTAAGTTTTAACTTAAACATACGTTTCGACACTACAGGCAATTCGGGAGTCGGAATCCCGAGCCTTCAGTTCCAGCAGGTCATAAATGACTATGGGCCCGTGCCCGTCTAGTTTCACGGGCACCAAATGTTCAGGATTTTGTATCTTGCAATTTGATGGATGCACTATTCATTTTATTCATCATTTGAATTCACACACATGCATTGTTTTAGAAAAACTTGAAATCTTGATTTATACATGCACTGTTTTAAATCTTATAAACCTTATGATTTACGCATGTTTTGGTTTTAAACATGGATGCATTTAAATTTGAAAAAGAATTTTGATAAATCAAGCTAGCCATTGATTTTAAAGTTTCAAATCATATTTGGCTTTTTATGATTCATGATTTTAAAAGCTCTTAGATTGATTTAAAATCATGTTTCCATGCTTGGTTTAATGACCCAAAAATCCCCTCTTGAAAATACTTTGAAATATGAAAAAGTTGGGTTTTTGTTAAAACTGTCGGTCAGCCTATCGGTCAGGTTTCGGCTAACCGATCGTGAACCGAGCTCAACCGAACTCCTCTGTCGGTTCAATTTCCAGAGAGTTACAAATTTCAGATCATCTCTGTCGGTCCACTCGTCGGTTCATGTAGGTCAACCGACAGTCTTATAAAAATCCAGACCGAGAGCTTGTCGGTTCAAAATCCAGAGAGCATCATTTTATTCATCTTTGTGCTGTCGGTTCGGTTGTCGGTCCGAGGTCGGTCGACCGACAATGGCGGTCAACCGACAATGACAAGTTGGTCAGAAAATTTTCAAATATATGACCGTTATCATTAGACCGTTGAGCCATCGGTCAACCGACCACTAGTTGTCGGTTGACCGACAGGTATCCGTTGGGCCATTTTTCCTATAAAAGGAAGTTCATTCCAAGGCCAAGATTGATGATTCTTGAAGCCATTTCTGAGGTGTACTAAGGCAAATCAAAGGGAATGAACTAAGAAGGCTAAAGGGTCATTAGTAAAGCTAAAGCTTGGATTAATGAAGTTAAATCACCAAGTAAGCTTTGACTTTTCCTAATCATATGTTTTATGCTTTGTCTAAATTATTGGTAAATGATTTTTAGCATATTAACTATGATGTGTTGAATCCATTCCTTTCTTTAATCTTTGATTTAAATCATTGGATTCTTCACCTTGGTTTCTAAACAAGTTTGTTTTAATACTTTATAAAACATGTTTTGTCAAAACCTTTGATTTATTTTATAAACATGTTTCATTAACTTGTTTGAATCATCTTTGTTGTTTTCATTCATTTGAACTTTAGGTAAATTAGTTTCTTTTTGAAAACAACATTGAATATGCATCACATGTTTAGACATAATTAATTTCATACAACTTGTGAGCTTTTGATTTCATATCTTCAACAAGTTTGTATTTGGTACATGTGATTTGCATATTACTTCAATCAAATCTTTTTATGTGCATTAAACTTTTAATTGCTTCAAGCATAAATTGATTAAGCTTTATTTTAATATTGATTGAAGTTTCCACACACTCACTTCATAAGCATACATCTTTGCATTCATAGTGTTTGTGTGAGTTTGTTTTACACTTTCATATTCGCCTAATCTAGAGGCAATTAAATTGAGCTTTAATTGTAATCTCTTAGAGTGCTTTGTGAAAACACTTTATTGAGAGAAATCATTTGTTTGTAAAGGTTATTGCTTAGCCTAAGAAAGCATTGCGTGAAGGTTATTGCTTAGCCTAGAAAAGCATCTTGTATAGGTTGTTGTTAAGCCTTGAAAAACAACATTGTAAGGTTATTGCTTATCCTTGGAAAGCATATTGTAGTGGTTATTGCTTAGCCATTTGAAAAGCATAAATAGTGGAAATCCGGTGGGGTGTGAGATCACAAGCCGGTAGTGGATGTAGGCACGTTGGCCGAACCACTATAAAACTTGTGTTGTGGTGATTGCTTTTGTGGTGATTGTTGTTGTTTAGCTTCCACATTTTATTTGTTAATCATCACAAGTGACTAATTGTTTTAAAGAAGTTTAAAATTGGCATAATTGGTCATTAAGTTGTAGCTCACCCTATTCACCCCCCCTCTAGGGTTCGGATCCTGAACTTTCAATTGGTATCAGAGCAAGGTTACTCCATTTAGGGCTTAAACACCCGGAGTTGATCCTTATTAGCTAAATCTTAGAGATTAGAACCCTAGTATTGTGTTTACATGAAAATCATTAGAATGGATTCCACTATATTAGACTTTGTAGATTCTTGTGTAGATTCTTATAGACCATTCCTTCTTCCAACATTTGGAGATTCAAACCATGAACTTAATGAATCTAAATTTGAATCAAATGAAGAAGAAAATGATGAAAATCAAGATGACATTCAACAAGCCTATAATGATTTATGTACATTTTCCCTAGAGCTTGTTAAGAAGAATAAAATATTAGAAGAAAAATCTAAAAGTCTAAACAAAGAATTAGTTTCTTCAAAAAATGAACTTAGAGAGAAAGAAGAATTAATAAATTGTGTAGACTCTAAGTTTATGATCTCTTTGCATAATTTGTCTAATGCTCAAGATGAATTAAATGAAATTAAGATAAGTTATGATAATCTTAATAAGGAAAATTCTAAACTAAGAGATCAATTACAAAGGCAAGATAAAGACATTAACAATCTTGAATCTAAGTTAACTATCACTAAGGAAAATTTATCTAATAAGATAAAAACTCAAGAACTTGGATCCAATGTTATTAATGAACTTAAATTTGAATTAAAACTTGGCCATGAAGAACTAAACAACTTTAAGGGAATTGAAAATGAACAAACAAAAGTTAAAAATGAAAATTCAACCCTTAAAGAACAAGTCACTCCACTTGAAAGGTACAAACAAAAGTATGAGTGCAAATTTACCCATGGTGAAGAGAAATTTGAAAAGTTATTTAAATTGGGTAAATTTCAAAGAAATAGGACGGGTCTTGGATTTGATAGGAATATTTCACATGACCCTATATTCACCAACACATTTGTGAAAGGTGAGTCCTCGTTCTCTAGCACTCATTCTTCATTGCCCATGACTAAATGTAATTATTGTGGCATTGAAGGGCATTTTAGGTTTGAGTGCAAACTAAGGAGAAGCCATGTGTCTAAACCCATCTATGAACCTAAGAAAGTAAAATCTAACTTTATGATGGATAAGACACTAAAAATCAAGGAAGACTCCAAGAAGATTAAACAAGTTAAACCTATTAAAAAGGAGTCTCCTAAGATAGATTCTAAAAAGCTTAAACAAGTTAAAACTAATATAAAAGAATCTATCAAGAAAAAGCTTCTCAACCTACCTCCCCTAACTCAACAAATGAAAGAACTTTTGAAGAAAGTTGCAAAGTTAAATTTAAAATTCAAAAGTCAATTAAAGGGAGGAAATAAGATAAGAAGTGAGAAGAAAAGAAAAATAAATCAATCCCCTAAGAAACAAACTCACCAACCTCAAAAGACTAATCACCAATCAAAGCTAAAATTAGTCAAATCTCATTATCATGGTGATAAGTCTAAATTGAAAATTCTTCAAGTCAAATCTCCTAAAGTTGGTGAGACTTTTAAGATAGACCTCAAGGATCAACCCTTACAAGACCTTAGGTGGATTCCCAAAGTTATATACTTAGACAGACCTTAAGGCCTTGGACCTCATTGACCAACCGAACCTTTTTAGTTAAATCATATTGTTGGTCATGACACATTTGCATTTGTTTCTTTCATAGTCACATTTATTTAAATGCAATGTTTATTTGTGATCAATTGATTTTGTCTTCATATCATGGTTTTCAAAATCATTTGATTATAATTTTTTCATTATAGATTTGCTTTTTGCTTTCATTTAGTTATATCTTTTGCAATGCATTTCTATATATGATCAATTGATTGTGATTTCAAAAGCTTTTATAGCTAGAGTTTTTATAATCGATTGATATTTTCAAATTCATTTGTTTAATTGTCTTAGTTAAATTATTTTGAAAAACAAATGATTTAGATTTTCCATGGATTCTTTCTTATGGAAAGTTATTGTTTTAAAAAATCAACTTGTATGTGTTTCAAATAAGTTATATCTTTTACAATGCAAGTTGAAAAATAATTTAAGCCTCATTACTACATTCTTGATGAAAAATGAGGATTGAAGATTGATTTTCATTCTATGCTTACTAAGTTAGTATTTTGATATGAAAATTCAATTCCTTGATTTACTTGAGTTTCAATTGGTTAGATCTTTATAGTTATATTCTTCAAAATTGAATGTGTTTTTGATAAATGCATTTTTCCAATTGATATCAAGTTTGAAAAGTTTTTAAGTCAATTTGTATGAGTTTTTGTAGTTATCCTTAATTACAAATTGAAATTTGATATTAATTCACTTCATAGTTTTCTTAATCACTTGATCATGATTTTATGTTTCATTGTTGGATTTTGATTGTTGAAGTGAATTGAAGTCCTTTGGAAAATGTTCTTTATAGTTGCATTTTCCTTTGAGTTTATTTCCTTGTGTTTATGATTGTATCTTTTAGAAGGAAATAGTTGTTATATGCTATTTGCATCATTGCTCATCTGGTTTCATTCTTTTTATGCAAATGTCATATAGTTCTATGTATGGTTGTGCTCTTTAGTTACATTAATAGATATCATACTAGAACTTTCAAATCCATCCTCTATGCTTTCTAGTAATTTTTTTTTTTTAAATGGATGGTTATGATGTTGATTCATGTGTATTTTCCTTGTGATGTCATTCTTATACATATTTCAACTTCATAGTAGTGTTTAATCATATGAACCTCTTTGAAATCCATTCCTTGTATTTCATAGTTATATCTTTTGTTTGATGGATTTCTTAGTTGTTGAATTCATATGATTTGACACTTTTGTAAATTGCATCCTCTACCAAGTTATATATATTTCTAAATGCAATTTCTCATGTTCATCAATATGCTCATTAGTTATATTATTCTAAGTGATGAATATCATTTTATGATGCTTGTTGGAATTTTGTGTTTGTCACATGCTTGCTCTTAATCATGTTTCATATTCAATTGGTAATCAATTGGTATAATTTTCAATTAGTATCAATATCCAATTGGTATCATATCTTGAGTTTGTGATAGACCTTGTGTACATTGGATTGAACTTAATAGTAATATTTTTTTTTTAATTCCATGTCACATTCCATTAGCATCATAATGTTCATGTTTGCCTCCTCTCTTGCACTTATAGGTAAATCACATGACCACCATGTTTATGTTTTCATAATTTTGGTTGGTTAATTGTGAGGTTGGCTTCATGATTGAACTTCATTTCATTCATCTTGTGCATATCAGTTATATTTAATGAATGTATGAAATGATTTCATAACCTTCATAGCATATGATTTTCATAGTTATATTGATTAATGCTATGTTTAGTATTCCCCATAACATCATGGATAACTCTAATTTGGATGAACCCTAATAGGTATATTCCTTAACTCCATTTTAGAGTGATTGAGTTAATACTCTTATCTTTGAGTTTCAATTGGTATAATTGCTTTATATATATTTCAATTGGTATCCATGATAGATTATCCTTTTGACCTTGCTCTTTAATTATCCTATAGCTTTTCCGTCAATTGGTATTTTTATAATGGTAATTTGATCATATTGAGCTTTATTTCTTTTTTATATCTAATCCTTCTCTTGAAGTTAACCCTCAATTGGTTAAACCATCTTCTTCTTGAACCAAATTGTTAAATCTTTGTCAAAGTTTGACAAAAGGAGATAATGGATTGAGGGGGAGTAAATCTTCATAGGAAGTATTAGTTATGATCAAATTCACTCTTATATTAGCTCTATACCCTTATAGACAACACCCATACATGAAAACCTGTTATGTATTTCATTTTCGAATTCTTTTGTTAACAGGTGCTACTAAAAGGTATTTTCCTTATTTCATGTGTGTAGGTACCCTTGCAATTTAATGTCAAAGGGGGAGAATATTCTAGATGTCAAAGAGGGAGAATATAGCTAAGGGAAGAGATGTGCAATTCAATGTCAAAGGGGGAGAGACATTGTATTATCCTCCAAAGAGGAAGTGAATGCATATATTGCCAAAACCCAAGAGTGCATGGTCAAAGGGGGAGAGATGAAAGAAGTAGAAGATGCTTGGCCAAAGAAAGGAAGATGAAGAGAAAGCTTGCGGATGATCAAGCTCCAAGTATCAAGGAGAATGAAGGAAAAGACAAAGGGCCCAAGCCAAGTGAAGAAGCATCCAAGAAGATTTCAAGCCTTGTCCAGCTAAGGAGGAGCTGAAGACTTTGTGTGAAGATTCAGTATTGAAGGTTTGCCATCAAATTGCAAAGGGGGAGATTGTTAAGGATTTTGTATCTTGCAATTTGATGGATGCACTATTCATTTTATTCATCATTTGAATTCACACACATGCATTGTTTTAGAAAAACTTGAAATCTTGATTTATACATGCACTGTTTTAAATCTTATAAACCTTATGATTTACGCATGTTTTGGTTTTAAACATGGATGCATTTAAATTTGAAAAAGAATTTTGATAAATCAAGCTAGCCATTGATTTTAAAGTTTCAAATCATATTTGGCTTTTTATGATTCATGATTTTAAAAGCTCTTAGATTGATTTAAAATCATGTTTCCATGCTTGGTTTAATGACCCAAAAATCCCCTCTTGAAAATACTTTGAAATATGAAAAAGTTGGGTTTTTGTTAAAACTGTCGGTCAGCCTATCGGTCAGGTTTCGGCTAACCGATCGTGAACCGAGCTCAACCGAACTCCTCTGTCGGTTCAATTTCCAGAGAGTTACAAATTTCAGATCATCTCTGCCGGTCCACTCGTCGGTTCATGTAGGTCAACCGACAGTCTTATAAAAATCCAGACCGAGAGCTTGTCGGTTCAAAATCCAGAGAGCATCATTTTATTCATCTTTGTGCTGTCGGTTCGGTTGTCGGTCCGAGGTCGGTCGACCGACAATGGCGGTCAACCGACAATGACAAGTTGGTCAGAAAAATTTCAAATATATGACCGTTATCATTAGACCGTTGAGCCATCGGTCAACCGACCACTAGTTGTCGGTTGACCGACAGGTATCTGTTGGGCCATTTTTCCTATAAAAGGAAGTTCATTCCAAGGCCAAGATTGATGATTCTTGAAGCCATTTCTGAGGTGTACTAAGGCAAATCAAAGGGAATGAACTAAGAAGGCTAAAGGGTCATTAGTAAAGCTAAAGCTTGGATTAATGAAGTTAAATCACCAAGTAAGCTTTGACTTTTCCTAATCATATGTTTTATGCTTTGTCTAAATTATTGGTAAATGATTTTTAGCATATTAACTATGATGTGTTGAATCCATTCCTTTCTTTAATCTTTGATTTAAATCATTGGATTCTTCACCTTGGTTTCTAAACAAGTTTGTTTTAATACTTTATAAAACATGTTTTGTCAAAACCTTTGATTTATTTTATAAACATGTTTCATTAACTTGTTTGAATCATCTTTGTTGTTTTCATTCATTTGAACTTTAGGTAAATTAGTTTCTTTTTGAAAACAACATTGAATATGCATCACATGTTTAGACATAATTAATTTCATACAACTTGTGAGCTTTTGATTTCATATCTTCAACAAGTTTGTATTTGGTACATGTGATTTGCATATTACTTCAATCAAATCTTTTTATGTGCATTAAACTTTTAATTGCTTCAAGCATAAATTGATTAAGCTTTATTTTAATATTGATTGAAGTTTCCACACACTCACTTCATAAGCATACATCTTTGCATTCATAGTGTTTGTGTGAGTTTGTTTTACACTTTCATATTCGCCTAATCTAGAGGCAATTAAATTGAGCTTTAATTATAATCTCTTAGAGTGCTTTGTGAAAACACTTTATTGAGAGAAATCATTTGTTTGTAAAGGTTATTGCTTAGCCTAAGAAAAGCATTGCGTGAAGGTTATTGCTTAGCCTAGAAAAGCATCTTGTATAGGTTGTTGTTAAGCCTTGAAAAACAACATTGTAAGGTTATTGCTTATCCTTGGAAAGCATATTGTAGTGGTTATTGCTTAGCCATTTGAAAAGCATAAATAGTGGAAATCCGGTGGGGTGTGAGATCACAAGCCGGTAGTGGATGTAGGTACGTTGGCCGAACCACTATAAATCTTGTGTTGTGGTGATTGCTTTTGTGGTGATTGTTGTTGTTTAGCTTCCGCATTTTATTTGTTAATCATCACAAGTGACTAATTGTTTTAAAGAAGTTTAAAATTGGCATAATTGGTCATTAAGTTGTAGCTCACCCTATTCACCCCCCCTCTAGGGTTCGGATCCTGAACTTTCACCAAATAGGTGCTACTAGACACATACTAAAGCATCAAATTAAAGAAAACAGTAAAACTAATCGGAACCAAAGACAGGAATAGAAGCTAGAAACCAAAACTTCTATTTGGTAAATGGAAAATAATGCCAAAACAGTGACTACCCATTTCATAGGAAGCAGATTAAATGTTAAGAATCACAACTACACTCCACTCAATGAACAAAAACATTAAAAACACAAATCCTGAGACAACCCATTTCTCAATTTATTGGTTTTCAGATGAAAATTAAAAAAAATAATAAAAAAAGAACAGAAAAAACATGGACAAATGCAGGAACCAAAGTATCTATTGGATAAAGAAAAAAAAATACTGATATAAAGGCTACCCTTTCCCTTGGATACATTACCTAAAACCACCCATTTCTGGTGTCTGTATGTCTATTTCTGATGACTGAGATGAAAAAGAAGAAGAAGCTGAGATGAGATGGATACGACGAGTTTTAGGAGATTTTGTGAAATGGGTAGTGTTGGGAAGCCATCTTCCTTGCTTCTGGAAGCAGAGCAGATGCTGCTGAATAGCAACAGCAGCCCCAGCCATCAAGAGAAATCATCAACTGCTATATCCACTAAGAACGGATAAAAATAAAATAGTAGCAACTATCATATCATAATCCCCCCATATCCATCTAACACTTCTATCATATTTCATTTCTCTCTCTAACAAAACCCTAAGATTTATTTCATCAAAAGGAGATAAAATCATCAAAACAATATCACATCCAATAGTAAATCCCAATTTGGACTACAAATCAAAAGATATCTTTCCTTTCATAGCTATAGAAACCCTAATATTTCGCATGCGATCTCCATCAAAACCCTAGATTAATTTGGGGTATGTAACAGAAGAAAACAAAACAATACCTGTTTCGATGAAAAGCATGGTATAGATAAGAATCCCAACCTTCTTCTCTATATATACATAGATCAAATGAAAAAAAAATACATACTAGCAGTTGTACCAAGAGATTGATTAGTGCGAGCTACGGTTTCGACGGTGGCGGCTCCGGCACAGAGAGGGCACAGTGCAGAGCGAGAACAGAGGGAGGGAGGGAGGGAGAGAGAGAGAGAGAGGGAGAGGGCACAGTGCAGAGCGAGAGGGAGGGAGGGAGGGAGGGAGAGAGAGAGAAGGAATAACCGGTGACGGCTCCGGCGCAAGAGATCGTCCGGCGGGGCCGTGGCTGGTGTGGCGGGAGGGCAGAGCGCGGGAGCAGGGGCAAAAAAATTGGGAAGGAAGGAAAAGTCGGGAGGGCAGAGCGCGGGAGCAAGGGAAAAAAATTGGGAAGGAAGGAAAAGTGGGAAGGAAGGAGGGACTTTTTCGTGGGAGCTTTAGCGACCGCCCCAGGCAGCCGCCCGCCTTTCCTTGCGCGAAAAATCAAATTTCTAGTAGTGAAAATTGTTTCAAAGTCACATAACTACATTTGAAATCTTGTTTAATTGATAACAAACGTAGTTACATTGAAATCAAACTCAGAAAAATCATGTAATATACAGATAAATTCATTTAAAGTCCTATTTAATTGATCATAGACTAAGATAACTTCACATAAAACTCAGATAAATACATGTCAAAGTCAAATAATTTCATATCAAGCTTAGATAAATTCAAACCAAAACTTTGATAAACTTATGTCAAACTCAATTAAGTTTAAGTCAAGAGGATTCGGTCGTTCGAAGTCAGCGATGAGTTGATTTTGCTTCTTTCTACAGTTTCCTTCATCTACGCTTTCAGAATCTTTATTTTGCTTGGATTTCGGAGTGTATGACGGAATATTTTAAAGCAGTGCGAATTTGGTAACGTATAGAGTATATAAAGAGAGGGTGTTTTTGTCTTTTTGACTTATTTAATGTTAAAAGGGGACTGCTGCCTCTATGAGAAAATGACTTGGACCACAAGTTATGAAACGTACTGTTGAGGGATTTACCGCCAAATGCCCCTAATTTCTATATGTTGTGGAAAACCAAAATATGGCATGTATGCTAGGAATAAACCAGTGATTTTTTTAACAAGTTACTCTTCATCCCTTAACCACATACTTAAAAATTAGAAGGGTCACCGTATAGAGCAGGGCAGACCCACGTACAAGGATTTAGACTTTATCATGCACCTATCCCCGAAAAAAGTATAAAATTCTATAGAGACCCCATGATATATATATATATATATATATATATTTACATATTCCCTCTCCCCTAAGATTTTCTTTACGTAGAGCCCCATTGGGTCCGCCTTAGACACTAAGGATCTCCACATCTAATTTTCTCTACGTCATTTTCAAACCATACTAATATCTTTAGGGTTTTAAATGGGTCCGGTCCAGTTTCAGGTCCTCGGAACTGTTAAGAAGAAGGTGGAACCGGATCCGGGCCAAGAACCATTTTGGAATCGGTTTTTGGGCTCCAAAACCGGAACCAGAACCGGAACCAAATATAGGATGGGTCTGGATCCAGATTATGGTATAGGTAGATAATGATATTACAAAAACATGGTTTTTAGGAGCGATCTTAAAAAATTTAGGTAATATATCGGGTCTCGGATCCACATATCCGAACCAAGGTGGAACCGGACCCGGACCCATTTGCTTATCGGGGCCTAAATAAGGACCTAGACTCGGTTTTTAACGGGTTGGAACCTCTGGGTAATCGGAGAATCAGGTACTCATTTACATCCCTAAATATCTTCCTTGAATTTTCCAAAGCGGGTCCATTTGAGTAATTTCAGTTTAGCAAGTTGTGGAAAACCTAAATAATTGGCATGTACAGGAGGAACCAATCATTGATCTTTTAACAAGTCCTCAACTTCCCTTGACCAAATAGTTAAAAATCGGAAGCGTCGGGGTAGTTTCCATTTGACTGGGTCGATCAAGAATAATGATGGAGCGTAGAGGCCACGGTAAAACATTAAGGAAATCTCATACTCCATTCAATGTTCCAAGAAAATCTCTCCTCTCTGTTGTTAGTCCAAGATTGAGCTGGTCCAAGTCTTAATTTCATGTAGCGCGCCATTTGATGTGAGGCTCCACTAGTCCACCTAGTGAACAAAATTTCACCAACTTCTTTGTTGCAGAGCGACCATCTCCTCTTTTTAGTGGGGCTTGCATTTCAACGTTACACGGCACCAAGTGCCGTGCAGCTTCCTCGGAAGGCCACTCGGTTTCAGAGTAAAGTCGCACAATTCACAAATGATTTAACGAGCTAGGCTAGACAGTGCGTAAGCAAAGTCGCACAATTCACAAATGATTTAACGAGCTAGGCTAGACAGTGCGTAAGCTACATTTTTGTAAATCACGTCACCTTCAACGACCAACGTGATAAAGACTTAGGGCACTCTTTTTTTTTGGAACTTTTTTTTAGGTTGAGACAATGTTTTTTTTGGTTGAGTGGCATTTAGCAAATTTAAAATCGAGTTTTCATTTGGTAATTTATTTGTAAAGTGAATTCAAATTGAATGGTCACTTTTAAGAGACGAGAAAAGAAGAGTGATCGTATAAAAAAAGTATAAAATTTAAAATATCATCTCTTCTTTGATTTTTAAAAAATATCAAAGAGTGAATCTCTCATTCCACTAAAATACAAAAGGGGTTTTTCTTTTTATTCAAAAAGTAAAAGATATTCTTTCACATGTCGTAAAATGATAACAAAAAGTCGAAAGGTGGATTTTGAAGTTTTGTGCCTTTTGATTAGATCCCTCTTCGTTCCTTATCTTAAAAATGACCATTTATTTTGAATTCACTTTAGAAGTGAACTTCAAAATTGGCCGTGTATGCCAATTTGGGATAACACCAATGGGTAGCTCAGTTGGCTTAGGACTATGGTTTGCACTCGAAGGTCGTAAGTTAAAAAATGCACTACCACACTGAGGCTACAAGGGGAGTTAACCAGCTTCCCTCTGTGCTCAAAGGGAGTAGTCCAGCCCAAAGGGTTAGAAACCCTCCGAAGGCAACAAAAAAAAAAAAACTAGTTTGGGAAAATTACTGGTAAAATAGTGTGAAGTGAATGGTCAATTCAATATACAAGAAAGGAAGTGGGGTCAAATAAAAAACCGAAGTACTCAATTTCAAAAGGCACATCTTTCTTTTTTTAAGAAAAAGTTAAAAGGCTACACTTTCACGCCACTAAATAACCGAAAAAGAAAAACAAAACTGCTTCTTTATTCCAAAATATTCAAAAAAGAAAAGGAAAACCACTATGTCACTAATGAGTTTTTGTTATTTAGTACTTTTTTATTTAACCTCTTCTAACTACTACTAACTTGGCCTTCTCTTCACTTCACAATTCGACCACAAGAGTGTTAGCCATTGTCCTATATGTTTCGTTTCTACCAAAAGAAAATATCCTTCAATTTTGTTTTACATTAAAGTAAAACAACTGATGTAAAAGGTTAAACAACCAATGCCACCACTAATGCTGTTGTGAGCTCATTATTTGATAGACTCTTATAAGTTTTCTAAGTCTTCTGACATCTTTATGTCTGATGGTGCATTGAACCTAACCAAAATCAAGAATAGTTAGCAAAATGATTTGACCAAATTGGTATAAGATAAAAGAAATTCACTAACTAGCAATTAACGGAAAAGGAGTTGAATTTTCACCAAAAAGAAATAACCAAAAGACTCTGAAGTTTAATTTTCAGTCAAAATTGTACACATGTCATGATATCATTGACTCAACCTCCCTCTCCTTTCCTCTGTGAATTATATCAACTTGCCCAACATCATTCAAAATCAACGTGATCTTTGTCCGAGGAGGCGCGTCAACATCCCCCAGCGACTCTTGACTTTGATCAGGCAACTCTGGCACCGACACCATTGTTGACTCCAGCACGCGCAACGGTCACGAGGCTGGTAGAGCATGAACCATGAAGTCTATCCAGTCCTCCTTCAACTTGGGTCATGGAGGAAGCCCTCTCCCTCCAATGATATGGCTCCACATACCCTTTTTTTTTTTTGCTTAAAGGTAAATTTGTATTGCAAAAGGAGAGACGAGGAAATGCAGAAAGCCCACAATACAAATAGAGAGATCAAGAACGAAGAACAATAGTAGAGAGACTAAATTAAACACCCCAGAAAAAAGCAGAAACATAACAAAACAAGAAATTAGCTAACTAGTCCAAAATGGACTAAAATTTGACGAGCTGGAAGGGGGTGAAACTGAACTGGCTGGAGATAGCCATACTTTTCAGGCGGTCCATGAGAAGAAGCTAGGCTCTATGCGGGGACGGCATCCTTCCTTGGTTTTTGGAGTCATTGCAAAGAAACCAAAGAACAGAGATGCCATGGAAGAAAATGGCAGCTACGCATTTTCTTCCGTTAGCATCTCCACATACATTAGATGACTCTATAATTTAGCTCTTCTTATATATTTTCATTTAAAGGCCTATCTAAATTCATTTTCATATAATCTCTTCATGTACACCCATTAGCCTTGGACTTACTTTCACACCCATCCGAACATTGCTATTGAAATTTATCACAATAAGTTTGCATAAGATTTTAATGATCTAAAATTAAATAATTGTCATTTGATTGATATGATATTTTGTTTACCCTGATATAGGCTTAAACCTTTTCTCTTTCCATTCTTTTACCCTAGTAAGTTGTACAATTCAAGACCCAATATGTTGCAAAGTTGGACAATTCAAGCAACAAAACTGCAACAGCCTACTTTTCTTCACTGGGAACCGCTCAAACTCTTTCTGATCCTTTTTGTTCGTTTCAACTTTCAACATTGAACGACATTTCGGTACACTCGTGTCACACACATAAGTACTTTGAACGTCATATCCACTCACTGTGTCAGTCATGTGTGCATGTTCGTAGAAGCAAGGGGAGTGGCACTCCGTGCAATGGGCCCGACCCTCTTAGGAGTTTATTTCAAATTAATAAAATGGTTAAAACAACCTATTAATAATGTGCTCGATCTCTTCTTGTGATGTGGGAAACTCATAAGAGGATACATAGACAGATGGTGCTCACCATGAAGACATGATAAATCGTTTTCGAAAGAAATTTATTATCTTATTTGTGGAAGTCAAAAGCATTTGTAATTTTTATTATAAAAAGAGATTATTCTTTGATGAATCTTATGGTGATTTTAGTCAATGCATTTATTTATTCAAGAGTTCTCATTATTCTGGGGGGGCCTTTTTTTCATAAAATATACAAAAAATAAATACGAACTCCTGATCAAATGATCATCATCAATGGGATATAGAGAGAGTAGGGCCCGTTTGATTGCATAAATTATATGGGAATTAAATAAAAGAAAATCATGGTCATTTTAACTTAATTGAGAAATTACTAAAGACATGAGGGTGAGCTAGCTATATGATGAGGTGAGGAATGAAGAGCATAAGGTGAAGATCTAAATGAGATCATCTTGACTTTCCTAAGTATTGAATTACTTGAGGGTTGGGTATTCTTCCATGCCATCTCAATCTTATGGCTCCTTAGAAATGACTCAATCACACAACAACAACCGGAAGCCTCCAATCGAGAGAGCTAAGTTGATCTTTGTGGCCCGGATCAAAGGCATGACCTTATAAGGGGTGGATAGAGATTCCACCGGTAGAAGGCGCGCTAGTTATCAATGTTAGGGACACATTGGAGGTGCGCAGTGCCACTGTAAAACACCTTACATCTAGCTATGGGCCAAATCAGTCGGCAGGACAAATGGCAACAATGACCTAATCTGATCAAAACCCATTATATTAATCAGGCTGAAAATGTTAATTTGAACTGAACCTCAATCCTGAACTACGAGATCATATTCAGGGGTTGTCGGGATGATTTGGTTTCCCATAATATTGATGGGTTAGGTTTGATAGATATTGGGTTCAAATTGTCAACCAAAACCCAATGGTAAAATCAAACCCTGAATTAGTGGGTCATTTGAGTCAAGAATTACAGAAACTGTATTTATGAAATCGTACCTTTATAATAATGAGAATCATAGTCATGGAAAGATATTGGGAAATTAACTTAGAATGTATTTCTTCACTCCACTCACCATGTTCTAAGAGCATGTTTCTTTACTAGAATTTCTTTTAAGAGAACATGAACTATTGAAGGTTTTTTTATATAATGTGATGGCTAGTCCAGCTTGTCTGCTGACATTTGCAAGTGTCAATAAGAAGTTCAAAATACCAAGTAAAAATTTTAAAATTCCAACCCCTTCGTTTTTTTATAATATTTTTAGATGTTCAATTACAAAGGAGTGTCCATAAATTCCACTATACTAGAAATCCAGAAGTCCCCCAAACACAGAACGAAATACTGAAGTTACAATGAGAACATAAATCTCTCTGTTGAAACTTCTTCCTCTCAATAAAAACAAACTATGAAGATTCAAGAGAAGAAACTTGTCCTCTTGATCTTAACAACAGAAAAGAAGATTACTGGATACACCAAGTATTGAACCTTAAAATTTCACTCTCACTTCTTCATTTGAAAGAGAATACATGACTCTATTTATAGACTGGAATTGAACAATAATCAATTCCTTACAATTTTCTAAGCAACAACTTAATAATGAAAATACATGAATAAATCAAAAGACACATAGAATACAATGCTACTACATAGAGTGAAAAGACATGTCTGCATAGAGCAGTGAGTAATATTAAACTCATGCAGCTGCATTGGGCAGTGAATCAACTGAATTGAGCAGTGAATAAAACAAGGAATCTAGCTTAATTCTATCAGGGTGTGGTATAGAGCAGGAGTGGCAGACGATCTAGACTTCAGCATGCACCTATCCCTCGAAAAAGTATAAAATTCTATAGAGCCCTCAAGATTTTTCTTTAATTTTTTTACATATTCGCTCTCCCCCAAGATTTTCTTTACATAGAGTCCCAGGAAAAATTCTTGGGCCCGCCTTAGACGCTAAGGATCTCCACATCTAATTTTCTCTAGGTCATTTTCAAACCATAATAATATCTTCAGGGTTGTAAACGGGTTGGTTCCGATTCCGGGTCAATGGAACCGTTAAAAAGAAGGTGAAACTGGATTCGGACAAAGAGCCTTTTTGGAACCGGTTTCTTGGCTCCAAAACTGGAACCAAAACCAAAACCATATATGGGATGGGTCTGGATCCGGATCCGGATTTAGGTAGAGAATGATATTTTAAAAAAATGATTTTTAGGAGAGATTTTCGAAAATTGAGATAATATATCGGGTCTCAGGTCCACAGTTCCGAACCGGGGTGGAACCGGACCCAGACCCATTTACTTATCGGGGCCTAAATAAGAACCCGAATTCGGTTTTTAACGGGTGGTAACCTCCGTATAATTGGATAATCAGGTACCCATTTACATCCCTAAATATCTTCCTTGAATTTTCCAAAGCGGATCCATTTGAGTAATTTCAGTTTAGCAAGTTGTGGAAAACCCAATAATTGGCATGTATGGGAGGAACAAATCATATATTGATCTTTTGACAAGTCCTCTACTTCCCTTAACCACATAATTAAAAGAGCTATGGTACTTGTCCCGAGTTTTTCACCCGGGACTGGCCCGAGGATTTTTGCCCACCCCCCATGTGGAGTCGGGACATATGCCAAGTAAAAAATCCGGGACAAATAGACTTTTTCTAGTTAAAAATCGGAAGGGTCGGGGTAGTTTCCATTTGAGTGGGTCGATCAAGAATAATGATGGAGCGTAGAGGCCAAGGTAATCCCTCCTTTACGTTGGCCCATCCCTTTCTGTTGTTAGTCCAAGGTTGAGCTGGTCCGAGTCTTTCGTGTAGCACGCCATTTGATGTGACGCTCCATCAGTGAACAAAATTTCACCAACCTCTTTGTTGGAGAGTGACCATCCCGTCTTTTTAGTGCGGGCTTCATTTCAACGTTACACGACACTTGCTCCGAAGCCGACTCGGTTTCAGAGTGAAGTCACACAATTCACAAATGACGTAACGAGCTAGACTAGGCAGCGCGAAAGCTACACTTTTGTAAATGACGTAACGAACTAGACCAGGCAGTGCGAAAGCTACACTTTTGTAAATCACGTCACTTTCTATGTCAAATGAGCCCCAAGGGTTGGAAATACTCGGTAGCAGCAACGAAAGAAAAAAAAAAAGAAGAAGTTTGAAAAAATTACTTGTAAAGTAGCGTGAAGTGAATGGTCAATTCAATATACAAAAAAGGAAGTAGGGTCAAAACAAAAACCAAAGTACTCAATTTCAAAAAGTACATCTTTCTTTTTTTAAGAAAAAGTTAAAGGGCTAAACTTTCACACGCCACTAAATGAGTAAAAAAGAAAAAAAACTGCTTTTTTTTTCTAAAATATTCAAAAAAGAAAGGAAAACCACTATATCACTAATGAATTTTTGTCATTTAATATTTTTTTATTTAACCTCCTCTTACTACTACTAACTTGGCCTCCTCTTCACTTCACAATTCGACCACAAGTGTGCTAGCCATTGTCTCACTACACCAAAAATTGAAATCAGAAACGGAGGTTTGAAACGGCCTTAAGCCGTTTCTATTTTGACACGGTCCCACACCGTTCATAATGCAAAAGGCCGTTTCAATTGAAAAAAAAAACCCTCTTTTAGTATTAGGCATCATTCCCGCTCTCCTCTATTCCCTTGGCGCCATTCTTCTAAAGCGTGCCCTTTTTACCTCTATTCCCTTCGCGCCAATCTTCTTCTAAACAGATATTCTGGATTGCTGCGTCTTCTTCGAATCTCTTTGAGGAGCAGCGCTGCGTGCAGAACAACAACGATCGGAGAAGGCTGCAGAGAACCCATTTTTCTATTGCAGAACAACTTCTTTCAGGTTTCTATTGCAGAGAGGATGTGAGGAAGAAGAAGGGTTTTCCCCTTTTTTTCCCAAGTTGCAGAGAACCCAGATTCACCAAGGATCCGGTGCTTTCGGCTCCCGACAGGCCTTCCATCGGTGGTCTTTGTCGCCGCTAGGCCGTGGCCGGAGAGGAAGGAGGGCTTAGGTTGCAGTCAGAATAGAAAATGAAGAAGGAAGAAGATCGAGCCTGGGCTAGATGAGGTTCTGTCCAGTTCTTGGTCGGTTCTGACCTGACCCATGTGCAGAAGGCTAACAACAGCAAGCAGCAGGGCTGTCGTTTGTTCGCGCCAATCTCTTTGAGGAGCAGCAGATTGACAGACTCTAAAACTCTTCCTTCTGTAAGATTCGCTTTTCTCTTCTAGTTGAATGCATTTCTCTGTGTTCTTCCATCTACTTTGAAATCTCTTTGATTTCATACAATAATTCGATGCTATTGTCTGATTATTATGTAACTTTTGTTTTGTTTTGATTTGTTGGGGTTCATTGTGAGGTTGTCATGCTTTTGGGTATTTATGTTTTCTTATTCAATCTGTTGGAAAGGGTTGGGTGGATACTGAAATCTGTGATTTGGGTATCTTCATGAGTAGATTAAAAAAAGAGAAGAAGAAATGGTTTTTAGGCCAGAATCATGTACTGTATGTTTGCCGGATTTGATTCTCATCTGGTCAAACACTCGTTGTCGGTTATTCATGGACTCAGTGATCCTGATCTTGTGTTTTGCGGTAACCACCATTGATGGGTAGGGTCATTTCAGGTAATTGTTGTGATTTTTTCTCTCTCTCTGCTTCTTCCTGTTTTGATAGGAGATGGTGAGATTATGTTTGAATTGTTAGTGTATTTGATTTCAGTTGTTTTTCTGTTGATTCCTGACTGGTTGCTTGATGACCCAGATAGATTTAATAGTTGAATTTTGTTCTTTTACTGTTCTTTGATTATTTCATGCCCAGAGTTCGTAGAAAAACATTTTCATTTGGGGTTTTATTTATCGTTTGATTGTTCTAATGAAGACCCAGATGTGTATGTGTATTGATTTGTATTGTTTTCTTTTCAATTTCATTTCTTATTTTGAAGAGAACCCATTGATGCAAACAGCATGTTTTGGAGAGGAGAGTTTGAGATTGCTTTTGACTTTTGAGACAGTATAATTAGAGAAAGAGTGTTCTTAGCAAAAGGGGTACACCCTGTATGATTAATAATTGCATATGACCCTTGATTTCTCAATTTCATCACATGAATTGAAATGGGTATTTTCTTTTCTTCCCCAATTCAGAGCATGGCACCAGGAGATGTTGATAGCAGCGCCAATTTCCACCAATTAGTTCAGGCTCACCAAGTACATGTTCCTCTATTTAATTTTCTCAGATTACTGTATTTGGCTTCTTGATTTTGATTTTTTTTTATAATGCTTTTAGGCAGCGGCAGCCCGGGTTCCACCCCTTGAAGAACTTCGCACACTGCTCGATCGAAGCACTCGGGGCATGCTCTCTACTTTTTCTCAGGCATTGTGTATGTTTTTAATGAATTTTCAGTGCTTTATTTAGAAACTTCAATTGAGATGTGGGTTGTGATATTTTGTTGGTTCTAATGTCAATTTGCTTTCTTGATTATTTGTTTGTTTGTTTTTCTTCTTGTATTTAGAGTGGAATCATTTGCAGAACTTTAAATGTAATTGGGTTTCAATAAGAAATCAGAAGCGGTTTTTATTTATACTGATTAAAAAAATTTATTCACTTTTTTTGATGAATGGGTTTCTGCCAGGGTTGGTGTGTCTATAGTCAGAGTATGATGGGATTGAGCAGACTGTTTTTAGATTTTATTCAGTTCTTTTGTTTATGGTCCTTTTGTGGTGATGACCAAAGTTAGACTTGTTTAGATATGTCATTACAACTTTCAAGTGTTACTTTGACACAGCATAGATTTCTTAGCAAGTAGAGTCCTAATGAGGAGGAAAGACTATTCCCTCTTTTCTATAAATATGTAAATCCCCTTTTGGGATAGACACCTTTGATTATTTGATAGAAGATTTCCAGATTGTCTTTGATTTTGTGTTTATTTCCCTATTTGTGCATTATTAAGTGCTTAGAATCCATCTGAATTCGGCCAAATCACATCTATGAGTTTGGTCCATTCGATCTTGGATCTCAGGCTGCATAAAAAATTCAAACAAAACCTAAAATTTTGGGAACTAGACTTGAGTGGGAAATGTTTTGGGTTGGGTTGGGTATAGTCAGGTGCACTAGGTGCAATAGCTTGGTTTTCTTGCATGATTGTCTGCTGCATTGAATTCCATGAAATGGGATCTTCGCTTTGATTTTGCTGGATTGGAGAGATGGGTTTGTTTGTTGCAGGATTTTTTCAGGTTGGGATGTAAGGACTGATATCACTGTTCTTGATTTTCTCTTGAATTTGGAGACATGGGTTTGTTTACTGTAGACTTGTAGGGTCATTTCATATTGGCAATGCAAAGATTCACATCATTGTTCTTGGTTTTTTCTTCAATTTGGACATATGGGTTTGTAGACTTGTAAGATTCATTCTAGTTGGAATGCAATGATTCATAATTTTGTTCTTCATTTTCTATGAATTGCACTGCAGTCATCTGGGTCAGAGCCATTAATCCAAGGCATTCTAAACAATGTACATTTAGAGCCCAATGTCTAAACAGAGCACAACTAGGTATCTAATGGGGTAGAATTGACACATGGACCATCCACCCTCATTTCCCACCGCATGAATGGTGTGAGTTTCTAAAATGCAGGCCTGTCTTTGTCCCATTAATTAGTAGGACTAACACTTTACAATAAATATATCCTTATTCCAGTAAGTTTGAACAAAAGAAACTAATATTTAGAAAGATTCTTTTGTTGGTTTTGCTAAATGTAGGAAGGAAAATGCATTTGGCAAGAACAAGATAAAATAGCAGGTCATAGAGAAGTAAACTGGGTTCTCCATTGTTTGAATGCAGGAAGAAGTGGATATTGAGTCTACAACTTCAGCCCACATGGGACAACTTTCTTATGTGACAGTGGAGATTAGAAAGAAGGGAAGTCGAGAGATGGTTGCGGTGGGAAAGCAATGGATGGCATCAACTAGCAGGGTACTAAGTAAGCTTTGAATTGAATTGAATTGCTCAAGGCTTCTTCTGCATCAACTAGCAGGGTACAAAGTAGGTTTTGAATGCATTGAATATCATACACATTGTTTCACATCTTGCAATTCTGGCTTGGAGGTGCTCTGCCTGGATATCATTTTCACAAAACCATCCTCAAGGAAGTCCATGATCTGAAATGTTTCAAATTTGCATGCACATATACATTTTTATCTGCAAGGAGTCCCCATTGTAACAGATTATTATGCTTATTTACTATGATTTTCTTCTTTAATTTGTTGATTGGTTTTGTACTTATTATTATTTTATTATTCTATCATTAATTTTGTTCTACTCATGCAGTCTCTTCTGCTTCAACAGCATAGAAAACCTGACGGAGATGATACCCTTTTGTCTTATCAAGCAGGAAGCATTCGTGGAGTCATGGGTGCGAGCAACTTCTCTTCACCTCTCTCTTCCTCACCCATGCCTTAACAGTCAAGGAAGTTCCTAGATTTGTCTCAACAAAGTGGGGCTTCCCAGATCCGTGAGGAGAACCAGATTAAAGGCCAAGGTGTGGAACAGCACCACATCCAAAACAATCAAGCTTACCTTCAGTATGCTTTCCAGGCTGCCCAACAGAAGCCTTACATGAATATGCAACCTCAGCAACAGGGTAAAATGGGATTGATGGGTCCATCTGGAAATGATCAAGACATGCGCATGAACAATCTGAAAATGCAGGAGCTTATGTCCATTCAGGCAGACCCTGCAGCCAACAAGACACCAGGATCTATGCCGAAGAAGTCGGTGGAACATTTTCTGTGGGGTGAAAAGCAGATGGAGCAAGGGCAGACAAGTGCCGATCAAAGGAATGAGTTAAAACCTTCTCAGGCAGTGATTGGCCAGCTAACAGCAGCAAGTATGATTAGGCCTCCTCAATCACAACAATCTCATCTGTCCCTACAACCTGCAGTTTCTCCCAGTGAGAGCTCTGGTTCAGGCTCCCAGCCACCTTCTCAGGGTGGATCCACTGTCCAGACCCCACAGCAGCAACGTATTGGATTTACAAAGCAGCAGCTTCATGTGCTGAAGGCACAAATATTAGCATTCAGGCGTCTGAAGGTTTGCAGTTAAAAAACCCTCACATGCACTCTCTTTATTCTACAAAATTTTGATTTTGCATTTGGATAAACCTCAAACCTCTGCAGGTTTTAATTCCAAACCCCCCCCCCCCGCCCTCCCCGGAAATTTATGCCTGTCCATTCTACTTATTTTTTGGGACAGTGATGAAATCAGAAATCGCCCTAAGACCTAAATGGGGTACTGTTTCCACTTCGCCTTACAAATCCGTATTGGTGGTTGGTGCTAATTATGATTCGGAGCAGAAAAGGCAGAAAAAAGTATTCCATTGCTAAACTGGTTTGCGATATCTGAATTGGTCAAATTGCTTGCTACAGTGAGGTGAAGGCAATCTTCATTAGGAAGTTGTACAAGCTATTGCCCCACCGCCTTTGGATTCACAGCCTCAACAGGTCTATCTCCCTTCGGGAACATCAAATAGGGACAGGAGTACTGGGAAGAGTGCGGAACATAAATTTTGCATTAAAAAACAAAAGAATAATTCCTGACTTGTCTCTGAGACGTTCATATCATACTATTTCTTGCTGATTTGAAATGAACATATCTAATTATGAATTCAACTTTAACTTTTATTGGCATTGTTTTGGTCACAATTTTAGCTGCAAGAAAGATTTATTTTGATATTTCCATTTGGGCATGTTTAGTGTGACTAACATGATTCTGGCAAGCAGGGGCCACAGTACGTGTGCACAAATTTCTGGACATTTATTTGCACAAACTGTAGTGGAATACAGCAAGTTTTTTCTTTCTTCTCTTTCATATTGAGTTCATTTTGGTTGTGCATTCATGTAATGGTTATATATATTGACCAAATTTTGAATGATATTCTACATTTATAATTTTACTTCATTCCTGCTTCTTTTGGAGGGTATCTGGTGGAAATGATTTCACTTAATGTTAGTTCCTGATAAGTGAATACTATACCAAGTTTCTACAAGACACTAACTATGAATATTTTCAGCCGGGAGTTCACCCACCGTGTTAAATCAGTATCCATGGCTAAATTTACTTCACAAGAAGTTAATGCTCTTCAAGCAGGGGGAAATGAGGTACATGTTCACACATTGACATTCCATAACTGATAACATTGTTGTCCTTTTCAAGCTAGATTTGTCTCAAATTTCTCTCATGTAAATATACTGAAGAGTTTCAATTTTCACAGCGTGCAAAGGAAATTTATTTTAAAGAATGGGACTCACAGCGTCATTCTGTGCCGGATAGCAGGTTAATACTGAATCCTTGTCATTATTAGGCCCTCTTTATCATATTGATAAGTTAAACCTGGGTAAAGCCATTCATAATTAGCTCTCATTTTTCTTTCATTAACAAAAGATAAGGCTTTTTTGGGGTTAGGCATAGGCCAAACAAAGGGTAACACAAAAGCCTTCATTAAGTTTGCCCATGGTGCATTTGAGAAAAATGTTTCTATAATCTTTTTGTTCCTTTTATGTTTGCTTAAAGAAAATCCATAATGACATGGTTGACCTGATTAAAATCCATAATGTTAAGATTTGCATTTTCTTTTTGCAGGATAATATGGGAAATGCTTAATTTATCCACTGGTAGATGGGAAAATAAATTCTACTCTTAGGAAATAACTGGGAATACTCACATAATTTACCCATGCTAGATATGATGACAGATATGCCATGGCTACAATTGGGTTGTGCCATGGATACAACAGGGTCAAGTATATTATACATAAAACTGAAGTATTGATATGATATGGTATGGATACGTTGCCTATTTTGAAGTATCCATATTTGATATCATAGCATATACCAGGCAGAAGAAAATATTTTAGCCAAATCTGACACACAAGAAAAGGAAGGGTACACAATTGGATACGATTGACTAAATACATAAATTTGACCATACATGTCCACATGAAGCAGAATTGAAGGAGAAAATCACTGGTATTAAGTCAAAAGAAAGAGTCTAGGGCTCTCTCAAACATTAGGTATAAGTCAAATCTGCAGCACCAGAAGACTCAGATGTAATCTAAGACTATTCTAAGAACTTCCAAGAAACCCTAAACTTTGTAACTGTATACTCTAGTCCTTTTTTATTAAAGAAATTGGTAACTCATTGCTCTTAAAAAATAAAAGCCCTAAAAACCTTTGAAAAAATTTCAGCATGTTATGAAAAAAGTAAAACAATTAATTATTAATGGGCCAGGTATTCCAATCCTTGTCCTGGATTATGTGATGTTGCGCTTGTTGAAAGGTATGTGAAGTTTTCAATAACCCTTCCATCTTGATGGCTATGATGACTACTTTCATCTTCATTGCCTTAATGTGCTTTTATTGTTAGATCCCTAAGTTTGGACTGCATTAGAGACATTCTCAATATTCTTCCTCAAGTTCATGTCCTTCTTCGGATCTTTCTTTTCTCTTGTGCTTAAGAAACTGTCACAAGCTTAGTGAATCCCAGTTGATGATTGTGGTGCCACCAGGGGATCCGGGAGTAGCTATAGGAGGCTGAGGTTGTTGGTCCAAATTCAAGTTTATTTCATATGCTGTCTGTAATATGGTTTTTTTTATTAATACTTCCCCCCTATCCTGCAAATCTTCTTGCTTTGCAATTTTGACACTTATAGTTAATTTTAACAAATGATTTCATGGTTTGATAAGACAGCTAGAAGAAGCCTTTGTACATTGTACTTTCCCAGTCGATACTACAGAATTCAGATTTTTTGAATTTTGACTACTCATGAGCCATAAGGTTGTTAAAAGTTATTTAGTTATGTTTAATTAGTTTTTTAATTAAATGAAGCTGACATGGCAAAGTAGAGACCAAGTCAAGCTAGAGTCCTAGAGTGTAGGAGTTGTGGTTGAGTCTGTTCACCACGTTCAAATTTGCTTCAGTTGTTTAAGGTAGTGGAACTCCACAAAATCTGCACTTGTTGTGTTAGTGGTTACCGTGGAGATTGTTATTAAGTTGTAAGCTCTGTTTTCAGTTATAAATAAGATAGGAAAACTGCACTATGACTGTACTGTGAAATACATTTGTTCAAGCATCCTTTTAATTCCAGTTTTCAACAAAGGTTTTGAATTCATATACTGGAAATAAATTTATGAAAAATAGTTAAAAATATCTTTAGTGTTGCATTTTTGTATCCTTCAAAGCCAACTTAGATGTGTATATTACTTCCCTGAAAGCCCTGAAAGTCAACTTAGATGCATAGAATGTACTAAACTGGTGTTCCTGAAGTGCCTGTTGTACAATTTCTATTTAGTGGCTCAGTCTTTGAAGACCTACCTTGTGTTACTTATTAGAGTTTTCAATACTTGAGTTGCTTACTGTTCAAAGGGTTTCCTTGCAGAGGATGCATCTTCTAGTAGCATGGGATCTACTGATGGGAATTCAGTGGAACTTAAGAGGGTCAATTCTGGAACTTTGATCGATTTTAGTGCTGATCCTGAACCTCCTGTTGCAGCAGCACCAAATGATCTATTTGCAGCTCAACCTGTTCAGCAACTTACAACAGCGATTCCTTCTGATGGTGGTGGCAATTGGGCATCCTTTGATTTTGCAGCACAGGAAAAAGCACCTCAGGCACCTTCAAGTGCTAACACACTGGAGTCAGCACTGTCCCAATTAGCCACGGGAAGTGCACCTGTAGGCAACAATTCAATTTTGCCTGTTGGTGGTGATATTAATGTACATTTAAATTTTGCATGTATTTCTAAATATTATAAATTGTACATTTAAATTCAAGCTAATATATTTATTTTTAAAATAAACTAACTGATGGTGTGTGATATTAATGTGTAGGTGTGAATGCTACTATTTATGGGTTTTTTTTTGTGATTTTTAAAAAATGAATTTAGGCAAATAAAAAAAAATTAGTGCAAAATTATTTAAAAAAGATAATAATAATTAAATTAGGGATGGTTCCAAACTGTCATTTAATATTGTAAAAACCCGTTTCAATATCAAAAAATAGAATTTAGAACGATTTTAGAAAATTTGAAAGTGTTTAAAACCGTTCCAAAAAAGACTAACTAACTGGGACACTTAAAACTGGAACGGTTCTACAAAATCTGGAAGCGTTTACAACCGTATCAAAATTCTAAATTTGGAACGGTTCTACAAACTATAAAAGTGTTTAGGACCGTTCCAAAAAGGACGATAAACCATTCCAAATATTTGGATTTGGAACGGAAAAGGGAGATCTGGTAGTGTCAAGAACCGTTCCAAAAGTTAAAATTTGGAACGGTTTTATGAATATTGGAACGGTTTTAAACAGTTCCAAAAAAAATCATTTGGAACGGTTTTGACCCGTTTCAATGTGTTAGGAACAGGGGTATTTGAAGCGGTTTAAAACCGTTCCTAGTTTTGTTAGGAACGGTTTTGGTCCGTTCCTATTTGCTGTTTTTGGTGTAGTGTCTTATATCTTTCGTTTCTACCAAAAGAAAATATCCCTTCAATTTTTTTTACACCAAAGTAAAACAACTGATGTAAAAGGATAAACAACCAATGCCACTACTAATGTTGTTGTGAGCTCATCATTTGATTGACTCTATAAGTCTTCTGACATCTTTATGTCTGATGGTGCATTGAACCTAACGAAATTCAAGAATAGTTATCAAAATGATTTGACCAAATTGGTATAAGATAAAAGAAATTCACTAATTAGCAATTAAAGAAAAAGAGTTGAATTTTCACCAAAAAGAAATAACCAAAAACTGAAATTTCATTTTCAGTCAAAATTGTACATATGTCATGATATCATTTGACTCAATCGCCCTCTCCTTTCCTCTTTGGTTTATATCAACTTTCCCAACATCATTCAAAATCAACGTGACCTTTGTTGGAGGAGGCGCGTCAACATTCCCCAACTACTCTTGGGTTTGATCCAGGCAACTGTGGCACTGACACCATTGTTGACTCCAGCACGCACAACGTGCTCCGTGGGGCTGTTGATTTTCTTGTCGACGTTGTTAATTTTGGGGTGTACATGGATCGTATTGGTGTGGATTGGGCAAAATTCATCACCAATCCGTTACTTACGGATTGACGGATTTAAAATCCATCACTAATCCGTGGCTGTTAAAATTCGATCCGATCCAATCCGTGGAGGACTGGATCGGATCGGATTAATCCGTTCAATCCGTTCAATCAAATGCTTAAAAAAAATATCAAATATGTTGTGAAAAAATTACATTTTGGCCTCTTAAATTTTTTTTCTTATTTTAAATTTAGACATCTTAATTTATATTTAGACCCCTTATATATATATTTTTTATATTTAATGTCATCGGATCGGATCGGATTGAATCCGCGGATTGAGGGTGAAATCCGCCACCGATTCATTGCTAATGGATTACAAAATTTTCAATCCGTCACCAATCCGTTTACCTTTGGGTCGGATAAAAATCCGCGGATCGGATCATATTGAATCGGATTTACGGATCAACGGATTTTTTGTGCACCCTTAGTTGCTATTCGATACTTGAAATGATAGAAAAAAATTTTAAAAGCATTTGGAATTTGGATGCCTTGAAACGTGGTTGGAAAAGGATGGGGGCACATGTGTCGCAATATAGGCAATTTCATCCAAAGGAAATCACATGGTCTCGCTTATCCTTCTTTGGTGTAAATTTAAATTTTTATATATTCAGTTCAAACATGCCCTTAGTGCCAAAAGAATAAAAAGAAGTCTATCCAGACCCTCTTCAACTTGGGCCATGGAGGAAGCCCTCTCCCCCTAATGATATGGCTCAACATACTTTTTTTTTTTTTTTTTGGCTTAAAGATAAATTTGTATTGCAAAATGAGAGAAGAGGAAATGCAGAAAGCCCCCAGTACAAAGAGAGAGAAAAAGAACAAAGAACAACAGCAGAGAGACTAAATTAAACAGCCAAGAAAAAAGCAAAAACAGAACAGAACAAGAAATTAGCTAACCAGTCCAAAATGGACTAAAATTTGATGAGCTGGAAGTGGGTGAAACTGAACTGACTGGGAGATAGCCATACCTTTCAGGCGGTCCATGAGAAGAAGCTAGGCTCTATGCAAGGATGGCATCCTTCCTTGGTGCTTGGAGTCATTATGGAGAAACCAAAAAACAGAGATGACATGGAAGAAAATGGCAGCTACGCATTTTCTTCCATTAACATCTCCACATACATAAGATGAATCTATATTTTAGCCCTTTTTATATATTTTCATTTAAAGGCCCATCTAAATTCGTTTTCATATAATCTCTTCATGTACACCCATTACCCTTGGGCTTACTTTCACACCGATCCGAAAATTGCTATTGAAATTTATCACCATAAGTTTGCATAAGGTTTTAATGATCTAAAATTAAATAATAGTCATTTGATTGATATGATATTTTGTTTACCCTGATATAGGCTTAAACCTTTTATCTTTCCATTCTTTTACCCAGTAAGTTGTACAATTTAAGACCCAATATGTTGCAAAGTTGGACAATTCAAGCAACAAAACTGCAACATCCTACTTCTTTTCTTCAAAGCATTTGTAATTTTTATTATAAAAAGGGATTATTCTTTGATGAATCTTACGGTGATTTTAGTCAATGCATTTATTTATTCAAGAGTTCTCATTATACTGGAGGGCTTTTTTCTCATAAAATATACGAAAAATAAATACGAATTCCTGGTCAAATGATCATCATCAATGGGATATAGAGAGAGCAGGGCCCGTTTGATTGCATAAATTATGTGGGAATTAAATAAAAGAAAATCATGGTCATTTGAGCTTAATTGAGAAATTACTAAAGAAATGAGGGTGAACTAGCTATATGATGAGGTGAGGAATGAAAAGCATAAGATGAATATCTAAATGAGATCACCTTGACTTTCCTAAGTATTGAATTACTTGAGGGTTGGGTATTCTTCCATGCCATCTCAATCTTATGGCTCCTTAGAAATGACTCAATCACACAACAACAACTGAATGCCTCCAATCAAGAGAGCTAAGTTGATCTTTGTGGACCGGATCAAAGGCATGACCTTATAAGGGGTGGATAGAGATCCCACTGGTGGAAGGCGCGCTAGTTATCAATGTCAGGGACACATTGGAGGTAAGCAATGCCACTGTAAAACACCTTACATCTAGCTATGGGCCAAATCAATCGGCAGGACAAATGGCAACAATGACCTAATCTGGTCAAAACCCATTTTATTAATCAGGTTGAAAATGTTAATTTGAACTGAACCTCAATTCTGAATTATGAGATCATATTCAGGGGTTGTCAGGATGATTTGGTTTCCCATAATATTGATGGGTTAGGTTCGATAGATTTTTGGTTCAAATTGTCAACCAAAACCCAATGGTAAAATCAAACCCTGAATTAGTGGGTCATTTGAGTCAGGAATTGCAGAAACTGTATTTATGAAATTGTACCTTTATAATAATGAGAATCATAGTTATGGAAAGATATTGGGAAATTAACTTAGAATGTATTTCTTCACTCCACTCACTATGTTCCAAGGGCATGTTTCTTTACCATAATTTCTTTTAAGAGAACATGAGCTATTGAAGGTTTTTTCATATGATGTGATGGCTAGTCCAGCTTGTCTACTGACATTTGCAAGTGTCATGGTTCTTGATAAAAAGTTCAAAATACCAAGGAGAAATTTTAAAATTCCAACCCCTTCGTTTTTTTATAAGATTTTTAGATGTTCAATTACAAAGGAGTGTCCATAAATTCCACTGTACTAGAAATCCAGAAGTCCCCCAAACACAAATTTTTTGAATTCTAGCACAGAAACAAGCCCTAAAAGCATTATCAAAACTAAAAATATCTAAAGAAAACCATGATAACTTAAAACAATGAAAAAAGATTAAAAACTATGTATAAATAATGATTTTGGTAGTATTTAATTTAATTTATTTGTTTGTTATTTTTTATTACAAATTTAGGTTTTGCGCACAGAAATTGCTTGAAAAATATTTTATGATAGACTGATTTACTTTTTAAATATTATGCTAGAGGGATTCAACATAGCCCTTCATAAATATAGGATTAAAAATAAAAAATAAAAAAGAAGAAGAAGAAGAAGAAACACCCTTTATACTTGGATACAATGGAATTGGGACCAAACAGTTCATATTAACCATGAGGGCTTCCTACCATTTTTACGTTTTTACCTTTATATTCATATACGTCTGTCGACGTACATCAAAAATAAAACCCCTTTCTTCTTTATCTTCTCTACCGTTCCTTTCCTCAACCATTTGTTGCTTCATTTTTGGTGGTCCCACCCTTGATTCTCTCTGCTTCTCCTGTCATTTGTTTTTTTTTTTTTCTCTTTATTTGGCCCCATGCACTTCATCTTCTTTCTTTTTTCCTTCTTGTTTTTTTCTCTTTCTTTGGTGGCTGATGGGTGAGTAACCCATAATCCTCTTGTTTCTTCTTGTTGTGATGGACATGAATGAAGATGGACATAAATGGAGATGGAATATTGTGACTGGAAAGGTTTTGTTGTAGTTGTAAATGTAAATTTGGGGGGCGGGTGGGTGGGTGGGGGCGGGTTTCTTTTTGTTGTGATGGACATGAATGAAGATGGACATAAATGGAGATGGAATATTGTGACTGGAAAAGTTTTGTTGAAGTTGTAAATGTAAATTGGGTGGGTGGATGGGTGTTTCTTCTTGTTGTGATGGGCATGAAGTGGGGGCGGGTTTCTTCTTGTTGTGATGGACATGAAGTGGGGGCGGGTTTCTTCTTGTTGTGATGGACATGAAGTGGGGGCGGGTTTCTTCTTGTTGTGATGGACATGAATGAAGATGGATATAAATGGAGATGGAATATTGTGACTGGAAAAGTTTTGTTGTAGTTGTAAAGGTAAATTGGGTGGGTGGATGGGTGTTTCTTCTTGTTGTGATGGGCATGAAGTGGGGGCGGGTTTCTTCTTGTTGTGATGGACATGAATGAAGATGGACATAAATGGAGATGGAATATTGTGACTGGAAAAGTTTTGTTGAAGTTGTAAATGTAAATTGTTGGGGGCGATTCAATTGAATCAGGTTTGGGAGGAATTCAAATTGATAATCGAATCAGGTTTGGGTTAAGAGCAACCCAACCTGACCCACTAATCCAGTTCAGGCGTTAATACAAAATAAAGAATCAATAACCGCGAGCGTCCAGTTATGAAGGAGTTAATTTCTGGATTCAAGAATTCCCACGATTTCAGGCATAGCAGTCATCAGAAGATTATAGGGGAGGTAAAAGAACGTGCGTAGGTGGCGAGAGAGAATCTAGAGAAATGGAAAATATATAAGGGAAAAGGAACCAAATGAAAAGGTATGCATAATTTATTCAATTAAACAGAGCACAAATCAAAAAAAAAAAAAAAAATTGCATGCATAATTAAGGGAAAGAAAAATATTTTTTTTTTGAGGAGATGAGATGTCATTGATTTGACATCTCTCCCCCCATGTGGCACCCCTTGAGTGGTTCAAACAGGGGATCTGTCTCCCCCTATTAGGAGTTGATCTCAAGCATACAATTTAAGAATATGGTTAAAACAATCTATTAATCATGTGCTCAGTTTCAAATTGAAATCAATTCGCTTCATGTATAATAATTATGCGCATGAAGCATGTTTGTTTGCATGGCATTGAATTCATAAGAATTCAGGGTCAAAACAATCGCATTTGTCCATCGCCCTACAGTAATAAGGAGAAAAACTATCAAATGAATTTGATATTAAAAAAAAACTAGCTTCATTAAACATTATTAATCATTCATTGACTGAAAGAAATAGAAGTGAATGGAGAACATGGAAGCATTGCCTACAAAAACTGTTCTTTCAGGCTGAATTGCTTGTAAACTTCTCTAAACACTGACTATTATTTTAGAGGGGGCTTTTAGGTCATACTTCCGTGCCCCACCGTCGTACGATGTTCAGCATACCATGACTAATGGAATAAAAATGCTACTTACAATGGCATCTTTTTCGGTCAAATTTTCTCAATCGTTGCTGAAATTTCCTCGAAGAATCCGCACTGTAACTCTATGAGTGGTCCATGGCCCAGCTAACCAATTGACAGCGTTGAAATGCATACCCACAAGCTCCAATTATAAATACATATCAAACGACACCAGTTTCTCAAACAGCACAAGTCCCTTGATAGAAAGCAATAGAACACAATCACTGTCCGTCTTCCTTCTCATCCATGGGTCTTGTTCTTAATACCACCTCTCTGATTCCCAACCATGACGAAGCCGAGTTATTTAAATTGATCGTTAATGAAGGTTATGGTGTCAAGGGACTTGCAGACTCTAACATTTCCTCTGTACCCCCACGCTATGTGCACCCTCCCAACGAGCGAATCGATCCCAAACAAGTGATCGATGCTTCGCTCTATTTGGCTAAGCCGATCGACTTGTCGGGTTTGGAAGGGGAGAAGAAGGGGGAGGTCATCGAGACTCTTTGTGGGGCAGCAGAGAAACTTGGGTTCTTCCAAGTGGTTAACCATGGGGTGCCACTTGAACTGCTGGAGCGCGCTAAGAAAGCTGCACACACTTTCTTCAACTTGCCCCCGGAGAAGAAGGCTGCTTTCTTGAAAGAAAAGACGCCATGTCGCCGCGTACATTATGGGACGAGCTTTTTGCCTGCCAAGGAGAAGTCACTAGAATGGAAGGATTATTTGAGCATGGTCTACGTGAGCGACGAAGAGGCTATGGAATTTTGGCCTCACGAGTGTCGGTACGTGATATGTTTATTAATATTGATTAGTACTAGAATGAATTGGATCTATAAGATTCTTTCCCTAATAAACTACTAATTTTTTAACTAAGCTAAGTGTTGACTCTTCAGGGGGATGAAAGAGACCTGTTATTTGACCCAAGCATAAAAATATTGTGATGAAAGAATTCACTAGCTACTAAAAGTCTTTTTTTCTTGCCGTGTAGGTAATATGTATTTGTCCAACCAAAATTCAACGCCATTCATTTACCAAGGTCACACTTGGGCTACATGGACAACCCCATTTTGTCTGGCCTACTACTAAGGAAAAATCGCAACAATCCGAGGAATGAATTAGATTGATGGTCATACATCAAGTAAATCATTGTATATTTTCACTTCAAGTCATTTTTATTAACTCTCTGTTTTGTTTTGCAGAGATGTAGTCCTTGATTACATGAAAGCAGCCAACAAGATGGTACATGCAATTTTGAGTACCCTGCTGAGGGGCCTCGGCGTAGAGTTGGAAGAGTCGGCTGTGACTCAATACGTAGAAGCCAGGGGTGTGAACATGAATTACTACCCCATTTGTCCCCGTCCTGAGCTTACTGTTGGTGTCGGGAGGCACTCCGATCTAGCAACCCTTACCATCCTCTTACAAGACGACATCGGCGGCCTCTTTGTTAAGGTCGAAGACAAAGGGTGGATCGAGATCCCACCGGTGGAAGGCGCGCTAGTCATCAATGTTGGGGACACATTGGAGGTAAGCAGTGCCACTGTCACCTTACATCTAACATGAATACCACTTTCAAGCTAAGATCATATTATAGCTAGAGCCGGTTGGCAGGCCAAATGGCAAGAATGACCTAACCTGAATACAACTCATTTTATTAATCACGTTGAAAATCTTAATTTGAACTTAGCCTCAATCCTAAATTGCGAGGTCATATTCAGCGGTTGTTAGGGTGATTTGGCTTCCGATAACATTGATGGGTCAGGTTCGACAGATTCTGGGTTCAAATTATCAACCAAAACCCAATCTAAAAGTGAAAAGGGTAAAATCAAACCCTGAATTAGTGGGTCATTTGAGTCAAGAATTGCAGACACTGTATTTGTATATGATTTCGTACCTTTATAATGAGAATCATAGTCATGGAAAGACAATATAAATTGGGCCAGCCTTGTGTTGTAAACAATGAATTTTATTAGGATAGAGCCATTTGTTGACCCACTCATTATATTAAGGATATCTGCACGATCCATGCGTAACATAAATTTCTATGCTGACTATTTGCTTTGATTTTGAAGATATTAAGCAATGGAAGGTACAAGAGTGCGGAGCATCGAGTCATAGCCAACAGCACCAAGGCCCGAGTCTCAGTCCCATTATTTGCGAGCCCACGGTCCCAAACAATGATCGGACCCTTGCCGGGCCTGCCAGAGAAGGATGGAAAGACAGTCTACAGAAAGGTCAAGTTTGGAGAATACGCTGCTAATTACTTTGGAGCTTCTCACCAAGGCAAAAAGACTCTGGACTTTGCCAAGATCACAAATGAGGAATGATGGGCCCAGGGCTCCATAGTCCATATGCATATCTAAATAGATATTGGAATAAAATATAGGCAATGCCAATTGGGACCAGTGGATCCGCCCAAAAGAATCTGAAGATCCCTTTGCATGCCGAGTCAACTAACAAGGTGGGCTCCATCTCAATGCAAGATGAAATTAATATCATTTCTTTCAGTGAACCCTACCCCAATAGAAATTCTTCTATGATGTATGGTGATGTGATGGCGTCTGTCCTTTGTTCCAGCTGGGCTCCGTTGGGCCTTCATCTGCTTTCTTTCTTTATCTGTTTCCTATCCCCATGCATTAGCATTTGGACTATCCTTTTCATTGTATTTATGGTTTCTGTAGCCTTTTTTATTATAAGTTAATGAAATTCTCTATTAGCGCGAAGAAAAAGGAAATCTCATTTCTTTGACTCAATGTGGGCAATAAGTTGTGGCTTAAACTTCTTTAGTTATTTATTTATTTATTTATTTTGTAAAACTTTTTCAATTTTGATGCTAACATCGATGGGCTTGAAAGTCTTCTCATGACACCTTTTGCAAAAAAGAGATCCATCTCACATGAATATTGATCGTGGCTCCAAGTGAAGAGTTTCGACTATAGTAACAACTAAGTAAGACAAGGTCGATCCTCATTTGAAATTAAGGACTCTTCAACTTAAGTACAATATTCATTCCTACTTTAAATTAAATACTCCTAACAATAAAAGTTCCTAAATCTAAAATCCCGATATAAGAAAAATTCACAAGTCGTTGCAAAATAACACACAAATTAAAACATCAAATTAGGAACATTCCATAACCAGAACTTACCAAAAACAAAACAACTAATTAAAGTTGGGAACTAAATAAAATTAAAAATAAAAAAAATCAACAGAGAATCTAAGTTAGGATCAAATAATGCTAGAAATAATCTAAAACAATCACAAATCCAAACCAATTCCTTAAAAAAAACCTAAGTTATAAAATATCCTAAATTAGAATACTAAGTTAAAGTTGGAAACTAAGTTAGATTCACTTTCCTAAATCAATGAATTAAGTTAATAAACTTTCTAAAGTTAAGAACTTCCCAAATAAATAAAGATTTTCAAATCATAAGAAATTTAGAAAGCATTAAGTTAATCCTACCTTATGTTAGAATCTTCAAATCTTAAGAAACTTTCCAACTTAAAATCTTCAATTAAAATAAACTCAGAAAGATCTTTTATTTCTATGAATTATTAGATTAATCAAAACATAAATTAGGAGACTAATCCTAAAGTTAGAAAGTTAGTAAACTTTAAGTCTAGAAAACTAGTATGTAAGGCTATTTTTATGCATGAATTTATCTATCCTAATGCAACCTTTAATTAGGTTTAATGGCTTAGGTTTAATGGATTGAATTAAAACTAGAATGAAGAATGAATCAAACAAAAAAAAAAAAAAGAAAGAAAGAAAGCGAAAAACGATTTTAAACGAATGAGATATGAATACATAAACATGACTTAAAAACAAAAACAGTGTAGAAATCCTGCACAAAGGTGGGTCTGACCAGCCACGGCTGAGCAACTGGTTCACAATTATTTTTGCTTGAAATTCTGGTGATTGAAAGTACACTGATCAAACTTTAATTTCCACAAGTTTCATTATAAAAAAAAAAAAGGATTTTGATAAGGTTTCAAATCACAAACTTTTCACTCAAAGTCTATCCTGAGATTTCTGCAACAATGTGCAAAATTGTGCACTTTTATGTTGGAATCCAAATTTTAACAAACTGTTCGGCCAAAATTCTTCATGCAAATCACTAATTTTTGCTATCCTTTAAAGTCACAACCCTGATTCCAAATTTTACCTAAGTTCATTACAAGCAAAATCATTAATGGTAAGTGATTTTTCAATCGAACTTCCGCCAATACATTTATCATATGGTCGTCCCAAACATAACCATCATAACTAGATTCAGTTTTGAATACTCAAATAACCAGCAATTTAAACATATCAAAACTCCATCAATATGAATATACATCCAATCCTAACTAGTTCTAACCATAAGCTATGCAAAAATAGACATAAAACTGAATTGGTCATAAAAATAAGGAAAATAAACAAAAGTTCAGGAATTTAAATTTGTGGTAAATGTAAAGAAAATTAAATGTGTGATTTTAATAGAAATTTAAATGTGTGGAAGAACATAAATCTAAATGTATTAAAGTGTATTCTTCTCTTTCAAATTTTTTTTAAGTGGCTTCATAATTTGAATCGTCCTCTTAGAGCACTTGGGTCGTCAACCAAATGCCACCAAGAAAAGAAAAATAAAACAAGCACTAATCACCCCAAGGACAAGAAAGAGAAATTGAAAAGAGTAAGAAACACTTTTACTTACATATGATGTTTTTACATAAAAGAATTAGTAAATTAAAAATAATTAACAAATCACATACTAGGATGAAAGGACCCTTCTAGTTGGAGCTTCAAATTGGATCGAAAGCCATCTTAGAGAGAGAGAGAGAGAGAGAGAGAGAGAGAGAGAGAGAGAGTATGTGGAGAAGAGAGAGATGGAGAGAGTGGATGCTTGTGCTAGAGGGTGGTGTCCCCTTTTATGAGGAGAAGTGCACGTCCAAGCCTTGCTTAAATAAGGCTTGGGTCATCCTAACTTTTCTCAATAGATCCACTTTTGTAGCTATTTAGAATTCTTATTGGAAAGTCCCTCCTACATCTTCTTCAAATTGGGTAAGATATGAAACTATGAATGATGTCAATTTTGGTAAATTCATACATGGCTATATTGGTCTTAAAATAGAGGGATTTGCTGAGAGAAGTTTGGGATGTGGCTTTAGCAGCTCTCTAGTTTTTATTATCCATCTAATCTAAGGCTTAGATATGATAGTCAAACAAATATGAAGACTTGGGGCATGTTTGTTTACATCCAGTATATAGGAATTCATGGTGAATTGAGCCCATAAGCTAGCCATGTGGATGTGGCCCTCACTTTGGTAGGATTTTTGAATTACTAGGGTGATGGCTTGATAATCGTTCCCCCACATCCCAATAACTCATTTTTCATTGGAGGAAGATAATTTGATGGTCATCAACCTCATGCTGTGGGGTTCCGGGACAATGGGGTTTATATATATAAAGGAAGCTATGAGGTTTATAGTTTGTGCCTTCTTAGGGTTACAAATGGGTATCTGATTATCCGAGTATTTGAATGTCTCTGGTTTGAAACAAAGTGGATATGAAATCTATTTTCAAATCTGGGAGAAACTCATATCGTAATCTAAACCCATGCATATAAGATCCAGAACCGAAACGCTAAATGTTACCGCCCGAGGATCCTGGACAATTATTTGTACATGTTAAAAAATTATATCGGTTCTAAGAGCCTACATTGCTTTAGTTATATTCGTCATTTTTTTTTTTTTTTTTGCTAAATGGCAAATTGAATTAAGAAGAGGGAAAAGGCCAAAGGCCCCCAAAGAAACACAGAGAGAGCCACAAAAGGAGGCAAAAGAAAAACCACCCCAGCAGCAAAAGAAGCCAGGAAAAAAAATACAGAGGAAGAGGACAAAAGAAAAAAAGACAACCAAAAACACCACCAAAGCACCAAAAGAAAAACCAACACAGCAGCCACCCAAAACAGCACGAAGCTGGCTTTAAGAACAGCTGAACCCAACAACAGAGGAGAGGAAAGAACAGAAGAAACAAGAGCACAGCAAACACAGAAAAAAGAGGAAGAGCCCAGCAGCACAAGCACAAACAGCACCCACCAAAAAGCACTACCAAGAGCGGCACCTGCAAGGACTCAAAAAACAGCAGCAACATCAGCAGAAGACAACCCCAACACAGACTCAAAGGGCAGCAATAGAAGACTACCCCAACACAGCAAGATGGCGCAACAGAGACTTGCCCAGGGAAGCAGAGCCAACCACGCTAGCAGCAAACAACAGAGCACCACCCAGACCAGAAAGAAAGCACCAAGGCAGAAGGAAAGATCACAGCCAAGCCCCCAGCAGCCGATCAAACAGCAACAAAGCCCACAGATGGACAATGCAGCACCACGAGCTCAGAACCAGCACATAGAGAAAGAAGAGAAACACAGCCAATAGTAGGGAAGAAGAACACAGCTGCACCTAGCAAAGAGGCTGAAAGCACCAAGGCAGCAAAACTGCACCAGGCTAAGCCAAGCCCAGATAGCACACCTGCAGAGCTTCAACAAAGCCAACAACAAGGACAACCCAGCAGCAGAACATAGCCCACTAAAAGGCTACCCAGCACCACAGCCACTACAGCAACTCACCCACAGAGGACCAAACAGAGGCCAAAAAACACTAACTAGAAGCTGTTAGTGCTGATTACATAAGTTAAAGAAAGAGTATAAAGAAGGGCTAGAGAAGGAGGGGGACATAATCCTAAGAGAAATAAAGGCATCCTGTAAGAAACAACTTATAGCTGAATCTAAGGAAGGAGACCTGTTCCTGAAGACCACTTGATTCCCGACCTTCCAAAGGCTGAAGATGGCTATGATAAACAGGGCTCCCAGACCCTTCTTAGCTTTGAGACAAGAGTTGGCAGAGAGAGAGTCCCACATGGAGGAAACAGAGCTAGAAGGAAGAAACCGAAAATTTCCTTTTTCCTCAAACCACTTCCAAAAAGAATAAGCAAGAGGGCATTGAAAAAACAAGGAATAAGTAGATTCTTGGTGAGTGCCACAGAGGTAACAGGAAGACGCCAAATGAACACCAATAGATTGAGCCCAGTCGTTGGTGGGGAGTTTGGTATGGAACAGTTTCCAAGCGAAGCAAATGGTTGAGGGCCTGAGGAGGCTGTTCCAGGCAAACTTGGACCAAATGTTGATGGGGCGCCTGATTCTAATAGAGTCCCAGGCATCTACAAAGGAGAGATTGGTGGAGTTGGAGCTTGACCAGCAAAGAACATCTGGCTTGTCGACAAAGGATAAAGAGGCAAGGATAGAGGAAGTGACAAAGGCCACCTGCTGAGGAAAAGAAGGGCTGAGAAGGCTTTGGCTATTGTCGAAGACTTCATGAACTGAACCAGTCCAGGGGAATTGAATCTCAGGGAAGATCTGCGCCA
This sequence comes from Umbellularia californica, assembly GCA_028538565.1. Classification (NCBI taxonomy): domain Eukaryota; kingdom Viridiplantae; phylum Streptophyta; class Magnoliopsida; order Laurales; family Lauraceae; genus Umbellularia; species Umbellularia californica. The sequence continues at coordinate 15,459,299 of JAPQWN010000008.1, read as the reverse complement.
AGGAAAGAGGCCCATGCCATTTGTCTTGCCAAAAGCTAGTGCTTTTACCATCTCCCAAAACCCAGTGGCTTTGATGGAAAAGGAATTGAGAAATTCTTTTGATGGGCCTCCAGATGCAAGAACCCGTTGAGAGGGAGATGGGATGCCAGGGGGAGAATCCTTTAAAGTACTTAGCTCTGAACCAACGAGCCCACAAAGAAGGAGAGGAAAGAGCCACCCAGCGTAGTCTAACAGAGTTAGCTTGGATCATGTCTCTGATGCGACGAAGACCAAGGCCACCTTCGAATTTGGGCTGACAAACAGAATTCCAATTAATAAGACTTCTCTTGGCTTGGTCCGAACCCCAGACCAGAGAAAGTTTCTCATCCACTTTTCCAAGAAGGAACTAACCGAGCTAGGAATGGGAAGAACAAGGAGGCTGTGGATAAGAAGGCTTTGAAGAACATGTTTAACCAGAGTGACTCTCCCTGCAAAAGATAACAAGTTCTTCTTCCAGCCAACTAGCCTCTGCCTAAAAGAGTCTTTTAAGAAATTAAAATAGCGGGCTTTGGGACTGCCTATGTAGAGAGGTACTCCCAAGTATTTTGCAAGAAAGAAGGCCTGGGAGATGCTAAGGGATCTAGAAACTCTGTTTTTAAAAGACTGTCTGCTGTTGCCAAAGAAGACTTGGCTTTTTCTGAGATTGAAGTGCTAGCCTGCAGCCAATTGGTAAGCTTCCAGAACTTCCTTAATGGCTTTAATGCTTCTAGGGAGAGCTTTGAAGAAGAGTAGAATGTCATCTGCAAAGAACAGGTGGCAGATTGAGGGAGATACAGGCGCTCTGTAGATCGGGGTCAGAAGCTGCTGGGATACCAAGAAATCAATGTTCAAGCTGAGGATCTCTTCGGCCAAGATGAAAAGATAAGGGGATAGAGGATCACCCTGTCTGAGCCCACTTCCCAAAGCGAAAAAACCAACTGGCTCTCTATTTATGAGAACATAACCTCTAGGAGAGCACACACATTCTCGAATAAAGGAAGCCCAATCGTTACTGAACCCAAAGAACTCCAAGACTTTGAATAAGAAATCCCAACTCAATTTGTCAAAAGCTTTATATATGTCAAGCTTCATGCAAACACCTTTACCTTTGGCACCCTTTTGAAGGCTCTGTGCAAGCTCATGGGCCAAAGCAATTTGATCTTGAATTTTTCCTCCCTTTGATGGAGGCCACTTGGTGAGACGAAATGAGATCAGGAAGAACAATAGCTATTCTGGAAGCCAAAACCTTCGAAATAATTTTGTAGGAGAAGTTGAGCAGGCTGATTGGGCAGTAGTCTCCAAAGGAAGAGGGAGCTGAAACTTTAAGGATGAGAGAGATGAAGAAAGAGTTAGAGACCTTGAGAAGCTTTTTGGACGTGAAAAAGTTCTTAACAGCAGCAATTACAGTCAAGCCAACAGTGTCCCAGCAACTACAAAAAAAGCTACCAGAGAAACCATCCGGACCAGGGGAGCTAGACTTTTTTAGACTAAAAATAGCATTTCTGATTTCTTCATTGGAGGGGACAGCTTGCAAAATGATATTTTGGGCAGGAGAGACTCTTTGGTGGGGCACTTGGAAAAGCTTGGGGTCCATCTGCACTGGAGAAGGCTTGTAAATGTCTGAGAAGAATTCCACAGCAGCAGCTTTGATCTGAGTGTGACTTTCAATGGAATTGCCTTTAAAATCCACTTTGTCAATCCTATTTCTAGAGCCTCTGATTTTAGCAGCAAGATGGAAGAATTTAGTATTTTTGTCACCTTCCTTAGCCAAAGAATCCTAGATTTCTGTTTCCAGGGGGTTTCTTCAGCTTGAAGCAGATTTTGAAGGGTGCATCTGGCAAGGTTGAGAGCAGACTTGGTAGAATCTAGGGGGCCTGAGTCCATGCTATCTTGCAAATGGAGGATGTTTGATTCAACAGCAGAGATATTGCTCTTTAGATTTCCAAAAAATTCCTTATTCCAGGCTTTCAGCTTGATTTTAAGGGACTTCAGCTTCTGATGGAGAATGAACTGAGGGTTACCTTCCACAAGGATGTTCCAAGCAGAATTCACCAGATCTTTGAAGGAGGGGTGAGCTATCCACATTTCCTCAAACTTAAAGGGAATGGATCTAGGAATGGATCTAGATACAACTGGAGGGCGAGAGGATAGAAGAATTGGGCTGTGGTCAGAGTTTTGCCTTACTAAGTGCTGGAGAAGACCATCAGGGAAAGAGAGGGACCAAGCGTGATTGGTTAAGCAACGATCAAGCCTGGCTGCCACATAGGACCTCCCATGCCTATTATTAGACCAGGTGTATCTATTGCCAGAGAAGCCAATGTCCATCAAGCCAGAGGACACCATCATGGAGTTGAATTCCGAAGAAGCAGGGAAGTTGATTGGGTGGATACTAAGTTTTTCTCCTGCAGAGGAGACTGCATTAAAATCCCCAATAACTGCCCAAGGATGGTGAGAAAGGAAGGGGGGAGAGCAGAGGTACTGCCAGAGAGGTCTCCTTTGGATGGCAGAGGTAGAAGCATAAATGCTTGTAAAGAAAGAGGAAGGGCAGTTAAGGGAGGAGGAGAGGGATATGGTAAGGTGCTGGGTGGAGAAATCAACCAGGGAAAAGAGGTTGGAGGAGGAGGTTTTAGTGAAGCACCAGATGGTAGGTATCTCAGAACGGAGGGCTGAGTTAGTGAAGAAGGAAGAGAAACCTAATGTTTCTAATTTTTGAGAGAGAGGAGAGGCATTGGAAGTTTTAGGCTCAGAAAGAAAGATAATGTCAGGAGAGTGGGAATTGACAAGGAAGATGAGGGTTCTTAATGTAGGAGAATTAGCAATTCCCCTACAGTTCCAAAACAGGGTTTTAAGCGTTGGAATTGTAATAAGAAGGGAGGCCAAAGGGGGAGGTGAGGCTGTTGGACACCTTGGTATTCCTGGGATTCTTTGTTTGTTTTGATTTTCGATTTTTTTTCCTCTTTGAGGGCTAGGCTGCTATGGCAAGGTCAGCGGATGAAGGGGACCAAATAAGGGGAAGGGGAGTTGAAGAAGAGGAAGGGTTGATGGGATTGGGGAGGGTTGAAGGAGGATCTTCTTGGATACTGAGATCTATAAATAGATTGTTGGTTAAGTCTGCTTTGTAGCAGTTTGTAAGGAGGTTGGGTGTACTGGAATGGTGGGAGACTGGGCTGGTTGGGGGAGAAGGGAGAGGGCTGGTTGGAGGGGTGGAGGGGGCCGGTTGCAGAACAGGTTCCAAAACAAAGAAGGGGTTGTGAAGATCTAAAGAAGAGGCTAAGGGGGAGAGGGGGTCCTCCAAGGGAGTGGGATCAATTCCTGAGTTTGTGTTACCTGTATCTAAGGGATTAGGGAGGACAGCAGTGTGGGGGTTCTCAGGTAAGCCAGAGTCACCTGCAAGGTGGACTAGAACAGGAAAGGGGGGAGATTGAAGAAGGCCAGGAGCAGGGGAGCGAATGGGGGGATTATACTTCTTCCTGAGTTTGCTAGGATGAAGGGTGGACTGGCACAAGCCATCGCCATTGCCTGAGCCAAGGCATAGTGAGCAAGGCACATTTTCATAAACAACTTCAACAACCACCTTGGAATACCCTGCCAGGTCAACAACTATAGAAGAAGGTCTTGGTTTATTGAGATCTAGGTTAATACAGATTCTGGCGTATGAATGGATCTTTTGAGAAGCTGTAATCTCATCCATCATGATTGGGCTGCCTACAGAGTTGGCAATGGAGAAGAGGATATTCTGACTCCAGCAATGGAAAGGGAGGCCTTTTATCTTGATCCAAGTGGGGGCCAGGGTGGGCCAGGAGAATGATTCTATGCCTAAGGACCAAGGTAGGAGGTGGATTTTTCTGTCGCCAAGGCGAGAAGGGGAAGAAGAGAGGATGGAGTCCCGTACCTGGGGGCAGTGCAACCTAAAGAGGAAGAACCCCTGTTCAATAAGGGAAATGAGGTTTCTAATGGGGAGATTCCAAGCTATTTTAGTTTGGTGCTCCACCCACTCCAGAGAAGGACGTCTCCCTTCGAATCTGTCGGACTCCTTGCTAGAGGATAACATCTCCTTGGGGATAGTAACTGAAGGCTTACCATCAGTCCAAGAGGTTGGGGGCAGAGCTGGAGGGAGACTGAGCTTCAATCATATAACATTCAGTAGCCCCAATTGCATATTTGAAATTTTCGTTTTAAGCTCTTTTTATCCAATACTAATGTACTCTGCATCTTATTTCAAGTCCGGATTTAAAATCGAATTCATATTTCTAAGTTGATGTTAATTGGTCCATATATAACTACATTGTTTCTTATTGGATCTTGAAGTACCAGATCCTATAAGGATGTATTTCGGTCTAGATCCATCATGGTTCTGCCTAGATCCTCCACATTTGCATCCTTGTCTAGTAAGTTAATGGGGGGCCACACAGCCATTATGTATGCATCCAAGTGAAAGAAGTGGGTCCCACAATTTGGCCAACTCCACCATCTAAAAAAAAAACCTAATCTTTGCTAAACTACTCGAAATGAGTTCGAAAATATGAAGCCTAAACGAACCTAAATCCAACTCTAATTCCATTTCATGCAAGTTTAGAAATCGAGATCATCCTACTGTAAACTAGAGAGAATGTGAGGGAGAGAGGATAGGGTAATTTGGGAAAAAAGGGGTGTATAGAGAGAAATTTTGGCTTTTTTTTTTTTTTTACTTGAGTGGTGTGTGTAGAGAGAAGGGACGTGGAAAAAAATGTTTTGGGTGTGGCATTAGCAGCTCTCTTAAATTAAATAACACCAATCAAGAATGACCTCTTACATTGGTGGTAAGATGCTTCAATTATTACCTTGTTGTCCTGGGTTTGAATAACGGGCATGCAACCTTTTTTCAGCCGAGTGTTATCTTACTTATTCCGATGTCTACTTGCGTAACCCAAGGGAACCCTCACCTCACTTGAGGTCTCCTTTCCTGCCCAAAGGGCTAGGACCTAGCCCCTCTAAACAAGGTACGGAAAAAATAATAGAAAAAACAAAACCAACCCAAACTACATACCTGCTTAGGAGTGGCAAAATCTAACCCAACCACAAATCTTAATCATATTCAAAAGGCATTGACTTGCATAATCCCAGCCATATAAATTTGACCCAGACAATGGATCATATTGGGGTTAACCTGCATAACCCATTTAAATGGGTCCGGTTTGTGTCAAGGTTGTGGGTATGATTCAAGTTGTTCGTTGTGTTTGAGAACCACTATCTCTCCTCCATAAAAAAAACCTCGGGTCCTGCCTGGAAAATGTATAAAATTCTTATATAGATCCTTTTTGCATTTTATTTCAGCTCCCGTATCATTTAGTCGTGGAAATGGTGCTTCCAAAGGAAAATACTGATATGTTTCACAAACGCAAGTCTTATGTGTGTAAGATTTACGTATGTAATGGGATATATATTAAAGAGATTTATTCAGGCGAGAACTATCATATGAAAACTTTCAGTGGGGCCCAACTATTGATCCCATTTGGAGATGAGACCAGGGGTGATGGAAAGATCTATGTGAAACCACCCCAAGTATCAAGTTTGACCCCAACCCCTTGCCCCTAATCCGTTTATCCGAAGCCCACAAGTTTAATGGCTTCATATTCAAAAAAAAAAAAAATTTCAACCCTGAATCTAACGGTTCGGTCCATTCGGTGTGTGCCAATCATTGGGATTAGTAACTATCGGGGGTTTCCCTATTTTGTACATGGTTTTGATGGGTTGCTAGATGGGCCCCACCAATAGTTCTCACAGAAGCATAGGGAGAACTAATTCTTACCTGAATATTTCTGTACATTAAAACTTGCACGTGTGTAACAGGATATCATGTTCATCTAGAAGAACCATTTTCACATTAGTAAGCATTGTACGGTTCATATTAGAGATGTAAGATCTTCATATATTTCAAGATCTATGAATGTTTAATACATGAAACTAAACATTTGTTGGTTTAATGGATAAATAAACATCTTCGACTATTTTGGACTAAAAACTTGGGATCTACAGTAGTTGCAAAAAATAAAAGACAATGAAGGGGATTTGATAACACAATTTGTCGAAGGCATCCTCTGCACGGACACTCTTATACTCAAAGAATTGTATAATTATTTCACACTTTTTTAGGTATGAAATTTTTCAAATGAAAAAATGATTTTATTTACACACCGTTTCCATACCTCATTTATATATATGATTTATAAACAGGCGTAAACAAATGTGACCATGCAAAAATGTTACACATTTTTAACATGTACTTATAAAAACAAGTCCATTAACAGTAGACCACTTAAGAATTCAAAATCAAGGCGCTTGACCATGATTTCCTGATTAGTAAGGGAGGATAATTTATAAAGATAAAAGATTTAAGAGGGCGGTTACATGAAATTTAAAGAATTTAGGTGGTTATCCGTAATCATCAAATAACAATGAGGTTATGTATGAATTTCTTAAGGGCACTTTTCTGGAACGCCAGCAGAAAAGGCAACGCATACTTCCATCTTTCCCATTTCCCTTCTTGAAAATAAAGTTATTTGACCTCTCCCTTTGGAAATCACTTTTCAAGACATCATGGAAATTAGTAATTTTTTCCATATCTCTTCATGAAAATAATGCGGAATGGAACAATGAGAAATCAACAATGTGAAAAAATGATTCCTCTTTCATAGCTTTTCCTTAAAAATAACACGGGGTTAGTTGTAATTCAAGAGGTAATATGTAACGCATGGGGGAGAAAATGAAGATGCAAGAGGTAATATCGAACCCTGTTACACCCTGACCCAAGTTAATCATGATTAAAGCTAATTAAGTGAGATTAATGCTAGTTAAACATGAATAATTGGGTTAATGAAGAATTAATAGCCAAAGAGAGACAAATTTGTCTCAAATGATGCATTAAGCATAATGGAATGAATTTGAATGGAATTGAGTTGGTTAGAAGTGAGTTTAGACTCCAACAAAGTGGGCTAAGGACTTTTTCGTAAATACGGATTTTCACGTATTTCGTCAAATACGGAAATTCTTGATGCCAGCGTGTGCATCTCGAATAGTACATTAACTTTCATAATAGGCGCAATTCCATTTGACCTCGAATGGAACAAATGAGGCTTCATTTGACTCAAAATGAAATAAGACTAAATATATGGGGGTTTTTGTGGAAAAGCACCTTATATTAGAATGAGATGAGTCTCATTCATTCACTTCACCCAAACCCTAGACCGTTATCTCTTCTTCTTCCATTTTTTCTCATCAAACGAAAACTTGGGAGCTTCGCTAGTGATGAAAAAAGGACTATTAGCTACATCAACTGCATCCTTATCTTCTTCCTCAAGCCTTTTTCTCCATTGTTGAAGTGTCAAGCTTGAAAGAGAACCCAAACTCCCTTTGCTTGGAGCTACAAGTAAGTAGTTGGCCTTCTCCTATGGATTTCAGAGTTCTATTGACTAGTGAGGGAAGGTTTCTAGCATAAATAGCTAAAGGGTTGGTGTTTCAATGTCTCGTGGATTTAGGGTTTGAGACTTGGGGGTTTTTCATCTCCAAAAGCAAACCAAGCTGAAGGAAAGAGGATTTTTACCACTAAGCTTCAAGAGAGGCAAGTATAAACATTTTCTTTGTGATTAATGTTAGCCATTGTAGAAATTTGTAGAATTTCTATGGATTAAATGTGAAGATTAATGGATGTTAGAAGTATTACTGTGAATAGTTGATGTGTGAAGATGAAATGGGAGGTTATAAAGGTTACTCCCAGTATACATACATTTTCTTGGATTTTTGTAGATTGCTGTAGAGACTAGAGTTCAGGGAACTCAGTTTTCAGAACTTGCTTCAGAAGTTCTGAAGCTCGAAATGGTATTCTGGGTGAGTTTCGGCTAGCCGCGAGGCTAACCGTGAAGCTAACCGCCGGAATCCATAAAATGGGTGAGCTTCTGGAAAGCTAACCGCCAAATTTCGGTTAGTCGAAATTCAAATTTTGGCTAGCCGAAATTCTAGCCGCGAGGTAACCGTGACCTGACCGAAGTTGAGTCAGAATTTCCTGTCGAAAAGCCAGCTTCTGGAAAGCTGACTGTGAGCTGACCACCAAAATTCGGCTAACCGTCAGTTAGAGGTCGGCTAGCCGCCAACTAGATTTCGGCTAGCCGCCAGCCAATGAATTTTGGATTTTTACGTAAGTTTGGAGCACTCCTTGTGAGTATAAATGCTCCCTGGATTAGTTCAAAGATCAATCATGAAGTAAAGTGAAACTGTTAAGAATTAAGGGTAATGAAGGAAGAATTTTATAGTTAATTACTTGTGGTCTAAAGTTCCATGGGTATTAACTACGGGGACTATAATGCGCATATCAAATATATAAATGTGATGCTCATCAAGAATAACACGTGCATTGGTAACCGTTGGTTATACCTATGTGGTTGTTTAGGATGGAGATAGAATTAAATAGAAACATGATTGACTAGCAAGTCCCTCATTGTAACACCGTGTCCCAATCTAATGAGATTGGTTTCATTACTCTTCTTTTCCCTTGTTATGAAGGGAATCATGGAACTGAATGGAATCCAGAAATGGATTGCTCACTGAAAAGTATTGACCCTTGAGTCTGGCACTACCTAGCTATTGTATTAGAACTCTAAATGAGTTCAACGAATGAATAAATGAGACAAATGTCTAGTCCTACTGCAGTAGATGGATTTGGGGGCGTTCCGGAGCTCCGTGGTGATGCTAGTTGTCCCTGGTCTGAACACTAGTAAGTCCCACTAAATTCCGATCTTATCTATGGGTATTGATCGATGCCTTCCATTTGGAAGAAGAATCCTTCCTTTGAGGGAAGATGGTAATGATGAATCCTTCCTTTGAGGGAATATAGTAAATGAAATGAAATGAATGCTATGGTAGTGACCACCCTATACATGTCCACAAGATTGACTTTTGTGTTTACTTATTGATATTGTAGGAACTTTCTAGACTTATCTAGAATTGGAACTTTTACTGATACATTGAATGAGACTAACTCATGGATTAGCATGCTATTGCAAGATCTGTTTATATATTGTTGAAACGTCGTGTTCATTGGTGTTATTGATGGCATTACAAGCCCGTTTGCCTTTGCCGATGCAACAGCGCCCCAGGCGGAGCGAAGGAGACCGCTCCGGTTCCTCCAGGAGGACTGAATGAATGGAATGGTCGGGATACCGTTTGATACGGGTATCCGAGTGCGAGTCAGATTTGGAACATTTTGAGAAACATTTTGAGGAATTATTCTTTTGTATAATCATTTTGGTATGTAATTAATGGTCATTGCACAATATTTTGAATGTGCACTATTGACAAGTAATTGATGGATATGATACATGTATAAGTAACATTGTTCTGTATACATGTAAATCGTAAATTGTAATTGACAAATATAATTGTTTCCGCAGAATTATGTATTGCCAGGTTTATTGAGATTGTTGTTCCTTGTGGATTTCGTTTTAACTTTGGTTAATTCGGGATTTATGGGAGTAAGTATGGGCTCACGGCTCGAGGTTACCGGATCTCGGGCCAGGTCGTGACAAACCCCTACACATCTCACTTGCAAAGCAAACAATCTACCGTTTGAGCTACATCACCTTTAGGTAAAAAAAAAAAACTTGTAATTCATTTATATTCAAGAACTTCTTTGAATCCTCTTCCCACTTCCTATGCCAAGTTTTATTTCTGCAACGTAGTGAGTCGAACAACACTAACTGCTTAAATGGTCTACTGGATAATTACAAAAGAAGTCATGATTTTAATCTACCTCGTTTGGTTCTCAATAGAAGGAAATTTTCATTTTTTTTAGAGAGTTCTTTCCATGGCTTTCTTAATTGGAGAGTTCTCTCCCACGAGCAGACTACAAATATCAAACTCAATTTGGCCCAGCTTCTATTATTGTATCTCCTTTCACACTCTTATCTCTCCAAGATTTAGCAATGCCATGCCAAAGTTTTATGCTCATTAACTCATCACTCACCATTGGACTGAATTTCAAAAAAGGTATATAGTTGACAGACCACTAAACTTTAAGATATTTAAATCAAGGGCTAGGATTATCTAATGAGGTGAGACATCTAATCCATCTTACCTCCCAATGATAGAAATTGATACAAGTGCGTGCACAATTTGGACTGCATAACGATAGTATGTGGTATGCTTGTAGATGAAAATTTTCCCACTTGATCTCTTTGTTTATATATATATATATATATATATATTGTAAAAACACAAAACAAGAAAAAGAGAAGAAAATTCATAACTTCTTAGGGCTTGTTTATTTCATGTAAATGTAATTGAATTCCTAGGAATCCTAGGACCTTATATTTCTATAAGTGTTTAAACCGAAGAATCTAAGGTGAATATATATTCCAAAATAATAGCGAAATGGTCTCCCCTTTATTGGAAATTGAATCAAGAAAAGATAAAATATTATTACCCAATAATCACCATAGTAATTCAAGTCCTAGGAAAGTTAAGATCACATCTGCATTTCTAGCTTATATACTTCATCCCCCATCTCTTTAATGAGAAATATTCAAGTGGGAACTAATTCTCACATTGCTTCCGTAAGAACTATTGGTGGGGCCCACCTAGCAACCAATCCAAACCGTGCACAAACAAGGACCCCCTTCACAGGTCCTAATCCAGAGATTTGGCACCCATCCAAATGGGCTGGACCGTTGGATGGAGGGTTGAGTATTTTTTTTAATATGGAGTCATTAAACTCGCGGGCCACAGATGAAAGGATTAGGGAATTGGGTTGGGGTCATACTTGACATTTGAGGTGGTCCCACATAGATCTTTTCATCCCTTCTAATCTCATCCCTTGGTGGGACCCACAAATGGGCCCCATAGAAAGTTTTCACGGCTCTCACTAAGAACAAAGCCACTCTTTAATAAACCTAATTTAGATCTCATTTCACCATGAGTTCATGTATATTCAATTCAAACATCCCCTTAGTTCCAAAAGAATAAAAAGAAGTCTATCCGGTCCCTCTTCAATCCGAGTCCTGGAGGAAGCCCTCTCCCTCTAAAGACATTGTTCCACATATATAAGATGAAGTTGCATGTCTCTACAATTTAGCCGTTTTTATTTATTTTCATTTAAAGGCCCATCTAATTAAATTCATTTTCATATAATCTCTTCATGTACACCCATTACCCTCAGTCTTAATTTCACACTCATCCAAACATTGCTATTGTAATTTATCACAGTAAGTTTGCATAAGGTTTTAATAATCTAAAATTAAATAATAGAGTCATTTGATTGATATGATGTTTTGTTTGTTAGGATTTGAGTGTTGGAAAATTCATTTGGAGGGACAAAACTTGGGTCTATAAAATATATTTATTTATTTATTTATTCAGCATACAAGAAGATCGAACATCATCCGAAGAATCAACGAGTCAGATCACTTCAATCGGATCGGTTCATCCGATCGGTTGGACCTTCTGTCCGATCGATCGGAGCTGGGACACCTCCCAGATGATGGACTGTTCGATCGATCGGGCCATCTGTCCGATCAATCGGTCCTCGGACACCTCCCAGATAATGGACTGTTCGATCGATCGGACCCTCTGTCCGATCAATCGGTCCTCGAGGCCTCTCAATTATTTTGCATGTCGATCGATCGGACCCTTTATGCGATAAATCGGACAGCGGTGGATTTGTTGTTTTTAGTATTCATTCCTATTCAAACTTTGCTATTCTAATCGGTTTTAAACCAAAACTCTCCCACACAAACTGAAGCTACAAATAAGCCTCTAGCCTCAATGAACATTACATCTCTCATTGTTCTAAGCCCTAGAATATTACTAGAGAGATTTCTCCCCTCCAGAGAGTGTTCGTGTGATTTTTGTGCTAAAGCTTTCTTCTTCTAGAGACCCATCATGTTCTTTCCGAGTAGATTCATCTTGTTCAAGGCATGGAGATTCAAGTGCTGGAAAAGGTGAACGGCATGGTCGTCAGCAAAATCAACTATGGTCCTTAGGTTCTGTTCAACTGGAAAGAGTAGTGAGTACATCTTGTAACCTTTGGTTTATATAATGATTGATCTTTATGGACCGGTGTGAGGTCTCGTGGTTTTTTTCCCTGTTTAGGATTTTCCACATAAAAATCGCGTGTCCATCTTTGTGGTTGATTGATTGATAACTTAGATTATTGTTTTAGTATTTCCATATAAATATCTGTGTTGGGACATTACTTAATCCTAGGGTTGGATCTAGAATGACCCTCTTGGATTTTCATTCTTTACCTAATATAGGTTTAAACTTTTGTCTTACCACGTTTTAACCCCAGTAAATTAAAGAAGGTAGGCATTTGGACCATGTAGGACCTAATATGTGGCAACTAGTCAAGTGGCATACGCCAAGTTGGACAATTCAAGCATCAATACTGCAACATCCCCTCAGCTTTTCTTCACAAAGGAAGCTTCCCGCTCAGACTCTTCTTCTCTTTTTTTGTCGTTTCAACATTGGTGTATACTCGTGTTACATACCGACGTACTGCGGCTCGAGCTGGCGTCCATTATCTTCTCACTGTCTCAGTCATGTACACGTTCGTAGAACTTCGTACAATTAATGGGGACGACCCTATTAGGTGTTGATCTCAAGCATACAATTTAAGAATATGGTTAAAACAATCTATTAATCATGTGCTAGTTTTAAATTGAAATCAGTTCGCTTCATGTATAATAATTATGCGCATGAAGCATGTTTGTTTGCATGGCATTGAATGCATAAGAATTTAGGGTCAAAACAATTGCATTAGTCAATCGCCCCACAGTAATAAGGAGAAAAAATCTCAAATGAATTTGATATTAAAAAAAAACTAGCTTCATTAAACATTATTAATCATTCATTGATTGAAATAAATAGAAGTGAATGGAGAACATGGAAGTATTGCCTACAAAAACTATTCTTTTGAGGCTGAATTGCTTGTAAACTTCTTTAAACACTGACTATTATTTTACAGGGACTTTCAGGTCATACTTCCATGCCCCCTGTCGTACTTTGTTCAGCATACCATGAATAATGGAATAAAAATGCATGCTCATTACAATGGCATCTTTTTGGGTCAAACTTTCTCATCGTCGCTGAAATTTCCTCGGAGAATTGACAGGGTTGAATTGTATACCCACAAGCTCCCATTATAAATGCATATCAAACGACACCATTTTCTCAAACATCCCAAGTTCCTTGATAGAAAGCAATAGAACACAATCACTGTCTTCCTTCTCCAGCTCTTCTTATCCTCAATTAGCATCCATGGGTCTTGGTCCTAATACCACCCCTCTGATTCCCAACCATGACGAAGTCGAGTTATTTAAATTCATTGTTAATGAAGGCAATGGTGTCAAGGGACTTGCAGACTCTAACATTGCCTCTCTACCCCCACGCTATGTGCACCCTCCCAACGAGCGAATCGATCCCAAACAAGTGATCGATGCTTCACTCTATTTGGCTAAGCCGATCGACTTGTCGGGTTTGGAAGGGGAGAAGAAGGGGGAGGTCATCGAGACTCTTTGTGGGGCAGCAGAGAAACTTGGGTTCTTCCAAGTGGTTAACCATGGGGTGCCACTTGAACTGCTGGAGCGCGCTAAGAAAGCTGCACTCACTTTCTTCAACTTGCCCCCTGTCACGACCCGGGCCCGAGACCGGACTAATCGGGGCCTAACCCCGAGTCGCGAATCCATCATACTTACTCCCGCAAATCTCGAATTAACCGAAGTTAAGACGAAGACTCACAAGGGATCTAACATGCATACCTGTCAAATGTACATTTTTGCGGAAACATATACGTACATTGACAATAATTGACTTTACATTACAAGTAAAGTTCCCATATACAAAACATAATCCAATGAAGTCCACCACTGCATATTCACAATACAATGCAGGGGACATCTAATTACATCTCAAAATGCTATACAAAAGTATCTATCAATGATTTCACAAAATAATCTCCAAGACATTAAAAATCAACGCCCTCCGAGCTATGCCCACTCCGCTAAACCTCCTGGAGGTATCGGATGGGCCTCCTCCGCACGCGGCGCGGCCTCTGCAAGGCCGGGATAGGCAACTGGGCCTGTAATGCCATCAATAACACTATGAACACGACGGTTCAACAATGTATAAACACATTTATGATAACACATGCTAAACTTGTCCATTATCAATATAACAACTCTAGATAATTACATCTAGGTTAATGCAATATCATGTACAGTGTAGCCCATTGATACTCAATGGCTAAATTTACAAATACAATAGTGTTACTATCATTCAGTTCAACGTCTTTCCAAAGGAAGCATTATTCAATTCATTTCATTTATTTCATTCATTTCGTTTCATTTCGTGTCTTCCAACGGAAGAAACTTAAGCACAAGGCGGAAGGGCAAACCGTTCATGGCCTGGCTTTATTTTACTTTCGTTTAATCAATTCAATTAAGCATAAGGCGGAAGGGCGAACCATTCATGACCGAGGCTTCAATCTTGTTTCAGTTTTCCTTACATGGCTTATCAATTCATTGACTTTTCAGTCTATATGTGGGATCTACCAGTGTCTTGATCAGAGATCACTGGCATCACCACGGAGCTCCGGAACACCCCAATCATCTGCTGCAGCAGGATTATTCATTATTCATTGCATTTATTCATTTTGTTCATTATTCAATGGTTCATTACATTTATTCAGTATTCAGTGGTTCGTTGTATGCTGTCATTATAGACTCAATGGGATTAGATGAATCTTTAATCATTCACGGTCCTACTTGTCTCTATCCCAAATTTAGACAATTTATAGGTGTAATGATTAGTTACTAAATGCACGTGTTATTTTCGATGGACATCACATTTTCATTTAATATGTGCATTTAGTCCCCAAAAATTTTCCACCCTCAATATCAAAATCCACTGGACTCAAACTGAGTCCCCCGATCGATCGGACCGTTAGGTCCGATCGATTGGCCAAATTTTTGCTTATATTTCATGTTTGACCAGTATCAGGTTCGCTCGAGCGGATCCAAGTTCGCTCGAGCGGACCCAAACAGAACCTTCATCGCACGAGCGCACATAATGTTCGCTCGAGCGGACACTTTTCGCGTCAGACAATAACTGGTTCGCTCGAGCGAACTGTCCAGAACTCCATTTCTGGAACTCCGAACATTCACTCCTCCATTCATTCATTTCAACCACCATCTGCATATACATTAAAGGATCCTATGTCCTCTCCTCATTCACCATTTAAACACCAAAATCACTTCTATTCTATCATTAATACATCATAAGATCCATATAGCTCAAACAAGTCCATAAAATCTCCATTTCTAACAATAGGGTTAGAGAACCCATCTTTATAACTCAAAGAAACTTATAGATTAGCATTGAATCATAAATGAACATTTATACTTGCCTTTAAAGCCTATTAGCAAGAAACCCCTTTGCTAGCTTGACTTTAAGATGAGAAATCCCCAAATCAAAACCCTATTTCCATAAAAACACAAGAAACACTACCCTATGAGTCATTTGTGTTAAATACTACTCCAAAATACTCCATAGGCTTGGAGAATCCTAAGACAAGGTTATCTACTTACTTGTAGATCCAAGTTCAAGAGGTCTTGAGCTCTTCCTCAAGCTTCAATACTCCAAAAATGAAAGACAAGCCAAGGAAGGTGATGAAGAAGATGAAGTTTCTCCCAAAACCCCCTTGAATACTCCCAATCTCACTCTTTTGAAGAAGAAGAATGAAAGGAAGAAATGAAGAAGGGAGGTGCCTAGGGTTTCTCTTCAATGCAATGGAAAATGGAAGAGAATGAACTCAAAAGAGTTCATCTCATCTCTTATAAGGCCTTTTTGCAACTAAACCCTCTCTTTCTTTCTTATTTTCAATTCAATTCAAATGGAGGCTCACTTGAGTCAATACTCGTCGGATGACTTCGAGCGTATTATGAAAGTTAATGTACTCGTCAAGATACACGTGTTGGTATCAAGATTTTCCGTATTCGACAAAATACGTATAAATCCGTATTTACGGAAAAAGGCCTTGTTCTCTTAGTTTGAGTCTAAAATCTCATTCAGTCCATTCAATCCCCTTCATTATCATTTCATTAAGCTTAATTCAATCATTTGAGACTAATCTCATCGAGCTTAGTCATTAGCCATCATTAGCCTCATTAAACGTGATTAATTAGCACTAACTTCAATTAATTAGAGTTAATCTTGATTAACTCGGGGCGGGGTCTTACACCCCCGGAGAAGAAGGCTGCTTTCTCTAATAAACTACTAATTTTTTCACTAAGCTAAGTGTTGACTCTTCACGGGGATGAAAGAGACCTGTTGTTTGACCCAAGCATAAAAATATTGTGATGAAAGAATTCACTAGCTACTAAAAGTCTTTTTTTCTTGCCGTGTAGGTAATATGTATTTGTCCAACCAAAATTCAACGTCATTCATTTACCAAGGTCACACTTGGGCTACATGGACAACCCCATTTTGTCTGGCCTACTACTAAGGAAAAATCGCAACAATCCGAGGAATGAATTAGATTGATGGTCATACATCAAGTAAATCATTGTATATTTTCACTTCAAGTCATTTTTATTAACTCTCTGTTTTGTTTTGCAGAGATGTAGTCCTTGATTACATGAAAGCAGCCAACAAGATGGTACATGCAATTTTGAGTACCCTGCTGAGGGGCCTCGGCGTAGAGTTGGACGAGTCGGCTGTGACTCAATACGTAGAAGCCAGGGGTGTGAACATGAATTACTACCCCATTTGTCCCCGTCCTGAGCTTACTGTTGGTGTCGGGAGGCACTCCGATTTAGCAACCCTTACCATCCTCTTACAAGACGACATCGGCGGCCTCTTCGTTAAGGTCGAAGACAAAGGGTGGATTGAGATCCCACCGGTGGAAGGCGCGCTAGTCATCAATGTTGGGGACACATTGGAGGTAAGCAGTGCCACTGTCGCCTTACATCTAACATGAATACCTCTTTCAAGCTAAGATCATATTATAGCTCTGGTCAGTTGGCAAGCCAAATGGCAAGAATGACCTAATCTAAACACAACCCATTTTATTAATCAGGTTGAAAATGTTAATTTGATCTGAGCCTCAATCTTGAATTGCGAGGTCATATTCAGGGGTTGTCCAGATGATTTGGTTTCCGATAACATTGATGGATCTAGTTTGACAGATTCTGGGTCCAAATTATCAACCAAAACCCAATCTAAAAGTCAAAAGGGTAAAATCAAACCCTAAATTTGTGGGTTATTTGAGTCAGGAATTGCAGACACTGTATTTATATATGAAATCGTACCTTTATAATGAGAATCATAGTGATGAAAAGACGATATAAATTGGACCAGCCTTTGTGTTGTAAACTATGAATTTTATTAGGATAGAGCCATTTGTTGACCCACTCATTATATTAAGGATATCTGCACGATCCATGTGTAATTATAAATTTCTATGCTGACTATTTGCTTTGATTTTGAAGATATTAAGCAATGGAAGGTACAAGAGTGCGGAGCATCGAGTCATAGCCAACAGCACCAAGGCCCGAGTCTCAGTCCCATTATTTGTGAGCCCACGGTCCCAAACAATGATCGGACCCTTGCCGGGCCTGCCAGAGAAGGATGGAAGGACAGTCTACAGAAAGGTCAAGTTTGGAGAATACACTGCTAACTACTTTGGAGCTACTCACCAAGGCAAAAAGACTCTGGACTTTGCCAAGATCACAAACTAATGAGGAATGATGGGCCCAAGGGTCCATAGTCCATATTGATATCTAAAAAGATATTGGAATAAAATATCGGCAATGCCAATTGGGACCAATGGATCCGCCAGGAAACATACCAAAAGAATCTGAAGATCCCTTTGCATGCCGAGTCAACTAACAAGGTAGCCTCCACCTCAATAAGAAATTCCAACCTTAACCTTTGTCATAGAAGATGAAATTGATAGCATTTCTTCCAGTGAGCCCTACCCCAATAGAAATTCTTCTATGATGTTAGCTGTATGATGATAATGGTGATGTGATGCCGTCTGTCTTTTGTTCCAGCTGGGCTTCGTTGGGTCTTTATCTGCTCCTTGTCTTTCTTTTGTTTTGTTTGTCTTGCCATTTGTTTCCTTCTATTATTCATTCTGTAGCTTCCTATTTTTTTTTTTTTTTTTTTTGAAGTTAATATGATTTTTCATTAGCTCAAAAAAAAATTAAATATCATTTCTTTTTCTCAATGTGGGCAATAAGCTGTGGCTTAAATTTATTTAGTTTTCTTTTCGTTTTCTTTTTAATTTTTGTAGAACATTTTCAAATTTAATTATTGATAACATCAATGGGGCTTGAAAGTCTCTTCATGACACCTTGTGCAAAAACGAAATACATCCGATGACATGAATATAATATTTTGATAACCTTAAAAGTTGTACAATTTTTAAAGTAATCAATTCTAAATGTTATAAAACATAGGTGATGTTTTAATAATTTATCAAACAAGTGTCAGGAAAGTAAATGAAATGGTTGCATGAAAAAGTTCTATTTATATGTAAAATATATTTGTGTTTTTTTATATGGTAAAGTTATTTGAAGTGAGATGAGAAGTTAACCACCAGTAATGTTCTTTTTTTTTTTTTTCTCTGGAAAATATAATCATCCTTGAGCTACTAGCGGATTGGCAAAGACAACCGGTAGAGTGAGCAATTACTTATGTTTTATCAACTAAGGGCAGCCAAAAAAGTGAAACTAAGTTTTAGAGTGGACGAGACATTACTTTTGTTAGTTATTGTGATCAATCAAACATTGTAAAGTGAAAAATAAAAACCAACCGTTAAAATCACATTTCCACAGTTTTCATTTTACTTGTGGAAAAACAAACATTGTCCAAGAGGAGTGTGGAATTTGGTTGAGTGGTAATTCAATCCGGGTCAACAAATCCTGGATAGTGAAAGTCCGGGATCCGAACCCTAGAGGGGGGGTGAATAGGGTGAGCTACAACTTAATGACCAATTATGCCAATTTTAAACTTCTTTAAAACAATTAGGCACTTGTGATGATTAACAAATAAAATGCGGAAGCTAAACAACAACAATCACCACAAAAGCAATCACCACAACACAAGATTTATAGTGGTTCGGCCAACGTGCCTACATCCACTACCGGCTTGTGCATCTACACCCCACCGGATTTCCACTATTTATGCTTTTACAAAAGGCTAAGCAATAACCCTAAACACTATGCTTTTCTAGGCTAAGCAATAACCTTACAATGTGCTTTTATAGGCTAAGCAATAACCTTTACACAATGCTTTTCTTAGGCTAAGCAATAACCTTTACAATAAAAGATTTTCTCTCAAGAAGGTGTCTTCACAAAACACTCTAAGAGATACAATTTAAGCTCAATATGATTGCCTCTAAATTAGGCGGATAAGAAAGTGTAAATCAACTCACACAACACACTATAAAATGCAAAGATGAATGCTCATGATGTGTGTGTGAAAACTTCAATCAAGTTTAAAATGAAGCTTTATCAATTTATGCTTGAAGCAATTAAAAGTTTAATACACATAAAAATATTTGATTGAAGTAATATGCAAATCACATGTACCAAATACAAACTTGTTGAAGATATGAAATCAAAAGCTCACAAGTTGTATGAAATTAATTATGTCTAAACATGTGATGCAAATTCAATGTTGTTTTCAAAAACAAACTAATTTAACTAAAGTTCAAATGAATGAAAACAACAAAGATGATTCAAACAAGTTAATGAAACATGTTTATAAAACAAATCAAAGGTTTTGACAAAACATGTTTTACAAAGTATTAAAACAAACTTGTTTAGAAATCAAGGTGAAGAATCCAATGACTTAAATCAAAGATTAAAGGAGTAGAGGATTCAACACATCATAGTTTATATGCTAGAAAATATTTACCAATAGTTTAGTCAAAGCATAAAACATATGTTTATAAAAAGGCAAAGCTTACTTGGTGATTTAACTTCATTAATCCAAGCTTTAGCTTTCCTTAATGACCCTTAGCCTTCCTTAGCTTGATCCCCTTTCTTTTCCCTTAAAATACCTCAAGAAGGGCTCCAAAGATCATCACTTGGGGCTAAGGAATGAGCTTCTTTTTATAGAAAAAGTTGCTCAACGGCTACCTGTCGGTCAGCCGACATCCAGGGGTCGGTTAACCGACACCCCAACGGTCACAAGCCAACGGTCATATTTTCAAAAATTTGCTGACCATAAAGCATGTTTCGGTTAGCCGACATGTTCGGTTAACCGAGACTTGACCGACACCCTAACCGACAGTGTAAACTAGGTCAGAAAACACCTCTCTGGTTTTCTAACCGAGAGAGCTTCGGTCAGTTTCAGAAGCAAGGTCGGTTAACCGATCCCTGACCGACATGCTGACCGACAGAGAAGATTTGAAATTTTAGCTCTCTGGAATTCGGACCGACAGATCCATCGGTTGACCTCGGCTCACCTGTCGGTTAGCCGACACCTAGCTTGTCGGTTGACCGACAGCCTAAGACAAAAATCCCAATTTTTGCATATTTCAAAGTATTTTCAAGAGGGGATTTTTGGGCCATTAAACCAAGCATGGAAACATGATTTAAACCAATCCGAGTGCTTTAAAATCATGAATCATAAAAAGCCAAATATGATTTGAAACTTTAAAATCAATGGCTAGCTTGATTTATCAAAATTCTTTTTCAAATTTAAATGCATCCATGCTTAAAACCAAAACATGCATAAATCATAAGGTTTACAAGATTTAGAACAATGCATGTATAAATCAAGATTTCAAGTTTTTCTAAAACAATGCATGTGTGTGAATTCAAAAGATGAATAAAATGAATAGTGTATCCATCAAATTGCAAGATACAAAATCCTTAACAGATAGGTCCAAGTGGTCCCATAGGCCTAGTCATTCTATGATCCAAAAGAGCCAAGCCTTCATGCACAAAAAAGAGAGATGATCATTTGCATCGGATAGTATGGTGCTCATAGCACCCAATTTAGCAAATATTACTTTCGGGATATCACCGGCGGGAAATAAATGTTGGGGTCAAATTTCTTGCCCATACACTCCTGAACAGAAATGGTTGTGCGGAACGAAAATATAGGCACCTTGACACATGCCTCACACTATTGTTGAATGCTATTATGCCTCTCAAATATTGGTCTAATGTCTTTGCCACAGCTACTGTTGTGATCTAGAGCCTACGAGAAGAGATCAATCACGCACAAAAAGAACACCGAGATTTACGTGGTTCGGCTTTTGGCCTACGTCCATGGGAAAGACGGAAGAATCACTATGCAATCAGAAGAAGTTGTACATCCTAGAGACTCTTAGTCTCTATTTATAATATCAGCCCCAAAACCATGTTACACCCAAACACTACCTCTTAATCATAGTAGACCTACTATAATAAACTTACTTCTAATCACAGTACAACTTTGGCAATCTAGGGGCCCGGTTAACCAAGACTTACTAATTTCTAGTGAGCCATACAAATTAACAAATTTACACCTTGGCGAACATTGAAGCTGATCCTCATGCACAAAACACGTCTCACTGTCTCCACCTGCCCCTAAGGGCACTCAGGTACCGAGCACACCGATCAAGTCCCAAAACAGTCTGACTATCCCATGTATCTCAAGAGGAGCCAGATGCACTCTCCTTCCTTACTAGGATGTCTGACTCCACTTGAACAGTGTCACTGCTACTACCTACTTTTGTCTCCTCCACTTTCTTTCTCGCTTCGAGTAAAGCATTGTTATGAAATGTAACATCCCTGCTGACGGTAAATCTGGGTGAATCTTGATCGGTACACCACAACTTGTATCCTTTCACCTCATAAACATATCCCACCAAGATGCACTTCACAGCCCTCGGTTCTAACTTTTCGGTTTTCTCGCGAGCATAAGCCGAACAACCGAAAATCCTCAAGTTAAAATAACTAGCTGGATTACCTGACCACATTTCTTCCGATGTTTTGCAATCAATCTTTGTATGTGGAGACCTATTTATCAAGTAGCCTACAGCATTTACTGCTTCAGCCTAAAGGTCCTTGACAATCCTACAGTAAACTACATACAACGAGCTTTTTCCAAGATCGTTCTGTTCGTCCTCTTTATAACTCCATTCTGCAACGGAATTTCTGTAGTGGTATAATGCCAAGCTATGCCATGATCCTTGCAATAGTTCTCAAACTCTGTCGTTCTGTACTTCTTGCCATTACCTGTCCTCAACTTCTTCAACTTTCTGCCAGTCTGTTTCTCAACCATTTTCTTCCATCGCTTGAATGTAATCAAGGTCTTATCCTTCGTCTTCAAAGTAAAATCCAGACTTTCCTTGAATAATCATCAATAAAAGTCAGCATAAAACGGGACCCGCCCTTGGAGTAAACCTTAGAAGGCCCCTATACATTTGAATAAACATAATCAGGGATACCTTTTGAGCAATAAGTACCTGTCTTGAATTTGACCTTTCGATGCTTTCCGAAAATGCATGTCTCACAGAAATCAAACTTGCATGTCTTCATGTCACATAGCAAATTCCGATTGCTTAGTATTGTCAATCCCTTCTCACTCATGTGACACAGGCGCAAGTACCATAAGCGCGTTGAGACAGATTCGTGGTCATTTGAGGAAGACATTACAGCTCCACCTTTAACAGTATTTTCAGACAAAACATACAAATTTCCAACTCTATTGCCTCTCATAAGAACCAGAGCACCATTCACAACCTTCATAACTCCGCCTTCAGCTGAGAACTTATAACCGTCGGAATCCAAGGAACCAAGAGAAACAAGATTATTTTTCAGATCAGGAACATGCCGAACCTCTGCCAATGTTCTAACGATTCCATCATGCATCTTTCACTGTTCCAATTCCAACCGTCTTACATACAACATTGTTGCCCAGCAAGACACCACCACCATCGATTTCTCTATAAGTGGTAAACCAGTCCCTATTGGGACACATGTGGCAAGAACAACCCAAATCAAGAATCCATTCATCTTGACGACGAATTCCATTTTCAATCACAGAAAGTGCATTATCGGAAACATAATCTAATCTTCCATCTGCAACACTAACTGAATCATCAGATGACGAATCTTCTATTATTTATTTCCCTTTCCTCTGTCTTTTGGGATAGTTTTTCAAATGTGCCCTTTCTTATGGTAATAATAACATTCAATGTTTTTCCTCTTGGATCTACATTTGCCATTATTACTGGAGTCTTTTGTTCTTCCTCGTACTACCAAACCCTCACCCGAATCATCATTGTTAATCTCAACATTTTTCTTCAACTTCTTCGAGTTCAGGGCTGCTTTTACATCCTCTTTGGACAGAGTATCTCTACCATACATCATGGTGTCAACAAAATGCTCATATGAGGGTGGTAACGAGCATAACAACATGATAGTTTGGTCCATCATCAATTTCAACATTGATGTTTTCCAGATCCATAATAGCTTTTGTGAAAGAATCAAGGTGAGTTGAATCAGACATACCTTCCTGCACTTGTAACGTGAACAATCACTTCTTTAGGTACAAGCAATTCGTGAGAGACTTCGTCATGTACAAGTTCTCCAACTTCTGCCATATGCCAGCAGCAGTTTTCTCTTGAGAAACCTTTTGCAATACACCATCGCTCAGAAACAGTAAAATCTAATCGTACGCCTTCTCCAATAACTCATCCTTCTCATCATCTGATAGTTTGTCAGGCAAAGTATTCTTTCCTTTCAAAGCTTTATGCAAACCATTTTAAACCAGCAAAGCATGCATTTTCAAACCCCAAAAACTGAAATCGTTGTTTCTATTGAATTTCTCAATTCCAAACTTTGTAGCCATTCCTCGAATCTTTCACAGTACATGTGTAGATCAGGTCACCTCGAGCACGCTGGAAGAAACAAATCTGAAATCCGACTCCGGATAACTAAAATATCGCAGAAACAAGTTTCTACACTCCAATCGGTCAATCTCCTTCGTTGACCATTGAACACCCAATCTTCTTCCACAACCGCGTAGATCTGCTCGCAACGAATCCGTAGGTTCAAACGGATCTCCGATCAGACTCCGGATCTCCAAGATATCGTGCAGACAAATTTCAACCTTCGATCTGGTCAAATAGCCTTTGATCGTACGGATCTGCTGATGTCAGCGCTGAAGTCAGCACCTTTCTACTTTTGGCTTTGCTGCAAGGGTCAGGTCAATCTGGACTTGACCCAACATGGTCTAGCCTAGCGGATGAACTTCTGGAATGGGTCAGGCTTGACCTAACCTGGAAACAGCTCGGAACCGCTGCAGGCCCAAGGCCACCTCCTCTTCTTCTTCGTTTTGTTGTGGTTCAGAAACCAAAACCGAGAGCGGCGACTTCCGTTCTTCTTCCTTCCTCGGCAACGGACGACGGCAGCGGCAACCCTCCTTCTCTAGCAACGCGCGTCAAATTCTCCAGTGGCGATGTGGGGCCCAGCGAAAAAAACAATCCAAATCTCTGTTCTTTCTCCAATGAACCGACAACAGGAAACCAAATCACAGACACGCTGCAATCTGTTTGGCCCAACTGGTGATCTTCTCTATCTGTAACAAGAACAGGAACTGCCCTTCTCCTTTTCTCAATTTGTGTGGCCCACCGAGATCAAATGATCTCCCTCCGCACGATCCATAAAACACTATCTCAAACTTGAGATCTAATCCGTCGATCATGAAGCCACAACTCCAGCTCTCCGAGATCCGATCCGTCGAATCTCCTCTGATCACGCACAACGCTCTAATACCAATTTGTTGTGATCTAGGGCCTATGAGAAGAAATCAATCACGCACAAGAAAAACACCGAGATTTACGTGATTCGGCTTTTAACATACGTCTACGGGGAAGACGGGAGAATCACTATGCAATCAGAAGAGATTGTACATCCTAGAGACTCTTAGTCTCTATTTATTATATCAGCCCCAAAACCATGTTACACCCAAACACTACCTCTTAATCACAGTAAACCTACTATAATAGACAAACTTCTAATCACAGTACAACTTGGGCAATCCAGGGGCCCAGTTAACTAAGACTTACTGATTTCTAATGAGCCATATAAATTAACAGCTACCTATCTTATCAACAGGCTCTAGTGAAACAGTTGCAGTTCTCATCCCCTTGGCAGAACTTTTCCATCTCACTCCCGATTACTCTGCATTAAGGGTCTTCGGCGGCACCCGTTTCCCTGGTTAAGACCATACAGACCACACAAACTAGACCCACGATCCAAATGGTGTATCTTTCTTGGATATAGTCTCAACCATAAGGGGAATACTGGTAGAGTTTATTTGTCTCGCCATGTTGTTTTCAATGAGGATTTTTTCCCTTTTCAACAGGCCTCTCAATCTTCTTCTTCCTCTGTTTCACCCACTTCAACCCACAGTTCTTTTTTAGCTTCTCATTGGTTCTCTTTTGTTTGCCCATTTTCCTTCGTTCTTAGACCTGTTTCCACTTCACATTGAAATTCCAACACACCCACCTCTATTTTAGGCCATGTTCATTCAACACTACCTGCCACTGCTACTACTATACCTTCCTTTTCACATTGCCCTTTCATTGACCTCTCCCTACCACAAAGCAGTACTCCCAAATCTACTTCATGTCCTATCACATCCAACACTTGTCACTCTACATCTCCTACTCACGATACATCTTTTACTTAGCATACTTCTTTGTCTCCCTATACTATTACATAACCTTCATCATCACCCACCAATCCCACTACTCAAGTCCAGTCCTCTCCCCCACAGTCTACACCTAATGCCCTTGAGACTGCTTTACCCATCCCTGTAGCATCTGAACCCACAACCTCTGATGCTCTACCAGTTTCCAATGCATTACCTATTGTTCCCATCAGGTCTAGTATTTCATCCAGCTCCTCATCCAATGTCCATTCCATAGTCACTAGAGGCAAGTCTAACCTTAGTAAAAAGAGGGTAGTGTCTGCTACTAAACATCCCATTCATTATCCAGTCAATAGTTGCTTTGATAGTGTCGACCCAGCTCCTACACAGAGGCTTTAAAATTTGTTGTTTGGCACCAAGCAATTGCAGAAGAATTTTCAGCTTTACAATGCCAAGGAATATGGTCGCTGATTCCTGCCTCTCCACATCAACCCGCGGTCGGTTGTAAATGAGTCTTTAAACTCAAACATCATCAAGATGGTTTTGTTGCTCGTCACAAAGCAAGACTCGTTGCTTAGGGCTTTCATCAAAAACAAGGAAAAGACTACACAGAGACTAAACTTTTAGTCCTAGTGTTAAACACGCGACCGTTCGAGTGGTGTTGGCATTAGCAGTTCACTATAACTGGCCTTTACATCCATTAGATGTTACCAACGGCTTTCGCCTTTCTCCATGGGATTCTTAATGAAGATATTTACATGACTCAACCCTAAGGCTTCATTGATCCTCGCTTCCCTCACCATGCCTGCAAATTACACAAATCTTTATATCTATCTACTCTTATAAAAGAGAAAGATGATGTACCTTTTTAACTATACACATGGCCAATAAAATGCAAGTTGTGGGGCCCACCCTTATATATATTTATTATGTATATGTATTTCTACTATCTACTACTATTATAAAAGAAGGAAAGTTGTAAACTTTTTTTTCTACACCATTGTGGTGCTCACCCCCAAATATTATAATATAATATAATAATATATTATTATGAGAAATTGCAAACTTTTTCACTACACCTTTGTGGGGCCCAACTGTGGGGCCTACCCCCAAATAGTATAATATAATATATTAATATATTATTATGAGAAATTACAAACTTTTTCACTACACCTTTGTGGGGCTCACCCAAAAATATTATAATCTATCTACAATTTTATCTACTATTATAAAAGAGGAAAAATTGCATACTTTTTCACTACACCTTTGTGGGGCCCACCCCTAAATAATATAATATAATAATATATTCTTATTATATTATAATAATAATCATATAATATCTATACCCTTATTATAAAAGAGAAAAAAGTGTCATGCTTTTTCTCTACACATCTGTGGGCCCCACTTAGTATTATGATATTTTATATATATATAAAATAAAAGAGAACTACACATATGTGGGCCCCAATAAAAGAGAAAAACTTGTCATGCTTTTTCTCTACACATCTGTGGGCCTCACTTAGTATATTCTAATATTATATATATAATAAAAGAGAACTACACGTCTGTGGACCCCACTTAGTAGAAGAACTTGCCATGCTTTTTCTCTACACCTAGACATCTGTGGGCCCCACTTAGTATTATTATATTATATATATAATATAAGAGAACTACATATCTGTGCGCCCCACTTAGTATTATTATATTATATATATATATATATATGTATAAAATAAAAGAGAACTACACATTTGTGGGCCCCACTTCGTAGAAGAACTTGTTAAGCTTTTTCTCTACATCTACACATCTGTAGGCCCCACTTAGTATTATTATATTATACTACTTAGTAGAAGAACTTGTCATGCTTTTTCTCTACACATCTGTGGGCCCCACTTAGTATTATTATAATATATATGCCCCACTTAGTATTATTATATTAGATATATATAAAATAAAATGAGAACTACACATCTATGGGCACCACTTAGAAAAAGAACTTGTCATGCTTTTTCTCTACATCTACACATCCGTAGGCCCCCACTTAGTATTATTATATTATATATATAAAATAAAAGAGAACTACGCATTTGTGGGCCTCACTTAGTAGAAGAACTTGTCATGCTTTTTCTCTACACATCTGTGGGCCCCACTTAGTATTATGATATTATATTATATATATAATCAAAGAGAACTCCACATCTATGGGCCCCACTTAGTATTATTATATTTCGATGAAATGCTTACCTCAAATGATCATGAAAAGGGTTGTGTTTGAAGAATTTGTTCATTTGCTGCAAGAACTCAAATGAGAAATTTCAGTTGAGATTTTCATGTGTAGAAAATTTCAACTTTGATCTCAATGCCTGTAAAGACATTATTTGCTTGTCAGAGGAAGAGATGAGAATGCCAAAGATTACTTGGAATCCTTGTGGTTTGTTGTTGATTTGTTTAAAGCTATGAGTTAGGTACTGTTTTGGTTGGTTGGTAATTTGTTTCATTAAATTTGCAATGCTAGAAATAAAATATGTGAAATAGACTTTTGACATTTTAAACATTTAGTACTCCAACAACATTCGACAAAGTGAACTTTGTGACAATAGAAAATCTTATTTTAATGTTGCGCCTTTTTTTATGTTACTGAAATAGTGAAATTTACTTTAAATTTTTTTAAGCGATTAAAAATGAAGAAAAGTTGAATATTCAAAAATGACCGGCAATGTTATAAATGAAATAGAATTTTAACATTCAGGGGAGTTAGTGACCGGTTGGGGCTTTTTTTTTTTGTTGTTTTTCTGTTGTAATAGCCAGCTTGGTGGATTGGTTATCTTGTATGTAATCTTTGACATTAGTGGTTTTGGCAGAAGGTTTGGCCCATTTATGATTGTTTTTTAATCTTTTAATGCGTTCCCGTCCTTCTAGAAAAAGAAAAAAGAAAAGAGAAAAAATAATAGTAACATGTTACACATTTTAGTGCATCAAACTTTAGAAAGAATGACAGAAAATCGTTCCTGCAGTTCCTAAGAGTAATAGGGCTTCAGATTTTCATTAGTGGTTAAAATGTAAAATCGTACATGAATATTAAAAAATGACAATCAAATAATCTCTCTTTTAATGGAAATTGATTTGAGGAAAAATGAGAGATGAATGCTCATCCATCACCCTGGAAATCAAATCCCACAATGGTCAAGGTCCCTTTTGCATCCATAACCTCGTGTTTCTCACCTCTCACTTCTTTAATAATCTTTCAAAAAAGCTTATTTCACTATAAATTCCTATGTATGCTAGCAAATATGTTATGGTGCGATCAAAATCCGCAATCGATACAAAACACAATGCACAAGTAGATCTAACAAATAGTCACTCTAAAAAATATAAAAAAATCTTTTATGTGGTTTGATAGTATGCTTGTGTCAGATCAAAAACAGAAATACTGGGAAATATATATCCCCTTTATTAAGAAAGCATGGTGTTTTCATGCCTGGGTGACATTAGTGGGTTGAAATGAGGAAGATATTTCATTGATGTGTGGGTGCACTAGCCAAAGATACGGAGATGTTGTAGAGAGGCTTAAGGTCTATTTAGATGCTTCATTTTCTTAGTAGCCAGATAATCTCGGTATCATGAAAGTTTTTTGTGAATATGCAAGCATATGCAGATTTTTGGTATGTAAGCCTTTTCTTGATTTCTTCATTCCATGCAAGTTGGTTTTCTTTTGAATTTTATTGCTATATATCAAACCAACATCCAATGCAAGTGACTAATGGCTTGTCTTATTACTTCTTGGATTATGATAAGGTATTTTATTTTTCCTTTCAAGTTTTTATGAGTATGATGTAATGCAACCCATCATTTTGATATGCCAGCTCATGTTTTTAGATCCACCCTCTTTTGTTGATTTGAAGTGATTGCCTTAGGCCCCTTTTTTTTTTTTTTTTTTTTTTTTTAAGCAATTCTGGCAACATGCATTCTTCATTATCATTCTACGTGCTAAACAGTGTTTGAGGGTACTAATTGTCTTTCTTTATAATTTTGCTTGCTTCAACCAAGGCATCATCTCGGGTCGAACCGGTATTACTCTTGGACTTGATTCCTGTCCAACATTGCAACCACATTACTAAAATGCTAGGATAATGAATTTTCCATTAAATTTTCTTAGGAAGTTTGAAGGAAGTAGTTGTCCCACCCTGAGAGTGCATGGCTAAAGATCCCTTTGTAGTTGGTTCTCTTGCTTCAAATTATGATATTTGTTTCAAAGATTCAGAACTGGCTTATGATACATAGAAAACTAACAGAAGTGCCACAAATGTATATGGTTCAAAATTTGGTAGCAGTGTCATCTTAATTCAAGAAGGCTTTTTAAGTTGTTGCTCTAGCCCTCATCTTGACATATCAATCTTAATTCTTTCCATGATATTCAAATTTCTTTGTATTGGTATTACTGCCATTCGGTGCTTCTCAACATGAATTTGGTATGTATTTGGCGCTAGGTTTTAGACAAATATTAATGGGAAATAGGCCAGACTATCGATCTATATTGAAATTGGTGAGTGTTTTTCCTAATCATGTATGGCCAAAAAAGGTTGGTTTCCAACTTATTTTTTTTAATTAGTTTTCTTCCATATATCTTGTTATTCCATCTTCTTCTTACTTTTTTCTATTGAAGCTTTTACTAAATTTCATAAGAACAATAAGTGACTGTAAATTACTTAATTTGCCAAAAAAAATGAGCTATATGTAAACTGGTCATTCTCCATTGGGATGGTTAAAGTTTTTCAATGTCTTAATTTTTTTCAGATTAACATACTGAAAGAGTATGTTCCTTGCACGTGCATTGCACGTGTAGGGCTCCACTAGTTATTATAAAAGAGAGAAAGATGATGTACCTTTTTAACTACACACATAGACAATAAAATGCAAGTTGTGGGGCCCACCCTTATATATATTTATTATGTATATGCATTGTATATATGGATAAAGATGGGGACATAATGGGAATTCTCCAAATTTTATTCTTATAAAATGTCTAAAAAAAAGAGAGATGATGTACTTTTTTCACTACACACATGCCCAATAAAATGCAAGTTGTGGGGCCCACCCTTATATATATTTATTATGTACATGTATTTTATATATGGATAAAGATGGGTACATAATGGGAATTTCCCAATTTGTCTAAAATAGACTTTGGGCCAGGCTTGGATTTAAAGGGGTTTTAAGGATCCGGATCAAAATGATCTAGAAGACTAAAGTTTAGGAATTAAAAATATCTACCCAACGGTACCATAATCTCAAAAATCTAAAATTACCAAAAAAAGACCCTAAATTCTCTGGAAAATTGCTAACTACCCCCTACTATTCCCAAATGAACTTGGATACGGACCAAACTTAGCACACACAATCCTAATAATTTTTTTAATCTCTTATATTGAGTAGATGCTGATATTTTAAACGTAATAAAATTTCGTTTTAATACATTCCAATAAATCAAGTAATTTTTTTTCAATTTCTTTTTTTTTTTTTTTAGGTGGTGGAGAAAAGAAAAGGAAAATGTTAATAAGATTGGAATCTATCTCAAATCAATATCTCAAATGTTGTTTTTTTCCCTCTTCTTTTTTCAATTTTCTTTTAACATTCTTTTTATTCGGATACTACAAAATTTTCAATGTAGGGAATTTTGTGGGTATGAGGTTTTTCCTCTGTGAATAATTGTGTAAGGAAGATCATGATATTTTAACAGATTCTTCATTGACTCTTAGCTTCTTTTGGAATGGAGGGAGTTTTCATATATGTAAGTGAGCACTATCTACTAAAATTATTATTGTTTGATTGTGTCTTCTTCTTTAATTTTTTTTTTTTTAATGTTGCAATAAAATCTTCATTCTAAGAAAAATGGGCGCAACCAGAGTTAAGAAAATGATGATGAAGAGTTGGTTTTTTCTTTCTCATTCCTGTTTGGGCCAAAGTTAGGCCCATTAATAGTCTTCGTGCTCTGATAGTTTTAATTATATGTCTGTTTTATTTATTGAATCTTAACTGCAGGCTTCCAAATTGTGCATGTTTCGTGTTTCCTTATGGTAGAACTTTGTATTTAGTTCTCACTCTATGTTTGGAATATGAATTTGTGCATAGCATTTAAAATGTAAAATTGATACTGTTTTGTTATGTGAGATAGGAAAATGGAAAACTCAAACATAAATTGTCCTGGTTGAGAAAAGCAAAATAGACAATAACTAAAAGGACGATGCTATGAGGCATGGAAAAACTTTCCATTATCTGTCAGAATCTGTTTTCGATCTTCATAGAGTCGAAGGCGAAGGGCTTTTTTTTAAAGTAGTACAGGTGCTAATATTCAAAAGGCTAAAAACTTAATCTATATTTGTATAAGAATCTGACATTTTATTTTGTTTCTTTTTCCAGTTTTAGTTTATGTTAGTTAAATTCTTACATTCTAAACCAATACCTCTTCAATCGTCACCCTCAAAACCCATCAAGAGTGGGATAAGACCAATAAGCATTCATTCGTGGTTCTCATTAAACCATTTTTTTCACTAATTTCCAAATTTTTATTCAGTTTTTTTTTTTTTTTTTTTTTGTCTTTTGTAAAATTAATTGTGAGATACGGTGCAATTAAAGAATCGTTTCGAAGGAAAAATATTTTAGATTTTATCATTCAGAAAGTTTTTTTAGTTATTCTTGGCACTATTTTGTCCACCCCGGTTAATAAACTAAGGCAAAGTGGGAAAAACAAAAGATTTTAACTATGCACTATTTACTCCATTATGTGGTTCATGGTATACATACTTCCTTTTAACTCTGAGAACTTGAAAGCCATATGCTTTTTCAATGATAAACCTTGAACTAAGATGGGATGAAAATAAAAGAGAAAATAAATAGTGCATTTTATAATGGATCAAAAGAAAAGGAATCAAGTGTATTTTACTTACTACCTTTTGGTGTTCAAAATTTACAATTTTGTGGGCACTTTAAATACTTCGCCATCAGTTTAAAAGTCGCGACAAAAGGTATTAGCTAGCTTGCTACTTTTGTTATTGTTGCTGGTGGCCAATTGATGGTTGTGTTATAATTCAAATACCAAATTGACTACACACAAGAGAATTAACATTCTCTCTTCTTTACCTAAAACAATGCTAATTGTACAAATAGTTTCTATTTATTTATTTATTTTTATTTTTATTTTTTTGGTGGAACTAAAAGATACTTGAGTGGTATTTGTATTTGAAATTTGAAAGTTAAGAACATTAGAGAGCTCCGGGAGGTTTCCAGAAGATATGAGATTATTTTCTTTGTACGGATGTAACCATGTGTTATTACTTTTTAAATATTAACCCTTTAATCTTTTGTACACTAACCTTAAATATTTGTAATTTGATGTTCCTTCAGTTGTATATTATTTATTATGGCCTTTGAAAAAGATATAGAGACCTCCAAAACTTATAAGCACATCCCATATATACAGGTACTTCGTTTGCATTATTACTTTATGTTTAGTTTTTTTTTTTTTCTCTTTTAGAAAAAAGTAGCAACTAACAAAATATCATAAATAAGAAAGTGAAATGTACAAACTTAAACTCATTTTATATACGCCCTATTTTTTTCTCTCTTTTAATGAAATTTACCATTAAAAAATTAAATATTATTTTCCCTTTTGCTTCATATGTTTGTATTTTATTTAGTTAAAACAATTGAGTTTTCAATCTGAGATAATAGTTGTATTGATCTTGATTTATACTCTTGTTGGATAATGTAATAACTACTACTAAATATTGGTTCTCTTCTTATATTAGTGATTGCAAAAGATAATTCCATAAATGCAATTTAGTGGTTGGTCTTATAAATTGCTATCGTAAAATTGTTATTATTCGATAAGTACAATTTTTAGCTTCTTAATATACAATTTTTAGCTTCTTAATATACAACTTTTGTGAATTTTTTAATTATAAAAGGGCATTTCAAGGGCATGAATATATTTATTTATTATTGCTCTTACTCATGAGGCTTAAACTGAAAAACGTTGATCATTTTCTAATACATTTATTTCTTTCATCATTGCAAGCTTCTTCTTCTTCTTCTTCTTGCTCTTCTTCTTTTCTTATATTTTAATGAAACGTCATGCCTTTCCTTAAAGAGAAAATGAAAATCTCATGGAAACTGCTTGTTATGCTAGCATTACTGCTAACTTCAGAGTCAATGAATGAAGTGGTCATTTTAAGTGTAAACAACTAAAATAAGTATTGGATGGTAAGCTGCAATAAATTTTGTTTGTCTTTGTTTGTTTCGATTTTTTCTTACTTTGATTAGCACTCCCATCCTTTATATAGAACAGAGCTGAAGAGTTGATTTAGAATACCTGTGTTACATTCTTATGTATTTCTTAAAAGGAAAATCCAATTCTTTTGGCATATTTGTATTTGTAGTTTTTTATTTTTTGGTATTTTTTCCCTATGGATATCTCAATTTGTGAGCTTCCATTTAACTGAACTTCTATGATTACTATATATTATCTTTTTCTTACAAGGTATAAAATATAGCACTTTGTATTAAGTAAAAGAAGATGTTGACTCTTGGAGAGGTATTGCCTCTTTTTACCTGATAGTGGTCCGTCTTATAAAATAAAACAAAGCACATATTAAATACTAATATTGATCAGTAGGTGCCCTACAAATCTTACCCGTCAAAGTTCATATCATAGTGCCACCATTGTTGATCCCTGTCGCTTGAGGACAAGCCAGATTACTACATTATTCTTGACGGTTGGTGTGAGAAGTTATTCTTCTTTGTAAGTTAAGACTAAAACCATCATCTTAGTTTTGTTATTCTGATGTCCTTAAGTAAGATATAATTAATTTTTTTCCTTAATAGAATCTGGTTTTGTAGTGAACATATAATGTTCATAGTAATTGGTTAAAACAGTAAGCTCATCTGGTTCTTAGTTTTCATTTTTTATTTTTTTATAAAATTGCAAGCTATCAATTTGACTATGCTTTCGACTGGACTCCAACTTTAGTAGGTCAAGTCTACCAGGAAACTGATAAGTCGACCTGACAGGTCAAATAAAGTAAATTGAAATTTCTTCGTACACATTCATGATAAAATATCTAGAAATATGTGATTTATATCCTCAAAAAGTTATATAAATTCCACATCGATTGTCTTTTAAGATCTCATTTTTCTCACTATATCATTATTTTATTATTTTCAAATGTATAGAAAAAAAAAGTAGTGTCAGCTGTATTTGGACATTGCACGGTCCTTGCAATTTACAATCACTCATTTTTTTGTTGAGAATTTATTTTTAAATGTATTGAAGCTTCTACTGAATTTTTTAAAAACTTTATTTTTTAAAGATTTTATTAGTAAAACGTGTGTTCGGTATATGTGCATTGCACGTGTAGGGCTCCACTAGTATACTTAAACAAGCACCTACGGCATTCCGTGAATTTTGCCATCCAATTAAAGGAAGTAATTCTAAGAGCCTTTCTATTTCATGTACGTAATTGAATACAAGGGAGTTGCAACACTTCTATTTCTTAAAATGATCAATACTCAAGAAACATGCATGAGGTCAATGACCATTAAGCTACACAAAGTACCCATGCATAATGAATAATGGGGATTCAAAATCAAGGCAAATCAATCAATGGAGTATCTTCGTTTTCAAATCAATAGAGGTTTATAAAAATTTAAGTAAAAAATGGAGATGCGGGGTATCGAACCCCGTACCTCTCGCATGCAAAGCGAGCGCTCTACCGTTTGAGCTACATCCCCTCTACAAGAATTTTGTTGCAACTAAATTTATATTCAAAAATAATTTGAATCCTCTTCGGGTTTATTTCTGTAAGGCAGTGAGTCAAAGCACCACTTAAATCCATTAGCACATCGACATGGAAAGGTGGTTCCGACAAGAAAGGGTTTTCCACAGATTTGAAAATAATTGGTTCAAAATCTTTTTCTTTTCTTGTAGAACCGTAGAAAGTCAATGTTACGCATCCTTGGCATTGATTATCCTAATATGCAAGTATTGAATAACCAAACCATTGTCTACAAACTTGTGATTATTGGTTCGCTTGCAAATTTCTCCTGAATTCTGACATTTCATGAGTTGGTAGGCAATCATTTCTGTAAGGAAATGGAATCTGGTTATTCATATCTTAGTTTGGGTCCATTTCTGCCTATGGTTGCATATAGTTCTGGTTTCCTGTAACTGGTTGTTGCGAATAGCAAAACTTCTATAATGTTAAATGGAAATCAGTTTATCCAACTACAAGACCAGTAAGTTCTTGTTTCTTGCACTTGATCAGTTGAGCAGTTACAAAATGCTCAAGTACAACCCTACATTTAAAAAGTGAACTTAGAGAATTTCAAAGGCTAAAAGAGATATTTCAGAAGGCTGGTTTTTGTAGTTCCACTGATCATATAACTATTTTTACTAAAGCAGGTATTATGTAAAAAGCTTTTTCTTATCGTCGTGAGAGTGCTAAAACGCTAAATCGGATACTTATGGATAAATGTTTGTCTCTTAACAAGAATTTCTGGATTTCATGTATGGTTCATTGTTCCATTCACGCTAAAAAAGTTATCTGAGAATTCCATGCATCCTTAATTCCATAAATTTCTTATTTCATAGCCACTAGAATTCCTGTAATGAAATTATACATACATTCTGTACATTTCATGGCACATGAAATGTGGGGATTAATAGCTACTACAGTGATCATCAAATATACAAATAATTTAGTGTATGTACTTATATAGTTCTCACTTAGTCACAAAATGCAACAGTCAGACATAGGGCCCTACTAAATTTCAGGAAAGGAATTGTTGGCCCACCTTTTGTAATTTCCAATAGATAAATTCTAGCTATTTCAACCCAAAATTACATCCAAATGTGGGGCTGACATATTCATAAAAATGCAAAAGCTGCATGTACGGCCCTTGTCTAAAATGACTTTTGAATCCCATCTGTTTGTTGAGAATTTTAGATGTTTGGTTTTGAGATTTGAAAATTCTGGAATTCCTAGATTCTCAAAATTCTGCTAAAGAAACAATGGATTTTTTGAAAAGTATTTTAAAATTCTGAAACATTTGAGATTCTTGTCAAGAATATATAACTAAAGAGAAAGACTCTGCATGATAAATAAGAAGTTTATGTATAGGTTTGAACTGCAAGGACACTCGCAAAAAAGACCATTCGTATTGATTTTACACCCTTTAACCGCAAACCCAATTGTAGAATTTTTTTATTTGCAACATAATACATAAAAATGAGTACATGAGAATTCATGGTCAAATGAGCTTCACAAAAGGATTGTTAAAGCGGTGGTGTGAATGACATGAAGGGAGGAATGTTAGAAAACTTATGACTTGGACTCAACTCGTCCAAAAAAAAAATTGACTCAGATATATAGAGTGAACACGGAGACTCAGTTAGTCATGTTTTTCATTAAATAATTTTAGAAATATGTAAAAATAATGCAAAGACTTATAAATATGAATATACATTTATTTACAAGCATTCACAATAGTCAATTTAAATTAATAAATTTATCTTTGCAAGAAGAATAGCATAATAGGAAAGTCAAAGAAGTATTGCATGATACATAATTTGTTAGTCCAAATATCAATGTAAAAAATTGAACAGAAGTTTGCAGTCATCATTTTTAAATCGTCGACTCTAAATTACGTGTATAATTTCTTTAAAAATAAATATAATTGTTTGAAATCAGATCTATCCATCAAATGGTTAGTAATGCAAACAACTTATTAAAATGATGCGACTCAATCTCCTCTGTATTCGACTCGGTCCTTTGTCAAAATAAGATGACTCGAGAGACTCAAGAGTCAACTTGGATAGTTTTCCAACCTTGAAAGTTGAAGGGAGGGACTAGATAGAGAGTGTGTGTTTCTGCTTTCTAGCCATCCCACATTATATAGTGGGATAAAAATGGTTTTGTATGTGTGTGAAAGACCTAATTAAGTGCTCATAAATATGCAACTAATTAGTAGTTCAAGATTTTAAGCTGTTAATAGGAAATCAATCAATTAATAACGTCTCTTAGTGTAGGAAGACAATAATTAATGAGTCACTCTAAACATGAACTTGAATAAGGTAAACTCACAAGGTTGATAAAGAGAATGAGATATCAAAATTGTGAACAGAGAAAGAGAGCTCTCTTTCAATACAGATCGGTTTCTGTTACCTTAATTTGTATTTCGAGCAGAACACATTAAACGTACACAAAATTTATTATGAGGCTAATATTGTGAAGATGATGCATCTCATTCATTAGTGAGTAGAAAAGTAAATTCTATCTTGTGTGGAAGTGTAAGACCCCGCCCCGAGTTAATCAATATTAACTCTAATTAATTGCAATTAATGCTAAATAATCGAGTCTAATTAGACTAATGATGGTTAATGACCCAACTCGATGAGATTAGTCTCAAATGATTGAATTAAGCCTAATGAGATGATAATGATGGGTATTAAGTGAATTGAATGATTTTAGACTCAAAGCTAAGGAAACAAGACCTTTTTCGTAAATACAGATTTGTACGTATTTTATCAAACACGGAAACTCTTGATACCAACGCGTGTATCTCGACGAGTACGTTAACTTTCATAATAGGTTCGAAGTCATCCGACGAGTATTGACTCAAGTGAGCCTCCATTTGACTTAAATTGAAAATAAGAAAGAGAGAGTGGACTTAGTTGAAAGAAAGCCTTATAAGAGATGAGATGAACTCTTGTGAGTTCATTCTATTTCATCCCATTGTGGAGAAAACCCTAGGCACCCATTCCTCCTTCTATCTTCCATTCTTCCTCATCAAAAGAGAGAGATTGGAGAGTTTGCAAGTGGGTTTTGTGGAAGCTTCATCATCTTCATCATCTTCCTCAACTTGTCTTCTTCCCTTAGAGTGTAGAAGCTTGAAAGAAAGCTCAATAGCTCCCTACTCACACCACAAGTAAGTACTTAGAGCTTTTAAAGGATTTTCAAGTTGTGATGAGTGGTTAGGAGTGATTCCTAGCTCATTTAGCTCATAGGGTTTGTGTTTTTTATGTTTCCATGGAAATAGGCTTGAAGAGGGTTTTCATTTGGGGATTTTTGTCTAAAGTCAAGCTATCAAAGGGGTTTCTTGCTAATAGGCTTGAAAGGCAAGTATAAATACTTCTTTATGATTAAACATGCTAGTATCCAAGTTTTCTTTGAGTTATAAAGATGGGTTCTCAAACCCTATTGTTAGAAATGGAGATTTATGGATTTGTTTGAGCTCTATGGATTTCATGATGCATTAATGATAGAATAGAAGTGTCATTTATGTATTAAATGATGAATGAGGAAAGGATAGGAGATCCTTGAATGTAGTTGCAGGTGGTAGTTGGAAAGGGGAGTGAAAGAGTGAATGTTCGGATTCCAGAAATGGAGTTCTGGACAGTTCGCTCGAGCGAACCAGTTACTGCCTGACACGAAAAAGTGTCCGCTCGAGCGAACTTTAGGTGCGCTCGTGCGATGAAGGTTCTGTTTGGGTCCGCTCGAGCAAACTTGGATCCGCTCGAGCGAACCTGATACTGGCCCAAACATGAAATTGTAAGCGTGAACTTCAGTTTGAGTTCAGTGGATTTTGGATTTTTGCGTGAACTTGGAACACTCCTCGTGAGTATAGATACCCCCTTATATTAGTTTTAAGACTAATCATGGGGTAAATTGAGACCGATAAGAATTATGAATAATAAAGAAGGGATCTCATAGATAATTTATTGTGGACTAAACTTCCATGGGTGATAATTATGGGGACTTGAATGCACACACTAATATTACAAATGTGATGTCCATCAAGAATAACACGTGCATTCGGTGACCAATGGTTATACCGTATTGGTTGTTTAGATTTGAGATAGAGTTAAATAGAAACAGGGTTGACTAGTAAGTCCCTCATTGTAACCTTGTGTCCCAATCTAGTGAGATTGGTATCAATATTATTCCCTTCCCTCGTCATGATGGGAATCGTTGAATGGAATTAAAACCAGGATTTGATTGCTCACTGAAGAACATTGACCCTGAAGTCTGGCACTACCTAGCAATTGTACTAGAACTCTAAATGAGTTCAATGAATTAATAAATGAAAGAAATGACTAATCCTATTGCAGTAGATGGATTTGGGGGCGTTCCGGAGCTCCGTGGTGGTGCTAGTTGTCCCCGGCCCGGACACTAGTAAGTCCCACTAAATTTCCGATCGTGTCTATGGATATTGATCGATGCCTTCCAATTGGAAGATGAATCCTTCCTTTGAGGGAAGATGGTAATGATAAATCCTTCCTTTGAGGGAAGATGGTAAATGAAATGAATGAAATGACAATGACTGCTATGGTAGTGACCATCCATAAACGTGTCCACAAGATTGACTTTTATAGTTGTATATTGTTATTGTAGGAACTTCCTAGACTTATCTAGAATTGGAATTGTTACTAATAGATTGATTAAGTTTGACTTATGGACTAACATGATATTGTGAGAATTGTTTATGCATTGTTGAACCGTCGTGTTCACTAGTGTTATTGATGGCATTACAGGCCCGATTGCCCTTACCGGTGCAGCAGCACCCCCGGCGGGAGCGGAGGAGACCGCTCCGGTTCCTCCAGGAGATTTAAACTAATGGAACGGACGGGATACCATTTGATATGGGTATCCGAGTGCGAGAAAGAACATTATATTTTGGGAATTGTTTTGTGAAGTCATTCTTTTT
This sequence comes from Umbellularia californica, assembly GCA_028538565.1. Taxonomy (NCBI): domain Eukaryota; kingdom Viridiplantae; phylum Streptophyta; class Magnoliopsida; order Laurales; family Lauraceae; genus Umbellularia; species Umbellularia californica. Next base: position 15,418,835 of record JAPQWN010000008.1, on the reverse strand, counting down.
GTATAATCATTTTGGGGATGTAATTAATGGTTATTACACAATATTTTTGGACATACACTATTTGACAAGTAAATGATGGATAGTATACATGTGTAAGTACAATATTTTGTATACATGTAAATGGTAATTGATGTTGTCAAGTGAAATGTTTCCGCAGCCTTTGTAAATGGACAGATTTATTGTGAATGTTATCCCTTGTGGATTTCGTTTTAACTTCGGTTAATTCGGGATTTACGGGAGTAAGTATGGGCTCACGGCTCGGGGTTACCCGATCTCGGGCCCGGGTCGTGACAGGAAGTGAAGAAGGCATAACTAATATACCTATGAAATCAAATGAAACTTTGTTGAACTCAAGCTTTCTGGAATTCAACAACAAACCTATTGCTGAGATCAATCAAATGAGACAGCATCACATCACCATCATCATCATCAATACACAAAAGTATTAAAGAAACCAAACATCAATGCATTCATTCACCCAGAAAACAAATCTTCAATACAGTTCTGATTCAAAAGAAAATTACAAAGAAATCCAGTTATTCATAGTAGAATCCAAACACCATTTCCAAACTCAATTTCTTCCACCCTTCACAGCTCCAATTCTCTTCTTTTTATCTCCATCAAGCCCAGACCTCTCACCTGTTTCAGACAAAACAGGCTTCTTGTTTTCCTTACTGATTCTCACAGAAGATCTCAACCCCTCTCTCCGGCCAATCGAGAAATTCGCCGGCACCGATTTCCTTACACTCTCTGTCTTCTTGGCATTCCTCCTCTTCCCAAACTCAAGAGCAGATACACCAGAATCATTAACAGATCTCTCTTCTTCTACTTCCCCTTTCTTTCTCTTCAGCCTCTCGTTCCTTCGCGCAGAGTATTCATCGTACATCCGACCTCTTTCAAACAAAGGACTACATTTAGTGCTTGAGGTAGCAATAAAAGGGGTATCTAAACCACTGCTTTCAAATCCTTCTTCGACCATCTTCGCCGCCAGAGCCCGAAATTCGCAAGACATTGACAGCAATTCGGGCCGAAATCGCGATTGTTGGAGACCCAACAAGTGATTTGGGAGTTGGGTTTTTGCCAGAGAAGCTGATTAATGAGAAAACACCATAAAATTTCAAGTTTTTTTTCTTTTGAAACAGAGAAAGAAGAGATGAACTTGAATTTATTTCATGTGCTTTTATTACGTACCTAATGGAGTTGGGATGGATGTTGAGCATAAGTTCCGGCGCGCACGAGTGCGCCGAGGAGATGCAGGAAGCGGCGGCCTTCGATCAGAAGGAGATCTCGCTCGAGACATTGATGGAATGAAGGATTGCTTCAAGATTTCTCAAAGAGAAGGGAGAATTTCAGTTACTTATATCTGTGATAATAGATTTTGATGATTTGTCTTCACTTCCTAATTGGGTTTTAGATGATTTTGAATGAAAGGAAAGTGGAGAAAAGATGGAAAACCAACCCAATAGAGCTTTTGGAATCTCTGGTTTTCTTTCTGTGTCTACTTTTCTCACTGTATTTCCTTTTGTGATTTTTCGTTTGTTTAAGGAAAGATTTGAAATTTGAATGTGGTGACACAGGGGGAGGACCGTCGTCCAACGGTCATATTTTGATCCAACGGCGTAGGTTGGTTGGAGTTCAAATTTTGGTGCGGTGTCAAATCTTTGACAGATCTGTTGGATAAAGGCAACTCTAGTTTTTGGGCAGTGTCTCACTGGGAGCGCGCAGTCAGCTACAGTAGTTAGAAAAAAGCCCTGTCCTTTAATTGGTGGGACCCACTTGCAGCGTACTTGTTTAAAGAAAAATGATGGATAAGAATGAGCAACATCCACGTCTGAGAATATGCTCTCTCCATTTGGAAAACGCTCCATTATTTTACCAATGGATGTGTTTACCATGTGATAATGGAATTCGAAGGCCCAAAACTTTTAGTTTTCATCTTTCAATGCGGCACATTTCCTTTCTCCCCCTCTTCACAGGGCCTGTTTCTTTACTGGAATTCCAGGAATTGATGTATGGGGAATTCCTAAATTCTCAGACATAGTGGAATTCATGAATTCCCCTTGCGCTTGAGCATCCAGGAATTTCATAAAAATGCAAACGGAGTGGAATTCCTGGATTTCCAATAGTCAAAAGAGAACTTTCAAGTGGCTAGAATCCAGAAATGCTATTGAAGAAACATAAGATTCAGAAATTCCAAGGGACATCATGTCACATCATGTCCAGGAATTCCTGGACAAGGTGAATTCTTAGCAGAAATTCTACAAAAGAAACAGGGCCTAAGGTTGTCAAATGGCTGACCAAAGTTAGGGGTCGTCTTTATCCTATCCTACATATATGGGATCAGGCATAGGGCTAGGTAAAGCCCCCGAAAAGCCTCCACTACTTAGGCCCTTAACCGGTTATCCTTTTCTCATACATTAAGGCCTAAAGAAAGGAAAAATAATTTTTTAAGCTTTTTTTACACTGCCATGGGCCACCAAAAACCAAGCGTTAATCAGACATTAACCCTTTTCCTTTTCATAGGCTTAGGACCGACAATACAATGTTATAAGCAACATGGCTGAAAAACCCACACCATCCTTTTGATCTCATGGATAGGTTAAATTTCAAGCTTAAAGCTAATAAAATCAATAACTTAAGGGGGTGTTTTGATAAGGGTATAATATAATATCAATAAATTTAAATATTATAAGATTTCATAATCATAGAATAAAATAGAGGATTTTATTCAAAAAAATCCCAAAGTTCAGCCATTTATCGTGAAAGGTCTTCGCAAATTATGTAGCACTAACGAGGTCATTTCGCCAATTTTTTATACTTTTTTTCTGAGCGACTATAGCGTCACTATGGGCGTCGCTGGTCAGATCATCTCCTAATGTCTTCTTCCTCTCCTCCTCCTATTTCTCCATCTTGTCCACATGGAAGACTCACACCTGACCCGCATCCAATCGAATTGGTATACTTTTGAGACGCGGTTATGATCTAAATGATTGGGGCCTTTGTATATTCATCTTGATTGCCTACGGTGCAAGAATTCGTGCTATTGCTTTCATCTGTCTGGTGACTTTCCAAAAGAAATGAATTCAAATCTCTCTCTCTCTACCACCCCCCCCCCCCCCCCCCCCCCTCTCTGAACACACACATTTTTTTTTTCCCATTTCATGCACAAAGAGGGGAGAACCAGTTCTGAGACACTTGTATCATAGTGTCCATTCAATTGACCTGTGATTTCTTCGAATATAAGGCATTTTCTTACCATGTAAAGGCACCCCATTACAAATGGCGGGGAAAATGATGTAAGATCACTATTAGAGATATTGAATTTGTTAAGAGTAGTTTGTATTTTGAGCAGATTTCAATCTCTTTTCTTAATGTCCCTTACGATCACATAATCACCAAAACGCTTTGCATTTCATTGTTTTGGTGAAAGGTAACATTTAATCAACTAATAACTGAAGTTTTCGGTAAGAATGTTTTCCAGTATGTGTGAATGAAATCACATCTGTCTTAGAAGAAATGAGATTGTGTGTGTCAACCGTTTGATGTATGTGCTTTTCACCACCATCCAACCATTAATGATGGTGCTCATGGTTATGGACCTACTTGGGTTGGTCCAATTTTTGATTACCCTGTTTGTCAGTATTGAATAGTATATTGAACTGAATGCATCCCATTCTCTTGATGGTGGTCTCCCAGTAGACTGCATCCCCACCATTCGACTCGATGCAGGTCAGGTGGGAGTCTTCCATGTGGACAAGGTGAAGAAATAGGAGCAGAATAAGAAGACATTAGGAGATGTTCTAACGAGGGACGCGTGTCGCCCATGGGGACGCTATCGTCGCTAAAAAAAAGTATAAAAAATATTTAAAAAATTGACAAGAGGACCTCGTCAGTGCTACACAATTTGTGAGGACGTTTCACAAATGGTGACGCTATCGTAGCTAAAAAAAAAGGTATAAAAAATATATATAAAAAATTGACAAGAGGACCTTGTCAGTGCTACACAATTTGTGAGAACGTTTCACGATAAATGGCTGAATTTTGAAATTTTTCGAGTAAAATCCTCAATAAATTAATATCATATTATTATATTATGTCACTTATGATGTTTGGCAATCTTCACAGATGTTAATATACCTTTGAAGTGTTTGGCAATTTATAATAATAATAAAAAAAAACTCATAAGATAATGTACCAAATAAGAAATGGAGAGAATATAATCAATTAACCCAACACGGGACCCACTAATTAGTAATCACACGTGTTAATAATCATGGTAGAACCCATCTATTGTAAAAAATATATATATATATATAAGATTAAATTTAAATCATGAGATCCAAGCAATGTTGTTTAATTAAGGTGGGTCCACCAAACGTTAGTAACTATACTATAATACATCTAATGTTGATTATCAGAAATGACCCTATCTAGCTTTTTTATAAAAATTTATTGTGGGACACATTTGATGTTCGTAGTCATATTTAAGAAAGCTACCAGATAATGGCATCCATTTAATGATGGCAAACTGATAATTATATTTACACAATTCAATCTTGGTAATCATGGGACCCAACTAATTTTGATAGTATGGGACCCACCTAATGTTGTTAATCACAATAAAAGCCCCGCCCGAGCGTGACATTTGTAGGACCCACTTAATATTGATAATTTACAAGAGCTATGTAGTTGTGATATGGCTATAGGACCCCACATTAAATGTATAAGCACTATGGGGCCAATCTAATAGTAGGACTCATAAATGTTAAAACTTATAGTGGGCAATTATAATTAATGGTTGCTCATGATCTCTCCAAGGGTTTTTACTCAAACTCTCCATTCGTATTTAGAAAAGATTTTTTAAAAATTATTTTATACCGCATATCCTTGAATAATGTAATATGAAGGTTTTTGGAATAAAGTGAGATATTGTAAGATACTTTCTAAAGTAATTTATAGGACAAATCCTCGTAAGACCCCATACGTCCTACCAAGACCCCGTATCACATTGGACATGGGAGGGGTCCTCTTGTAGCATTTTTCTTCTTCTTTTGTCGTTTTGCGATATGGTCGATATCAACCATTATGTCTGTCAGATTTTCTTTAACATGTAACTATCTTATTTGCTGTATACAGCAAAATGGTCGATATCGACCATATCGCAAAATTACAAGAAAAAAGACGAATATAGGTTTTCTCCCTTAGTTGTTGCAAGGGAGAGAGATGATCCCTGCTCATTTGCAGACGTCAAGAGGGGTGAGAGTGGAGAGATTGAAGAAAGAGGAAAAGGGGATTTCGAGGGAATAGAAGAAAGAGATTTTAAGGGATTTGGTTGGTGGGGTTTGGAGAGGAGGAGGAAAAGAGTCAGAATATGAGCATTTGAGTGGAGGGCAGGGATGGGTTATGTCGTTTTTGTCGATGTCGTGTTGGTTGGTGGTGCGTAACGAAGGTAGTTGATGAAATACCTGAGAGAGATTTTTCCTCCATTGAATGGTTTGAGAGAGAGAGAGAGAGAGAGGAGAGAGAATGTATTTGTTTTGTGTGTGGGATGAGGTTTTGAAAGGGGAGAGAAAAGAAGATGGGCATGTTGAGGCGATCCTCCCTCCTCTTCCTCCAACAAGGGAGAAAACCTAGATTCGTCTTTTTTCTTATTATTTCGCGATATGGTCGATATCAACCATATTGCAAAAAAAAAAAAAAGGAAGAAAATTGCCACATGAGGACCTTTCCCATATCCAATGTGATATGGGGTCTTGGTAGGAAAAGAAAATTGCCACATGAGGACCTCTCCCGTATCCTACGGGGATTTGTCCCTTAAATTCCTCTGTTTTCTTAGTTATCCAAATACCTCCTTTTTAGGTGAATAGATTACATTATAAACTAGTAGATAATATAGCAAAATCTCTTTAAAATATCTCTTTTCCAAACTCCCCCTAAGATAGATATCTATTTAATCGCTTCACTGATAGAAAGATTTCAAGATCCAACCAAATTCTCAAAATTTAAATCCATAGTGGAGGGAGGAAAAGGCAAACCTTATTGAACCTAACTATAATGTTAACAAATTCAAAGAAATACAACAAGATCTCAAAAATCAAAGTTAGAACACAAACCCATTGCACAAACAGAAGAAAACATAAAAAAATGTTCTGTTTAATCGAATCAAATTGAAGAAAATAGAAAAGTGACAAACCATATCGCACAAGAAATTAAGAGAAACCACACCACAAACAACCCTCTTAAATACAAAGACAACAAGTCATAATGTATCGTGACTCAATCTCAAACTACAAAAGCAGCAAGCACTTTCTAAAGATTTAAACATTGCCCCCACACTTCTTAAAAAGAACTGTTAGAAGTTTCAGGAAATGAGTTCAAAGCCCATCTTTAATCCTCATTTCTCCCATCTTTAATTCAAAGTCCCAAATCACAATAAAAATATTAAAAATTATAATGCACAATGTCCAAACTTAAAATCAATAATCCCAAACCAAATTCCTAAACCACAGTTGTCACATATATACAAGACCTTTCAATTCTCAACCTCCAAGACAAAATCTCCAATTCAGTATTTTTTTTATTAAAAAAAAAAAGAAAAAAGACTTCATACTAAAATCTCAATATATATATATATATATATATATTCATGGCATGAAGAGTGAATTAATCTATAAAACTATTCATGCTTGGAAGATTCCATCATTCAGTTCTAACACTCGTCCCTAATGTTGTTGTAATGTTGTGTGTCTCTGGTATTGCTTTAGAATTACTGAGTCTAACATCTTGATTTGCCGTATTTTCTTATTTCTTTGATACTGCATATCCCATATTCAAATAAATCAATAAACCTAACTGATAATAAATAATAAAAAAATTGTGATAAATATATTATATTAAAAGGGATATGCTCCCATGAGAGATGCTTTCACCTTACTATGAGAGATAGGGTAAGGGCCCTCACATCCATATCCAATGCCAACAACTTAAATGTGAAGGCCCCCACCCTATCTCTCATAAGTAAGGTGAGAGATGTACTCATAGGAGCACCACCCATATTAAAATCCACATATTTATTTTTTTTAACAATTATATATAATGAAGCGAACTAATTCCAATTGAGAAATCAGCCGCTTCATTTCAATTTTATTTTGACCATTTTGATACCAATTTGACCCTCTTTAATGCCTCTTTAATTTTCTCTTAGTTTTCATCCGAGCCTATTATTAACTCTTAAAAATTGTTATGGAGATTTGTAACTGAAATTAGCATATATAATTCTTAAAAATCTTACTATGAGAGATAACAACTTAAATGTGAGGGCCCCCACTCTATCTCTCATAAGTAAGGTGAGAGATGCACTCATAGGAGCACCACCCATATTAAAATCCACACATTTATTTTTTTTAACAATTATATATAATGAAGCAAACTGATTCCAATTGAGAAATCAGCCGCTTCATTTCAATTTTATTTTGACCATTTTGATACGAATTTGACCCTCTGTAATGCCTCTTTAATTTCCTCTTAGTTTTCATCCGAGCCTATTATTAACTCTTAAAAACTGTTATGGAGATTTGTAACTGAAATTAGCATATATAGAGCCATCTTTTCTGTAACTGAAATGAGTAATTGAGAAAATGAGTTGTAACCTTCTCCATACAAAGTCTTCCCACCACTAGCCTCTTTTCTATGTGGCATTTTTTTCTTTTCTCCGTGTGAATGGCTGCAAGTCTAATTGGGTCTTCTCTTCTCTACAAGAAACTAGGGTATTTGTATATTTTTTACTCCTTTTTTTGGTCATTTAACTTTCCTTTTATGAATCTTAATTTCAATTTCCGACATAGATCATTATTCACAGCACTTATATGTGATAATGGAAATAGATATATTATTTTCTCTTGGTTGACATAAGGCAACCAACTAACTATCCCACCTATCTCTAATTGAAGAATCTCATATCTTTAAATTTCTTATAATTTCACCCGTCTCAATATTTCATATTTCATGTTTCTACTAAAGATTTTAAATTTCTATATTTATTAATTATTTTAAATTTTAATTGTGTAATTTTTAAGAAACCTATAAATTTGTGTGAGAAATTAACACTTCTATTTTAGATTTTATAAAATATAAATATATGAAATTAAAATTAAAATTTTTATTTATGTCATAAAATTAAATGTTATTCTCTGTTTGACTTTTAATGCCTGTGCTAAGCACAAGGGCATTTTGCTAGTAATGTTGACTCTTTAATGTAGTTTATTTCTTCTATTTTATTAACTAGGTTGCCGCTTTCAAAGGTTTACTATTCGTAATCAAGTCTATTTTTATATGAAACAAATAGTATTTTTACAATGCCTTTTGTATTATATATATTATATATATATATATATATATATATAAAAGCAAGGCTCTCCTAAGCTCGAGCTTAGAATAAGATTTCATAAGCTCATGCTTGTGGGGCCCACCTTTGATCCAAATGGACCAAACACATGACCCACTAAATTACACATGTCCACCAACTTTTGGTAAAATCCGTATTTGTTAAAATGTTTGATCGATTATGTATTGATTTGAATCGACTGTTGACCATTAAAATTTTGAACCCATATGAAGATGATAGAAATCACGGTTGGAGCTTATTTTTTTGCAAAGATGAGGATTCCAAGGAGTCATTGAAATCCCTCCCATCCCCATCCCCATGTGGGTCCCCGGGTGGGCCCCACCACACACTTGAGCTTACCTTATTATAAGTTTGAGCTTAGAAGAGTTGGCCCATATATATATATATATATATATAATGTTGTATCGACCCACAACATACCTTTGAAGTTTAGGTTAAAAACCGAATAGTCATTTAAGAAATTTTGAAAATCCTTAAAAGAGGCTACAAAAGGATGGGGACATATCCTTGGGTCCGAGAATATTATTAAAGTGTCCCATCAATTATTTGCACGGAATTAAATTCTAAGAAACTCAAATTAAAATGGATTTTAACAAAATATAATTAAAGATGCGAGAGGCGAATGACATAATCTAAAATTATAGATGCGATATAATTTGACTTTTACCTCATCCCGGGCTCAGCCGGGGAACGGCCTAAGTAGTAAAGGCCCTGAGGGCTTTAGCTCGCTCCAGGCCCGCTTGGACAAAATGGACCCAGCTTGGCCGGGCCTTCTTTTAGCCCTGGGCCGGAGCCGAAGAAGATGTGCAATCTTATGATCATCTGCTGCATCATCCTCTTCGTTTCCAAATCCAAATGCTCTCTTTTCGCCTTCCATTTGTCGCAACAACAAACTGCTCTACTTCGTTTTATCTTGATCGAGATCCATCCATTTGAAAACCTTCCATTTCTCTCCAGAAGGCTCGTTTCGATCGCCTCAATCGATTACGAAGGAGATTGAACGAAACGAGAATGGGAAAGGGATTTCAAGGGCAGAACCTGGCACCCGATGTCTTGAATCTGATCGATCAGCTCGAGCGCCATTGCCTCGCTCCCGACGGATCCAACATCTCCAAATCCGCCTACTTCGATCTCCAACAGGTCTCAATCATCACCAGAATGAGAAAAAAAAAAAAACCATCTTCATCTCTTGAACTTACTCCAATTTTTTTTTCCGGATTCGGATCTTGTAGGCGAGGGAGGAGATGTCGAGGGAAAGATTACGCTACTTGGAAGCCATGGTAATTTGATTTCTACATCTATTCACAAGTTTAAATTCAATTCTACCCTCTCTTCTAGTTTCCCATTGGAACTTCTAGGGTTTGGGTTCTAGATGTGAGAAATGATCATGTGGAGAAAAACATGATCAAGGTAATTTGTATATTACACTGACTGAGTTGAGATTGAGATTACAGTGGTTATGGACTGGGGTTTATGGATGCTGGTTAGATTAGGTTTTAGATGCTAGAAGCATTTTATTTAGGGCAGCAGCATAAGAGCATTTTCTGTCTAGGTATGATTTTCTTTGTAGTGGGCTTGTGTAGGCAGTGTACAGTGAGGCTATTGCAATGGTGGAAGAATATCAACAGGCGGCGAATCTCGGAGGAAACGTTACCGGTATTTATCCTCAGCTCGGATTGAAGTGCTCCCCTCAGGTGGGTCTCTCTCTGCTACTTGTGATCTCTACATTCTGTTGCACATTGTAAATTCAATTTAGAACTGTTGTAGCCTTTTATGTATCTAATCCTAGGCATTTGATATGGTGTGCGTCATTGTTGATATTAAAGGTGCGGTTCCTCTTTGGGTGTTGCGAATTCATAGATTTTTTTCTTTTTCATACGATGTTTAACTAGTGTTTGGATGCGGGAATGTGACAGTATTTTAGTACTTTAGTTGTGGTTAAATGAGATACTTGAGGCCGACGCATTGTAAATCAGTGGCACAGGCATACCACTGTAAGGGAGGCAACTGGGTAGATCCCCCTCTCTCATGGTTGGAATCCCATTCCCTTGCCAGGGAGGCACCGCAGAGAAAAAAGGGGTACTTGAGAGAATTGAAGACAAAAGCAATGACTTCAGTTTAGAGTTAGAACTAAAAAGATGGTCCATCACTTTGTTCTCTTAATCTAAACTGTGTATGATACTTTCATGTTGCATAGGGCATGGAGTCCGTGGATAATCTATTCCCAAACAATGCAGAAATTCGAGAGAATTTGGTCACTTCCAAAATGATAAGGCAGAAGCAGTCTCAACTGATGGAATTTTGAAAGTTCATTCTGTTGAGATTCAATATAACATTGAGTTGTTAGAACTTTTATGTAACTGAAACTCGCAAACTTTTGGCTTTGTTTTGGTGACAAAGAATTGTATATTTGTATATATCATTGAGAGAGAGAGAGAGAGAGATGGCCCAGCTTGTTCCTAACAGGGTAGAAGGTTTATATTATACAGCTCAACAAAATGACAAACTTCATGTGTCAACGACTGCCATACTTCTAATCATGTTGTTGGCCGTTTGGCATATTCTATCTGCAGTATCCACTTCCTTATTTGCATTGTTTATTTTTAATAATGTGTGTATTGTTACATAGTTTTAGTAATGTGCTAGTAGTTTCATAGTTTTGAGTTAACAAGAATTTAAAAATCTATTTACAATTTTCAGGTTTATGAATCCCTTGAACGCCGCCTAGTTGTTGCAGAAGCGGCTCAAAGATTGAGACTTCCGCTTCTTTCTAAAGACGGTGAAATTCATGAAGAAGAGATAGAGAAATGGAGTATAATGTCAAGGACTTCCCTTGATAGTACAAGCACCAGTGTCACAATCAGCTCAAGCTCCAATTCTACAAATTGTAGCAATAATTTGGTGAATAACAGTGGTGTTACACCAAACAATGCTTTTCCCCCTGCGTCTGACACTTTAGAACCTGGAGTTGGTGGTGTGCCAAATCGATTTCTTGGAGTTACACCGGGTTTCTTATGCCAGCTGCAGCTTCAGCAGACTCCTGCTGTGGTATGTTTTCACGGTTGCAGTTTATGATCTGGAAAGTAAAGGTCTACTTTGTTTTGTAAATAATTTGAATTATTTAGATTATGCATGTTACTCCATGAATCACTACTATCTTTCTAAATCATGGTTAAAAAGTTGGGATTCAGGTAGAAAATGGTGATTTAATTTGAATGTGACTGGGAAATTTTTGGGCAAAACAGAAACTATGTGCGTGCACAGGAGTTTTTAAGTAAAATAAAACTTAATAATTTTGTTTTAAATAAATATTTGGTAGAAACCATTATCATCATTGATGCCTTTTCTCATCTATGATGTATCTTGTTCTGGCTTTGTGAGTTCTATTTCTATGCTGACCCCTAGGGCTAAGTTTTCTGTCAGGCCGCAATCTAACGTGTCGCTTCTAATTATTTCCTCAGTGCCTCCCCCAGTTCCTTTTAAATTTTCATTTCTTCAAATGGAAGCTGTTACTTATTGCATACCTGTCTTCTATTCACATACCTAAACCATCTCAGACAACATTCCTTTACTTTTTATTGTGTTGGAATCACATCTAGATATCCTCGGACAAAAATTCGAGCTTTGTCTATTCTTTTTACTGGACATATCCATCTTAACATCCTCATCTGAGCTGCATGTACTATATCTTCTTCTCAATTTTTTGCTGCCCGAAATTGAGGTCTATTTAACAATGCCGGTCTAACTGCCGGTCTTACAAAAATGTCCCTTTCATTGAAGCTCCATTAGTTTGCTCCACTTTTCCTGCCCCATGCTAATTTTATTTACAATTATCTCGTGAACTTTACCCTCCATTTTGAAAAATACATTATTTAACTTCACTTTTAAACGTAGACAAACTTACATCCATGTTCTGAACTTCTACTGAACCACTATTCAGAAAAAAAAAAAAAAAAACCTTCTACTTTCATCTTCCATTTACTGTGATGAGAACTTTGAATATCAATGCTTAGGGCCAATTACGAGGACACTGTCAAATAATGATTTGCTAAGCTTAAACCTAAAAACAAAAGTAGGAATTTAACTTTCTGTGAATGTCAATAAGACCTGGTTTTGTCGTTGTAGGACATGGCCGAGTATCAAGTATCAATTGCCCATGAGATGGAGGCTCGCTTAAAAGCTAAATGTGATAAGTTAGCTGATGCATTTGTAATGGATGAAATTGGTAAGTCTTACATCTAGAACTCACAAATAAAGCTGGCCTGCATGACAGTAGCGGTATATTTTTTTTTTTTTTTTTTTTTTCAGTATATGTTGATGAAATGATTTGGTTCATTTTATCATGCAGAATCTTCTTCTGTTAGTCAATTTCCGAGTCGACTTCCTGAAAGGTTTGTCTTTTTCCATTTTATCCTTCTTTTCCATTGGAGTTGAAATTTGAATGCTCAAGTTGGTATGCCTACCTCCCATTTTGGGTTCTGTTATAAAAGCATGATTTGTAAAATGGTATGGTAAAACCTCCCATTAATAAGACCTCTCATTTTGATGACATCATCCCTTAGTGGATTTTTCTTTGCTCTAGATATATTCTTAACGGCTGTTCTACAGCATGAGTAAAACAGACCATACTTATTTTGTGCAAGTGAGGCATGTCTTGGTGAAATTTAATTATGCGCAAAGAGGGCCGCAAATAATAGGAGTAGACTTGAGTGTAGGAGTTGGGAGATGATAGTTCTCAGATGTCAGTAAGCGCAAACATTAGGAAAGTCAGCATGGTAGTGAGATTATGAAGTGGGAGCAGCGTCTCAGGTAGCACAGTCCTGCCACTTAGATCCTGGTCGGCCCTTCCATGGATAACCATGCCTCAAACTCAATCAAACAAACCTAAACCTTTGATTGACAGCCTACATATAGATGGTCAAGAAAGATGTGGAATGGTACAGATTCAATATTAAAAAGGCCAAATATTGAATATATTGGGTTTATTTATTGGTTTTTGTTTGGGCATCCAAAAAGGCCCATCAGATCTATGATCTGGTCTGTTTGGATCACAGGACTATTGATATTTGATACCATCCATAATTTCCCAACGAGGATAAAAAGAATTCCTGTTGTAATTTTTGGTGTTTTATTTTTCTGTAACACTAAATTTGCATGAAACTGATCTTTTATGTACCATTCATTTCTTTCAAGTTGATAAGGTTTTTTTTATATATAATTATTATCATTATCAACACATTTGTCTTATCACCTCTGGTTTTTCATTTTGATCATCCATATTCTTTGAATCTCTATTGTGTGTGTTAAATGACATAGCATTAATTTGTTGGAGTTGCTGCATTCTTTTTATTTGTTTCACACTTCAAGTGAAATACCTGTTTCTCTATTCACTGGAAGTGGTTCAATTTTTGGGTTAGGTGCCTTTAGTACCTTGATTATTACTTTGATCTTCGTGCAGGGTAAAGTTGATTATAGAGGAGATTGAGAGGGAAGAAGCAGCTTTGCGTGAGGATCTCTACTCAGCAGACAGAAAGTTTGCAGAGTACTATAATGTGATCTTTCTCTCTATCTCTGTGTGTGTGTGCGCGCGTCCAGCGTGTCCATGGTCTCATCTTCCAAATAATGTTTTAGTTGCCTGGGAAAAATTTTAATGTGAATGTTAGTTGTAGTTATATGTGATGATATTGACCTACTCAATTATTTTTCCTATGTAAGGTCCTAGAGCAAATACTTGCAGTGCTTATTAAGCTTGTGAAGGATTTAAAGTTGCAACACCAACATCAATATGTAAGTTTTTGATAAATTTTCAAAAAGAAAAAAAGAAGTAATTTATTACTTGGCTTCAACTGTACTTTTGCATTGATGATGATAATTACATATTTACGTTAACATTGACTACTTGCATGAAAATAGTATGTACTGCAACTGAAGACTTATACTTGCATACAATGTTTGCTTTGAATTCTTATTCTACTCCTATCTTTCATCGTGAAACAGGATGAACTGAAGAAAACTTGGCTTTGCAAAAGGTGTGAGACCATGAATGCCAAATTGAGGTATATTCCCATGGTTATCTAATGATTTAGCTGGATATTTCTTTCTACTAATTTCAGTGTTTCGACTTTAGCCTTTTATACTTCATTTTCTATGTAGAATTGACACGGCGTCTGCTATCACGTAGATGCATGTATTGCCATTTATAATCTGTAGAATCGGCAGAAAGTGTTGCAACGAAAATAAGGAATCCACTAATAGATGGATGTTCCCTTGTTATGGGCTTGGGTCATTACAGTGTTTGGAATGTTTCTTTCTTTTTCTTTTTCTTTTTTTTCTTTTTTTTCATTTCTGTGGCAAATGGTTTCACTGCAATAAAGACAAAAATAAGAAATGGTGCATCCCTGAAAGGCTATGATAGAAGAGCAGAAAACACACCAAGATTACACCATGTTAAAGACCACTTCTACCAAAACCTCCTAAGACCAGAAGCGGAAACACCAAAGAATTCCTTGGTTTTAAGCACCCCATGCAATACTTCCGCATGGAGCCTTTAGTGCAACACTGACTGTAGTGTCTGATTGTTATTGATAATTCGGTCATTTCTTTCCAACCAAAGAGTCCAAACAACAGCAAAGGAACAATCTCAAAGGAACCTTTCCTTTTATGTTAATAAATCCGTAGTCCATAGAACCAACTCTTTTCTATCTCCATCACCATTTTTAGACACATCCACCTGACTCCAAACAATTGCAGAATATAATCCCATACTTCACGAGCAAAAAAGACAATGCATAAAGCTGAACCTCTGAAATAGCTCAGTGGTAGAGGCATTTCACTTCCTGGGGACGATGGGTGTCGATCCTTGGTACCCTTTGTTAGACCCACAGTACTATAACACTCATCCAATTTATAGCTAAAAAAGGGAGGAAAAAAAGACAATGGATAAAGATGAGATGGATGAATTCTTCATGACCTTCTCTCCTCCCCTACATAGATTATGAAAGCTCTTAGCTGGGAATTGGCCATTCATATCTGACCAGTGACCACGCACATGAATCAATCTCACTACTCAATTCTTCCCATTGAAGGCATGAACTCCCTTTTCTCATTATCATGCAAATTATGCCTGAAATTGGAGTGCAAACACATGCCACTCACCTTTTCCTAATAATTGTTCACCCAGGCATCCCTGTCAAGAGAAACAGCATATAAACTTGGAAAAAGAACCTGCAAAGCACTCATCACCGCACCGTTATCTTGCTAAAACCAAATGTGATGAACTTGACCATTTCCACATCTATACCGAACTTTAGCAGAGAATGTTTGCATTTGCAGTAGTTACCACCACACACGAGAATTATTAATTACACTATTAGTCTTCCCATAAAAAACATGAACTCCCTTACCCCATTATCATGCAAATTACACCTGAAATTGGAGTGCAAACACCAATATCACTGATCTTTTTCTAATAATTGTTCACCCAGCCATCCCTATTAAGAGAAACATCATCTAAACTTGAAAAATAATAAAACACTCATTAACACACTATTATCCTCCTAAAACCAAATGCGACAACCGACCATTTCCACATCTATACCAAACTTCAGCAGAGAATGTTTGCCCTACAGTTATGACTGCTTTCTAGAAGCTAGATAAATATTTGTTGAATGTTTGTACTTAAATGAAATGCAAGTTCAACCTTAAAAGTAAAAGGTCAATGGCTCTCGCCACTATTTTAAGTTTGACAGATGTTTTGTTCCTTGGTTTTATTAGCTTCCAAGTTTGTGGTGATAATGTGAGCTAGAATTAAATCTTAGTCATGAATGTTACTTATTCTTGATGTGACTGGACTTATGTCATAGGGTTCTGGAGCATCTACTACTACGTGACACCTACACTCCTGATTCAATACCGGCACTCCATAAAATCAGGTGTGTTATGTTGGTACAATCTTAATATGCCATCATAATTGTGAGTAGAGTTGTTATTTGACCTAATCCAAAGCTTCATTCTTATTTGCAGGAAGTATCTTCTGGAGGCTACTGAAGAAGCATCCATTGCATACAATAAGGCGGTATAATCTTGTTTAGACTAGGATTAATTTTTTTAATGGCTGTTAGATTAGAATTTTCTTTAACAATGCATTTTATCGCTAGGATTGAGTTTTTTTAATCCATAAGAATGATTTTATTGTAAAGGCGAAGCAAGCAATATTGGAACTTGGAAGAAACTCTCAAGAACGAATAAAAGAATATACAAATCTGATTAGATTGCGATATATAATGGAGTTATTTAGACCCTGAAAGTTGAAACTGTCAGAAACAGCATACAATTCATTTTGATTTCCATACCACCATTTCAGACCAAGTTAAGAACTGGAAAAAAAAAAAAAACTCAGTCTGCAATATCCAAGCAGTTGACGGGCAGTAATTATTATGGTCGATAGAGACGATCTAGGAGGATTGGAGGACTAGATTCTTCTACTGGACAGAAGACTATTGGTCCAGAATCAGTCCAAGGAAAAATTTTGATGGTCTGCAGTTCTGTAGGACTGCACAGTAGTCGTGTTAATTTTTGCATGGGGACTTATTGGAATTCCCAAGCAAACCCAAAGTCCTGGCATTTGATTCAGTCAAGATGGCTGAATTTGGAGATCAGCAAGTCCACTTGCATGAACAGTAAAAAAAATTGAAAAGAAAAAATTGAACAGTAGAATACCCTACATTGGTAGGCTGACACCATACGCACACATATAAAACTGGTGTTGAATGCTTTGAGGGATAAACTAGCCTAGTTTAAAGGGAATGAAATTTGAAACTCTTAAACAATCAGTTCCCAAATCCCACTGCATCAGATCTCAGGGTAAAAATTAAAAAAGGCACACGAAGTCCTTTTTTTTTGGTAAAACGCACGAAGTACATTTTAAAACAATCAGGGCTCTGTCTCTTGTTCTCTCCAGGATTCTGTTGACCTGTGGGTCCCACACTCCCTCTGGTTGGGCAAGTTGGGGTCCTATTACTGTTGAGTGTTGATCATGCCTGAATGGCTTGTTCTGCCTTTTCTTATAATCATCTGTCCCTGTAAGGGCCTATCTGAGCTCAGCTGGGCCCAAATGAGTGCAACTGACTTGGCTGGGCCTGTCTGGCTTGGGTTGATCTTGACTGGGCGCTCATTGGGACCAGATGGGTTGTCCCTTTTCTCCAGTAGACCCTGAAAGATAAGGAGCGCGGTCAAACATATTATAAAGGGGTCTGAGATTCCTTCCTCGGTAAGACAATCAGGGTCCTAGATAGATAGATAGATAGATTCAATTCGGTAGACAATAAATGATCCATTTGCTCTTCGTATTTTAGAATTAAAATGTCATGACTGATCATGGGAGATTTTATAAGTTTATGTACTTAGGGTGTTCTGCTTTTGCAATTTATTGTCATTAAACCATGAAACTCTAAACTGTGTCAATGATATTAATTTCTCTCATTCTTTTGAGTATAAATTAGTTTCAAACTTTTTAAATAACACCTCGTTTTTTTTTCCTTGGTTTTGTTCCCATGATTTATGCTCACTATTGCACCAGGTTACACGTCTTCGTGAGTATCAAGGTGTTGATCCTCACTTTGATAAAATAGCCAGGCAATACCATGACATTGTCAAGGTAAGCACAGTTTTTAGGATAATTAACTGTTCAGCTTAAGTGTTTTCCCTAGCATGCCTAATTTCATCTTTTTTACTTCTAGAAATTGGAAGGTATGCAATGGACAATTCACCAGGTTGAAATGGATCTAAAGCGCTCATTGGAACATCCAGCCACCTAATTTTGCTTTCTCCATTCTCATCAGATCTCAGCAACTGCTTTATGTATGATCATATTACTCTATTTCAACACTAGAATCTAATAGCTGCTCTAACATTTGGGCTTGAGTTTTAACTGATACTCAAATCTCAGATATGCTTAATTTCATCAGTTTAGTTGGGAATCTCAATTTTCATGTAGTTTTGCTCTGATTATCAGATTTAGATGGATCCATTCTATGGAGTTCTGAAAGGTGATAACTTTAGTATAGAAGAAGTTGCAATAAATCCTATGAATTAAGCATCTCACTTTTAGACGCATGCAATTTGAAATTTTCCTGGCTATGGATCTTGGGTTATCTTATTTTCATTCTTATTGTCAACTCTAAATAACAACCTGATTATTTAGTCATAAAAGACCGAACTGTTGTTGTTGGTAGATGTTTCAGTCTATTATATTGCATTCAAAGATCCCCGGCTGTAGCTCAACTAGTTAGGGACAAAGGTTTAAGTGTGTGAGTGCACGAATTCAAATCTTCCATGTAGCAAAATATACAGACATATATTTATATGGGATTTTCTCCTATGGAATCTCCTTGTGTGGGATTTTTGGTGAGTGCCTTTAGTTCAATAGGGTCCTGCTTTCTGGACAGTAGGGATTGAAATTCCTGCACCGCCCCTCATGCAAATTCCCATAGGTGAAAATTCGGCTATATGTGTGTGTTGTCATATATATACATGCGCTCACGCACATATACCGCCTTCAAAAAACCATTCCAAAATTGACCTTGCTGTGGCCTAAGGAAAGTGGCAGACTTCCAGTAGTCTTGGGACTCCAGGAAACTTCTTTCTTGAAATCTGAGTTCATCTCCCTCTCTCTCTCAACCCCCTTGGGCTGGAAAGCGAATTTTTAGAAGACTAATTTTATAGATAGTGCAATAATAGTTTCACATTTTATAATTAGTGAATCTTGTGTTGAAATAATCAAAACCCAATACCGGTACATTCCCAAACAAAAAAATTTCGGAATTCAAGAATTGTACAATTTCCTAGACAGAAAGGCTAAAAATATCCAAACATAAATTTTCATCAGCAAGTTTCTAGTATTTCTTAAGTAAATTTTGGATCAGGAATTAAATCATTTTAAAGGTACAAAAGTTCCAGAATCCAATTAAATCCTCACATCCAAATGAGCCCCAAGAGTATCTCAGATCATTACAATTTTACCAAGGGAAACCCATGTCATTCATGTTCACTTTTTCCTTGTTTTCTTTGTTTTGAGTTTGATGAATTTTTGTATATGATTTTTACATCTTTTGGCATTATTTTGCAGGGTTTCTATGGTGTTTTTATATTTCAGGCATAATGGAAGGTGCTCCGCTCACTATTGCAACCTAGAGGTTGTAGGTTCAAGTTATCTTACTGATAGAAAAAAACTAAAATTCCCAGGCACGGCAACCCCAAGAAATTATTTGCTTTGTTCTTTTTTATTTTTCATTTTTTTTTTTTTTTGATCTTGTAATTAAAAAAATCCAGGCACAACAACCCCAAAAAATTATTTGCTTTTGGCTTTTTTCCCTGGTCTTTCTTTTGTGTGTTGATCTTGTAATGGATTACTGGTTAAAGGTTATTATAACATGCACCAAACCAAACCAAGCCTTTTCCCACTAGGTGGGGTCGGCTATATGGATTTGACGACGCCAATCAAGTCTGTTTAGGGCCATGTCCTCCGTTAGATCCATGTAGGCAAGGTCATGTTTAATAGTTTCTTTCCAACTTCTCTTGGGTCTCCATCTCCCTCTCCTACTCCTGGCAATCTCTATGCCTTCACACCTCTTAACAGGTGCTTCCATTGGACGCCTTCTAACATGGCCAAACCATCTTAGTCGATTTTCTCTCATTTTATCTCCAATCGGTGCTATTCCTACTTTGCCCCTAATCTCCTCATTCCTAATCCTATCTCTCCTTGTGATCCCGCACATCCATCTTAACATTCTCATCTCCGCAACTTCCATCTTCTTAACATGATTATGCTTTACTGCCCAACACTCTGATCCATATAACAATGCTGGTCTTACCGCCACCTTATAATATTTTCTTTTAACCCTGAGGGGGACTTTCCGATCACACAAGACCCCCGAAGCACTCATCCATTTGGTCTACCCGGCCTGAATCCTGTGACTTACATCAGTATCAATCCCTCCATCCTGTTGCACCATCGATCCAAGGTACCTAAAGTTTTCTTTCTCTACAATCTTTTGTGTGCCTAGACTTACTTCTATGTTACCAAGTGTCCTACTTTGGCTAAACTTGCACTCCATATATTCCGTCTTGCATCGACTTAGCCTAAACCCTTTTGTCTCTAACGATTTCCGTCATATTTCTAGCTTAGCATTCACTCCTTCTCTCGTCTCATCTACTAAAACAATGTCATCTGCAAATAGCATACACCACGACACCTCATCCTGAATATGTCTTGTAATCTCATCGATAACTAGGGCAAACAAGTACGGGCTTAACGCTGAGCCTTGGTGTAGACTAATCGTGATAGGAAACTCCTTAGTCTCTCCGGCAGTCGTCCTTATAGATGTCACGGCTCTATCATACATATTCTTTATTGCCTCAATATATGCGACACACACTTTTTTCTTTTCCAGTATTCCCCATAAAATCTCCCTAGGAACCCGGTCATAGGCCTTCTCCAAGTCAATAAACACCATATGTAAATCTCTCTGGCCTTCTCTATACTGTTCCATTAACCTCCTCAGGAGAAAGATAGCCTCCATGGTTGATCTCCCAGGCATGAAACCAAATTGATTCTCTGAAACGTTTGTTATTATAACATGTACAAGAAAAAAAAAAAACCTGAATGAAAATACTTATTTTATTTTGATGAAAATATTAGAAAGTTGTTTTGTTTTAGTTTACTATGATGTAATAGTCAAAAGTGCAAATTAAGAAATTGACTGCATTTGTGGGAGACTGGCGTGGTGGAATCTGCTATTCGGATGGCCTGTCTTTATTCATGTATGTGGTATGCACACTATTGAGTTTGCATGCTTATGAATCTACAAGTGGACCCCATTACTCCTTCTTTTTTTTTTTTTTTGGGGTGGGGGGGGGGGGGTGGGGTGGTGGGGTTTTGGTTTTTAAAGGTGATGTTGAGATGGCAGGTGGGGGTGGTGTTGAGATGGCAGGTGGGGGTAGCAAGTAATTGAATGCAAATTAAATTACCCTTCCAAACCATTCAAAGTGATGCCAATTTAACTCCAACTGGAGTTGGGCCCTTGAATAGATTGGTCACATTTAATATGCATATTATAATTTAGCAAATCAAAATAAAGTCAAGGGGCTGAATTTACATGTGGTCAATCTAATGGTATGGTAGACTCCCGATAGAGTAAAATTTGGCCCGGAACAAGTACATGGGAGTTTAGGGAGTGTAAGGGAGGTGGATTGATCACAGGTTGGCCTAGGGGAGCCTAGAATGTGATTTTCATTTTTGTAGTGTATTAGAACCATTTCCTTGTGAACATTTTTCTAACCATTGTCATTGTTCACGTGTTGAATTGGTGGGTCTCACTTTGATGCCGTGGCCCCCACGTCAAAAAAAAAAAAAAAAAATCAAATTATCATGTCTCAGCAATGCTATAGCATTATGGGCAATGGCCCATCCAGATTCATGGCCAAGATTGAAGGATCATGTCTCAGCAATGCTATAGCATTGTGCTTTGTTTCCTGTTTTTATCACTTTTGGCATGACCATCAAAATAGAAAGTGGAGGATTTAAAAGAAGGTATTGGTAATAGAACCTTACTCATCTGCACTTCAATTAACTAGAGATTTTTGGGAGCCCTCTAAATGAATGGTTAGAATTGGCAAAATGTCCTTTTGGTTTAGCTCAGCCTTGGGCCTACTGCTGTATTTGTTCACCAAGCTTAAGTGAGGCCATGTTGATTAGGGATGTAAATGAGCCAAATTGAGCTGCGCTTGGCTTGAATTATAAACAAGACACCATGAGTTTGAGCCAGCTTAGCTCAAAGCTCTTCTTAAGCTTGGCTTGAATTAAGTCAAGCTACACTTAATCGTACTAAACTGAGTTTGAGCTCGAGCTCATGCTTCATTAGAAATCAAGCCTGACAAAGGCTTGAGCTTAGCTTGACATTGCATATTAAGTTTGAGCTCTAGTCAAATATTTTATATATATATATATATAAAAGCAGCGTCCTTTTCGTGGAAGAGCGACACGTGGCACATCCTCAGACTTGTGAATTTCGTGGGGGAGCGATATGTGGCGCATCATCATACTTTTTGCAATGCCACATTCCGGAATTACCCTTCTCATCTGATCTCAACAAATCACTATTAGCTAATTTTCGTGCAAAATAGGTTCTTAAGAATCTCCAAAAGCCAACTCTCCAATTTTGAATTTTGAATCTGAATGTAATCATTATGATCTAGGCACGTGATGAACTGATCATCAATGACAATTAGAGTTGTGGGTTGCATGGCAGATCGTTGAGGCTTTAAGAAGAAATCCGAGTTATAAGGAGTAGAACTCCAGAGTGGGGCTCACTTATTTGTAACAATGTAAGTTTGATTGCCTATAATTGATTTGAATTACTGTAATATTTCGATGTTCTATATTTTATAAATCTTGATAAGGGTTTTTTTTTTTTTTTTTTTTTGGCTAAAAGATCTTGATCACAAGTTGTTGTTTGGTTGCAACTGTTTGGTCATTTTTGTATTAAACACTGAGCATAATATTGATAGAGATATGGATAAAACTAACCAAGGTAGAATTAGAAACCGAAGATTTCGCTGGAACTTTATTTGGAATTCTTTTTTACCTTCCATGACTTTAGGATCGATTCTATTGTGACAATGGCTCACCAAATGAATGGTGATAATAATCAGATAAATGGATTGTAGGTCTGGTCCAAATGTCATGTTCAATACTTATATGATCTCCGCTAATATACTTAGATTTTTAATAATGAATGTGATGAAGTCATTCTTGAATTATGGGTTAGTTGGGTTCAGGTGCAATTTTGACCATTATATTTCTTAATAAACTGAAAATCTTAAGATCTTGGCTTTCCCTTTCTACATGTCCTAAAAACTTCACTAATCACTAAAATCATAGCCCAAGAGCCTTTATTCTTTTTTTTTTTTTGTTAGTTTAATAATACGTGGGGCCCATTGAAGGTAACTAAAGAAAAGTTATTAAACCCACACCCATACCACACCTACGCACTAAGGGGTTCAATCTCTGACGGCCCGTTTGGCACTTTACTATATCAGTAAAAGTCAAGTAAACCTCCATTTATTATATAATAAAAGACAGCAAGTGAGTTCGTAAGGGAGTGGCACGTGGCTAGGGTTGGACCCGAACAGGAACCCGTTAAGGAGAAGGTGGAACCGTATCTGGACCCGGAACTATTTCGAAACCGGTTTTTTTGCTCCGGAACCGGAACCAAAACCATATAGGGGACAAGTCTAGATCCGGGTCCAGGTCTCAGTAGAGAATGATATTAAAAAAATATAGTTTTTAGGAGAAATTTTCGAAAATTGAGGTAATATATCAGGTCTTGGGTCCACGGGTCCGAACCAAGGTGGAATTGGACCTGGACCAATTTACTTATCGGATTTTAAATAAGGACCCAAACCCGGTTTTTAACGGGTCGAAACCTCTGGATAATCGGAGAATCGGGGACCCATTTATATCCCTACACATGGCACATCTTTAGACTTTTTGCAATGCCACATTCCGAAATTGTCCTTCTCATATAATCTCACCAAACCACTATTCTCTAATTTTCCTTCATAATAGGAACAGTTTCTGCCCAGCCCAAGAGCTGACCTACTAAAAACCAATTCTGATTTGGTCATAGATCCTGACAAATGACATATTTCTCGTATTGTCATCCAGTGGGACTTCCAAGAATAAATAGTTTGAATTGATCATATGTAGGACTCTATGTCATTTACTATTAGGGATGTGAAAATCTGAATTCTCTAATTTTCCTACATAATAGCCATGCACATATTTTTGTACTGTTGTCTATGAGCCTAAAAAAAGGGTGGGCCCTAAAAGGTTCTTCTTCCATTACCTTTGGAACCTAAACAGGTGGGGCCCATCGAATGCGGACCACGGCGTAAAGATTTGATAAAGATGTACCCAATTTTAAGACTCACATCAAAATGAAAAAACAATGACATCTAAAGGCGAAAACCTATACCATAAATATTATTTTAATTTTATATTAAATAAAATAATTAGTTTATTAATAATTGTTTTAATTCGTTCTATGAAAATTTGTTATTAAACAGATGCACATAAAAGTGAATATTAACTTTCAAAAATGAGAAGAATGACAAGAACACGGCCATAAAGAACACGGTAAGTTTGACTCGAACATGATTCGATGTTTTGCTATTGAGATTGATTTAGATTTATATATAAGATTCTTTTAAAATATTTGCCTTTATAAAAAAAAAAAAATCATGCCTCTCATTTGCATTTGACTAACAATTATTTCTTATTTATATTTAAATTTACTTTCAACTAAACTCTCTCTAACCCCATATATGGGAAGGCATAAAGGTATATAGGGTTCTCCAAAAGATTGGGTTTTTGTTGTCTACTTTCAATTTAAATTAAGTTTTCCTTCCATGAATTAAAGGCTCGCGTTGGACGCAGGCTTTGAAGCGCTGATTATATATATAAAGACAGCATCCCTTTTTACCCCTTGCCCCAAAAAAAGAAAGCTTAGAAAATTCAAACCCACAACCTTTGGTATTTTCAACAACATCTCCACCACTACACCAACCAACTCTTTTATGCAAATGTTTATAAAAAAAAAAAAAACTAATTAGGTGACCCGTGATCTGATCAGGACTGTTTTGATCATAACGTCCATGCTGAGCCCGGGCCCTATAATAACATATATTAAATAATAATAATATATAGATATATATAATAAGCATGAAATAGATATTGGGTGTGTGAGCCAAGGCAAAAGGAGATATGGGTTTGCCCGTTTGCAATCTTAAAACGTACTTTACCCCATCACTTCCTACTGATAATCAATAAAAAAAACTCATATAAAATAGGAGGTGAATCGAGTTCCACCACAATCCAAGACCTCTCGCCTGGGGAATTACGATTGTATTTTACCAATTTTCATTGCAAAATAGAATGTATCCTTCATATGCTTGGGTCATGTATCAGAAGAATTCATGATTTTTTTTTTTTAATGAGACCAAGTAGAAATTGCAGTATTTTTTTCAAACAAAATGCCCACTCGTTGTGGGTTATTTCTTTTTTTAAAAAAAATAACAAGATGCCCACTTCATGTGGGGCTGGCTTGGATGTTTGGTTACTAAAAGGGGGATTGAGGATTGGGTCAATTTGAATATACATCAATCAATGTAACAATTATTATTTTTCTTTGTTCTTCATTAGAGAGATCTTCACTTTTTTTCAAATGAGTTCTATCTGGATACTATCCTCTTGAATTTAGTTATTAATTATCCTTTGAATGTTTTTCTTTATTCACTTTTTTTCAAATAGTCCTATCTGGCGACTATTTTTTAGTTTTATATGAAATTAGTTTAAATGGAGTTTATTTCTCTAATTGATATTTACTTTCAATTTTAAGTGGGGTTTTCTTTCAATAAATTAAAGCCTCGCGTTGGACAGAGGCCCTAAAGCGCTAGTCCAATTTATAGCAGACGATAGGATTACTTCTTGGAATGTTAAAATTTGACATTGATGGCATCATAAGAGGTAAGCTGGGGCCAGCAGAAGTGGGTGCAACGAGGGCGAGGTCTTATTTATGTTTTCCAAGCATTTGAGCATTTGTGATTTCAATAAATCGAAGTGTTAGCTATTTTAGATGCTCTCCATTGCTTTTCAAGAAATTGTAATGGCCACCTTTTTATGTAAAGCAACTCCTCCAACACAATCACTTGGATGTCAAACCGTAAGGCGAATCCTTGGAGGCTTCATTTGTTTTTCATGAGATTCGGACTTTATCATCAAGAATGAATGTGGGTTTTTGTCATGAGCTTAGATTGGCCAATTTCATAGTTGATGCTCTAGCTAAAGAAAGGGTTGAGAAGTTGTCTCCTTAAGCAGGTTTCATTATGTAGTAATCTAGTTTTGTCTGGGGTATAATGCTATTGTACTTCTTCCTTTTTTTTTTTATCTCTTTCTTGTATTCTCTCTCTTTTAATGACAGCTTTTGTTACTGATAAAAAAAATAAAAAAAAAAAAAACCCAACTTAAACAAGATTAAATATATTTGGCACCATTTCTATGGGCACTATTGATTAAGGCCACAAGGAAACTATATTTTGTATACCTCTTATTATATCTCAGTCAGTTATTTATTTCAAATAAATAAAATTAACTTTAACTTATTATATTTTAAATGTATTTAGTAGTATACCTTGATTGAATTGATTTTTTTGAAAAAAAAAAAAATTAAATCCACCACATGTGTTATATTTACCCAAAAAAAAAAATTGATATATATGAGTAACATATATACATACACCATGTCAGGTTGAGGCCATTAACAAGCAAACTAAGTCGACCCTAGTCAAGCCTTTTTAACAAGCCAAGCTCTGGCTGAGCCAAGATCACTCAACCCAAAACTTAAGTAAGGTTGGACTGGCTTGAGCATAGTGGGTAGATGTTTAGGCTAACCCAGACACAACCTGAAAGTATGGATTAATCATAAATGCAATCCATGTATTAATCAGGTTAAGATTATTTAATTGAAATCCAACCTGAAATTAAAGAGGTCCAACTAAGCCATGAATACTCGATGAGTCGACTCTTAACTCGGCGAGTTATCTTGTTTTGACGGAGGACCGAGTCAAAAATAAAAATAAAAATAAAAATAGTGCCGGACGAGTCGAGTCCGAGTCTGTGAGTTCCCCAACATGGGCCAGCCCAACAGTAAATGACTAGCTCAGATTCGGTTTGGAGCAGATATAAGAAACCAAGGACCGCGTCTGCTTTAGCTGCTGGAGGAAAAGGACTAGGGTTTAAAGAGAGAGAGAGAGAGAGACCTAGGGCTTAAGGAAGGAGCAGAAAGAGAGAGAGACCTAGGGCTTAAGGAAGGAGCAGAAAAAGAGAGAGAGATGAGTAGGAGCTTGGGAATACCAGTGAAGTTGCTGCATGAAGCAGCAGGGCACATAGTAACGGTGGAGATGAAGAGCGGAGAGCTGTACAGAGGGAGTTTGATCGAATGCGAAGACAACTGGAACTGCCAGCTCGATTCCATCACTTACACTGCTAAGGTACTCTTGTGTTACTCTTCTTCTTCTTCTTCTTCTATTTGCTTTGTGCCAACCAAGAATGATCTATCTAACAAACCCTAGCCTTTAACTTTTAAGGTAACAACACTAACATCATACGATTGATGCTCATCTAAGTAAAACCCTAGCTAGCATAAGTTAAGGTTGTCGCTTTTGTATTGTATGCTTCCCAATTCGCATATTTGGATTCAATTCCATGTGTGTGTGTGTTTCGTCTGTTCAGATTTTTTTTTTTTTTCATTTCTCCAAACCTCCCCATTTTAAAAATTCCCCCTTTTTTATCTCCTGTTTTGTCACACACACTACACCAACCATGAATTGTCAGAAGCCCAAGTATCACACTCATCCAACTTTTACTCAAGGATTGAAATCTTAAGAAAATGATGCCTCTAAAACTGTTAAAGACTTTAGAGGTCATAAATCTAAGGGGCTTGGATGATCTTATGGAGTTAGGAATTCTGCACATGGGTTGGTCTTATCCAGGGACGTTTTTTGCAAAATAAAAAAAATTAAAAAAAAAATCCCCACGCTATCACTCCTCGTATCTATGGAAACTCCTAAAAATTCCCAATTTGGAAAGGGGCATTTTTGCGCCCTTTTGTTTTGTCCAACTATATGATGTCACCTCGTATTCTAAATGCCAAATGGGAATGAGCCCATTTAGAGCAACTCCAACAGCTCCTCTATTTGTCCAACTCGGCATGGATGTGATGTTCAACGGTAGCAAATGGCATGTGGGAAGCCCTCCAACAAAACCTGTATAACCAACGTGGCAATTGACATATGCTTTGGTATCAAATAATTTTTTAAAATATAATAATACAAATGTATGTTGCAAATCAGCATGTGGGAAGGAACATTTGGTCAGTGGTTCAACGGGATGGAATAAAATGAGGATTAAAGAAAATGAGGATTAAATGAAAAAAGAATAAAATAATAATTTGACTTCTCTCTTGGAGTTGCCCAAGTGAGATGCCAAATTTACATATGCCTTTTTTGCCACATAAGCCTTTATTTTGAAAAAGGCATATGAGGAGTTGAAGTGTCTCTTGGAGATGCTCTAAGCCATTAATCCATTAATCTCTTAACGTAAGGTGACGTTTCACATTTCATAGCACCGGCTTCCCGCCCATCTTACTTCTCTTTCTTACCTCTATAAAGAGGGGAGGATGTGGAAAGAGAAACAATAGGAGGGGACATTGACGAGGAGAAAAAATAGAAACAGCTTGGGCAAGAGAGGAAATGATCGAGGTAGATAAATCTCACAAAGGATTGATCTCAAATCCAAGGGATGGATTCTGAGTTCTAGAACACACTCACAGCAAAAGGGAACACCATATTGAATGAAATCTTCCTGATTAATTGATTAAGGCATCACTAATTACAATGGGAATCAACTATATATATAGAGTAACATTGTTTTTTAATAACCAAGGTATTCTAAACTAAGAAACTGTCTAATCCTAATCATAATAGAATTTAGGGTGCAAATTAACTAATTTAAAAACTATCTGATTATGGGATAGGGATCTCTGATCTCTTGACAGATCATTGATCAATTGGGACCCATCAAGGCTGCCTGAGAGCTGGGCTGGACCTTGGGTCGGGCTGCATCATTAAATAGGGGCCAATTCGATAGTCTTCTCTTTTCTCTTTCTTCATCTTCCCATCTTATCTTTCCTTAAACTTTAAGAATGAGAAAAAGGAGGAGCCATTTTAGCCACTTTTTTAGATTCCTTTCCCCTTAGTTTGCCTTTTAGAAACAGAAAATATTCAAAACGCTTTATAATACACCTGGGCATTTTGTAGCATGCCTCGTGTATGGAAATTCTACAAATAGTCCATTTGAAAAGGGGCGATTTTGCCCCTTTTGTTTTGTCCAACTATGTAATGCCACCTCACATTCATATATACTTTTCATTTAGCAAACTCCCCTTTTTATCTCCAATGCAGTTCTTTCTCAATCCAAATTCAATGAATAAGAGGAAAACTTTTAATACTTGGGTATCCGATGTCCCAAACCAAACAAGGATGGAACTCTCCTGACTCGGACTCGACTCATCCAAAAAAAATGACTAAAAATTACATTTATTTACATGCATTCATGATAATAAATTCAAATTAATAAATTGTATATGCAAGAAAAATACCGTAATAAGGAGAATTAAAAGAAGAAAAACAATCTTTCATATTACATATTTTTTAATTCCAACCATTGAATATAAAAGATCAAATTTAAATTTCAAATTACATTCCAATTGTCATTTTTTAAATTTCTACTCAAAACCTCAAACATCATCATCATCAAAGCCTTGTCCCAACTATTTTGGGGTCGGCTACTTGAATTTTGTATCTCCATTTCAGATAGAAATTCATGTTTCAGTTGTGACGAAAGTTTTATGCTTCCTGTCATCTACCTAACACAACCCTCATTGTTTACCCGGGCTTGGGAGCGGCAATACAAAAATGGGTGACTCGGCTAAGTTTCCCTTGTATTTGACTTGGTCCTTCGTCAAAACGAGGTGAAATGAGGTGATGAACCAACCCATCGAGTTTTCCTACCTCGGTCCCAAAATGGTGCTAGAACCGAGCCTGATTATTCATAAGAAAGAAAACTATAATTTTGAAGCAGTGAAGGGACACTATGTTTCATCATAATCCTTATACATCCCATCTTCATGGATACATAAATTGTGGAATCCAATTACAGAATTCATATGTAATTCTTAAATATCTGAAAATCAACAAATACAACTATCTGATAATAGAGATAAAACAATGATGCACAGATACTTTAAATATAACTATTTATAATAGCTCCAATTCAAGTTCACTAATACGACCATGATTTGCTAATGCTTTTCAAGAATGAGTTTTATAAACGAGATTAAATATAACTCTATGGTTCATTAGCTAAGTGAATAGCAATGATTTGCATATTGGACTAATGATGTGACTTTTCTTTTTATATAAGAAATTATTTCCTTGGTGTGCTTGTTTTATGTTTCTTATACCAACAAGCTGTTTTTGTACACATTTCTTTTGATGTTTTGTTTTTTTGTTTTTTTGTTTTTGTTTAGTCCTGTTGGTTGTTCTTCCCTTTGTTTTCTTTTCTTTTTTTAATAAAATTTACCGATATAAAAAAAAAAAAAAAAAAAGTGTTTCTTATACCAACAAGCTTGTTTTGCCCCTCTTTTCTATCTTATTGAAAGTTAACTGTTACCAATAAAAAGGAAAATGCATCATGAAAGTAGTTTCTAACACTGTAGGTTTCCTCCTTTAGTTAGTCATCATCCTTTTCAATAGTTATTATGATATCTTGGGTTTGGTTGCAAATGGAAACCTTAGCCTTGATGCATAAATTTCCGGCTTTGGTGGATTGTTTTAGTTTGCCGTTGACTTTTTTTTGCTTCCTTAAGCACAGGATGGGAAAGTATCACAGCTGGAGCATGTTTTCATCCGTGGGAGCAAAGTCAGGTAAGTTAATAGCTTTAATTATTCAAGAAAAGCCAGTGTGACATTGAGATATTCGCGATTCATTTCCTCTTTATATAAAAAAAAAAAATGCATCATAGAGACGTTAGCAATTCATTGCCTCATTTTATCACTTACAGTTATTAAATCTTCATGTAAATATTTTCTTCATTTCAGGTTTATGGTCATTCCAGATATGCTGAAAAATGCTCCAATGTTCAAGCGCTTGGATGCAAAAATTAAGGTAGGAATGCATGTTCTTGTTTCTTGTTTGAGTCCTGAGCATTTCCATTTCCAATAAAAAAAAAAGGGGGGGAAATGCATGTGTTTGTTCAGTTCTATTCATCTTTCTGCCTTGGTTTCTTGAAGGGTAAGGGTGCAGCCCTTGGTGTTGGTCGTGGTCGTGCTGCTGCAATGCGAGCCAGGGTAAGATTTTGTTATGCTACCTTGTTAATTAACAATGGCAATGATGATGATGATAATTCTTTTATGCTTGTAATAAAAATTGCACATTTGATGAGCTTTCATTTCACTTGCTGACACATAAAGGTGAGGCAGCCTCCGAGTTCATTTTCTGCCTGGTGGATTCAACTCAATTCACTGAAAGCTTGCAGATTAAAACAATCAATGAACCTGCAAAACTTATACATCATTTTTCTTTTTTTTTTATTTCTTTTTCTTTTATATATATATATATATATATATAAATATATCTCATTTTTCACCTACACACCTTAGTGCAGTTTGTTTTATGAATATTGAGAGCTCAAACTCTTTGGTTGCCACTTCTGTATTTATGTGTAGCACCTGCATATATCTATTTATATATAAAAGTGTTTTCATGGTAAACTACACAAACCTCTTTTTACATTGACATGTTCTATTGTGAATTTTTTGGTTCTATTCTTTTTTACTGATGAAGTATGAGAAAACACAAATGAATAGTTTTGTGCTGGTGTAGTGTCAACTGATCATTAATGGGGCTGAATTTGGGTAGTGTTTGTTTTGGATATGGTACCCCAACTAATTTCGTATTTTGCATCCCCTTTGTCATTCTTCTGAATGCTCGAGGCGGCACAGAAATTGGAAATCAAACATCACATTGTGAGACATCTGTTGTACTACTACTTACGTCAAATCAAATCATGATTTCTGTGAATTATGATTTTAGGCTTAAAAATTGATGCAAACTCAAGGGTTTGAATCAAAGCGTTGCAGAGTGCTAAAGCATGAAAAAGATGTCTTCAAAAAACGCACTCAGAAAGAGAACACAAACCTCGATACCAAATCTTTATTAATCTTCAAACTAATTCTAATAATCTACAATGCTCATATATGTAGGAAAACAAACCTTAAAATCGAAAACTCCTGATGCAGCCCGACAGAAGACTAGGGCCAGCAGGCCCCCCTTGATGGGTTCCACATAATCTTTGAATTCAATTAGAGATTCCTATCCCATCTAAATTAGTAAATATTAATTTGTTTCTTAATAGGATTGCTTTCTAAACTCTAATTAGAGTAGGATTAAGTAATTTCCTATTATTAGTATTCTGATTAGTTTAGAAATACTGTCTTCTATATATATAGAAGAACCTTCTTGTTATTTCCCATGCTTATTCAATTAATAAAGATTGTCGTGAGTTTTCTCCATGAATTCATGGCTATGAGTGCTGTTTCGTGTGGAATCCCTTTGTTGGATTCGATCAACCTCATCTGAGAGGTTGGTCTATTCGATCGAATGTCCGGGGCTGTGCCAACTGCTAATTGAACAAGGAAACTAATCCTAATGACAACTCATTGAATAAATAAATAAACAAAAATCCTAAACCTCTATGCGTTCTACATGTCAGCCATGAGCCTGGCTGGATATAAGCCCTCATCAAAAAAGGCTGAAAGGAAGCATAAGATATGGTGTCGTTTCTAACTTTAGCAATGCCAATGCCCTACACAAACCCAGAGGAATGGATAATTGTAACTGATTGTGTTAGTGGTGTGGTCCCAACATCCATTACCAATTGTTGAAATATCAGTGTTCTTCCACTATCAGTAAGCTTTAGCTGTACCTTTCCCTTGCCTTCGGGCGATGTGAGACCTCAGACAACTTCTTCTTTTTTTCACTAGACATATAAGATTTACAATTCAAACATAATTGTTTCATCTTGTTTCTATGTGCAGGCACGAGGTGCTCCTCCTGGTAGGGGTGCTGCCCCTCCAGTAAGGCGATAATTGTCTTCTGATCATCCGCATACCAGGATTTTCCCTCTCCAAGTTTCAGAAGAAATGTTACCTATCAAATTATTTTCTATGGAAATGAAATGGCTGTAGTTCAAGAATCTGTTTTAATTAAAAGCTATCATATGATTTCTGTTGTTCTGTGTTCTCCATTCTTCTCGGATACCTTTGACAGGAAAACATGCATTTTCATTGTTCCTTCCTTTTTTTGGCAGTTGTCTGATGGGATCTACTTGTGCAGATCAATGCTGCAAATTTTGTGCTTTTATTGGTCTATTGTTGGGAAAAGATCATAAAATCTAAAATATATATTATACAAAAATATAGTGAAATATTGTATCCATGGCCTAGTGGACACCTGAAAACTTGGCATTGCATGAATGCTAATACATATTATTCTTATGTACGTTTTATAGGCTGGTACTATAGACAAGGATATGATGTTTTGTTTCAGGTGGGTAATCTACATCATCATTCAAGCCTGATGTATGGGTGCTCATGGGCCTTGAGTTTTAGCACTCAGGCTAGGCGTGGACTAAATTATAGACCCATTTAATATTTGGGTCGGGCCGGGATTAACTGATAAAAATTCCTAAGCCCAGCATGAATAAGTAGTTCTTGTAGTTAAGTGATTAATTGTGCCAAGCATGTGATAGAAAGCGGAAGCCTGGCCCAGGCCCATCTATAGTTGCATTACTAATTTTCTTCAATGCTTCATCCCCGCCTTATCTTTAGTTCTCCCTTACAAGGAATTCATAGACACTTAAAAACTCTTCATTTCAATCCATATCTATAATGTGTATTTTTTGGCCCAAGAGTTCGCTCCAATGGGGGATTTTAAGCGACATTCTCCTGCGAGAGTTCCAGATTTTAGGTAGGTGGGCAGTCGGAATTGAAAGTCCCACTCTTTGATGTTAATTTAAATCTACCTCCCAGTCTAGTGCATGTGGATAGGAGGGTTTGCATGTTCCCCTAGGGTGATTCTAGGGATTAAATCTCAGCTGTTGAGAATCGAGTCTCTCAGGCTCAAAGGTTGGATTGGGTGGGAGATACACTAGGTTATTAAAAAAAAAAAAAAAAAAAGGATCAATCTAAGTAAAAACTGAAGTCGAAAAACTCGTGATTCGAGCTCAACTCCCCGTATCCAAAAAAACTGACTCGGATCGAGTCAACACGGATACTCGGGAAGTTATATTTTCTAAAATAATAATTTTAAAAATATGTAAGAATTTATCTATTATTTTGAAAATATAAAAATACATTTATTTACATGCATTCATCATAATTAATTCAAATTAATAAATTTACGCATCCAAAAAAAGCACTACAATAAGAAAAATAAAAGAAAAAAACATTGTATATTACATAATTTATTAATCCAAATATCAAATGTAAAAGTTCAAAAATATAAATTTTAAATTACATTCCAGATATCATTTTTAAATTACCCATTCTAGACCTCAAGTAAAATCGTTTATAAATAAATTTTAATTATTTAAAATTAGACTTGCCTATTAAATGGTTTGGAATGTAAATAACTTATTAAAATGAGATGACTCAACCGAGTCTCTCCTATTTTTCACTCACTCCTTCGTCAAAATTAGATAGCTCGAATAGTTTTCCAACCATGGTCTCACGCTTGGCTTTGCCTAACATGCAGCGATGGCGGAGAGGAGCTCTTCTATGCTCATGTATTTCTCATTTGAACAAACCTTTTCTTCTGCCACGTGGACCGCGGCTCACTCGTTTGTATCATGCCATGTACAAATCTAGGAGCAATTTAGGGGCTTCTATGTGCTTCTTTCGACCCATTTTGCTTCAATTTTTTTTTTCTTTTGGGAACGTTTTCACATTCTCAAGGGCTAAACAAAGATGGGAGTTGCATTTGGGTACTTTCTGTCCACCTTTCTGTTCAAAACAATCCACAAATAAGTTTCAAGTTTCAAAGTGGATTGAGCCAGCACTAGGAATTTTGTGGTCAAGTTCATCTCACTTTTTCTTTCCTTTTAAATGGATTGAACTAGCACAGAACAGAGCAAGGTGCTCAATGTATTTATTACAAAAAAAAGTGCCAAGCTCATCTTAGTTTCCTCCTAAAACGAGGTAGGGAGAAAGAAACACTACAGCAGGAGGCATGAATGTGATACAATCAGAATACATCGAGCTAAATCAAGCCCGCATACAGTTCATGATACAACTGGTAACAACCCACCAACCACCCTTTCCCTGGTAAAACCCTTCCCCCTCCATCAATCAATATCAAGCTCCCAAGGCAGCATAAAAAAAAAAACAGCATATATACACATTTCACACCACAAAAATTAACCACCCTCACACACAAGATAATAAGCCTGAAGCTCAAAACCTTGCAGACTCATTTTTATCTGCGAAGAGAATCATCACCCCAGCATCGAAGAGGCAAAAAGAAAAACTCTTCCAAGCTTGGCGCCAATTTGTTCTTGTTCTTGTTGATATTTTAAGCTAGCATCTCCCTTTCAACTAATCCTTGATAACCCATCTGCGTCCATGGATTTCATACCCACCAAGGCTTTGATCACTGCTCTCTCCACCACTCTCTGCACTAGCATAACCTGATCTCCGACGGTGTCTTTTGGCCTTTTTAACCGCGCTATCACTGACACTTCCATTTAATAGAGGATCATCAATTCCACGGATCACTTTCCGAGTCTGGGAAGATCCGATGCAGCTGTCATCTTTAGTTCTCTTCTCCTTATCATGTCTCTTGATATTTCGGGATATCTTATTGATCTTTTCATTGATTCTTGTGAACCCCTTCTCTACAGGTTCCACTGCTTGCGTTACAGTGAACTTGACATCATCCACAATCTGCAAAAACCGAAATAAAATGCCCTCAACCCTGATGTTCTTTTTTTTTTTTTAAAGAAAGAACGACTTGAGAGTACTACACTTGAGGAGATAAATATAAGAGTCTTCACCCACAAACCAACTTCATACTGTTCATAGGTGGTCCAGCTCATGCCCCCACCCACAAACAGATGCATACTTAATTACTCATCAGCGGAGGCAAGGTAAAAAGGAAAGGTCTCATCATAGATAAATAAGGGCAAGGCGGAAAATCTAACTCCATCAGATTATCCTAACCCTTAACATAACATTCTTAAAATCTAATGCTGTCTTTAACTGTAAGTTTAGTTCAGTCCGACCATGAGTAAAGGTCAAATGAATATCAAATTAGGCATGATGCTAGATCATGGGAGATACTGAGTGTGAAGGGGGCACATTGATCAGAGGTGGAACCAAAAACACAGAGAGCAGGACTGCACTTGCATTCCACTAAGAGAAAATTTATCAATAAAAATCAACCTCAGGAGGGGATGCAGGATATCCTTTTGCCTTGTGTGTAGGAGCCATGGATTGTTGATCTAGGACATAGCTTTTATTGACACCAACATAAGACCATCAATAATTGTACTTACGGAAAAATTATTACTCTTGAACAACAGAAAGACACCTAAAGAGGATAAACAATTATTCATATTAAATGTAAAAAAGGGCAAACATCAGATCATTATAGACGCAGCCCAAGATTCATGGGCCAGGCACAAGTCCATAGGGCCCAAGCTCAAGGCCCATGATTGGCCCAACAAGCCAAGCTTTACAGAAATGAGGTCCAAGTCTTTCAAATAAAGCAATAAATCGAGTCCTTTAATATCTTCATTAGGATATTCAGTATCTTCCGCAATTTAGTTTTCCTATTTTATTTTATTTTTTGAATGGTACTTTTTTTCAATCAACCAGTTAACATATCGGCGTAGTTTTCCTATTTTATTAAAGTATAGATGCAATGAATGTTTTGTTTCACGGAAAGGAAATCCATGTAAAACATGGAAATTACTGTCTCTGGATTCAATGAATGTTTTGTTTAAAGGAAAGTAAATGTATGGAAATCCAAGCAAAGGTGAAGGATTATAGGGATAGGGAGGCAAACAGGATCCTTTGGGGTCCAATTTTTAGAAGAGATTTGACTGAATCGGAAGAAGAGAACCTGATGAATCTCCTCAACAAACTTGGTAGGATTTTCATTCCTGCATCAGGGGAAGATAGCAGAGTGTGGGCTGCCTCAAAGGACGATGTGTTTTCAGTATCTTCTTTCTTCGTGGTCCTGTCAAACAGTCACAATTCCCACAATTGGTTTGCGTACCTTTGGAAGACCAAGGCTCCTCCTAGAGTCCTGGTGTTTGGTTGGTTAACTCTTCGAGACAGCATCCTCACTATGGATAATCTCCGTCGGCATGGGGAGATTTTAATCAACGCTTGCCCACTCTGCCTATCGGTGGAGGAGACTTTGGATCATCTTTTGCTTAATTGCAGGTTCGCTCAAGCTATTTGGACCTCTACCCTTAACTGTTTTGGTTGTAGCTGGGTCCTCCCTCGATCCATTTCGGAGCTTTTTGATGCTTGGAAGTTTGGATTTCAGCCCAAGAGAGGAAATCTTCATTGGCATTCATCCTTCGTTGCTAACATTTGGGCAGTTTGGAAGGAAAGAAATAGGCGTTGCTTTGAAGATTGTTCTTCTCCCTCTGTAGTTGTTGCTGCAAAAGCCAGATTCCTGGGTTTCTGTATTGCCAGATTTTGGGGGAGTCCCTATGGAGTTCATGTTGTTTAAATGGAGGGAAGTAGTATCTTCTTTAACTTTTTTTGGTTTTCCTTTTTGGGGCCCTAGGCCTGCTTAGGAGGCTTTATGTTACCTCTCTTGCTCTTTTGGATGGTTTCTCTGTCTCCCTTGTATTTTTCCTTGCATTCTAGCATATACCTTTTGTACTGCTCTGCTTTGATTAATACAATTCACCATTCAAATATATATAGTGGAAAGTACCTTCTTTGGATTCCCAATAGGCCTCCTTGAGGACCTCACATGCATTTTGAAAATCATTCATCAATAAAATTCATACATTCTCTTCTTACCGGGTAAAATCTTAGAATTACTTGTGTGAACTTGAAGTTCCTTACGTTTGTGTGGATCCTTCCACTAGCATCATATTGGTAACATAGCCAAATCCCAAGTGGATCGTGCTCTTGGTCAACGAATTTGTGAGTTGATTTTGTCCTTCTTCCATCCTTTGTATTCTCTTATTTTTTTACTTGTATGTTTGTCACTTCATTAAAAAATAAAACCAAATCCAACCCCCTAAAAATCCATCAAACCCTTCCATTTCTCATCCCAAATCGCCTCAACCCACACCCAATCACAAACCCAAAGTCTTCCCCACAAAATCCCTTCAAATTGAGTGCCCTAAACCTAAATCCGAGAATACCTCAAAAAAATCTCCATCAATTTAAAAGCCCTAATAAACCCTAAAAATCTGCCCAATACATATCCCTAACCTCTCCCACTCATTAACCCAAATAACACTATCCAAACCTGACACAAACCCTTGGCTGAAACAATCTCTTCTTGCCAATTTCTGCAAGTTGCACAATCTGCACCCAACACAATTTCTGCGAGTTCTACTTTGAGCAGTTCCTTAGTTTGAAGCAACAAAAGTTAATTGTTAATAAATATATCGACCAATTTCCAGAACTGATTTTATGCACATGAGGGAAGCAGGAAACATAATTTAACTCATTATATCAAAGATCTAAAACCGAACATGCAGGAGAAGGTGAATTCTTGCCAAAACATTCAAGAAGCATATAAGAACCTTTCCGTGCTGAGGATACATTTAGATGGTCTCGATGAGACAATTTCAATCTCAAAACTGGTACATTCCAACGAAAAAGAAGAGCTCATATTGGTAGTTCACATGCATCATCTCACATCACCGTGCAATCAAGGGAATATCTTCTCCAAAGTGACTCTTTATGAGAAACATCAATATTTCCTATTGAAGAAAAATGCCAAGATATCCGCAAAATATCAATCCTGTGTAAATTATGGATTATCTATAAGAATCAAAAGGCTAACAAAAGGAATAATCAGAAGTCATGATTGCACAAAAAAGAGGAGAAATCCATGAAAGGAGACATGACATCACAAGTGACATCAAAAAGCAAGATCAAAGGAAAGAGATTTACAGTGAAATCAAATGAAGCAGCATCTAAACCTCCTAAAATGGATCATACTTCGGAAGAACTAGAAGATAAAGGGAACGAAATTTCTTCTATGGACAGTGTTAATCAAAAGATACAAGAGGCAAAGGAAAGAAAAAAAAGAAGGGAAAACGAGGACATTGGAAACTCAGAAACAAGCCTGATCATCTAGAGGGCATTGAAAACTTGGATCTAGTCAGCAACAAACCTGATCATTGAATGGATCTGAACGTGGTAACAATCCAAAAGAGCCATATGGATCACTTGAGGACAAATCAATCGTTCTAGTGATTTAACAAGAAAATTCAACCATTGACTTTCTCCTTTTTGGGATTAACAATTGATAGTCAAAGATTGTGAACAGTCGAAACATCCAAGAGTCCAATTCAGCATCCAAGAAAAATATAAATATCAGAAGAATCAATGCCTCCAATCTACTTTCAGTTGGAGGAAGAGTCAATGTAAAGTTTCTAGACCATACAAAGAGAATGAAGATCAACAAGAAAATCAAAAGTTTCTATGATTCGATGGAAGTCAAGGGTGAATTCTCTCCAAGATGAGAACTGATGTAACCTAAGACTCATGCACCAGGCCCAGGTCCATTGGCGCCAAACCTAAGGCCCACAGTTGACCAACAAGCTAAACTTTACAGCATGATGTGCAGTTCTTCAATTGATCAATAAAAAAAAGTCCTTTAATATCTTTGTTGGGATATTAAGTATCTTCCATAAATTAGTTGTCCTATTTTATTAAAGTCTAGATTCAATGAATGCTCTGTTTTAAGAAAAGGAAATCCATTTACAATATGGAAATTACTTTCTTTGGATTCCCAAGAGTCCTATTTAAGTACCTCACATTTATTCTGAGAAAAATTCATCAATAAAATACATATATTCTCTTCTCATTGGGTAGAACCCTAGAATTATTTGCCAGTCCCGCTTTGTCAATAGTGATGTTCCAATTTGGATCTACCATGGTCTATCCATGATATCGTTTAGGCCCATTCAAATCAATTGTTAATATCACAAACCAACAGCCCAGATGCCTAAACTCGAGCATAGTCACAAATATTGCCACTAGTTGAAAATACTAGGATATGAACATGGTTATTTCTTAGAGCAAAAATAATGGAAATATAGTATGTGAAAATATAGTCAGCCTTATTAAATATCACGAAAACAAACTTATTTTTATACTTTTTTGTGATAAAACAGTGAGATTTTCAAGTGTACAAATCAGAAGTGCACCACTCTCTTTCTACTTTCCCTTCTTTCTATAGCATTTTCTCAGGAAAAAAGTGCCCCCTTTAAAAAAATTTATGCTTCTGTAGGCAATTTCTTATTTTTAATGGTAACAAGACTCAACCCTCATCATCCTCAAGGTTGCAATAGTAAGCAGCTCCCACTGTACCACAAGATCTAATTGTTGTAGCACAATTTGTGTTTCTAGTGTCTAATGTACATATTTGCAAAATATCAGTGAGACTTGCTTTTTACATTGTTTGCCACCATAATCCCTTTCGAATGACCTTAGCCTTAACCAGTGGCGGCTCCAGGAATTCAAGTCAATAAGACTTATCTTCCGCAAATCGAATAAATTTGTTTTCCCCTTTATCAACATGTCATCTACTTCCGATAATTCGACAAATATAATATAAATTCTCAAATAATCTATTTCCGATAATCCGACAGATAATATTAAATTCTCCAAAAAAAAAAAAAAGAAATTCTAATACATTGTTACTAATAGTTCTTAATCCAAAAAGAAAATCCAAATACATAAACTCCTACAGCTGCCCTCAACAGGTTTTCATGTGTTGAGATCGTTGCATAATAGCTTCATTATCAACACTAGCAACCACATCATTTTCAATATATGTGACCAAACAGTCATTCATTCATTGATCTCCCATTCAATTATAAAACCCGTTATTTACGTACTTCATTGCCGAAAAGGCTCTTTTTACCGTCGTAGTCGCTACTGGTAAAATCAACGCCAATTTTAGAAGCAAATAAACCAATTTTGGTATACGATATCCTTCTTTGTCTCCACTAATTTTCTAGCAATGTCACCAATTCCTTTAAGTTCTAAAAACTCGTTGCTAGAGCGCATATCAGCCATGTTGGCCCATTATTTTTTTTATATATATTTTAGTAGACAATTGGCCCATTAACTTATGCGGTGGGTATTTTATGGTGACTTTTATTCGCTACCACAGCAACAAAGAAAAGGTGTAAAGTTAGCTAATGTGAAGTGAAACTATTAAATTGAGTGGGGTCAAACTCAAAAGTTTATGTGGGGTCAAACTCAAAATTTCAATTCATGACATAAATTTTTTTATTTTTAAATATTTTTTCAGATCAATTGACCCCACTGTGATCAATGTGGCACCGCCCATGGCCTTAACCATTGAGATGAGATGGCATGATATCATGTAGAGAAAGCAAACAAAAAAAAACTGTTTCTCTTTTTTTATATAGTACTATTGTATTTAATATTTTATTGATATAAGAATATTTTCCGTGGTAACAAGACTCAACCCTCATCCTCAAGGTTGCAATAGTTAGCAGCTCCCACTGTACCACAGGCTCTAGTTGTTGAAGCATAATTTATGTTTCTAGAGTCTACTGTACATATTTGCAAAATATTAGTGAATTGCTTTTTACTTTGTTTGCCACCATAACCCCTTCCTACATATAGCATGCTATCATGTAGAGAAATCAAACAAAAAATTGTTTCTCTTTTTTTTTTTTATATATAGTATTCATGTATTTAATATTCTATTGATATTTGAATATTTTCCATGGTATTTTACTGTTAATAACCCAGTAAAAACATCAAAATTTTGAAAATTGTTTGTCTTAACCAAAACGCTCTGTGACAATGCTCGAGAGTTGTGAAGATCAAATGCATCCTTGGGTTTGAAACTCTTGGCATGTTACTTGAAAGATTTTTTTTTTTTTTTTTTGAGAAACTTTGAAGAATGTGCGTACTAAAAAAAAAAAGGATGATAGTTAGAATCCTTACATATACACCACCTCCGAAGACAACATCACGAACACTTTCTCTGATGGCTGTTCTACTCTTGATATCAGGACCTGGCTGAGGAAGGCGTAGCTTTGTTGGCCGCTCACTGTCCCTAACCTCATCAGGATCTACAGGACAGTCAACGGATGCATAGTCTCCAAGAACTGAAACAGTTCCCGTGAGCCGTTCACCCATTAAAGAATAAGGTTTGGCTGGGAACACAAAGAGGTGAACGATAGAAGCAACGCCCATCTGTGCTGGAAGAACAAGTTTGCCTATTAGACTTCAAAGTTCAAACTCCAGGTAATTCATCATGCACAAGAGAAATGAAATCAAACAGGAAGCATTACACACACAATCCCACCCACACCCCATTTTTTCCGTCCCTCTGTCCAAGGAGTTGGCAAACAAAAGGGCAATGCCCATCTGTGCTGGAAGAACAAGTTTGCCAATTAGACTTTAAACTTCGAGTAATTTATCATGCACAAGATATGCAATCAAACAGCAAGCATTACACACACACACCCTATTTTTTTACCCCCGCAGGTCTCCTGTCCCCACTGTCCAAGGACCCGGACCAACAAACCAACCCCCCCCCTTCCCCCCCCCCCCCCCCCTTCCCCCCCCCTTGAATGTTGGGGACTGAATACCCTGCACAAGTGCTATGCAGGGGTACTGTAGGGGGGAAACATTATATATGAAAGAAAGATGAATACATGAAAACGACAACAAAAATAACAAGCAATGTTTTGTTAAGGAAACTTTCCGTTGCACATGCTTCAACTCAAAGCAGTGAGTTGGAATACGAAAGGCTGCATTAACCCCCAGAAGTTGCCATTTTGACCATAATCCTTATAACAAATGTGTGCATGTGCAACCAAATGAAGAGTCTATAAAAGAGAATATGCTTAAGATAAACTCAATACACAGATGGGGCAGATATGGTCTAGCTTGCAACGAACCAACAGTCTATTTTATTAATGGACAAGAGGCCCTGGCAGCTGGCACAGTGGAAGGTGCTCACTATTGCAACCTTAAGGTTGTGGATTCAAATGTCACCCGTGAAAAAATAG
Source organism: Umbellularia californica (assembly GCA_028538565.1). NCBI lineage: Eukaryota > Viridiplantae > Streptophyta > Magnoliopsida > Laurales > Lauraceae > Umbellularia > Umbellularia californica. The sequence goes on along the minus strand of JAPQWN010000008.1, from coordinate 15,375,428 downwards.
ATTTATTTTATTTGATATCGAAGGGTGTCCCAGCCCTTTTGGCCGAACTAATCCCTTCGGGTCTAGGTAAATCCCTTGTAACCCCAATGTGGTAGCGCAGTTTCGAACCCTCAACCTCCTAGAGCAAACCATGGTCCTAAGCCTCTATATATATATGGGGGATATTCAAGTGCATCCATCCCTCACCATTTGTGGTGAGGGACACCCCTTTTGGGGAAGTTTTAAGTACAAAAGAGATGTACAAAAGAGAAGTACACTTCTCTTTTGTACTTGAAACTTCCCCAAAAGGGGTGTCCCTCACCACAAATGGTGAGGGATGGATGCACTTGAATATTCTCCATATATATATATGGGGCCAGCTCCCCTGAGCTGCAGCTTATTATAAACCTAAGCTGGATCGTGCGAAAAGCACGTGTGACACAATTTTTTTTCACATCTCCCTCTTCCTTTGTTCTACCGAAACACAAGCCTCTAGTCCTTGTCGTCTGTTATGCAACAAGGAACTGCAGCAGCAAAACCCACATTCTCAGATAAGTGGTATGCGTCTTCCGGCGACAGCAACAACATTTGTGGAAGTGCGTGTCTTCTCCGATGTCCTTTTATTCTCTGGTCTTCTGCACAATCCGAGAGAAAGAGGATCAAACTACCTGACGCGAGATTTCTCCACGTAATTGCTCGGTTTCTTCTTATGCGTCGTTTCTTACATTATAAAGACTTCTTTTTATGTCTTATTGTAGCATTCGCACCCAAGTCTTTCACAGAAGCATGGTTACTCCGGTTTGTAGCAATCCAGATCATCTCGAGTTCGGTTTGTTAGGAAGGAGAAGATGGGTTCGGATCAAAAGACATTTGAGAGGTTGGTGCTAATTGCAAAAAGGAGCAAATCGGCAGTTGCAAATCATCGCCAGTTGCAGAAAACCAGCAGAGTTCTCAGTTTACCTGAGCGCATAGTTGCCGGAGAAGACCTGTTGCAGGGATCGTGCTTTTTGTTGCTGCCCACACCGCGGAGAACTGCTGCTTCTTGTTATTAGTGCCTCGTCGTCTTCATTGACGGTCACCGGACTTGAAGGAGGAAGGCCAGCGCCTGGGGTTCTGCCGATTTGCAGAGGGTGGGTTGCAGAACCCAAATTAGTGTTGGATTTGGCCACTAGCACCGAAGAAGATGATCGTGGCACAGTCGGATCCAAGCTCGTCGATGCACCGTGGCCGGAAAAGAACCAAATCTAAGGAGGGCCACTGCCCACTGGTGCTGATCAGAGCAGAGAAAGTCGCAGGCAGAGAAGGCAACCAGAAGTAAACAGTCTTGGCGTTTCCGTTCTCTGGAAACGGAGAAGGGATGGACGACATGGGGCCACTGATATCGGACTTGTACATTGTAGAGATCGGAGAAATCACAGTGAAAGGAAAGAGGCTCGGAGTATCAATCTTTAATTTGCAGATCGATCTTGAAGTGGGGCGGGCGCGATCGAAGCAAATCATAGAGGTGGGGCGCATGTCGTTGTGGTCTGGATCTGTTGCAGACATAGACATAGAAGAGCTGATACATCTCGGAACCCACCTTCTCAGATCCGTTGCAGAGGACAAGGAACTATGATGTGTCACACGTGCTTTTCACACGATCCAGCTTAGCATATAATAAGCTGCGGCTCAGGAGAGCTGGCCCAAATATAATGCTTAAGATAAGATTCCGTAAGTTGATGCTTGTGGGACCCACCCTTGGACCAAACACACGACTCCCCTAAATTGCACATGTCCACCAACTTTTGGTCAGATCCGAATTTACTAGACCGTTGGATCGACTGTGTACCAATCCGAATGGACTATTGACCATAAAACTTTTGGGGCCCAGATGGAGATGATAAAAACCCCAGTTGGAGCTAATTTTTTGCAAAGAGGAGGGTCTCAGGGAGTCCTTGAAATCCCCACATTCCCAATCCCATGTGTGCCCCACCTAACACTTGAGCTTACCTAATCCTAAGCTGCAACTTAGGATAGTTGGCCCATATATATATATATATATGGGAGGTGCTCTTGTGAGAGAGACTCTCACCTTACTATGAGAGATAAGGTGGAGGCCCTCACATCCATATCCAATGTCAACAACTTAAATGTGAGGGCCCCCACCTCTATCTCTCATGGTAAGGTGAGAGTCTCTCACAAGAGCACCTCCCTATATATATACATACATACATATATGTATGTATACATACATATATGTATGTATGTATATATATACATACACATATGTATGTACATATATATATATGGGAGATACTCCTATGAGAGCACCTCTCACCTTACCATGAGAGCTAGGGTGGGGGCCCTCACATTTAAGTTGTTGCCATTGGATATGGATGTAAGGGCCCCCACCCTAGCTCTCATAGTAACAGTAGCAACCCAAGCGTAGTGGCACATAGTGGAATTTCACTCGAAATTGAAGTGTGGGACAATGAACATCACAAAGCATTTTAATATATTATCTGCGATATGATTTAATAGGTGTCAAAAAACCCACGATAATGCAGGAAAAATAATACTTATCAGTTATCACTCAACTGTGTGGAATAGATTAGCATAACTATTTGTAGCGGACTAGGGTCAGAGAGAGAGATTACAAGAATCATGTGTTCCTCAAATGTGGAGGCATGCAATATACATACTAATAATCATTCACTAGATACCCAAAATAAAATAAAAAAAATACCCTCCCTAAACACTCAAGTGAGAATTAACACATAATAATAATAATAATAATAATAATATCCACTGAAACAAAAGTATACTTTGCAACAGCCCTTCAAGATGATGCATGGAAATTTGATCCTGTGGGAATGCCTCTGTAAACATGTCTGCAAGTTGTTCTCTAAACTTAATTTACGGAATACCGATAAGCCCTTTTGTGATCTTCTATCTAATTAAATTATGATCAATTTTTGTGTGCATGGTTTTCCCATGATATATAGGATCAGATGTACACAGGAGTAGATAGCTGCACATAGAAACCAAGTTCCTCCATAAAACCTTTCCGCATAAGTAGCTTACTGTAGTATTTGTCCTGGCATAATACTTCACAACTGTCGGTTTTTTTTTTTTAATCTCCCATCTCACCATATTACCACCAACAAAGGACCTCATCCTTAAGCAGTGATCATCTCGTGATCCAGCTCAAACATTTATTATCTGAATAGTCGATGAACAACATGAAGATAAGTGGTGCCTGAAGCATGCATATATTGGCTGTGAAAATGAGAGAGATAAGCTTGCGCCAATCACTTGATACATACACAGGTTTTCTAAAAGCTCCATCCAAACATAGCTTCGTTTGGACTCCAAGAGATGTAGCTTCATTTGGACTCCAAGAGATATATTAACTGGTTTATCACCAAGGCCACCGGCCACCCATAGTCAACAAATTAAGAGTACTCTTTTAGATAGAAAGAGTCCTGATCTGAAACCTAAATCCCAAGAAAATACTTATAAGGACCTAAAATCTTTTATATCAAATATTTTTCTAAGATATATTTTTAGTCATCATATAGTTTCAGGATCATCCCCAGTCATGACAATATCATCCACCAAGTATTGTGGTACCTTATCTGCACCCTTTTTACAAACATTAAATAATGAGAACGACAACACAAAAACTCAATATTGACTAGTGCTCCACCAAATTTTTCAAACTAGACTCTTGGAGATATTGACAAGTGCTCCACCAAATTCTTTGTAGACTGTATCTTCATCCTACTTTGGAAATATAGACTTAACTTTCAAAAAAAAAAAACTTTTCAGGAAAAAAAAAAAAAAAAAAGAGATACTTCAGTCCTCAAATAGCTTACTTTCGCCTTTAGGGACAAAGCCTGGAGGAGTACATGTACACTTCTCCACTTAGAACGCCATAAAGAAAAGCATGTCAAGTTGATACAGAGGCCAACCCAGGTAAGCAGCAATAGTAATGATAAACCTAATTAAATTCAAATTTTCCATATGTTCAAATGCTTCTAGAGCTCAACATAAATTTGCATAAACCCTTTTCAACCAAGCACGCCTCATATCAACCCACACTCCTATCAGGATTGAACTTCTGTGCATACACCCATCTCCTGCCTCGAGGTTTCCCTACAGGTAAATCAGTCATTTCACATGTTTGGTTTTTCTCAAGTGCAATTATCTCTTCTTCTATCGTGCTTTGCCATAAAGGATTACTCAAAGCTTCTTCATAGAATTGAAAATGGCAATAGATGACAAGGTAGAAATAAAGCACATGTGAGAAGATGAGAAAAAATGATAGGACATCAACTTTTGAATGGGATGAACAGTAGAACGCTACAACTGCATCTGTCTTTTCACAAGGCACTAGGCAACTGTAGTAGGTAACAGAGACTCAACAGGAGAACTAGAACAACCTGGAGAACTTGGAGGATTGGAAATTGGAGAACTAAAAAGATCATACCTGCTTCTTAAGTTGCTCGATCAATAATAGTGTGAAGAAAGAATGGTTTCAGTAGATTGTTTATGAGAATTAGAAGATTCTACGTTTGTGGTATTAACAACATCAAGCCCAGATAGTCAACTCATCAGAACTAACAGAAATAAAATAAGTAAATAAATAATAAGGTAGACAATGTCAAACACTCCCCAAGTTTTTCGGGTTGACCAACAGATGGAAAATATGAATTATCTTCGAAACACCTAACATCCATATAGACACTTAACAGTTCCTAGTCGAAGGATCAAAACATTTATGTCCCTTTTGAGAAGCAGTATAATCTAAAAACACAAGCTTAATGGCTCACTTAGAAAATTTATTCCTATGTGGATCATAATTGTGCACAACATATTCTAACACGAATCCAAAAGTTCTAATTATTGAATATGAGATTTTCCATCAAGAAGTTTGTAGGCAATCTGTAAAGCTAATAACACTCCGCCAATACAAGATCAGGCCAAAGTTATTTAGGAACAGTTCCTACAGGTAGACACCTATTCTTACTCTCAGTGACCCCATTCTATTCAGGTGTATGAGGGCATGTTGTCTAAGAGTTTATACTTTATCCCATTGGCCTGCAAACAAGACACATATTGAAAGGCACATTCTTTTGCAAAGAGAGCAGACACCAACAAGGTAGCAACAGAATTCCAGAATATTTTCCGAATCTGCTCTGGAGCTGTAACTGCAGAGGGAGAGGCTTCTTGAGATTTGCTTGAAGCTGTATGTCCAGAGTCATTTTTCTTTCGTGGGAGTCAGATACAGTCAGAAACAACATGATCCTTCCTCAGTTCATCTCGTAATTACAAAAGTTCTATTTCCAAACAAGTATTAAAAACCCAGACTCAGGAACGAACTCGAACCCCTTTGAGTCGGGTTGAGTCAGTCCAACATGTCGCATAGAACTTAGCCAAGTGATACCAGGTTCCATCCCGAGTCTTAAAATATCCTAAAAATATTTTTTTATATAAAAATAGATAAAATAGATAAAATGCCCCACCTATGTAAATTTTGCCGAATCTTTTGATTATAATGCATTTTTCATGATTTGAATGTGTTTTGTGACTAAATCAATTATTAAATTTATTAATTTTGTTCTGTTAGTTAGGTGTTATCACTTGTTCACTATCAACAATTAACATTATTAAGAGCTAAAGTTAGTCAGGGCTAAAAACCAAGCACGAGAAATCTACTAGACTACAAAATATCATCCAAATAACAAGTACCAGGACTTGGCCGAGTCCTGGGCCAACTCCCCCCAGTCACATGGGACTCAGTCAACTCCTGTACGACTCACCCAAGTCGTCTGAGACTCGATAGAGTCCTATGTAATAGTGTCCATGTCCCATTAGACCGAATGAATCAAGGCCCCAGTCGGAGTCAAGTTTTTAATCCTTGTTTGCAAAAATGAGTGAGTGTTCTTTACACCCACTTTGATAAATCCCAACCTTCCAACTCATTCTTGTTGCTCAAAAGAAAGAGCTATTATTTACCTTCAACTCATTCTTATTGCTCAAAAGAAACATATAATATAAATAATAACTGTCTCAAATTTGTAACATACCAAGGACTGGAAAGCCTGTAAATCTGAAAAGTGATGAGCACAAATCAAATTGCCTTTGAATAACACTGAAGAACCATAAAGGATCAAGAATCAACACAAACGAACAGCAGTCTATTATCTCCTTAAACCGGATCCATAAAAATGGATTTTTCACCACCACCACAGGCCCACCTCAGTCAGACAATCCACAGCTAGGCAAGATGTCAGTTGATGACAGCCCTACTGCAGAGGAATCTTCAGTCCATACATGAAGGGAAAAGAGAAGAGGATAAATAAGGGAAAGAGAGGTAAAGAGGGAAGGAAAGAAAGGAGGTGGAATGGAACTCTAGTTTCATTCACCCATATGCTCTGATACCATGAGGTCAACTAGGGTTGCAGAGAGACAGAAAGAGAAGGAGAGTCAGATGTTCGTCCAATGCGCTAGATATCCAAGTTACAAAAAATGCCCTCACTTAACACATAAATGATAATGAACACATAAGAATAAAAACCAATGTACTTTCCACATCACCACATAAATTTATACTGTGACAAAAGCTCGACAAAGTACTGCACTCATTTCACCAACATGGGAAAGCGCAAAATATCAATTGCAGTCCCCTGAAGCTCTGACAGCACTCCTATGTGCATGAAAACTGATTGATTCAATAAATAGAATACTCATCACAACTGCACAAATGAAACAACACAATCTGAAATAGGGTATCAATTTAACCAAGACAATGTAAGAGGCCGAGACCATCAAATATAGCTCAAATCAACTAATTTCAAATGCATGTCCAAATCCAAACATTCTGCACTGAACTAACGCAAAAGCACATAGAGAGATTCTGCAAAAAATAACTCCCACAGATTCACAGTTGAAAAATCAAGCGAATTGCATAAACCTGGCATCAATAGCAGTTTAGAGTGCAGGTAACAACTATAAAGAATAGAAAAGAAAAGAAATCCTGCCATTAAAGTCTTCATCCAAGTTTAAATGATTTAACATAAAATTGAGGGGTCTCAGAGCAAAAAGTAAACAGGTAGTCTAATGGCTAACTCCAATATTATATAATCAAGAACTTATTCCAGTGTCAAATCAAATGAGTTTTCAAAGAACTTACAAGAAAGGACCAAGGCATGGATGCTAAAAGAAATACTTTCAAGAAATTATCATAATAAATAGTGAATAATATTTTACAGTGGCTCCAATTTAAGATAACAATGCAACAAATTACCTCTATACAAATAATGAAGTCCTGAACACTTGATTTGAACTGCAAGCCTTGAGCTATAGGACTTTTGAACAAGCCCACGGCATAAAGTAATGCAATTGCCACACCTTGCCACCAAGTCAAAAAGACAATTGACTTGAACACAAGAAACTTTGCCAATGGTTTTATATGTGCCAATTCATCCTTTGTAACAGTGTAGAATTGCACTAGACAGTACAAAGCCCATGACTGACTGAAGTTAAGAACCACTGCCATGTAAGGATACCTACAAAATAGTTGAAAAAAGTAGGAAACAAGAAACAGTTAGACTGGATGCTTACAAAATATTTTAAATATAGAAATGATCATGTGCTGGTGACCGAAACATATTTCCTGGCTAAACACCTGATTTAACCTCTTGTGTGGTCTACTGCTATGAAATCCAAGCTGCAAAATATCAAACATAACCCCAACTCCTTTTGTATATCCACTAACCAAAACTTCACTCATTAACCGCTGGCCCCAATTTTACTCCTATAGGAGAAACATACACTGTTGGGTTGATCATGTGTGATCTCTCGCTTTAGACATGACCTATCCAACAACGTTTCACACTGAATAAAGTGAACATTGGCCGATGTCTAACCATGAGAGGTGCATGAAATGAGTGGGTTGAATCAAGCAAGGATACGCCCCACATAAAATATGGTGATGAGCATGATTCCATGGTCGGGAATTATGAGGATGAAAAAGCAGTTGCAGAGGGTAGATCGGCCGCCCCCAAAATGATACATGTCAGGCAATGCATATTGGTTGCAGCGATATGTATCGTTTATCAACACAGATCTAAAATGAGGTCATGAAAATCCTAAAAGATATTTAAAAAATCTAGAATATTGAAAAATGTTAGAAGTTGATGCCTTTTCTATTAGTAACTAAGATGAGTGGACATATCGGAGCCCTCATTTTCATACAGGTCCCGTACAGCTATTTGATTTTAAAATAATACCACTAATGTACTTGTTCACTTATACTCATGTTGCTAAGTGATATTATGCTAAAATTCAATAGAATGTTAATAGTGAAGTAGTTTTCTACTGTCATGCATTTGTTCACCTAATTTAAGCGTTGCCATGGTTGTTGTCACCAGTACCACCGTATTGTTGTTTTCCTTGTCCATATCCATATTGGTGTTCATGGTAAAGATATAGGGGGGTCATATTGATATCAAAAAGTCGAATTCGGTCCCGAATTCGGGACCGAATCACCACGTGGTACACATTTGTGCTACATGGGCATTGACTTTTGGGGGAGCGGGAGAGAGAAAAACACTAAAGTATTATGTTCGTTCCTGAATTCGGGAATGAATTCGGGACATGTAGCACCACTGTATTGATATAGTCCTAAATACTAATAAACATCATAATTATAAGAGCCTGATTCCGATGATGCAGTTGCATATCCACTAGCTGGGGGTACATATAGGAGTATTGGCCCAGACTTGGTTCCCCCACTGAGTAGTACCCTTCAAAAGGATCATCGTAACCATGGCCCCACATTGTTTGTTGCCCTCCAATATCTCCTGGCCTTTGCCCTTAAGCTTATCCTTGCATATCTTAGGGTATCAGTTGCAATCCTTCAATTTAGAAAGGTTTTTGTTGGTTTTTCTCCTATAAAAGGTGAAGAACTCTTCTCAGAAGCTCCTCAGGCAAAAATAGTCTGCAAAGAAGTGTTTTGAATGCTTTTTTTCAAATTTTCTTATGAATTTGGACAGGTGCATATCTTAGTGCATGTTAGCCAATACACTGATAAATCGGCTGATATGAGCCAATACTCTCGAGAACAGCGATAAATTGAGTTTATCGTAGTGGTGCTGACCGAACGGGTATGATACACATTAACCACATTTTTACCCATGACAGAATCCGTTCTTCTTTTTTACCCCTACTTGGTAACGCGACTTGAACCTACAACCTCGAGGTTGCAATAGTGAGCACTTTCCACTGCGCAATGGGCACGTCACAGGAACCTCTCTTCAAAACAATGACCGTGGATTTTTGGTTGAAAAATGGAAATGGTTATATATGTGTGTGACCATAGTTAGTCAGTTCACTTGTTACCTGAATTACTGCATGTCAAGCAGTCCAAATTATGTATCTTTTCAAAGATACAGTTAATGCTCAATTTTTTTTAATGAAATTGTATCATACACAAATAATACATTATCCCCAGTACACGAATTACACGGAGGGATGTTCAATCGGACAGATAAACACTAGTTCAATTCCACCCTATTTACTGATCAGGCCCAAGATTTACGACTGGATCAGCCCAGGGACTAGAAAGTAAAGCACAGGAAAAGCCCAATTATGAAGTGTATGTTCCTCCTGTTAAATAGGCCCAAAGCCCATATGAAAAGAGCCCATTATTATATCTCACGTGGGATTGAATGGGAGACAGCAGAAGCCTTCTTTACTTAGAATACTATTGCTGTAATTAGTTTCCTTCTTTACTTAGAATACTATTGCTGTAATTAGAGAGGTTTCCTTTCTTAGAGCTTAAATTAAAGGCATGTAAATACCTACATAATAATGTATAATCTCAATAGAAAGGAGGACAGAAATAATACATTCTGAAGAGTATTCAAACTCTTTTCCAACGTGAGATTGTTATGGTATCAGAGCATGGTTCAAGGAAATTTGTTCTTCTATCTTACAAAGCATTAAGATCATAGTCAATACATCCCACGTGCAAGGAAAACAGATCAGGGATCTGTCTGCGTCTCTGAAACAGCCTGCGGCACCCCCATCTTCAAAGTGGCCCACCCCGGATCATCACAACTTTTCCAGAAATCCATACAGCATTGGTCGCCTGTTTTTTGTAAGCCTCTTGGTGATTTTTCCAGTATTTAGATCGATATAAGGCGCGTCTTGTCGCTCTTGGAAATCGGCAGGAATATGGCATTGATTATGATGAGACTTTTGCTCCGGTTGCCAAGATTACCACCGTCCGCACTATTCTTGCTGTTGCTGCATCTCAATCTTGGCCTCTCTATCAAATGGATGTCAAAAATGCGTTTCTCCATGGTGATCTCAAAGAAGATGTTTATATGCGTTTGCCTCAGGGTTGCTCATCTGGAAAGGGTATGGTTGCCAAACTTCGTCGCTCCCTCTATGGTTTGAAACAAGCACCTCGCGCATGGTTTGAGAAATTTCAGGCTGCTCTTCTACGTTTGGATTTTCATCCAAGCCCATATGATCCTTCTCTATTTTTACATCATGCTCCTTCCAGGATCACTGTAGTACTTGTCTATGTTGATGATATCGTCATTACTGATCCTAATGCACCCATGATTCAAGCGCTCCAAGCCTCTCTTAGTGAGACATTTCACATGAAGGATCTTGGCCCCCTTCACTATTTCCTCGGTCTTGAGGTTCATCAATCGGCTAAAGGCATAGTTCTTAATCAGCACAAATACACTATTGATCTCATTGGCTTTGCTGGTCTTACTGCTTCCGCTCCAGTCGATACGCCAATCGAACAAAATGTCAAACTCAGTCGAGAGAAGGGTGATCTTCTTTCAGAACCTACTGCATATCGCCAGTTAGTTGGTAGCCTGATCTACCTCACTAACACTCGTCCTGATATCTCTTATGCAGTCAACCTGATGAGTCAGTTCATGACTGCTCCTCGTCATCTTCATATGGCTGCTGTTCGCCGCATCATTCGGTACCTTATTCACACACCAACTCGTGGGTTGTTTTTTCCATCCACCAATCCTCTATCTCTCAAAGCTTATTCAGATGCTGATTGGGCTGGTTGTCCAGATACTCGCAGGTCAACGACTGGTTGGTGTATGTTTTTAGGTGCTAGTCTTATTTCCTGGAAATGCAAGAAGCATGAAAAAGTTTCCAAATCTTCTACTGAGACTGAGTACCGCGCCATGTCTGCTGCATGTTCCGAAATTCTTTGGCTCCGCGGTCTGCTCTCTGACATTGGTTTTCCAGCAGCAGGAGCTACCCCCCTCTATGCAGATAATACAAGTGCAATTCGGATTACTGAAAATCCGATTTTTCATGAACGCACTAAACACATCGAGGTTGATTGTCACTTCATACGTGATGAGCTTAAACATGATGTCATCAGTCTCCCACATGTCTCCACTACACTTCAACTGGCTGATATTCTCACCAAAGGGCTTCCTCGACCACGCCATCAGTTCTTGGTTGACAAATTGATGCTTGTCGATTCTCCCGCATCAATTTGAGGGGGGGTGTTAAATAGGCCCAAAGCCCATATGAAAAGAGCCCATTATTATATCTCACGTGGGATTGAATGGGAGACAGCAGGAGCCTTCTTTACTTAGAATACTATTGCTGTAATTAGTTTCCTTCTTTACTTAGAATATTATTGCTGTAATTAGAGAGGTTTCCTTTCTTAGAGCTTAAATTAAAGGCATGTAAATACCTATATAATAATGTATAATCTCAATAGAAAGGAGGACAGAAATAATACATTCTGAAGAGTATTCAAACTCTTTTCCAACGTGAGATTGTTACCTCCTCATGTTAAATACCTTGCGCCAGGTCAACCCTTTAAGCATAAATAAGCCAGGCCCCGCCCATTTAATTATCGGATCAAACAATTAGAACCTGACCAACCCAGGTGTTACATTCAGCTTCCTGTCCGCATGCCAGTCAAGCCTGGTATGAGCATATTCCCACCCATGCTGGTTGAGCCAAACCAGATGGATGTACCAATTTTAAAGAATAACAGAAGGAATGGTTCAAAAAATCAAGAAAGATAGATGAAATATGTTTCCCATGAGAAGATAATTCACATTTCTTGGATTTGGACAATATCTTACCCACACCCCCATTTAAATTCTCCTTCACAGTATACACCAAAAGCTTGTAGAAAAACTGCTAAAATAGCACTAAAAGACTTTATTATCATCTGCAAAAAAATAGAGTGCATTGATCAAAATAATAATAATGAAAGTAAGGTTGGTCTTCTGGAAGTAAGAGATTGGGAAAAAAATGGAATGAAAGCATGCATACATATTGAACAATGCCAAACTTCACAACTTGGTAAAACCATTGACCAAGTTTCCATGGTTTTAAGAGATAATTCATAGGGAAAGGATGCTTCACAAATCCCTTATCAGAACCAGGCTCCAGTAGGGGTGTTGTATGACTTGAACGACCCTGCCTCTTCATAAATTCAATGGTGTTCTTCTCTCCACCTAAACAGGAAAGGAAAATACATATAAGAAAATTTACATACAAATCTAACAGAATAAGCAAAGCTGGATAATAACTACGAAGTACGAACACACACAGATATATATATAGAGAGAGAGAGAGTCCTACCCAAGCAAGCAACAAGGTATCTTCCAAAGCAATACATAGCAAAGGCCTCGTAGCAATCACGGAGTATCTCACAATCAACACTAATCGATGGGTCCACAAGTGATACAAACTGCAGTCAAAAAACAGCTTCATTGTGTCATTAAATAGTTCCCATCAAATACTTGCTGCTCCATAAGAAAACTTCTTATAATACAGTCAGAGAACAGCTTTACTGTGTCAGCAAATAGTTCCCATCTAATACTTGTTGCTCGATAACAAAATCTCCATCACATAATGGCATAACTAATACATAGATAAAAATAATTAATTAAAATAAAAAAATCAATTTTCATGAACAATTAAGAAGCTCACTGTGGGGAAGAAGTGATCTAAATGAATCGTATGCAACTATATCCACCACATGTATAACAAAGAAGCTGATAATAACTGGATTGAAATGGAAATCCAAAAGGAAGGCCATTAATATTGTTATTCAGCAATTTCAGTTAAGAAAAAACTACTTACCGACTCAATGGCATAGCATGGAACCATTAAAATAACACCAATGAGAAACTTCTGCTCCTGCAATAAAAAGACAAAGAAATTTTTATAATTTAAAAAATCCAAGGCTGGAAAAGAAACTTGAAGGAAGCATTATGAACGCAAAAGGGATGGAGGAGAACCTCAGGATTGTTGTACGCTGAAAGGTGCTGAAAAAGAAGGAATAGTGAAAGCGAAAGAGTGATGACTAGTAAGAAACCAGCAACTACAGCTGCCCAGGTTGGGGGATAATAATCCAGGGCACTGATGTAAAGATTCCATACTAATCCCATTGGGGATGAATGGATGATTATTGTTTGCAGGCTCTAGATTCCCATGTATTGCAAGAACATTTGAATTAGCAATTCCACATGACATAACTCTTTAGCATGTACCCATTAATAGCATCTTACCGACCTGCAGATACGAAGGAATCAGCGTATAGTCAGACGACAGCCTTGCAAGACAAAAGAAAAGTGATACAGAAACCACTAGATGAGGTGAAATTGCCAGATTACGTAGTGCAGTGTTGTGATTGAGGTTAAATGGAAATCATTTCAAAAATTAGGCATTAGGTTAGTATGTTGAGCAATTGACTCCCCTTGGACTATTTGATGGTCGAGTTTTCATTCATCCAGGGCTCTGTAGCTCTCAAAACCAGTATATCATAAGCATTATTAAGCTAATTTCTTAAGGAGATACTACTTGCAAGAACAAACTTCAATAGTTTCTCTAGATCCTAATCATACATAAAAGAAATAAACAATACAAGAGAAAGGGCAACAATAAGACATAAGAGATTCACAATCGCTCGAGTTACAAATCCAGTTTAAATTGAAGTTACAATTAACCATAAAATTTGATAGTTTCAGCTTTGTGATAAAATATACAGTAGATTGCACTGGAGATGATGCATTGAAGGTGGATAGATATTTAGAAGACGAAGGAACCCACATTGTTAAAATACAAAATGAATTCAAAGTTTAAAGGAAAACAACCTAATACTGCTTGAAATCCTAGAAGTCAAAGTGAGAGAATCTCAATCCAGAGGTTTCATCTGTGACCCAAGTTGCACCATCAAGTACCCAAAATCACAATAAGTTTTCCTACTATTGCAGGATGGATGTTTATTGGTTAACCATGCATTTAGAGTCAGTGAACTGAACTGAGCATTACATTAGTTTGGATACTACTGAATTGTAGAGTTATGTAAAATATGACCGCGGATAGGATTGAATGGAAAAGTAAAACTCACAAAGATGACCCGAGATACATGAGATAAGGCTTCGATGACGGAAACAATATCTATAATAATCACTTATGGCGCTCTCAGCAGCACTCTTTCACTCTAAATGATCACCTGCACCCAAAAAAAAAAAAAATTGCTTTTTTAGTAGGGAAGAATCCAAATTAGTGTGATCATCGATTTCCACACAGCAAAAGCACGCAACAGAAGTTTAATGGTCCAACTAACCAAATACTGCATAAAATCCAGAGAGGGGGGCAAAAAAGAAGATAACCCATTATCCCCAAATTCAAGTTTTGGGTTATCATAAACTAGATATTGGGTTTTCAAAATCCAAGCCAACAACTCAAGAATGGGCCATTTAGGCAGTTCAAAGAGGACAGAATCATAATCCCAAATCGCTCAAATCAAGCTCTACCGATTCTCTCAACTCCCGGCTCTCTTCTAGATAGAGAAAACACCCTCTTTCATAGGTTTTAACCAGAACCTATAAGAGAAATCAACAAAACCAAATCTTTTGTCCATCCAAAACAGCAACAACAATATCAACATATAGATATTCATAAACCCTAAAAAAAAGAAGATCTCCCACCATTATTAAAACGAAGAAGTTGGAAAATCTTCATCTCGAAGGAAGATTAAAAGTCCAATTAGCAGAAAGTTACAAAAAGCATATATAACATGAAATGAAGAGAGAGGGAGGAACCCTAGATATATAGAGAGAGAGGTGCCTGTCAGCTTCTGTGGAGTCTCTGTCTCTACGATCAGATCAGATCAGATCAGATGGGTCTGACTTTCATTAATAAGAGCATGTGTTGGGACAAAGAAGATATGAATAGGAAAATTCAAAAAAAGGATGGATTGGCAGCAAATGCTTTTGCGGTTGTGGGAGTAGATAAAATCTAGGAGCCTACCAACAAGACTGGGATGTGATTGCCCCACTGGTAAATTTCGATAAAAAGGTTGCTTGTGTTTTTTCTTCTTATTCTTTCCTTCCTTCCTTCTTGGCCGCAATTTTTTGGGCCGGACGAATTCCTCCGGACCATCCAAGCCGACTAAACTATGTAGCTTTAATGTGGTCGTGCAGTTTAAAACGTACAACATCTCAGTGCAAATCATAGTCTTAAGCCAAGTGAATTACCACTTGAAGTTAAAAGAGATTGCTTTCTAATTCACTGTTCACGATTTTCATGGATAAAAGATGAAAAAAAATGGACAAAAGATGAAAAAAAAATCTATTTTTTTATGTTTTAGGAATGGATACCAACCCTGCAAAAGGCGCTGGTTCGCTCCCACATCTTTTGTTTGAAACTCACTTGAGATTTGCCCGATATACATTTATGTGGGTTTGGCGATTGTCAAACTAGAGATCAGTTATGTAGGGTCAAAGACTTTATGATTGCCCCTCATAAAAAAAATAATTTTAGGAATGGATTGATTTGGCATACTCTTATCATCTTTCACAAGCCTGTTTGTTTATATACGAATGAGTAAAGATAAAGTAGATTTTAAATCATAAAAGAAATGTTTTTAAAAAATCACTTTTTTTAAGACTTATTAGACTATAAATTATCACAATTTTTTAGAGCTAAAAAGAGGTCAAGGGGAATAAAGGGCAAGTAGTGCCACATCACTCCATTTTTTTCATTCAAATGAACTCAATTTTAATAATCGTAATATCATGTACTCACTTTTTCTTTATTTTTACTACTCCTTTTGTTGAATAGACTTTTATGTGTTTGGACATTAATATTATATTTTATAAAATCCAAAACATTATTTTCTTTCTCTCTCTTTTAACGAAGACAAGAATCCCTTGTTTTTCAATAAATTTAGAGGCTCCACTACGCGCCTCTATATTTTAAAATCTATATGTCTCTGCATGAATGCCTCTTTCTTTTTGACAAAATTACTCTAATATAATTTGGGGCAACCATAAAACTTAACAAGTAGATAAAATTTAAATAGAATCTTACAAAGAAATTGCTTGTTTTATGCATGGTGGCGCCTGCCTACTTGAGGTATGACCTACTTGTAAAAAAAAAAATGTCTCTTCATTGTATGATACGTGGTAAATTTTCATTCTAATATATTTTGAGTCCCCCGCGGGATTGATCATATATTATATACACTTGAATCTAATATTGCAAAAGATTTATATGTTTTATACATCATCAAACTTACTGCAACTATGGCAAGTAAGCATGCAAGAAGGGAGGGCACTTATGTTGGGTTGTTTATATTTTTCACAAGCGGGCCCCACTGTTGAGCCTTGATAATTTTCAATGAGTTCAAGTTGTTTATCATATTTCCCATATAATGGACAGCTCATGTTGTCCATTGAATTATCTAAGACTTTGCTCACCAATCTCGGCACCCTTAAATTTTTAATAGGTGGCCCAAGGGCCCCAACCATCGATTAAAATTTTAAACCACTCAAAATAAATTTTCATATCTGGTGTGTATTTTAAAATAGTTGTACCCCTATAGTAGATAAAACACATGTTTTTGTAATATTTCCTTCGGATATGTTACTTGATAATTTAGGTGATCTCATACAAAATTAAAGCATTTATTTTGAACAATTCATATATATATATATATATATATATATATATATCATGAGGACCCTACCATAGAGCCTCACAAGTTTCTCACGAGCCAATCTTAAGAAAAAGAGCCCTGCTACTTAAATCCCGGGACAAGTAGACTTTTTCTAAGAAAAATAGTAATGTGTAATTGGTTGAAAGGAGCGAAATTGATTTTGAGTTTTTGAAAAGTGCCCCTATTGTTTATCTAAATGTGTTAAAGTTTATAATGTGTTATTAAAAAAGAAGTCACGTGGAAAGTAGGCCACAGATATCCTTGTCCTATTGAACGCCTTATATGGGGACTGTGAGTCCAAGGTTCTCCAAACTCGCCCAAAAAACACACATGGATTCTACTTGTAAGGATAATTGGGCCCCACCCGATTTTGACTCGAATGACCCAATCTGTATCCCAATGGGTTAGTCAAAAAACCATGACCTTCAATATAACGGATTGAGGAAAACACATAGTTGATTTTAGTAAAAAATTAAAATAAGAAAAAAGAAAAAAGAAATAAGAAATAAAAGGAGAACAAATAAGGAAGGCGTGATGCAGATTGGAGGAAGAGATTACTCAATTTTCATTTTAACCTATTTACACTTGCTCCAAATTTTATGATCCGGTAAAAAAAGAATAAAAGCATGTCTTCTTGTTAAAAATCTTGAAAGGAGTTGTAGTTTGCAAACTTGCAAAGATTTTGGGGCCTTTTACTGTACGGAATATAAAAGACCATAAATTCCTCCAAATGGTGTTAACAAAAACTATATCCCAAATATGGGTACTATGCATGGGACCTCAAATTCTTTTTTCAATTCTACCCATTTTGTGCGATATTGCACAATCTGTGCGATATCGCACAAACTAAAAGTGAAAATAATTGATTTTCCTCTTATATTTTCCTCCGTTCCCATCTCCTAAAGCACTAAACCTCAATTTCTTCCTGCAACTTTTTTCATTCCAATTACTTCCTCTATCATTAAAAAGGATTTTCAATAGGGTTTTTTCGTTGCTTTCCCATTTATCCAAAAGTATCTCAAGGTTTCTCCACAACTATTCTTCATTTTTCCTTTTCATTTGGTCACTGTCGTCCTGATATGATAACTTTACCCTGTGGACAAGGGATGGATCTACAATTTCAATACCTTGTAAAATTTTGGGTCGATATACCCTTTTTGGAAACTACTTCTCATGAATTATCTTTTAGTGAAAAGAATGCAAGACTACACTTTTTGGGAACATTTTTTAATGATCGCGAAAGTAGTAGAAACGGGAAGGTCGCATGGAAAAAAATGAGGTGCTTTAGGAGATGGGAATGGAGGGAAACATAAGAAGGAGATTGAACATTTTGTGCGATATCACATAGATTGTGCAATATCGCACAAAATGGGTATAATTGGAAAGAAAAATTGGGGTCCCATGTATAGTACCCATATTTGAGATATTGTTTTGGTCGGCACCATTTTGAGGAATTCATTGTCTTTTATATCCCATATGATAAAATTCCCAAGATTTTGAGATGTGAATAAAGAATAAGAAAGACGAACTCCTTTTCCTCTTTATAAATCTTTTTTCAAATTACATAGATGTATTGATTTCACCACATGTCATTATGTATTTTCGATAATTGTGGCTCATATTGAAATCTAATCCACTTAAGATCAATGTCTATTTTCGCTTTATTATTACATAAAGTTTTAGCTCAATCGGAGTTTTATCCATCTTAGATAAAGAAATATAATTGTATTTTTTATTATTATTATTCATGTTAGAAAATTCTAATTGAAGAAGTTTATTTTAAGAAGATAAAAACTAGTGGAACCATTCTTTTGAATGGTTTTTAGATTTTAAATATAGGATGCTCTCATATGACAGATGTATATATCATTTTGTTATTCAATTATCGGGGCTTATCCTTAAAATCTAACCCACTCAAAAGCATTATCCTTTTGTTTTCCTCTATTACATAAATTATTAATCCAATCAAAGTTTATTTATCACGATGAATATAAAAAAGTTATTTTTCTTATGATTATCAATGTGAGAACAAGTCTAATTGAAGCAGATTCTTCGACACCGATCGACCGTACACCCATCCGGATGAACCGTACAATGTTAAACTTGTGGACCAGATGGAGGTGATAGGGGTTGGGAATGGGGTTGATTTTTTTGCATAGATTAAGTGCAAAGGGAGATCTTTCGATTCCCTTGGTCCCAGTCCCGGGTGGGTAGCATATCGAGGCGTGAGTCACGCACTAGATCAATACTATATATAGAATGAGCATATATATTTACTTCTTATATGTTGAAAATTAATGAAGCGCATTATCACTTGAGTGCTACTTGGTAAGTGTTGTGATTGAATCTCTAAGATTACGATTTGTCCAAATAATAATCATTAAATGTGCATTATATTTCATTTATGTTATAGTAATGATTTGAACTCGACTTATTTTTCATTTATTGTAGTTAAAAATAATTTTATAATTTTTTATAATTTAATTTCTAGTTTTTTCTATAGGGGTGGGGTGTTGATTATGGTTAAATCATCAACCATTGAATCATTTTTAATAGAAAAAATATATAAAAAAAAAACAGAGAGATGAATTTCTTACAAAATATTTTATTGTATATATTGAAAAAGAAATTGCAGGGAAATTTGATACTGAAACAATAACTGGTGATTTCAACTCAATGAAAGAATATCGAGCACAGCTTCAATAATTTGATTATTTATTTTATTACTAAATTTTGTAATTTTATTTGAAGTTTATTTTTTTCTTTGCACACCCCAAACAAAATTCCTAGTTCTGCCTTCTGCATCATAGAAAAGAGGAAGACACTCTTCCTATATCCTCATTTCTCCTCCTTTTGTACATAACCATTAAAATGTCATCGAAACAAGAAAAAGCACTTGCTTCTCCACAAAAAAGGCTGAACTGAACTGTATGATATATATCCCGCTACTCTCTCCATATAACATTCACTGATAAGAAGGGCGAGGATAAGGATCAAGGATGACAAAAAGATAATGTGGAAGGGGGGATGATAATGATGGGGGCGATGATGAGGATCAACGGGGGGGGGGGGGGGGGGGGGGGGGGTGGGGGTGGTGTCGCCATTCAAAATTTTATCCCAGTTATGTTGGGTTTAGCTATATGAATTTTGTTTTTCTATTTTGATCTATCTTGAGTAAAATTCTTTGACAGATTGCACTTCTTCGAATTTATTATTACTACTTCCATCCATATTTTCTTTAACCTACTATTTTTCCTTGGCAGGCCATCAACCTAAACTTTTATTCAATGACACCATTGTTGGTCTACTTGAACATGTCCAAACCATTTTAAATAAATCTTTCTTAGTTTATCACCTAATATTACCACTCTCAAATGATCTTGAAAGCATTAATTTCTAATTCTATAATTTTATAGTCTTACCACACATCCTTATCAACATTCTCATTTTATTATCCTCGTGAGATCGTGTATTACATGAACTTTGCCACCATGAGGCGTCGGCAAATAATTTTATACACAGGACATGTATATATAATGTGGATTGACGTACTAGTTATTCGACTGATCATCAACCTCAATTTAGGAGAGCATGTATAAGCCTATCTTGATATGACCCTAACTTGAATTGAATCTATTTAATGTCCATAATTAAATATGATAGTAAATATCATGACAAGCACAATGACGCTCTTCTTCTTTTTTTTTGGACGCCTGTTCTTCTTGACTCTTTTTTTTTTTTTTTGCTATTAGATGGTTCCCAACATTTTGGGATGGACTAGTCCCTCCAGACTCAGAGGAAAGTCGAGTAAACACCCCTGTGGCCCCAAGGTGATAGCACCAGTGAACTCAACATTCGATTCCTGAATAAGGGGGAGCCGGGGGTTGATGCCAAGACCTTTAGCTCTGGAAGAGGGAGGAACCGTGGTCCTAACCACTCGGCCAACCCCTTGGGGTTTCTTCTTGACTCATTCACTTGCTAGCTATGGCAAATAGTGAGATTCTTCTTGATAGGCACAAGGTTCTCTCATAAATGAACAGGGATTGCGATGAGGAAAAATATTGGAAACTTCTTTCAGGATAGTATAACCTCATCACATTCTTCTCATCATTCGGTTGAGATGCTTATTTTTATCTTTTGCCAAGTATGACCTTTCCATCTATGTACCTTGAGTTACATGCAAGCAATGTTCTTTCCTTGTTTGCAATGAATACTTATAAACAAAGGCCAATCGCGTTTAGGTATAAAATCAGGCCTGTGCTCTAAACACTTCTCTATATTTGGTGTATTATCACAAATACTGTTCCAAACCAAATTTCTTGAATCAATATGACAATGGGACAATTTCATTTTTCAAAGTTATTGACACATTAATAATAAAATGAAAGATAAGAAAATCTACCGAGATTATTAAAAAGTCACTCTATGTATTACACGTAGACAAGAGCCCGTGACATAGTGAAAGCGGGTTCATGTTATCAGTAAAATTATATTACGCACATATTACTACTTCTTTCTTAATGCTTGTTTTTCCTTACAATGATGGAACCAACTTAAACTTATCAACAGCTAATATTGACAGAATCATTATCTAAATGAACCACAATGGATTGAGTTAAGGTCCAGTGTTTTTAAAGTTCTTCCAACGACGCCTAAATCTTGAGTAAGATCCTATCTTATTTTTTCTCTAGTTATTAGTGATAGTGCCAAAATGGGAAACTGAATATATGTCCCACTATAGTCTATTAATGGGCTTTTAGACCATAAAAGGGATTCCAAACGTTACGAGTCTTTTTTATATGATGTCCATAAGTGGACGAATCACGGTCCATTACTCCACTGTATAAATACTTGGGACTGAGGGGATCCCTATTCAAGAAAAGGTATTCCTTCTCAAGAGTCCCACAGGCAGCATTTTACTAATGGATGGCATTGCATTGGGATCCATTTACTGAATGGTTGACCTAATCAATCACAAATTTCCATAATGCCCAACTCTACCCATTTCTCTTTTCACGCAGGGGTTGACCAAATCCACTCTCCACACACTCCTATCCCTCCCTTGTTAACATCAATCCTGTATCGTAATTGACCAACCATCATCCACTATTGGATTAAATCACCAAAATGGTCACGGGGATTAACTTTAGACTCCTTTAACCAAAATGTTAAGGCCATTTGACTATACAAATATTGGGCCACCTTTCATCAACGTCCAAATCTAGCCATTAGTTTATCATCATCATCCCTCAAGCATCCAAGTGGGCTCCCTATGAAGTGAGCAATAGCGTTTGTGGTCCCTCAAATCTCCATGAAATATAAAAATCTAAAATAAGGATGCACATGGTCGAGCCAGCCTAAAATTGCTCTGCATTGGGCTAGATTTGGTCTATGATTTTTTTTGGCTAATTAATCAGGCCATGCACAGGCCTATACATGGTTTAAGATTAGGCCCTGAGAGCATGTTTAGTAACTTTGGTGGTAAACTGCTTTGTTGGACTCTGCCTTTGTTCAAAATGGGAAAATATTTTAAACCTTTCCAATATGAAATGGCCGGAAGCAAGGAAAGTGGAATCTTTCTGCAAAATATTAGACAAACTGCCCTCAATAAAAACTATACAATTTTGTGGAAGGGCTGCCCTTTAAAACCAAATGGGGCAGGCTTGCTTAACCTCGTGCCATGCCCGGACCATTTTCCTCTTCACAGATTTTTTATTTCCCCTAAGGAAATGTTTGTGCACCATCAATGGCAAAAGAAACGGCCACACGAGTCCGGCCTAAGAGGTAGGATTGCCTCAAATCCCCTTATTGCATGGAAAATATGCCTCAAACTAAAATAACCTCGCCAATAGAAAGTTGTAACAAATAGAACATCGAGGAATGTACAACATCTTTTCCTATCTCTTTCCGTGGCAACACACGTGAACAAATGCATTATAAGGAAGGACAAATCCCTTTTGGTTAAAAAAACACCATATATCTTCATCCTATGAAGGAAATAGAGGCTGTGAAAAAAATCAGTACAATCTTACACCAGCATTAAGTAAAAAAATCAAATCTTAATTTTGGGGTTGAGAAAAACCAAAAAATCCAAAAGGACGGTGGCCTTAAAGGGACACCCGACTCCACTATATCACCGTCTTTGCACAAGGACCTGCATTGTCCGACAGGAGGAATATTTGAAAACGAGGATGCAAACACTTATCTATATGATTTTCTAACGTTTACTAAACATGAATTTTGCTGTGGAACGTTGCCAGACGCAGTCTAAAGGAATCCCCGCCAATCATAAGTTGCACCAATTAGAAAATTTCACATCTTTTTTCCCTTCTTTTTTAACGACAACATCACAACACACACGTGAAGAAATGCATTATAAGGAAAGAGAAAATCCTTTTGCCAAATAAAAAAAAAAACCCACTACATTATATGCTCATCAAATGAAGTAAAAAGAGGATGCCAAAAAATTAATACAATTTTCCTCTCTTATACCTATTTTAATTTCTTGTAGCCAAAAAGCAATATATTTGGAAAGAGGCCTCGAGAACTACACTTTCATCTAACCTCGCGGACCACTGAGACATTGCCCTCGATTCATTTCACTCCTTTCCAATATAAATTTCCTCTCTTCTTCCTTCGTCTCCTCCTGCTTCTTGTCTCTTTCCTTCTCTTGCCCTCCAAGCAACCGACCTTAGAAGTTGCAGAGGTCACTCTCTCCTTCTTTCTAGGGTTTTTAGGGTTTCAGACATCTCATCTCCATCTCTCTCTCTCATAGAGATAGAGAGAGGCATGGGCGCTGAAGGCGATTCCGTCGACGCCGGAGATTCCGGCGCCGCTACCGGCACCGCCGTGACCGTACACATCAGGTGCTCCAACGGCTCCAAGGTCTCGGTGCAGACTTCCCTCAATGCCACCGTCGGCGACTTCAAGGCCGTTGTCGCCGGTAGCTGTGATATTCCGGCGGAGCAGCAGCGGCTGATTTACAAAGGCCGGATCTTGAAGGACGATCAAACCCTAGAAAGTTACGGTACGCCCTCTATTCGATCTCCTTCTCCTCGGCGTTGTTTTTTCGATAGGGTTTTGGTTTTTCATTATGATTTGTACAAGTTTGATTGTGTTGGGATATCGCTATATCACATGCACTTTTGTTGTGGGGATTGCTGTTGTTGTGTTTCTGTTTTTTTTTCGTTGGTGTTCGATTTTGGATTTCGTGATTCTGAGATTGTTTGGAAAGACAAAACTTCGGACTGGATTTAGTGTAGCTCTTTCTCTTATTATGTGGTGGAGACTGGACTGGAATGGCGGTTGTGTGGATCGCGTAATCTAGGGTTTATACGATCTGAGGTTACTTTTTAATCCAGCAAAGTAGAATTCGGATGAGCAAAATAAGGATGATCAAGTTATATAACATGCTAAGATTGATAAAATTGTTGTTCATCTCATGGCGTTAGGTGAGACTTTTGTATGTCTTTGCATAGAAAGTCTCAGACCATTCATAGAGCTCTGGGTGTTTTAGTTTGAATGACACATAATTAAAAAAAAATTAAATGGTAAATATGTCTCTGAAGGTTTTGCTTCTTGGAAGTTCATGGAAGACTGACATCTGAATGCAGCCCTGGTGAAATGAAGAAGTTCTTAGATATGACGGATGCAAAATTTATTTTGGTTATTTATCACTTGGGTTTATAATGTGATTTTCTTACAGGCTAAGAAATCGTTCCTCACTAATGAATACATGACCATGCTGACATTTTTCTATTTTGCAAGTTAATGGACGACGACATCTGGAACATTGGGTCTCATTGGGACTATTTTGTAGAATGCGTCATGTAAAAAATGACAGTCCAAAGAAAGAGTCAAGGTAGCATCGGGTACATGACATATCATCTATCTGAGTGGATTGATTGCTCCTCTCACTAGTCATTGGATCTGCCAGATAATTTGCCACAGGCGGACTATGCTTAAATCTCAACTGATCCTTAGTAGGAAGGTCCTTGGTCTCCTTTATCTAGTTACTCTATTCTCCCCCTGAAGTTACATTCTGCCAGGGTCACATATTTCACAAAAGAACCTCCTTCAGCAATGGCACCATTGAAACCTGAAGGTCTTACATCCTACTTGCATAACTCTAACCTCAACCTCATCACCATTGCCTCTAAAGAGTGGACCAGAATAGTTGAGGTCCGAATTTCCAACATGAATATTTGCCACAACTCCAGCACCTTCTTCCCTAGAATCTGTGGAAGCACTGTCATTGAAGTTGGAGTGTGAGTGATGCAGCGTAAATTGTGCTTTTAGCGCTTCCCACGCAAACCCTAACCCTAGGGTTTGCATCCATGAGGCATGCTAGAAAACGCCCGAGTGTCTTAAGAACCCCCTTCTTGGTTTTTGAACAACAATAACTCTTCCCGTGTATTCTTATCCTTTTAAGACAATGATTTTAATTTGAAGGCAAGAAAGTTAATCCATATCTCTACATTTTCTCCTTCTTTAAAAGAGTCATGATTACCACTTTTCTAATCTCAAACTAGAAAATACTTGGATGCTGATGCTTAGTGGGTGGGGGCCTCTTCTAAAATTGATGGTGGGCATGTCTAAATGAAGTGGAAATTGGGTATTTTCTAAAATTGGGCCCACCCATTTATGGCAACATTGCAAATCAGTCAGTGGGCCACTTTTTATCAAATTTAAACTGCTAAAATTCATTAGTGGGCTTAAGTTAAAAATCCATTAGTGGGGCTCTCTTATTTGTGATTGAATCCAAAAGCCGCTAATGGTCAGATTCATATCAAATTGGGACTAATGCCAATCCATAAAACAAAGGTGTGTCCGACCATACAAAATAAAGAAGCTTAAAAGGAGAGGTAAACAAAGAATGGTTTCTCTTCTCCTATCTACCTTAAGAATCCCTAAATATAGGTGTACATAAATGAAAGATTGAATGGCTCATTCTTTCTTGCATTTATCACATTTAGATGGATGCTTCTCATTGGATACTAGATAGGGGCTGAAATGCCACTTTTTGAGAGGGGCATTTTTTAGAATATATACATGTATGCACACATAAATATTCAAGTGAGAACTAGTTCTCACCGTGCTTCTGTCAGAACTATTTGTGGGGCCCACCCAGCAACCAATCCAAACTGTGCACAAATAGGGACCCATCGATAGTCACTAATCCCGAGATTTGGCACCCATCCAAATGGATTGGACTGTTGGATGGAGGGTTGAATTTTTTTTTGAATATGAAGTCATTAAACTCGTGGGCCATGGATGAAGGGGTTAGGGGCATGGGATTGGGGTCAAGCTTGATACTGGGGGTGGTTGCACATAGATCTTTCCATTCCCTCTGTTCCCACCTCTAGATGGGACCCACTAATGGGCCCCATAGCAAGTTCTCACGGTGACTCCGTGAGAATAGTTCTCACTAGAACAAAGCCCATATATATATCGAGAGAGAGAGAGAGAGAGAGAGAGAGAGAGAGAGAGAGAGAGAGAGAGAGAGAGTAATTCTACAAATTGTCCCTAAAAAAGGGGTATTCTGCCCCTACCTAGCATCCAACTGAACTCTATGACGTGGAGACTTTTCTCCTCTTTCAAAAGCAACGATTTATAGTTTTTCCAATCTCAAAATACTTGAGGTAAGAGTCCATTAGTGGAGCCCTCTTATAAATACTAGTGTGTATGGTCCTCACAAGTGGTTCAAACTAATTATAATTGTACATAGTGGTCTTATAGTGGGTACTTATAAAATCATGTAATATATGATCCTTACAAGTGGGTTCAGCTAATTGTATTTGTATATGGTCTTTTCATAGTGGGGGCCATCATTTAGAAATTACGATTATTGTAGAGGCTCTTATGAAATTGGCACCCCAATGAAAAAATATAGAGATGAATAAAAAACCTTGAATTCCAATAATCCATGAGCGGTGATACTAGGATCCTTAATTCACCCAATAATCCCGATAGACCAATTAATTGAACTTACATATGGTCTTTTTATACTGGGTCCCATAATTTCGAATCTACAAATCATTGTAGCTGGCCCTTAGAATGTTCAATACAAATTTAAATCCTTTGATTCCAGGCCTATAAATCCTTCACAGGCCCCCTCATAAATTCTAGTGTTGGGCCTGTTATGCATTTATTGGGTTGAAATTAGAGAGTGACAATTTTTAATCATCTCACATAGAGTGATTGCACATTCATCTCTTCCCCTTATTTCTGCTAAAAACTTGGTTGGAGTTGTCTTAGGAAAGATAAGGCCTAAGATTTAATAGGAATCAATCTCTACTTTTTTCAAAATAGGTAACGTAGATAGAGATCAAAAAGTGACAATTTGTCACTAATAAAAATCTCATTGAACGAATAGTTGGGCCCACCGTAAGATTATAAAAATTTTAAGTTTCCCGTGGTGCTTAATCTTACGGTGGGTCCACCTCCTACTGGAGTGGAATTTGGTGATGGCCAAGTAAAGCCGAGTCCATTTATTTTAAATAGGTTGGATTTTTTCATAGGTGGTCCCCACTAATGAATTCTCCAAATTGCCCACCTTAAAAGTTGTGGTTGTCCAAAAACGTCTTAGCTTTTTTCTCATCCCTTCCGCACAAGATGGGGAAGAGGAATGTTAATCTTTTTTCAAAATGCCCAAAATATCCGTTGTCTTCCTTTTCATATTCCCTCTTGTATTAAATGGCAATGAATATGCAGTGGCTTTCTATTGACTGAAGATTGGGGCACTTTTTATCAAAAAATGCTTGGGCATTTCGTAGCATTCCTCATACATACATATACATATATATATATATATATATACACATATGGGCTCTCCTAAGCTACAGCTTAGCTTATCCTAAGCTGGAATGGGGCTGGTCCTACAGATCAAACTTGATTATATCTGTTTTTTGAATGATGGAACTGAAAAATCCAGTTATGATTGGATTTATCTTGATTTTGGAGACGATCATCATAAAAAAAAAATAGCATATTCGACTTTGATTTTGTGGGACCAGCCCTGCTTCAGCTTAGGATAAGATAAGCTACAGCTTAGGAGAGCTGGCCCCATATATATATATTTATATAGGGGAACATTCATGTGCATCCATCCCTCACCATAGGGTGAGGGCACTTTCCCTTTTTTGCACATGAATCACCCTTTTGTACTTCACTCTATGTACTTGAAATCCCCCTTTTGTACTTGAAAATCTCCATTTATGGAAGCATCCCTCACCCTTTGGTGAGGGATAGATGCACTTGAATATTTCCCATATATATATATATGTATGTATATGTATTGAAATGGTTGTTTCTCTCCAAGTTGATCATATATAAATGCAAGCGGAAATGGCTATACCATGGCACAAGTGATGTTAGGATCATCATTGATTTTGGTGAATCTGCCAAGTCTTTGCAGCAGATAAGTGATGCATTAGAACTATTTCTTGTAAGTAAAAGATTTCATCGATAAAAAAAAAAAAAAGAGAAAAATGGTATAAGATTTCATCTTTTATTTTATTCTCTTCTTCCTCTGGCTGCCATTTCCAAATGAATCACTTATTCTCCTTAGATGCTATTAAAGATGTGTTGCTTGATTTATTTATTTATTTTTATTGGTAACATGACTTGAACATTCAACCTTTTGGCTGCAACAATGAAAGACCTCCGACTTTGCCACTTGTGATGCTCTGAAACTCTCTAGCCCCTTACCACCATGTAATATTGCCCATGTCACTAACTAAACTGAACTTTAGGAAACAAGTGGCTGAAGAAACCAGTGTTTATTTTGCCCTTTTTTTTGGTGTGTGTGTGTGTGTGTGAGAGAGAGAGAGAGAGAGAGAGAGAGAGAGAGAGAGAGAGAGAGAGAGAGGGTTTTTGATGTGTGTGGATTTGGGGTGAGAAGAAGACTCGTCTGAGTCGGGATTTAATATGCTGAAGAAACTGTCGAGATTGTACTTGACGGGGTGCCATTTGATGATGATGTTGGGACAAGGCCTTGATGATGATGATTGATGAGTGTTTCATTAACTGTGATTTGAGAAATATTTATTCTTTGTTCTAAATCAGATGCTGTGGAGATCTTTTTTATGTATAAAGTAAAAACTATGTGAATACATGGAGTTCAACTTGTACAGACTGATGAAAAAAATTCTACAGAAATTGATTTATAAATTATTCAGTATAGTTTCTTTGCATATTAAAGGACTGTTCATTTTCATGTTTTGTCTTAAGCTTGTGATAAGCTACCTAAAAGTTTGAGGTTTCTAGATTCTAAACCTAAATTACTATCCAATCATGCTTATATCTGCTTATAAGCAGATTAAGATACGAGGGTTACACTAATAGGGGATCTCGGGACAAGAGGGCAGTATTTGGGAGCCTAGAGAATATTTTATTTGTTTGAGTGGTATTCCTAGTGTAATCTGTCATCCTTGACATTTTATGGGTGCAGGGGGCTGGATTTCTTAGTCTAAAAATGTGCTTTCTTGACTTATTGGATCCTTGCTTAGCAGCAGTTATTATAAAGGCTGATTCTTTACTCATTAACTAAGCCTGGATTGATTAAATGGGATCATGATCTGATCCTCTTGTCATCACTTATTTTTCTTTTTGGGGTGTTTGCTGTTAGCTTTCAACTTGTACCTGCTGGGCTTCCAATTTGTGACTTAACTATAAGGAAGCGCTATCTTTCCTTGGTTTTGAAAATTCTGTTGGGGGCAGCATGAAGCAACCTTATTGCCTTCTGGATGTCTAAAAGCAGAAACCCTCAGTAGTAAAATAAAAGGGGAAAAAGAAAAAATAAAGCAAAAGCCATCCTGAATTACTATTTCTTAATTTCTTGAATTGGGTATGGAAGAATTACCTGCGTTAGTGATGCTTATGCCTCAGATAATATTTAGGGATGCAATGGATCAGGTTAATATGGGTAAACTTCCCCAACACACACCAATTTGAGCAGGTTTGGTTGCAGTTTTAATGGGGCTGGGGAGGATGGATCAGGTTAATATGGGTAAACTTCCCCAACCCACACCAATTGGAGCAGGTTTTTGATGCAGGCTCTTGGTTAGGGCTTGCGTGGAGTGCGGAAGCACTGTGTCCGCAGACACCTCAAATTATCTCCACAGAGATTTCAACAACACGAGGATGCACCTCTCCGAGGGAAAAACCTATGATTTTATTCAATAATCAAGTATGAGATTTCCATCTCTACAATGCCATATATATAGGATAAAACAAAGCTTAGAGCCTAAGAAATCTATTAAAACTAGAAAAGTAAATAAACTGGAATGCTAATCCTAATTACAATAAAATTAGGAAACTGCTAAAAAATAAAATATTCCTAAAACTATCTTGGGTGGGACCAATGGTGGCCTGTTCTGCATCAGTTTGGTTATGGTTTTTAATAGGGCTGGGGAGGGTATATGTTTATAGATGCCACTCTAAGCAATTTATGGGTAGTTGAGTCCAAGGTTACACCTGCCTTTTGAGATGGACCTGACACGCGGCCCTCCTGGAATGCAGCCGTGCCATTAGCCCCCACTGAACTTGAACCAGAACTCAGATACTTGGAGAGTGTTGCGGGTGCAGCATCCTTAGCAAAAGACAAGGTATTCCTTGGAGAGAGGGTGAATGAGGTCAACATCTTGGATTACTGAAGTACAGGCTTCCATGGATGCATGAAGACCACTACTAGTACCTTGTTTAAACATTCTTGATCATCCATTGTGCAATCTCTGAATAGTGTTCATGACCACGTGGACCATCCCTTTTGTAGGGTTTTGGTGGGAAGCTAGGATCATCCAACCAACTGATTATGGTTCAAAATATTGGCCAATATGGTTTAGGTATCAGTCAGACTTCACGATATTTAGTAATCATTGGCCTATGGGACATTCAAAGTGTTGACTGATATTATTGACCTATTTGCTGGGTTGACCTATATGTGTGGGGATGCAACTGATACAACTGATACTATCAACCTACAGGATGTTCTGAGTTTCAATACACCAATATCTTATGTGCTAACGCGATGAGACATTTCACAAAAATATGGATTATTTGGATATTTTGTTCAGAATTTGTTGAGTTAAAAATGAATGCCGATTTCAGTGATCTGTGCAATAATATTTTTGTGATCTAATATTATCACTGAGTTTGATTG
This sequence comes from Umbellularia californica, assembly GCA_028538565.1. Classification (NCBI taxonomy): domain Eukaryota; kingdom Viridiplantae; phylum Streptophyta; class Magnoliopsida; order Laurales; family Lauraceae; genus Umbellularia; species Umbellularia californica. The sequence goes on along the minus strand of JAPQWN010000008.1, from coordinate 15,344,280 downwards.
ATATAGAAACTGAAACACAATTTTGAACATGGATGATAGAGTGGGCACTGTCTGTTGACTGGGGCCTCTCTCTTCTAGTTGCTGAGCAATGAATGAAAGAGAAGAAGAAAGAGGAAGCAGAAGAAGAAAACAACGATGTAAGAAGAAAAAGGAAGGACAAATGAGGAGGAACCACATGGAAGCAGTGTTTCGTCCGAATTTTCCGAATAATTTGGTTTGGTCCCTTTACTGAACCGAACAGCCCCTTGGAAATTATTTGTTTCGAATTTCGATCCAGTTCGTCTGAATTTCAGGCTAATTTGCAGGATTTCGGCCGAATTGGCTGAAATTCTACAATTCAGCCAATTTGAGTAGATGGTCTTTAAAATAGAAAAAAAAAAAAAGAAGAAATATGAGGGGGCTGGTTGTAAATTTTTTAACTTAAAAAGTAGAAGAAGAGGAAAAAGCAGAGGCAGCAGCTGAATCTGCTGCTACTGCTCATTTTGTTCGACCGAGAAAAAGAAGCAAAGGCTGGGTCAGCTGATGGTTGCCCCATGTGTTTTTACAACTGCTGGGTAGTGGTTGGTTTTTTTTTTTTTTAATTTCATTTTTGCATTCTTGCTATTTCTCTTTAATGTTAAATTTGTTTTATTTGTTGATCTAGAAGAATAAAATAAATGTATGAAAACATATTCTTAAATTTTAATATTAATATTATATTTTTCTATATGTATTATATGTTTTTTTTTTTTTTTTAATATTTTTCGGAAACATTAATCTGAAATGTTTCACGGAAATCCTGAATCGGCTGAAATATTTTAGTTTGGAGGACAAACCGAAATGGCATCCAATACGAATTTCTCAACACTGCATGGAAGGGTTAGATTGGTTTATAACCACATAGATCCTGTCCTTGACCTAAAGAAATAAGAAAATCATGTGCAGTTGTTGGCTCTGAGTATTTGGGTTTGGAATTTCATGGGGCATTGGGGCCTGAAGCTGTCCCAAATTTAGTTTTTGCTGAGACATTGGGGACCCAAAGCACAACCTTAAATTTATTTTGGCACCACTACTGTAACTCAAATGCAGACTGAAAACACAAAGGAGTCCAAATCAAGGTTTTAAATCTCGGTGCTGGTCTTCTTTCTGCTCCAACCGAGATGAGTCGTGCTAGGACCTAAACACTCTTGTACAGCAGAACTCTATAATTCTTCCTGAGTCGTACCATTTTTTTGTTGGCAAGCATAAAAGTGTAAAAATAAAGAGGCAGCTGTCATCATGGTTTCCTAGTGTTATGTTTCAGGTGTTATCATGGTTTCCTAGTGTTATGTTTCAGGTGTTATCATGGTTTCCTAGTGCTATGTTTCAGATTATATCCATTCTGTATATACTTTTTTTATCCTGAAATGTATCTTAAGCTGATTCTCTCAATTACGTTGACTAGGGTTGCAGGCAGATCACACCATTCATTTGGTTCGTGGTTTTGCACCACCATCAGCACCGGCTAACATTGCAACTACAAATAGCGTTGAAGGTGCGGACAACTCTCCAAATGTTGCAAGGAGTGTTGGTTCCAATGAAGCTGGAGGCTTTGGTGGAGCTGGTCTTGGAGTCGCACTATTTCCTGAACTACGAGGCCTTAATGGGCTTGGTAACAGTGGAGTATCTGGTCTATTTGGACCAGGCCTTCCAGAGTTTGAACAGGTGCAGCAGCAGCTGACCCAGAACCCTAACATCATGAGAGATATAATGAACATGCCTGTCATCCAGAACCTTATGAATAACCCTGATATGATGCGTAACATGATCATGAGCAATCCTCAGATGCGTGAGATTATAGATCGCAATCCTGAACTTGCACATATACTCAATGATCCGAGCATTCTGCGTCAGACACTTGATGCGGCAAGGAATCCCGAACTGATGCGGGAGATGATGCGCAACACTGATAGGGCCATGAGCAATATCGAATCCTCACCTGAAGGATTTAACATGCTTAGGCGCATGTATGAAACTGTTCAGGAGCCATTTCTAAATGCTACAACAATGGCAGGTGACACTGGAAATAATTTGGGTTCAAACCCCTTTGCAGCACTCATAGGGAATCAAGGTGCTGGCCAGGCAAGGGATCGGTCATCGAACCCTTCAACCACTGGTTCAGAAGCAACCAATTCTCCCGTGCCCAACACTAACCCACTTCCAAACCCTTGGAGCACTGGTATGTTGACTTTATTATGTATTCTGTAGAAAGTTCTATACAACGCATTTGGGACATTTATGGCAGTAGGGCCCATGTTTTGATATTACGGATTTTCATCTGGTGGGTCTCATCACAATGGATGAAAGGACTAATCACTAATCAGAACCCCTATCTAACAATTGCTGCCATTCAATAAACACAAATTGCTGCCATCTGAGTGGCGGATCTTTTTTCATATTGAATCTGGCAGGAGGCACGCATACCAACTCTTCTACACCACTGTCTATTACTCCTGGGGATTCAAGAGCACCTAGCACTGGTGGTTTAGGTGTGTTTGGCAATCTTTCAGAGGTGGAAAGAATGCTCGGCGGCATGCAGGATTCTTCTACTCTTTATCAGGTCATGCAAAATCCTGCCATGACACAGATGATGCAAAGCCTCCTCTCCAATCCGCAGTATATGAACCAGGTAGGGTGGTAATCTATGTTGTGTTAAGTAATGATTGACTGACTTGGACTTGAGGTTGTGTCATCAATTGAAGTTTTTATTTTTCCTTGATCGGAAGCTTCTGGGTTTCAATCCCCAACTTCGAAGCATGCTGGATTCCAATCCTCAACTCAGAGAAATGTTTCAGAACCCGGATTTTATCCGTCAGATGACTTCCCCCGAGACGATGCAGGTAATACAATTTCATTAATTAAACAATAATTAAACAATCAGCGGGTGTGAATTTTCTGTATCATGTTCTTCTGCAAAATACTTGTTTGGTTTATATTTAGATCACACACATATATATATAAATATATATCTCCCCATTTCAAGAGTTACGAACATTTCTCTCTTTTCCCTCCTGCAGCAACTGTTGTCTCTACAGCAGTCACTGCTATCTCCGCTTGGACGCCAACGGCCAATGCAGTAAGTCAATGATTTCCTGCAGCTGTGTGCTACATTTACTTTTTGTCCTGATTTGGGTGTGCTGACTACCATTGTTCTTTGGTGGCATCTCTCTATGTAAACCCTTGATTTGTGCACTACGATGCACTCCACAGTCCACACAGCATACTTGGTCACAGTCCAAAAGGTTTTTCCAATAGGAAGCTCATATTTTATCCATTGTCCATTTCTGGTGTTAGGAAATCAAAATGCCCTCCACTCATACATAATCAAGATACATTGCAGCACAGAGCATGAAGTGAGTTCCATGTAAGAAATTATGTGTGGCCCACTGTGAATATGCATCATTGGCCCAATAAAGGCTGCTATTCTTGAGGTGGCCTATTTGAGAAGATGATGCATGATTAAAGACTACCTGCATTTATCTTACATATCTGGCTTCTGATGAGTAGGTCAACCTACTGCCCTTTTTGTCGTTCTTCATTAAGATGTCCTGTATCTAGTACATGGTCATGTATTTCACACTGAGCCATGCTGACGTGTGGGCCATGATGGACATCCTAGATATGCTTTCATGCCTGTATCCTTGCATTTCTCAAGAAGTCTTGGGGACTTAAGGATAAAAGGAAATGGAACTCTATTCCCGGCATCTTTACTATAGTCGGTTGCAGGCATCTTTTACCATAGTCCGTCAGTGAGGTGGGCCTTGTAGTTGGTCATTCTAAATTAATCGACACATTCGCCAATCTCAGAGTGATATCATCTTCTAAATGATACTTGGACTGGTTCTAGACTCCCATTCTCCTGTATTTGCTTACAAGAATTTAGTCATTATGGTTTTATTTACAGAGAGTAGCCTTTTCTCTTGCAGGCAACCGGGCCAGACTGGTGGTGGTACGACAGGTATCAGTTTGAATAACTTGAATCAAATCTATCATTTTCTAGGTGTTCTGTGAATTATCTAATGCTCTTTTTAATGATAGGTGCTCCCAACAATACGGGGTTGGAGTTATTGATGAACATGTTTGGTGGGCTCGGGTCTGGTGGGCTCAATGTTCCCAACACATCTAATGGTTAGCTGGCACCCAAAATCTTATGCTTATCCTACTATGTCCACTGTCATACTATCTTTTGTCTTTCCATTAAAAAGGTATTTCTTTATTCTTGTAGTGCCACCTGAGGAACTTTATGCGACTCAGCTGTCACAACTCCAAGAAATGGGTTTTTTTGACACCCAAGAAAATATACGTGCTCTGAGTGCCACTGCCGGGAATGTGCATGCAGCAGTCGAACGCCTCTTGCGGAACTTTGGTCAGTAGATGTTTGTCCGATAGTCCTCTGTATTCCATATCTATTCCCTATAGCTCACATGCCTACCTGTAAGACTAGTTGGTTCCCTCCTATGTCTTTTAACATTATTTGATGAAACATGCGCACCTCGGGCCTCCATTTTGGGATTAAATAAGTGCATAATATTGTAAGGGCTGCTGAACTATTGGGTTAGGTATGAATTGTTGGGAGTTTGGCTCTCCATTGAGAGATGTGAAGACACTCATCTTTGTACATACACATTAGTCTTGGATTAGTCTTGTGAATTGTTTGCCAAAATTTTACTCTCTTGGAGTTTATAGCTATATGCTTTTACCAATTTCTTAAGCACTTGGGGTTTATAGTTATAATTTCATTCTTTTTCCTTCTATTTGTTTTGTTCTTTATTTTATTTGTTTTTATTTTTCGAGTTTCTCTTCTCTGTCATTTTTTTTTGGAAACATATTGGCTGATTGATGATGGCAATTATAAGTAGGCTGGGAGAAACTGAAAATGGTGGGTGGAATACCACAAACCGTATACAATTCCGATATTTGTCTGAACATGTAACCATCTTTATAACTGCGTGGGATCTTGAAAAGGCCACAACCAGGTTAGACTATCTTTCCTCCAAGCATGCGTCTTGGCCTTCAGGTTTGACTGAAAATGAAAGGAAAAGCATCCCGTCCTACCTGAGGTCCTGGGAATTTGGTAATTAGCCCATAATTTGAAGACATAATCAGCTATGATTGTAGATTGATATTAGTACAAACCACTACATTTTTATTCAGAAATGTTGCAGAGAAGCATACATTATGCAAATTAGTCAGAAATCACTAAGCTCAATATACATTAAACATGCAGAAAATATTCAAAATTAACGTTACAAACACAAAGCCAGGAAGTTTTCTTTTGGAATGGAACTTTCCATTTAATAATCACAGAAGGCCTTCTGAATATTCTGTCTTCAAAGTTTAAAATCAACTTGTCTGTGTTCGACTCCGTGAACACTAGTTCACCATGCCAGCCAACGAGTTATTTTTCTTGTACTTCCAATGACTTCAGAAAGTTGTGTTTCCAACAACCGTTTGATTGTATGATCTGTGAATCCTATCTTACTGTTTTCACATTGGAAGCAAATCGTCCTTAGCTCCATTGTGTATGGACCGGCAGAAGAGACACAGGTGCTCGTTCACATTTTATGTAGAGATTCTGACTGTTCCATGAGGTCAGCCCTTCTGCAATAGAAGTCACCAATCAAATGATGGTGATGAAGTGGGGATGATTGGATCGTTTCTGTTCCTGTGCGTGTTCTGTTCTTCATGTACCCTACTTAATTCTCACTGAAATGGTTACCATGCTAGATTGAGAACCGGCTACATCAAACCATCCAATCCATCTATCTGATAAACTTCGTCCTGTGTGCGACTGGGGGTTCTGTTAAAGTGGACTTATTCTTGTGCTAGATAATAAAAAAAGCAGGTCCCTATGATTCTCAGAAAGGGATTTCGCACTGCCTATATTAACTCTGGTACTAACCAGATGTTAACTTTCCAAAAAAGAAAGAAAGAAAAACTGAGCTAAAGCTATGGGTGAGGATATTGGGTGGTCTTCATATGCATCCATCCCTCACCATTTTTGGTGAGGGACACCCATTTTGGGTGTGTTTCAAGTACAAGAGAAGTACAAGAGGGGTACTTTGTACCTCCCTCTTGTACTTGAAACACCCCCAAAAGGGGTGTCCCTCACCAAAAATGGTGAGGGATGGATGCATATGAATATCCCCCGAGGATATTATGCTCCCAATGCGACATAATTCTATGATGAGAAGAAACTACTGGAAGATGATAAGATGTCTCTCACAATAGCATTAGCAAACCAGTCCATTTCTCCTTTCTTTGCATTTTCACTTCTTTGTAGCGTTGCTCTCAAGGGCTGGCCAGCCCAGGCTCGACCTGGGCCCACCCCACATTGGGACGGGCTTGTATCTAAAACTTTGGCCTATTTAATATATGGGTCGGGCTTGGATTAAGTGATAGAAAATCCAAAGCCTGGTCCTGCCCAACTAACAAAATGGGCGAGCTCAGGCTAGCAATTAAGGTGTGTGTCAAGCTAGGGCTGGATAGGGGCTTCTGTTTCCAAGGCCTCCAGGCTTGGATAAGCCTCAGCCTGGTACGGCTCGGCCCATCAACACCCCTAACAACGCCCTTCAGTAGTTCTCCATTCTAAAGAGCATGCCAACGGCTTCAAAATAAGTACTGTTTTTGGAAATCCAATTCAAGGAGTTTCCCCAACAAAATCTTACTAAGATACTCCTGGGTTCGCATGAGGAATATTAATGACCATTAGGTCAACTAAGAGATTAGTAACTACTTGGAATCTATCAGTATTATTTCTTGTAAACTAATTATATAATTTGCTTTGTCCTACTGAGAACAGTTCTTACGGATTCATCATGAGAGCTTTCTATGGGGCCCATTTGTGGGTCCTATCTAGGGATGGGACTAGAGGGGATGGAAAGATCTATATGGAACCACCCCTACCCTAAGTATCAAGCTTGACTCCAATATCATGCCCCTAACCCCTTCATCCGTGGCCATGAGTTTAAAGGCTTCATATTACAATAAGCTCAACCATTCATCCAACGGTCGAGTCCATTTAAGTGGGTGCCAAACCTTGGGATTAATGATTACAGAAGATCGAGTCCATTTAGATGGGTACCAAACCTTGAGATTAGTGACTACCGAGGGCCTAAGGGGGTTGGTTTTAAACGGTTTCGACTAGTTGCTAGGTGGGCCCCATCAATAGTCCTCACGGAAGCAAATATTTCCCTTATATAATAACCTTATCCATTTAGCAATAAAACCTCTTATACTTTCATTTGGTGCCATTTGTCTTGTGATTGTAATTGAATCCTTGTTTGCTTTTAATCAATGCACATCAAAGTCACGGGGGATAAATTACTTCAAAGAAGCCACTAGTATAACAATCCATGCTTAGCACAGTATGTCTATCCATTAAAAACTAAATATTCATATATTAAAAAGGTTATGAGGAATACCTCTTTTGATGGAAGAAGCCATTGAGCAAGTTGCATTAATGGAAATAGAAAAACTGGGCAGAAAGGGAGTATTAGAGCATCTCCAACAGATACTTCATTTCTCCATATGCCTTTTTAAAAAACAAAGGCTTATGTGGCAAAAGTAGCATATGGAAATTTGGCATCTCACTTGGACAACTCTAAGAGAGATGTCAAATTATTATTTTATTAATTTTTCATTTAATCCTCATTTGCTTTATTACATATAGCTTACTTATATTTAATGTACGATTTAAATGTTATTAAAGTAATAAATTATTAAAAAATAAAAAATGCACAAATTGTACTTGAAACCCATTTTTCATTGAAAAGGTAAAATCAAATTACATAATATTATAGTCAATCACAAGCTTCTTCATATTGACCTTGGAAATGCCACAGGTGCTCCACCAGATCGGCTTGGAGTTGAGAATGTGTTCTCTTGTCATGAATATGCAAGTGGTTTTGAATGAAATCCTGAAATTCTGCAGTGTGGTCATGTGACACAGGAAGGTGACTGCATTCACCCTCTCGTGCATTGTAATTGGGTGGAAGACTTTGATCGCGTTCATCTTCGATAATCATGTTATGCATTATGATGCATGCCTTCATTATATGCTGAAGTGTTTGACGATCCCAGAAACGAACAGGCCCACGAACAATTACAAAACGTGCCTGTAGCACTCCAAACGCACGCTCCACATCCTTCCTTGCGGACTCTTGAGCTGCAGCAAAGTTTGTGGCCTTTGGCACGTTAGGACATGAAATTGTTTTGACAAATATCGCCCACGGTAGATATATGCCATTAGCAAGATAGTAGCCAGTTGTATGTTCATGACCATTGATTTAGTAGTTGGCGGAAGGAGCTCGGCCTTCAGCGAGGTCGGTAAATATAGGAGATCGATCCAACACATTGATATCATTGTGCGATCCCGGTAGTCCAAAAAAAGCATGCCAAATCCAAAGATCATACGATGCCATGGCTTCAAAAATCAAAGAAGGCTCGCGGTGGTTTCCACGGGCATACATGCCTTTCCACGCAACTAGACAGTTCTTCCACTTCCAGTGCATACAGTCTATGCTACCCAGCATCCCAGGAAACCTGCGTCTCTCACTTTCTGATAACAATCTATAAATGTCAGCATTATTTGGTGTTCTCAAATATTTGTTGCCAAAAACAACAATGATCGCTTGAACAAACTTTTTCAATGATTCTATAGAGGTACTTTCAACGATCCTAACGTAATCGTCCACAGCATCTGCTACAACTCCATAAGCAAGCATCCTCATTGCAGCTGTGACATTCTGAAGAGCTGATAAACCAAGACTGCCTGCACAGTTTCTTTTTTGTTGAAAGTATGGGTCATGCGCCTCCACCGCATTTACAATTCGAAGAAAAAGAGGTTTGCGCATTCGAAACCTCCTACGAAATTGAGAGGGAGTGTAGACTGGGTTTTCACTAAAGTAGTCATTGTAAAGCCTGTGATGTCCTGAGATTCGCCCTCTGTGGATGACTGCGTGACCTTAAATAGAACCACGATGCACTCTCGTTCTCCTTTGTAAGTTTTCTCTTTCTTCTTCCAAAGCAGCCCTACACAACATTTGTAACTCTTCATTCGAATCGGAATTTATGACGGTATGCCATAGGTCATCCGTCGTGTCAGAAGAGGAATCAGTATAATTTTAAGACATCACCGAATTGATGAACCAAAGATTTTCTTATTTTGAGATGAAGAGAAGTAAGAAGTTTGGGTGTAAGGATTTTTTCCAGAATGGTTTATATATATGAAATATTCCAACAGCTAGTTATCTCCAACGGCTATAAAACGGTTAGTTTTTTCCAACGGCTAGTTTTCTCCAACGGCTGAAACACTCATAATTGAGAGAATTGAGAATCCATAGTGTGGATGAGGAAAAAAAGGGACTTGAAACACTCATAATTTATAGACATTCAATCTCCAAGAGATTCTTAAATTATCACAATTTAAATTACCCATTTAAATTAAAAAAAGTCCAAAAAAAAAAAAGCTATAAAAATGGTCGTGGAACGTTCACTGAGTACTTGAAACGGCCACTGACACATATTATCACATCCCAGTCCCGAATCACCCTGGCCTAGGGCAATCCCCGAGGTGGAACACACGTACTCCCGTGTGATTGTACCTGTCGCGAGTCAAATACAAGCACACGAAGGAGAAAAATATTCCACTCGTGAGTCGAACTCACTGAAAACTATCAATCAACAGTTTATATAGCAGAAGCTTATATTAAATGATAATCATAACCCTGCACAATCCCATATATATAACATTCAAGTTTAAAAACAAAAGAATTTATACATTGACATACAATGTTTGTATAAAAGAAGTTCTATACATCATACCAAAATACATAACAAAATGAATTAAATTAAGCGTGACCCAACAAAAACACTAGTCACACTTCTACTATGTTCTCAAAAAGTTCTTAACGCTCTCCGTATTGAGGAGTCTCTACATGGGCCCTACTCTGGGCCACTCCTCTAAACCTGAAGGTACCTCTTGGGTAACCTTCTCTCCCTCCGTGGTCTCTGCTGGACCGGGAGCTGCATCTGTGCCTGTGACACCAAGAGTAGTATCTCAATACAACGATTAGCAAGCATAATAGTAAACAGGAATACGATGAAGTTTTTGAAGATAATTAGACTTTGAGAATAATAATGAGACGAGTAAAAGAGAAATCAAACAATCCATTTTCATGAGTAAATCCTATATGTAATTTCTTTTAAAATCATTAAAGAAAATACAAATACAAGAATTGGCAACTACATAAAGCTCATCCTCTCATTGAGAGCAAATCGTGTTGGGATGTCACTAGGGGTCCGGCTAAAGATCCTCCTAGCTACCCGGGTCCTGGAGTTCCGGTGCTTCAGTCTGTCAACTGCGCAGCGACGTTCAATACTAAACCAGGATTTAACCCCGTCGGGTATCGTCCGGTCTAAGCTAAGTAGTGCCGATTTAATCAAATCGAATAACTTTTCAAATATTTAGACATTCACTCAACTCAATTGCTTTATTCATATCAATGTCAAATAATGTATAACAACTTTTGGAGGAACAAAAGGGGTAATTCAATAGATGAACATATTGTATCAATATGACAATTTATTGAATAATTGATGCAAATAAAAATGCTCATTTTCAATATCCAATTCAAATGTTTCATGACAATAAACAATTAATACTAATTTATCATTCATAGAACCTACTATTATCCAATACAAGATTAATTTAAAGAATCAACATATTACTATTTACTTAGTGTCACTTACGATGATATTATGTTGAATTTCTAAATTAATCTTCATGGCTTAATAACAGATTAATGATTTCCTTTGGGCCTAATTAGGAGGTTAATTGATCCAATTCTAAGACATAAATTAGATGAAACCTAAGTTCCTATGGTAAGGGGGTGTACATCCTAATGATCCATTTGGGAGTGATTAGGAGGGTTAATTATGGACTAGGAGTGATAATTTCACTCATCGAAGGGTTTAAAGAAGCCTGCAAACAGCTTCAGGTTCGCTCGAGCGGACCACAAACAGAGAGTTAATCGTACGAGCGCACCCCTTTGGTCGCCCTAGCTGAATTCCAATATCAAGTCCACTCGAGCGGACCCATGTTCGCTCGAGCGAACTGTCCAGAAATCTTGTTTCGGGATTTCTTCCTTTCTTCCCTTCCCATTCATTCCCAACTCCTTTCTACCATTAACACCTGCAAATGTAGAGCCTCCATGCTCCCTTACATGTCCTTACACTCTTCCATTCCATTCATTAACCCATAATTTCAACAATAAAATCCAAAAATACATATAATAAATCATGAAAACTTGATTGATGCAAATCAACACATTTACACAACATGTATAACATGTTTAGAGTCTATACTTGCCTCCAAGCAAACTTCCAAACTTTTACTTCACAAATCTTAGCCCAAGTGATGAAAACCCCAAATATACAAACCCTAATCATAGAAAAACATAGAATATTGATGAGGATGCAATGCATACATGAGGATGGGTCTATTTGTCTCTAAAATACTCAAAATCATGGTTATAGGGTTTTGTTACCCACCTCTAAAAGAGATTTCGAAATTGAGAGGAAATAGAGAGAGTTGGAGAATGCCTCTTGTCACAAGCTGAAGGAAATGGAGAAGATAGAGAAGAGGATGATTCACACTCCACTCTTCAAGCTTATGCAACAATCCCTTGGTGATTGAGTGAGGAGAGTGAGTAGAGGAGAAGGGTAAGGAGAGTTGTAGGAATAAGAAGAATGAAATGAATGAAGGGGAGAGGGTTTTATGTCTTATATATGAGGTAAGATTGGACTTTTTGCAATTCAGCCCATTAGTTAGGAACATTTCCAGATTAAGTCAATTGAGAGTCCACTTTCTCAATGAGTGGTCAAATGAGGTCAAGCCTATTATGAAAGTTGATGGAATCGACGAAATACACGCGTTAGTTATATAATGACGTGCAAATGATGCAATTTATGAAATCAAGAATTACGAAAAAGCCCTTAATTACATTAAACCGAGTCAAATCGGTGTCAACTCATCTCTTTAGGGTTCAAAACTCACCCAACCCAACTCAAATACATTAATCAATACTAATTTATCATAATTAGAAGTCAAGCATAATTAATTTGGCTAATACTCAATTAATTAGCAATGAGCAAGGTTAATTAAGCTTGGGGTGAAAATATCCCCAACGACTTCAAAATGCAACAGCTACAACATCACTATTCATTAGGACATTTGTATTATTTTATTAAGAAAAACTATTTGAAGTTTCCTCTTTGGTATGCCAAATTTGGCATACCAAACGGCATGTCAAAAGCCACGTGGAAATGGTACGTCTGTTGGAGACAAACTCCACCACCATTTATGACCGTTTGTGGCTGATGTGTAGAAATGCAGTACCTGTTGGAGGTGCTCTTAGAGATGGAGGTGGAACAAGATATTTTGTAAAAAAAGGAAGAAGTAGAAAAGTGGAGAGTAGTGGGTGGTTTCATGAGGTAAAGTATGAGTAGGTAGTTATAGGGAGAGAATTGCAAAATATTTTAATAAACATGGGTAACTGTCGGTCAAATTACATCTGGCCATCAAAATTAAAGCCAAAATCCTAGGCTTTAATATATTATAACTAGCCTAATAACCCGTGCTCAGCACGGATATAGCCAACATTGCAATTTAAATACTCATGCATTAAAAAAAATCGTAGTTTTTAAAAAGAAAGCAAAAGAAGAAACAAAGGTGATGAGTACATGTTTATGTAATCCAAGAGCTAGTGGCGTAGAAAGAAAATAGGAGAATTGGAGTAGAAAGGGTATGATGATTGGAGTAGAAAGGGAATGGTAGAACTTGGATGAAAGCATAGCTAATGCAAAGGTAAGAAGAAGAAGAAGAATAAAGTAGAGAGTAGATAAGTTGTTTTGATAAAGAAATAAAGTAGGTAGTTATATAAGATAGCCAGGAGTGGGAGAGAACATGCAAGATCTTGGATAAAAAAAAAAAAAAAAACAGTGTAACTTCCAATAAAAATTATAATCGATAATCACAATTGGATCTAATTCCTCCTATTAATATAGTATAACCAACACAATAACCCATGCTAAGCACGGGCATGTTCACCAGCACATGCAAAATACATTCTATGATCCATTAGAAAAATAATTAAATAATACAAAATCATTTTCAAATACTTATTGACAATGATTTGGTTTAAATAGACCATAAATCTTAAAAAGAGAATAAGATAAGAGAAGATTATGAGAGTACCTCTTTTCTCAATCCAAGAATCTTTAGAGTAGAAATGGGTTAGGAGAAGTAGAGTAGGAAGAAAAAAGGAGAAATAGATTTGGGATGAAAACGAAGTTGTTGCAAAGAGGGAAAAATGGGAAGAAGACTTGAATGGTTACAAAACAATTATATGTTGGAAGTGGGAGGAAAAAGTGTGTTAGCTATAGAACATGGGAAATAACTTTCAGTCAAGATCAGCAGTTGCAGTCAAAATCAAAGTTAAGACCCTTGGCTGTAATATATTATAATTTTAAAAAGAGAATAAAATAAGAGAAGATTATGAGAGTCCTCTTTTCTCAATCCAAGAATCCGTAGAGTAGAAATGGGTTAGGAGAAGTGGAGTAGGAAGAAAAGATGAGAATTAGATTTGAGATGAAAATGAAGTTGTTGAAAATAGGGAAAAGTGGGAAGAAGACTTGAATGGTTACGAAACAATTACATGTTGGAAGTGGGAGAAAAAAGTGAGTTAGTTATAGAACATGAAATTTTTTTTGGGTTAAAATTAGCAATTGTAGTAAAAATTAAAGCCAAAACCCATGGCTTTAATATATTATAATTACGTGCATCCAAACATTTCCAAAAAGCCAACACACTCATGGTTGAGTGGTGTCGGCACGTAAGTATTACACATCGATCCCTGGGCCTTCAAGTTGATACTATCACTCCTGGCCAGTAGGCCAACCTAGCAAAAGAAAAAGAAAAAAACAATAGCAGAAATAATTTAAGAAAATGGCTATGCTCATATATTGGATTATATAGACTCAATATAATTGGCCAAGAGTGGGGCAAACTACATCGACATTATATATAGATGCTTAATATCATCACAACAAACAAAAAATCGCCTCTTACGGCATTAAAAAAATCTTGTCTCTTTTCTTAAATATTTATGCAATTTGAAAAGTTAGAAAAAAAGATTGATTTCCTTTCTACTTATGAAGGTGAATCTCCTAATAACCACTTCAAATTCCAAGTAGAATAGAAAATCTAGCATACTTGTACAAAAAATGTTCATGATAAGAGTCAAGTAGGCACAGATCGATTGACGAGGGTTGTTTGTTGGAACTTCTCCTTTTTCTTTTTCAAATCATGCAATTTAAATAATTATTAGAAATATCATCGTCATAGTCTTATGGCATTAACATGGGGTCAGCCCTCATAAATTATTTTTATTTAAAGTCTCATTCTAGTTGTGATCGATTATCATCAGCATCCAAGGATCATCTTTTTTCTTTTTGGTACAAGATCATGGATCATCTTAGAATTTAGTTGAGAAAGACACATCTTATAAATGAAAATAAAATGTCATGCTCTCATGTGAGGACTTTGGAAAGAATAACCCCAAAGAAAAGAAAACTTTGGGCTATTAGCTTGCACTTATTTACATATGTAAATGATTCAATTGTGAAATCGCTACACATCATCACGTTAGTTTGCACTCATTTTCGATGTCTAATAAGACCATTTTCATATCTAAATAGGTCTGAAATAGTTTTACATCTCCCACTTGCAAAAGGCATTAGTTCATATTTTTTCACACATTTATTGAATTTGGTTATTATGCAATTGGTCACAAAACTCAAACTCCAAGACCCGTTTTTATTTTCTTCATTTATGTGGGTCTCGTATTTGTAATCCAAGCCGTTCAATTTGTTAAATGAACTAATAAACCTCAAGACTTTCAAGCCGATTGTCTTAAATACTCATAGATTTTTCTGTAATTAGTGAAAAAGTCCAAAAAACTTTTAATCCATGCTATGATTTCTTGCACTTTTTAAGGCACCCAATTCATGATCCGAATTACTCAATATTCCCATATTAATGATAAACATCAAGACATTTAGTTTCATATATTAAATCCAGATGTATTTTGAGAAATTTGTGAAAGCATCTGAAATATTCATAACATTACATCTAAAATTGTTTGTTGTAAAGATGGTGAATTTTGAAAATATGGTGATGCGTTTCACATGTATAACATTTAGATATGTAACACCCATTCCCCATCCCACATAAAAAAGACAAACGACTTGTTATGATTGTAGGCCTTGTATGCCTGAATGTGCACAAAGGACAAACCTAATGAGCAATAGTAAGTTTATTACAATAACTAGCCACATGTAAACGAATGTGCAAAAAGTTAGATTTACAAACAAATTTGAGTGGAGCAACAAAGTTCTCTAGTTTTGAAGAATCCTTGGTCCAACCAAATGATAAGAATTGTCCTATGTAGGCCCCTGCCCAATAAGACAAGCATTATTGTTATATTCAATCTTTAGTTAAATGGACTGAAATACTACTTTCATGAATATTTTTTTTTTTTTTGATAAAAATCAAAATGCTAGGGTTTTTTTTTTTTTTTTTTTTTTTTGTAACCATATTTATCTAAGAGATTTTATTCAATAAGAAAAGGTAATAAAAAAAGAATTATATATATTAAAGCAATAGGGAGGTGGGTTGTGGAGGGTGTCACGTCAGCGCTCTGAAACCTCACGATGCCACATAAGGGCTCTCACGGACGCCATGTGGCTTCACGGCTGATTTTGAAAATATGTTTTTTAGTTAACTTAAATCACAATGAATCTATCATTATTCCCTCCCTTTAAGTTCCCTAAAATCTCTCATACAAATAGGAAAAAAAATCTCTCCATATTGTCTCCACAATATCCTCTCCAAAAATCTCTTCATATTATTTAGATATCAATGAGTGCGAAACTTAATACAACCAAGTGGTGTTCCTTGAATGAAACTTGGGTTGATTATTTAAAAAAGTATTATAATTTTGTAATACTATAGATTTTATAAAGGGCCTACCCATGGATTTATAATATCACCTTCATAGTAACATTGAGACTTATGAAAAATATGTTGGTGGGTCCCTCTCATAAAGTTCCATGAGCAAAAACTACAAGGGTGGGCTTAAGTCTGATTTAAGTAAAACTTGGCCCCACAATAAACTTGCATTGCTTCATGGAACATTAAAATCTTATTAGCAGGTCCTCAATGATAGGCTTAATTTTGATTAAAGTGAAACTTGGCCCCACAATGAATTTATGATAGTGATTTAATGGCCACATTAAAATTTCATGAGTGGGTCCTCTTATAAAATTCTAAAGTTCGAAACAATGTGTTGGTGGGTTTAAGTGTAATTGAGGTGAAGCTTGGCCCCATTAATAGATTTTATGGGTGGACCCAAAAATCCGGCCCTTGATGATTAATAGTAGAGTTATTCTGTTAATTAACTTTTATTAATAATATTCCCCTGAAAACACCAAAGATGTTTTCTTGGCTCAGGCTTAGCACGGGCCTTTATAACTGATTTATATTTTATCAATAATATTTTAAAGAAAATACTAATTTTAATTGTTGCTAGTAATTATTAAATATTTAATATATAAATAGGCCAAGCAACTGATGTGGCTTAAGGAGAAACCGATGTCATTTTTCTTATTATAATGTGTATTTAGTATACTATTTGATTCAATCCTAAATCGCTAACTGTGTAACATCTTATTCCAGCTAATGTACCCTCTCAATTGCTTTCTTGGAACAAGATTAGCCGGCATAAGATTTTACACAGTTGGCGATATAAGATTGGATAAAACGGTATCTCCCTATTTATATGAAACATGGCATTCAGACTCCACTATTTAAGGACATATTTGATTAATTGATTAAGGAGATATATTATAGGGTTTATTAAGGAGAGTTATGATAGGGGAGAGGGGAAACTTACCTTCTCATTTAATCTCATTTAAAAACCTACATCAAACAGTGTAACTTAGAGGCCAAGGCAGTTTTGAGGCCAACTTCAATTGATATCAATGTGGTCAACATTAGATGAAATGGTCAAAATCAATTGAGGTCGATCTCAATTGAAACATGTGCTTTCATATAAAATAAAATAATAGAAAATCTTACAAAAAAAATCCTTAAACTAAGAGGAAAACGATTGCGTGCCCAAATACTTCATAATGACGTCAATGGGCTAAGCCACTTATTAATTTATATTTATGAAAAATTTTCCACCATTCCACGGTATCGAAGGTTATTCCGTGATATCACAATTGTCAATTATTTCGTGATAGCGTGGAATGTAAGCCCAATACTATCATTATGAAGTGTTTGGACCTCCTATTATTTTTCTCAAATTGAATGATTTTCTTAAAACAGCCTTATATAATACTATATTTATAATAATATAATTATCATATTATAAATACATGCTATACACTTGAGTGTGCACTATTGTTTAGGCGTGGACTCAACCAAATCTGAACCTGATTATTAACTGGTCCAAAATGTTGAGCCTTACCTTATCCAGTTTTGGATGGTCCCTAAAGAAGGGTGGTCGGATTTCCCTTAAGAGAACTTTCAGGGGTCCACTGACAGCTTAACATGATATCATCCCAATCTCATATGGTATTGAACACTCATCTGGCCCTTTTTATACTCACAATACTATGGTCAGGGTTGGGTGAGAAATCTGACTTTGAGAATTTTTGTCTCAAGAAGAAAAACAAAATTATTATATATTCCCAAAAAAAATTATCTTAAAAATAATGCAAAAACTAAATTATTCCGTCCTTGGCCGTTGGAGAGTTGGTTACAAAGATATGTGATATCCGTGGGTGCATGAGTTTAAATTTCTTGTAAAATTAAATAAATGCAATTAAAACTAACCCAAATGTTGTTAAAACATATTTTTATAAATTCTTCTCATCTTCCCATTTTAATTCCGTTTTTTCCTCGCAATTCCCTTACAACAATTCCAGTTTTGGGAATAGTCTAAAAATATTATCAAATTGTAAAAATTATCATTTCAAGTAAATATTGTAATATTAGTATGGCATTTCTGCAATATCATGGATATTTGTGACAGCAGGAATGTGACATTTCTAAAATATCATGGATATTTGTGACAGCAGGACATCCAAGTACGTGAAGATTGGATGTAACCAAGTGATACATCACAATCTGTTGTGAGTGGGATCCAGGTCTGCAGATCAGTCTCTTCTTTTTTTTTTTTGTCCTTTGTTTTGGATTTCAAAACAATTGAGAAGACTTTTAGAGGGTCAGAATTCTTGAACCAGGAACTGGGGCCACTGCAACTTGCACCATTATTTTGACATTGTATAAAAAAGAACGGTCACTGTTGAATATCAAGACTCAAGAATGAGAAATATATAGATGGGGGATTTTAGCAGTCCTGAATCCTGATCCTCTGTTATGAACAGTTTCTTCAGTCTCAAATTGTCCACTTGTGTGAGTAGTGTTCATTTTTTCCAACAATGGTCCCAACAACAGACTGGAGACACACACAGACAAAAATCTGAAATTTCCACATTTATGGATGACTATTGACTAGTCTGTGTTTTTCTTAAAAAAAAAAAATAAAAAAATAGAGGCAATGCCTTTTTTTCTTTTTAGGAAGAATTGGTTAGGCTCTCTCTAGCTACTAAAGATCATGGCTTTAAAACCCAGTAAAAATAAAGTTGTATCACCTAAAAAGGGCCCGTTTGGTAAATTTACTTGTAAAATAAAGTGCAGTAAAGCATTAAATGAAGAGAATAAAATATAATGAGGTTATAGCGCATTTTGTTTTTAGCTGTTTGGTATGAAATCTTTTTTACTTTTTATAAAGAAAAGTGGAGCTTTCTTTTATTCTTTTAGTAGAGAAAGGAGGTAAACTTTTTTTTTTTTTTAAATGAAGAGAATTTTGAATTAAAGTGCTACTGATGTGACCCCTTGTCCAATATTAGATATCTTGAAGCCAAACCTAAAAGTAGTGGAGTAAAAGAATCTCCTCGGGTGAGGCTCGTGAGGATAGTAGATCTAGGGTGAGGTGAGAAAGCCCTAGGTGAAGAAAATGAATCTTGGTAACAATTCTTCCTACTTACTCATTCTTCGGGCTCTCAAACAATTCATCAATCTATAAGAATTAAATTGCAATATTCAAGGGCCCAAATTCAACTGGGTCAAAGCCCTCGCTTTCAGAAATCCCAACATTATAGATAATATAATGGCAACGCTCGGAATGGAAATCCTCTACGTATAAAGTTACTGTGATACACATCCAAAATCCACATTTCAAAGACGTCATGCTTAAGTAAACTCTTAGGTATATTTTGTCAATTTTCTTCTTTCTTTAAATTCTGTATTTTTTCTTTTTTTGGTTAAACTAACTAACGAGTTTAGAAGGATTGATGGTTTGATCATTTGATTCACGTAATTCAATAAGAGGACAAGAGCCCATGGCACCATGAAAGGTGGTCGCTATTGTAACGTCGAGGTTTTACATTCGAATTATGCTACCAATAAATAAATTATTCGATATGTATTTTTTTCTAGTGTCACTCCAACGACCCAACCTAGGGGTTTGGCACTCAAGAGAGCCCATACAAGTGGGAAGAGGAAGCCCACACAAGTGGGAAGGATAGTCCATACATGTGGGAAGGGTGGTATATCCTTGGGTGAGTCAAGTGACATGCATGCAAGGTTGCCAACAAATTAAGCAACCCCTTGTTGACGGATATAATACTTTAAAGCTGTGATACTTATCATCCCTGGCTGTAGCTCGGGATGCAAATGGGGCTGATTCCATCGGAACCATGGTGGATCAGAACCATGATCCATCTATATAGATCTAATTTCAGACTCGAATCCAGTGTATAGAACATATGTGTTGGATCTGTATTCAACATCAACTTAAAAAAAAAAAAAATTCCAATTTCACATCCAAAGATCAAATAAGATGCAAAGTCCATTAGTATTTTTGACAAAAGAGACTCAAAATAACTATCGTAAATATACTGATAAAAAAAGGATTTTGTAAATATAAAAGCAAAAATATTAGATGATATATGACTAAAGTTAAAGTAGATGCTAACAAATGAATATAATTTAAGCTACATAGGCCCCTAAAAGTCTTAGGTCCATATCCACGGGTTAGAACATATAAGGATTCGGTTCTGCATCCGAATGTTCCAAAATTTAAATGTATGGATCTGGACCCGGACCCGGACCCGAATTTACCCTGAACCCAAAAGTCAATTTTATACTCATTTTATTAGGAACCCAAGAGACTTCATAGTTCATATCCTCAGATGAGGGGATACCCATTTGGAAACCTGCTTGTTAACTCAATTTTCCGGGATTCTAGGTTCTCCATTCATCATAAAAGGGAAAACAAATGAAAGAGAGAAAAGAGTGGTTGGAAATTGGAATCCTCAATCATTGTCCTTGAATACCCATTTCCTCATTTTTACCCTTGGCTTCTTCTACCCTTACACCTTTTTACAAATCTTTTATAGCACACCTACTACCTACCCAGCTCCCACTCCAGCCAAGTGCACATCAGAAGAAAGTCACACCCTGAGTCCCAAGACATGCTTTTCATCGTCAGTAAGTGGGTATCAGTATCAAACACAGTCTTGCCCTTTTTTCTAGGGAATATGCCACAGAATTCTATGTGAGACAGCCTGTGGCCCACTTGGTTGAATGCAAATTAGTGGGGTTTTTTCTGTTTTTCTTTGGGTCATTGATCCAATACCCCAGTGATACCTACCCACTGCAAGGGACTGATGCTTGGGTGGATGTATTTTTTTTTTTGATCGGTAACGGTAACAATATATTAAAAACTTAAGAAAAGTACAATAAAGATGGAAAGAAAAAACATGCGAAGGTATTAGAGCTAAATACCAACACAAAACAACAAATTACAAAGGAGCAAGCAAAGCTATCTCTCTTTCAACCCCCAACTTAGCCAAAGCATCCGCCATGCCATTCCCCGACCGAAGCACATGATGAAACTCAACATTCAAAGATGATGATAAAGTCTTGATTTCATTGAAAAGAAATTGAAATTTCCATGGACCCTTCTCCAAACAAGACATCCAAGAAATCGCATTTAAGGAATCACTTTCCACCACTATGCTATGAAAATTATTTGAGACACATATCCTTAGAGCTTCCAATATAGCTAACACTTCCGCTTCATTAGAATCTTTGATACTTATATACTTTGAGAACATAAACAATACCTCTCCCTTGTAATTCCTCAAGATGCCACCTATACCTGCAGGACCTGGATTTCCTCTTGCCGCACCATCAACATTAAATTTAAGAACATTAGGAGGAGGGGGAGACCAAGTGACTAAATGTTTCTTCTTAACATATCTGCTTCCTAAGCAAGCTTCCCAATTACTTAAGATATAATCCAAGGTCAAGTGCTCTAACTCTTTTTTGATACTTGCCCATTTAGCTATTTTGAGAACAATCATAAAAACAATATCCTCTCTGTCCTTTGACTTGCCATTGAAGATTCTATTGTTTCTTTCCTTCCAAATCGACCAAAGAATAGAGAAAGGAATCAACCTCCATAAGATTAAGCCCACCCCTTTAAAAGGACCCAACCTCCAAGCCTCTATCAATTCACTCAAAGCCCTTGGCAAACACCATGAAATTCCACATTTTTTGAAAAAAAATTGCCAAATGTAAGAGGCAAACTCACAATGCAAGAATAAGTGGTTGATAGATTCTTCTTCCTTACCACAAAAGACACAAGTGTCTGAAATGGCTTCAGACATTATCCTTCGTTTTCTTAGATTGTCCACCGTTGAAATCTTTCCTGCAACTGCCAACCAAAGGAAGACCTCAACCCTTGGTGGGGCCAAACCACACCAAACTTGAGATAGATGAGAATGATTCCCCAAGACTGTGGAAGAAACACCATAGAAAGATCTAACAGAAAAACTCCCTGAAGGACAGGGCTTCCAAATGCGTATGTCTTCCTCACCCCTGCAAATAAAGACGTTAGCAAGAATGCTTAACAAGGACTCATACTCCGAAACCTCAAACTGACGCAACCCTCTCCTAAAAGATACAAACCAAGACACTTTTGAACCAACCCAAAAATAACTATCTTTGACAGATGACTCTTTATTACATACAACTCTAAACAATCTAGGAAAAAGAGACCAGAACTTCCCTATCCCAACCCAATCATCATACCAAAAACGAACATTCTTTCCCTCCCCAACTCTAAAGCCTATACTCTTATTAAAGACTTCCCCCCTAACATTGGACACCTCCCCAAAACAAGAAATGACTCTCCATAAACTTGACAGCCTATACTTAGGGACACATTTAGGGACCCACCCCCACTCATCCTCACCATACTTGGAAACAATAATCTTTTTCCAAAAAGCATCTTTTTCTATTCCAAACCTCCACCACCACTTAGCCAGCAAAGCCCAATTTTTAAGCTCCAGATTCCCAATGCCTAAACCTCCACAAGATTTAGGTTTGACCACTTCACTCCATTTCATGAGATGGATCTTCTTTTTATCGCCTTTACCTTCCCAAAGAAAGTTTCTTCTGACACGATCCAATTTATTTCTCACTGATGCTTGGGTGGATGTATCATGAATGGGATGAGACAACCTTATCATTGGGATTGAGTGCATTTTCCTTTTCATTTAATCCAAAGTTAATTATTGGATTCGACACTGCGCTACTACATTGGGGCCACGGAAAAATTTTACCCGGCCTTTTCTTTTGGATCCATAGACATTATTCTGGCCCAAAGGGCTGGGAACCCTGCGTCATAAAAAAAAAAGGATTAGTATAGATGCATTGAATTTCAGATCTGGTGATAATTCAACAAGGTTGGTGAGCATAAGGAGGTTGGATAGATGAACTGTGGGCTGTGTTGTTAGCAGAATATTGGCATTGATACATGGGGCTGTTTATCTTTTTGTTACCTGTAGCAAAATCAGTGCATTGTTACAATAGGCTGTTTAGTAAAACCCTCTCATTTGTTGACAGTAAACTTTCTCAGTTTTAATATAGAGGCTTTTGCTTTTTATTAGAACTTTTCACCTATCAAAATCTCACACAAGGATATTTCAAGATTTTCAATCCCCATCATCCATAAAGGCAAGACCTCTGTATTAAAGGCGCTGGGGCTAGAGTGAAAATCCCATTTGGAAGATGTGTGGGACTCTCTCATTTGGGACTCTTTAACATAGTTGAATTCCTGAATACTCCTTTGTAATTGAGCACCTATAAATAAAAAAAAAAAAAAAACCAAACAACAACAACAACGGGGTTGTAATTCGAGGAACTATAAAGGTTAATTGAGACCTTTTAGGTGGTTATAGTATTTTAGAATTCTTGTGAACAAACATAACAGTTGCAAATGACAAGGGGGATAAGCTATTACATCATGTCCAAATGACCCAAACACATCAAATTCTTGTTAGAAATTCAACTAAAATAACAAACCTTACTACAACTTGTTTCCAAAAAAAATTCATCTCTCAATTTGTACGACGCAGAATGACCATATGTGGTAATGCCTGCATGGGAGTTTTCATGCTAACAACCTGTGTTTACCTTGCATGGGATCCACTCTCAACTGATTCATGCTAGGGCTACCAAAGGGTTGGGCTGAGCCAGGCTGTCCAAGCCCTACCTTTACCATATGTGGGCCGAGTCCGGGGTAGTCCACCGGAGGGACTGCACTACAAAGGCCTTACCTGGCTCTCATTGGCCTAGGTATGGCTAGTTTGGGTCTAGGGCTTGAAGAGAAGAAAATCAATTTATAATTCTTTCTACATAGTCTACGTTGATTGTAAAACAAATGTTCTGTTCTTTATTAGAGCTTGGGGCCATTAATGCAATGCAACAAGCAATATAGACCCAGACATGAGGCTAAACATAATAACTATAGCCAAGTGATCTCATGCTAATAACCCACATAAGAATCACACAAGAATCATGCTCAAATAAAACCTGAGTATTAAGCTCAAATAGATCCACACACACACACACACACACACACACACACACACACACACACATATATATATATATATATATATATGAAAAAAAGATTTTAAAAAAAATCACATAAGAATCATGCATATGGCTTATTTACAGAAAAATCACATAATAACAATATGAAAACTTTAATATAAGAATGACATAAGAATCAAGCTTAAACCACATATATGCTTAAATAAATCTACATATATATCAATAAAAAAAAAGAGGGCCAGCCGGGGATAGTATTGTCTAAGCCCGACCCTCAAATTGGTGAGCTTGCAAAAAAAATGCTCAAGTCTGACTCTGGGGAAATTGAAGAAAAACAAAACCATTATTTTGCAGGCTTTTTAAGGGCCAGGATGGATACCCTCACAGGAATAGTCCTTATCCATGCCATTCAAACCACGTCCCCCAATGTATTTGTAGTGACCCAGATCTCACAACACTTGAATTCATGTGCACCATTGGATTGACCGATTTGTATAAAAATAGAATTCGATTTAATATCTACAGTGTCGCAACCAGAAAATTTAACCTTCGGGAGGGGAGAGGCACTATGTAAAAAATGAGATTTCCTGTGGGGACCAATGTTAAAAAAACAAAAAGAGTTTAAATTCACTCTAATTGTAGTGGGGTTTCCCACAATTTACTCTAATTGTAGTGTTGCCTTTTCAAGCATTGATAAATCTTGCCACATGCACTGCTTCAATTGAGGTGACATTCAAACTAGTACATATTCACAAGGAAGCCGATTAGGTGATAGTTCTCTTCAGCTATGGCAATGGGCAGCGACAGATCCAGAATTTTCGTTGGGGAAGTGCAAACCCGTTGGGAAAGTGCAAACCCAATCAGGTAGTTGGATTTTTGGGCTTAATTTTGGGGTAAATCCAAAAATTTCTATGTGGTGGCTTTTGTAGGCAATTCCAAGATTTTTAATGTGGATTTTGGATCAGACTCAGAATTTTGAAGTCAGTTTTGGAAGCGGAACAAGGTCCAATGGGGTGTCTGCCTACAAGACCATGTGTGTAGGTCCACCCCTGGTTGTGGGCTGTGGGGCCATAAATTTCTTTTATAGAGGGACAAGCAGTGACCAACCAACTATGTCCATAACCGCTTTGTGGCACTTTCTAAAAAAAAAAAAAAAAGAGCTTTGCGGCAATTCTTTTCCCATTAACAGTAATGAAAGAAAAAAAATGTTATTTAATTCTTTAAATAAGGCATTAATTGAATTTCATTAAGAAGGGGGAATAAAAAAAACCTCTAATAAATAAAAGATAAAAAGCAATATAGTTGCACATAAATCATCCATAAAGAAGAATTCCTACTAAAGATTTATTTCTGACGCAAATTTTATTGTCATGATATTATGCATCTTGGGGCATGGTGCCAATCTTGGCTCAAAATTTTATTCGGATCCTTAGTCAAGCCACTCTACCCCATTTATATCATATTTATTAATGTATGACAAAAATACCATCCATCTTGCTCAGCAAAACCACAAACTAAAAGTGGTTAGATATTTCACTCTTCACAAAAACAACCAACGACAATGATTCAGTCTCCAATTGTGTTGGTGAGGGACTTGTCAGTGAGTGTTACATCTCAATGGAAGTGGGTTCTTTTGGAGGCGCGTTCTCATTCGTTGATTCCTTCATTGGCTCTTCTCTCTCGTTCACAAAACGACATTTCTTAAGCTATTTCTTGTTGTCTTGTTTCGCCATTGAATTTCTGTCACATCCTGTTCCTCAATCAATCGGGCCTAGGGTAATTCCCGATGTGAGATATACGCACTCACATAATGCTGTATCTGTTTTGAGCCAAATACAACACACGAAGGAGAAAAATAACTTCTTCCACACGTGAGTTGAGCTCACTAGAACATATCAATAACTTTTTATTGTAGTGGAAGCTGTAATTTGTACACAAAATTATCATTTCCCATCTAGTCCAATTAAACAGTCAAGTTTAGTACAAATTTTTTTTTTATACAAGTATATACATTGATTTACCAAAAGAGGGTGTATAAAAGAACCCTATACAACTATATAAAAAATAGAATCAAAAGTATAACTAACAACTAAGTATGACCCACATAGAAAGGGGCTGGTCACACACACTACTGAAATCCTCAAAATATACATCTCGCTCTCCAGAGGAGGAAGTATCTACGCTGGCCCTTGCTCCGGCCATTCCTCTAATTCTGAAGGAACCTCCTCGGTACCCTCATCTCTCTCCCGGGCCTATTCAAGGCTAGAAGCTGTACTTGCAACTGTAACACCAAGAGTAGTATCTCAATACGACGATTCAACAAGTATAGGCATTAATAAAGAAATACATAATGTTACAAATTGAATTGGAAAGGCAATTAAATTAACAGATGCCGATGTTAAGTAATAACTAGGCAAATTGTACGAAAATCGAATAATTTATGCTTGAGAATCAAATCAAGGAAAATAAAACATTCTAATTCACTACTACATTAAGCTCATCATCTCAAAAGAGAGCGAATCTAGTTGGGATGTCACCAGCGGCCCGGCCAAAGGCTAGCTAGCTACCCGGATCTAGAGTTTCGGTGCTCCAGATAACTTACTGCAGTAGTTTCGAATAACTAAACCAAGTTCAACCTCGTCAGGTATCACAGGGTCGAAGCTAAGTAGTGCCGACTCAATCAAATCAAATAATAATCGAATTTGAGTAAGTCTATATTCTTTTGTTTGTAATCGAATTGAATAGTACACTCATTCATACAAAAACTTACTCAATCCACAATTTCAACGAATACTGAAACAGTTGTACGATAACCAAGCTACGAATTGGAATTAGGAAATCTGACCATAATTAATACTAAGAATGCAACCACTATAATTAATTAGGATTTGATATCAGTAAAAAAATTGGATTTCAATATGAAATGCAATAATTTAGAGAAGTCATGGCAATTCTTACTAACCAACCTTAAACTATTAATCATGGTCTCTCACCGTCCATTACAAAGTAATTCCGGAAGGTCAACGTACTACTATCTTGTTGAGTGTCACTTATTATGGAGAAATAAGTTGAATTCCCAGAACTACCCTCCTCGCATAGTGCTAGACCAAAAATTGTCCATTAGACCAATTAATGAGGTTAATGGTTCCATTATATAGTCATAAGGGT
This sequence comes from Umbellularia californica, assembly GCA_028538565.1. Classification (NCBI taxonomy): domain Eukaryota; kingdom Viridiplantae; phylum Streptophyta; class Magnoliopsida; order Laurales; family Lauraceae; genus Umbellularia; species Umbellularia californica. Next base: position 15,316,997 of record JAPQWN010000008.1, on the reverse strand, counting down.
CTTACAGATCCTAAATTCCTATGAAAATAATGGTATGCGCCATAATTATCTATTAGAGATGATTAGGGTGGGTTATGATAGATTAAGGGTGATAATTCACCCCAAGATTGGGCAAAAAAGAAGCTCAGTCTTTAGCTTCAAGTTCACTCGAGCGGACCAATGTTCACTCGAGTGGACCCCATCCAGAGGGTTGATTGCTCGCGCAACCCATTCCGTTCGCTTGAGCAGTGGATTCAGAAGGGTGTTTGCTTGAGCGGATTCATGTTCACTCATGCAGACCCCATCTAGAGAGGTAATAGCTTGGGCGAACCTTTTAATCGCTCGAACAAGTGCTTCAGGAGAGCGTTCGCTCGAGCGAATGCTCAAGAATTCCTGATTTTGGAATCTCGAGATTTCTTCTCCCATTCAATTTTTCACCCTCTCCCCACCATATAACCTGCACAAATGGAGCCTCCTTGCTCCCATTCACAACATGTAACTCCTCCAACCAATTTCATCAATCAAAAACCATAAAACCAATCCAATCCATTCATTTATTAAGAGATGGAATCATTGAGTATGGGTCTCATTTGAATCAAATGGAATTAAACAAGATGTAAATCCAAATTAAGCTTATACTTACCTCAAATAGAGCTTTCCAAACTCTCTCTACACATTTGACTCAAAGAAGACCTAAAATCCGCAAATCACAAACCCTAGACACAAACACACATGGAAAAGGAAATGAATATGCATGTATGATTAACCATGAGTCCATTGGCTTTTTTTTACACTCAAAATCAAAACAAAAAGGGGTGTGATGTCTACCTCTTGCAAGGATTTCAAATTTGGAGAAGATAGGAGATGGTGGAAGTGGGTTTTTGCCACAAGGAAAAGAAGAAGATGAAGAGATCTCCACCCCTAGCCTCCGATTGCACTAACAATTACCCTCAATTTGATGATGAAGAAGGAAAGGAAGAAGAAGGGTAGAGGGCAATGGTAGTGAAGGAGAATGAAAAGGGCAACAAGGTTAAAGTTGTTCTTAAAGGATAGAAATGCCTCTTTTTGCAAGAAAGTCCACCAACGTTGTGTATTTTCATTTTGAGTCAAAAGATGGCCCACTTACTCATTAATTGGTCAAATGAAGTAGAGTTCAATACGGAAATCGATGTGCTCGACGAGATACACATGTTGACGCCAAGATGACGTGCAAAAGATGCAAAAAGAGAAAATCGATAATTATGAAAAAGCCCTTGACTCTACCCAACCAAGTCAAATCGGTTTCAATTCACCTATCTAATGCTCAAGACTCAGCTAACTCAACCCATAGAGGTTAATTTCACACTAATTACCATAATTAGTAACTAATTATAATTAATTTAGCTAAAACACCATTAATTAGCACTAAACAAGGCTAAAATGACTCGGTGTGTAACAATTTCACCATTCTCTATTGCTTCTCTTATGGCGTGACACTAAATTTCTATGTTTTGTAGATGTTGGGCAAACCGGATTCTTCCCAATAGCAATGGTTGGACCATTATCTAAACTCTTTCTTTTTTTGGGCATGGAGACACCCCATAAAATGGGAAAAGAGTCCTTATATAGGGATAAGGTGAAAGGGACAAGAACGGGTTCGACAAGGTGTTGCTTAAACGGGTTCGAAACGCATCAAAAATTAAAGAATCACCTCTTCTGTTTTTTTTTTTTTTTTAAGTTATTCTTTCATTCTACTAAGTGACAAAAGGATCTCACTTTTTTAATCCAAAAAAGTAAATACGGTACCTTACCATTAGGGCAGTCAAAGTGCCGGGCTTAGGGCTGTCCTAACCCTACTGTCAATATATGTAGGGCCGAGCCAAGGCAGGCCAACGCCCTCAAAGGGCCTGCGCTACTTAGGCCCCTACCTGGCCCTACCCTTTTATGCAAAGTAGTATCCAAGGGAGATGGGAAAATGGATAACTAAGGGATATATTGATTATTCATTTTCCATATTTCTTTGATTCTATTTTCATAAAAAGGAAAAGTTACTTGACTCTTGGCCCATGATTAGGGGCGGAGCCAGAAATTTCTTGTAGAGGGGGAAAAGAGGAAGTTAGAACATTCATTAAAATTTGATACAATAAGATGCATGTGACAATGTAGAGTAATTAGATGCAAGAAATTGCATATCAACTTTTCTTTCCTCTAATTGATCTCAACTTTTACTAGCTTACTCTCTTGTTTTGATTTGATTTCTATGCGATTTTTTGTTTACATAATCTTTTCATATTTAATACATTTATTCTATTTTTAGAAAGGACATCATCTCTCTCCTCCGCCGAATCGTATTAAAAGTTAATTTGATTGTGTACCAAATCATATTACAGGAAAATCTCCACGAGAATTCATAATCTCTTTTTGTAATTAGGCTCGCTTAAGAGCATCATGAGTTTCTCATGAGTTAGTGTTACTCTTATTTGGGGATCTAGGCACATGGATCATTATTATCTACTGAAGTTGTTGAAAATAGCACTTGATCAACTGATTGTGAGTTGGGTTAGGTTATCTGTGGTGTATGTTTAGATGTTCTACAGACAATAATAGTAATGTGTTTAGGCTCAACTTAAACACGACCCATTTACTTTTTAAATTAAAATTGTCACAAACCCAACCTAAAAGACTTAATACAATCATTTAGGCTAGCTTGTAAGGCCAATAATAACATGGCCTCAATTTGTTGAGTTGGTTTCGGGTTTGGGCTTGATTGGTGGATTAGTCAGGTTCTACCTTAAGCAATATAAGGGTTGAAATGGGTTGGGCTAGGCTAATTTTGTGTTGACATTTTACGGCATTGTGCAACTGCAACCTGAATTCAGGTGGAGAGGGGAAGTGGGTACAATCAACATTGTGCTGAGAAAAATGGCTTGAAAAGCCTTTCAAGAGAGAGAGAGAGAGAAGTTAGAAGAGTACCGCGTGCGGGATACGGAACTTCGGGACTGAATTTTTAAAAGGAAACTTTTGCCCTCTTTTGTCATTCCATTTCCTTGTTACTTCAAAAATTGAGGAGGGCCAAAAATAGGAAATGTACAATATTATTCATTAAAAAACATAAAACCCTTCCTCACATCTTTTGTTTTTAAAAATTCCAGTGGGGACAATTATCCCCACTAGATCCCCCCTCCCTCCATCCCTGCCCATGGAGTTCAATTTAACTATGGCTTGCACTTAATTCCTTTGTATTTTTAATGTCTATTTGTTTGCATCAAATTCATAGAAATTGAATACGTAGAAATTTATAGCCAATAAGCTCTATGGAAGGATTATTAAAGAGGTGAGGTGTGAATGATATTAGGTGAGACTGTGAGAGTGTATATGGAACCTTGACTTTCGTAGGATGTGAATTACTAGGGTGATGCTTGGGTAGTCACTTCCCATCTTTCTTTCATTTTGATTTCTATTAATGGAGAGATTATTTGATAGTCATCCTTTTATATTCACCTTTGGTCTTCATCACGACCACTTATGGCATGAGTGCCCGATATATGTACTCAATTCTTATGTATTTTGATGCAAACCAAAACACATATTCATGATTAAATGAGCTTCACCGAAGACTTATTAATGAGTTGAAGTCTAAGTGATATGAGGCAATGAGTGAAGGTTATAAGGTAGCAATATAGATGAGACCTTAGTCTTTTACTATTTGAATTACTTGGGTGATGGCTGCATATTCATTTTCCATTTTCCCTTGATCTTTTCATTAAAAGGGGAGTAATTTGTTGGCAAATCTTTTATATTTTTTCTAAGGGCTTGTATGTTTGTATTAAAGTACATACGTTTTTATTTTTTTTATTTTTTAAAATTTTTTTTAATGTTTTTGGTAGGAATTAAATACATAGGAACTCATGGAGAAATGAACTATACCAAATGACAATTAAAGAGGCGAGGGATGAAAGATCTTAGGGATAAATAAAATCTACCAAATGATTATTAAAGAGGTAATGGATAATGGATATTAGGTGAGAGGTAAAGAATTTTAAGAATTACTTGCTTCCCATAATTTCACCATAACATTCAATTGAGAATTGATCTCAATTTATACAACGAAGAGACTCTAATCAACAATTATTTAAAATTCAAATTACCTAAAATCTCTAACAACCAAACTAATCATTATCTAAGATACTAATCTCTAACAAGAGGTGAAGGATATGAGGTGGAAATGCAGATAAGACATTCACTTTTAGGACATTCACTTTCCTATGTATCGAATTATTAGGGTAAGGGCTGGATATTCATTTCTAATATTCTTTTTTATTTTATTTCTCCACAAGGAAATGTTATTTGATGTTCATTTTTTAAAATCTACTCTTGAGCTTCATTTTTAACCACTTACTGTATGTATTCTATAAATTTAATTTCTATGTGTTCTAATGCAAACAAATGGGCCATAAAAAATATTGAGACAAGTCCCATTTCATTATCTTTTCTAGTAAATATTAACACCCATCCAAATCCCTCACCATGTTTAACGAACATGCATAGGTTATTGCATTGTATATCGGCAAAATTATCATTTTTACAATGTCTTTTATCATACCGATCATTTTGCAAGGTTTTTTTTTTTAAATTAATAACTATAAGGCAAAATTCAAATCTTAGGTCCCCTATGCAGTGAGAATCCCTTCTGTTTTCTATTTCTATCTTAGATTTACAGGATGGCAAAACTATGCATTGGTTTGAATCTCCAAGTAATTTAAAACTATCAAATCAAGTGGGAGGATGGATGTTTAGCCCAACTTTTTATTGTAATAATATGGTCTTTTCGTGGTGTATCTAAAGGTGATATTGATGATAATAGATAATGATCCAGCTACACGACATGTGAGGCCCACTTGTGACAAGCATTGTTTCAATCAAGTTGTTTTTGAACGACTTTATTGCTGTTTCCTTGATCATGTGATCTTCCTTTATGTTTATTCTATTCTATTCTTTTCTTGTAAGTCCAAACAATCCAGCTATATATGACCGACACCTTCTGCTCTTACCTTATCGTCCGTGATCATCTTCTCCATCATACACCGTTTCTGAGCAGTTCCATCCTCAGGTGGGGCCTACTTTTTTCATAAAATAAGGACCCTGTTTCAACTAGCCAGCAGTCACAGTCACAGTCACAGTCAAACAAGGTGACTGGTAACAATGAATCTGATGTATCATGCATGACTTTAATCAGACGTCACAGTCACGTAACGACTCCTAGTCCCATCAAAACTGTTGTTATGACCCAATTAGTGTTGCTGTTACATACGTAACGGTTTTCTATGGGAATTTTCTTCTACAGTGTTATATAAATTATTGGTTGTGGTTGATTTTTTGAGTTATGATCTAAGTTGTTGTAATCTACTTTTTGCACATATGAGAATGATGGTTTATGGAACACTGAGTTTAAGATTTTTCTCTCTCTAAATACTAGTGTTTTGCATTTGATCGATGGTGGTCCAAACTCCTATTGAAATGTAGCAATCAGGATTCAAGAAGTGTGTATGCCTCAGAATATTGCCATTTGCCCATGCCTTCTAATTTATGGCTGTTATCATCCCATCCGACTATTGAAGTTGCTGTCCTAGAGAGAAGGTTCATCAATGATAAGACCACTACATGTTCAATTTGGTATAGTGATTTTTTTTTTCTTTTGGTAATGGTTGGTGTAGTGATTGCACAATCCATCTACTTACAGGTGATAGGGTCCTATCACTTCAAAGTCTGGATTTTGGCGGTGAGAAAAAAAGGAATCTAAGTGCCAAGCTTGGATTATTTGGTCTTCTTCAGTTACCTTTTTTTATGCTTTTTTTTTTTTTTGCAAAAAGGATATATTCATTGCCAAAGGAAAAAAAAAAAAAAAAAAAAAACAACAACAATACGACCTTATCAACACACCAAGAAGATGATGGAAAAAAAAAAAAAAAAAACACCCCACTTCATCACAAGGAACACTATTCTCAAGAAAAGAGTGCACTGCAACACAGTTGCAGCAAGTACTTGGAAATGGAATATTCTCTAAAATGTACTTCAGTTTTACAAGTGTGAAAGTGGTAAATTGCAGTCAGAATAAATTTCAAAGGGATCCAGTCTTCCAGACAATAGCACTCAACTTCTACAATCTTACTTATGTGAGCTTAGACAATCCAAACTTCATGGATTCAAAAAGGGTGAAAAGGTTTTCATATGTGATAAGGGTTGTATATATGAAGGTGCTCTCGTATCAGGGCAACCTTATCGAGGGAAATTTCAGATTAAGGACTAGTGTAGTTACAATAATTCATTCTTTTTTAATAGATGGGTCAGGTTCTAATTAATCTAAGATTTCAAGTGATTGATACGTGCACTCTTGTTTTGATCTTGATCTATTTGCATTCTTGATATTAGATCATGAAAGGAAAAGGGTCACAAGGTGAGAGGATCAAAATTCTCACTCACTAAATTAAGAATCAAACCTTGACGTACAATCATGTAGATTGTTAACTAATTAATTAGAGAACCAATGAGCATATATAACAAAATAAGTACATTCCATATATTATACACTATATTTACAACAAATGAGCGTGTGGAGAGCCTGAGGCCCTAAACCTTAAACCTGACCAAAGTTTCAACTGAGTTCCAAAACTCAGGCCTGTGGATATACATCTTTAAAATGCATACAAGGTCAAACTAAAATCATCTGAAATCTAATAACACCACATACGTCCCCATGGCAGTGCACCAGAATCCAATGTTCGAATTCAGTAATTGGGTCACAAATAGGAAACCTAACTGAGCACATGATAAGTTAAAAGGACTGACTTTGACCTAAAATTATAAGGCCAAGGTTGATTAAGTTGGCACTTGGCTGATATTGCCACTTGCATGACATGCCCTGCTCAAGGTGGCATGAGTTCTCTGGCAAAAGTTTGACTGCTGATCTTCCGAGTGTCTCACTGACTGCTACTCTCCCATGGGACCACCAAGTAAAAATAAAACTTTTACTCCTCTTCTACTCTACTTTCTCCTAAACAAACTGGCCCAGCAACATGGTACATGTTTCAGGAAATAAAACAGTTTTCAAATATTGAAATAATAATAAGTTTCTATTAGGAATGATTAGTTCTCATTTATTTTACAATTTCATTACTTCATAGCAATTTTAATTAAACTCTTTTGACAATTTCGCTTCTCATTATGTTTTGATAATATCACAATATCAATAAGAAATCTTCATTTCTCAATGATACTACCATATTTTCAAAAGCAGTTCATCCCCACATTTGCAAACTGACATGTGCCAAGAGACCAATATTGTCAAAAAGATTTTCAATTTTGAAAATATTGTGATTTTACAGGAAAAAGTTAAATTCTTAGAACATCACAATATACTGACTATTGCGAAAAATGAAGATGTCCACCCCACATTTCCTTCCGTCCGTCCGTCTTGTGTTTGGAACCACCCCATATTTATCTGGTATACATTTGTATGGGGTTAGCAGGTGCCAACAGAAAATTAGTCATGTTGGGTCAAAGACTTTGAAAATACTAATGCCATCAAAATAAAATAAATGAAAGAAACTAAACAGCTTGTTCAAAAAAAAAAAAAAAAACTGTATTTATATCTTAGAACTTTCATCATCTAAAATCAATTTATGTTTTTCAACATTCTTCGAATGATATTCCTAGTAAAACCTCTATTATACCAAAATTTCCTCCAAACAAGAATATCTAAAGCCGATAATCATGACTGACACTTACAGGATAAAGGATAAGAAGGAAATCATCATCCAGCATTGCAAATCAGAGTCAATTGAGTGCCGGCCACTTAACAGAGATGTTCATGGCAGTCTCTCTTGTCTTGTGTAGTGCCCACCTTCAATTATTTAAGGGCCTTCTTTGTTTCTTTCCTTACTTTTCTTCACTCCAACGCACGTGGGTGGGAAAGTTTCATTTCTTTCTTCCTGTCTTCTTTTAATGCTCCAAAATTCTTGACTTGTGAGAACAGTTATGATGTGTGAGAAAGGATAAAGTCTTGCTGATGCCTTTATTAGGTCGAGTCTTGAAAACAAGCTTTGGGAATTCTGACAATTGACATATTTGGCAAATGTAAATCTCAAAAAATTTAATTAGTAAAAGTTTTATTATTTAGGATTTTTATGTTCAATTCTATGGGATTTGAGAATTTTCATTTCTTTTTATGAATTTACATATCAATATTAAATTTTCTCAGTTATACCCATCGATATATACCAATATCAATGTGAGATTCTCATTGAAAAATCTCTCATCCATGAGCAGTGAAGAATATATACTCATGTTTGAGGATCCTCATGTGGTACCAAAGTTGCCCTATTGTTTAGGTTTCGTAAGGGAAAATGATGTGCAAGTGTGGAAATTGTCACAATAGTTGTTGGAAATATTATCATCACACAAAATGACAAAATACAAGTATACATGCATCCATGGGTGCTCTGATAAAATGGGAACATGTTGTTAGATAGGTAGATCTTATATTAATTAAAAATGTTATTGGAATAGCATCTTTTATAAAATAGTATTAAAAACTGTTCTAGATTCCCTTCTTTTCATTCATTCCAATGATATTATGATTTTCTCAAGACGTGTTTTTCATTTTGAAAATAGTTTGAAAATATCATAGATAAGGGGATGTATGGTGCAGCACCTTCATAATTACAAAAAACTCAAACCAGTTTGTACTAGCCCTTAGACTCGCTGGATTTATTGTATCAAAATTATCAAAGTTAATGTAGTGGGCCAGATTGATCATACATGAGGGACACCCTCGATTCATTATGGGTCCAAGAGAAAATTTGAGTAAGTTCACTATGTGTTTCGAATATAATGAATCTAAGGATGACCATTATACTATATTAAGTTAAGATGTTTTCAATCTAATTTTGACTGTCAGTTATTCACTCCTCCCTTATCTCTTATAACTGCCCACTTCTTATTCCATGCAACACTAATCATCTCATATAACTATCCATTTCTCACTACCCATGTCTCTTCTAACTTCCCCATTTTTTCTTTTTAGTTTATGCAAAAGTTCCTTTCTACTCACATCTCTTATTCCCATTTTTATATATTTTTCTATTTTTTTACTTCATTTATCTTATTTTCTTTCTATTCTACCTCTCTTAATTATAGGTATAGTCATAGATATTCTTCTTTTATTTTATTTTTATAAAATTTACTGTTCTACAGTTGTATTTGGTTTGAATTATATGGATAGACTTGTGCTTAGCACGGATTCTCTTTGCTAGCGTTACTTACTTGAGTTAATAACTTATATGTTTGACCACTACATAGGGTGTTGATATATGCAATTGCCTTGAATTTTGAAAAGGTAGGCCCCATGATGCATTTAAAGAAGGTCGATGAACCATATTATAATGCAGCAATTGCCCAAAACATGACATTTTGAGTAATATTTTCTAATTATTGCATGTTTGAGACATGGGTGTGGGGCAGGGTGGAACTTTCACAATTCATCTCATTCATGTGGGTGCTATTTATTAATGGGGAGAGCGTTCCAATGTGAGTTTCCCAGTGCTACAAATTATAAAGGAAGGAGTCTTCAGTGACCCACCACCTGTATCGATTATCTTTCACTTGGATTTTGCCAATGGAAGTGAGACATTTACAAATCGTTTTAGGATTTCGTGGAATCTTTTATGGTGAAAAGGTGTCGTCCCTTCCGGAGAGAGGAGTTTCACCCATAGGCAGAACTACCATGCAGCGTCCCAGCACCCGGTTAAAATCATGGGTGAGGGCCACATTTGGAAAATCCAAACCTCTTATTAATCCTAATACCATTATGGTGATCAAATGTTAGATTATTATTTAAATTAGTGAGATGGCCACTGTTGGATCAACCAAACTTGATATATGTGATTAACTTTCTTTACTTTCCTCTTTTTAAAGGGCAAAAATGGAAGGAGCCTCTTTTTGTGAAATTTGGTGGCCAATCCATCGGTAGGTCCACTGAAATAGATTTTGAATATTCAGATGCAGAGTACACAATGGGCCTTTAGACATTGAAGCGGTTTGGATTTTCCAAATGTGGCCCCCACCCATGATTTTATCCGGGTGCTGCATCATACGCTGGATGGTAGTTCTGCCCTTCACCCATTGGCCCAAAAAGAAAAAAATCTCATCAATCTCACTATCTAGATTATTCAATTACATGTCTCATTCCCAATTTTGATTATGGTGAAAAGGTGTTGTCCCTTCCATAGAGAGGAGTTTCACCCATTGGCCCAAAAAGGAGATAATCTCATCAATCTCACTATCTAGATTATTCAATTACATGTCTCATTCCCAATTTCGTTTATGGTGAAAAGGTGTTGTCCCTTCCGGAGAGGGGAGTTTCACCCATTGGCCCAAAAAGGAAAAAGTCTCATCAATCTCACTATCTAGATTAATCAATTACATGTCTCATTCCCAATTTCGTTTTGAAGTTGTCATTCGCTTCATCAGACCTCGAAAAAAAAAAAAAAAAAAAATTCTTATCTACGGCTGCTAAGTAAAAAATAAACTATACAAAGACAATGTAGCTAAGAATCGATTTGATGCGACGTGATACGGTATAAAAGTCTTATGCCCTCATTCCACGGCCTGCATTTTGTCCATGGCAGTCTCTATCGCTTGTTTCTTCACTCGAATAGGGAATCTTTACTATTCATTTCATCAGACAGATTTACGCGTAAAATGTTGGTAATTGCGCACTTAATTATAGTTTATCTTTCATGTTTTAACCTAACATTTGTGATTGTCAATCCCAATGACTAATAAACCTTGCTTGCAAGTTGTTCCAATTTTTGTCCACCCACGTGTTGCTACAGTGGTCTCAATGAAAGGGATGGTGACATGCAAAAATAAAGTATTCTCATCATCTATAATTATTTCATTGCATGTGTGTTATTTATGATTTTGTCTTTATAATTGTCATTTGCTTGATTGATATTGGAGCCCTTAGTTGTTGGATTATTTTTGTGTGATCACTGATCACACAAGTAGTGCTAGAAGGTGGGGTTGTTGGTTACTGCCTTTTGTTAACTATGGCCTGAGCATGTTTTATAACCATTCTTCTTTCTTTGAGGAGGATCTGTACGTCTTTGTCACCACAGTATGTGTGTGCAGTGCAGGCCACCAGTACTATTGACTGAAAATAAGATTACTCTTCATGGTCCTTATATTGTAGAGTGTTGGCATCTGTCATGGGGCCCACGCTTGTTTACATATTGATGGGCCTCCTATCCCAACCAAATCCTAGGCAGTTTTTTTTTTTTGATAATGTAGGGTTCCTAGCCATTTGGGGCAGAATAATCCCTATGGGCCCAGGAGAGAAAGCCAGGTAAAATTCCCCTGTAGCCCTAGTGTGGTAGTGCAGTTTCAAACCCACAACCTCCGGGTGCAAACCCTGGTCCTAGGCTAACTAAGCTACCCTCCGGGGTTAAATCCTAGGCAGTTGCCGATTAAGGGTGTATTAATCCTTTGCATGGTAAGGTAAAGGTGGTCTTTTGAGTCAAACAACTCACCCCTAACATATCTCCTAAGATCTGAATTGAGATCCAAATGCTTGCCAAAAAATGGCTGCTTTACGAAGGACAGATAGGGGAGGATTTGATGATTTTACATTTGAACATAAGGAAACAATTCTTCCCATTAGATCCGATCCATCCATCTTCTTCCACGTCCAGGGACTCTATCCTAACCCTTGAATTGTGAAGAGTGACCTGCACATAACTTCTTAGACAGCCATTGATCTCCACCATTTGTGCTTGATCTGCTCAAAAGCAATCTGAGATCGCGTTCGTGGTGGCCATACTTTCAACAATTAAAGCTTCCTTTCTGTGTGAAGTTTACATAGAGCTCAGATTAACCGATTATATGCAGGACAACTTGTCTCAACTAGAGACCAATGTGAAAGCCAGGTGGTTGGGAGACCTATTCCTCACTGAACTGGTCAGTGTATGATCCCTAGGTCTTCTCCCTTGCTTATGCATGTGTTGGGTCGCCCAAGGGTCCAGTCACCTTGATTGGTAAAATGATAAAATAAAAGATTATTTCTACCGATCCATGGATAGCACCTCCCCTTCATAGAAACATATTGGGATTAATCCTTGGCTATTGTGTTGATGGTGACTTGTAGTTGGGTGTGTAAGTACTTACTTGCCTTATAAAAAATAATAATCAGAGAATCATCATCATCATATCCGTGTCCCACCAATTAGGTTTGAGGGAGAAGATTTTCCTTGGGGTTATTGCCTGAAAAGAAAAGAATTTAAGGAGGTGATTGTGTAAAAATGTTTCAAAAAAAACTTAGGGAGCCATTTCTCCCCTGCCCACTGATAAGGAGCTGGCGTGGGTTTCCCTGAAATCTTTCGTGAGTATTTTATTCGGGTGGTGCCCGCTTAATTCACACTAGTATATGAGAGTAAGTTTTCTCTCTAACACATTTATGGTTTAGTGATGTTGGCACCTTTGTTTCACCACATGCCTAAAGATTGATGCATAGGTCCTCAAGTTAATGATATCACTTTGACTAATAGCCTAACATAGCAAAAAAATAGTAAAAACCCCCCTCTCTCTCTCTCTCTCTCCCCCAATATACTGAGAGCTCTATTCTAGTGAAAAAGAGTCATGACTATCCTATCATAAAACAAACATTTTATAGAGTCCACTTGCATGTATGCCTGTTGCAAATGGGGACAAGAAGGTCTTTGCATGGATTATAAATAATTCTAAAAATAATCAAAATCATCAAACCACCAAAGATATGTAGTTTCAGGCTTAAAAGATTAACGGTGACAACATAAAAATGGACATTTCAATCCTCAAACTGAGATGAGTGTCAATTCATAAGAATAATTGAGTGTCAAGGTAATAAAATAAATTCATTAAAGCTCTGTCCATGTGGTCCCTAACAAATTTTTTTTATTACGGAATTTATATAAAGCTGATTCTCATAATAATATTTGTGTATGAGAAGATTAATGCGAAAAAATAACTAGTGCAGCTGAAAAACTAATAATCCGTTGTTAGTTCAATGTTGAGGCACCTTCCTTCCCACATAATCCTAATTATATCCATGATGGTTAGGAAACTTGTGTGAGAGGGTGTGTGAGTTGGACAAGAGCCAGGAACAGGAAATTCTGCTGTATGAAATTGAAAAGTCCTTTGCTTGAGTGACTGCAGGGAATCTCCCTATTCCGGATACAAGCAAAGATCCATCTCTAAATTTGTTGGATAGGAACTTGGACTTTGGGTTTGCTTGAAAAGCCCTTCTTAAATAAATTCCAATCAACCGGCTTGATCTGTCCACAAATCTTGATATTTTTTTGATCATCTCATCGCCAAATCCATCACATGGTGGCCCATCAGCCAGCTATGCCTTCATTAATGGTGGTGGGAGTTTGGCCGTCATAGATAAAGCAAGATCAAGTGATGGCGTTGCAGTAATAACTCCTTTCCAGACTTTTCTAGGCATCAGCTGATTAGTTGGATCAACCTTTCCATCATGTCCTGAGTCCTGACCAAGATAAGGAAGAGACAAGAAGTTGGCCGTACTCGTTTGGGTCCACTATGGGGATCTTGTCGTGTTGTGATTCTTCATCCTTTTCCCACTCGCCCACTCGGTGACTTTTGGCATGTTTAAAAAAACGTCGACAACTGAACGCAACGTTGATGCATCACAAATATCAGCGATTGGTTTTTTTTCATTTGGGGGGGGGGGGGGGGGGGGGGGGTGGTACACACCACAAAGATATGAGATATAACTTGAAAAATTCTAATCAGGTAAAAACCACGAATCCGAACTAAATCAATAATCAAGCATTATGAATCTCGCAATTACAAGACATTCACATATTCATCCCCAGATATCCTTCACCTAAAGACTGCAGGTACCTCTCGTGTAGCTTCATGCCTCAACGATTGCAACAGACTCAAACATGTGCTTGACTCCTCAAATCTTCTATGAAAGAAGATGATCTTCTACTAGGGAAGTAGAAGAAACAACTCTCTAGATAAATAGTTCAGCACAAGTCTTCAAATAACTCTCTAGAAAAAAAATCTCTTAATTTGATCTTCCAACTCAGAATAATGAGAGATGTATATATATCAATATGATAGCCCATAAGTCCTTTTAATAGCCTTTAGGATGAGCTTATAGTTACCTAATTTGATTAGGACTAAAATAAGCAGTTTGAGCGCAATTAGAAAAACAAATTCTAATTTTCGTTGGGCACTATCGTCTCATCCTCTCGAGTGGATTTAATGCTCGTGAGCATTCTTTATGGCGTTTGGGGCTACTTTCTGATAGAGTGCATACATCCACTCGAGCGGGTGGATGTGGGCGCTCGAGTGGGCCTTGTATTTGAATCTGAAAATCCAGCACACTTCTAAATTTGTCTGATTTCTTTTTCTTCCATCAACATACTTCTATTCTACCCAGACTTCTATCTTTTAATCCTTCTAATCTTCTTACTTCTAATTCTGCCAGACTTTCGTCTGTTAGTCCTTCTAGTCTTTTATCTTCAGAATAGAAACACAGTGAATTTCTAAAAGTAAGAATTAAAACTCAATGGACCCAGAGTTTTGGCCAACTCATGAATTAACTAACACTAAAAAACCTAACATACTCTCATAAAAGCATTTCCCTTTTTTAAATATCATGATAATATATGGTTTCAGGATATTTAAGAAAAATGTGAAAATTAAAAATCATGAGAAAATAGTAAGATAATAAGAATGAGGGGTCTTTTGAGAAAGCATCCTCCAGTATCCCTATACCTCCAAAAGTATTATCAAATACATATAATGCTCAAAAACATCTTATACAATAGACTTCGTTTTTTTCTAGACCAAATCGCCATTCACTTTATCTCTCATGAGTACGAAATATGACACTCATGAGTTCGAGATGACTTGCAAGATCGAGACATAACACTGGCAAGCTCAGGGTTTTGTGTCTATATATAACCGGGGTTAGCCAATATTGGAGGTGTATAGAGAAATCATAAAGGCGAAGTGTTGTACATGTTCTCCAAGCATGTTGGAATCAAAGAATCTAATGAAGCCGAAGTCCTTGCTATTCTGGACGCTCTTCGCATTTTCACTTTCTCATTTCAGAATCATCTTATAGTGGAGAGCGATTCATCTAATACCATATCTTGGGTGAATTCTTTTAAAGGCCCATGGAAGATGCGGTTCTATTTCAATGAGATTCGTCACCGTTCATCAAAAACCCAGGTGTCTTTCCATCATATAAGTAGGTCTGCAAATGGTTTCATGGATTGTTTAGCTAAACAAGAGGTTCACCGTTCATGTAATTCAAGTGCTTTTGTAATGTAGGTGCCACAGGTGTCCAGTATAGAATTCTTATACTGGAATTCTATGTTTGGTCTTGTTTCTTTTCTACTATGTACTCGTTTATTTCTAATGCATTTTGAAATTTACCGATAAAAAAAAATATGTGTCCAACATCATTCGCGTGCTCAGATATGAATCGAATATTAACATGATTAAGTCACAATGTCGAGAAAACAACTTGTGATGTTTAGAAGAGACTTAACAATTTAATAGTTAAAGTTAACAAAAATATGATACATTGAGGTGCATTTGGATTGACTAATAATTCTGAATCTGCAGTAATGATTGTTGTAGATATATAAGTTCAGTCATTCTATTATAAGTTTTTTCAATAATGAATGTAGTCACCGCGAGCATTCTCTTACTACAATTTGTGGAGATTTTGCTAAAAAAATCTAACTTTCTCATTTTTAAAAAAAAATTACACAAATTTTTTTGCTTCGCTCCATTCCCAATTCATAACCCTTCCTTTACTACAATCATAGAGAGGATTACCTTCAAAGTTGAGGATATTTTTTCTCTACGTTTATTGCTTTAGAATATGGGTTCAAAATAAATGTTAACTACTTATGATGACTTGAATAAACTAGCGAGTTCGAGAATTGAAACAAAAATAACAATTCTAGAAATACTTCAATGCGTGAATGTGGTTGAGTCAAATTGTTGCGAGAAAGGGGTTGAAAGGCAATTTGAAACTGAAAAAATCAAAATATACATTATAAGATGCCTTTGGAAATTAAATATACTTAAGGATGCTTTTAGAGCTATAGAGATATTTGAGGATGCTTTTGGTAAAAAACCATAAGCATAATACCTCAAAAGTCTTCCTACAATTAGTTTTAAACACTATTTTATATTAATAACATAAGTTTGCTTAATTGGTTGGCAACCTCGTCTCTCACTTGGCTACATAGGCATCAATCCTTAAATTTTTTGCTGCTTTGTACACGTGTGTAGGTGACTTCTTCCTATGTATGTGGATGCACTCTTGGATCTGAGACCTCTTGGCTGGGCTGGGGCACCGAGAAAAAGTATTTTATATTTAGTAGTTATTTTCAGCATTTTAAAACCAATTCATTTCCATAACATTTGTTTAATAATACCCCTAAGAGAAACAATAAATTTGATAATACTGTAGCATTTTCACAAGAAATTGTATCCTCCATAATAGTATTTGAGACGCGAGAATGTTCTTCTGAGCGTATATGTAGTCCAGCTTGTGGAATCCATTTACATGAATGTCTACAGTGGGAGGAGGGCGGATGGAAAGGTGTTCATATATGGACAATAGTGTGAAAACGCCACCAAATTATCCTAGCCCTTGAGTAGACAACCTTAAAGTTTAATGGCATCATAACTATAGAGTTTTTGTTTTTCTAGATTCAATGCAGCAGTGAGTGAAGGTTCTATGGATTTAAAATTAAGCTAGATGTCAGATCATGGGATGACAATATTATCAAAGTTGGTGCATTAATAAAGGTTGGCCCAAGTGGGCCCTATAGAGTTAGATTGTACATGCAGTCCGCTTGTAGGAGAACATTTTCCATTGTGATGAAGATACCATCTATAATGTGGTGTATTTCTAGATTTCAATAAATTAGGAGTTATCTGATTTTCATAAATTGGATAGATTCATCTTGATTTCCTTTTCATAAAGAATTTTTAAATATTGACTCAACATAAGCCAAGGTAATAGCTCAAAAGAGTGGTATCTCGTTCTCGACAGGTAGCTCAATTGGTTAGGGATGAGTAGCGTGTATGCGTACATGAGTACCATGGGAGGACCCAAGTATAACAGTGTTGGGGGCCAGATCTGTGAAAAGTTCAAAAAACCCACTAGAGGTTTTGAAAATCAATGGTTCTTTAACATTTTCCTCTCCCCTAAGATCTCCTTTTTTTTTTTTTTCCATTGAACCCCTAAGGAAGAGTTCCTAGGTCCACCCCTGAGTATTACCACAGTGAAGAAAAAGAAAATTTGCTGGAGTGAACTTGTTGGATGCTTCACACGTAAAACTGTAATATATATATATATATAGCGTGGGAGCCCTCACATCCATATCCAATGCTAATAACTTAAATGTGAGGGCCCCCACCCTATCTCTCATAGTAAGGTGAGAGATGCTTTCATAGGAGCGTCACCATAGCATAGTAATATTGAACATTAATATCAGTCGAGCTTTATAAAGAGTTTAACATATCATCTTGGCATACGACCGTATATAGTTGAAATTAGATTTATATAGTCAATATTAGATTTGGATCACACAAGTTTCTTCATTTAGGTATGAAATTAGTCCTTGATATATTTTCTGGTATTTTTAAATTGGTAGAAAGATTTTGACATAGACACTTGGTAGCAAACCTTCTCCTAGAAGGGATTGGGGCCCAAGAGTGTGCCCGCACACTTGGGAAGATGTTGCCCACACAAAGAGAAGGAAGCTCCCAAACGTGGGAAATAGACCCCATACAAGTGGAGTTTGGATCCCCTATTTCGTAGAAACATGGAGATACTGTTTCATCCAATAAAAGATAGTCAACTGTGTAAAATCTCTTCCTTGGTTTTCTCATTCCAAGGAAGCAAATGAGATGAAGCATTAGCCGGCATGGGATTTTAAATAGTTGGCTATTTTTTTATTGGACGAAAGCAGTATCTCCCTGTTTCCTATAAATAGGGATCTGGACTCACACAAGTGGGAAGGAAGCCTAACGTCACGTTTGGCAACCAAATTTGTAGGGAAAATATTTTTAGTTTCCCTAGTAGTGGAGTAAATCCATGTTTGGTAACTGTAAATTACTGAGGATTTTGTCGAATAAAAATCTTTATTTGATAAAATTTTCAGATTCGACCACCACCAATAGGATTTGAAAATCCTTGCTTAAGTGGATTTGCACACCAAACCCTATTTTTCTTATCTATATTCATCAATACACACCAATATCAATGTGAAATCATCAACTATACAAATCCCCAGCGATGAATCTTTGTTCCAGTGGTAGCGAAGAATCATAAGATCTATGGATTCCTAGCCTATTACCAAACATGCCCTAAGAAAAAGGGATTGCTCGGTTGGTAACCTTGCATCTCACCTGTATGCATATGGATTGATCCTTTGGTATGCCACTCTTCCCATGTGTGTGCAAGTTATCCTTCCCACTTGTGTGTGCTTCCCTTCCACGTGAGTAGGCTTCTCGTGTCTCAACACCCTTTGGTTGGGGTACCTAAAAAGATCCGAAAGGAAGCTCACACGCGAGGGGAATAGTAATATACCTAGGAATCGAATCTTGAGCAATCGTGTGAGAAGCGAACGTTATCGAGAATGAGATAGGAGTGCTAATAGGTCTTCTAGATGGATGACATTCAATCATGGACAACAAGGGCCTACTCGGTAGTTTAATCTTGGCTACCTAGGGATCAATCCTTGGGTACATCACTCTTCCTACTTTTGTGGGCTATCCTTCCTACTTCTGTGGGCTTCTCTTCCCACTTGTGTGAGCTCTCCTTCCTAAGGCGTGGGCCCTCTTAGGTCTAATTGTTGGGGTACCAAAATAAAGAGGTATGGTTAAAAATAACAGCCATTATATTAGTTTTACTTATTGTTTAGTGGTTTTGACAATCGTTGTTAATTAATGCTCATATATTAGAGGTTTCTATTTATTTAGTTGAACTGGATAGCTAGCAAATTTAGGAGAGCTAGCAACATCTAAGACATGATTTTTACATAGTGTTTATTTTAAAAATTATCTTGTATTCGATTAGGCTAGTTGCTCCACAAGATCAATATCCTTTTCCTCTTTTTTGCTTTTTATATATAAAAAAGAAAAAAAAAGCACTAGAAACAACTTCCTTTTGACACTAGAGTGGATCTAAGTCTCTCTTAACATGTTAAGTGGAACTTAAAGGTCTTAATATGCTGGATTTTAAGGAAAGATCATATGGAAGAATCCTCAGCCTTAAGGGTGGCTTTCATTGCTTTGAATACAACTAAAATAGTTTTATACCAACCCAAAAGCATAAGCTGATAGGTGGAAAGCGCATATAAGTATATTAAGACATTTCAAGCCTATTAATCAGGCGATGTGAGATGTGTGACTTCCCAACACTCCCTCTCCCGTGCAGGTCTCACAGATTTCATCGACATGAGGCTTGTTACGTTGGCTACACACAAGAACAACGGGATCAGAACCCGCTCTAATACCATGTAAGAAACCATATACCAACTTAAAAGCTTAAGCAGGTAGGTGGAAGGCACAAATGAGTATTATATGAAGCCATGTCCAACTCAGGACTTTGGCGATACACTCACCCTCGAGTGCAGGCCCAACATATTTCATGGTCGGGCCTACCACGTGGGCTACACAAGACCAACAAAAGCCACGTGGGCTACATGAACGACGGGATCAAAACCCGCTTTAATACCATATAAGATACCATGTATCAACACAAAAACTTAAGCTACGTATGAACTCCAAATTTTGTGTGATGTGATGGGGGTAATCCAGGCAATCGATGGTCGCAAAGATTGGGTGTTAATCTCAATCTCTACGGATATTTCTTTACTTGTTAAGGACTTTGATAAAAAAAATAACTTCTTCTTACATCAATAAGGCTAAAGGAGGCGATACATTCGGTGGCCAAGTTTTGGAGATCTTTTAAATGTGATTTTGAGTGGTCGAATGCTTACCCAACTGGTTGGTTGAGTTGGTCCCATGTTGTTGTGCATTTTTTTTTTCTTTTTGAGGGGTTTTTTCATTTCATCGACTATTGGTATTTTCTCATGGTTCATTTTCTGATTCCTTTATACTATAAATCCATTCCAAACTTGCTTTTAAGCATGAGATGCATTACATTATATCACTGATATTGATATTGCAAATACAATTCACCCACATCTTATTTACCAAAAAAAAAAAAAAAAAATCACCCACATTTTGGTCATGGTAATCTCCAAAGCAACAAAATTATCCCCCAGTGGACATTCGCATGATGAACCTTGGGAAAATTGAGCATGATTACTATTACCAGCCCCAATGCATTAAATGATGGAACACATTTTTCCACAAGGCACTCTATGCCAACTTCATTAGGGGGAAAATTGCCCTTCCAAAAACCTTTTTTTAATATTCTTAGAAATCAAAATTTACAACAATGGGACTGATCTTTTTATTATTATTTTTCTAACCTGATTATCCTCTGCCTGTAGAACCAAATCACATTTTATCTGAACTAGCACTTCATAATAATCATCTCTTTGTTATTGATTCTTAAATTATTTTTACTACTGGAGCATTTATCAAAACTAATTTACCTTATCATTGAAAAGAGTTCTTGTCAAACTAATTACTTCACAATATCTACAAACAGGTGGCATATCTTGAAAAACTTTACCTTGAATATCTTCAATTAAATTGTTAGTAGCCAACATAAATACATTTTATTTTTGACAACTGAGGGCGTCCCAGACTCCCGGTCCTTTGGGCTGGACTAATCCCTACGGGACTAGAGAAAGCCGGATAAATCCCTTGTGGCTCGAGTGTAGTGGCACAGTTTCGAACTTCCAACATCTCCAAATTAACCATAACCCTAGGCCAACTGAGCTACCCCTTGAAGTTATATAAATACATTAAAACCAAACGTAAACATTCCCCACTCAGGAACTCAATCTTCACATATGGAGGCAATATGGCATTGTGAGTAGTTCAGATTTCAAACCCCAATTTTCCCATTTATCATTTATTAGAAAAATAAAAATCATTAAAAATGTTCTTAGACGCAATTCTTGTATATTCACATTGGTCACCACAATTAGGGCCCCACATTTAAAAATGCCAACTTGCAAACATACAGTAACATGTTACTAGAAAGCTGTGAGTTCATTTTTGGTAGGTTTACATATCATTATCAAGTGGACTCTTTTTTCCTAAATGTACCAAAATCCTACTTTCAAATTCAGTTAAATTTTTTTGCACATCATGTGTGACAAGAGATAAATGTCAAAGATCATAACAAAGAAGCAAACACTCAACAAATTGGGAATGGATTCAGTCAAAGTAGGATCAAGTAAAAATGAGAAACAAAAATATTACATCTTAAGTGCACATCTGAATTGCTGAGAGGTGGGTCCCACCATTCAACTCACAAATTGAGTCGGCACCGTGAGGAGGGCTGTCCGTTTGCTACAATATAATACAACTCTAATCAATCGAATTTGATAATCGATCACGTCCGACTGCTATAAATTGTAAAGAGTAGGCTTGAATGGAAATCGCCAGTCCTACTCTCTCTTGGACACTCTACGTACATACTGTGTTCTTATTATACATTCTTCCCATATCATATACAGAGACATGGATCCTTACAAGGTATGATACACCTTTGAGTCTTGCCTTGTTTCTTCACTTCTTGGGGTTGATTCCATGAAGTCTTGCCTTGTTTCTTCACTTCTTGGGGTTGATTCCATGAAGTCTTGCCTTGTTTCTTCACTTCTTGGGGTTGATTCCATTCATGGGTTTTGTTAGTTTTTTTTAATCTTTTCATGAAAGGGATTGTATTGTAAGCTCTAATGAGTTCTCTTTTGTCACTCAGTGAAGGAAGCAAGTGGTGGGTGTAGTTTCTTTCTTCTCTCTCATGGATCAAGATCCATGAATCTTTCATTCTTTTCTAAAGTGCAACAAAAACCATGTGTGATAAACTAATTTGGGATGATCTTTAAAGACACCGGCGTTTGATCTCTCACTACATTTTTTTCCTGTCAATTTGAGAGAGAGAGAGAGAGAGAGAGAGTAGTTTATGGTTTGCTAGTGTGAGTTGCCTGTGGAGAACACGCGACGGCATGGCCCGCACGTGTCAAAATTGCAAAACTGTCAAATTTGGACCGATCGTCAAAGAGGATCGATCATCTAAATTATATATGGGGTAGGGTCCAAAAAGAAATATGGTGTATTTGTATTTTGTATCCGAATCTGTTTTCATACAAGATGGAGTTGTATTTGGATCTGGATCCAAAATGGATCCTATGTAATGGATCCGGATTCGGTATCAAAAGGTGACATGATCTGGGCCGGATTCATCTGGCGACCCGATACAGTACCAAGAAGAAGCCTTAATATTCGAATCTAATCTTTTTTTTTTCTTCCTTTTTTTTTTTTTTTTTTTTTGTAAAATTTGAATTTATGTGTGTTTGTGTACTAGACGCCGCAGACGAAATTGAGTTAAACAAAGGAAAAAAAAAAGGAATGGGATTTTGAATTAGTCTGATATTCAACGAAATTGGATGATCATGATCGAGTTGGGGACGATCAACATGTGGGGCCTATCATCAGTGGGGGCCCTCCAAAGATATGCTCCGAGCAAACGGTCCAGATTAGTTCTACAAGGAGGCCCTCTTTGGCCTATTTCTTGGGCCATTTCAGTTGGGCTGATAAGAGAGTCCATAACTACCTTGATCTGGTAGTATTGGGATGGATCTTACAAAGCTGCTGAAATGGACAGATTCAGTTTGCTCTCTGTATAATGGGAGAAGCATGGTGTCACATGTGGTGTGGTATCGTCCCACAAACGTTCTCGGGAAATACCGTGATATTTGCAAAGGTCCCGTTTTCTCAGGTAGGATAAGAATATTATGCATCCAGATCCTCTTTTTCTTCCAAACAGGGCTCTGGTGTTTGCACGAAACGGGGGATCCATTTTCGAATATTTCTTGGTCAATATATCGACATCTAAATCATGGGGTTCATTTTTTTTTTTTCCTCCAGTTCTGAACTCT
This sequence comes from Umbellularia californica, assembly GCA_028538565.1. NCBI lineage: Eukaryota > Viridiplantae > Streptophyta > Magnoliopsida > Laurales > Lauraceae > Umbellularia > Umbellularia californica. The sequence continues at coordinate 15,293,853 of JAPQWN010000008.1, read as the reverse complement.
CAATCTTTAGGATTAAACCGTGGTTCTAGGCCAACTATGCTACTCCTTGGGTTAAATCATGGAGTTTTCATCATTCTTCCTAGTTTTATTTTTTCTTTCCTTTTATCATGATATAATAGAGTTTTCATCATTTTTTCTTTTGGGCCCCTACTTGGAGATGGGAACGAGGGACCGAAAGACACCCTCTTGCGTATGGTGATAGAGGCTTTGATTATAATCCTAACCACTTGATCAATGGTCGATAGGTTCTCACTGTCTAAAACAAGTGCAAGTCGATCCGACAGTACAACTCATTCGGATGAGTGCTAAGCCCGAAATCGGTCGAGTCCTTGTTTTAGGGTTCATCGGGATGGATTATAAGTTGGCCCCACTAGGTGTTTTGGCCGTGATGCAAATCTTATAGTGAGCACTATGGAGGAATTTGTTTTTCATATGTAAATATTGCTAATTATTAAGATAATGACATGTAGATGGTGCAACAAAGCAACCATCGATAGCTCAGTAGCGCAGGAGACATCTCCCACTCCATGTAACAAAAAAGGAAAAACCTGCAACAAAACTTGTTTTGTCATTTTCTCCTTTTTTCTACATGTTTAGGGAAACTTTTAAAGTTTAGGCAATGTTATTTGGAATAAAGAAAAAAAAAAAAAAGAAAGAGACATGTAAGAAAATGAAATCTGACCAAACATATTTGAAATTATCACCATCATCATCAAGAGGGTTATCTCATCAGTTTTAAATTAAAATACTCTACTTTCTATGAATCTTGCAAATAGTTCTAATATTCTTAAAAAATATTATGATTTTTCATTTTTTTGATATTTTAAAATATCATCATAATTTAGATTTATGCCAACCAGCTTCTTTAAAAAAAAAAAGAAACAGTGATTTATTCAAAATATTAGATTCTTTTTTTTTGAGAAATATCATGTTATTTTCATTTTCAAGATATTCTCAAATAACTTGATTTTATTAGATTGACTCCTTATTTTCTTGCAAAGATTTTGGAAATACTCAAGATATGAGATGTTCATGTGCTCAAAATCTCCAGATAGTTTGTAACATGTGTATTATATATGGATAAGTCGTTGGTAGAGGTAGCAATATGCAGGTTTAACCTCAACCTGTCCTATATTGGGGTTGAAAATGTCAATCTGAATCCCACTTAAGATCAACTTGAACCCTTAATTGAGAGGTTAACTCAGTCTCTGAGTCAACTCAAACTTTGAATTACCGAACTAGGTTAAGATCGGATGAAATTGGACACTATTAGTCATCCGAAAAATTACCAGGAGATTGAAATTACATTCTTGATCTGACTCGCCCTAGTGGAGTCTAGTTTCTCATTGAGTCACTGAGTCAACCCAACCTCAGCTTTATGCTTAATCCTTCTTTTGTTTTGCTGAAATTATGCTTAATCCATTTGCGACGCTTGTTATTTTGCGATTTTAATTCATGGGGGGTTCTTTTGTTGTGAGGTTTCTGTTCTCTTCTGTGATGTCTTTGCTTTACTTATTTCATGTGATGGGATTCAATTGCAGTACCGGCCTTCAAGTGCTTACAACACATCCTTCTGCACTACAAATTCTGGTTTGCCTGTTTGGAACAACAACTCTGCTCTAACAGTTGGAACTAGAGGTATCTATTTTTAAGACTTTGGACTTTCCTTTCTTATGTTATTATCTATGCAATAGCTATTGCAATGGGTTGGGTCGGGTCGGAATAGGTCCGGGTCGGGTTCATCATCAAGGGTAACAAGTGTAGGCTAGGCCTCAATCCGACCCCTTCATTAACCAGGATTAAATATAAATCCGAACCTAATTAGAAGTTTAGAAGTCAGAGGGGTTAACCCAAAACCTAAATTACCAGTCTACCGTGGATCAGTTTCATGACAAGTTCACGGACTATAATTGAACCTTCATTCACTGTTGCATTGAATCTAAAAACAGGAAAAGAAAAACTATGTTTAAAAGATCATTAACCTTTGGGTCGTTAAATTAGAGGCTAGGATGATATGATGATAAGACCTTTACGTCTACTCTAACCCCACTAATAACAATACTGCAAAGATCATAGCCCTTTAATTTCAGGTTTTCAAAGATCAAATTCTATAAGTATTGCATGAACTCATATGTGATAAAATCTGTTAGTGAATAATATTCCGAGCAATGTAAAGATTAGGATCGGCACCAATTCAAAGGTTTGGCGTATGTGAAGTGATGTGATTGGGTATCTAAATGTGGGCTCCATAATTGACAACTGAATAGAAGGTGATAATTTAAAAAGGAAAACAAAGGTGCAATCATGGCTATCATTGTCCTGTGTTATGAGGCAACACCATGTGAAATAGTTGAAGGCACTAACAAAAAGTAGGTTGCCCTCAACATCAGATAATAGTAGGCAGGGTGGCACATGGTTGCATCCAGTTTGGTAGGATGGCTCGGGCCCACATAGTTGGGCCAGCCCAAGTTTTCTTTCTTTCCTTTTTTTTTTTTTTTTTCCATTAAAAAGGTCTGTGGAGCTGGATTATTTTAAAAAAGCCTGCCCATTTGTCTAATTCATGGTTTAAAACTAAAAAATGTGGCCTGGTTTAGGAAGTTCACTGAGTCAAATAACCAAGGTGAGTTTGACATGGTACCGGTTCACTCTCTTTCGACTCACCTGACTCGGTGACCTTTTGAGTAAAGTTGACCTGGCTGACTCCAGTGAGTCAGAACCATTTCCCAGAAATATGGTTCAAATATGTCTACAAGGTGATATACTTGAGCTTTAGGTTGAAATAGGCTCATGGCAGTCCTCCTTTCCTCTAAGCCCTGCTCAACAGACCTGGGCCTAGATCACTGGGGTAAAACCTCAGCTCAAATGCATTGCAAAAGTAGATCCCTGAAAGTTTCTTTTGAAAATGAATGCAATTGGATATCAACTTCCTCCTCCTATTATAGGTTATGGGCCTTATCGTCACATAGATTAGAGTGATACTTACCATTGTTTTGGATCATAATGGTTGCTATTAAACCAAAAATGGGTCTCTTTCAGTCTGTGGCATCTAATCGCGCTAAGGCTAGATCAGATCCTCCTAAGGAAGTGTGTTGTAACTAGTCCAACAATAATGCAAGGGCCTAAATAGATCTGAACAAGCCCATTTTGGGTGGCATCTGCATGCTCTGCAGGCCCAGACTGTGTGTTTTGAGCTTATCGAGGCCCGCAATTAGTGATATCCAGCCTGATTTGATTCAAAGCCACTGGGCCCTACTATGCTATAGTAGGCCAGGCCTTACTTGTCTGCCACTGTTGTTGTCCATATTGGCTCATGGATTTTTAAACATTTTTTCTTTTTTCATAGTAGAATAGAAATGTAGTATCAATGTCATTAGTGTCATGTGAATTAGGCCCGCATTATGTCGCGGCGCCTATTCCGTCTTTCGACCAGCCAAGTCTGAACCATAAATTACCAGGTTAATATTTTGCACAATTATTAATCAAGTTGAAAGATTAACAAAACATAAGTATGATAGTTCCAAATAAATATTTTTTAATTCAGTTCATAAACCAAATCAGATCGGAATCGAACCATTATCCAAGTCAAATTGCAAATTATTTGAATGAAAGACCCAGCATGTGGTAGTAGTTACGCCAACTAAGTAACTATGGTTTAACATTATCAATCATTCAACATGTTACTTATAGTAGTATCTCTGGTAAAATGCAAGCTCATGACTACTTTTAGAAAACTGAGCAAGTTGCATAGCATTCTATATTGTAATTTGAATCTTGGAAGAGAGTTTTTTAGTCATTCAACCAGAGATATGACTCTAATCTTCAATGAGCAGGGCCAGTTCTCCTTGAGGATTATCACCTCATCGAAAAAGTCGCCGCATTTCACAGGGAGAGGATCCCTGAACGTGTTGTTCATGCAAGGGGAGCCAGTGCAAAGGGTTTCTTTGAGGTCACCCATGACATTACTCACCTCACCTGCGCTGATTTCCTCCGGGGACCGGGGGTCCAAACGCCTCTCATTGCTCGCTTCTCAACTGTTATCCATGAGCGTGGCAGCCCTGAGACCATCAGAGACCCTCGAGGCTTCGCCATTAAGTTCTACACTAGAGAGGTATTCCATCTTAACAAAATTTCACAATCATGTGCTTCAGCCATGCAACATTTTCTAGTTATTACCATGTCCATGTTCCACATAATATCACAATTAAGACTGTGTGTGGATGATCCAACCTGAATTGAATGAGAAATTTATAACTGTGTTTTATTGTCCTCAGGGAAATTTCGATCTGGTCGGAAACAACTTCCCTGTGTTCTTCATTCGTGATGGGATGAAGTTCCCCGACGTGATCCATGCCTTCAAACCAAACCCAAAATCTCACATTCAGGAGAATTGGAGGATTCTTGACTTCTGTTCACACATCCCAGAGAGCCTTAACACTTTTGCATGGTTCTATGATGATGTTGGCATTCCATTGAACTACAGGCACATGGAAGGATTTGGCGTCCACACATTCACACTCATTAACAAGGCTGGAAAAGTCACCTATGTGAAGTTCCATTGGAAGCCTACATGTGGAGTGAAGAACTTGTTAGAGGAAGAGGCCATCATTGTTGGTGGGACTAATCACAGTCATGCTACTAAGGACCTTTACGACTCGATCTCTAGTGGGAACTACCCGGAGTGGAAGCTCTACATTCAGACCATGGACCCCGAAGATGAGGACAAGTTTGATTTTGACCCATTGGATGTTACAAAGATCTGGCCAGAGGACATGTTTCCCCTTCAGCCGGTTGGGCGCATGGTCTTGAACAGGAACATTGACAACTTTTTCGCAGAAAATGAACAGCTAGCTTTTGCACCGTCGCTTGTGGTGCCCGGAGTCTATTACTCTGATGACAAGATGCTCCAGTGTAGGATTTTTGCCTACAATGACACTCAGAGGCACCGATTGGGACCAAATTACTTGATGCTTCCGGTAAATGCACCAAAGTGCGCTTACCACAACAATCACTACGATGGAGCTATGAATTTCATGCACAGGGATGAGGAGGTACATATGAATTTAGTTGTTCAAATGAATCTTTTCCTGTTACAATGCATACATAACTTGTTACTTAGAACACTAGGATATAAACAATATGAGATGCAAGTGGTATTTACGGAAGGATGAACTTTCTACATAGAATGCAGGTGATATTCAGTTCATGTTAATGTGGTGAGACTATATTGATGGGATTGATTTTTCAGGTGGATTACTTCCCGTCGAAGTATGATCCCGTTCGACACGCTGAGAAGTTCCCCATTCCAACCCGTATTATACATGGAAGGCGTGAGAAAGTGAGTATTGTTATTTGTTGATCTTGTAGTGTGCTGCATTTGCATTTCATACATGGAGGCAAACTGTGGTCATTGTCTTAAAAGGAACGGAAATATTATCTTGTTTCATTTTATTGGAACATAGGAAATAGATCAATCTTTTGTGATGTTCTGTGTTTTTAATGCTTTAGGACTTGCACTTAGTATGTAACTAAAATGTGGCTAATTACCTATTGTTAGATGACTTTAGATTTGAATACATCTAATCCTGCAAAGGAATTAAAAAGTACTCGGTTGGTTATCTTCATTTCAGACCCAACATTTTGAACAACATGAAAGAAAAACATCAAATGTTTTTCTTATTGACATTTCAGTATTTGACACAACAAATAAAGTAGGGAATTGACAGAGAAACCCACAAAAAAACTTCAAATATGTGAACCTTAAGTCTATCATCATCAAATCTTGATTGGGTTGGATGGTTGAAAACTCAACCATTGCTGCTACATTTGTCTATAGGATCTCACACTGATTGTCATCTGCCTATTTATACATGATTGGTTGATAACTGACAATCTGTTATGATAATCTAATCCATTCATCATTTGATAAATGCAGTGCACAATTGAGAAGGAGAACAATTTCAAGCAAGCTGGAGATAGATACCGATCGTTCGCACCTGACAGGTCCTGTATTCCCTCTAAATTGTTAAATTTCTTAAGCTTACTAGTTAAAATTAGCTGACTGGTTAGATCTTATACTTGTTTTGTTCTATAAACTTTTGCAGGCAAGAGCGCTTCCTACGCCGAATTGTGGAGGGCTTATCGGACCCAAGGCTCACCCACGAGCTTCGTGCCATTTGGATCTCCTACTGGACGCAGGTAACTCTCACCTCTACCATATTACCTTTGTCCTTTTTATCCCCAATGAATGTAGCTTCTGGGTACCTTTAGACCCTTTTGGCTTGGGGATAAATCTGTCCAGATTGAGTTGATTCTAGGTTCATTAAGTTATGCTCTTCTTGGGCCGGACATAAATCTTGATAGTTCTATTCCTCCAATGGACTTATCCTTTTTTAGGAGTAGTGGAACATATTTCAGTATATAAGTGATATTAGTGACCCAACATTTTCACATTTGAAGGTAGGAACATTCCTAATGATAACTAGGCTCCCAAAATTTTAATCCAGTACTTGAACTGTTGCGTGAATTTACCATGCAATTGAGTTGAGCCTGACTAATTAGAAGTCCAGGATTCAATGGCTCACATGGATGGGCACTATATATCACTTCTTAACTGGAATTAATAGATTGTCAATCATGGTCCTTGGTCACTGATACCTGGTTCCGATAGTTCATGAACCCAGAAGCTCCACTTGACTGGAAAGGTCACTGATCTGAGGAACTAGGTGGTGTCTGGCCCAGGAACTACTCAGACTCATTCGATTTGCACAACTCGGTGCCCTATTGAACTGAATCAACTCGGTCGAATGAGTTTTAAATCAACTTGGTCGAAGTCTGGGCCTCATTTTTATAACCCTGCAAAACAATCCTATTCAGGTCAGGGCTGAATTATTGTGGTTCATCCCATAAAATCCTTGGGCCCCCCTTGCTGTCAATATATTGACATAGAGTTTGTTGAGTGAAGTGGTACATAGTATATATATAGCTATTGAGCATCTTTGATCATAGTTTCCTGATTGAGCAATCTTTGCCAATGCAGTGTGACAGATCTCTGGGCCAAAAGATAGCATCTCGCCTCAATGTGAAGCCGAGCATGTGATGAACGGTGGGTGATACAAAATGAGGAAATAAAGCTACATGGATGGATCCACAAGTTCCTACCATACTATGCTTGCATGAGTTTGTGCTTATGTTATGTTCTGGGATTATGAAGTGTGTACTGGACACTGGAAAGTGACTTGTTGTGGGCCTGTGGCTCCCTCTCTCTTTATATGTATATATAAATAGTAACCTCCTCTCACCTAATATAGTATGGAATGGGTTGGCTGGTTATACACTCTGTATTGAGACTTTTGAACTGTGATACCATGTGGTTAACCATCCACATGGCATGTGGCATGTGGAGGGGGTGTGGCTGATGGATCGGGACCGTCCGCCTAGTGGGCCATGCCACAGATGGAGCAGGGTTAAGAAATGAAACTGATTGGAAGTTCCTAGCCATCAAGTTTCTAAGGTTCCCCTGCCTGTTTTTAGATTGTCCTGTTTGAAGGGCAGACTGGGTTTTTAAACCATGGTCCATCTACTGTGGGGCCCACTAGGTGACGGTCCCGATCCATGGTCTCCCCCCTCCTCATCAACCTGCATGTGTGAAGGATTTCATCATGGTGTTACTTACTGTTCTCAGTTTTCAACTGTATCTCATCACATCAGGTTTATTACTTGGTTACAAGTTTTGAGATAATTTATGTGGTCCATCAACATAAAAATGCTTGGGCCCAAGTTGTGATCCAAGATTCCATTTTTGGGCTCTATGTCCTAGCCCATCCAAGCTTTTGCCCATCTAAACCATTCATTCTTTGGCCACCAAATGAGCGGCTATGATACTCGCATTGGGCACTTGCTATGATGGTGGGGCTCACCATATCAACAGTTTGGATGTCTAGATTGGGACATTGTGCAATTGAAAGCCCGAACAAACTGTGCGACTCTCTGGGAATGTGGACCGTGATTTATCTGGATCTGCAGGTCTTGGTCCATGAATCCGGACCGACCCATTTGGTCTCATTTTGGACTAGTGTTGTATTTCCTGGTCACAGGACAAATCAGGTTTCTGGTCCAACCCACCTGCTTATTGTGTGTGGACCATCTAAAAATCTGTGGTGGAAGCCAGTTGGGCTCCAGCAGGTCAACATTGGGATTTCACTTTCTTTTTGCCCACTAGCTATTGAACAAGGTCCAGTCAGGCCCAGTAGATAGGCAAAGGGCCCTAAATGGTTTAAACGTGCTGGATTGGGCCTTCGAGTTAATAACACATGTTGGCCCAAGAATGCCCAGTTGGTCATTGGCCCTGAAATTTCATGCATTACCGCTTCTCATGTCTTAAACTCAGGCCCGACTGGCTCTACAGATTCAAGCCCACCATAAGCATTTTCAGTTTCATTTAGCCCAAGTCATTTGGGCATCTGGACCATCCAACGGCCAAATGATCGATCTTGAGAAGATGGGCCCATAAAGCACTGATTAAGATGGGCTGCATCATGTACCTGGGAATTCCATGTGGAATTTCTTCATGTTCCTTGATAGGTACAGTTGTGAAGCCAACCAAATAAAATGAAGCATGTCTTTTAAGAACTTGGAGTAAATATTAAGAAAATGAAGTGTGTCTCTATATCATTAAATGTCTCCACCAATTTACTGTTGATGGAAAAATGTCCCTTGGAACTGAGAAATTGATTTCCAAATCAACTTACAAGTTAGCTTATATATTAAATTATGTGTATTGCAAAGAAAAAAAAACCCATTTTAATATGTTATTATCTTTCACAATATCAGGATGATGAGTGTAAAGTAATGTACAAGTTAACTATGTCTTATACAGGTCCAACCTCCAAAATGCTTAACCAAAATTAAAAAAAAAATTCTACAAAATGAAAGACCTGTTTGCCTAATTTCTATTACTTTCCAAGAAATTTACAAAAAAAGCGCTTTTATTGAGACAATTTCTTTTGATGGTTGTTTTTGTATCTCCACACTAGTAATTTTTCACTCTAGCACTTACCTCTTTCAGATAAAAAGCCCATTATTTGGAGGAATCCCAATAACTCTGCAAAGTAGGCAAATAGACTTAAAGTAAGGTTGCACATGATTCAGACGACTAGTAAATTAATTTTCTTTAGTAGACTCTAGATAGATGAGATAAGACTTTTACGATAGCGGTTTTATAAATAGACCGCCTTTAGAGCATGTTCATTAATTTCTTCTGAATTCTGTTTTCATTCCCTTCCCTCTTAATGGCTTGGATATGAGAGCCTCTGATAACACTGGACTTAGTTTTCTTCAATTTCTGGTTTGGGTGTTTGACAGTGAGATGTATTTCTAACACAAGTTAAGGACAGCAGAAAATATTTTTCTACCTCTTGAATCCAAATTTACTTTCTGCAAAAATCGCGGAAAATGCCTCTACATCACAAAATAAAAAGCTTGTAAAATTTACCTACATGTGGAAACCAGTTCTCTTTGCTCCAAGTGTGAGCTCCTTATTTCTGCCTTATTGGGAGTCAAATTCTTTATGTGCCTGGTTTAAAGTCTTTTTCTTTGTCTCCATGAGATTATTTACAATTTGTTTGGTTATAATTTCAGGGTTCTTGAGAAGAAAGAGGAAGGCATGAAAAAGAGTACGTTTCCTCACTAACTTTTAATTGGTTTTCACAAATGCCTCTGTATGATTGTTGGGGTTTACATGGAAATACTTCTTTGGCTTATGAATAGCTTGGAGTCAAAGGACTTCAGGCTGTTCCAAGCATTTGGGGGCTGGGGCTATTTCAAATGAAATGGTCGCCGGGAATTTTCATCTATAGGAATCCCGCATGGCTGTCCTGTAGGATTTTTAGTAAAATTCTTTAATGTAGGGTGCTCTGTTTTCATGAATAGTGGAGATTGAAAATCCCGCACTCCCTTCTACATAATTCATTTAGGTGAAAATTTTGCTTGTCTAGTTTAGTCTCTCAGTTTTTCATCATTTCCATTAATGTTGAATCCGGATGCTCACATTTGGACTCGGACACACGCACTATAAGTTAAAGTACTCAATTGAACGCATTCCTCTTATATGGAATATGGTCAAATTTTACTTTCATAAGAGTTGGTCACTTGGCCTTAGTGCAAGACCAATATATATATATAGCTTTTGTAACAATCATGTGCTCAATCTTTTGATCCAATCAACTCCAAGTCGAATGAAACTCTGGCCAGATCCTGCACAAGAGGAGGGCATTCACTTAGACTGGTAAATAAATGGACCCCATTATAGAGTTTCACTATTCTTGCTCAGGCATCCAATGAGTGAGAGCCTCAGAGGATCTGGACTGACCCAATTTTTTACTGTAGGTCTGAAGATTTCAGTGATTCTTTAATAAACCTGCACACATTACAACTTGAACCAATCAAGAATATGGCTGCATTTTTTTTTTTTTTTTTTGGGGTACCTGGTATTTTTGTGAAAATGTAACTGTCACATTACATGAAATTAGGATACTTTATTCCATAAAAAAAGAAGATTGAAACCAATCCCTTCCATGTAACATTGGTTATAACAACAAAGAGCTACAAACAAAGAGTTACAAACATAAATTACACCAAACCATCGTTTCTTTATAAGATGTTCTAGATGTCTCATGTGCTATGTTCCTCATAACAACAAAGAGGTACAAACTTAAATTAGAAAGTTGGTGATTACAAGTGTGTGTGTGTGTGTTGATATATTTGTCTCTAGTAGTCTAATAAAAAGCAGTGTGAATGTGACCAAATCACAATGTTACTCTTCGTATTTGTTATGCATATTAAACTTAATTAAGTGGGTTACATTGTGTTGTCTTGGGGTTTTGATTGAGAGTATATGGAGTTAACTGGGCCCAACTCAATTCCCCTTAACTCTCCGCGCTTTGGGTCTATGCATAGATTGCCTTGGGCCAGATGGACCATCCAGATCAATGAGGTAGGAAGGGATGATAAGACGGTCCAGTGCAAATGACAAAAAGTATAGCCTTTTGATTTGACCCCTCTTCTTTTTTTTGTCTTCTAAGTCGACTATTCACCTAACTTCACTTTACTAATAAAGTTACCAAACAGGCGAGCATTCCTTTTTGGCTCACCGGGTGATGATGGTAAGTAAGCCCTTATATGGCCCACCCTTTTCAGATCTGCCTTGATTGGTTAAATCCAAACAATGGTACACAGACATCAGATGGGCCCATAGTTAGCAACAATTTTCTATTTGGGCCCTTCTTAGCCCAAATCCATTCTTGTTAGCGCAGTTACATGTTGAAAACTGGCCTGGCCCAGTTAATAAACGGCTCCAAATCGACCATTAAATCCAGGCCCAATTACTAGATGAGCTGGTCCAGACTCCAGATGCAGCTATAACATTACCCAGGAAATGGGCGGTGAAGACTGGAGAGTAGCAACAAAAACCACATGGTGAAATATGAGCCAAGAGAATTTGATCTTGTATGGAGATGATATACACCACAAATTCAGCCATGGGATGAAGGTTTGATGTTGATTTTTGAGGTTGTGGCCCGTTTCATCGATCGAGTGTGTGGTCTAGGATGAATGACAAATCAGTGGGCCCATTTGATTTGTCCGTACATCCCCCATGGGCCATGGCAAGAAATAGACTCCATCTCTGGAAGTTTCATACTTGGCCCAGATTATATACCATGCATGTGGCAGCTTCACGTCCATGTATAATCAACGATGAAATACAGGCCACATTTTCAGAAGATCACAACCACTCATCAGATGGAAATTAAACCTTGTATCTGCAGGTCACTGATCAGTGATCATCCATCATGGGACTCAACAATTTTTCAATACCTGGCTTAAATGGGCCCATATGATACATTCAAAAAGAGGTTAATAGACCCATCACTGTTCAAATTAGAAAGTCTTAATCTCATTCTTTTGAGATGATTGGATAATAGTGGCTCAGATTTCTCATGGGCCTCGACATCTTTCCACTGCTTACACCAGCCACACTCCCCCTCACAAATGACAAAACAGCAGAGTTAATCCAAAACACACGCTCCATAATCTCTCAAAACACACACTTCAATGACCTTTGTTGCTATGTAGGGACACCAAGTTTTATGTTTAGAAGGAGTAGGATCCCCTGAGTGTCTCATTCATGCTTTCTCTGAGTAAGAGTGGAACTGTTCAAGGCTTTCCTAATAAGATTTTCAAGGAACTTAAAATGAATACTCTACTTATATACGAGATTTCTCCAAATTTTACTCCAATAAGAGTTGATAGGGTTGTAAATGGGTCGGTTCCTATCTAAGTCCATGGTAGACTTAGAACCGGAACCGCTAAGAAAAAGGTGGAATCAGACCCGGAACTGGTTTCTTGGTTTCAGAACCGGAACCATATATGGGATGGGTCCGGATCCAGGTCCAGATCTATGTAGAGAATGATATTAAAAAAATATGATTTTTAAGAGATATTTTCAAAATTTTAAGCAATATGTTGGGTCTTGGGTCCACGGTTCTGAACCAAGGTGGAGCCGGAACCGGACCCATTCACTTATAGGGGCCTCAATAAGGACTCAGACTCTGTTTTTAATGGGTCGGAACCTCCGAGTAATCGGAGAATTGAGGATCCATTTACATCTCTAAGTGTTGGTCCACTCTAAGATTGAGCATATAAATAATAATGTGATTAATATAATCTTATACTTTATTAATTATATCCACTAATTATGCTATTAGTTGTATGCATCTTATAGTGGGACAGCTTTTATTGGAGTAAAATTTTATGACCTCATATGCACGGGTTGGGAGCTCTTTTTGGCGACTATGATTTTCAATAGGCAGGCCCCATTGTAGAGGCTGACACAAACACTAAGTAATGCATTGAGAGGTTCTGGACTCATGTTTTAAGTAGCTGGTTACATACATAATCAAAATTAGAATAAGGAAGTGTCCAGACCTGCAGCTCAGGTGCCTTGATAGCTTTAAAAAAAAAACAATAGTATATGAGATTTTTGTGGTTCCCATTAGATTTACCCGATCTAAATAGAGTATTTTGATTAGCTATCTACCAAAACACCCATAATTCAATGCTTTTATTTATTTGATCTAAAACCGTAAAATGAATATTTATTATATAAAATAATACTTCAATTCTAGCTATCAATTTAATGGAGCTTGATCGGGTGCTTAATACCATCCATTCAATTTGATTTTTGGTAGAGAGCTAATTGAAAGGCCACCCTTTATTTTAGTGGGTCAATGGGTCCCAACAAGCATGCCACGTGGCCTCCTTTTATCATGAAAAAACAATCATTAAAAAAAATATAATCCCACTCAAAAAAAAAAAAAACCTCTACGGCAGACTGCAGGGGCTGTGGAGTAGATAAGGCCAGCGTGAATGGCACGACCTTCTGACGTTTCTCCGACCATAAAAAATTCCATGAATTGGATTTGATAATCTTAGCAGTTCCGTGTATTTATAAACCTCCAACAGCGCCAATTTCACACTTAGAAAAGAACTGTTTTGGCCTTCTTATCCTCAAAGAGACTCTCTTCCACAGCTGTTTTGCTTCGCTATGGATCCTTACAAGGTATGATTTTTCATTGTATGATTGGATTTCCTTGATGGGTTTTTGTTATTGATGATTAATCTGTAAGAAGATGGAAGCATTGGATTGATTTCTCTTCTTTGTTTGAAAGAAAAAAAAAACTTGATTGAGCTGCAAGAGTGAGTTCTTTGCTCTGATGATTGTTCTATTTATTACTGGGATTTCCCTTGTGGGTTTTCTTTTTTGATGATTGATTTCTATGAAAGGTAGGATCTTTGGCTTTATTTATGCTGATTTAGGATCAATTTCTAGTGTTGGGTTCGGTTTGTATAGGTGTTATTGGTTAGAATTTTTTTTTAATTTTATGCTTTGGGTTCTCTTATTTGCTGGATTTTAGTGAAGGCCCGACGTATTTTGATGCCTTTTCTTTCCCTGCTTTTGTAATTTTGTGGGCTTCTTTGATCAAGTTTGGTTGGTTGTTTGTGTTGGTGTGTTTTGCCTAAATTTTCGGTCTTGTTCCTATGATTGGACCTTGTCATGTTTGTTGATGGGGAAGTGAAAGGCCCGGCCCTGGATAGGCCATAGACAAATTGATTCTTCCTACCAACTAATCTAATTGAGAACATGATATGAATTTAGACTGGTGGTGATTTTATGATTGCTTGTGGGTAGAGGTGTTTCTACGTTTTCCCATGGCTTAGTATCCATGTGGGTGGTGGGGGGCTACGGCCTTCCAAGGGAGTGATGTGATCAAATGCAGGAGCAGGACAAGTGTTTTTTTTTTTTTTTTTTCGTTCGTGTTTTGTTTATCTTGTTTATCATTGTTGTTCTTATGTTTTGAGTTTGTTTTTTGTTCCCTATCTTTTTATGCAGTACCGTCCTGCGAGTGCTTTCAATTCACCCTTCTTTACCACGAACTCTGGTGCACCTGTTTGGAACAACAACTCATCGCAGACTGTTGGGTCGAGAGGTATTCATTCGTTAATTGGATATGGGGAACTTAAGTTCTTCATGTTGATTACACTTTCTGCTGTTGTGGGATAGCTCTTTCACTTGTTCATGACACTGTTTCTTTTCGGTGGATTTATGGAGAGTATTAGTATGTATCCATTTAATTAAGGGCCTGTTTGTTTGCATTAAAATACATAGGAATTGAATACATAGGGTGGTTAAAAATGAAGGTCAAAGGTGATTTCACATCAAATGGCACCTTCTTTTGATGTTCATTTTTGAAATTTGGCCTTTAATCTTCATTTTTAATCACCCTAAGCATTCAATTCTTATGTATTCTAATGCAAACAAATAGGCCCTGTGATCATTCAAATAGAAAAAAGAAAAAAAGAAAAAGGGCCCTAAGAGTTATGTCAAGTATGAGGTGGTAGGATAATTAGATTTACCTTAAGTTGCATGATGTTTAAATATTTTTGCTGAATGGATGGTTATTCATTTTGCTATGTTTTCAAGGGAGCGTGTAATTGAATACTCTGTTTGTTTGTTAATTTTTTTTTCTTTGTTGTAGAATAGGTCTTTTATTTTGTTTTTATGATTTTTTCTTGTTTACTCTTTTAATGGATTATGTTCACTTTTATGAGTGGTTGGAGGTACCCCAAATCATTAGCAGTTTGAATATTTTAGTAGAATGGATGGTTGTTCATTACCGACCCCAAAATAAAAAAAAATAAAAAAAGGATGGTTCTTCATTCTGTGCATTTAAAGCAGAATATAATTGGAATCTGCACTTGGTGGGATACTGTTTTCTGCTGTTCTCACCCAAAAAGTTTTCATCAGCGGCAACAGTTAATGTTGATTTAGAGCTGAAAATATGGAAAAAGGATATTCTCCATGATGAGATTTCTTATTTTTCTGCCAACCCTAATGCACTGTAATGGATCACGTTACAATCTGCCATGCTCTGAAACCGATGTCAAATTGTTGTGCATCCAAACGCACCCTGCATCTATGGATTGTATTTATGATGATTACTATATTATCTGTGGAAATGTTGGAAGTTTATCTCCTGGATGCTTCACAATAGGAAGTGTGCATGATAATCATACCGACTGTATATGTGCATCAGGTCCTATTTGATACCTCATTTTTGTGTATAAATCTTTATCTCCGTTGCATCCATGTTGTATTTGGAAGGTTTTGAAATTCATTCCAATTTGCAAATTTATCATGAATTTGGCATAAATTACTGAATCTGCTGAGTTGTTTCGGTCTGAATGAATTTCCCATTTCTGTTAGTTTAAAATAACATGATATTGATTTTTAAAACTTCTGGTGAATACCATAAATTAACATCCATATAGTTCTTTTGGTCAAACAAATGTTTATTTATTGGATACTATGTAGAAGTTTGTGAAAAATTGCAACTGCTTTTGGTGGGATGCCATTTTTTATATCATTCTTAGTCCAACCATCATCTATTTCATATTGAATTCCTAAGACTTCATGTAAATGCATCCCAAGCCCATGGGGCCTGGTCGACCAGCCCATAGAGCGGGCCCCTAATCACTTTTTACTTAGTTAGGCCACATATCTTTATCAGGAGTGTCCACAAGCCGAGGCTATCTACATGCATTTTTTATTTCTTTATTTATTCTTACTCTAAGTTGCCTGAATCTTAGTTAGAAATGGAATATAGTAGTTGAGTCATCATAATAATGATGGAACTAATTTAGAGGGATTTTGGAATTTCCACAGTGAGGCCTTTCTGTCACACGATCCTCCCACACTTGATATGCATCCAAGTGAGTTCCTTGAGGGCTTAGATTTTTACATCTCACAAGGACCGTGAGAGTTGCCTCTTGGGTGAAAATTACCCTGTTTGTATATCTCAGTCCACGCACACACACATCAGAGGAACCTGTCATAGGCTCAAAACTTGTACCTCCTTCATGAAGGAGGGAATGCCCTACCATTGCCAAGTATGCTTTCTGCAAAAGCTACTGATTTATTTGAAATTGAAGTGTTGAAACCTGTTAAAAGATTATTTTATCCTGTTATTTCACTGTGTGTGTATGTGTGGCTACCATACTTAAAATAGGTATCACTGATAAACCTTTGAAACACAATCCATTGAGAAATAGTTTGAGTTGGAATGGGAGATTGTTTATTCTGCAATTGAGTATATAATCCTTTTTTTTTTTTTTTTTTAACAGGACCAATTCTTCTTGAGGATTATCATCTGGTTGAGAAACTCGCTCAATTTGATAGGGAGCGCATTCCAGAACGTGTTGTCCATGCTAGAGGAGCCAGTGCAAAGGGTTTCTTTGAGGTCACCCATGATATTTCTCACCTTACCTGTGCTGATTTCCTTAGGGCACCCGGAGTTCAAACCCCGGTTATTGTTCGCTTTTCAACTGTTATCCATGAGCGTGGAAGCCCTGAAACCCTGAGAGACCCCCGTGGTTTTGCTGTGAAGTTCTATACCAGAGAGGTAGCATGGCTTATCATGTTGTTTACCTTTATCAGTTATGCCTCAGATATTTTGATTAAATTCTATTGGTTTGCATTTTTCTTTCTTTACATTAGAATAGATTGATTTATGAACTACCGCAGTGTATCTAAAAGAATTGATTTTGGTTTCCTATTTCCATAAATTAACACAGTTTCTCTATTTAAAATCAAAATTTCTTATCTCACTTGAAAGGACCGTCCCTTCTTTTCCCCAAGCTTGGAAGGGTAAAATTTCTGAATTTCTCCTGGTTTATACTTCTAGTAGTTTTTTAACAGTACTAAAAGACTAACTCATGTGATGCATGGGCCAATACAAGAATGAACATAAATAATTGTTGGATCTTTTGAAACAATGGATATAGTTTTCTATACGGAAATGATTTTTGTTCTGTCAGTTCAAGAACAGAATTGATTGAAGATCAGAAAATGGTTTGTAGCTGAAACTGATCCAAGCTGGCTTTCTGGCATATTATTTCATGCCTTAGATGAGCATTGCCGGTTGCCTACCAGAATTAGGAATGCTCAAAACTCACATTTTAGAAATTAATTGAGATAAGACAGCTATTGGAACCAATATCTCCTATCAATAATGCCAAAAGCTTTTTGATTATCGATTTTAATAATAAACGTTGAGAGTTCCCTAAACCACAGAAATTGATTTGGCAATAGAAATATCTGATATCCCACAGTAGTTTGTAATAGACATGGAAAAGTCTCTTATATGAATGGAAAACAATAGACTATGAAGTGCCACACATTTTTAAATTGATAGGATATACTTCCATCAAGTAAACCACCCCTAAGTTTTTGGTTAGAAGTCTGCAGAACATCATGTCAGTAGCAGATGGAACATGACACAAATATGGTTGCTAGACATTTAGCATCTAAATGTCCTGCTGTGCCTATCTATAATTGTCATAAGAAAATGATAAGATGACCAAACTGAAACTGCAATAGAAATGATATCAAGAAATGACAGACTTGGACTAATTCAATTGGGTGTTGTCATTAGGAACACAATTCTATGCAAGTAAGTTCCAGCAGAATCTGGGATGTTAAAGTTGATTAGGATGTTGATGTGCTCGCTGTCTAATCGCCTGCTGACTAAGTCTGCCACCACAACAATCCTGTTGTGCCCTTCCTTGAAGATTTTGTTGTGTGATTGTTATCCTGAACATAACTGGATGCATCCCCAAGAGTTCCAGACAGCCTATATCTGATTCCCGAGTAACCTGCCTTGTATATTACAATGTTGTTAACATTAAAGAAATGGATCTAGAAGCCAACCATATAACTAGAGCGATGGTTAAGGCACTCTCCCTAGAGGTCCTAAGATCAATGTATGTTTGGACAATTTTACGTAATAAGAAAAAGAGATAAAACTAGAAAATATGGAGGTAATTTATGCACATGATCTCAGCATTAAATGAATAGAAAACAAAGAAAAGTGAACTTTGTGATAGGGACATAGGGGTACTGTTTTCTGGCTGTAATCTTTTTTCTTCAATATAATTTATTGTTACCTATGGAAAAAAAAGAGAGTGAACTTTGAGATATAGACATACTGAGGCTGAAAATACAAAGGACAAATCATACAATGAAAAGAAAATGTATGACACGAGACAAATTTTCTTGCCATACCTTGATGCCAAAGGTTGCAAGATAGCGTACCCCTTCAAATCAACTTTGCAAACTCTTTAGTAGTGAGTGTGTGTGTGTGTGTGTGTGTGTGTGTGTGTGTGTGTTGTTGTTGTTGTTGTGTGCGTGTAAGCTAAGAAGTTTACTTTGCCAAATCTATATTGATAAAGGAGATTCTAATCTGTGATATTTGGATACTTGTACAAACACACCTTACTCGTGTTGGACCTATACGGCACTCATATTGATATCTGATACTGTACCAATAATATTTTCTTTTTTTTTGGAATGATAGTACACCAATACTTACAGGTTACTAGTTTAGCATATCCCACTTACCAAGCCCGCTATTTCATATGATTCTTTAAAATTTCTGGCTTCTCAATATAAACTAATGTCAGAAAGGAACATGAACAATGATAATGTTTTGAAAGTGATGTAAGCAAAAACTCTTAGACAGCCATTTCTGCATCCGTGTCCTAGATTTCCAAAAGTTAAAAGAGTTGTATCGCCAATCCATGTACTTGTGTCCATCCTGTATCTGTATTTGGGCATCATAGATTCTAACATACATGGGAGCCCCTCAGCTGAGCACTTGTGCTCACGATATGGTGAGTGCCGGCACTCCAAAACATGTGGTGGGGCCCACTTTATGGTTCATCTGAGTGGATTATAAAACAGGGACCCCCCTTTATAGTCATGGGTCCCAGGGTTTGGCACCCATATGAATTCATTGGACCATTGGATTGACCGTGCACTCATTTTGGAATTTGGATTGTGAAAGCTTGTGGGACATGGATCAAGTGGGGCCAATGATGATCCAAGCATCCGTAATGAGCATCGACGCTCAGCTGAGGGGCTTGGGGCTCCCTATATACATATAGTATGATAAAAGATATAATAAATGCATATTTATGGAAATCTTCCACTGTGGGCCTTCCAGCACCGACCCACCTGAATTCAATGCTACCCCTTGCTCTCAGTGCCCTCTCCCTCCAATGGTTTGGCACTCATCCCAATTTGGTATTCATCCAACTTTACTCTAGTGATTATGCATTAAAAAAAAATACCGGCACTTCATTTAAGGGCTTAAATGTCTAATTTTTTAGGGCCAAAAATCATGGTTAGGATAATTATATTGACCCATTTTTGCACATGTCTAAGTCGAACATAAGCCTTTGCATCCCCCTTCCCCCCATGATTACAATGCATCAAAGCAGCCCCCAGCCCAGCCCAGACTGAATGGCATTCTGGCCCCTCTGGATAAATATGTGTGTCATATTTGAGCTGAACTATGAATGCCTTTTTTCTAGAAATTTGAACCTGAATGCCTTGAAGACCAGATAATTTTTTTTTTTTTTAACACTTCAAAGAGGATTAAATATCCACATTTTCACTTATTTTATTGATTTACATTCACATATTCTTTAATGAAAAACATTATCTGTGTGGCTATAGGCATGTTTGAATATACTCACTTAGTCCTCAGGCTGTAGTTTGGTATATGGGGATTTCATACCTAGAAAGTTGTCATGCTTATAGAAACACGACTGATTTCTTACATGTCTTTGTCTGGGTCAGGGTAATTTTGATCTCGTTGGGAACAACTTCCCTGTGTTCTTTATCCGCGATGGAATAAAGTTTCCTGACATGGTCCATGCTCTTAAACCGAACCCAAAGTCCCACATCCAAGAGATCTGGAGGATCCTCGACTTCTTTTCCCACCATCCAGAGAGCTTGCACATGTTCACGTTTCTCTTTGATGATGTGGGTGTTCCACTGGATTACAGGCACATGGATGGTTCTGGTGTCAATACATATACTCTTATCAGCAAGGACGGAAAAGCTCAATACGTGAAATTCCATTGGAGGCCCACTTGTGGAGTGAAGTGTTTGTTGGAGGAGGATGCTGTGGCTGTTGGTGGAACCAATCACAGCCATGCTACCAAGGATCTCTACGATTCAATTGCTGCTGGAAACTATCCAGAGTGGAAACTTTTCATCCAGATCATTGATCCTGATTATGAGGATAGGTTTGATTTTGACCCACTGGATGTCACCAAAACTTGGCCTGAGGACATCTTGCCTCTTCAGCCAGTTGGTCGCTTGGTCTTAAACAAAAACATTGATAACTTCTTTGCTGAGAACGAACAGCTTGCCTTCTGCCCCGGGATTATAGTGCCTGGGGTCTATTATTCAGATGACAAGTTGCTCCAAACTAGGATTTTCTCCTATGCTGATACTCAGAGGCATCGCCTTGGACCAAACTATTTGATGCTTCCACCAAATGCACCCAAATGCGCTCATCACAACAATCATCATGAGGGGTTTATGAATTTCATGCACCGGGATGAGGAGGTATTTTTATTTTAACTTTTATGTAATATCTATCTTAATTATTACTTATCAACTGTGATACTAATAGAGTTTGTTTTAGGTGAATTACTTCCCTTCAAGGTACGACCCTGTGCGCCATGCTGAGAAGTTCCCCATTCCTTCTCGTATTTGCACCGGTAAACGTGAGAAGGTAAGTGTCTATTAGCCATTTAGCCTCCTTTTGAAGATGGTAACTAAATTTCACACTAGAAAATTAGACCTTGTTTGTTCTTCATTGTCTTTCGTTCTTGGTAAGTGGAAATTAAAGGAGTAAAGATAATTCCATACATTAAAAGAGTCTTGAGTTCTGAATTTTTTCAGAAAACCATAATGGTAACCTAAGACAGTTGTTTATCGAATTATGCAGTCATTTGTGATCATGCAGAAATCTGTAACCATATGAGATGGGACCTTTTATTCTGCATTAAAATCTTTATCGGCATCTTTGCCAATGTTGATTGATCTCAGAAAAGTTGAGAGAAGTGTCCCTGCTGATGTGACCGGATTCCAGTTTGACCCTAGATTCACAGTGGAATGATTTCCGATCTACTTTACCAAATTACTTCTGAATAATTCCATTTGTTATTCATCCAGCACCCAAACTCTGGTTTATCTATTTAACCATTAATTTACGATCATTGCAAATTCAATAATGAGTGTTCCTTATGGCTGATGCAGTGTATCATTGAGAAGGAGAACAATTTCAAGCAGCCTGGAGAAAGATACCGGTCCTTCGCCCCAGATAGGTAAGCATACTAACATAATTTGATGGCCTGTTTGGATGAAAATAGTAGGGCAGAGACGTTTCTCAAGAGAAACGTCTTCATCTTTTAGGGGGCAAAAAACTATTTCACCTTGTAACTACTTTCTGCATAAACAAGGGGAAAAAATTTGTTCTCAAAGTGGGGGAGAAAAATAATGAAATTGTTGTTATTGTTATTAAAAAAATGACATTTAACTACTTAGGTGTTTAAATAAAGGTTTCAAATTTCAAAATGTCTTTCTTGTACATGCTTTCTCCCACTCAAATTTGAACAGCGAATTACTAGAGAGGAAAGTGGTGAATCTCGATAATGAATTCTGTACCTATTGATTTCCCCTTGATTCTTCACCTAGTGGGGATCCTCTTTTGTATTTTTTTTCCTCCTATTCAAGTGGGACCTAAATATTCTTTTAAGAATAAGCAACAAATTGGACCTTTATGGTTTTCTGTTCTCTTTTTGCAGACAAGAGCGGGTTATCTGCCGATGGGTTGAAGCGCTGTCTGATCCAAGGGTCACACATGAAATTCGCAGCATCTGGATCAACTACTGGTCTCAGGTGAGTCCAATATTTGGAACATATACTGTTACTTCTAAGCATTTCTTTTTTCATATATTTCGATCTTATTTTAGCTTTTGTTCTCTGTGAGTACTGTTGTATATTCTAAATCTTTTGATTTCTCTCACTTCCTATGTGATTTTTATAACTCAAATGTTGTGCGTGCAATATAGCAATGGTTAAATTAGCATTGCAATTATGCAGACTAACTGTTGAAAAAAGGCCCATAGCACAATTGGAAGGTGCTCATCGCCGCAACCACAAGGTTGCGGGTTAAGTTACCAATCCATGAAAGTAGTACTAGCCGAATGGACTTATAAAGTATTTCTTTGGTGAATGGTTTAGATACCAAACTAATAACCATGTGGCTCAGCCCCGGACCCATGACTGAATAGGTCAGCGCCTCAGATGGAGTTGATCGAATCCGGCGAAGGGATTCCAGCAAGAAACACACAACAATAGGAAACACCATTATTGAAGAAAAACTCAGAGAAATCTCTGATTAATTGAAAATAAGCATATGGAATTACAAGAGGTATTCATCTATACATATAGGGGAGTAGGATCGTTCCTTAGCAAACAAGACTTTCTATTGAAGAAGTCTAAATAAATTAGGAAACTAGATAATCCTAATTAAACAATAAAATAGAAATTAGAAGTATTTCTCTAACCAAACTAGGAATGAAAATAGAAACAAGATAAAATTAGAACTCCACAGTAGCTCTTGGTCAAATTGGGTATGTGGACTGAACCCAATGGACTAGGTTGACATATGGGTAAATGGTTGGCCCAGTTGACTTCTTGTGCCTGGTCTGTACTACATCACCATGAATCACAAAATATGTCAACACTTAACTATAACCATTAAGTCCCCAAAATAACCGCCACAGAAATTTTGCAAATATGTTTATCGTTTCGATCACTAATTGCACTATGTGGCGTACCACATTAACAACATCAGATTGCGAAGCTGCAATCCTATCAATGTTTACAAATTCTGGCATGGTTCCCAGAATGCACACACTTCCGCCGAAAATAGCAATACACGAAGGGCTCATTCACCTACTTTCCTACTAGGAATCTATGGTAAAGTTCATTGTGTGGAAGGAATGACAAAGAGGTTTAAGTGTAGGGTGATGCAGATGGGGGCACTCACTTTCCTAGGACTTGATGTACTAGAGAAATGGTAGGGATAATCATTTCCTATCATAGGGGAGGCTATTTTGGTGGCCATTTCTGGATCTTTCCTTCACTGTACCCAATTTAAACCCCCGAGCACAAAGTATATTTCATTACTTAAAGGGAAAGTTTGGTAATAGGTGAGTAGTCCATCAGGAATCTGCAGATTTGAGAATTCCTCACTACCCCTAGAATAGAGATTCCCACTGGGGATTTATATAGCTGAGGATTCTACAACAATATCAATGTGTCGGTGTTTATAGCTGAGAAAACTTGGGATTGATGCATACTTCAAAAATGAAGATTTCCAAATTCTGGCCGAGTGGGGCAAATTCTGGCCCAGTGGTGGTTGGCTTTTTTTTTTTTTTTTTGGGGGTGTGAAAAACCTAAAAAATGAGGATTTCCATTGGCCCAAAATCATCGAGGATTTATACTTGCCAAACGTGGGTTTTCCATGACTCTAGAAAGCTAGTGAGGAAACACCGCAGATTTGATTGCTAGATGTGACCTAAAGGATGATTATTTTCCCCACCATCAGAGTTTCTATCCCATAGACAGGCACCTGACTTCTCAGCCATATTTGCAAATGCACAACACAATTTAAGTATGTATATTATTTTCTTCTAAACTTCACTATCCCTTTAGATTACGAATTTTCTTTAATTGTTAGGTGTTCATATGAGGCACCTTTCCACACAAGAATGAAAGTGAGTTGTGGCATACTACCATTTGGCTGTCCCTCGCAAAGCCGAGGGAGGGAGGTGCTCCACTCTCTGAATGAGCCTACTTTGGGTACAGTTCAATTCTCGTATGAAAAACAAGGCCTGATAATATCTTTGCCTATATATGGTTTTGGTTTTCTGTAGTGTCAATTACCCTACATATTTCGTATGTAATCAGCTGGGTGCGGTTTTGTTATAAATAGCAAAAACATTTTTGGTCTACTGCCAATTTTGCTAAAGCAAAGGCAGAAAGCAGTTTTATTGCAAGAGTCATGGATACGTAACTGTGTTACGTCTGCAAACATATTGTTTGAAAATGGATGGATACATGCATTGGTGATCAACAATACTCAATTTCATATGTTTTGTGGAAAATGCAGGCTGACAAGTCTTTGGGTCAGAAGCTGGCATCTCGCCTCAATGTGAAACCAAGCATGTGATGAAGGCATATTGAGATGGTCTTTCAGTTTCAAAATATATTTGGAGAAAAGGATGTCATGATGCTCCTGCAGAAATCGATGATAGTCTAATTATTATTGTAAGAACACTCTTCTAGTCATGATACTCCTGCAAATCGAT
Organism: Umbellularia californica; assembly: GCA_028538565.1. NCBI lineage: Eukaryota > Viridiplantae > Streptophyta > Magnoliopsida > Laurales > Lauraceae > Umbellularia > Umbellularia californica. Next base: position 15,269,004 of record JAPQWN010000008.1, on the reverse strand, counting down.
TATAGTCTAATTAATTGTTGTGAGAACACTCTTCTAGTCCTGTTACACCTACTGCAGAATTGAGTGTGTATTGAACATTTCAGTTTCTATGCAAGAGAGTGTCCCAACTCTCCAGTATACGGTTCCCAGGTGACTTGAACAATTACACACAGCTATCATTTGTGCATAACCATAACATTCCAGGTTGTTTTAATTACCACATGTTGGACTTCTTGAGTGGTGCCCATTTGGCTGATCAGGACCATCATTTTGTCATCTGTCTGCCCCACAGGCGTCCGGGTCAGAGGCCCTGTAATTGTTGGCATTTCATATGATTTCTGGGTAAGTATTTCTAGAAGTGGCTAAAATTGAAAAAATAAAGGTGAATATCTATAAATGGCTATCAAGTAATCTCTTTTAGCTAATTTTAGAAATGCTTGACCCGTAGGAATTCGAATCTGGCTCGGATTGTGGCCTATATGATATTTTGGTCACTCATAGAACTACAGACAGGTCCAACTATGGGTAGCAAATGGATATCCGATTTTTCAAGTTACAGAAGGCTTCGCTTCAATTCTGAGTAAAGAATGTCTTGAACCTATTTTTGGATTCGGAGAAATTCTGATTCAGATTCTGATCGATGCAATATAGGATGATTATTTTTCACATATTGAAAATATTTATAAGTTTAAAGGCCGCATAGCTTGAGTTGTATTCATACTTGAGGCTACGTCGCTTTAATCATATACCAATTATTAGCCCTAGTTGTCTATTTAGTTTTTTTAAAAGCTCTTTGTATCTCATTATACCAGTGCACTCCACATCTCATGTTGAAATTGGAGTGGAGCCTGTATGGTTCCACCCTGGTTTTACTCCTTCCCTTCTGCATCCCTAGTACCAACCATGCCCAGACCTGACTGCTAATGGACATCCTTTCAGGTGAAAAAAGTTTGATGGGATAGGATTATAGTTTGAATTCAGAAAGTAAAGCTCTGTCCAGGTGAGTTGAGTCCCAGGGAGGTGAGTGTTTAAGAGTGCGGTAGTTCGAGTCCCAATGTAGCGGTCCCCTAGCCGGAAAAAAAAATTAAAAGCCCTAACTGGGGTTCTGAGAAGGTTGACTATGAATCCAGATCCAAGACGTAGGACTTGTTGCTCTAGATCTGGAGGCAAATCCTGTCCCCAAATCATTCATTTTGAGACCTACAAGATTTATGGTTCTGAAAATCATAAACTAACCATACATTTCCAAGACCCTTGATTGAGGGCTAGGATGATCCGAACCGAGGAAATCAAAGTGGGCCACCCATAAATATACATTCCTATATCCTACGGCTCTTGTGCATCTAATCTGGTAGCCACTGGCCATACCTGGGTGTAGATCTGGTGCCACCAGTGTTTCCATTGCATTAAGGTGAAAATGGCCCACTTATATTTCTAACCTTGTAACTGATCAGGATCCAGTCAACTGGGTGTAGGAAAGGTCCATTGATAAATGGTTCATTGATAAATGTTTCAATTGGAGGGAAGTCATTTCATTTTGATGTGGCTCTTTCTTTTTTTGCCTGAGGCAATTTGCCTTTTTTGTTATGGCTTCTCTCTTTTTTGGGAGGTGGCTGTTTTTCTAGGGCCCTCCCCAGCCGTTTCTTAGTATAGTCTTTTTATACTGTAAAGCTTTTGCTTAATACAAGTTACCATTTCAAAAAAAAAAAAAAAAAAAAAAAAAAGTTTGTCCCTTTTTCTAATGAACCAAACACAGTGAGTTGAAGGATTCTAATAGTTTAAAAGGAAAAAAAAAAAAAAAAAAAACTTTTTTGGGCTAGCAGGCTTTATGGGGCCCCTAGGAGAAGTTATGACTGAGTGCATACTTAAGCATATGTTTAAAATGTAACTCTTCTTGTTAGTGTAAAGATGCCTGTCCCTATGAGTTGGGAAAGGCTAAGGCTACATGTGCCACCACTTTCAATGCAAAAGGCCACCACAAAATGGGTTAGGTTTTGTTGACTAATAATATGGACCATCCATCAAATTGACTCTTCATGTCCCATATAAAATAATGCATAGATTTGACAATCTAATTAAACCCTCTGATCTATGGTGTTTTTTCATTTCAAAGCTGAGCTGGGCCCCAACAAAGGTGGGGACCACCAAATCAACGGTGGATCAAATTGATAATATCAGTTTTCTATTTTTGTTGCAAGAATGTGATAGGAGGCATGTGCCTATCACAGGATTTGATTCCTTTTAAAATTCCCTCTTCTTAATTTATCTTTAAATGAAATTGTAAGTTCGGCATTATTGGTTTAACAACTACTGCTGATTGTGAGCTTAAGAAAGTTCCCTTGGAAGTAACATTGACATGGGTTGAGTCCCACATTTTTAATATACCAAACCCTTATGATGATTTTCATGTCATCTGCAAAAAAAAATATATATATGCAGATACATCAGAACAGTAGAATCTTCATTGATTGAGGGGATTCAACTTAGTATTCTAAGATATGAATCTATGGTATCTTGGTACACCCAAAAAAAAAAAAAAACTCAATGATATTGCACCACACGACCTTTTCTCCTTTGTAGTTTCTATAGTTTATGATTTTTTTAAAAAAAATCTTAATCTGATTGATTTGATGGTTTTGGAATCTGTAGACTGCCCCCACAAATTTTTTTTTTATTTTTTTTAAGTTAGCTTATGCCAAACAATAAACTACAAGTTACCCATAAAAAAAAACAATAAATTACAATTTTTTTACATGTCATCATCTTTGAAAGAGAAGGAATACAATGGCCCACCCATGTGTGGGCCCAGCTACAGATGGAGTGTGCTTATTGGACAAGCCACTAGCACCAGGGTTACTGATCAAGTTATGATAAAAAAATAGAGAATCTCAGCCGTTCAGTTTCAGCAGGGAATATATGGATGGCCAGGATAGTCCAACTAGCACGGTTATGGACCATGGTCCATCATTCTGATAGGGTTTGCTAGACGGTCCTGATCTGTCATCTTCACTGACACAGAGTTGAAGGGCATCTTAATTGTCACAAGAGCTTTAAAAATTAGGGAAGTTTACATAGAACCACATGTGATAATTATATACAAATAAGCACCTAATTTTTGTTTTGCAAATAGCAACTTTGACTTCCAATTAGAGGCCCATTTTGACCATTTGATGGTATATCATTCATTTTTTACTGTAAAACAATGAAAATGTTCTTAAACCTAACCAAATAAAAATTAAATTAAGGGTGCTAATAGAGATTAAATTAACTAAAATCTAATGGTATTTTTCGTGGTATGCCCCGAATGAAATCCGAAAAAGGTTAGATATTAAGGATTTTATCCTTTAGCGACAAGGTACAGTTGATTTTATCATTTTGATTGCAAATCCGTCGGTGATTAATTGTCAAGGTGGTTGATCATGGTTTTCTAAATAACAAAGATGGTTATTTGTAAAAATAAAAAGTACGATTTTTGACATTACACGAAAGGAAATTGCATGAGTAGAAATCTTTATACATGCACAACCGAAATTTCTTTTTTTCGCATGTTTTTTTTTTTCCTTCTCATTTTCTATATATGTACATTTGTATCTTTTTTTTAAGTCTTTAATTTAATTTACCGTTATCGATAAATAAAAATTAGAAGAAAAACCAAGAGTGGCAATATCTCTCTCTCTCTCAAAATCAATTATCAAAGATATAAAAAACATTGAAATCAAGATCTTTAGCTTTTTTAGTTTCTAACATTATAAGATTGTTTCAAAAGGTAGCAACAGGCAGTTTAAGGGCTCGGACTGCTATGTCGGCCCAAAGGATCCAAAGCTGTGTTTCCAAACCATGCATTTCCTTAATTTACTCAAAGGTTCATGCATGCTTCAGGTTTAGTAACTTGGAATATTTTGGACAAGTGAATATATCATTGGGCTTCTTTGCTTGATCTCTAGATTCCTTCTTCTGCTTTCTTTAGGGCAACTAAATAAATCATCAGTATCAAAAAAAAAAAAAAATGTTATTGATTATATATAATAGCCAACAATGTTAAAAGGTCAAACTCTATGTAAGGCACTAGTTCACTGTCAAGGGCCACAGCATCATCTGTGGGCCCACCCATTTCCACATCAACCGTCAAGATGACGTGGAAGACAGCTACTTAACAGATGGATGCCTGTGGTTGGGAGGCTTGACCCTAATACTTGATTGCATCACATTATAGCCTATGATATGATATATATTCCTGTCCCAATTGTAAGTTGGCTCCAAGATGGGGCCTTTCACACTTACCCCAGTTGTTTCTTTGTATTCCCATAAAATAATCGACTTGGCTTTTAAAAGCTTGTGTGGAATGCACTTGAATGAAAGTTTTTATTTAAGCTTCTTCCCCATCTTTCCTTGATTATACTAATTATCTAAGTATACGTGGGCTTGACCCCTTTTAATTGTGTGTCATATGGTCCCCAACAGTACCTGATCACTTACTACTTTTATCTGAAATCACACAGAATGAGAGGTTTTTGGAGTTATAGTCAGAGCCATGGGAGGCACATTTTTAAGGAAATTTGAACATTTCCACTGTGGTTTCACATTTAAGAAATAAAAACAAGTGCAGTGGGCTTTTAAATAAGCAAGATGACTCAAAAGAAAGATGATAAACAAAGGGGTACATGACGTATGTGGGGAACAATTTCAATATTTCCTCCACTGGACTTTGTTTAGTGTGGTGATGTGTTTGGAAAGGGAGATTCTAATGTGAGTTTGCTAATGTGTGTTTATGTTGCACTCATGTATGGTATCTGTGCCATTGGTGATATGGAGCGTATCATTTACGTGATACGAGTTTTAATCACCTAGAATCATCATCATTAAAGTCCTGTCCCAATTATGTTAAAGTAGACTACACAACTTACAACTTCCGTTTCTCCATTCCAATTTATCTCGAGTCAAATCATCAGGGATAAGTTATACTCTTTTATATCTATTTTATCACCTGATGTCGTTAATTGGGTGATAAAATGATAGTGAGGTTAATGGAGAAGTGTAAGAGACGGGACAATGGCAGACCTGATAGCAAGATCGCTTCTCGGGCGCATAGCTCTGCTACCACAAAGAAGAAATTAAAATGATCAATGCATTTGCAATAAATTCCTTGTAACTTTTATTAACACAAACTTCTGAGAGAACGATTCAAATTCAAACTACTCTAATCCTTATGTCTAGAGAACTAACCTATCATCTTAACAATGTAATAAACCAAACAAACCAAATCTCTCAGTTCAAAACTATTTCAGATGGAAAATCATACCCATCCAGTTTTTTAACATTTTTCAAAACCTTTGTGATTTTTTTTAGTAATTGCTGCTTTTGTTGACAAAACCAGTAATCAAGGTGGTTGAAACGTGCACTTGGGCGAATCCAACTAAGTTATTATAAACTTCTACCCCCCCAAAAAAAAACTAAGTCATTATAAACTTGTATCTGGTTGAGTACAAGGAATAATATGCTTGGTAGAGCTTATTATATTATTGTACTACTATGGATTACAGATCTACACTTGCTGTTGGCAAGCCTTTTTTGCACTTCTCAGGTTCTGATTCTTATCATTGAGAAATAAATAAATAAAAAAAGATTTGAGAACGTCATCTCAAAGAACAAAATTAGCAGGCAAAGGTATAGTGTAATGTAAGTATAGCATATTGGATGTCATCTACCTCACAACATAGACAGTGGTTAGAATTTAGAAATGCAAGGGGAAGTCGTCATTGTTGGCCAAGTAGGTCAAGAAAAATTGAGTTTAGGGTCATGGGTATTTTGGTAATTGTATCCAACCTTTCATGGGGGCTAAAAAAGGTTTCTTATAGGCCAAGAAAGTGGATTATTCTATATTGATATAATATGTACGCTATATATATGGAAAATATTCATATGCATCTATCTCTCACCATTTTTGGTGAAGGACACCCCAAAAAGGGGAGTTTTAAGTACAAAAGTGTACTTTTGTACCTCACATCAAGTACACTTTTGTACTTGAAACTTCCCTTTTTGGGGTGTCCCTCACCAAAAATGGTGAGGGATAGATGCATATGAATATTACCCATATATATATATATATATATATATATATATATGCACGGTGAAGAACCCAAAAGAAAGCCAAGTTTCTTTTTTGTGGACGTAAGTGAGTTTGCCGAACCTCGTATATTTCGGTGGATTATTTTTCCCGCTTCTTGTGTGGCTTGATTAATTGTCGATCGGGGTAATTCATATTTCCACACATACGTGCACAATAGTCCTATCATTTCAAGATAATATTCACTCCCGCAGTAAGAGACTATGCCCCAAGACATATGTCTGGGCAAAAACATCATTATGTGTTGATGATCTCGGTGATGCGGCTTAGTGTAGATATCTTAGTGATGTGATTTTATTTATCCAAAACATAAAATGACAGTCTCGATGGACTCCTAATGGCCTCTATCTTGCCAGTCTATATTGGCCTATATCAACTGATGAAGTATGTATCAATATAATTTATATCTAAAGCCATGATATCAATCCAAATCATTGAAAAAAGGGCCCATTTTGTTGATTGTGGCCTAAAAAATATATACACACTGTTTAAATATATAATGATGCCATGTCATTTTGGTTGGGTTTTGGTAACAACATTGTATGTCATTAATTATGATGGGTCAGGCCCGCCCGAGTGACCCATTTCGTCATGAGCCAAGCCCGAGTTAGTGGAGATCCGTTGAGTCCATTGAGGTCCAGGCCCAGATCCATGAGGCCTGGCCACGTCAAGGCAACTCACGTCGCTTCAGAAGCAGTCAGGCCACGTCCCGCTTTTACCAAGTCCTGCGGAGAATATCCCAACTGCCTCTCCAGTCGAAGACACCTCGAAGGCTCCTCGTAAACAGGCGCTGTAAAGTCGTCCCCATCTGTTAGGGGAAGACTATAAAATAAAGAGCCTCTCAATAGTTGAGGGGCAGGCCATAATCTCTCTTCTACACTCTCTCCAAAATTTGTAATCACTGACACACTTGAGAAATTAATACATTCCAGCGACCATTGCCCTTGAAGTGGACGTAGGTCACACTGACCGAACCACTATAAATCTCTCTCTCATTTATTACCACATTTATTCTTCATACTTGACCGGTGGTGTGCAAATCCATTTTTGTGCATCATCAAATTATAATATGAGATGATAAAAGATGATAATCTAGTTGATCATTCATGTAAAACTCTTTTCATTTATCATGAAGATTTCAAAAGAACAAAAGGAAGAACAAGTCTTAAAAGATGGTAACAAACAGAACTTCATTTAGTTTTGTTGGTTCTTCACATTTTATCTTATTTCTCATTTTTGTCCCCTTCAAATAGTCTAGCTCCTATAGATGATTTCTTGATATATAATATCTCAATATGTGATGGTCTCAAAGTTAATGAAAGCTGGTTATGTTAGACATGAGTGGTCCTTATGACCACACGTGCAACACTGTTGTGACCCACGGTTTGAGCCCACTAATTTAAGTTATTTTCCCCTTTTGATTTTTTGGTTTTACTAAGTTTATTTTGAATTCAATTTTAGTAAGCCCAATCAAATAGGACTCTTGTTGGCTAATTTCAGGGAATTAAGGAAATTTACCTTTATTAGATTTCTTTGATGGGAAGAAGCTTATCTATATATATGGTTTTCCGGTCCTCTCTCTTAACCTACGAGATCTGAAAAGTAACCATGAACTTCACGCATATTGGAGTGGGTAATAAGGGAGGTAGGAGAAAACCCTATTTAAGATAAGAGATCTGCTCATCATTAAGATCATGGCATAAGGTATGCTTTTATATTATTTGAGATCATATATTGTTTAATGCATAAACCTAAATATATATATATATATATATATATGTTTGATTTGTATTGCAAACCATATTAGATCTTACAATTGGTATCAGACCAAAGGTTTTGATTTATGCATCAGCAATGTTTTTGTTTTATCATTCATCACCCTTCCGATTTCCAAGTTTTGGGATAAGATTTTGCCGATCTTTTTCACATCGGAGTTCTCATATATCATGCTTGATCATCTAGCTCAAATTTTTGTAGTTTTTTGTATTCACTGGAAGTGAATGATCTATCAGTTTTTTGATTCACCCGATTTTATTGGCTCCAGATCACTTAGATTTGTCGTGATCGAAGTTAGATGAGGCATATCAGTTATGGTCATCGTGATCTGACCTTATCTGCTCTAAAAGGCATATATTATCCTACTTTATTTAAGTGATCATATCAGACCCGATTGAATTTGTTTGGATTAATGTTACTAGGGTTACATGTTCATGGCATTTACTTTCATAAAACATGAGTTTTGTTAAATTAATAAAACATATTTGGTCATGCCATCATTAGGGTTAATGATCTTTGAGGACTTGATCAATTGCAGTAGTGGGACTTGCATCGTTGTTTAACCTTATCACCATGTGAAAGGTGGGCAATGCGGTATTTGAGTGTGCCCAGTGTCACGTAGTTATGGAGACTTGTCATCAAGTGTACATTGTTTTTATTCATGTGATTCATAGCAACGTTTCTTTCTCAGGGATATGACCCATCTCATCAAAGTGCATACATTATATTATTGATATTATCTATATCTATATCTATATCTATATCTATACTCTTATAAAAGAGGCAAAAGGTGCAATTTTTTTTCACTCAACCACTGTGGGGCCCATCAAAATATTATAATAATAATATATTATTATATAATAATAATAATAATAATAATATAATATTTTTTTCACCCAATCATTATAGGGACCACCAAAATATTATAATAAAATATAATAATATATTATTATTATATCCTAATAATAATAATATAGTATCTTTTTCACCCAACCATTATGGGGCCAACCCAAAATATTATAATAAAATATAATAATATACTATTATTATTATATAATAATAATAATAATATAATATCTATACCTCTATTATCTATCTATCTCATATACGCTTTTTCACTACACCATTGTGGCGCCCACCCCCAAATATTTCTACTCTTATAAAAGAGGCAAAAGTTGCAATTTTTTTTCACTCAACCACTGTGGGGCCCACCAAAATATTATAATAAAATATAATAATAATATATTATTATATTCAACCACTGTGGGGCCCACCAAAATATTATAATAAAATATAATAATAATATATTATTATATTCAACCATTGTGGGGCCCACCAAAATATTATAATAAAATATAATAATAATATATTATTATATTCAACCACTGTGGGGCCCACCAAAATATTATAATAAAATATAACAATATATTATTATTATATCCTAATAATAATAATATAGTATCTTTTTCACCCAACCATTATGGGGCCAACCCAAAATATTATAATAAAATATAATAATATACTATTATATAATAATAATAATAATAATAATAATATAATATCTATACTCCTATTATCTATCTATCTCATATACGCTTTTTCACTACACCATTGTGGGGCTCACCCCCAAATATTATAATATATTATTTGGAGAAATTGTAAACTTTTTCACTACACCTTTGTGGGGCCCACCCCAAAACATTATAATAAAAACTTTTTCACTACACCATTGTGGGGCCACCCCCAAATATTTACTATCTACTTCTACACCTTTGTGGGGCCCACCCCAAAATATTATAATGCAAACTTTTTCACTACACCATTGTGGGGTCCACCCCCAAATATCTGCTATCTACTATCTACTTCTACTATATACTACTTATCTACTATTATAAAAGAGGCAATGTTGTATGTTTTTTTCACTACACCATTGTGGGGCCCACTAAAAATATTATTCTATCTCTATATTACTATTATAAAAGAGGCAATGTTGCATGTGTTTTTCACTACACCATTGTAGGGCCCACCCAAATATTATAAGAAAATATAATAATATTATTATATTATTATAATAATAACATTATTATATTATTATAATAATAATATAATATAATATCTATACCCTTATTATCTATCTATCTCATACAAACTTTTTCATTACACCATTGTGGGGCCCACCCCCAAATATTATAATATAATATAATAATATATTATTTTTGAGATATTGCAAACTTTTTCTTTACACCTTAGGGGGGCCCACTCCAAAATATTATAATGCAAACTTTTGCACTACACCATTGTGGGGCCCATCCTCAAATATCTACTATCTATCTACTACTATTATAAAAGAGGGAAAGTTGTAAAATTTTTTCACTACACCATTGTGGGACCCACCCCCAAATATTATAATATAATATAATAATATATTATTATGAGAAATTGCAAACTTTTTCACTACACCATTGTGTGGCCCACCCCCAAATATCTGCTATCTACTATCTACTTTTACTATCTACTACTTATCTACTATTATAAAAGAGGCAATTTTGTATGTTTTTTTCACTACACCATTGTGGGGCCCACCAAAAATATTATTTTATCTCTATATTACTATTATAAAAGAGGCAATGTTGCATGTGTTTTTCACTACACCATTGTGGGGCCCACCCAAATATTATAAGAAAATATAATAATAATATTATATTATAATAATATAATATAATATAATATATTATTATTATATAATAATAATAATATAATATCTATACCCTTATTATCTATCTATCTCATATAAACTTTTTCATTACACCATTGTGGGGCCCACCCCCAAATATTATAATATAATATAATAATATATTATTTTTGAGATATTGCAAACTTTTTCTTTACACCTTTGGGGGGCCCACTCCAAAATATTATAATGCAAACTTTTGCACTACACCATTGTGGGGCCCATCCTCAAATATCTACTATCTATCTACTACTATTATAAAAGAGGGAAAGTTGCAAACTTTTTTCACTACACCATTGTGGGACCCACCCCCAAATATTATAATATAATATAATAATATATTATTATGAGAAATTGCAAACTTTTTCACTACACCTTTATGGGGCCCAACTCCAAATATTATAATACAAACTTTTTCACTACACCATTGTGGGGCCCACCCCCAAATAGCATAATATAATATAATAATATATTATTATGAGAAATTGCAAACTTTTTAACTACACCATTGTGGGCCCACCCCCAAATATTATAATATAATATAATAATATATTATTTTGAGAAATTGTAAACTTTTTCACTACACCTATGTGGGGCCTACCTCAAAATATTATAATGCAAACTTTTTCACTACACCTTTGTGGGGCCCACCCCAAATATTATAATATAATATAATAATGTATTATTATTATGTTATAATAATAATAATAATATAAAATCTATACCCTTATTATAAAAGAGGAGATGTGGGCCCCCCAAATATTATAATATAATATAATAATATATCTTATTATATTATAATAATAACCATATAATATCTATGCCCTTATTATAAAAGAGAAAAAAGTGTCGTGCTTTTTCTCTACACATCTGTGGGCCCCATTTAGTATTATGATATTATATATATATAAAATAAAAGAGAACTACACATATTGTGCCCCAATAAAAGAGAAGAACTTGTTATGTTTTTTCTATACATCTGTGGGCCTCACTTAGTATTATAAATATAATAAAAGAGAACTACACATCTCTGGGCCTCACTTAGTAAAAGAACTTGTCATGCTTTTTCTCTACATCTAGACATCTATGGACCCCACTTAGTATTATTATATTATATATAGAATATAAGAGCTCTACACATCTGTGGGCCCCACTTGGTGTTGTTATTATTATTATATATATGTATAAAATAAAAGGGAATTACACATTTGTGGGCCCCACTTCGTAGAAGAACTTGTCAAGCTTTTTCTCTATATCTACACATCTGTGGGACCCACTTAGGATTTTTATATGATACCACTTAGTAGAAGAACTTGTGTATATAAAAGAGAGCAACCCTATGTCATGATGTGAGATTTCTTTTCCAAACCTATACGTGGCTGTTTTAAGCCTTATTCTAGCCCATGTATGATAAGAAAAAAAATATATAAATATCTATTGGGTTCATTGTTTATTTCATGATGAGGTCTGAACTACACTATTTTAATATTAGTTTGTGAGAATGCCGATATAATGTGAGTGTTCATTAATTGGGTTAAACATTGTTGTGCTATAAGTTATGTTACAGAGTGTCAGTTTGCATATATGTAGTATGTATTTAATTTTGTAATTGGGTTACACACTACTGTACTCTAAGGTATGTCACAGAGGCCCAATATCTACAAACATGCTATTTCTATTTTTTTAACGACTTATACTCATATAACTGAGACCCAGTTGACCTTTAGTGTGTGGCTATGACAGTGACCTTTTATTTTTGTTGCTTCACAATTTTTTAAATATGTTTGTTATATTCTTTTACTGTGAATTTATCATTTTGTTTTTTTGTGGGTTTGATTATTTATTATATAGATTGGACATTTTTTTTTATGTCGCCTTTCTTAGGTCTGCCTATTTTGGGTAATATGCTAAGTTCCAACTATTTGGTTTATATACATGTAAGTATTCTTGTGGACATTTCATAACCATAACTTGCTTCCATAAAATGCAAATTTAGTATAACCCAATCTTTTAGAGGCACCACTAGTGACATTCTAACCAATCTTAATTAGACCCCTTTATGTCATTTTCTAAATGCTATTGATTCAATTGAAACCCATAGTTTTAAATAGTGCGGTAGTCGTCGAAGTGGCCCAATTATGAAAAACTTATAGGTATCAATTGAAATTTAAGACCCTTAACACTATTTCTTATGTAAGGATAATAGCATTAGACTTGCGATCTTAAATTATGAGAGTGGGGATCGGCCCAAAGGTACGATCGCTACTGAAATAATTATAAGACCGGAATAGGGTAATTTGATATATATACTTAATTGGTTTTTTGTTCCTATACCCAAAGGCATAAAACCTAGCGAATTGTATTCATACTATCTCATTAGCCCTATGGATGGATAGGATTCCTTCACGAGCGATCCTATTGCATCTTGTAGTCTCGACCCAAATGAGGGACTATGATGATGAACTGGATCACTTACCAGATATGCTTTATTTATGCACCAAATCATTTTGGATTATGTTTTAGTGCGAACTTAAAGCATTAAAATAATTGAGCATTTTTTTCTCTTTATATTCCAGCATTGACTCTCGCTGCCTTGAATCGACATCTCTCGAGCATTCCAATGTTAAATAGATCAAATTTTACTAATTGGAAAGATGAACTTATATTAACCTTGGGCTGCTTAAACTTGGACACTGCAATTATGGAACCCAAACCTGCTGATCTTACTGAAAATAGCTCTCAAGCTGCAAGAGCATATTATGAAAAATGGATCAAGACCAATCGTCTAAGTCTCATGATGATCAAAAGATCCATAGCTAAAAATATCCCTGGTTTTATCCCGGATAATGAAAATGCAAAATGCATATATCGAATCTGTAGAGCAGCAATTTCAAGCATTTGATAAGGCTTTAGTAGCTACTTTGATTACCAAATTATCTTCAATAAAATATGATGGATCCAGCGGTATCAGGGAACATATCATGGAGATGAGGGAATAGCGGCTCAACTCAACTCTCTAGAAATGATAATTTTTTAAAATTACATAGTCCAATTTATTTTGAACTCCTTGCCCCCTCAATTTGGGCCTTTCAAAATTTCATATAATACTCATAAGGAGAAATGAACTATAAATGAGTTCGTCTCAATGTGTGTTCAAGAAGAAGGCAGACTTAGGCAAGAAGGCCAGTTACACAATAAATTCATTTCCAATACCCCTTCGAACAAGAAAACATATCCCAAGGGAAAGAAAGGACTGAAAAAGAAAGGCAAAAAACCCGTTTCGATTGACCAAGTCGAGAAGAAAGGTAGTTAACCAAGGGGCTTCTTCTGTCGCAAAAGGAGAAATCTAAAGAAAGACTGCTTGAAAAGACAGAAATGGTTTGAATCTAAAGGTATAAATAAATCTTTTATTTGTTATGAAACAAATATTTTAGATGTTCCTTTAAATACTTGGTAGATTGATTCTGGTGCCACTGTTCATGTGGCAAATTCCATGCGGGGCTTTCACTCAAGCCGGAGTCCAAACAATGATCAAAGAAACATTTTTATGGGAAACTGGCTGGAGGCTGAAGTGAAAGCGGTGGGGACTTGCAGATTGATTCTTGATTCTGGATTCCAGTTGGACCTTAATACCACTTTTTATGTTCTTACGATTGATAGAAATTTAATTTCTTTATATAGACTTGATTTAGAAGGTTATACATTCTCTTTTGGACACAGTACCTTGAGTATTTATATACCTTCTCTTTTGGACACGGTACCTTGTGTATTTATAAGAATCACGTTTTAATCGGTGGCGGTATTTTATGTGATGGTCTTATAAATTGAATATGGATCCATATTTTGCTAGTTCCTTATTTTGCACGAGAATAATATTATGAATGGTGGTATTAAGTGAGGAATCTTGAGTGAAAACTCCTCAATTTTATGGCATAAAAGGCTAGTACACATCTCTCAAGAGAGATTAAAGATATTAGTAAATGACGGAGTGTTAAGAGCCCTAGATTTTGCTGATTTTGGTGTTTGTATAGACTGCATAAAAGGTAAGTAGACCAAAAACACCAATAAACATAAGGCCATAAGATGTTTAGAATCACTTAATTAATCCACACAAATATTTGTGGTTATTTTCCTACACTATGTTATAGTGGTCAAAAATACTTTATCACCTTTATTGATGATTTCACTAGATATGGATATGTCTACCTGTTATATGAGAAATCAGAATCTTTAAAAGCCTTTGAAATCTACAAGGTTGAAGTTGAAAAACAGTTAGATAGAAAAATAAAGGTTGTGAGATCTAATAGGAGTGGAAAGTATTATGGGAGGTATGATGAATCGGGTCAAAATCCTGGCCCATTTGCGAAATTCCTGGAAAGTCATGGTATTCGTACTGAATATACATTGCCTGGCTCCTCATATCAAAATGGTGTAGCTGAAAGACGTAATAGGACGCTTATGAAAATGGTACGAATTATGTTAAATAATTCTAAATTACTTGACTCTATGTGGGGAGAAGCCCTAAAAACAGTTGCATATATCATAAACCGTGTACCGTCTAAGGCTGTTCCTAAAACTCCTTACGAGTTATGGACAAGTAAGAAGCCAAATTTAGGACATCTGCATGTTTGAGGTTGTCCAGCGGAAGGTAGAATTTATAATCCACAAGAGAGAAAATTGGACCCTAGGACTATCAGTGGGTATTTTATTGGATATCTTGAAAGGTCCAAAGGTTTTAGATTTTACCGTCCTACTCATACCACTAGAATTGTTGAAACCGGAAATGCCAAATTCATAGAAAATGATGACATTAGTGGGAGCAATGCACCACGAAATGTGATATTTGAAGAACATCGGATATCAATTCATGTACCAATTGAAACGATTAGAGTTGGTATTCCAAATGATTTCGTTCAGAATGATACGATGGAAATACAATGTACCATACCAGATGCACCACTAGATGAGAATGTTACTCATAATGATATAATTGAAGATATTATTCATCCAAATCAAAATTTAGTAGAACTAGAAGCTTTAGAAAGATCCCAAAGATCTAAGAGGTCTGCTATATCGGATGACTATATTATTTATCTTTAAAATCTAATTTTGATATAGGTGTTAAAGAAGATCCGGTAACTTTTTCACAAGCCATTAAAGGAGATGATTCGAATAAATGGATTGATGCCATGCAAGAAGAATTAAAATCCATCTCAATAAATAAAGTTTGGGATCTCGTCGAATTGCCTCGAGGGTTTGCGACTATAGGATGTAAATGAATCATTAAGACCAAGTGAGACTCAAAGGGCAAAATTGAACGATTTTAGGCCAGACTTGTAGCTAAGGGATTGACTCAAAGGCAAAATATTAATTAGAAATAGACCTTTTCACCAGTTCCTTCGAAAGACTCTTTTCGAATCATAATGGCACTAGTAGCTCATTTTAATTTAGAGTTACATCAAATGAATGTGAAAACAACGTTCTTAAATGAGAATTTATCTAAAGAGGTATATATAAAACAACCAGAAGGATTTGGGGAAAAAGGTAAAGAAAAACTAGTTTGTAGGTTAAAGAAATCTATATATGGACTTTAATAAGCTTCAAGGCAATGGTATATTAAGTTCCATGATACCATTACCGTCTTCGGGTTTAAGAAAATCAATGTATATACCTGAAGATCAATGAGAGCAAGTTCATTATTTTAGTCCTATATGTAGATGACATTCTACTTGCTAGTAGTGATCTTGGCCTACTACATGCAAAAAAAGAATACCTCACAGAGAATTTTGAAATGAAAGATATGGGTGAAGCATCTTTTGTGTTTGGAATCGAGATTATTAGAAACAGATCTTGAGGACTACTAGGATTTTCACAGAAAGCCTATATCAATAGAGTTCTTGAAAGATTCAATATGCAGAATTATTTTGGAGGAAAAGCACCTATATCAAGAGGTGATCTATTCTCCAAAGATCAATGTCCAAGAAATGACATCGAGAGAAAACAGATGCAAGATATTCCATATGCTTCCGTTGTAGGAAATCTTTTATATGTTCAGACTTGTACCTGTCCAGACATCAGTTTTACAGTTAGTATGTTGGAAGGTATGAGTCTAACTCTAGTATGGTACATTAGAAAGCAATAAAGAAGGTCATACGATATTTACAAGGAACTAAAGAACATATGCTCACTTATAGAAAATCTGATCACTTGGAAGTGATTGGATATTCAGACTCATATTTTGATGGGTGTCTCGACACAAGGAGATCTACATCAAGATACATTTTTCTCCTTGCTGGTGGGGCTGTTTCGTGGAAAAGTGTTAAACAGACTAAAGCTGCTTTTTCTACATTTCAAGTAGGATTTGTGGCATGCTTTAAGGCTATTAATCAAGTTATATGACTCCGAAATTTTATTTCAGGGCTTCAGATTATGGATTCCATTTCTAAACCGCTGAAAATTTATTGTGATAATACCTTATCTGGTCGCTTCTCTAACAACGACAAGAGTTCTAGCGCTGCAAAACACTTTCAGATAAAATATCTTACCGTTAAAGAGAAGGTTCGGGATGGTTTAATGTCTATAAGCAAATCAGTACAAAGCTCATGATTGCAAATCCTATGACCAAAGTATTACCGGCAGATGCCTATAATGATCATGTTAAAGCAATGGGCCTCATTGTGTTACCTTAATGTATGTAGTTGAAATGATTTATGCTATTTACTTAGACATTTTTGTTGATTAGTTTTAATTAATAATGATAATGTTCTCTTGCTTAATTTTTATGTGCACAATTAATTCATTATTGAAAAGCAAGATAAATTTCAGTTGGACCAATAAATAGGAATTTTTAGTCCAGTCCTATTATTTTCCTCAATTTATGACTTGACTAAATGGAATTACTAATGTTGTGATACATGGAAGGAATTATGTCGTAAAATTGATGTTTGACCGCCATGACTTGCATTATTGGTTTCATTTAGTTACAGTATATATAAGAATTAGCATAAATAAGAAGGATTGGGCTGTTTTTTACAAATGAGTGGCCACTCGTTAGGATTTTAAAATCTGTTGAATCCAAGTTGAATCATTTTATAAAATATAGTTTTCAAAATAAAAATAAAAATAGAAGATGGATTGAATATTGGTGGTTATCACGACCAAGTGGGAGATCACATATCTGTGGTCATTCAGACCAAGTGGGAGATTGTTAGACATGAGTGGTTCTCATGACCACATGTGCAACACTGTTGAGACCCACGGTTTGAGCCCACTGATTTAAGTTACTTTCCTCTTTTGGTTTTTTAGTTTTACTAAATTTATCTTGAATTCAATTTTAGTAAGCCCAATCAAATAGGACTCTTGTTGGCTAATTTGAAGGAATTAAGGAAACTTACCTTTATTAGATTTCTTTGATGAGAAAAAATCTCTAGGGCTTATCTATATATATAGTTTTCCAGTCCTCTCTCTTAACCTACAAGATCTGAAAAGTAGTGGGTGATAAGGGAGATAGGAGAAAACCCTATTTGAGAGAAGAGATCTGCTCATTATCAAGATCATAGCGCAAGGTACGTTTTTATATTATTTGAGATCATATATTGTTTAATACATAAATCTAGATCCATATGTTTGATTTGCATTGCAAACCATATCAGATCTTACAGGTTAGTGTAAAAAATATATATATACACAATAGACCACAAAAACCTCTCCAAACTAAATTTTATTGCTTTCTTATGCAAGTAGCAATAGATCTACTCGTCTAAACAAGCATGTAATTCAGTTTAGTGACACCTTTTTGAAAGAAACTTACAATTTGGTTTAAACAAGTAGATAAAATGGCAAAATTTGATTGATTTAGAGACGCAATCATTGATACTAGATTGCAAATTAGTTACATATTATGAAAGCAATACCATGACATCGGTTTCTTTATTTTTAATATAGAATCTTACCCATTGGATCCCCATAGCTGACCATCTATCTAGTTGTTATTATTCAATTCAATGGCCATGACCAAAATTAGATGATGACTTCTGCGGCACTTGTCCAGACTTATAATTTTGTGACTTAATTTCATAAGATTCAGTCTTGACCAGGGGACTCAACTTGTTCATAAGATTGTAAGATTTTGCTAACTTGATTTAAATTCGATCAAGAAAATATTAGTTGAATTGGATCGAATTGCTTGACTCAATAAGATTTCAAAGTAAATTTGATCTTTGAGCTCAAAATACCTCAAATCTTTGGTCAAGATGAACAACATTGCTACTAGGTGCTCACAAGTTCAACCATCCTGAGCCTGAACCATGCCTAGCCCACATTGGGCTCTACTTTTAGGCCATGGGCTGTAGCTGGGCCTATTACGTAGCTTGATCCCTAAATGGACCAGGTGTAGGCCTATTCATCCCTAAATGCTCCACCCTAGATGACATATTTAAGACAAAGTTTGTATATATATTTTGTAAATAAGCTGGGTCCAAGCCTGAGTTTTAGGCCCTGGGCTGAATCTGGGCAACTACATTAGCCATGCTTGGATAAGCTTTGGCCAGGCCCCAGCCTGACCTGTTCATGATTCTTGAACCTTGAACACCCCTACTGCTAGGGTGTTGGATTATGAGAAATGACCATGTGGTGCCAACAGTTTCACACTGATGGCAATTAACCATCCTTCTGTTTTTTGCTACAACTGATCATCTGATTTTGAACCTACTGGAATTCTTGATCCATGAAACAGACCACTTTGTAATGGAATTAACCCAAATTCCATGCCAAAAGAATATATTATATACGGAGAAAGCTCCGCTGAGCAGTGGTCCTCACCTTATCATGAGAACCGCATGGGTAAATACCTAGTGAGGCCTACTTATGATCCATCTGAATAGACGATAAAACAATGGCTCCCCCTTATAGTCACCTATCCCGAGTTTTTCACCCATCTAAATAGGCCGAAACTATTAAATCAACCGTGCACTCATTTTGAATTGTGAAGATAATGATCCGACAACATAGGTTTTTTCTTTCAATTCCCTTTTTTCTTTCAATTCCCTGGGTTCCATCCCAAGCTGGCCCCCATCTCAGGAAATGGATTTCCATGAATTTGACTGAAAATTGTATGTTGCTAAAAAGTTAAGCAATGTGGAAGACTAGCAAAGCTGCAAAGAATCCAATTTCAAAGACAGAGAGATTCATCCCAACGAAGGAATATATAAAAAGAACACTCTTTTAATCAACCAACCGTCATGTATGACGTCGTCTAACTGGAGTTTGTTATAATCATCGATGCAGAATCTTAACCATGGTTGTAGAATCTTAACTGGAACCTGAGGTGTCTGGTTTTTGTCTTTGGGTGTCCCTCGCGACACCCCAATTTGTAGTACCAATCATGATCAACCAAACATTCAATCAGTATGGACCATACAGAAAGGTCAAGAATTGAACCATTCAATTACCTGTGATCAAATATTTATCACAACTATCTGACTCTATTACCTTGGACGATGTCAACCACAAGCTTACTTAGTTGAACAATCAACATTAAATCTTGGCCTGTCTACATAAAAGGTGAGTTTCAAAAATAAGCATCAAATGACGTTTGTTTTCATAAAAGTAGAATTAAAAAAAATGAAAAATAAATACACGATCATCACTCTAGTAATTCAATTATAGAAAAGCAAATGTCATATCTACATCTCCAGAGGCGGACCCAGATACAACTACGCGGGTGCGGTCGTACCTTTTAAACCAGGTGCGCTTCAAAAAATCCAAAAAAATTAAAATAATGGGTCCACCCTCAAAATCCGCTTGAAAATCGTCGGTTTGCCCCCAAAACCAAACTACCTATTAAGGTTTACACCCCTCAAATGAAAATTCTAGGTCCGCCACTGTACATCTTCACCTTATATCCTTCACCTTTTACTTCTTTAAATAATCATTTGATTGAGTTTATTGCACCATGAATATATATACACACACATACACATTCATTTAAAACCTATGTATTGATGCAAATAAACATACCCTTGGTTAACCACTTTGTTATTGTGGTCCATCCATTAGCAGGACACCATATCAAGAGTTTGTTTTTTTTGTTTTAAGAGGAATTTACGAGACCAATCTCCGTAGGACCACATACGTCCTACCAAGACCCCGTATCACATTGGACATGGGAGGGGTCCTCATGTGGTATTTTTCTTCTTTTTTTTATCGTCTTGCAATATGGTCGATATCGACCATTATGCTAGTCATATTTTCTTCAACATATAACTATCTTATTTGTTGAACACAGCAAAATGGTCGATATTGACCATATCGCGAAAAAAAAAAAAAAACGAATCTGGGTTTCTCCCTTTTTTCTTCAACATGTAATTGTCTTATTTGTTGAATACAGCAAAATGATTGATATTGACCATATTGCAAAATAACAAAAAAAAAAAAAAAAGACGAATCTGGATTTCTGCCTTGGAGGAAGAGGGAGGATCGCCTTAACATGTTCATCTTCTTCTCTCTCCCCATTCAAGATCTCATCCCACACACCAAGCAAGCACAATCTCTCTCTTAAACCGTTTAATGGAGGAAAAATCTCTCTCAAGCATTTCATTAAACACCTTCGTTACGAACCACCAACCAACCCAACATCGACAAAAACGACAATAACCCATCCCTGCCCCCCACTCAAATGCTCATATTCCTACTCTTCTCCTCCTTCTCCCCAAACCCCACCAATCAAATCCCTCAAGATCTCTGTCTTCTCTTCCCTCGAAATCCCCTTTTCCTCTTTCTTCCATCTCTCCACTCTCACCCCTCTTGACGTCTGCAAGCCACCAAAAGAACCACCAGGTTCCTCATAAACCCCTTCTTCTGGATGTATTTCAGCTGGACATGGCTCTTCTGGCCTTGGGTTGTCGATGTCGCTCTCGCATTCTATGGCCTCTACTGCCTCTACAAACACTCCCAACAGAAAGCCAGCATTCCTGAGCGGGTTGTCATTGTAACATCTGCAATCACATGGCTGACCCTCGGCCCACCTGCCCATTTCAACTGATACCTTGAGAGTTGGCCAATTGTCCTCTTTTTCGCCGACCACTACTTCTTCTTCTTCGAGTCCAGCATCTACAGTCGCCTTTATGGCAATCTCTATCCCCGCCCGTGTGACCCCAAATGCGATATTAGCCTACCCTTCCCTGCCCGTCTTGCATTTGCTGGTGCCATCTTGGTTGCCCATTGGCTTGCCGCATTAGAGGGGCCGGAGCTGCACCTTTCTCTGGAAGACTGTGCCAATCTTGCCATTTAAGCATTGATTGTCACTGGTCAATTCATGAAGTACCAGCAATTAAGTGAGAAAATCTAGATTCGTCTTTTTTCTTATTATTTCGCAATATAGTCGATATCGACCAATCTGCTGTGTTCAGTAAATAAGACAGTTACATGTTGAAGAAAATATGACTGACATAAAATGGCAGATATCGACAATATCGCAAAGCGACAAAAAAAAAGAAAAAAAAAAAAAGAAAAAGACCATATGATGACTCCTTCCGTGTCCAATGTGATATGGAATTTTGGTAGGACGTACGGTTCCTACGTGGATTTGTCCCTTTAATTCGTCTTTTTATTTAACTAGGGTGGGCCACTTTACACAGATGGGTACGGTGTACTGTTTGGAGCAGGCTGTATGATTTCAGCAGCTTTCCTTCTTGGGAGTTGGGAGGGGAAAAAAACAAACCAGAACCTTGTGGGCATGTACTGTAATGTATTATATAAAGCAACCCTTCTACTTGGACAAACTTTTTGGCCAGAATTTTGGACAAACTCCCATGTGGCACAATCCTAGAGGTGCTTTTTCCCCCTCTCTCAAAAGTTGCACCTCTAGGATTGTGCCATATGGGAGTTTGTCCCAAATCCAGGCCAAAAAGTTTGTCCATTTAGACTTTTTGTATATAAAGATGCGAACCCACAGCGTGCTGCGGACCAAGATTCCAGATTTCCAGTAATGTATCCAACTGCTCTCATCTGCCTCCCCACTACATCTTATTATTTTATGGAGCAAAAGGGTACTTGTCAAGTGACCCTGTAGTAACATAAAGCTGAATTGTGCTCTAAATCACCTTACAAGCTGTAAGTAAAAAGATTTTCAATTTATGAATTTTAAATATCTTTGAGCAAGAGAGAGAGATATCACCTCCTACTGAACCAATAGATCAGTTGATACATTGAGTGTTTTATTTGTAAACGATCAATTCAAACGGTGTATGTCACTCGTATTCGTGTCAAATGCCTTTTCTTTGAGAAGTAAAGATCTGTACAATTGAAGATTAGATGAAGTATATGGTGTTTTTAAAACTGAACCCAATTATCAATTGGTACATGTGTTAAGCAGAACTTGAAAAGTCAATGGTTCCCCGATTACCTGGTTACCGAAAAGACCCGTCCCAGAAAATTAGAGTGTAGATCCTTTTTTAGGATCTGATTTACAATTGAGTTTAGATGTAGGGTTAGGCTGATAATTGGGTTGGATTAAAGTGTAGTTGGATTTGAACTTGAATACTTATATATTATAAGTTCAAAACATGTAATGTATAAGGAATGGTTATTTAAAGTTAACCTTCAGAAATAAGGTGAAATGGGCTCAAGTTGTACAATTTTACTTGAAGCTAATTATCTTTTTGATGATCAAACCTATTCAAAAGATGTACTAACGTGTGTATACCTGGAGAGGTTTGAGTTTTAGTGTAATCACTTCCATTGGAAGAGAAAGATGGTAGAAAAAGTGATTGAATCCCATGAAACATGGCCATCTTTCAAATATCTCATAAAATGGAGCTAGATTGTTCGCATCCAATGTCAAATCAACCTCTCATCTAATATATGATCATAAAACATCAATTTCCCAATAATATCATGACACCTTTGCCTGTGATTTAGATGTATTGATGGTCTTTTTTCTTCTTCTTCTTCTTCATCATCATCATCATCATTTATGAAATACAAGAAAAACAATTATCAATGTTAAGAATCATATAAGAACAAGAGAAAATTAGGGGAAAAAAGTCTAAATAGTGTGTCCTTTTCAGATGAATGACCTAGTGCAGCTGGGTATGCCACAAAATGCAATGTATCCTAGCTCAAAAGATCCTGTACTTTGCCTCTAGTCTCCGTCGTCGTCGTCATCATCTTCTTCTTCTTCTTCTTTCTTTTTCCCTCTTAAATTGCCTAGAAGGAGTACGTAATGAGGCATTTGGTGTCCTTAACCAGTTGAATTCAAACCACCAAATGAATCTTTCCACCCGTACATAAATGAAGATAATACTTAGAACATAACTTCGGTCAAAGTAACATGATATATGCATCATTGAATTAAGCATACATCACAATGATTAATGAGTTAATTATGTCCATGGTTGGAAAACTCTCCGAGTTGGCTCTTTACTCTCTCGAGTCATCTCGTTTTTACAAAGGATTGAGTCAAAATATGGGAGACTCAGCCAAGTCATCTCATTTTAATAAGTTGTTTGCAGTCCGAATAATTCATTAGACAAATAAAATTTTAAACAATTAAAGTTTATTTATAAGTAATTATGCATGAGGTTTGAAGTCAGTAATTTAAAAATGATGATTTAGATATAATTTGAAACTTATATTTAATCTTTTACGTTGGGTATTTGGACTAATCGATTATGAAATACGCAATGTTTTTTTTTATTTTACTTTCCTTATTGTACTACCTTTCTTGCACATATAAATTTATTAATTTGAATTGATTATCATGAATACATGTAAATAAATAAATTTTTATATTTTATAAGTAATAGATTCATTTTTAAATCTTTTTAAAATTATTATTTTAAAATATGACTCTCTCGAGTCACCTTCGTTGACTTTATCTGAGTCGAATTTTTTTTCATTGGATGAGTCAGCCCGAGTTACGACTTTTCCAATTTTGATTAGGCCATCTGCACTACTTCAATCCAAAAGTAAATATCATCTTCGAAGAGTCACATATTTGAGGAGTCACATATTTACAAATCCATGGGGGTTTATAAAAAAAAAAAAGAAAAAAAACTCATCTATTAATGAGTGCAGCCTCCATTGTTAGTCTTTGACAATGTTTAGATGCATGCCCCTCCAATGGAGTGAAATTTAAACAAATCTCTATAGAAATTAGTGTGTGGTATGATTAAGTCATGCAAGTACCATAATGATGCAGTATCATGCTTATCTCATTTAATTTGACCCTCAAATGTATGGTTATCAGACCTTATACAGTGATAGCCTAGCGTGAACAGACATGAGAAGTTGCCACACTGCCTTGAGTGTGGAAGAACAATACTGGGTTAGGAATCTTAGCTTTTGAACCACCCTCCTTTACAGCAAGTCTCATGTATCCATTTCAGCAACGGCCAAATTAGGTGCAAGAGAGCCTCAGCGGGTCAGCCCCACAACACTCCCCTTCTCTATTTTTTTTAACCATACGAAAAACTCTATATTTTGACATCTGTAAACTGTTGTTAATTCCATTCATCTTTGCTCTTTTCCAGCATGCAAGTCTGCTATGTTATTGCACTATCCTGATTCTGGAATCTCCCTGCCTTTCTGACGCTGCTGCAGTTGACTTTGGCATGCATCAAGTAGAGAAGTAGCAGAGGGATAGCTGCAAAGCCCAAAGCTATGTGGGGCCCTTTTGGATAGATTCTCCTCTTCCCTCAGTGTGAGAGAGAGATAAAGCCAGAGAGAGGCTGTCAAAATAGCTATTTTGTGGAGGGGGTTTGGGGCAAAGCCAGAGGCTAGACTTTGTGTTGGAGGTGTTTTCTTCATCTGGGACAGAAATTGGTTATTGAGGAAAATATGAATACCCATCTCTAAGTTACATCTCTAAGTAGTTAGTAAAAGTTACTTACAAAGTTGTTTTTCCCCACTTTTTTTTTGCCCTTTTTTTTTTTTTTTGGGTGGGGGGTCATGAAGTATTGGGAGTTGGGAATGTTTATGAAATGGGTGGGTTTTGGTTTTGTGGTTTTTTTTAGGTCTTCGCCCATGGTTTTTGAAAGTTCTTTTTATTAGTGATGTTTCTTACAGTTTAAAGATTGGATTTTGATGAAAAGGGAAAGAACCCATCTTGGAAAAACTTCAATGAAGTGGGTGCTTTTGAATATTCCTTTTGACTTTTGAATATGTTTGTTTTCTTTTGCTACTGTTATCTCTTTTTATTGTCCTAGAAAATATTTTATGGGTGATGCTTGTCCAACTGGGATGGATTTGGGGTGTCAAAGAGAATGGAATTAATACCCATGAGTCCTCTGCTTCTGTTTTTGTTGGTTTTTGTCCAGTTCTTTTATGGTTGATGTTTGTCCAACTGGGATGGATTTGGAATGTTCAAGATAATGGCAATAACACCTATGAGTCCTCTGCTTCCGTTTTTGGGTTTTGTCCAGTTCTTTTACAGTTGATGTTTGTCCAACTGGGATGATTTTGGAGTGTTAAAGAGAGTAGGCATAACACTGATGAATCCTCTGCTTCTGTTTTTGTGGGGGTTTCTCCAATTTTTTTTATGGTTGATGTTTGTCCAATCGGGATGGATTTGTAATGTTAAATAGAATGCAAATAACACCCATGATTCCTCTGCTTCTGTTTTTGTGGGGTTTTCTCCAATTCTTCTGAAGTTATGATGAATTCTTTGCTTATGTGGAATGTTTTTAGATTCAAGTTCCTAAAACCTTTTCCTTTCTCTTTTGGCAGACAGATTGTGCATCTGTTTTGGAATGGCTTCTATGGAAACCACTGGACTTCTTCCTCTGTTGATATTCTTTTGAAGAAAACCAAATTTTGATTTATTGATGTTTGTGTACATGTGGTCTTGAACAAAATCCATCATGGGAGATGCAGTCTCTCCGCCTGGCTCCATATTGGGTCCTATATCTGACACTTCCTTGGATATTGATCTCATGGATGATCTCTTATTGGGAGGATGTTGGTTGGAGACAGCCCAAAGCCATGACCTCTTTCAGCATGGCACTTCTACTTCTGCTGCTCTCCTTAATTCTTCATGTTTCTCTCTTTCTGATATCAACATTAGTGGTTCAAATCCAAATCCACCACAAAGTACAGCACAAGAGGACCTAGTTACTTCAGTTTTACCAGGCAATCCACCTTCAGTGGAAGCCCAAACTGAAATCCTCATTGGAACTCAATATCTGAGCCGAAACACGATTGGAACTGCAGAGTGTACAAGCCAATTGGAGTCTTATCCAGCCGCTGGAGGCCAGAGTTTGGATGAGTTTGAAAAAGTTAGTCTGAGCTCCGACGTGAGCCGGAGGTGGTGGATTGAACCGGGAGCGAGTCTTGGTCCTGCTTCTTCTGTAAAGGAGAGATTAAAACAGGCACTTGGATACATTAAGGAATTCACAAAAGATAGTGACGTCCTTGTGCAGATATGGGTTCCTGTGAACAGAGGAGGTAGACATGTTCTCACTACACATGACCAACCTTTCTCACTTGATACCAGTTGTCAGAAGCTTGTGAATTATAGGACTGTGTCGACGAATTACGAGTTTCCAGCTGATGAGAACTCAAATGAAGCAGTTGGATTGCCAGGTAGAGTCTTTTTAGGGAGGTTGCCCGAGTGGACACCAGATGTTAGGTATTTCAGCAGTTATGAGTACCCTCGGATTGATTATGCGCAGCAGATTGATGTTCGTGGCGCCCTCGCACTTCCTGTGTTCGAGCGAGGCAGTCGGGTGTGCTTAGGTGTTGTGGAGGTTGTGATGACTAAGGAAAAGATCAAGTACCATTCTGAGCTTGAAAGTATATGCAGTGCACTTCAGGTCTTTGACTCTTAATTTTTGTTTTATGGGTTCAAATAGATAGGGTCTAAGAAATGAATGTAGGAACTATGCAAAAACAAATGCGTGAATGCTAATGCTTTGGTTTATGAAACAGTAGTACTCACCCAAATATGCAGACCAGAGTCAGTGAAGAGGCAGTGGGGACTTGGAATTTTTTAGACAATAAATGTTCACGCCCACTAATATCCAAACATTTCTGTTCTATGCATGTAAAGCTCTCCAATGTACTGGAAATGAACCCTTAGATAGGCTGGATATGGCCTAATATGTCTCTATTTTATGAAATAATGGCATTCTGTATGTGTTAGAATGTTCCCAAATGATAATAGGAATAAATATTTTGATAGAATTGTTCACCATTTGTTTCGCTGTGCTCCTGGAGAGGGGCAGAAATTGGAAAGGATACCATACCGCACACCATTTGCCTTCCATTCCAATTAAATTTCTGGAATGCCGCAGAAATGGTGGATTCAAATGCACCCTTTTCTGTATATATTGATCTAAGATATGGAATGTGGATGTGAAATATTCATGGACAGTTGAAAATAAAGTGTTTTAATTTCTAAAAGAACTTATTGTATGGGTGTGCAGCGACATCAGCGTTATTCCTCTTCATATTGCATATAAATATCAGTTTTTCCTTCTTGCATTTGACTGAAGAAAACTGTACTTGCAGGCTGTAAATCTCAGGAGTTCTGAAGTTGTGACTGTTCCCCGCCTAAAGGTAGACCAAACCTCACTATAGCTTGGTTTCTTTGTTTAAGTATTTGATGGTTGTTTTTTTTTTCTTCAGGTAAGCAACAATTCTTACCAAGTTGTGTTGCCTGAGATTTTAGAAGTCTTGAGAGCAGTCTGTGAGTCACACAGACTGCCATTAGCTCAGACATGGGCTCCATGCATTCAGCAAGGCAAGAAAGGAAGCCGACATTCAGACGAAAACTATGCTGTTTGTGTCTCCACTGTTGATGATGCATGCTATCTGGCTGATCCCCGTATTTGTGGCTTTCACGAGGCATGTTCTGAGCACCACTTAGTTAAAGGCCAAGGTGTTGTTGGGAAAGCATTCATCACAAAGCAACCATGTTTCTCAGAGGACATAACTGCTTTCAGCTTGACCCAGTATCCACTTTCTCACTATGCTCGGATGTTTGGATTACGGGCAGCAGTTGCAATTCGACTACGGAGTGTTTACACTGGAACCGCTGACTATGTATTGGAGTTCTTCTTACCCATTGAATGCCTAGACAGTCAAGAGCAGAAGATGATGCTTAGTTCGTTGTCCATGATTTTACAGCAGGTTTGCCAGAGTTTACGAGTGGTAACAGACAAGGAGCTTGAGGATGAATCTGTATTGCAAATGAATCAAGCGGTCCCTTCTGTTGGGGTATTGACGACATCTTTTTCTGGTGATGATGGAAGACAAAATCAAGAGAAAAACCTTACTAAAGGGCAGAGGCCTAATTCTGTAAAGGCTCAACAGAAGGGAAAAACTCCAATGGTTTCTACTATGCCATTGGAATGTCAAAAGAAGGCAACTGATGGATTTAATGTAAGAACTCATTGGGATTGCCCTGAGGGGACAATGGGTGCTGGGGAAATTTTTCCTGAACTCAAGCTGCATTACCAAGATTCTGTGAAAGATAGTGTTGGCCATGGGGATTCTTCCTTTGGTGACCTGAGTATTTCAAATGCTGGAAAGGCGACTTCAAAGAGACGGACAAAAATAGAAAAGAGCATAAGCTTGCAAGTTCTTCGTCAGTACTTTGCTGGGAGTCTAAAGGATGCTGCAAAGAGTATTGGAGGCAAGTGCCATGCTCTATATAATTTCTTTTTGTTAATTTACGTCACTTTTCTTCTCTATCTGCAGTAATATTCTAGGATCTTCCTGTCTGTTTGGTAGCTGTCCATAACCCGAAAGAAATCAAAGGAAAACGTTGGCTGTGAAGAATTCTAGTGAATTAGGCATTATGCCTTTATGTAGTGAATGCACCATTGTTCTTTTGTTGGGCGTGAGGGTTAGGCCCACTTTTGGATTCTGGTCCTGTTTGAATCACTCTAAACACAGTTCTCAAGTAGGAGGTTATACTTTTTATTCTCCAATGTGGACAGGCATGTTGGAATTGTTTTTCATCTTTCTTCATTGAATTCAGTTTCTCATTACATGTCCTTAACACATGTAGTTCAAAATAGTGTTATGGGACTTTGCGACACTTGATCACTTGTAGACACTAAATGGCACCCCTGGACATGATAGGCATGACATCTGGAGACATGTTACAGAGGAAGCAACCTAACTACGACTTATGAAGTGCCGCTTATTGTTCTTCAAAATGGTGTCCTAATGTACATCCTTTATAAGTTTTTTTTCCCTCTTGTTTTTCTCATTTCTTCAAATTTTTTTTTTTTTTTTTTGACAATAAAGATGGTGTGCGGCATTGCTGCAAGTGAATATTACAGGTGCGATACAAAAGTGGGAACCCAGTCTATATTGAAAGAGTGAACAAAAGTTATACAAAATCAAGCCTTTTGGCTAGAAATCTCCTCTTTAACCTATCCTCAGTAAGAGAATCAGCTACATCACTAGCCTGCATCAGGACATGGAGAAAAGCCACACTGGAAGGTGATGCATGTGAGCAAAGGAAGATTTGTACAAATCTAAGTGGGCATAGAATCCCACTTCGCATCTCACAAATGAAGAGTGACTTGGGCAGAACCATACTTCAATTTCCTTTTCTTCATGAACTTGATAATCACTTTGTTTCTATATGTGATTTTGATTAGGATTCTTAGTTCAGGAGAACTCTGGTTACCCTTTTTGGTTGTCGGATATCATGGCCAGGATTGACATTCATTTCTAGATCAAATGGTGGATTTGTATTAGATTCCTTTTTTCATGAGAATTGAGAACACATATATAGTTTATTTAGGACTGGACGACCAGCACACTATTGGACATTTTATGAAAGTTCGCTTTCTTGTTCTCCAACTTGTATTTTCCCCTAAAGAACCTTAAGTTGAGCTTAGCGCTAGAAAATTAACACTTTTATGGCTATTTTCTGATGAGTATTACTTGAATTTGCTTTCTTTCTCCTGGCTGGAGATTTTCATGGTGCTGAAGTACCAACCCCTGTGACTTAGAATGCCATGGGTTGCATCAGTTGGTATCAGAGCCTTAAGATCCTACAGTTAAAGTCGGAAAAGGTATTGATCTAACACGTGATGCTTCCTAGAAGTGCAAAAGGTAGTCAGACGTGTGGATGACGATGATCCAAAATCTGATGCCCAATATCTACAAACCCAAGAATTCTAAAGGGAAGTGGAAGCTCTAACCCAATGCCTTGTGAGGCTTTGACCTAGGATTGTGATAATTTCAGTGACGATCTTGAGGGAGAATTTTATAATGTGTTTTATGATCCATCATCCATGAGAGATCATCATGGAAGAGATTTTCATGGAAGAGATTGTCGGAGTTACTCTCATGATCGGGACAAAGAATTGGGGTTAAAACTGGAGACATTAATGTAGTGGTGGTGTGAATCCTGAAGAATTCTTGGATTGGTTGGGTGTTGTGGAGTGAAGTTCTTATTATAAGGGCTCTTTGATGACAAAAGGGCAGAATTAGTAGTCATCAAATTTAGGGAGCTTGCTTTAGCAAGGATGAACCATAAAGGATGCGGGAATGTGTGGGGAAAGTTCAGATCACTTATTGGGAAAAGATGAAGCGATGGAATTTTCTTTCTCAAAATTATATGCAGTCCTTGTTTCAATGTTGCAGTCCTTGTTTCAATGTCTCTAATGTCTACGAGAAGGAGACAAGAGTATTGATGAATGCTACTGAAAAGTTCCATGATTCGGTGATATGGATCGATATTCTGTAGAGTGAAATTGGATGGTTTCTTGCTTTATTACTTACTTGTAGCTCTCAATTCAATGAACTTTGTCTATTCATCCTTTAGGTCATGTTTGGGCCAAATTTATGCACAGATACCATTTTTTGTTCAGCATGCATATCAATACACACCAATATCGATGTAAAATCCTTAGCTATACAAATCCTCAGTCATAATGGCTAGATCCACATTAGGAACCTGGAAAGCAGTCAAAGTGGATGATTGGGGCAAAGGGTATGTTTGTTGATATACATTGTTATGTCATTCACTAAAAGCTCGAGCTTTTGGTGTAACTGGCTATTAACATGGTATCAGAGCCAGAGGTCACGAGTTCGAAACCCCCGGGAGGCATATTACCTCCATTTGTTCGTTTGATTTGTCCCGTTCTGTCTGTCTGTTGGGTTTCGAATTTGAATGGCCTCCTGTTCGAGCGGATGTGTTGATATACATTGTTATGTTGTTCACTAAAAGGGTGGTTGTGTTTGGTAGGTTGAAAGCCCAAACATAAATATTGCGTTGGTGGATGAATTGAGAGACAGGGTGAATGTGACTCTTGAAAGATGGCGGGAGACTTTGGTATCCAAGGGTTTTGAAAAAATTCTTACAAAGACAGAATACATGAAGTGCAACTTCAGTAGGGATATACAAAGAGCTGAAACTCTTATGAGAATTGAAGCTCAAGAGACTGCAAAGAGATTATACATTGGCTTGATAATTAGTAAGCGTAGAGAGCTTGAGGAAGATATCAAATATAAGATAAGAGCATATAATGATTGAAATGGAGACTTGGTTTTGGAGTGCCTTGTGATCAACGCATACCAACAAGATTGAAGGAAAATTTTTAGTGGACAACAATTAGACCAGCCCCTATGGAGTGAAATGTTGGTTAACCAAGAAGCAATACATGCATAAAATGAGTGTAGTAGAGATAAGGATGTTGATACAAATGTGTGTATAACTAGGAAGATTGAATTAGAAATGAGCACTTTCGGTAGCATTTTAGGTAACATCAATATATGATAAATTAAGAGAGACTCGCTTGTGATGGTTCGGACATGTTGAACGCAGCTAGCGGTGGTGGCGTTGAGGAAAAGTTTTTCTATGTAGGTTGTGTTAAAGTGTAATATTGTATCATAATAGGCCCAGGGCCCAGCCCACTTGTATGATAATAAAGCCCAGCCCACTTATAAATAGGAGACTTAGTCATAATTTGTACAGCAAAGCAAAATCGTGTATACCAAGTTGTCTTTCCCTTTTTAGAGATCTAATTGATCTGATTAGCTTTAATTCCTTGATTTGTAGCCTAATCTTAGGCATTGTAAATTCTATTTAAAGAGAAGAAATCCAAGATGACTGATCATCGAATGAAAGTAATTCACAGACTCTCTCTCTCTCGTTTTGGCATATGTCTCTGAATGTCATGGTATCAGAGCTTGGTTATTATCAATCCTTTCATTGAAGTATCATCTTTGATCAGTCTCCTTATTGATCAAATCTCTTCTGGCGAGACCCTTCTTCTTCCTTGCTGACTGATTGACCACTGATCAACAGTGGCCCACCACTGATCAAACATTGGTCCACCAGCGCTGCACTCAGTCATGATCGACAGACCTCAAGGATCATTTTAAGGATTTTTCTGGATTTTTTCTTCACCATTTAAGGTTGGTTTCAAGCTTCTTCTTCTCTGTCAATTTTAAGCTCTAAGTATCAGATAGTTTTCATCCATACCGTCCAGATTTGTGGATCTGTACCTGTTGCTCATCAAACTTGGACTGGAGGAAGCCCAATTGATCTTCTTCAAGACACTCAGTCTTGATCTGTGATTCGGCCAATCTGTGGGTCCCACACACAGATCACACATCCCACAGCCAGTTCGTGGCACTCTTTTTTTGGGGATTTCTGCATTTTTTCTGTACTGTTCATCTGGATGCCTTCTCAGTCTCTCCATCTGCCTATCTCTGTGGAATTGCTACAGTTAGCCTATCTGATTGGTACTAATTGTTTTTATTAGTACTTCTGATTAGTGCTGCTTGTTCCTGATTCGTGCTGTCTGGTAGAATTCTACTCTTTATTGTGGCTGTTAGTGTATTTTCGAGTTGCAAGTTTATTGTGCTGGTAGTTAGATTGCTGCTTGTTGCTGTTTTTACTACGCATATTTCTGCATTGCTATTATGGAGAAAAGTGATATCAAGTTGATCAAATTTAATGGTAAAAACTATACCACTTGGGCTTTTCAATTTCAAATTTACCTTAAGGGTAAAGAACTCTGGGGCCATATTGATGATTCCGATCCCAAACCTAATGATGAAAAGCTCCTACCTAAATGGGAGGTTAAAGATTGGCAGATCATGACCTGGATATTGGGGTCCGTCGATGCACAGTTTATCCTGAACCTTCGACCCTACAAGACTGCCAAAGAAATGTGGCTTTATTTAAAAAAGATATATTTGCAAGAAAATTCTGCTTGCAGGTTTCATTTAGAACATGAAATCTCGCAGTTTGTTCAAGGGACCTTGTCAATACAGGATTACTACTCTCAGTTTACCAGTCTGTGGACTGATTACGCTGAGCTTATTTATGCTGACCTTCCTGCTGTCTCCTTAGCCTCTATTCAAGAGATCCATCAGACGAGTCAGCGGGATCAATTTCTGATTAAGTTACGGCCACAATTTGAAAATGTCCGGTCCAACTTAATGAGCAGGGTTCCATCCCCTTCACTCGAATCATGTTTGGGCGAACTCCTTAGAGAGGAACAACGCTTGGTGACTCAGACGGCACTTACACAAAATACTACTCAGGCTGCTCCTGTCGATGTTGCTTATGTTGCCAGGAGTAAAGCTCAAACCAGGGACATGAGCAGGGTCAAATGTTTTTGCTGCCACAAATTCGAACATGTTTCCACTCAGTGTGACCAGAAGTTTTGTTCCTACTGCAAAACCAAAGGTCATGTTCTTCCGGAATGCCGAACGCGACCTCAGAATCGGGCGAATCGGGCACCGCAACAGAGAGCCTACTCTGCACATATTCCTGACACTTCTTCACCAGTCATGCCTGCACCACCACAGCAACAGAGTGCCTACTCTGCACATCTTCCTAATGCTTCTTCACCGGTCATGCCTGCACCACCTGCTGCCTCTTCTTCTTCTACCCTCACTCCTGAAATGGTCCAGCAAATGATCATAAATGCTTTCTCTGCCCTTGGTCTATCAGGTAATCCAAAATCTTCAGCATCCACCTGGTATATTGATTCAGGGGCCTCCAATCACATGACACACTCTCCTGCCAATATGACTCATATTAGGGAGTATGATGGAGACCTCTGCATCAATACTGCTGATGGTGGCAGTATTCCCATTTCTGCTGTTGGAAAGGTTCCTCATTCCTTACCCTTGCATAATGTTTTTCTTTCCCCTCGCTTAACCACAAATTTGTTATCCGTTGGTCAACTTGTTGATAGTAATTGCTCCATCTTGTTTTCTCGCTCTGGTTGTGTTGTGCAGGATCAAGCATCGGGGAAGGTGCTAGCGAAGGGCCTTAAGCTGGGCCGACTGTTTCCCCTCCAGATTTCGTCAAATGAAAAGCTCCCTTCGTAGTCTGCTTTGTTTTCCCATTTTAGTCATAATAAATGTCAGTTGTGGCATAATCGTTTAGGACATCCTAATTCCAAAACTTTGATGTTTTTATTAAACTCTGGTTTAATTAATGATAATAAAGTTTCTTTTAAGGATGTTTCTTTTAGTTGTGATAGCTGCAAAATGGGAAAGGGAAAACCCTTCCTTTTCCCCTTCATGATTCTTTAGCAATGAAATGTTTTGATATTGTTCATAGTGATGTGTGGGGCATTGCACCTGTTATCTCTCATTCTCATTATAAATACTTTGTGACATTCATTGATGATTATAGTCGTTTTACTTGGATTTATTTTTTGCATGCTAAGTCTGATGTTTTCTCGGTTTTTCAAGTTTTCTTGTCTTATGTTGAGAATCAATTTTCCACTACCATTAAAATTCTTAGGTCTGATTCAGGGGGGGAGTATGTTTCTAAGGAATTTCAAGCATTTTTACAATCCAAAGGCATCATCTCTCAACGATCTTGTCCTTACACCCCCCAACAAAATGGTGTGTCTGAGCGGAAAAACCGACATCTCTTGGATATTGCTCGTTCACTTTTGCTAGCATCTTCAGTTCCAACTAGGTTTTGGCCCGAAGCCCTCTCCACCGCTGTGCATGTCATAAACCGCCTACCTTCATCTAGATTAGACAACCAAACACCGTTTTTTCGACTTTTTCAAAAGAATCCACTCTATAATCATCTTCGTCCTTTTGGGTGTGTTTGTTTTGTTCTACTTCCTCCCACTGAGCGCACTAAGCTAACAGCTCAATCCTCCCTCTGTGCCTTTCTCGGTTATGCTCTTAATCAGAAAGGCTATCTATGTTATGATTCTAATGCCAAAAGAATTCGAGTGTCTCGCAATGTCGTGTTTTTTGAGAATCAATATTTTTTTCCAAGGCATGGTGATTCAAATGAATCTGTCTCGTTCTCTTTTTTACCATCATTTTCAGATACAAAGCCTCCACCTGTTACTCGTTTTAAGCCGGATTTTGTGTATAAACGACGGAATGTTACAGGTGATCCTGGCTCTGGGTCTCTCGCTACGCCTACCCTGACTGCTCCTGATCGTGCTCTTGATCCACCTCTGGCGCCTCCTGTTCCTGATCCTGCACCTAATCCACCTCCGGCTCCTCTTCCTCTTCGCCGATCCATTCGCCACACAAAGCCCCCTGATCGCTATGGTTTTACTCATGCCTCCTTATTAACCACTTTGTCTTCTCTTTCTATCCCTAACTCGTACTCTCAGGCAGTGCAGCATGATTGTTGGATACAGGCTATGCAGGAAGAACTAAGTGCTCTTCAAGAAAATCATACATGGGACATTGTTACCTGTCCTTCATCTGTCAAACCAATTGGATGCAAGTGGGTATACTCGGTGAAATTAAAGTCTGATGGATCCTTGGATCGCTACAAAGCTCGTTTCATTGCACTTGAAAACAGGCAGGAGTACGGTATCGACTATGAGGAGACTTTTGCTCCAGTGGCCAAAATGACAACTGTGCGTACAGTTCTTGCCATAGCTGCCTCTCAATCCTGGCCCCTATATCAGATGGATGTGAAGAATGCTTTTCTTCATGGGGATCTTAAAGAGGAAGTCTACATGCGTCTCCCTCATGGAATTCCTTCTTCTTCCAAGACCGATGTTGCTCGGTTACGACGCTCTTTATATGGCCTCAAACAGGCACCCCGAGCCTGGTTTGACAAGTTCCGGACCACTCTCCTTCAGCTTTCTTTTATACAGAGCCCATATGATCCTTCGATGTTCACACTTCATTCATCCAGAGGATCCACAATTCTTCTTGTGTATGTCGATGATATCATTATTACTGGCCCTTACGGTGATATGATTCAACAGATACAGGCCTCTCTGCAAGATAAGTTTCATATGAAGGATTTGGGACCTTTGAATTATTTCTTGGGCTTAGAAGTTCATCAATCCAAGGAAGGCTTGTTTCTTCATCAGCACAAATATGCTACTGACCTAGTGGATCTTGCCGATCTCGGTGATTCTCGCCCAGTGGACACACCATTGGAAGTAAATGTCAAGCTTCGTCAACAAGACGGCGATCTCCTTCCTGATCCTACTTTCTATTGTCGTTTGGTTGGTAGCCTTGTCTACCTAACCATTACTCGACCAGATCTCTCTTATGCCGTTAATCTGGTTAGTCAGTTTATGACCGCCCCACGGCATCATCATTTGGCGGCAGTCAAACGCATTATTCGCTATATCATTGGTACCTCCACCCGCGGCTTATTTTTTCCAGTTGGCACACCACTTACACTCACTGCTTATTCTGATGCGGATTGGGTTGGCTGTCCGGACACCCGTCGCTCTACCACAGGATGGTCTGTTTACTTGGGCGACGCCTTGATATCCTGGAAATGTAAAAAGCAAGATAAAGTCTCCAAATCTTCTACGGAATCCGAATACCGAGCCATGTCTTCTGCTTGTTCTGAGATCCTATGGCTACGAGGGTTGCTCTCAGAGCTTGGATTCTCACAGACTAAACCGACTCCTCTTCATGCCGACAACACAAGTGCCATTCGAATTACTGAAAATCCTGTGTTTCATGAGCTGACAAAGCATATTGAAGTAGACTGTCACTTCATTCGGGACGAGTATGATCGCAAAGTCATTACTCTTCCCCATATTTCCACTGAGTTCCAGC
Organism: Umbellularia californica; assembly: GCA_028538565.1. Taxonomy (NCBI): domain Eukaryota; kingdom Viridiplantae; phylum Streptophyta; class Magnoliopsida; order Laurales; family Lauraceae; genus Umbellularia; species Umbellularia californica. The sequence continues at coordinate 15,231,391 of JAPQWN010000008.1, read as the reverse complement.
TTGCTGATATTTTCACCAAGGGCCTTCCACGACCGCGGCATGAATTCCTGGTTCGCAAATTGTTGCTGGTTGATTCCCTGCATCAATTTGAGGGGGGGTGTTAAAGTGTAATATTGTATCATAATAGGCCCAGGGCCCAGCCCACTTGTATGATAATAAAGCCCAGCCCACTTATAAATAGGAGACTTAGTCATAATTTGTACAGCAAAGCAAAACCGTGTATACCAAGTTGTCTTTCCCTTTTTAGAGATCTAATTGATCTGATTAGCTTTAATTCCTTGATTTGTAGCCTAATCTTAGGCATTGTAAATTCTATTTAAAGAGAAGAAATCCAAGATGACTGATCATCGAATGAAAGTAATTCACAGACTCTCTCTCTCGTTTTGGCATGTCTCTGAATGTCAGGTTGATGGCCCGCCAAACAAAAGGGGTAAAGCCGAAACATACATGGATGGAAGCACTAAAAAAAATATTTGAAAAAGTGGAACCTAATAGAGGATTTGGATCAGGATAGATTGGAATGGAGGACAAAACTCATGTAGCTGCCTCCAATATAGTTGGGATAAGGCTCTGATGATGATGGTTAAATATTGTACACATTGAGGCCTTAAACCCCCAACATAGTTGGGACAAGACTATGATGATGATGATGAGACCTTAAACCAAGGGTTGGGATAACATAATGGAAACCAGTTTTTTCCCACCCCTAGTCCACACTGAGACTTCTACAATGCTATCCACTTTGATTGTCATGCATCCAGATAGGCTAATCCAAATAATGGGAACCGGTTTTTTCCCACCCCTAGTCCATGTAAGATACCCTATACCAACCCAAATGGCTTAAGCTTATAGGTGGAAGGCCCAAATAGGTATATGAAGCCCTCTCTAACTCAGGACTAGGGCGATGTGCGATGTGGGACTTCCCAACAGTCCACACCGAGACTTTTCCATTGCTATCTATACTAAAAGAAACATGGACTCTGGACGTGAGAAAGTCTTTCTCTAACATGTCCGCATGTCTGCCACCAAATCAACCAACTGTCTATCTCCAATTCAAACTGTCTATTTCCAAGTTAAATGATACTCAGGTTTTAGGGTTCTCTCCTCTTTAACACCTCTGCATGTCTTACACTGGAACAAGCATCTATGTCCAAGTTAAATGATACTCAGGTTTTAGGGTTCTCTCCTCTTAACACCTCTGCATGTCTTACACCGGAACAAGCATCTATGTCCAAGTTACATGCCCACTTTGATGAGATACAGTGATCTCATTCCTTGGTTGCAAATCATTCCTTGGTTGCAAAACACTTTCTACATGAGAGGGTTCATACCTCATGACATGTCGACAACTGCTCTGTTGCTCCAACACTCAAATCCACTCATGCTTTGTGCAAGTAGGTTGGTGCATTCTTCTCTAACTGTTTACTTAGCCTTTGTGCAGTTTAAGAGAACACCTAATCAAGACTGGGAATTGTTCTTACTTGCTATCCCAAAGCATATCTGGCATGATGTGAACTATTCTTTACATAGATATGGTCTGTTCATTTTGCATTACCTTGTACATTACCCTTGATCATAGTGGAATTTGATTGTCACTTTTGCGTCTTTCCTGTTGCAGTGTGCCCTACTACTTTAAAAAGGATATGCCGACAACATGGAATCACACGTTGGCCTTCACGAAAGATTAAGAAAGTTGGCCACTCATTAAAGAAACTGCAGGTGGTGATTGACTCCGTCCAGGGTGTTGACAGGGATTTTCGTATCAGCTCCTTTTATGAAAACTTCCCACATATCTCTGGGTCCAATTTGACCTCTCCAAAACTTTCAGGAAGAAGCACTTTGTCTGGATCGAAGCAACCGACAGGTCCTCCAGCATCCTCAAACATGCATCCTGAAGATGTTCTTGGCATTCACACTGCTCCCACAAGATCGCCATCCTCCAGCTGCAGTCAAAGCTCTAATTCAAGCCTCTGCTGTTCTACAGGTGTGCCACAGCACTCTCATGCATGCCGGGTTGTAGCTAGCGAAGACACTTCCATGGTAGAGAAAGAGAGTGCTGTGCTAAAGAAAGCCTACAGCGAAGCAGAATTGCTTGCATTTACTAAAGATGAAGAGAAACCTCCAGCTCGGTCCCTCAGTCACATATCCCTTAGTGAACATCCTTCTCTAGACAGAAGTTTATCTCCTTTGCCAAAGGCCAGTTGTCACATGCCTACAGATGGAAGTTCATTCAAAGTAAAAGTTATGTATAGAGACAATAAGGTCAGGTTTAGAATGCAACCTTCATGGGGATTCCAGGATTTGCAGCAAGAGATTGCTAAGCGGTTTAATATAGATGATGTGAGTACTTTTGATCTCAAGTACTTGGATGACGATTCCGAGTGGGTGCTTTTGACATGTGATGATGATCTGCAAGAGTGCAGGGACATATACAAATCGGCACGTGCTCATGCAATCAATCTATCTGTTCACCATATTGTCCATCCTACAACCAAAAGTTCATTGGGTAGCAGTGGACCACGCTGAGAATTATGAAACCTCCCCAGTTCATTAGCGGGTGGAATTGAATCAAATGTATTTTTCTCTTAGTTCCAGTATGGGTATTAATTAACTGGTGGGAGGTGCAAGACAGGAACTCTAGGCTCTAGCAGGAGTAAGGGGAAATCTGGAAACTCAGTGCTTTGGAGATCAAACAGTATAGTAGTAACATAGACGGCCTTGAGGTTGCATTTTCACTAGTCATGTCATGTAATTTGTAGGGCATGGCTGCAGCAGCTCGAGGAATGACATATGTATGAAGTTCTGTATATGTATATATATTGAGTCAGGTTGACTCAGTAGGTTATGCTGCGAATTTTTGTCATGCTGGCATACCTTATGTCTGTTCATTTGTTAACTGGTATGGCCAGTAGAATTGATCGGCTTGGGAAAATGGATTGAGGTACATGCTCTCTAATAAAGCTTTGAGACTATCAGAACTTGAAAGTTTCTTGAAGTGGGTTTTCAAGGCAGGAGCTGATTTTGTCACGGAGGAGTTTTCACATTGATATACACTCCTGATAGTGTAAAAGCTTATATAAGAAGTGGCTTCTCAAACACAATCCTAAGTTCGAGTGATGAGTAGTCGAGAAGATAAACAGGCAGTCTTGAATTGATTCTCCTTTGTGTTTTCCTATGATTTGTCAGGGCACAACAATGATTGCTTTTGCTACTTAATCAAGGTGTGGAACCACACATGCTTCTATTCTTTCTCCATGTTTTCCTCCCTATTCCACTAGTATGGTATGTACTGACAATTTCTTTGCTCTCTTTCTTTTTGAATGAAGCTATCATTGAAGAGGTCAAGGCTCAATGTAAAGAAGAAAACCCGAAACTGCATCAGAGAGGTACAACACTCATCATTCAACTCAATGGATAAGTACTTCTATCACTTGAATTTGTGATAGAGGTTTTATGCTGGAATCTGATCTTGTACAATAGGCATTACACTTCTCTTAGATGAGAAGTAGTTGGAAGTTTCTGAACATGAACTGTGACTGTTATATGCATGCTATCATATCTTATAAAATGGCGCATGGTTAAGTCATATTTTTGTCTACTATTTTATTCCTTTTAATTTTTCTAGTGTGGGAGTGGAGATGTGACTAGACCAGCAAGTGCCCATGAAAAGTGGCATCATCTCTAAGGAAACCATTTAGTCTAAGAAAAGCACATTGGAAACTCAAAATTTGAAATCTATATGCATGCATGCCTGATAGAATATTCTTCATTGCTCAAAAACTTATAAAATTAATTTTTTTTTTTTTTTCACTGAAAGTAGACTTTAATGCGATAATATCATGATAAATTCGATAGTACTGATTTTCTGAATCTATTGTGATGTCATTAGGAAAAATATCATTGCTGAAATTACTTGCAATAATATTGTGATAAGTTCATAATATCGGCTATAATTGTTGCACTGGGGCTGTTACTGGCTTCAAGTTGGTTCCGCTCATTGATTCTGTCCTGAGGACCAAACTGTTACTCAGGAAAGGATCAGGGAAAGATTACTTATGATTAAGATCTGTTTATAATAACTGAATTATACCTGAACCCAACTTGTATACTGTCCTATATAAGGATCTTTAATTTCTTTTTTGCTAAGGTAGAAAATGCTTGTGATATAAATATTAAGCCTGTTTGTTCTCTTGCACTGTTTGTGCTCCCTTCATAAAATCATTACTATTAACCAAAAAAAAAAAAAAAGAGGAAAGAAAATTAGGGCCTGTTTGTTTCATGTGATTGAAGTTCTAGGAATTCGAAGACTTTGTATTTTTACAAGTGGTTAAAAATGATGAACGGAGGGGAATATCAAAAAATGACCATCATATACCCTCTTCTTCGATGGAAATTGAACAAGGGAAGACGGGAAACAAATACGTTTAAAATGTGATCAGATATTTACGAATTAGTACCTTTTGATTTCCATGTGCCAAGGACGACAAAAAAATAATAATAATAAATAAATAAATATATATATATAGAGTAGGGCTCTCCTAAGCTGCAGCTTAGCTTATCCTAAGCTGGAATGGGGCTGGTTCCATGAATCAAACTTGATTATATATGTTTTTTGCATGATGGAACTGAAAAATCCAGTTCTAATTGAATTTATCTTGATTTAGAAGATGATCATCATGCAAAAAACAGCATAATCGACTTTAATTTTGTAGGACCAGTCCTGTTTCAGCTTAAGATAAGCTAAGCTGCAGCTTAGGAGAGCTGGCCCCATATATATATATATATATATATATATATATATATATATATATATAGACACACACACACACACATACAAAAAAGTGCCTTGACTGCATATTACAAAACCCGTAAGCGGCTTATTGCAAATTGCAAAATCAAGAGAAGGAAGAGGAGGGCGGTTGAGAGTAAAAGCACTAAATGAAAAAAAGATCATGACAATAAAACTCGGTCAGCTGAAAATCTGAACTCAAATTAAGTAACAAAGGAGAAATTCTAATTCTGATGTGGATTTGCAGAAGAACTTAAGAAGATAAATAAATTTTAAAAGAGAAATAAAAAAAAAAAAAAGAAAGGATAATCACAACCCTATTTGGATTTTTTAGTCATCCAAAGCACCTTGTTTAAATGTAAACCAAGTTATCAGCACTCAGTTTATGAGATCCAAACAGGTCCTCAGTGATGTCTCATGCTCTAACTGAATTAACCCACCCAAGTATGCCTTTCACAATTTATGCAAGGAATTAAGACCTAGATGATGGATTGATGCTCCCAAGTCCCAACCTAGAATTATTCTCTGTGGGTCTAGAATACAAGATTGGACCATGCTTTCACCAGAGCACTGCTCCGTGCAGAGCAATGCTTTTATTGTTAAAAGGGGGAATCTCTCATTCAGGACACTCATTTAAAAACCCCCCAAATCCTATATAGGAAGGGAAACTATATATAGTAATCAAACTATTTAAAAAACTAGGATATAGTAATCAAAATATTTAAATTCTCAATTCATAAATATCCGATCCTAGTTTTTTTTTTTTTTTTTGAAAAATCATCAAAATTCCTTTCAAACTTTGAGTCAATACTAAATCACAACGGGGTATTGAGATTGATCATAAGGGGAAACATGTTGGCCTCACCGTCTATATTGTTCCTCAAAATCTGTACGTCAGTATATTTGCTTATTTAGAATTATGCAAGGTGCTTAGTTGAGTTGAGCTGCTGGGTTAGATGGTGGAGGGAGTTGCTTGTAAAAGCGCAAAAATAGAAAGAAAAAGTACTTTTAGTTGCACAAAATGACCAAAAAAGGCTCTAAAAAAAAAACTTTTAAAAAGCACAACATGACAAAAAATGGTGCTTTTACTCGTAACTTCCTTTATTTTCCTTTTTTCTTGATTTGACACTCAATTTTATTTTATTTTACTTTATCTTAAAAAGGGCATGTCACATTAGGCCTCCACTAAAGTTCTTGTGCATTCACCTCTTACTATATTACGGTGAGAGCTTCCAACAGGCTCACCTTATGATCCATCAAAATCGTTTTCACAAATGGGACCCCATGATAGTTACTAGATCCTGTGGTTTGCACCCACTGAATGGACTAGGCCATTGGATTGAAGGTTAAGTATTTTTTATAGTTAACATGAAGTCATTAAACTTGTGTGCTATGGACCAAGTTGATAGAAGTATGAGATTGGCCTCAGTTTTTATGCCTAGGTCCATCATGAGTGGATGTTCCCATCCTACCCATGTCCCATGATCCATAAGGTCCCAAGCAAGCATCATGACCGTGCAAGTGATGAAACATTCATGTATTCAAATATGCATCATGATCATCCTGAGCCTTGTAGAGTTATCTGAGGATACTCTAGTAAATTGTGGAAATACATGTCGAGATTTTAAGGTAATCCAAAATATTGTGGGTAAGCGTAAAAATTATGGTAGGATGGTGGAAGTTTATAAAGAGATGTCAGAATGCTTCCGTTCGATGAGTTGACATATGGCTTAAATTTTGTTCATTGATTGTATTAGCAAAACTAGCATAGTTTGTCAATTTCGTTTTCATTAATCATTTCGGTCTGTCCTTCAAGATGGAGTATTTCGTTGTTTTTAGAATTTTCGTAAAACTTTTCAGAATAATAAAAAATAAAGAATATATATAAAAAGTATATAAAATTAAAAATAAAAAATAGATTATACATGTTTCTTGATATGGATATTGAAAAAAAAAATAAAAAAAAGGTTGGTGAAAATTGTATTTGCCGACTACAAATCTATAGAAAATACAATAGTACAAATTGAAATGGACAATCAAAATGAAATTGAAATGAGTCAATACAAATTGAAATGGACAATCAAAATGAAATTGAAATGAGTCAAAATAGACCGACATGGGTCGAAATGGACCGAAATTCAAACCTAACAGTTTTGAGCCTCATTCTGTTTTGGTTGGAAGACCGAAACGGTAAATTTTGATAATTCCAGCCGAAATGAACCGGAATTGGCAACTATGACAACCAAGGATATTGAATTCAAATATAACCTAGATACTACTGCATGGGACTATGTAGAGTATTGCAGACTTGAATCAAGAGTATTCAGGGTCCTTGTCTACAATCATTTAGGTATGTAAATGGCTACATGTGTAATTCGTAGGCACATCAATTGTGTTTGTTTGCACACATTTACACATCACATGCATAGATCAATATAAAGATTTGCACACACGCCCCCAAAAAAAAAAAAAAAAACTTCCGCATCAAATTTAATTTACGGAGTGGAAAGAAGCATGTGCTACAGTGAAAAAGGTACTAAACGCGAACCAAATTTTTTTTTAAAATTTCCTGTTGACACTAAAATCACTATCTGATCCGTTCAATCCTTTTAGAAGGCATTAAGATACAAAATATATCATGGATTTTGATAAATTTGTTACAAAAACCCTCTCCAGTCCCTAAGATTTGCTTTTGTGGACTTCTGTGAGCCCTAATGGATGGGTGGGTTCAAATTTCATGTATTGATTCTTCAAGGATTTTGAGAAATGTGTGAAAAACAGTGCACCATTGGATGTAACACAGTGAAAATAATGTGATTTTCATGTCCCATACGCCCACTTTGGTTTTCTATTTTCTATTTTTTTTTTTTTAATTCCTTTGTGCCCCTCAATCATGATTTGAACGTTTATCCAAGAGGGTCAAATCTAAAATCTTTAAATTTATCATGGGTTTTGAGAATTTTTTTTTATATTAACTCTAAACCATTTAGATTTGCTTTTTTGGACTTCTATGGGCTTAATTTTAATGATCCAAACCGTTCCAACTTCAAAGGCAAAAAATTGATGGTACATTTTGTCTTTAGTCATCATAGATGGTCAAACTTCACGTCAATTCATCATGAGTTTTGAGAAATTTGTGAAGAACAATGAACTGTTGGATGTACTCAGATTCACTGTGTGAATATATATTTGATAATGACTAATAGTGGAATTTGTTTCGCACATGACTCATTTGCATATGTAAATGATCCAAGCGCAATGGTTACACATGTGATTCATTTCATTAGAAAAAAAAAAAAAAAAAAGAAGCAAATGACTCCTAAGCAATAAAAATTAAAGGAAAGTTTGACATTCACTGTACATGGAGAAAGCTCGTTTCTATTAGTAACATATTCTCAGTGATACAATCAATGAGGTGATACCAGAAAACAAAGAGGCTTTTAAATGCTGTGAGACTGTATCAGGCTAGCTGTGAAGTGCTCGGTTGCTCTTGTTGCTTCTTTTCAACAAGCACGTACCTTGATGGAGGACCGCATATACTCAATACCACCTGAAGACATGATACCCGGATAATAGCATTGTTACACAATTTTGACCGACTTGTGCATAAAAAAAAAAAAAGGGCAAAAGCATTGTACAGATAACAATGTACATACATATAAAGAAGAAGAGAAAAAAGAGTGTCTTACAGGCAGAAACACGAGCCCATGCAAAAATCCAATGAGAACCAATGCAAGATACATTTTAAAATAGTAGACCTGCAACGGTAAAAGAAATGGAATTTAGGGTACTGAATCTGCAAGAGAGAGCATATAAGACAAGAAGGGAGGATTTTAGTATCACAGACCACAAAAATCTCTGATCGAGCAAAGGCTAAGACGATCACTCCGACGAGCTTTGTCAATGTGATCCCACTGCAGATAAACAAGACAAGAAATGAATGAGCAAATTATTGCAAAGAGAAACAAAAAAAGGAACTAATATGGCACTTCATAATGGACAATTTAACAGTTTCACTGAAAATACATCATAGGTATTGCTCTGTTGAAATTCATAATGATTTGCTCCACTAAATTGCTACATAGATATGACACATTTAGTATTTACAGATCCCAAAACTGAAGTTCAAACAAGCATGTGGGGCTCTGTCCAAAATCGAGTGTCCCTCGGGCTCTCAGGGCCAAAGGCTCCTGGGCTTGGCTGGACGGGAGATATCCTGGGTTTATAGGAAAAAAAAAAAAAAAAACCACTAAAGTTTAAACAAGAAGGGGCAGTTCCATGAATGGCGATATCTCCTAACTTTTATGTGAGTCTTGTTACTTTTGAAAATCAGCAAGGTAAAACAACAGCCCCCATATAGATTGAAACTCATTTGAAGGGTCTGCTGTGAAAAAGACTCATTTGAAGGGTCTGCTGTGAAAAAGATTTAGATAACGAGCTCTAATGACAAGAACTTGCAGTGGTGAGAGCATAGTTCCAACATTCCTTCAGTAATGAGCTCTTGGGAGCTTGCAACTGTGAAAGCATGGTTCCAGGGTTCCCAAGTGTAGCTTCCTAAAAGAAGGCAATGGATATAAAAGTTTTACCTGAAGACAGAAGCTCCCATGGTACTCAGAGCCTCCCTCGCCCGCTGCCCCCTATCTCCATTGCTTATCTGTCAAAAAGTAGCAACTTCATCAGAAGTTGCAATCTTTCACAATTTTCAAACTTGGAACACCTTTTATAATCATAGTTATGGCTACCGTTACAAAACGCAGATATTGCTATATTGTAAACTTGGGAAATATAATGTTAATTACATCATAATAACAAATTAACACAATAATACACAATTCCAGGTACGCATGAAGAAATATGAGTACATTAATCTCGCTCTTGCCTTCCAAGAACCAAGATGGATGGAGCTTGGAGACAAGAAACTCAAGTATAGCAGGGATGGGAAGAAAACGAATGCTTGCCAAGAACTCTGATTCCCCATGGGCATTCACAGGATTGGAAGGGAAGGAAAGGAACCAATTAACCCATCCTTCAACTTGATTAGCAAGGAGGGCTAGAAGATTAGGTATTTCCTATGAATAGCACGGTAAGTTAAGGTTTATAAATTTATGATCTGACCTTCCATGCCCCGCCCAAACCAATATGGAAATTCAGGGTTCAAGTTGATATTTTTGACCCAATTAATAAATTGGCTGTGTTTGGATTTAGTTCTTGTTATTCAGCCCACCAACTCGACCCAACCAAACTAACCACACCATAACCAGGTTTTAAAAATCAGTCAGGGAGCGACTTGGTCACCCTTCAACCAGGTTACATAGGACAAATCAGTTGGATTGAATTGTTCCCTAGGACCAATAAAGTTCAGAAAACATGAAAAACAGCAAAAAGATTGAAAAAAATAGAAAAATGTTGTTTTAAGCACAGTGGCGGACCCAAGATTTCTGTTTGAGTGGGGCAGAGGATGTTCAATCGACAAAGTCAAAATCATCGCCCACTACCAATCATCAACGCCAATGACAAATAATCTCCACTAATTACATGGTTAAAAGATAATTTTTTGTTTTTTTTTGAAAAAATTAGTATAAAGAGCTCAATTCCTATAAAAGCTTTTTTAACTACAATAGCCAATTCCTCAAGAAATTACTTTGTAAACCCTGTAAATGAGCATTACAAATATTCTTAACAATTTGTCGTTACTAAGGCCTCGCCACAGTTTTTCATTACATCTTGGGGGTCTTAGTCTGCTATGCAGTATTATTAGTGTAAGAATTTTATAAATGCATATCAAAATAAGAAGCCATAACATGAAAATAAGAGATTTTAAATGTATCATTCATTAAATATTGAAGATGTCGGACGCCGCAGCGTGATCCGACCTGTGGCGACTGCCCCAGGTTCATATAAGGTAGGTCCGCCACTGTTTATGCATCTAGAAACTTAAGACTTGCCGAGGGTATCCCTGTGCTATATACATGTTGTCGTTCATTTACTAATAACGAATTCAAGTCATAATAAGTCCCCACTTTACATTTCATTTGGTTCGATGAGTAGTACCACTGATCTCCAAATGCTTGGAACTTTAAAAGATGGTTTTTGATCTTCTAGTATCAATGCAAAAGGTCCCTAAGAACCTCATACAGCTTTACCCAATAGAAAATGGTAATAAGTGTGTTAAAGCCCAAAAACCATCGGACCTAACCAACTAGGTGACTCAAGGGGGGGGGACTCGGGTTGGACTCAGTCAATTTTAAGATCATGACTATTAACTGCCAACCCAACTCAGGTTGAGATTAACAACCTGATTAAAAAATGGTAAGGCTTGAAATGTGCCTAAACATGTTACCGCAGCGCTCAGTCCAACGTGGGATCTTGGTGACAGTTCCAAGGTAGGAGAATGAACACAAAAAACACCTGCTCCAAAGTTGAAAGCTGACCCAACCCTGATATAAATATCGATCCCCCAAAAGGAGGATGGGACAGTAAAAGGAACTCTGCAGTTCAACCCCAGCATCAACAAGAAAAACCCAGTTTGGAAGAAACTAAAGTGTGTGTTAGGACAAATTATAGGGATAAAGAACAAGAATTCCAGCAAAACCATTGGATTAGAAGACCTCAGAAACTGTTACTTGTGATGGCTTCATTTACTAATGCAAAATGACCACTTCCTTCTCTCTACAAATGCCAAATGGAAGCTGAAAAGGAAAGCCAAATGGAATGAGACCATAGAAGCTATCAGTAATATCGTAAACCTTCATAGCTAATTCATGAAACCTTAATTAATAATGGTCTCAGTGTGATCCAGACAAGAAGTAGAAGTCAATGAAGGGATGTTCATGGGATCCCTGACAGGAGTTGCAAGGACTAGAAGTCAAAGGGAGGTAAATTAACATGAGAATGAACAAATGATGCGATTTCTGTCAACTTCAGCATTAATGGTGTGTTAATGAATGCAGCTCATTTTCCCACTGTTACTTCACAGCGAGGTCTCCGGTTCAAGTCCAGGATGGCCCAGCCACCCAGCTGCGCCAAGGAAAAGAATCGAAGAAGCATCTAACTCCTTCATGCATGCTCCACTTGGCTCAGGGCGATATAGCTCAGTTGGCAGTGCTCCGCTCTTGCAATTGGGTCATTACAATTACGGGTTGGATGTCTAATTGTCCAGGCGGTAGTGATAGTATCTTGTACCTGAACCGGTCGCTCACTTTTTCTAAGTAATGGGGAAGAGGACCGAAACATGCCACTGAAAGACTCTACTGAGACAACGATGGGCTGTCAAGAACGTAGAGGAGGTAGGATGGGTAGTTGGTCAGATCTAGTGTGGATCGTACATGGACGATAGTTGGAGTCGGCGGCTCTCCTAGGGTTCCCTCATTTGGATCCCTAGGGAAGAGGATCGAGTTGGCCCTTGCGAACAGCTTGATGCACCATCTCCCTTCAACCCTTTGGCCAAAATGTGGCAAAAGGAAGGAAAATCCATGGACCGACCCCATCGTCTCCACCCCGTAGGAACTACGAGATCACCCCAAGGACGCTTTCTGCATCCAGGGGTCACACCAAATCCCAATTAATGAACATTGAAACTATTACCATGAGCTTCTGCCTAGTGCATATGTTTTTATCTTCATTTATTTTTGGGAGTCATAGTTATATGAATAATATGTTGAGCCTATCACAATTACATCAAAAAATTTTCTTATAATACCCTCAGATTAAAAGAAATTATCAGTCAGTTCAAGAAAAAAAATGGTAGCAACTGGCAAAAGATGAACATAGGAATAACATGGCAAAGATATACTTTTGGCATAAAATATAAATTATGAATCTGAAACTGTAAGCTTCATAGCCTCATATCAGATAAAACTAGGGGAAAACATACTTACCGAGAAAGCATGTGATATATGCACGCAGAACTCAACTGCAATCCCTATTGACATCACTAAGTTTACAACAGAGACAGCATTTAGTTGGATGTTCAGAATTGCCATTACACCCTGCAAACAGACGAAATTGTTTGAGATCATAATACAGTAGTGTAGCACTGCAGGATCTAGACAAATGAAACTTCTCACCTCTTCTTTTTTGAAAAAAAAAAAATGTCAATGCCAATGTACAAAAGAGATACAGTACATCATATGTAAAATTCCAGATGGGTATATTTTAAATATCCCAGTTGAGCCAAAATTAAACTATGCAAGAGGCACTGCAGGGGAATAATAGCATTGCTTAATAACAATCATGGATTAAATGTACCCGAACGTGAAAAATTTTGCTCATATGAACAAGTGATATGTATTTGGTGAACTAAAGTACATAATGTGAGAGCAGTTGGACCTGATTCATGTTGAAGAGTGACAAACCAGCAATTGAAAAATGTCGGTAACTGTAACATGCTGGACAGGCAAGTAACAGTTCATATAAATATTAAAAGCATCATGTCCGGGTGACATAGTTGCTAGCCAGTAATCCCAAACATGGATGAAAATATCGGCCGCTATGCCGATATATCAGTCATGCCGTTTATTGGCCATCGCACCCGTAGCAGCCGCTACGCCTGCTATGAGGTGAGAAAAATTCCTACTTTTCCAAATTTTTTAAAATGCATAATAAGACTTATTTCTTTTCTTCTTCTCTCCAAATAACATTTCTACACAACTCTTCTACCCTTTTATGTTTAAAAGAACACCAAAAAGTACATGATCTTACCGAATTACAATCGATACAGAGAGTTCTTCTCAAGGATTCTTTTCTAAGTACATCCTATTAGACACCCCCTTTGGTAGATGTATTTTTTTCTCTAGGTACTCTTAAGTCTTGACTTCATGACATAGTTTTTTCTTTTATGAGCCTTTCATTAGTTTCTAAGTTAACATAACTAAGCAACATAAACACATGTGAAAACAATAATCATTACTAGTATTTTCTATTTATACAGCGATCCAGGACCTCATACAATAAGGGGACCGCTACGCCTCCTTATCTTAGTTACTTTTGCAAAAAAAAATATTTTCTCTCATTTTCCAATATTCTCGATTTTCTATATTTTTTTTTTCATATTTTTTTGATGATTTTTCCAAATAGCACCGCTACGCCACTACGTAGCATCGCTACGCCCGCCGGTACCACTATTTTCATCATTGATCCCAAAACCAATTGGTGATAGGCAAATGCACAAACAACTACTTAACACCCCCCCTCCCTCGGGCAGGACACCGCCCAGATCTAAAGTACACGCCCGCACAAGACTACAATGCGGTATGGAGTCTTCTTGCACTGCGCATTTGTGCCCATACAAACGCACAATGAGGCATGGGGCATATTTTCCATGCGTGGTTTCAAACTCGAGACCTCTAGCTCTAAAACTATGACAGAGTTGCTAGCCAGTAATCCCAAAACCAATTGGTGATAGAAAAATGCAAAAACAACTACGCAACACCGGGGACTATCTTGAATTGTAGCAGCAACCTTTGGTGGTTTTTCTGCGGATTTGAAACTCAGCTTCACTTAACTACCACAAGTCTTTCATTACTACAATTATAAGCAGTATGGGACAGATGATAAAAATGGATTGCTATATGGTAGGCAAACAGGACAGTGGAGAAAGAAAAGACAGAATTTGGAATGAGTATATGAAAGCGAATCTGTGTGTGACCCCAATGCAGGAGAAAGTATAAGAAACCGTCCAAGACGGTATGGGATGTGAGTGGAGACAGCCCTTGCACAAGTATCACAAGTGTTGCAAGTTGCAGGTACAAGGGGGAAAGATGACCAAAAAAGACAAGGTAGTTAGAACTGACATGTTACTATGTTAGGTTCTGGGTGTTTGGAGGGATGGGTGGAGAAGTAGGAGTCACACAAGCGACCACAGATAGAATGATAAATGGTACAAGGCTGCTACAGTGATTCAAACTTCCAGTTGCATAAAGGTCCTCTAAAAATGGATGAGTTTTGCAAAAGCCAATATTACATGTATCACAACAATCAACACTAGCATAGATAAACGATAAATACTCATAAGAAATGTCATATCAGGCATCCAAAGTTTCAAAAAACTAAATTGTCACAAGAGTGGAAAGAGAAGCAACAAAGGCCGATAGAACTGTAAATCGGAATTGTTAATTTCCTTTGTGATGACTTGAATAACTTCACTCCAGCCAGAAACTAACCAGACATTCTAAGTTTCGTTTCATTGTGGGTGTCACTATGTTGACTAAGTATTTATGTACAACTGTTCTTAATAAGTTAAAGAGACAGCATCTTTCTATCAAAAGTACACACTGGTCTCTTTCATTTAAAATCCATAGGACATCTATGAACAGCAAAAAAAATCATAAGAATAAATAAATATTTATCAAAAATAAAAATGGAAAAGCCTACCATCATATCCACGACAATCATTGCCAGCACCAATAAAATTATAGCTGAACTCCATAAACTGTATTTAGTAATAGAAGCATTGAGAACATAAGAAAAATTAGACTCCGAATTCCGAAAGGAAAGACATTCCAAGTACTAGGAAAACTTTTCTACAAGAAATATTAAAAAAAAAAAAAGCCTACTGCTGCAAGTCAAGGGCATCTAAAACACAGACCTGCAAGTGATAACCAGGCAAACAATAAATACAGCACCTGTAAAATCATCCAAGCAAGTTAAGGTTAGTGAAGGCGAAAAATAAGAAAATCTAACAGAGTATTGCCTGATGAGATACATGATACATATAAACCAAAGTAAACAAACTAAATCGCACACTCATTAATACCACTGGTGTTTTAATGTGATATGAATTCTTAAAAAGATGACTCGGATCATATCCAAACCATACAATTCGATCGAAATCATAAGACCAGAATTGAATATATGATTCAAAATAGTGAGTTATTCCTAATAGTGTTACTACTGCTCCTGCTACTGTTTATGATGCTGCTGCTACTTAGGTTCATTCTTGTATTTTAGGTTTGTATAGACTAAAGGGGAAGGGTGTTGATATAACATGGAAATTGTAGCTTGTGTTATATATGGAACAAGGATGATGTCTGAGAACATGGACTACTTCAGTTTTTCCTCAAGGCATTGGTTGATGTACAGCCATGTAAGTCAATTTGGATGCACAGAGACTTTTCTTTTTTTAATTTTTGGTTTTGATATTTTGGTATATATATCCTATATATGTTGATGTAATTAGATAGGATTACAGATTAATATAGAAAGAATAATACATCAATCACTAATTATTTTTAAGATCTTACACATTTATGTGGCACTTCATAGTATATCATGCTACTTGTTTGCTTAGTTGTCCATACAAAGTGGATGGAATTTGAGTATATTTAAGATTTATGATTTGATCCTCACTGCTATTTCCAATACAATTTTCAGAACAATTTTGCCCCCCCCCCCCCCCCCAAAAAAAAAAAATAATTCCCCCTTCCTAACAAAATGTTCAAGAATCTAGTTACCCAACATAACAAATGGCCTATCTAACTATTTCGAATGATTTATTAAGTACACACACTACTTAGGATAGTTCCAAATGCAATGTTTGATGACAATTTAATATTGGCTTTAAAGGAAGAGTGTTTGGCCAATCTATGGTTGGTTTTTGGGTTTGATAGTCAAAAAGGGGGGAAGATGCAGCTGTGAGCCAAAAGCCTGTTTGGCCAAGCCTATGGTTGGTTTTTGGGTTTCGGATTTATCTGTAAGCTCATTGAGCATAAGGGCATTTTAATTAATTTTTGTTAGAGTCAAACGAGGAAGTCTGGGAGTTGCATTAACTACCAGTCTTGGAAGCCTAAAAGAAACATAGGGATTTTCATGCAAGTAATTGTGAGTCAAGACCTTAGTCTAAAAGGTCCCAAAATGTAAGTGGAAGGGCGATCTTTTGGTGGTTCCCCTTTACTAATGAAAATATTCTGGCTCCTCTCTAAAGACCATAATATTTCCATATCCAATCCTTATTTTGGGTTCCTAAAGGTTGGAGTTGTTCTTAAGTGAGTAATGGCTCATCTTCAACAATCAATTTGCACCAGTTGGTATCAAAGCAAAGATTCCTGTTTTACAGCACTGGTTGTCCGCTGTGGCCTGTTTGTTTACACAGAATACATATAGAAAATTGAATACATAGGAATCATATGCAAAAATGAGCTCCATCTTTATGATTATTAAAGAGGTCAGGGGTGAACGATGTGAGGTGAGGGGTGAACAATATAATACTGATGTAGATGGGTGATGGCTGGGTTACTTCTGCTTCATGATGAATATTCTAGGTTTAAATGAATCTTTGATACCAAGTTGGAAGAAATAAAGTAGATAGTTCTAGGGTATTTTATTTACAAGGGAAAGTATTGAGTAAGTGGAGAATACGAAAAGAAAAAGAGAGACACAGAGGAAGAATTAGGCTGGTTGTCCACATGAGCCTGGCTGACCATCCCTATGTATAAAGCTTAACTGAAAATCTGAAAATAATATTAATAAAAAAAAAATCCATATTGAAAAAAAGCCCCTTCGGTTCAATAAAATTATAATCTAGTCCTTGCACAGAAGAAATAAATTACTAAAAAAAGCTCTACAATCTTGACAAAGAATTGCCTATGGGTTGAAATTTCGAGTTGGCCAAGACATTTATGGAGCAATTTGAGCATCATAAGAGGGCCCACAAAGGATGGATTAAGAAGTAATGGAGATCCGGGCCCCAAACTGTCCCAATTTTTAAATAAAATCTGACATCGGGGGCTGTTTAGCTAAAACAGAAAATTGCATGGCCTTTTTGTAAATTGCAGGAAATCCAGCATAACAGTAACTGGGTAATTTTGGGGTTCATTTAATTGGGTCAAACCAAGTCGAAACTCATGAAATGATCATACCCCTCAAGTCATTTAGGCCATAAGCGCGGCTGTGACGCCTTGGGAAAATCGAGCAACTCATCCTTTTCCACAATCTTTCAAAAGCATAGAGTAAGAACTACTTTTGTTTCCGTCTGGCTGTTTCCAGGGGGTTCCTGAGGCCGTGACTTTGTTGGGATCCTACCTTGCCCACTTGAGTCCAATCCCATCTTTGATGGTCGGAGGCCAGCCCCATGGGATAGGATACTTGCCTCCATTGGTGCTTCCCCTCCTTCATCCCTTAGTTCCAATCCATCCAGACGACAACTATGGCAACCCCTAGTAATTGCCCTTGCGATGAGACCACTACTCACTTTGGTGTTTCCACCTGCTCTTGTGGCTTCCACCTACCCTTGCACTGATACCACCCTTGCTTTTCAAATGGATGTGACCCCCCGAGCTCCCATCGTCGCTCTTCCTTCCTCTTTTTCCTTCCTCCTTCCTCATTCAAAAAAAGAGGAAGGAAGATCATGCTGAGCCAACAGATGGCTGATGGTGGGCCATCTGGGCCCCGCAAGCCCAAACATTTCAAAGTTTCAGCACATTTGAGGTGGCTGGAGTGTTTCTCTTCTGACCAGTTTCCATTTATATTTAGCTATTTCTTTTGTAATTAGAAGTTCTAGACGTTAAGTAAGCTAGTGGAGTTAGAAACTTAGAATAGTAGCAGTCTGGGCCATTTTATTAGGGTTGTAGGAGTTTCCAGTATCTATTTTACTCATGTAATGGTTGACAGTAAGAGAAAACAGTAAAAGCTTCAGTTTATTATAAAAAATTACAGCAGATGCTATTTTCATGTGGCTTTTGGTTAGTTTGTCTTTATTCCTTGCTTTTTTTGTTTTTTTTAAATCCTGATTTTTCTGCAATTTCTTCACCTTGCTATTGCTGAATTCTCTGGGAATTTTATGGCTCCAACAATTTGGGCCCTTTGATAGTCTGATTTTAGGAATCAGGATTGCATCAAATTTTCAACAAAAATGAGATAGGAGATTTCAAATAAATATTGTTCTAGATAACAGCAATAGAACAATGCAATTTTAACCAGGAGATTTTGTGCGTTTTATGAACAAGCAGATTTTCCAAGTTAGGAGCATATAAATTATTGGTGCAACTGGTTACTTTCAGTGCAGTGAATAAATTATGAAAGCTAGAGGAATTTCACTTTGATACTTACCGGAAAAAAAGTAAAATTTTGATGTTTTGAAGTTCACTGCCAGAATTTCTCAGCATTTTAATGTCATCAAAGTTCACCTCCTTGAGATCAATTTGTCGAGATTGTAGCTCAATGCATGCCATGTTTGAAAGACACAGAAAATAGGAAAATTATGCTTAAAGATATGTTAAATGATTCATTGATTGTACATGGGGAAGGCAGCGGGTTAGGCTAAGCAGGTGACCCACCCCCAACCCACTCGTATTAGGGTCGGGTTTGATAGCGGGTCTGTCAGGTTTAGAGTGGGTATGGATTTTTAGATTTCAACCCGAGTAGGGTTCATGGTGGGTTTTGGTTTTCGTTGCCGTTGGCCGCCCCGCCCGATTCGCAACTATCTCACTTAGTAAGGTTTCATACTGTCATACATTAACTTATTAGCACAAATGGTAGTGGAATCTATAAAATGTAAGAGTATTGGGTAGTAAGTTGGAGTCTTTATTTGTGCGAGAAATGTTGATGAAACTCTTTCTTTTTTATAATTCAAAGTAAAAATAAAAACAACCAGTATCAAACCCAACTGACCTGTACCACCATGGTGTGAGTTTGGTATTACCAACCATAAACCCGGCCATGGTCATTGCTAAATGTAACTGCTTAGTTGTCTTTATTTAATGACAGAACTTTTATAAACTACAGGACAGGATTAACTTCAAGGAAGTGCAACACAGTTTCTAATAGATAAAATCTTTCCAAGTTCCAAAGTTGACAGCCAAATGTCTCTTGTATTTTCAGGGAAGAAAACTAAAAGACTAGAAAGGTGTTCAGGCTGATTGAGTTATTATACACCTTAATGAAAATCTTACTCGAGAAATCAGCTACAAAATATCATAAACAGTACTCCTACAACTCACGTTGGAGCTTTAAATTATTTTTAAAATGGGCTTATAATAGCATCAACTCAACTTAAAGTTCCATTCAATCACCATCATGATAGCAGGCTGTCGGCAGAGTAGATCACAATTTTATAAAAACAGACAGCTAAAAACTCTGATGCCAACAATTTCAAATCATAAAATATACCATCAATCATTCCATATATTCAATTACCATGACCATAACATCTCAATTAAGTAACCATGAATGAAGCGACCTGGACGGTTCTTTTTTTTAATTTATTTCTTGAGTTTTGAAAATACTAACCAAGAGCTAGGGAAATGTTGATTAATGCTGTCTTCCATATATCCAGGTATTGTTCAAAAAATATGTAAAACACTGAATATGGGAATATATGAATCTGCATCATAAAAATAACATCAACTTAGTCAACAGAAAAATCAATATCACAAAAAAATATATGTACACATCAAATTTATAACCACAAAAAGGCAACTCATGATATCGAGCAGGACTTGTGCCAATCAAAGAGCATGCTCAAGTGTTTATGGATAATGCAATCTGCCAGAATATGGTTTCATGCAGAGTGTTCTCAAGAGTTCTATACATAATCAATACTAAGGAGATTTGCATATCGTCTAGTCTAGCTTACAGGGCATTTAGGACCATAATTACTGGAAAATTAATTGCACGTTGCAGGTGCCTATAACTCTTACCTTCTATTTTAGGCATTTATTTCTCATGTTGTTTCAACTCTTTTTAGGACAGAATGTTGGGAATACAGATTGAAGGGGATTCATCTATTTGGCCTACAAAAATCTTCTTCATTTAGGGCTTATTTGGCAAGTCTGACCTGTATGAAATAGAGATATTTCAACTAGACCCTTTTACAAATACTGTTTCCTATGTCTGATTCAATTAAAAAAAAAGCGAACTTGCCATATAGTAAATGTACTATGTGAACTTTTCATATAGTAGAATGTACTACTTCTACCATATGACATCTTTGCCATAAAACTTAAA
This sequence comes from Umbellularia californica, assembly GCA_028538565.1. NCBI lineage: Eukaryota > Viridiplantae > Streptophyta > Magnoliopsida > Laurales > Lauraceae > Umbellularia > Umbellularia californica. The sequence continues at coordinate 15,210,663 of JAPQWN010000008.1, read as the reverse complement.
ACAGTATAACAAGTTTCCTCTTCTAATCGTGGTTGCAGATATCTAGTTGGGATTCTATTTCTTTCTAGCAAGAAGCCTAGAAGATGTTAATGATAAATGGTAAAATGTGACAGTGAATAAATTATAGAAAATGATTAGATGGTGGTATTTGTGATCATGCCTAAGAAAATGCCATCTGTGATGGCAAAAACTATATTATGGATAAACCACAGAAAATGGATATCATGCCTGCCTGGTGGCATGATGATGCAAGATGGACCTGCGGGCCAAACATGGGGCCAAGATAGTTTAGGAATTCTTTTATTTCCCTAATTATTTGTCATTAGTTTCTAATTTTATCTAAAGAATTGTAATTAGGACCAGGTTTCCAATTTTATTAGGATTCTTATTTTATTTCCTAAGTTAGATTATTAGGTTTCTAAGCCATCGAGATTTCTTTCCCCATTTATATCTTCATTGCAGAGAAGAAATTCTTAGAGAGTTGGATAAATAGGATTTTGGTTTTATCATTGAGGTGCGTCATTGTTATTGCCTATACGGAGACATGTTGAAGTGTTTGCTGACGCGTGCTTCGGAACCAGTATTGTGCTTCAGAACTTCCACGCAATCCCTAACCCTAGGGCCTACATCAATTTGTATCAGAGCCGAACGTTCCTCGCGATCGATTTGCGTGATTACTTTCTATCCATTCCATCTTCCGTCTCTATCCGGAATTCCTTCAGCTGGCAACCATCCATCCCTGTCCTATCCACACCAACCATAACTCATCCCTGCCATCCTCTTGTAATCCATCCGCTGCCGGTCTTTACACTTCCAGCTGAACCTAAACCCATCTCCCGAAACTCTATCTCCCATAACCGGAAAAACCCGGACCCCAACCCGAACCAAAAAAAAAAGATCCACAACCCATCTACAGAAAATCACACACCATCGTGTCCAATCCGTTACCAACCACTGCCAAACCCCTTCATCGGAATTCCAAAGAAATCACCCACCATCCTGTCCAATCCGTTACCAACCCCTACCTAAAATATCGCAGCCCCTAAGCTATCAGCCAAACCCACCGAACGCTAATAGACACTGCAATTCATTGGCGAATAGCCCCATCCCAACCTAGAGAAAAAAAGAAGAAGAAGAAGAGAGGAGCAGCAAGAGAAAGCCATCCCTAGTTTGCTGAATCCGTTGTTGGTCGTTGCCAACTCTGAAGCGGCAACTGCCGACGGCACACATCGCATAGCCGCATCTTTGCACCAAGCATCACCAGGTTCATCTTCATCATCGTCATGATCATCACACACCAACACCACCGCTGAACATGTTGCCATCCGTCGCTGGACTCGTGTCCACAGCCGCCAGCATCACGCATCTCCACCTGTCGTCTCTCATGTAGCAAAGGGGAACGATGATCTCGATCTTTCTCTTCGCTAGAATAGAGGGACTGAAAGCCCTTTCCTTTTCTCTTCTTTGTGTGCAGAGAACAAGGCAAAAGCCTCAGTCAAAGATGATCCACATGTCATCCCAGTGGCATGTGCCGGAAAAACTCAGCAAAGGCCTGTTTTCCAGCCAGGTCAAGTACAGGTTTGGACCAAGTCAAGTACAACTGGCCTGTGAGAAGGTCAATCCAAGTCCAGAGGCAACCAACACAGGTAGCACCGACGTAAACAAGATCAAAGATTCTGGTTTGACCAAATTTAAAGGGCCAAGATTTATTTTTGTGATTGCAGGTTCATCTTCACTCAGATTTCACATCCATTTCCAGCGCACTAGTTGTCACAAGATATATACATTAGGTCAGTCCATTTTGACATCAGAGTCAATATGAAATTGCATATCAGCTATGATGCCCGGATACGGCATGGATACGGCTAGGATACGCCATAAACACGGGAAGGACAAGGATTTTACACATAAAAATTGAAGTATCGGATACAATACAACACGATACATTGTCCATTTCGAAGCATCCGTGCATCATAGCATATCAATAGATTCTACAAAGAGCTTCAAAGAGCCAAATATGCACTTAAATATGGAAAATGGCATTCTGAGAATGAAAACTATTTTCGGTGATTTCTTGATTTGAAACCAAGAGAGTTGTCTATTGTTGAATACTCTGACCAACTTTTACGGCTCCAAGATGCATGTGGAGTAGAGGACGATGAGGAACATGATTTGACTAGTTTCTTAGACATTTGGGATCAAATATAGTGGAGAGAATGAATGATTGCAAGTCCATGAGGCATATTAGGAAAAAATTCGTGCGGAGAACATGTCGAAACAGTCTCATCTGGGAAGAATTACGCCTCAGGAAGGAAAGTCATAGCGAATAACAACAAACCATGTTGTGGAACCCGTGGCAGATGATATGCATACTAAGAAGCCAAAACAAGACATGGAAGATTCCATGACTACATGTGGCCAAAAATTTCCTCTTCTGCGTAATGGTGATCAAAATATACATGCAACATGGAAAGAGGAATAAGTCCCCTACATTGATTTTATCCTTGGGGACAACAATGGAAACTTCGAGATTGCAATTTGAAGAGGCAAATTCTACACATGAAGAGTATCGAACGGTTCAATTACACATCCACACAAAATCCAATTGTCAAGATAAGCAAAGTGCCAGGCCTAATTCAAATTGGAGGAAACAACCAAATAGAATTTTGAATCTGTACACAAAAGCTGCAGATCAGCCAACGGATTGGAAGTTCTTCAACCCAGGCGCACATTTACCTAACTCGAGGTCAAGTTCTCCACAAGCCAGGGAGAATGATGCAAGATAAACCTATGGGATGGGGCCAAGATAGTTTAGGAATCATTTTATTTCCATAATTATTTGTCATTAGATTTCTAATTTTATCTAAAGAACTGTAATTAGGATCAAGTTTCCAATTTTATTAGGATTCTTGTTTTATTTCCTAAGTTAGATTATTAGGTTTCTTAGCCATCAAGATTTATTTTCCTATTTATCTCATTGAAGAGAAGAAATTATCAAAGAGTTAGATTAACAGAATTTGGGCTTTATCCTTGAGGTGCGTCCTCCAAGGATCAAAATAGCAGTTGCGGCGAGTGTAGCGGCCAATGGCCAAAACGTAACATAGCGGTTGCGGCAATACGTAGCGGTGTGAGTTTTTTTAAGCGGACAAATTTTTTTTGAATCTTGTATGATAGCCAATCTTGTGCTTTTTTAGTGATTTCAAACCATAAAAGGGTAGAGACAACTTTAAGAAAGGCTATTGAGGAAAAGAAATAGGAAAAACAATGTTTAAAACTAAAACTGTTTGGCTCTACTAAGTTTTAGACTGTAGTGCCGCTATTTTTAAAATAGCATAAGGGGCTCGACCGCTACAGCCGATAATGCGGCTGCTACGCTAGATAACGGCCGCTATTTTGAACCAAGGCATCCTCGTTGTCTTTGCGGAGACGTGTTATAGTGTTTATGGACACGTGCTTCGGCACCAATATTATGTTTCAGCACTTCCATGCAAGCCTTAACCCTAGGCCAGCATCACATGAGTGGTCATGAGAAATTAAAAAACATGCGACAGTTCTACATAAATAATTGATATAAAAGCTAAATAATGTTTATGTTCATACATCAGTTCTAAAGCATAAATGATTCAAACAATTCCTCACAATAATAGAGTTCGCAATTTCTGCCATGAAAAAATCAACTATTACTACTGAATATGTTCCACCAAGAAAAACAAAATAAGAATAATAATCTATTAGGTTTTTCAGTGTCACTGCCACGCAGTGTCATGAAATGTGTTGTGAGATAAAAATGGACTTTTCTATAAATTCAGGGGCTTTTTTGAAAATAGGATAGAGTGCTGGTTGCCCAACCAAAGTGGGACGATTAGAAAGACTTCTTTTCCTTTTTTCCTCTTGTTCTCTAGTGTTTTTCTTTCTTTCTTTCTTTTTCTCAGTGTTTCTGTTTTTTATGGTTTATCCCAAGAAATTGGCAATAAAAAAATCTACAGATCTCATGTTGGTATCAGAGAACTTCGATCGGAAGATATCGACTCTGTCAAAGTGACACTCTTCAAAAATAAAAACTGTTCCAAATCAGTTCCAGTTCAAAAGTCTGTCAGTCCATATTTTTCTGAATAGAAGCTGTTCTCTCATTAGTTTGAATAGTAAGTAACATTCTCCCATCGATATCAATTTCTGTTTGTGAGTTTTTACAAGTTCTGGTCAAAACCAGCTGACCATCTCAGAATTGTGGGGCCCATTCAATCTGATCAGACACCATCTCTTTAAGGATTTTCTAGTGGTAAATATAATTCTGGGATTTCTGAAAATATATTTGAATTTTTTCTCAACCCAGAAGTAAGAAAATTCAGGTGTTGAATTGATCGCATCAGGCCATTTTTCTGCACTAAGGTTTTCATATAGAGCATACAAAATTGTGCATCTTTGAAGTTTTTCATTGAAACTTAACACAGAGGTGTGCCCAAGCATGCCTAAATCTTGTAGTGTTCTCTGATTTTCAAACCAGCAATTAGTCAATTAAAGTATAGTCCATTTTGCTCGAACGGGATGGATAAAGATCTAGGAGAAACAACACCATAATTTATCATGTCATTTTACCACATGGATCATTACATCTATTCTATGGAAAAAGCAATCCATAAATTTATGATGGCACTAATGCCCAGTCTGTACCTTCAATGAATCTGAGACCCTTGAACTGAACTCTCGTGCAGCTCGCATTGAATTTACATAATCACTCTGCCACATCATTGAGACAGATCAAATGAAGGTGAGGCAATTAAAGAAAAAGACCAAAATATTCCATGTGTTTCAGGTAAAAGGAAGCATTCTAGTTTTCATTAGCTAATAACTTGTTTATACTTGTTTATTAAGAGGAGTATGATACGTGCGAAACTCCGATGCTTGAATGATTCCACTCTCATAACCTGATAAATGGATATGACAAGTCAGGAACACATTTGTATAATGGAGATAAAAAAATCATATTTTTGTGCCATGAAAACACTAGTCAATAATATATTAACATAGTAAGGTTTGCTCAGAACTACAGAAGATTCAGTACAGACCATCTAGATCAACACTGCTACTGTAAGCCCCATGGCCACCCTTAGCACAGTCAGCAGAAGGCAATGCATTGAGAAACCATGGAAGTTTCTCCCGGAATTGTTGTGTGGAAGGACGACCTTTATGTAAATCTGAGTTACGGAAGCACTGAAATCAAGCAATCATGTTATTTATTTTGCCATCATTCAAATAAAAAATCACAATAAATTAATCATTGCATGACAACCAACACAACAAATCATTCATCATAGAATAGATATTGTACCATACGTTGTAGAATAAAAAGGTTCTCAGAATTCATAGTAAGCACATTACCGTAGTACAATCTTTGCATACACCTCCTATGTCACAAGAGCTTTCACCAGCCGGGCAGCAGGGAGGCTATAAAAGAAAAAATAAAAATAAAAATAAGAATTAAAAAATAACCTAAATTTTTTGCGCTAAAAAAGTTGTTGCTAAAATTTTGTGAAGATTTTATGCTTGATGTGCATTACAAGCTATGATACCCGGATACCCGTACCGATACGGTCCGATACGGATACCGGTACGGGACACGGCAAGATACAGCTGGGATACGGGGGGCCAATTTCAGGATACAGCTTGTGTTATTTTTCGCCCAATATTTCGGCAGATTTTCCATTTTGGCCAATTTCTATCTCTCTCGTAGTTTGATCAAAAGGAAAAAAAAAAAAACAAGAAGAAAGCGGAGGAGGAGGAGGAGAGGAGGAAGAGACCCACCTCATTGAAAATTTGAAACAAACAGTGGGCCTTGTAATATTTGAGCTCTAAATTGAGATAAAATAAGCAGTCCACCCAAAATAAATCCCTAACCAAATACTTATATTTATATATTTCTAGGAATGCCGTACCCGTATCCGTATCCTAAAATTTTGAAGTTGACGTATCGGACGCTCGTTCCCGTATCCCGTATCCGTACCCGTGTCCGTATCCGGGCATCATGGATTACAAGCCTTTTTTGGGGGGCTAAAAGGCAAATGAAATTCTATAAGAAGAAGGAATCAACAAGATAATAGGGCATTCCTAGCCCCAAAATTACAAAATCAGAAATGGACAAAATCCATAAGATGTATTTTAATGCCATTCTTTTGCACGTTGGGGGTTGGGCCTACACAACGTCTAAATTAAAAAGATACTAGATTCACTATTACAAAAAAAGAAAAAAGAATATTCCAATTGTGCACAAGGCAACAAAGACACCTAGGAGAATGGTTTATTCAATTCACTGAAGAATGAAGAGATGTCAATCCACTTATTTTATATTGTTGCAGAAGAGAAAAAAAAACTCTATTTCATCCCTGCAAGCATAGCTTGGTGGAAAGGACATCTACTCCTACAAAGAGTACCAGGGTCTGAGCCCTGCTCGTCCCGTTTAAATTCAGTTGTGCCTGCCCTATCGGGGAGACAAAACAAAAGTGACTCCATTTCAAAGATAATGATATTACAAGGAACGGAGTGAAAGTAAATGGTAATTATTCTCAGTCCAGATGTTTAGGGCTCATTTGGCATCTCTGTTTTGAAAATATTTTTCCGCTGAAAATATATTGTTCTAAGAATGTTCTACTCTGAGAGAGTTGTGAAGAATTCATCTGGCGAAGTACTATCAGAACTGTTCCCACTATTAAAATCAGCACATCAGTGTTTGGCAGTTGGAAGAATATTGGAGAGTTCTTTCCATCACAAGTTTGACCAGGTCTGGCTCATTTGATTATCGGGCCTAATTTCAACTGCAGATCTATCCAGGTCAAAAGCCCAGACCCAAGCCCATACCATTTGTAAAATATATACCACCATTTCCATTAAATATGTCATGTTGGACCAAGCCTTTAGATTATATTGGCAAGGCCCAGCTAATCAATGAATTGGAATATAAAATAGGCCAGGGCCCACTTCGGAGACCTAAAAGGAGTGTGCAATTGCAGCCCATTGTGAGCTGGGATCGGGTCTGGCTAGGACTGCCAATAGCCATGAGCACCCATGTCATGCCCATTGAATTAAAAAAGACAGCACGCATACAATTAACTCATCACAGGATACTACAACCCCTTATGGAAGCACTTCATCATTTATGAATGCATCTTTTCCTTTCTCTTTAAAAAGAATTAAAAATCCTATTGAAGTTTTCCTTCCCAGCAGAAATCATTTCTCACAATTTATTTTGAAAACGTCTCAATCAATGTTACCAAACATTTTCTAATATCTTATCCAAGTTGAGAACACAAATATTATTTCTGAGAAATGATACCAAACACCCCCATAACATGGACCCCTCTATTTGTGTAGATTTCTTTATAAATGCAAGAAGAAATTGCTGAATGGGACCACTTTAAGACACTTCATAGAATTAATAATAGAATCTTTGACCTGATCATCTGGAGGACAATAACTTCCATTTGTGAACTTGCGACAGCAACCAAAAGCTTCTGGTGATATCCATACAAGGAAGTCATCAAGCCATGAAGCAGCAGGCTTAGCAATATAGCTTGACTCAGGCACCAAAGATGCACGTGATATCTGTGTGAAAGAATAATGCAGAAAAAGTTAATATCATTTCTACCTATGATGAGACAAATATTCTCAAAACAAAGTACATTGTTTGGATAAAATTATTCACAATGACCAACTCTAAAATTCCTAGCATGCAGGAATTTTTCTTTTTTTAATCAAAATAACATTCAAATTATCCAATTCTACTAGTATTTCTTGAAATGTATCTTCATCCAATATGCATTTTTCAATTCATTGCAGTTCATTTTTTTCATTAGTTTAACTAGTTTCATACCTCATTCAAAAGAGAATTAGAATCACACTGGCTAATCGAGCATAACTGATTTGTCTGTCCTGATTCCGAACTGAAAGAGAACCAAAAATGGAGAAAAAAAATAAGAGACTCAAATTGGACTCTTAAGGAAGTTGAGGTACAAATAATTTTTTTAATCTTAATAGCTCAAACTTAATTAAACAAGAAATCAAAGATATATAATAAATAAATAACAATAAGATATTGAAATGCGTATGCAAATGCTAGACATAACATAGAGGCAGTAAGAGGTAGGAACACATAAATAGCCATTAGTTATATGGCCGAAGTAAAAGTTCGCACATTATCTTAGTGTACTGTTCAAAGTTGCATTTCACTATAAATCCACCAAAGTTTTTTTTTTTTCCTATAACATATAAATCCATTAAAGTTACAGAACAAATAGCATAAAGCCAGTTATCTTTCCGCAAACAGTAAGCAGGGAGGGTGTGAAAATTTAGAAGTACATATCAAGGCAAAAGGTTGCAACGGCTACTGCAAGTGTAGAAAAGCTCACCAATAATAAAGATCTTAGAAGTTATCATCACCTGGAATTCTATTTTTTATTATTATTATTATTGGTAACAAGACTTCACCCCTAATATATCTGGAATTCTTCCAAACCATAATCATTACTACAATGTGGTGAAGCTTTTTGGCATCAAGACATTCAGAATGATTGGAAAAATTGAATGGATTTAGAAGGTTATCCACTTAGAAAAACTCAAAAATCTGAGTGGCCTCAGACGGCTTACCCACATAGTACTTCACAGAATAGAAGTAACGATTACTAATATTAATAGAGTTGTGATCATTCGAATAAAAGAAAAAAAGTAACAGTGTTAGTATTTTTTATTTTTTTTAATGATAAAAAATTTGGACCATTTCTCGATTTGTGCATGTCATCCTTGCGCAGGGGCCATGCTAATCTTCTCTGTATTGTTCCAATTGTATTAGATGTCTCCGAAGAGACGTAACAGTGTTAGTAAATATTACTTATCCAAGGCTAAACTCAGTATCAACTAAATCATAATTCCAAAGTCCAAAAATGTTCGCGAATACTTTAAAACTCATTAATCGGAATTTGAAGTACAAATGAGTTTAAATGATTCTAGTCTAAATTACTTGAACAATGGATATCCCTAAATCCAATATATGAAGCCAACATGTTATCCAGCCATCACTGATTGTGTTGACATCGAATCAGAACATCGATAATATCCGTGGTCAAATCCTAGGTGTATTGATTCACAATCTTATGATGAAGTTCAGCATAACTTAGATTTTTGCAAGGCCTTCACCATTTGAAGATCTTATATGGCACATCCAATAAGAATGCAACATTCAATTCCATGTTGGAGCACCAGTTTAGAAATTGTAAAAGTTGGGGAATAACCTAATAGATACTGGATAGAACTTACCTATATTCAGAGAAACTACAAAATAACTAAGGGTTTTGGAGAATAAGAAAGATAGAATCAGTGCAGGCGTTGCAGGGTGTGTAAATTGGATGCAAGCTAGTTGGGATCTTGTGTGGCAGTCAACAGCGACTTTCATTAAAGAGGTCGGGTTGGGCCATCAACATCATCATCTTTCCGCTCCTCAGTAATCATATACACAGATACAAGATTTCCATCACTTATAAGAATACAAGAAACCTGGGGACTTAACTGCCAAAGCATTTTTCTAATATGTGGCCCCACGCAGTGTGGTATAAAATTTGCATAGTAGAAAGTTAAGAGAGCCAGCCTTTTCCGCCAAACAAGGGCAGGTCATCCAATGCTATGTTGGGTACCATTCCAACATGAATATATATATATATATATATATTTATATAGATTATATCTATATAAATATATTATTGAAATTCCTGCAATTTAAAAAACCTGAAGTTCTTTATAATTACAAAGCAGTCCCTGTCACCAAATCAAGAAACAGCTCCTACAAATGGAAACATAAATTTAGATCTCCTTGAACTCCCCCTGAGCTTGTGCATAAATTTGCACCATGCCCAGCTTCGAGAAAAAAATCAGATAAATCCCTCCTTAATGTCTATTACTGTTTATTATAACTTAAATCAAAGTTAATCATCAATGCCATGGAGTAACACATTTACATATAAATAAACCTGAAATGTGATCACAATTGCAACAATCAAGATCATGTGGGAGTTCTGCATATGAAAGTATTCAAGAGCAATTAAATTTTATGACAATACCTATAGTTGTAGTCCTTCACAACAAAATATAATGGTGGCCCTACTCTGAGATATTCTGAAACATTACTGAAATAACCCTGCAGGAAAATTTTCTGTTAGATCAGGATGCAAAACCCTTTCAGAGAATGCTTATAAATAAGAAACACGAAAACTCGAAATCATACCTGAAGATAGGAGTCACGTGGAAGAACAATTTGTTGTTCCAAACCAGGTTGTATCCTTGTACATAATGCCTGGTAAATTCATAAGAAAGTTATACAATGCTGTAGGAGAATGAGTCGCTAGGCATATGAAGTTTACCAAAAGAGAAATTATCAATGAAAATTTGCTTGTATGAAAGGTGATCTTTGGTCCTTTTTTTTCTTCTTATTATATTTTCTTTTTTCTGTTTTGTCCTAGTGAGCAACAATTGGTAAATAAAGGTTGTTACAACAAAGGAATGTTCTCCACCCCATTCAAAACAATAACAACAATACTCCACACAGAGCCCAGCTTGCAGCTGGAGTAGTACCCACTCACATTTCTACTGACAGAGACAAATACCTTTTCCCATAATAGCAAGGGCAGAAAACACATCATGACCTCAGGATTAGTCCTACATAAAACTTCTTCACCTCCACTTCCTTGCACTTAAATCCTAGCCAAACCAAAGTATGCAGCCTAAACGATCTTTGTCATCTCTTTTATGCCAGCCACCTTCTTTGAGTCTGTTTTACTGAAGGAAAAGTTATCAAAGATAAAGTTGTACCACCATGGAGGAAGCTGATTACTACTTGGCTCCAAGCAGTTTCTTGCAAAGCACTATATTATAGTCGAAATTGTTTGAAACACTAATCTAGAAAAGATGAAATTTCTATGAAAATTGATCCTTCGGCAATTTTACAAAGTTTTTGGAATTTCTAAAGGTCTGTCAATGTTAGGTAAGATGCTAGGAGCATCTGTAAACAACAGTAAATGAATAAAAAAATATTATTAATTGAATGTGGAATAACTCAGATTCCATCTCATTGAGAGACCTATTTTTATGTTCTACTTCATTCTTCCCACTATATAGGGTTAACTACAACATGTCAAATCCTATCTCCACCTTTGATTGGGTCAATTAAATCAAAATAGATTCTTACAGCCAGACGATAAGAAACATAGCCAGCTAAGGCAAATCATATCCATACCCAAGGAAACTAGGGGAGTGGGTATGAGAGGAGAAATGGATTTGCATCAAAAGGAGAAGGAACAGCATCGTGAAGTGGGAAGACCTGATTTCAGTATTTTTCTTAAAGGTAACAGAAAGATATATTAAAAGAAGAAAAACGAGAGTACAATACAGGGGAAGCAAAAACAAGGGTACAAGAACCTAATACCCGAAACCGAACATAGAAACTGAAAATTACAAAAGCAAAGCACACATGAAGATTCTAGCAGTTCCTTATTTAGCTAGAGCATCTACAAAGCCATTAGCCCAACAACCACCCACATGCTGAAAGACAACATGAAGCGAAGACAACAAAGATTTAATATCCTTTAAGTAAAAAATGAAATCCCCATGGGCCTTTATCCATCAATGAAACCCATGATGCGGCATTGGATGAGTCACTCTTCACCTCTAGGAAGCCATGAAAAGAACGACAAAAAATCGGGAGAGCTTCACAAATAGCCAAAACCTCCGCCTCATTAGATTTCATGATACCCACATAGTTAGAGAACATACATAGAATTTATCCTCTACAATTGCGAAGAGCACCACCAATACCTGCCGGTCCAGGATTGCCTCTAGCTGCACCATCCAAATTAAACTTCAAAATACCAAAAGGAGGAGGACACAACTTCGTCATCTGTCTAATCTTAATAGGACCATACCTCATATAAGCTTCCCAATTGTGAACAATAAAACCCAAAGAAAAATTCTCAAAGCCTTCTCTAATTAACACCCGTTGGGCAACTTTCAAAGTAATTGTTTCAAGGACACCTTGAGGAGACAAATAAGAAGCCCTAAAGATACGATCATTTCTTTCTTTCCAAATTGACCAGAAAATGGAGAAGGGAATAATCCTCCATAATAACAAACATGAACCTAGGAAAGGGGTTGCCCTTCAAGCACCAACCAACTCTCCAAGTGTCCCCGATAAACACCAAGCAATACCACATCTCTAGAAGAAACTATACCAAAGGAGGAGAGTTCACAATGTAAGATGATTAATTGACTCTTCCCCCTTCCCACATAAAGAACAAATGTCAGACAAGGTAGCCGCGGTGATGCCCTCCTTCTGAGATTATCCACAGTATAAATTTTACATGCCACTGCCAACCAACAAAACACCTCCACCTAGGGGGAACTTAGACCCTCCAAACAAAAGTTGAACGATGACTTGCACCAAAAGAGGTCTCGGTTAAGGAATAATAAGATCTAGAGGCTTTGAGAATTTCATCATAGATTTCAGAATTTTTTTAACATGGCAAAAATTGATGATGGTGAAGTGGTTGGGGGCATCTTTTTCTACCTTAGAAAAGGTGTGTGACAGTTTTCTTTCAACTTCCAGCATGCAAGTTAATGGTAGTTGTTTCTGCAACGTGCGTTTCAGTGATAGGAGAGTAGCCATGAATCAGTTGCCTAAATGAATAGGAGTAGCTTGGGTGGGAGGAGGTTGGAAGCGAAATTGGCAACTTTTGGATGGTCGAGCTTAGAGTTTGAAAGAAGTTTAGATCATGTCCTGTAAGGTCGAAGGCAACTTCTCTGAAGGGCAGGCAAGCCGTCGTAACTAAGGAGGGGATGACGAATAGTTTTAAGGTGGAGACCAATACCTATACAGGAAGCCTATCAGAGATCTTACACAAACAGTCAGGGGACATGGTAGGCCAAGATCTGATAACATTGTAGTAGGCAATTTAGTGATTTAAAGGTAACGCAAATTGGATGTCTAATAGCATACTTGGTGAGCAATACCATTCATTCATAGCATTTGTGAAACTAGTGGCCTTGAACAAGTGAAGGTGACTAGATTCGGAGGTTACTTAGTCCACTTAACCTTCCTAGACCTAAGAAGAAGCATTGCTGAAGGTTTTGATTTTTCCGAGCTGTTCTTATCCCTAGAGCAATGTAAGCGTCCTAGTTGTTAATAACCGGAAACATCAAAAGCTAGAGTTGTTAGAGAATGAGAGAACAATGTATATCAAAGGTTCCTAATAGCGCCCCCCACCACCCTCTCCCTCTCTCTCTCTCTCTCTCTCTCTCTCTCTCTCTCTCTCTCTCTCTCTCTCTCTCTCTCTCTCTCATGGGGCTCTACACGACACGCGTGGACAGAAACATGTCAAACGACCATACGTGGATAGAAACATGTCCCCCAGGGATTTGAACACACCACCCTTGGCTCTGCTACCATATTAATAACCACGGTTCACCTAAATTAAAAGGTATAATGGCCCCTTATAAGTACACACCACTGATGGAGAACATCTTCCTGTCCCAGCCATTAGATACATCCCTCAGTCTTTAGGCCTCCACCATGTCTTTTTTGCTCCCCGATTGTCCACTCTTCTTTCTATAAGACAATTGGTGGGCATAATTGCAGTGTCTCATTGTCTTCTACCAGTTCTATTCAGCAGGATCAAGGATCTGCGAAAGTGATCGGGAACGGCCTAAATGCTAATGTGAATCGCGATGAAAGCTATCTAATTGGGTGTGGAGGATATGGAGACATTTGATTAAGCACATGGGGTTTGGACTCGTGGGAAGGGCTACACTTAATTCTAGGAAACAAACCACGCCAAAATTACTCAATTTTGTCATAAACATGGGTTGGATTAATAAATTAGAATGCAGAGTAATTTGGGAATAAAACCACTCAAGAACACCTAAATAAAGGGCAGAACATTACACAGTTTTAGGGCCCTGATTAGTGAGCCATTGCTATTATGATAGATTAGGTTGGTCAAAAACAAAAAATGGAAATTACCCTCATCAGAAGCACATTATTAAATGATTTTCAGATTGTACTCTCCAAAGTTCCACATTCCCTGTAAGGCAACAGCACATTGAACTAACAGAAAATACCCATTCAACAATTTGACATATATTTTAGTTTCGCCACTGGTGTGCTTTTAAAGAGCAACAGGTGTATGAGCTTTTAAAGAGCAACAGGTTTATCATACATGCAACAATATTAAGCATATTCACCTAAATAATAGGAAGAAAATGACATTGTAACGGGGTTAAAAAGATAATGTTCGTAGATTCAGAGTGACTTACTATGCTTGCGAAAGTGAACGCAACAAAGACAGCAATGACAACAATTTTAACTCCCCAAAGGCTGAAAAGCGGTGCATGGATTCCCTACAAGTTAAAAAAAAGAAACTTGAAACAGTTGAGAAATGAAAATACATTTAAAAAAAATTGTATTCATGACTATAATTTCTCAAAATACTTATACATTGCTCAAACTACTCAACTGGAGAATATCAACAGGAAAACACTGCTACATATAAAAGGTAAAAGAAAAGGTATGGTATAGTCAAAGTGAAAGCCATCAAATGACCAAGAGTCCAGGAAGAAACACGACTTAGATGAAGATAAAACAAAAAATCCACTAGAGTCATGAGAAGACAAGTGTCACGCAAATGTTATTAGAATAGTCATATTATAGTAACTATTCAAATTTCAAAGAAGATTCAACATACCTTCATATAACGAGCAAGCAACCCAGGCGCTCTTGGACCACTGTCCACACCTACAAAAATTTGTTTTTAACCATACCAGACATCATCCAAACATACTAAAGGGGAAACTTACATAAATTAACATTATCCATTTTAGTCTGTTCAAGAAGCATATGAGAACTTCATGCAACTAATGTCACTCATATGCAAAAGGGCAATCTCAGTATACCTTTATCAGATTCGGCAGCAGATGATGGGATTTTTATACATGGGAAGCAATCAATCCGATTATCCTCAGCTCTTATAAAGTCAAAAACTATCAAGGCAACAAAAGCCGTAACTTGAAGAAGGAAATCCAAAAATACAGCCAATGCTGCAGAAAATAAGGTTGGTCCACATCATCAAAGTTGCAGAAAATAAGGTTGATCCACATCATCAAAGTTGCAGAGCAACTTATAGAAAAGGACAAGGAATAAGATAGAACCCAAAATGCTCCAACCTGCAAACATGGAAAACACACGACATGCAGGCATGGAAATGAAACTTCCAACTGCAAATGCTAAAACCTCAGACAGACTGGCTAGTGTTATAGATGGTCCAACTTCAACAAGAGCATTGCTTATCCGGCCTTCTAAAGGCAACTCCAATGGTTGGCGCTTGACAGCATGTACCAGGATACACATGTTATCCACTCCAACCTGATAAAAAATTACTTAAGTTTCACAATACATGATAAAAATTATTAAAAATAACACAGCTACAAAAAATTAGGAATTGCACAAGCCCTAATTATATTAGTAATACTGTTTATTACAATACACATCATCCATATAGAAAATAGAGTTAAGGAGAGCATGGAGAGTACAATTTTACAGAATATATATATATATATATAGGGTTTTGTAATGGGAATTTGGTCTGGTGGTATGATTCTTGCTTAGGGAAGGAGAGGTCCCAACCTAAATTCTTGGAATGCCCTTTTTTTCCAACACAGCGAGGCGCGGCTGCATGCCGACCTACTGCATCAAAATGTCAAGCTCCTATCCCTTCATATATCATGAATTAAAATTTCTCCATTTTCTACCTCAATGTTCTTCTATGAGAAAAAACATTCAGCAGAAATATAGAAGTTTTGATCTTAATTATGTACACAAATGACGACATGTCAACAGAAGTCCTCTTCCCAACATACATGTTTTAGTTTAGTAGAACTAATTAAAGAAAATATATTGCAAGTATTATTATATCATAATAACACTAGCAGGAAAATCATAGTACATATCAAACAGAATCATAAAAATGATTACTATAATGGAACAGAAGAAATGAACTTACAGCCAAAACAAGGAAAGGGATAACTTCCATTATGATAAGTGTAGATTTTACACCAATTGCACTGAAAAATCCAATGGATCCAAGCACAGAGAGCATGACAACCAAAACTCCTGATAGACCAAGAAGTACCTGGAATGAAAATTTTATGTAAGTAAAAATCCTATACCATCAAACAAGAAAGTATAGAAATACCATGGCAACAAAAGATATAATTAAAAGAAGACTCTTTTTATTGAATTCAAAGAAGATATTACTTGGGCTTTGCAGGTCACGAAACTTAATAAAGAAAAAAAATAAGACGACAAACTCAATTGTACTAGTTATGGTTTGGGCCTGCTGAATAAATTGTTTTCTGTAAGGTTTGTCTCAAACGACAAATCGTATATTTTCATAACTCCTATTGTGCCTTGTCCAGCTATCCTCGCCATCATGGTAAACCATCGGATCAAGGCCCACGTAAATTCTGCCTTGCCCAAATATCATTCAAATCAAAGTGAAATTCACCGTGGCACTGAAGTGATATTATCCTTCCAATATAGAAGATACAATCATCATGACACAAAGATCACATAAATTCGAGTAGAAACACTTTGTGTCCAATCTACTAAACGTGTAGAACTTATTAGCTCATTCTAAATTTTAGAGTATTCATGAATCTATATTCAAACCACTTTGCATAGGACATGAATTATGCAGTACATATCATATAAACTTTCCAATTAATAAATATTTTGCACTACTACTAAGCAAATTTACACACTACACACAAATCTAAGAATGCTACAAAGATAAAACAGAAATCTGTGCAACGATAAAATGATACCTTCGATGAAATGAAGAGAGTTGACAAACGAGGTGTATCTCCCAATGTCATAGATATGTAAGCAAACATCACAAGATAGCTTATCTGTTAAAAAAAAGGGAACAAGAACAGAAGGCAAAAGTATTTACATATCAACATGATTCTTCATAGTACACAAGAATAGCAAGTGGAGTACCTCATAAATACAGATATGTTGACAAAAACGATGTGATGTAAAACAATCTCATTGACTTAATCAGGAAGATATAAGAAAAATGAATTAACCACCCCAATGTCATATGAAAAATATTTACATATCAACATGATTCTTCATAGTGTGCAAGAATAGCAATTGGAGTACCTCATAAATACAGATATGTTGGCAAAAACGATGTGATGTAAAACAATCTCATTGACTTAATCAGAACAATATACAAAAAAATGAATTAACCACCCCAATGTCATATGAAAAACCATTCCTACAGAGGTACTCACTAGTATAGTTATTGCATCTGCAGTGCTTTCACGTTTCAGTTCTTCCTGAATAGAATTCTCTGATGAAAAGGAAAGAGTAAGATTTTGCGCTTGAACCAACGGCTCCAACTCTTCCTGTGAAAACAGGCTTGGATCAGACTCTCGTTCATGTTAAATCATTAACACATGAGGAAATGATGAAATGATTAGAAACTGGACAAAAAGCATAGACTAACCACCACCACAGTTTGCCATAAAAAATAAGACACAAAAAGAAAGGAAGCAAAAATAGAATGGAATATCCAGAAAGAACCTTTATCAATCGAATGAATGCCTTTTCCCAAGCGACTGCCTTCCCATTTTCCTTGCCTGTTTTATCAATCTCATTGTTTACCGGATAGGTAACTACAAATGCAGAAGCCTGTCGGTAAACAGCTCCATCAACTAACTAAAATTGGCACATGATAAAATTTAAACAAATTCCACGGTACCAAAAGTATTACCTCTGAATAATTACCCCCAGAAAAACCCCCCAATGCTGTGCTTGGATCAACAGGGGCTTGAAATGCACTCAAGCATGTTTCAGCAGAGGTATAGTGCTGAAGATGGTAGCCGTAGCATGGAAAAATAGAACACCACATGTCAACAATAGCCATGAGTATATCATAGAAAGGAAAAAAAAAATGTGACCATGATGGGCAAAATAAATTTTGCACGAATAACTATTTTATAAGAAATTAACGACATTGTTAATCTATCATGACTTATATTAGCCATCTAACTTACTTCACCGACTCATCCCTAGATATTATGCAATAAGATCTTTTACCAATAAAAAAAAAAAGGAACATCCCAGAGCATACAGCGTGCCATTTAATCCTTGGAAATGAGCAGTGTGTGCAAGTCAAAAAGGAAAAGGATCATACACAGGTATTTAAATCATAAGGTCCGGAACAAAAAACGAGTTGGTAAACAAAAATATATGAAATCTCAGAGGATGCAAACATTCTATACTAGCTTTCAGATTAGAACTGAAGTTCTAAAACACGGTAACAGAAGTATATACCTGAAAACAGTACTCCGCATGATCAACTTGACCATAATCGTCATAGTTTTCTTGGTCCATTTTATAATACTGAAAAGAAGAAGCACACTTCGTTAATCATAAGAAAAGTTCCTAACTGGAGAAAATCATAAACACGTTATTTTAATGGAAGGAAACAAGTAAACAACAACAAAAGAGCCCATGCTCTCTAAGACAAAGAAACAGCACCATACTATTACTACCCAAGAGATGTGATAGAAGATGTAATAATATAAGATTGAACATAAAAAGGCAAACAGGCGGCATCTAGGAAACTAGCAAACAAAATAATGTTCCATATTACAGATAGTTTAAACAGTCTCATAATGCCAAAATTTGCGGCATTCTAAATCAATGATGGTTTGATAATTTCATGGCGGGGGCCCAAATGCAAAAGGAAAAATATAACATGTTGTATTTGAAAAACTGGAAATAGTACGCGGGATGCTCCTAGATGCATCTAAACCATGGGGAGATAGGAGACAAGTAAGCCTTCATATATATAGATTAGAGGACAACCAAAACTTAGCATAATCTGATGATCCAAATTTTCCTATCATCTGCCAATTTAACAAGGTTGGAAAACTCGTAACTCAGACTCGACTCATCCCATGCAAAAAAAGTTGACTCGGATAGAGTTAACAAGGAGACTCGGGAGTCATTTTTTTTAAATAATTTTTAAAATATTAAAAAATGAATCCATTACTTATAAAATATAAAAAAAAAAATTTACATGCATTCATGGTAATCAATTCAAATTAATAAATTTATATATGCAAGAAAATAAAAGAAAATATATTGCATATTACATAATTTGTTTGTCCAAATATCGAATGTAAAAGATCAAATATAAGTTTCAAATTACATTTCAGTCATCATTTTTAAATTACTGAGTCCAAACCTCATGCACAATTACTTATAAATAAATTTTAATTGTTTAAAATTAGATTTACCAATTAAATGGTTCGGAATGCAACCAACTTAATAAAATGAAATGACTCGGCCAAGTTTCCCCTATTTTTGACTCGGTCTTTTGTCAATATGGGATGATTTGGAAGAGTTGAGAGTCAACTCGGAGAAATTTCCAACCATGTTATTTAAGGAACCCAAAGATCAATAGCCTAGAACATGACAATTTTTTGTAAAATCATTAGCGCAGATGAAAATGTGTGTTTGTGTTTATGTGAGAGAGAGAGAGAGACTTTGCATTCAGACCAAACAAAGAGTTAACAAGATCTTACCAAGGAGAGCTCCACATATCTAGCATGGGGTCCCATTCATGTCACGAGTTTTGAATTAAGTACTTGCTTACCGCACTTTAGTTACAAGTCCAATCAGTATTCAGATTACATAAGAGGTTCTATTTTCAATTATACAATGTTAAAGAGTCAAAATTGATTTTTTTTTTTAGAGATTGAGATTCCATTGATACAAACATGTCCAAATGACATGAAATTAGTGTAGTAATTAGAAGATAAAGATACTGACAATCATAATTTAAAATCATACATTAAAGCTGTAACTGTGTTAAGTATTTCAGAACCCAAAGAAAATCCATCATGGATTCAATGGAAACAACATCCAACCTTAATATGATAAGTGAAAAACATTTGCAACACAGAGGTGGCACGCTTAAGCACCTCGTGTCTTTAATACTCATAGAAACATATCCATAAGAAGCACTTCCATATCCTAGTACTGACAAACTAAACAGACAATACGTGCACACTACAGGAGCCACTATTTCCAAATGACAAGCTCAAACAAGATGCCCCCAAATGATGGACAATTAGAAAAGGAAATAGACATACTAAGCAATATATCCACATCATGCACACAAAAATACATGATCACCCTCTTTTTAAGAAAAACAAATAGGTAGGTGCGAACAAGCAGACAACATAATGCATTCATAGACCATGGACAGTACCTGCAGAACACTCTGTGTTGCACAAGCCTGCCCAAGTGGCTTTAAGCAAATGTCAGTCAAAGATACCATAGATCCAGAATAATTTGCACGAATTCCATCAATCTGTAAAAAGTATGCAAAAAATAAAGTTACGATAAAGAGAGGATGGTACCAATCCTTGAACCCTGGACCTCTTGCATGTACTCCTAATCATGCATCCAGTGAGACACAAGGAAGATTGGTAGCAAAAAATAAAGTTAACCACTCTTTGTAAAAAAAGAAAATGATACAAAATCAACAGAGACGTTATTGAAAATTGATAAAGCATAATTTCTTTCGATAAAATGATATAAAATAAACTAGTATTAGCTATAAAATCCATTTTCAGACAGGCAGCATTGGTTATAAATAATTTAATAAAAAAACCAACATGAATGCATTTAAGATTTAACACTAGAAAGTGTATACCTTCTTTTGTATATCAAAGAGTAACAGGATATTGCTATCTGTAACAATACTGGGTGGCTTGCCATGCTTCGAATCTGGAATAGTTGCCAATATAAGCTGGAGAGAGAGAAAGAGGCCCCTCAATAATTTGGCATTTATCCACAAGAAACCATAAAGCAGTACCCTTAATAAACAACACCACCCCCCCCCCCCCCCCCCCCCCAAAAAAAAAAAAAACACCACACACAATAATAATAACAAAAATAAAAAAGAACAAATCAAACAAAACTAACTAAATCGGTTCCTTGTGCAAACAGGGAATGGTAAACACAAGCACAAACCAACACAATATTGACCATGCGAAGTTAGAGCCCTCTAAGCTGAACAAAACATTATCTGGATAGACCCATAAGAAAATGATGCAGATCGGCCTACATCTGTTGACGTAATCAAGAAGACTGGGAGGTGGACCAGGCCGCTGAATGTTTGGACACCTATGAACGAGTTTGTGGGACCTGAACAGACATTTAGTTGGTCCTAGGACAAAAAATATCCCCAAGCACCCAAGCATTGAGATGCCCATCAAAATCTCCATGGACAGCAAGATTTCAAGTGAGGAAAATAGTTTCTAGCATGAATAGATTTGAGAATATCCATTTCTCCATTATGCATCCTCATACAAATCAATTCAGCAAAAAGGTTTCCAAAAGCCAAATGGGTCCCAGTCGAATTAATGCCAATGAAATGGAGGTCCTCTACCATTCACACTGATTGTAACTTGTTGCCCAAGGGCATAAATTATTGATAGTTCTATCTCTTTGTTCTTAGAGGGGTATGCCCCTTTGAAATCCTATGTATCTGATTTGGATGATAGGGTTTCAATCATGTAATCTATTACTATTGGAAAATGAAGAACTACACTTATTCTTCAAATATATATATATATATATATATATATATATACACATATACTTATTATTCTTTACTATTATGAATTGGCTTGATGAAACGGACCCTTCTGCAATCCCAGTAGGTTGCAGGTCTTAAAACAGATAAGGACCCAGCCTGAATTCACTACGGTCCAACCCATAAAATCCAGCAAGCTGTATGAAACTTGGGCCATTTAAATCAGTCCGCTAATGGGCCCATTTGATAAACCCAACACATCCAAGGGAGTTTCCCATCATGATATTGAATTCCAGTGGGTCCCATTGGCCAAGCTGATGGGCCAACATGGGCCCCACAGCTCCTTATCCAGACATCCAGCAGGCGTCTAGCAAGTTTTTTATTTTATTCCAACTTAAATTCGGAATTGTTTAAGTTAGGACCTAGGAGTCCTATTATCAAAGGTTTATTGCTATAGAGATTTGATATACAATTAGGATATAAATTTAAGGTTTTAAGGTGTCTAATGCGATATATCATTAAAGCCTTGTCCCAACTATGTTGGGGTCAGCTACACGAATTATGTTTATCCATTCAGATCTATCTTAAGTCAAATCCTCAGATAAGTTACACTTCTTCAGATCTATTCTTACTACCTCCATCTACAACCTCTTTGGCCTACCCCTTCTCCTTGGTGGCCATCAACCTACATAGCCAAACTTTTCCTCACTGGCTCCATTGTCGACTTGCATTGGACATGCCCAAACCATCTCAAACAGGTTTCTCTAATTTTATCCCCTATTGATTATACACCTAAACGCTCTCGAAATCGCTCATTTTAAATTTTATTCATCCTATGTTTACCATACATACACCTCAACATTCTCATCTCTACTATATCCATTTTATGCATATGTTGCTTCTTGATTATCCAACAATCTGCTCCATAGGTCATAGCTGGCCTAATTGCTATCATGTAAAACTTTTCCCTCAATCTTAGTGGCATTCGTTGCTCAAAAAGCACTCCAAAAGCAAGTCTCCAATTCAACCATTCCGTTTTTATCCTATGTTCGACATCTTCATCAATTTCCGCATCATCCTTACTAATTACAGAGCCAATGTAACAGAAGGAATCTCTTTGTGGAATCTCTTGGCCTTCAATTCTCACAATAGTTTCAATTCTCACAATAGTTTCAACTCTTTCTATATGCCCACTAAAGGTACAATCCATATATTCCTTCTTTGTACGGCTTATTAACTATTAAGCCTTTGGATTCTAAAGCCTCCCGCCATCTCTCGAGTTTTGCACTCACTCTCTTGATTCATCTACCAACACTATATCATCTGCAAATAACATATACCAAAGTTCCTCTTCTTGAATAAGAGCAACTAAGTCATTAATAATCAGTGCAAAGAGATACGAGCTTAGGGCGGACCCCTGATGCAAACCTATAGTCACTAAAAACCGACTTGTCTCTCCACAAGTATTTCTCACATTCGTTACCGCTCCTTCATACATGTCTTTAATAATGTCAATATAACCTCTTGGAACATTCCTTCTCCTTCAAACCCACCAAATTAAATCTCTAAGTACCATGTCACAAGCTTTTTCTAGATCGATAAAAGACTATATGAAAGTTCTTTCTATTCGGTCGATATTTTTCCATTAATTGCCTACGTGAGGAGATAGCTTCCATAGTTGACCTCCCTAGCATAAAACCAAATTGGTTTTCAGATATCTTGGTCTTCTGTCTAAGTCTTTACTCCATTACTCTCTTTCATAGTTTCATAGACTCATAAGTTTAATCCCACGATAGTTGGTAAAGTTTTATATATCTCCCTTGTTCTTATATATAGGTACTACAAGTCTACAACACTTCTTCTCGATTCATCCAACAATTTCTTTGTCATTAATATCTTATTGAAGAATCTAGTTAACAAAATATCCCCAACTTCTCCTAAGCATCTCCAAATCTCAATCGGAATGTCATATGGACCCACAGCCTTTCCTTTCTTCATTTGTTTCAATACATATATACATACATACATACTTAAATATATAGGGAGATGCTCCTATGAGAGCATCTCTCACCTTATTATGAGAGATAGGGTGGGGGGCCCTCACATCCACATCCATATCCAATGCCAACAACTTAAATGTGAAGGCCCATCTCTCATAGTAAGGTGAGAGTGTCTCTCACAGGAGCAACTCCCATATATATATATAGATATATATCTATATATATATATGGGAGTTGCTCCTGTGAGAGCATCTCACCTTACTATGAGAGATAAAGTGGAGGCCCTCACATCCATATCCAATGTCAACAACTTAAAATTGAGGGCCCCCACCTTTATCTCTCATAGTAAGGTGAGAGTGTCTCTCACAAGAGCACCTCCCGTGTATATATATGTGTGTGCGCGCGCGCGCTTATGTAAAGGACGTACAGCCCTAGTTTTTGCTAAAGTCCATTCAATGGAATTATTTTATATGCTTTTCTTCTCCTTGGATTGGAGTATTCACTATAGGATTGAAGTTTGCTACAGATTATTCAGTAAAGATTGGTGGGTAATCTCCTTTCTCCTAGGCTTATGCATTCTTTCTAGTTGATTTAGTTTAGGGTTGAATATTTTTTATTCTTCAGTCAAAATAGGGCTTCCCTTTGGCAGCTTCAGAAAAGCGCCTATAAGTTCCAAAGTTGAATTTCATCAAAATAAGAAAGGCGCCTTCTTTTCCCTAGCAAAAAGGCACTAATTATCCAAATATGCATCACTGTACAGAGCACAACTTTCTCCCAAGCATAATTGGTGCTTCACATTTCACTTAAATGTCAAAACATTTAAAAATTGTACACATAGAAGAATAAATGATACAGAATGGATGAAACCTTTCAAGGTCATCATGAAGTCTCCACAAGCATCTTTGAAGCACTTAGATAAATTGCAGAGTAAAACTCTATTCATTATAATCAATGCAAGGCACCTCGCTATCATTCAAATAGAAGACACTTTAAGGAAATGTACATCTACCTTGAATCATTAAGCTTCATCACAAGACAGGATACCTAGAGATTTGAGTTGGTAAGTTTTAGATAAAGTTGACGTCATTAAAGGCAGGCAATGTTTTAAGCGGTTATATTGACATCATTAAAGGCTGGCAATGTTTTAATAGGTTATATTGACATCATTAAAGGCATGTATGAGAGCAGAAATGAGTGTGAGAATTACATGTGGAAAGAAAGGTGAATTTCCAATGACCATAGATTTGTATCGGGGGTTAGCTTTAAGCCCTTATCATTTTGCACTAATTATGAACGAGTTAACTGCTCACATTCATGGGTAGGTACCTTGATGCATGTTATTTGCAGATGATATAATGTTGGCAAATGAATCGAGAGATGGCGGGAGGCTTCAAAATCCAAGGGCTTTACTATAAATTATACAAAGAAAAACTATATGAATTGCAACTTCAATGAGGATGTGCAAAGAGCTTAAAGCCTGAAACTAAACTCAAGAAATACTACAAAGACACTCATTCCAATCCTTTGGATCGATAATTAACAAGGATGGAGAGATTGAGGAAGATGTCGAATATAGGGCAAAAGCAAGATGGTTGTGTGGAGATTTGCTTCTAGAATGCTTTGAAGGAAATATATCATGGTACAATAATTACACCAATTATGACCTATGGAGAAGAATGTTGGCCAATCAAGAAGCAACATGTGCACAAAATGAGTGTACCTGAGATGAGAACGTTGAGATAGATGTTTGATAAAATAAGGAAAGATAGTTCACACTTCGGAGTAGCATCAATAGGCAATAAATTAAGGGAGACTCATTTGAGAAGATTTGGACATGTCCAATGCAAGTCAACAATGTAGCCGTTGAGGAAAAAGTTTGTCAATGCAAGTTGATGGCCCACCAAGGATAAGGGATAGTCCGAAGAGGACATGGATGAAAGTAATAAGGATAGATCTAAAGAGATTAAACCTATTAGAGGATTTGAATCAAGATGGATCATAATGGAGAAATAGAATTCATGTTGTTGACACCAACATAGTTGGGACCAGGCTTTGATGATGGTGGTGGTGGTGGCGGTGATGATGCACGCATGTATATATAAACAAGCACAAAGCTAGAAAACAAATATAAAAAGTGATTTACTAACACACTAGCCAATTAATGATATTGACAAAACCACCAAAAATACATCCAGGCAAAAGCAAGACCAAATAAGAATTATTTCATACCTGTTCAATTCTATAAAAAGGTGCAAGGTGGCTGTCAAAATATTGTTTCTCCTCTGCAGCCCTACTCCCATGCCCCACCCACAGCTGCAAGAGCGCATATAATCATATACTAACATAGATGTAATGTAGCAGATCGAAATGAAAACATGTGATTAAGAACAAAAAAAAAAAAAAGAATTTCACATAAAATAGAAAAAGAAGTTTAGAGTAATCAGTCAAGAAGCAGTAAACAAATGCAAAATCATGGTTCTATAACTTTGTATGGATCACCAACACATGGGCCATTGATGTTAAGTAGTTACTTTGCCACACCTCTTAACACCTCGGCTTTTTGCATGTATTTGTTAGGAGCTTCAGAAGGTATTAGAGCAAACAAGTTCCATATTCGACTCCACACAAGGTAAGAAAGTCCCCATGCCGCATCGAGTATGCAGGCACGTGCGCAGGGCAAAAGGGCCCATGCTTCTTCTTGTGCGGGTGCATGCTTCAAGTCCAGGTAGTGTCCTACCCAAGGGGGATGTTAAGTAGTTAATTTGCCGCACCTATAATGCCTAGGCATTTTTGGTGTATTGGTTAGCAACTTGAGATCTGAGTTGTTATGAGTATGCTGAGTTGCACCAAAACTTAGGCCAATATGCATGAGAGACTCAACTCATCCTACCAACTCAGCACAATAGAGAGTTTCTGGACTCGCACCCAGACAAGTTTTAAAACCATCTGCAAGATAGCCTGGGTAATGGCTTATACAAAGGCTATATCAAAAATTACATAACCAATAAGGCATCAAGACTTCCAAGACTAGTAAATCATAAATTTTGTATAACCAAAAGATGCATTAGGCATCACTATGTCATAACATAACACTTCCCAAAAAAAAAAAAAAAAACAGACTGCAACCTTACAACAATAGGAAAAATTTAGTACCACTTACAAGTGTTGGCATCACAAATGGGGAGAACTTTCTAATTATATTAAAGGTGATTTTCCAAGAATCTGATTACAGGTAACGCTCTATCTATTTCAGAGGGATGGCCAAGAAGGATTCAATATAAAAGAATATGCATGGAGATCATACGAACATGAGTCTCTAAAATAGTTAATTGCCTCTTAAGTCTTTTAATAACACAACTCACATAATTGTAGGCTTGTAACCCAAAAATTAAAAAGTATACCTTTTCAGGGCGGGTCTCCACCTTGAAACGGATTAGACCTAAACAAAGTATAAGAGTAACACCCAACGATGAACACAACACAAGTGTTGGGTTTCTAGCAACCCAGGTTCCATACCTCCTGCACATAGAAAAGAATTTTCATCTGAAACATAAAAATACTCATTGTAGACTATAATCTAAAGAATCTTGGATGGCATGGCAGTGACCTATAGAAACTTGACATGTAGCCTTGTACAAAAGAAAGCTGGACCCCATTAGTAACTCGAGGACCCTCTTCAGATATCTGAAATCATAAAAGCTAAAATAAGAAAACCATTCCACTAAAAAATAAAATAATAAAAAACATGAGTCATTAAAATTGGTTGAATCTGTAATAGAAATCTTGATCTACCAAAATCAGCTTAGGAAGGAAAAGTAGCCGATGAACCAAAACCAACCAGAGATGGCAATCAACAAAAATAAACTTCCTGATCTCATCCTCCCTCACCCTAAGTGCCACGAATTGGTGAATATCACTCAGGACATTGCAAATTCATTCCCTTCAGGGTTGGGGTCTGAAGTGCTTCGGATTTACAGAAAGGTGGCCAACAATGTGGATATCTAAGAGGCTACTAGGAAAGTTTCCAAGCAACCAGCAACTGTTTGATAATTTATCATGAATTAGTGCCATCTCTCTTCATTAGTTCCACATTCCTGTCATCAAATTTTATCTATTTGCTGAGAAAGAATAAGAATTATCCACACCAAAAAATTATCAGAGGCACAAGCTGTGCACCTGCATTGGGTGGCTCTCGTCTTCTTGCTTGTTCACAGAATGGCCACCTTCATCCTTGACATTCAACAGAGGTTTCATTCTAGGTGAGGGGCCCTTTCTTTCTCTTGTTCTATGCAACAAACCCCAGCCGAAAAAAGCAGTAACTAAAACAATGTACACAATCGCTAATGAAAACTCTACACATTTAACCTGCATGCATCAAATGAAATCAAGTTAACTGGAATCTAGAAGCCAGATCTACACATCAGAGTACTGTTAGATCATGCATGTTTCATATAGTCATAGAAAAAATAGACATCAAATCAATCAGATACTGATGTATATGGCTTTCCTGTATATATGTATCCTTGATTATGGCTTCCCTGTATACCAATAAAGCATTAATAAATCAAATAAGATTCATCCAACATTCCCCACCTTGAGAGACCCCAATCTAATAGTGCAAGAACGGTTGTGATGTGGAGAAGGAGGTGCTGAACCAGAGCATGTAGGAGAAGAGGGACAATCGCCACATGAACACCCAAGCAAAGTATCACCACATGAATAAACAGATACATTCATAGGCTTCATCCCAGATGAAGAGGGAATATTTGAACGGAAGTTAATAGCGTATGGTGAACCAGGAACATTAAGCCCTGCTTGTTGACCGATAAATGCAAACCATTCTACAAGGAAAAAAATCACAAACAAATGACATTATTACCAAGGAAAAAACTAACAGAGAAGTTACAAATCAAATCAGCATAATTTTTTTTATGTAAAGTTACAGAAGTCCACTTCATAATTTGAGAAAAATATATATCGTGCCAACACCTGCATGTAAGATTTTCC
The DNA here is from genome assembly GCA_028538565.1 of Umbellularia californica. Taxonomy (NCBI): domain Eukaryota; kingdom Viridiplantae; phylum Streptophyta; class Magnoliopsida; order Laurales; family Lauraceae; genus Umbellularia; species Umbellularia californica. The sequence continues at coordinate 15,181,949 of JAPQWN010000008.1, read as the reverse complement.
ACCAATTGTGCAAGTGGTGATATTAGCTTGTGAAACGCAAGCTCGTTTCATCACCACAGGGACACTCTTATGCAATAACTTGTAACATCTACTGAATCACAAAAGTGAAAGAATAAAGAATCCTCGAAAATGGAAATAAAAAGGTAAGTGGCACAGTATTTATGTTGCCTTTCTGCTAATGATAGTCAAAAAAAAAAAAGGAAAAGAAGGCTTACCATGATGAACATAAATCTCTTTTTTTTTAACAGTCAATATAATTAAAGTGAAAATAGTACAGGGTTAATATAATGTTAGACTAAGTATAACTCAACTAACTGGTTGGAAGGCATGGATACTCCTTGGAGTCCAAGGGTTCAAATCCCATTAAATCACCACATATTTAAATGTTAGCATTTAGTTCAAACACTAAAGAACACAGGAACTTATAACACGTACTGAATCCCAAAAGTTGACAGGACAAAACAAAAGGAAAGAAAAAAAACCGTCAAGAGACAGCATTTACATTTTCTTATCCCAAATCCATTGAAAAAAAAAATTGAAAAAAAACAAAACTGAACTTGCACAATGGTGATGAACAAATTACATTAATTCCAACAACTAAAGACAAAAACAACCATCTGCTTGAATGTCTCCATCCCCATGGATACCAAAAGTACCAACTGATCAAGGTAACTTCTACTCCATTGCCGTTCCCGCTACAGAATCACTAAGCAAACCAATTTCAATAACCTAAGCGAAAGAAAGGATCAATCATCTCAAAACAGAAACGAGCACATGAAGCCACACACAGAGTCCTTTCTGAATGATTTTGAGATTTTTTATTATCGCATATAAATGGAAGCAAAACATTATACCCATTTTCCCATTTTGATTGGAAATGAGTATCTCTCATATCTACCATTGGGTAAAATAATCAAAGATCAAAAACCTTAGGATACCCTCACGTCCAACTATAGAAAGAATTGAAACATGACCCAACTTGGGACTTGCAAAAATTCAAGTTAGTAAAATTCAAACTGCAACGAACAACAGCCCCATTCCTTCTACTGAAATTATAACAACTTAAATGTCCAAATCAGTCTAAGCCTTCAATCAAGGCTTAACTTGGGCTCGTTTGTTGTCATCTGTGCCCATGTAATTACTGCAAACCCCATGATTCAAATACAACACAAGCTACCTCAACACTACACCTCCAATGCATAAGTCTGTGCACTAAGACACAATTCCATGTCATAAGTGTAGCAGCCAAACTCTCGGACCGATCATCTTCCATGTAAGCAATGGGCAGCACGCCTTTGGCTTGAAAGGATCCTATACTAGTGTAAGAAGCATTATGGTCACATTTCAGAAAAAAAGAAGGAGAAGAACAAGAACAAGAACAAGAACAAGAAGAAGAAGAAGAAGCATTATGGTCAACTTGAACACTTTCTCGAAGTCCAATAATGCGAGAACAGCTGCTTCAGTTAACTTCTTAAGCTCATTGAGACTCTATTGTGCTACATTTGTTTACATAAGTATCCCTTACTCAATGGTATGCATGCTTACATACTCAAAGTTTTTATGAACCAACAGTAGAAAGTGCCCAGTTCATTTGCACATAATGAATAATGAGCTCTATCAAGCACTATCACAAAGATCATTCACATGGAAGCGCATGTTAGGGTTATCGGCAAGCCAACGTCAAAGTACATAATCACGGACTCCCCAGTAAATAGCCTAAGATCCTGGTTCATAACAAGCTTTCCAAACATTAACCAACTCCGTCATATCAAACCAATGATCAAAATAGCGGTAGTGGCGGGCGTAGCAGCCGACGGCCAAAACATTGCATAGCGGGCAATACATAGCAGTGTGAATCGAAAAGGTGGTCAAAAATTTTTTTAAAAATATCCAAAAAAATCCATAATATTGGAAAATGTTAGAATTTGAAGCCTTTTTCCTATAGTAACTAAGAGGGGGATGTAGCGGTCCCTTCAATGCATAGAAGTTTTGCATTGCTGAATGATTATAAAAACAACGATATTTATCAACTTTTCACATGTTTTTATGTCAGCTAATCTAAGTTTGAAACTATTATGCATTTCTAAATTCAGAATTCATTAATTCACAAGCATTTTAGCATAACTGTACATAACACAAGATAAATGACTTATAAAATAATACTTAAATAAAGCTTAAATTTCAAACCAAATGACAAATTAACTTCCATTAAATACAAACAATGTACTTTTGTAAAGAGTTGAGAAAAGAATACCTCTACTAATATGAAAGGGCGTGTTTACCACGATATACCTAGAGAAGAGCCTTTGAGAGATACTCTATGTATCGTCTTCAATTCGGCAAAATCTTGTATTTTTTAGTGTTCTTTTAAGCATGGAAGGGTAAAAAAGTTGCATAGAAATGTGACTTAGAGAGAAGAAAAGAAGAAAGAAGCTCTACTATGTGTTTTAAAAAATTATGCAGATTAGATATCAGTCACACTCCATAGCGTGTCCATGGCAGCCAATAGCAGTCCATAGCGGCTGTCAAAGAGAACAATGGCATGTACGAATAGAATAGAATGGGATAATTTCCCAGGATCGATTTGGATCTCTACATAACATGTTGTACAGGCCTTGATTTGGGCTACATATTAGCAATTATCTAGTCATATTACGGTCAGCCCTATCCTAATATAGTAAAAAGAATCTGTTAGAATTTGACTAAAGGAGTTGGGCTTTTATTATACAAGTGACCCTAAGACCCAATGGACTGAGAATCTTTAACAAATACAAGAATGAAACCTCAACGGACGTGAATGACCTGAAAGCTCGTGCCATAATTGAAACAATACAGGAGCCGATGATCAAGATTTATTTGGAGATGTGACCGACCTAGCCGTTGATTATCTTGATCAGCTTCATCAAAAGAATGGGCCAAATTTTCATTTCAACAGAAAAGGGAACAAAAGAATGGGGTTAAATCATCGACTAGATGGCTAAGATGGATCCAAATCCATTGTGAAAAATTCAGAATTAATTAGGAGATTAAAAACAGCACCCTAATGATCCTTTGGACCATCTAATCAAACCCAATTAAGTAAAAAATCAGAACCATGATGGACATCTAGTCTTGGTCCATTTTCACGCCCCATTGACCGTGCAGGCCCACAGTCCCCTTAATGTGGCACGCCCAATCAATTTAAGCAACACACAAATTTCAAGTTTTATAAACTTTCTAAAAGACAAGTGCCTACTCAAGAAGGAATATTCCACCCAAGAAATTGCTAAAGCTAAAGAGGCAAAGTAGATAACTTCAAGACGTCGAAACGAGCCAAACAATCAAGGAAGGGGGTGTCCAAAGCAAGTGTGTGAGACACCCTATTGGGCCCAACAGGACAACCATTTAATCACAATTATTGAATTAGGAGTTCTATATAATTTTGACTGTTAAGGAAGTTTCTAATTTTATGAGAAATTGTAGGAAAGATATTAGGAAGATTAGTTGGCATGGGGATCACAACCTAGGAAGGAACGTCCCATCCCGCCCATCCTATATATGTATGTAACAAACCCCAGTACCCCACCCCTCTCCCTCCTCCAAAACAACCCACCCACAAGAGGAAGGAAAACTTTTGATAATTGAATACAGATTTGAGTGGTTTGCCTTATGGTTGTGAGTTTCTATGTTTTGAGAATGCTCATACATTGAATCCCTTGTGGATTCCATTGAATCCCTTGTGGGTTCGGCCAAAACCTTCTAGGAATTTGGTCCGCTGCCGTTTGCAGATCCAAGGCTAGGCTACGTCAAAGTGGAGACTCTACAACAGCTTTCTATTTTAGTTTCTTTTTTTATAATTGTGGCAAGGACTTTTAATGGTAAACATTCTTTATTAGTTAGATGAGATCAATGGCAAGGATGTAAGACAGATTAAGGCCTTATTTTATGAGAAGAAACATATATAAATTACATGGGACTTCCCATCCATGTTTGAACTTTCTTTATTCTCTTTCAAATATATTTCATCAGTTTGCAATTACTCTTCTCCTCCATTGGTGTGAGAGTTTGTCTCCCAAGGATTGACGACAGTTCATGTAGTGGATTTCATTTTGGGGTAAGCATATTACTACTTTTCTCCTAGTGATGATTAAGTTGCTGTTAATTTAGGGTTAGGGAGTTCCATTTCAAAAAAAAAAAAAAAAAATTAGGGTTAGGGACTTTAGTTGGTTCCCTATCAATCGGGGCTCACCCCTTTTGGACTCTGTCAAAAACAGGTCAGCTGCAAAAGGTACTAAAATCACTAAGATATAATAATAATTGGTTGGTTGGATTTTATTGCTTATATATGTTTTTAAGTGAAAATTAAAAAAAAAAAGGCCATAAATTACATCCAGGTTGTACATCTAGCAGTAAAGCACTAAGACAGATGTTATAATCATAGACTAAGAAAAATAAGAACCAAAACATGCACACACAGCTTGGTCTTGGTCTCTATTGTTGGACCATCCAACACAACTTATAGTAACAGCATTCAAGTGTGGAGTGTGGACCATCGGGCTCTCCATGGACACACACCACCTATGAAGGGTTTTTCTCTCATCATCACAATCTAATCTACAGATACAATTGTCAACCATGGTTGTCACACAGTTGTACATGTTTTTTGGGCCACAGCACCAACTCCCATGGACCACATGGTTTGCACGTGATTCAATGAGTACTCAATTAGATATCCCTGTATCTCACAACGATCAGACCTATAGTATATATAACAATGACCCAGGTTATCTATAAAAATAGAAAATGACCCAAGCCAAGAAAGACTTTGTTTTCTAGGGCAAAGTTAACAGAGGATAAAAGATATGGAGGTTGATCATAAATTGAGTAAATCAAAGAAACTGGAAAGGGTATCTTCATGGACAGAATTGTACTTCTCAAATTGAACCCCCAGAAAGAAGCCACATTTCATGTTACCGTTAATCACGGGTGGAAATTCAGTATAATCCCTCACCTTTATAATTTTGAGCACCAGCACCAATGAATTCCATAGCTCGAGTATTCATTGTACCGAACTTTACGTCTTTGCATGAATTATATAACTCTTCCCCATAAGCATCGGTTACAAAAAAGTCGATTCCATCGACAGTTGATGTATTATTAACCTAAAGCAAGAAAAAATTAAACGGATTTATCCCATCTATGAGACATCAATGACACCACCAGAAAACATGAGCAAGCATGCATGCATTATGACAATAATATATCCTTGCAAGTATATAATGCAGTGCTTCCAAATTAAAGAAACTAACAATCCCAACAAAAAGCGCATGCTGCATAATGCAATATTGTTTTTCTTGATGCAGAACTCATGCAGCATAATGCATATGGGTTTTCTTGATGCAAAGTGCATGCTGAATAAGGGCTTTCATGTTGCAGTGAATAAAAGGCAAAAGAAAATGAATAATAAAAAGTAAGCAGATACCTCTCTGATATGAAAATATATACCATACATAAATCTCACCACCTAAATGCCAAGATTCTAAGAAGAATTATTCACAAAACCTGATGAATGATGGGTACATTTAAATGCGATATTTTTTGCAACAAAAGGTATGACGTCTATGATGAAGACTCCTGTGAAGCTTTTCGTGTCGACAAGAATATCCTCTCATAACTTTCTTTTTTCAGTTAAAAGAACAGATCATTTTGTCATTTTGCTCTCTTCAATGCAACTCACTGTTGCGACAAGGAGAAATTATTAAGAACCCAGTACAAGCTACAGCTGATTTACAAAGCCAATCACTTCATTGATGTATCTTTTTCTTATCCATCTCTCCATCTTCCTTTCTACTGTTCCCTTAAGTCTTTTAATCAACTCTCTTGACTCTTCTTCTTCTCCCTCAAGTCCCTATGTTTCGCGCTGAAGGAGAGCAAATGAGCAATAATGGCAGAAGAAACTATCTATTTTCAACATTCTGTTTTTTTTTTGTTTTTTTCCCAATAGTTTTTCGACATTCAATTTAGAAACTTCCAACCAAGGATAGAAAAGACTTCCAACCAATGTTGGCAAAGAACATTTGGCATGTCAACAATTTCCTTCTGTTCTCTACCAGAGCGCAGTTGAGAGTGATTTTTGTCAAAGGATTCTCTGCTCGACACTGTCCAATCTCAATAATCATTTTGTAAGCCTTCTCAGTTCTCTATATATACTAATTGCCCATCTCTTCTCTCTATCAGCTCTTTCCCTTCTCTCTATTAATATGAATTCAACAACTTGTATCATATACAGTCTGTGTTGCAACTTGCATGCACCATTTGGAGCTGCTTCCATTTTAGTATTACTTTCTATATTAAGTGCTGTTTGGGTTAGTGAAATAAACTGATTTATCTTTTTTTTTTTTTTCATTTTCTCCTGTTGTTTGCTAGAATTTCAGGAAGAGGATTATATGCTATTCAACTTGATAGAAGTTTGTGGTCCCATTGGCCAGAATATGGATGTGATGGGCCAACCTTGGATGTAGATGTACTACACCAAACAATTCAAATAGAAAGAGCCCAATCATGCCCTTTCTCTCTTTTAGTGGTTATCAATGCTTTCTTGACATCTTCCATGCATGGTACCAAAAACACTTCATTTGCAAGCCTTTGTTTCGCGGTGGGGGGGGGTGGTTTCCTTCCATTTGTAAGGTTTCTACTTCTTAGGGATAATAATAAAGCATAGGATATGAATGAAATGAGATTGAAATAAAAATATGGATTCTGCAATTTAAATCTAGGTCGGGATTGTTATAGTCCAACCTGCTTGAAATCAACCATGAAAGTTGAAAACTTTAGAGCATTGAACAGCAATAGAATATTGCTTGTTCGATCAATCACCAAACAGACCGTGAAAAACTATATCAGTAATTGCAATTGTGCCACATCATCCGTCTTAAACTGATCAAATTCTATCAAGCTTGATAGGATCTCAAGATTTGTAATGATCAAATTCTATAAAGCTTGATAGGATCTCAAGATTTGTAATTATAGCATGACGTTCACAGTTGTTTCGGATTGAACAATTTAAACAAGTGGCAAGTTGGACTTGCAATATATAAATGCTGCTTGAAACAACAACTTGACCACTGGCTGGGTTGAAGTGATTTCTGTTAAGACATTGAAAGAGATAGCTGACTCTGAATTGATTAAAATAAAATATGGATTTTGAAATTTAAATCTAGATCGGATTGTTATAGTCCAGCCCGCTTGAAATCAACCATGAAGGTTGAAAACTTTTTAGAGCATTGAACAGCAGCAGAATATCGCTTGTTGGATCAAACACCAAACAGACTGTGACAAACTGTTTCAATAATTGCAATTATGCCACGTCATCCATCTTAAACTGATCAAATTCTATCAAGCTTGATAGGATCTCAAGATTTGTAATGATAGCATGACGTTCACAGTTGTTTCAGGTTGAACAATTTAAACATGTGGCAAGTTTTTGCAATATATAAATGCTGCTTGAAACAACTTGACCACTGGCTTGGTTTAAGTGATTTCTGTTAAGACACTGAAAGAGATGGCTGACTTTGAATTGACTGCATCAACAGCCAGTTATGCACGTAATTTTTCCTCTTCTTGAGAGTTAACTGCCTCCCTTTTTGTCTAATTGACTTCAATATTAAAAAAATTTTGATGTTTGCGGCACTCATATATTGGCTCTAGAGTTTGAAGCTCAAATTCAGGTTGAGGGTAGGTCAGGGGACAGAGAAGCATCAGGCATATGAGAAATATCTGCTACACTAGGGCTCAAACTTGATGCGGAATATCTAGGAGCGGTTCTGATTTTCTCTTTCAATGGGGGCATTTATAAACTAACTTGCTAAAAAAAGTCTTTTACCAAACAGTTGAGCTAAAGATAAAGCATTGAAGAGGTCTCCTGGTTTATGACTTTGGACATCAATGCGCAATTCACCTTTGAGCCTTTGACGAATGCGCCTACCAATTTATGTTAAGGAATATCTGTGATTGTGGTAGAAATCTGTTTATACACAACCTGACACTGGTGGGCCCATCAGTGTTTGGCATGTGACCAGATGAGTGCCGGAGAGGGGGCTGACAAAGGAGACCAAAAACACATCCACTATAAAACCACACATGCCACTAAAATAAAGAAAGTACCCAACCCCCATCAAGACCAGTAAAAATACAACAACAAAGTAGATGGGAAGGAGCTGGTCCAACTCTACTTTCCGGTTGCCGGAATTCAACTTTCCGGACTGGATTAGGCCATAGTCTATGTTCCAGTGGCCGGAATTCGACTTCTTCGGCCTAACGGAGAACTGGGCCCACATGTATTTAGACTTCTTGAATATGAGCAATTAACTTATCCATAATCATTGCAAAGATATACAGGCTTAGGGCTGACCCCCGATCCAAAACTATGGTCACTAGAAACTCACCTGTCTCTCCACAAGTAGTTCTCACACTTGTTATTGCTCCTTCATACATGCCTTTAATAATTTCAATATAACCTCTTTGAATATTCCTTTTATTTAAACCCAACAAATTAAATCTCTATGTACCCTGTCATAAGCTTTCTCTAGATCAATGAAAACCATATGCAGATTTTTCCTCTTTGGTTGAAATTTTTTCATTAATTGCCTAAGTGAGAAGATAGCTTCCATTGTTGATCTCACTGGCATAAAAACAAAATTGATTTTCAAATATATTAGTCTTCTGTCTAAGTCTTTACTTCATTATTCACTCATATAGCTTCATAGTATGACTCATAAGTTTAATCACATGATAGTTGGTACAGTTTTGGATATCTCCCTTGTTCTTATATATAGGTAATACAACACTTATTCTCCATTCATCCAGCATTTTCTTTGTCATTAATATCTTATAAAAGAACCTAGTTGACCAAATCCCCCCAACTTCTCCTAAGAAATTCCAAGCCTCTATCGAATGCCATCTAGGACCTTCAAATCAAAGATCTGAAATGATAACAGATTGAAGGTGGAACTGTGATCTGAAATGTGGGATCTTATGATGAGGATTATGAAGGGCTATGTCATTGCAACTTGCACGGGAAAGATGGTTGAGAAGGGCAAGCTAGATGTTTGGTGATTTGCCTCATTGGGTATTCGAGGATAGAGAAGGTTAGGATAGAGGGGTAGAGAAGAAAGTTGCATAAGGAAACCTATTAGGGAGTAAATCTATGGTCGCTCACAACTAAGGGCACGTTTGGCAACGGTCCATGCTAGGGGGAGGAATCCCCTATTTAGAGGATTCTCTCCATCTCCAAAAAGTCAACCCCTCCTCGGGTAGGATTCCCAATGAGAGTTCCAGGTTTGGATAGAGGGAGTATTCCCTACAATTTGTAGAATGTATGATCCAATGATTATAAATGTTTTTTTAAAAATTTCTCAGAATCCATTAAAAATCAAGACCTCAATATTCACCTCAAAGTTTTTTGTGGTCATCTAGAGACTTTGAACGGTTCCGATCATTCAAAAGGAGCCCACATAAATATAAACACAAAATTCTAGTGTATGGACGTTTGTACAAATACCTCAAGATATAGTAAGGATTAACAGTTGAAATTTGGTCACCTGGAAGTGGTTGACCTTTCTGAACTAATGACTGGTTCCAATCTTGACTGTGGACCCCACATAATCCAGAAAATTGGGAAAAACGGACTGTTCTTTTTCTCATTTTACATATAGTGTAAACGGTCAGGACGTGTTGGCACATATCTCGAAATAGAAGAGGAATCAACTGCTGATATTTGGTCACCTTGCCGTATTTGACCTTCCCGAATTAATGATTGGTTCCAATCTTGATTGTGGACCCCCACACAAACCATAAAATTGGAAAAAAAACGGACTGTTAATTCCCATTTTCCATATAGTGTAAATGGTCAGGACGTTTTGGCACATATCTCAAGATATAAGAGGAATCGACAGTTGAAATTTGGTGAGATGGTCGTTTTGGAGTTGTCAAAGGTGACTAACGGTGTGGATCTTGATTATGGGACCCAAAAGCTACATTCTCAAAACAAAAACTTATTAATCCCACATTACCGTCCCCGTTACTGTAGCGGTTACTGTAGCTCTGCATTTCTCTGCTTCCATGGATTCTGCGCATCCGAGGGGGAGAGGTCCAACTTTGAGAATAATCGTTTTAGCAGATTTCGCCGGTCCATCCTCTGAAAATCCACCCGCATCCAAACATGAAAAATCCGTGCAATCCCGGAAAAGCGCGAGGAATCCCTTACGCAGAACGTTACCAAACGTCCCCTACATGAGGAAGATAAGCCCTGCTGTGGTTCTGTGCAACACCGACAGCCTATGGCCATATAGCAACGAAGTCTAAACTGGGGTGGTCCACAGTGATCAATTGACAATGGAGATGATCCAAGTGAAGTTTGCATGAAATCACCTCACAAGCGACTCTAGTACCAATGTGATAGTCCACTCCAAGAAATACAAAAAATAAAATAAACTAATGAACGGATTACTCAAGGGAACCAAAACCTCCTGTCAGATCATTCAAGGGAACCTAATACCTCCTATTTTATTACCCAACTAATTGAAAAAATTTCTACATACCTTGCAGCAATTCCTTCCTTTTATTTATAGGGTTTCTACTCCAAGTGATAAGAGATAGGTGATAGATGAAATGAGATTGAAACTTAATTATAGATTTTGAAATTTAAATCTAGATGAGGACCGTTACATAAAACTATAGTAAATACACCTATATGAAGAACAAGCAAACAAATAAATTATAGGAATCTTAATAAAGTCACCTGATTTCATTAAGTTCAATAACTTTTTTTTGAAATGGTCATTAAGTTCAATAACTTAAGAGATGAGGTGCACAAGCATGATTCTTTTTGGAAAAAAAGGTGACTACTGCAATTTAAAATAGGAATGGAAAAATAAATATTAATAGAATGATCTAGGGAGAGGAAAGAATATGACCCCAGACCTTAGCAATGGAAGTCACATTGATAAAAAGGCTTTGATTGGGAGAACAGGAAAGCTCACAGAAAAGATTCAAGAAATTCCTCAAACATGCTGGGCAACCTACAAGAAAAGGAATTGCCTGCAAAACCATAAGTCAATCAAGTTAACTAAAAAAACTATTACATAACCAATGCCAAAGAATAATAATATAATATACAAGACCAATGTTCATAAGAAGATAAGGAAAGACAGCATCAGCCCGACTAGAGGGTATAGCTGATACAATAAAAATCTCTCATTGATACCTAATAGGGAAAAAAAAGGCATCAATCTATCAACACAGAGATGTCCACATCCGCAAGCTGGTTATTTGTTGAAAGAAAGAGTATCGAGATGTCTACTAGCAGAAACTTTTAACTTGATGAAGTGTCAATCACCAATGTGCTTTATTCATTCAATTATTTTACTATCGCTTGATTATCACTGTAATTAGGTATGAACTTTAGATAAAGCTAACCATTATGGAAAACTGTTTGGTTTTTCAATATTGGGCATGATTAAATTGAGGATTGCACATTTTCACCAGTTACCTACAACTGTTGTACGGTTCCGACCTGAAAATTTAGTTGTTGGAACTAGTTTGGCCTAGGGATGGCATTTTTAACCCGCCCCGCCCCAACCCGGAGTGCCCGCCCCGCCCCGAATCTTAGACGGGGCGGGGACGGGACAAAAAAACATACCCCGAAGCCGGGGCGGGGCGGGGATGGGTCTGCCTCATGCCCCGCCCCGCCCCGCCCCGTTACCCCGCCCCATGCCCCACCCCGTTGACCCGCCCCGTTGCCCCGCCCCATGCCCCGTAACCCACCCCGAAATTAATAATCCTCTAAAAAATATATATTTTTTAGATTTCTTTTATAATAAATAAACATATTTATATGTAAATGTATATATTGATTTTATATTGTTATTAAGGGTTAAGTAGATTGATTGAAGACTTTCTTTAAAGTTAAACATGTAATTGATTGAACCTTAGACATTATAAAAGCATATAATATGATCACATTCCCTCTAATTCAAATTTAATGAAATTAAAGTTGTTAAAAATCTATCTAAGCTTATTTGACTTTAATCATATATAATGTTAAATTGCGACATGATAAATCATATTAAATAAAACGAATATAATAGAATGATAGATAATGCTTTAAGCTTATAATAACATATATGATTAGAGATAGCAAGGTAAATTATAATTGGTATGATTCTAATCATACTAATAACAATATAAATTATACTAATTTGATATAGCATTACAAGATATATCATGCTATATGCTTATAATAACTCATACGATTAGAAATAACAAGGTAAATTATAGTTAGTAACTTAATATGATTCTAATCATACTAACAACACTATACATTATACTAATTTTAATTATATGTGTAATTAACCTCTTTATTAGTGAGTGGAGTTCAATATCAGAAATGAAGTGAAACCATGTATTGATGGAGTTCATGATATTTTAGAGAGATATTGTCTTTTTTATAAAAAAAATGTTTCAAAGCATATATGATATTTTCAAGTTATTGTTATTGGCCTTCCAGGGTTTAGAGAAAATCTTATAAAAATAAATCTCACTTTAAATAGGTAAAATTTTAGGAAAAGGAAAATTTATAATATTAATATTAGATAATTTAAAAAATTTTAAACAATCTAATAGTGCCCCACACTTATAAAATATTTATGCTGGGAGATCTTTTTATTTTATTTTGGGAAAAATGTCATGGTCCCTAGGAAGACTGATGTTTTGAGAGGGGCCTGAGTTTCGGGCAAATGAGTCAGCATGGTTGAGGGTTTTTTTTATTAATATTATTAAAGGCATGGAGACAACATGGATGAATCATTCATGTGCTTTTTACCATATAAAATAAATGAATTTAACTTTTTCTTTGTAGTCAATCCAAAATTTAATTTATTTTGCCTTGAAAGAAAAATTATGAAGTTAAGAAAATTTTTCTTATTTGGGTCTTGATTTAGAATGGAGAAAAAGAATACATGTAGCCAAGACCGTCACAGCTGGGAGCCTGGGACAAGGCTTTGATAATGAGGGTTTTAATATAGTATGTACTTTCAATATAGCTGGGCCCGCTATAGGAGGTTCATGAATTCAGAGCTATACAATAAATAATGATTTAATATTCATATGACGATACTTGAAGTTCATATATAAATTTTATTTTTTTTAAACAAAATTACTAGTATATGTTATTAGAATTTTTTCTACATTTCAAGACTTTTATAAATTTGAATTGCAAATTGTGTAAATTTCCTTTTGATGGGTGCTTATCATGTTTTCATCTTAAACAGGCAGGGCATATTATGATTGCACTCCTAATTCATGTGATAAAGATTTCGAAGCTTTTATTGAGAAACACAAGAAGAAATAATTAGGCCCAATCCCAATTGATGTCCAAAAAAATATTTCAGAATTTCAAAGGATTCTAGAATTTCCAAGCCATGAGTCCAATAGATATCCAAACAAAATGTTTGAACAGCGAAATTATTATTTTTAAAATAAAGTTCCATTCATTTCACAAGACCAAAAGATTTCAAAATCCAAGAGATGGAAACAAGCTCAATGTAGCTTTAAGGTTTCCAATCAGATTCCTTAGTTGTCTACATTTAACATTTTCCTTTTAAATAAATGATAAATAATATATAAGTCATAATATATATAGTAAGTAAGTGAAGTATGTATATGTGTGTAACAATCTTGAATATATTAATATATTTTAAATAAGATAAAACATTACAAGAAATGAAGTTTGGTCTAGTGGTAAGGCAAAGCTTTGGTTGCTCTCCCACCCAAGTTCGAATCCCAAGTCTTGCACATTTAAAATTTTTACAATTGAGGAGCGGGGCGGGGTACCCGCGGGGCATGGCGGGGCGGGGATGGGGAATATAAATTACCCCGAAGGGCGGGGCGGGGCAAGTTCGGGGCGGGGGCGGGGAACCCCAATTCCGTCCCCGATCCGCCCCGTTGCCATCCCTAGTTTGGCCCCCTAAAGAAACAAGAGCCCACCCTGAGGTGCTATTTTCTCAGTTGGAGCCGAGTGTCTTGCTTTTGAGTTTGACTTGGCCCCTCTAAGGTTAGAATTAGGATTGGCAGGCCCAAAGCCCACCCAAGTTGGGGGTTTGGCCACCTAGAATTCAGCTTGGGTTTGGGCTGGCAGAAAACCCAACCCAATCCAACCAAGTTTCGCCACTAATGGCATTAGGAACAGAGCTAGATGCCTTGCATTGCACCTCAAGCATATGCTGGATTACAATGTTCTCAAAATAAAGATTGTTTCCTATATTGTTTGAGTGGCCGAGTCATAAATCGTACACTTCTAAATTTTCTAAAAAATGAAAAAAATAAAATTTTAAAAATAAAATTGGTAGTAGCTATCAAACAATCTTCCACCCATAGTAGCATGAATACAATTAGGGATGTAAACGGGTATCCGATTCTATAGTAATCCGAAGGTTCCAACTCGTAAAAAAGTGTTTGGAACTTGTTTTAGGTTCCGATTCATAAACATGTCTCAGTCCGGAACCCAATATAGGTTCCAATTTATAAATGGGTCTAGCTCTGGATCCATACAGGTTCCAACCCGTGGACCCAAGACCCAAGTCTTTAATGTTTTAAATTGTAGCTTAAAATCAACTTTGGTTGGTCAATTTTATGTTTAACTTTAAAGGTAGTAGAATTGATGCATTAGTATTACAAGTTGAATGATATCGTTATTTTTATTGATATACATTGTTGTGTCGTTCACTACTAGCTCGAGCTTTTGGTGTTTTCGGTTATTAACATGGTATCAGAGCCAACGGTCACGAGTTCAAAGCGCCTGGGAGGCATGTTGCCTCCATCTGTCTGTCTAGTCAGTTCAGTTCCATCTATTGGTTTCGAGTTCGAACGGCCTCCCGTTCGAGGGGGCGGGTATACATTGTTGTGTCGTTCACTACTAGCTAGAGCTTTTGGTGTTTTCGGTTATTAACAATTTTAAGCAAAAATAAATAAGTGAAAAAGAAGTCAAAACTGGTTTTAGAAGTGGATCCCAATCCTCTAGTTGGAACCAAGTCTACAACCAACAAAACAAGTTCTGATTCGACCCAGAACCATCATCTAGAAACAGTTCTGGTCCTGAGTACGGTATGGTTCCAGCACAAAACTAACCCATTTACATCCCTAGATAGCGTGATTCATTTCTAAAAATTGAGATTGTATTGAAAATCATACAAGAGGTTGAATCGGATCAAATTATGCATTGTATTGTTAACTCAATGGATTTTTTAACTCTATTTATAAAAAAGAAAACAAATAAAATTTTCAAGATTATAATAATAACAGTAATAGTAAGAAAAGAGTACTTATAGATCCAATAATAGCAAACTCAAATAAAATGCCAAATAAGACCCAAACGCAGTCATATAGAAAACATCATTGACATATTTTAATATATAATAATATGATTAGGAAAAACTAACCCATTTGCAGTTTTTTGTCTCTTTGAATAAGAAATTAAATTCAAATCACCATCAACACAAAATTCAGATGTGTCGTTTGAAGTTAAAAAAGTGATTCAAGAATAAAATGGAAAAAATCTATTAAAAAAAAGTAGGAAGAAACCTCTGCCTACAATTGAATTCTCCAATATATACATATTCTTAATTTCTCTCAAAAAATTTCCCCAAATCTGAAGAATTCTTATTTTAAGAGGTTTCATTAATCAATACATAACCACTTAAAATCAAAACATCATAAAATCAAAATACAAACTAAAGACAAATACTAAAATGCATTCCCTCCAGATAAAATCATCTACATCACAAGATTTGGTACAACTGTAGGATTCATACCTAAATTTCAAGATTTATCTATAAATGGGAATAGTTGTATTGATTTGATTCTTTTATGCAAGTAAGTTTCATATTGCAAATACTAAGATTTTAACAAGAATGCATGTTAAATAACTGAGTATATTTATGACATCAACTTCGCTAGGAAAAATAAACCAGTTGCAGTGCCTTTTCTTTTGTTATCTGTAAATCCACAAAGTTAAAATCCAAATATTCTACTTCTTCATAAAAAAAAAGGAACTAAAAAATAAGTAGGGTAAAACTATTCCTACAGTCACACGCCCATTTCTTTTGTCTCTAAAACCTCCCCCAAATGTCACAAATTCTTATCGTAAGGGTTTCCTTGTTAGATAATCCATAACAAATAGAAACACCAAAAAATTGAAACAGTGGTGAAAACATAACAAATAGCCATCCGATTATTGCTATTTCCACCTAGATGAATTGCCTGAATTGTGGGATTCAATACAAGTATCGAATTGTGGATTGTGGGATTCGATACAAGTATTGACACCTGAATCCTAAGATTCATTAGTAAATGTGATTCATGGCGGGTATGAACCATGCTTCCCATGATTTGGTAAGAATCATAAGATTAAGTCTTACCAATATGGTATAGGTTGTCATCAGAATGTCTTCAGAATCAAAGTGACTAGTTTGACATAAATCACAAAAGTTAATAAAGATAACTGCTTGTCATACCACAATTCATAGACAAGAATTGAACCAGATTCACCTATACAAAGAAATTGAGATTAAAATGTGTAATATAGTGGCAGTAACTGATTTTAATTACATATCTTACTTGTTGGACTTGCCCGCGCAATGTGTCAAACTGATATGAGGTGCAACAAACATTGGCACTGATTGTCGGACACAAACTTTGTATCTTGGCAGAGAGCAATTCATCAGGCTGGAACCAGATAAGTACACAAATAATAAGATAAACCATAAGTAGAAGTCACAAGATTTATAATAGATCCCGTCTAACGTAAAGTAAAAGAAGAGCAATTCAACCAACAACACACAAGTATACGAGACAAGTATGACAAGTAAAAGACACTTTTGTGCATTCAAGAAAGAGGTGAACATCATATAGGCTTCAAGTCAAGAGTCAAACCTTTCTCTAAATGCAACCCACACAGAAAATTATCTCATTCTGACCATATAACTTTGTTTTTAAAAATATATTTTAAGAGAACAAATATGAGAAAAAGAAGAAAGAGGTAGATCAAGTAAAATATGCAAGTAAATACCTTCACAGAAAGGGTACCATATGGGCAGTTCAAAACTTTGCCATCACTGCGATGTCCACAAATATCATACATTGCACAATATCCTTCTGCGTGCCTTTTCCCAAACAGCATAGAGGTAAACAAAAAATCAGTTCATGAACAGGGAAGCAAATAAACTTTACTGTCAAACTACGATAACATGAAGCAACCAAGAACAGGTGCCAAAATAATAACAATTATTTGTTAGGGTTTTTTAGTGGATTCTTTTCTCTTTACTTCTCCCTTGCACATGTTAGTCATAAAGCTATTCTTTCTTCACTTCTATTTTTTCAGTAGGTACGGTTTTCTTCTTTATATCCAGAGAACTACAGTTCATTAATTGGTTAAAATACTGTATAAATTTCAGTAGGAACAAATTAACTGCTCAATTCAACAGAACGAAAAGGTTTGATGTTTGGTGAACCAAACTACCATATGTCACCGCTTTAGCCATGAATCAACTATTTTCTTGAGGGAGTCAAAAAAAGTTCTTTTTTCTATAGTAAATGAAATAGAAGCTTCCGAAGTTGATCGAGGATAGCATATACACATCATCATCGTCATCAAAGCTAGGGGTGTAAAAAAAAACCGGAAAACCGTCCAACCGAACCAAACCCAACCGCGGTTAATAATCGTATTTCACGGTTCGGTTACGGTTACGGTTAATGAAATCCAAAAACCGCATGGTTCAGTTCGGTTCGGTTACGGTCTTCTGTAATAATTCACGGTTATTAACCGAACCAAACCATATAATACGGTTCGGTTAACCGTATGTGGTTAACCGTACCGTTTACAAAAAAAAAAAAAAAATAACCGTATGCGGTTAACCGTAACGATCAATGGGATTTTTATTCAATTACTCCTTTTGTGTGATTTTACCTTCAATCACTCACATTTATCCCCTTATGTAAGGAAGGCATTCCACGGTTATTAACCGTAACCGAACCGTTTAATACGGTTAACCGCGGTTACGGTTTTCAACGGTTTTTTTGGATACGGTTTCGGTTACGGTTTTAAAAGACAGAAAACCGCGGTTACGGTTCAGTTAGCGGTTTTCCCAAATTGACCGGTTAACCGAACCGTTACACCCCTAATTCAAAGCCTTGTCTTAACTATGTTGGAGGATATCACATAATAATAATAATAATATTATTATTATTATTATTAGTTCAACTTCATGCAAAAAAAATCACAAGATTCAATGCATTAACTATAGAAATAAAGGCGCACACACAATTACAAGATTCAATGCTAGTGCAGTGATGAAATCTATTTTTTTTCCTGAAACTTCTGAAAAAACTGTGAGTTTTAACCTATAAGAGATAATGATCTACAACTTTTGCTTGTTCCTTCAGAATCAAAAGCCTCAAGAAATAAATGCATTATTAGAAGCCTTACATTGATGTATTATCACTCAATGTTCCAAGAAACCTTGAATTGGATATTTGTGCATTCACTAGAGATGTAAGGATTGTTGCCTGCACAGATGAAATGCAACAAATTAGATTGATCTAATGTGTGGGTAGGTAGGGGTGTGTGTGTGTGTAAAGAGAGAGGGATCCCATGCTTTTCTTTTTTTCTTTTTTTTTTTTTTGGGAAAGGTTAGTGTGTATGTATTTCCAAAAGAATGGGTACAGAGTAGAATGAGTTGGCTAAGGAAAGTTCTTCCACATTTGCTACTCACAGCTGAGGAACAAACACAAAAGAACTAACCCCCAACAAAATGAAACTCCCACAAAACGGGGAGAAGTAGCTCACAGGCTGGGAAAGCCATCAAAGAGAGGAAACATTAGGATTCCTTCAAGCAAGAAAGAACTAAAAAACATCCCACGCTGCCCCTAAAAATTTTGTGTTCACTATTGCTGAATCTGCCAGACTCTTATCTAGTAACACAGTGTAGTTAATACATCTTTTATATGGATCAATTGTATTACCCATTAAAAAAAAAAAAAGGATCAATGCACCAATGGGGCCAACTCCACTAAAGTGAGACATGCATAGTTCATAGGGCATTAGGGGGATCAGAATGAATAATGATGACCCCCACATCTCTCCCTCTGTCAATGAGATATATGGAGAGAGAGAGAGAGAGAGAGAGAGAGAATTTTGTTTCCCAATGAGCTGACCACCTATTGCTTATAGGTGACAAGCTGATAGGGTCCAACAAGGTGCATGCCAATCGGGGTAGAAGAGTTGCAAAGGTCTCATCATGGATTACTATTTGGGAAAAAACCAACCACATTACATTATCAAATCCCTTGATGTGGCAGCCCTAAAATTTAACAGTTGCTTTACTTCAACTATGCAGTTTTTGGTGATCCAATCCAACGTCAGGTATGGTTCAGATGAGCAACAGCCAAATAGGGGTGAGTACCAATTTCAGCAAAGGGATGGAAAGTGCAAGTGATGACACACTATCAAGAAATAGCACTGTCAAATAACTGGTCTTAACTACAAAACACCCTTAGCACACTCTGTCTTCTTCAGAATCAATTCAAAATCCTAAACTAAACAAAGATAACAACTTGGTTCACAATGTCAAAGATAACAGCTTGGTTCACAACTCAGCTCCACAAAAACACAGTTTTGTTTTTGACAGAAAACATAATTGAATCACGAGCATTTATAGTTCAATCAAGACAAAACCACCATTCTCTAATCGCATTTTCCTAGCATTCATAACCACAAAGCAACCTCAAACCCAATCATAACCTTCCAATTGCAACTTGAAAATGCCACATAAACAATCTAAAGCCCAAACACTCACACAAAACAAATAACAGTAAATACCCACTACTTCCCCAGGCGACCTACTACAATTCTAACTCAATTCAAAAAGTTCAACCCCAAACACAACTCAACTCATTAAAATCCGTCTTCATACCAAAAAAAAAAAAAAAAAAAACTCATTGAAATCCCTAGCAAGAAAAGAAAGAAACTTGCACCAATCCTCCTAGCAAAACCTAACCCACAAAAACTAACACATCTATCAGTCTCAATCTCTCCCGTCAAAACCTAATCAATGAAAAAACACAAACGAAACAACAAATCTCACAGGTCCCGCCATAAAAACAAGTTACAAGATCAAAAATCCAGAAATCAGAATCAAAATAATACTCTCTCCTCTTTCATTCCAAATCAAGAATCTCCAAACCCTAATCCAAAGCTCAAATCCATCACTGTCGAAACAAAAACGATAGAGAGAGACGTTTAGATGGAAATCTGAATCGGAACTGGATCAAAAATCGTTTTTTTTTTCTTGCCTGTAAAAGACAGATTAGGATCGCCATCGCGAAACTCGAATGAAACTTCAACATTCTTCTTCTTCTTCTTCTTCTTTCTCTCGCTTCCCGTCTCTTCTTCTTCTCGAAGAGCCTCTTGCTAACTTCAACAACCGAGAGAGAAAGACGGAATAAATAGAAACGGCCACCGAAAAGTAGATGAGTCAAAAACTTATATGAGCTTACCCAACTTTTTCTGGACTTAGACGGAACTGCCCCTGGATGTAGTTACTATAGAGCGGAGATTCAAGGGTATTTTTGTCTTTTTAGATTGTTGGCTTGGAGGGTTGGAAAAGGATAAAGATTTTAGTTTTTAAGTGCTGATGATACCTGTACACTACAAAAGAAAACCTTTTCACATACTGTATATTTTTGAAAAAAAATTTAAAGTAAAAAAATTTCTAAACTGCCCCTATCCCTCTCCTTCCCTCTCTCTCTTCCTCCCCTTATTTTGGCAACCGCCACCCTACGCCCACCCATCTCCCTCTTTCCCTCTCCTGCCCGACAGCCCCCACCCCCACCCCCATAGCCCTACCACCATCCTTTCAATGTTGCCAAAGTGGAGGGAGAGAAAGGGAAGGAAGAGGGAGAGAAACAGGAGGGGAGCGAAGGAGAGAGAGGGGGAGACTAGGCAGTGGAAGGGGAGAGGGCTTAGGGCAGGCGGAGAGAGGGAGAAAGAGGGAGAGAAACAGGAGGGGAGCGAAGGAGGGAGAGGGGGAGACTAGGCAGTGGAAGGGGAGAGGGCTTATGGCAGGCGGAGAGAGGGAGAAAGAGGGAGAGGGCGGGCAAGGGCTGCGAGCGAGAGAGAGAGGGAGAAGCAAAGGGAGTAGGGATTTCGAGTGGGGGCCGACCGCGAGCAAGGGGAGAGAGGGAGAGGCGAGCGGGGGCTGCCGTGGCGGGGGAGAGGAAGAAGGAGAACGAGAGATACGCCGAGGTGGACAGAGGGCGGAGTCGGCCGGAGCATAGAGATGGAGAGAGAGGGAAGGAGAGGGATAAGGGTAATTTAGGAATTTTTTTATTTTTAATTTTTTTAAAGAAATGCAGTGTGTGGAAAAGCTTTTTGTAGTGTGTGGGTAGCAGCACTCTCTTTTTTTTTTTTCTTTTTTCTTTTTTTTTTTTCATCTTCTTCATCGGCTTACATTGTTGGATTGAATTTTAAAATTTGAAGAGATTTTGGATAATAGTGGGTTGTAGAGATTGTGGTGAGTCCCACTTGTTGTAAAAGATGCTTGGATCTTGCTATTAAAATGAGTTTATTAGAGTGTGTGTTTGTAGCTGCCTCTGAGTTAAAAAATAGTGATTTGGAGTGTTGCCAGATGATGTGAACTTGCTGTTTTTGATCGTTTAATTTTAGGGAGGTTACAGCTTGGAGTGAGAGGAACGGGTCACACACTCACACGCATCCCCCCAAACAGGAGAAAGTGTCCATGTTGAGGTTTAAAAAGGTGAACTCTCTGTGTGTGTGAAATGTGAATGAAGTGGTACTGGTGGAGGGTGTTGTCAAGTTTTATTCCATTTAAAAGGGTTTGTTCCAATTAAAGATTGAGGATTGAGTGTGTAAAAATACACTAATGAAATGGCAAAAAAAAAAGACACTTGGGTAGTGTTTGGTTTGCTGGAATAGTTGTAGGCAGAAATGGAATGGAGACCGGAATGACAATGGAATGGAAAGAGGCAGGAATAGTCAATTCCATTCCAGCGTTTGGTACGCTGAGGATTCAACCCAGTAATGGAATTCTGATTCCTATTCCTGCGTTTGGTACGCTGAAATGCTGCCTGGAATGGAATCAAATTTACATAAGATTGACCAAAATACCCTTGTTAGATTCTACTATCACATTTGCATTGTTTGTGCTGGATGATTTGGGGGTGGGTCCCATAAAGGTGTAGTGAAAAAGTTTGTAATTTCTCATAATAATATATTATTATATTATATTATACTATTTGGGGGTGGGCCCCACAATGTGTAGTGAAAAAGTTTGCATTATAATATTTTAGGGTGGGCCCCACAAAGGTGTAGTGAAAAAATTTGTAATTTCTCAAAATAATATATTCTTATATTATATTATAATATTTGGGGGTGGGCCCCACAATGGTTGGTTGAAAAAACCGTGCAACATAGCCTCTTTTATAATAGTAGATAGATAGATATAATATTTTGGGTGGGCCCCACAATGGTTGGGTGAAAAAGATATTATATTATTATTATTATGATATAATAATATATTATTATATTTTATTATAATATTTTGGGTGGGCCCTGGGTGAAAAAGATATTATATTATTATTATGATATAATAATATATTATTATATTTTATTATAATATTTTGGGTGGGCCCACAATGGTTGGGTGAAAAAGATATTATATTATTATTATTATGATATAATAATAATATTACAAGCGAAGGTATTTTGGTCTCAACAAAAAGTTAGAAAGGAATGGAATGGTGATTACTTCCGTTCTTGGATGGAATGGTGCTTCCCTCACATAAAGGAATGGGATTCCGGAGGTAATGGCTATTCCGCTCCTTTTTAGCGAACCAAACGCTGGAATGGTCATTCCGTTGGAATGACTATTCCATTCCGACCTCCATTCGCGCGAACCAAACGCTACCTTGCTTTTATACATTATTGATCATATCTTGATCTTAGGATGGGGCAAACTAGTATGAAGTGAAGTTTGAGATATTGTCATTCAAGAAAATGGCAAATGGCAATCATCTTGATGATTTAGCATTTCAATTGGCATAACTAGTGTGGATTTCAAGATCACTGCACTTCAAATGCCTAAAATTTTTCTATGGGCAATTTTGAGAATTTACATTTCTACACTTTTTTATTGATTATTTTACTGTTTTTGAGTTATCCAAGCGGGTTGAAATAAGGTTCAATTTACTTCACCGTAACCATATAATTACATTTTTCACTTCGCTAAAAGGTCAACTTCATTTTCAAACCACCATTAACTACTCTTCACCATGCTTAGACCTCATTCTGTATCTCTATTTTTATTCTAATAGAGTCGTCAAAATAAAGAGGCTAAAGCTTTTATTTTCACAGCCCATAGATGGGGCCTTTTATTTTAAAAGGATTTACCTCTACTTCTTTAAAGCAAGAAGAGGGTAGAATCGTAAATACAAATTGTAGTTGAAAATAGAGATGCCAAGCATAAGCTAATAAATGTACCAAATAGCCAACATCAAGAGGTAGTTAAGTTGGCTTATGACCACGGTTTGCACCCGGCGGTTGAGGATTCAAAATTGCACTATGACATTGGGGCCACAGGAGAATACAATGGGAGAGCGAGTGTTTTGAGCGGCTCGAATTACCACAAGGTGAGCTGATAGAGTTATAATCTTCCAGCGAAAAGGCCACGTAGGGAGAAAGAAATTATGGATATATTTTGATCATTTTGCTCCTCCATAATTTTTTCTTTTGTCTTGTTTGCCACTCAACAATATTTTTTCCCTCCTATTAAAAAATTAAAGTTTTAAAACACATAAGGGGATTTTCATCTTTTACTTACATCAAATCACCAATAAGGTACACAATGTGGTGTGATTTTTTTCCTTTTTTTCTTTTTTTTTTTTCTTAAGCTTCGAATCCTAATCCTCTCAAATCTAAAAATTAATAATCACCACATCTCGTTTGATTTATTATCAAATTTTGAATTCTTAATATTTTAATTCAAAATCTGAATTAAATTAGATCTAATTAAATTCTAAAGTAAAAAAATTCATGTGGCCATAAATAGAGATGCTTAAAAGTTCTTTATACTAATTACATGTCAAAGGTTTCACTAAGGTCAACAGTTTTATTAAAGTTTTAGACGGATTTGAGCTCTAGACAGTGAGCAAACGATGAAGTGTTTTTTTTTTTTTTTTTTTTATAAATGTCAACCCCATATTATGATTAAGAAAATTATTTAATTTGATTTTTTAATTATAATCACGTGCTCATGAGTAGAAATGCTAAAATTATGCAATTTACAATTATTTTCTAGTCTTTTGTATCCATTATTGAATGTTGTTATATATAAAGATCAATATAAATTCATCTTTTCTTAACATTTTCGGGCTATATTGTAATGGCTCGTCGATAACTTTATGGGCCCATTATAATACAGTAATATTTTTGGAGTATAATGTAATAATTATTTTAGTTATTTCTCATGTTCCTCTCTAGGAGAAACTTTTACCCCTTCTTCTTGGCTCCATCAATACAGTGGAATAGTTTCATCTGTGGGGATATCATTGGGGAAACAATGTGTTTGGAATTTGTAAAGTTGGCCACAGCCAGCTGATTTGCTAAGTAAGGAATCCACTCAAATTGAAAGCAGTGCCCTTATCTGTGCTTGTGAAATGGACGTGATGAGTGGTTGAGTGGCTAAGCAGCAACAATTCACTTATGGCAGAGACAGTTAGTGCTGCCAAGCTTTTTTTGACTTGATTTTATCCGAGCCACGTTTACATTGGTGGCAAAGATTTTCCCAGGTACAAGGCTGGGCTCATAACACGTGTATAAGTGTTCTTTTTTTTTTTTTTTTTTTTTTTTTTTTACTGACGGAGGGTTTTCAATCCAGAGAAAAGCCGGATAAACTCCCCTATAGCCCTAATTTGGTAGTGCAGTTTCAAACTTATAAGTTCTGTGTCCAAACCGTGGTTCTAGGCCAACTGAGCTAACCCATGAGATTAAGTGAATAGGTTTCTAGTTAAGTTGAATGTAATGTTGTTCCGATTCCAAACACACAAGAGTCCATCCATTTTCATTTTTAATTTCCTAAACAACAGACATAAATGGAAGAGGAATTCCACAAACAGAAAAGAAGAGCTCATGCAAATTGTTGAAGTCAACATCCACCCTCTCTCCTGAACAGTAAAATCATTGTTGTGTCGTTTCTTATCACCAATTAATTTTGGGATAAACGGTAACTCAATGGGGTATAAGATCCAAGCCTCGTAGATCGGGTGTTTAAGTTACAGAACATGTATGTAAAATTTATATATAAAACGACCCTTAAAATGAATTATTTAGAAGTCTCATCTCATGTAAAGATGAAGGTGTTTTAGGACAATTTTTTTTCTATGTTAGAGATTTAAATGCACACACTCTACTCATATATTTAAGTCCTTAACGAGGTAAGTTATAAGAGGGACACTAAATTAGGTATGATTTGGTTCAAGAAAACCCCTACGCCCGCTCTGCACCCATTCTTTCGTAGGTGTGAATAGGGAATTCATTTCTTTGCAGCCGCGAATTCCCTTTCGTCATCCGTCCCACTCCTTTCTCCACTGACGAATCCTGATTTCCTCAGTGAACTAGAAGTCAAAAAAGTGCAATTTTATAATAAAGAGATGAGTCATGTGAACCGTATAGCATTGAAAGTGGGGACACGTAGAAAATTCTAGGAGATTCTAGATATAGGCCCCACACTCACTACACAGGTTGGGATTACATCATCCTTACATTTATATCACGGCAAATAGCACTCATCAATATCTAGCCTTGATTCAGCTTTGTTTTTTTTTTTTTTTTTTTTGCTAAGTTGGGCTATTAATTTGAAAATATAGGAATTGAACCGGGCATGTACGATATTAATATGCCAACACCATTTAATCACGAGTATGTTGACAATCTTCGCTGAGATTTAGTCATGAGAAATCTGCATCATTGAAGTCATTAAACTTTTTGTGGGATTTAAATATCCAGCCATCACCTTAGGATATGAAAATTCCAGGAAAGTGAGGCTCTCACATCTTTTTCTTACTCTACCCTTCCTTTTCTACTCACCTAAACTTTGAAAATGTAAATCAGCCTGTTCAAAATTACCGTAGTCCCTTTCTCTGATGGAGATCTTATAGCTTGCTATTTCTGTCATTAGTAGTTATTCCATGATGGCCAGACAGCTTCAACAGTCATGACCTGCTCTATCACATTCTACTAGCATGGCACAAGCACCAAGTTGCAGTCCTCTGGATGAGAGGATTTGACCCAGTAGCAGCTTATGATCAGGTTGTGCAGTCAATGAGCAATAAGAATTATGATTCGATGGTGATCATTTATCCAAAAACAAGGAGGCCCACTACCCGCTTTAAAGCTATGAATCATCCACTTTGTCAGTAAATATACAACACCCCAGTACATCTATGATCCTCAAAACACTGAATGAGCTTTTTTAAGTTGAACTGAAAGGGAATGATAGAGTGATACATCAATAAACTCTAGAATGTTTTTATTCCATAGTACTAGTATATACTCCACCCCTGCAAATCTACAGTTGTTCAGTTCGAGCATTCCATATGGCTAGAATGGGGCCCAGCTTGTGTCTTATTTTGATCTAATAGCAGTAAGCCTGTGATTGGGTTCATGCCATAATATGTAGTACTTGGATAATGTGACAATGTACCCTACCTACAAGAGCCAGTTCCTACATATGCTTTAACCTTGAGAGGTACACAGTAAAAAGGAGTAGAACTCCACTCTAGAGCCCACCCATTGAAATCCATACCGGTCAAAACAAACTCCGTCTAGGCATATGGGTATTCTTAAAACTTATGCCAATCCAAATTTTATCCTCCGTTGGATTGACCATTTGATGAAAAATGAGGTAATTAATGAATATGCATAAAATTGCATTAATTATGCTTTTCATCAAACAACCAATCAAAAGGTGGAATAAACTTTGATTGATGAAAAATCTTAGCATACCCTATATAACTGGAGGGCGTTTATTTTGAACCGTTCAAACTTTTAATAGACGGGCCAACTGTTTCTGCCCCCACCCCGCCCCCTCTACAAAACTCCTGGCTCTGCCCATACCTATGAGGACCCGGATTCCACTACACAAATTCTCCAACACAGCCAAAAAAAGAAACAGGAAAAATCCCAAACTGTTGCCCGTTGCAAGTGGAGCCAATGATGAGAGAATTTCTGAGATGGGGGGCCATCAGCTTTCAGAGTTAGGTGTTTCAGGAAGAAATCAAGAGACAGGTGTGTAACAACCCACCCACGGCTTTGACCATGCGAAGTGATCATTGCAGTTCATCACTGGCATGATGCTCCTCGTGCCACGCCTCGAGATCATACGCATGAAATTCCCCTCCATCCACATAAATTATGCCCTTCTCCTTCCCTTTCCATCATGCTCAAAGCCTCTTTTAGCGCCGATCTCAGGACACTGCTCATGCTGCTCTTTTTTCATACACATGTGTACATGTAGATAAACTTTGTATATAGAAATTAGAAACTATACGTATGGACTATGGAGAGGTTAGTTAATTCACTAGCCTGTGATGCAGTAGACTTTTACGTGTAGGGCAATCATTTCTAAGGCTGGGGCAATCTCATCTAGTTAATGATAACACTTGTTTAGCTTTTTGATGGCTTTGGATCGGCCGCCTGATGCCTTTATTGGTTTGTTATAATATGGGATCTAATTCTAGGCTGAAAGCCTATAACGTGCTGCTTTGGCAACAAACAACTTTGTTGTCAATTATTATATGAATAGGATGAAGTGAAAATATTCATTCACCTTCTGCGAGTTCTCTGCACTTGGGTTCCTGGGGCTCGTCAAAAGGACGAACCCCTTAAACAATTAGAAATTAGAAAAGGCATGTAGGCTAGCCCATGGGCGGCACGGCCCAATCCATCTAAAGCATGACCACGAGCGGGCACGGCTGGATTGGCCTCAAAGCAGGGCACGGCCACGTTTGCATCCCTATCCATATAGAACTATTCATTTCTCTTTTATCGGGTGTTTGGCATTCATCCAAGTGAGACTTAAGGCTGTGAATAGCACTCAACTGTCCCTAAATAAAAACTCATATTCGAATATGTCAAATCCCATTAACTTCAAGCTCTCTATCACAACATTAGTAGTTTTAAGTCTCTATCGTCTCCCAACTTCCACAGTTGGTATTTTAAAATTAGAATGGACTGGTGGGTCCAAATAGGTCTTTATATAAAGTCATTCCTTGCAGGCTTTAAAGTATTTTAAGTTTTAAGTACGGGTTTAGATGGGCGGTTCGGATCGATTTAAAGGGGAAATCATCAATCAAACCAAACTCATCGTTTTTTCATTTTCTCAAACCGAACCGAGCCGCCCATTTGCTTAAACCGAACAAAACCACGAGCGGGCACGACTGGATTAGCCTCAAAGCAGGTCACGGCCCGGTTTGCAACCCTATCTTTATAGAACTATTCATTTCTCTTTTATCGGTAAGCAACTAGCTATTTAAAATAGGAGATTTGAATTAGAATAAAAAAACAAAAATAATTCAATGAAATTCCTTTTGAGGTGCTTATGATGCCAAGCTAGTTTACTTATGCCCTTCTTCATTTTCAATAGAGATGTGCATCTTTGAATAAATTGAAGCTATTCACACTCGCCTACTTTCCACGAATCGACATTACTTTTATATTGACATCAACATTTGGTTAAATCTAAGCCCTTTACATCGACTTATATATTATGAGTTGACATTATTTTCAATTTGACACCGACCCCACTATTATTTGTTATTGGATTCAACCAAAAAAAAAAAAAAAACTTCAACTATTGGATTCAACCAAAAAAAAAAAAAAACTTCAACTCTAAGCTGCCTTTGGATTGAATCACAAGATTAAGAGGGTCTCATTGATCAAGGAAAAAAGTAGAAAAGTATTAAGCGTCATTGGAGTCTTAGGGCTTGTATGTGTAACACCAAGGGAGTTGGATTTTGAAATTCTCTCTAGTTAAGAACAAATTGGTTGAAAAATGGGTTTTCCGCAGAAGAATAAGTTGCATCAAATGGATGAGAAGAAATAGGCGCAAAAGACCAAATCTCAAGACATTTTTTTTTTTTTTGTACATTCGCTGAAAACCAATTCCGTAAACTTTCTCCTCTCTTACGGGGAAAAAAAATATAAACTCTAAAAAAAAGAAAAAAAGCTTTTCCGTGAAATCGCATAAAAATCACTACTGCAGGCAAACATGTCCGGAAGCAAATACAAAGGAGCAAACGCATTTGCCATACAGGCGGCTGCCCGTTTTGCAGCATTTGGTAGCTTGTTAAATGCATTGAACAGACAGATCAAAACTGGCCAACAACATTTCAAAACAATCATTCTACTTGGACAAACTTTTTGGCCAGAATTTGGGACAAACTCCCATGTGGCACAATCCTAGAGGTGAACAATGCATTCAACTTTTGAGAGAGAGGAAAAAAACACCTCTAGGAATGTGCCACATGGTACTTTGTCTCAAATTATGAACAAAAAGTTTATCCATGTAACATGATTGACAACATTTTCTCCTAGTCGTCGTTCATTGATTGTATGATTAAGATCACTGATCAACTGCACCAATAAAAGGAACACAGCCACAGCCACAGGCGCATTCATGCATGACGACTACGCAGCACCTACTTACATGGTTTAAAATTCGTGTCGAGACTTCGACATAAATTCAGGTTGTTGGAACGCCTACATCAATGAGTCTTGCCATCTCGGTTGAAACATTAAATTTGGGTTGTTGGTTCTATAAACACATCCAATTACTGAGACCATGTTTGTGAATAACTCCCTTTTTTTTTCCAAAATATTATTAGATTCTAAAAAGATATTGAAGATGTTAATTTGTATTGCTCAATAGAAATTAGTATGTCTTGCTTAATCCGTCCCCTGGATTGTCCAAGTTGTATTGTACACCTTTAATCTGATTGCATAGTAATTTCTCTCGTCTTTTCCATGGACGTAGGCCAAAAGCCGAACCACGTAAATCCCTCTGTGTTTTTTTTGTGCGTGATTGATCTCTTCTCGTAAGCCCTAAATCACAATAGAAAATTCATTTACTGTAGTTCTTTTTTCTAGATGGCATTTGCTAGACCTACAAAAACTCACAACAGGCAAATGATTTGAGGTTGGTTTCGAACACAAAATATGGGGGGCAAACCCACGTCTTATGCCTCTCCACTAACTAGCAGGTGAGTACTCTAGTTTTAGTTTTTAGTGATTGGTGCGGCACAATATTTCTCACAAAATAAAAAAAAGTTATGTAGTATTACCGAAATTGAAAACCACCTCTCTAACACTTTAATCCAAATCAGATCTCTAAAATTTCACAAAAAAATTGTAAGGTACCTTGAAGACTCAAATCTACAAAAACTG
The DNA here is from genome assembly GCA_028538565.1 of Umbellularia californica. NCBI lineage: Eukaryota > Viridiplantae > Streptophyta > Magnoliopsida > Laurales > Lauraceae > Umbellularia > Umbellularia californica. The sequence continues at coordinate 15,151,402 of JAPQWN010000008.1, read as the reverse complement.
TTGACATTCAACAAATTAAAATTGCCTGGTTCAAAAAATTAATTAATTTTGTTCGTGAACAAACCCCTATGCAAACATGTGCATAGATAGCACATACATAGAAACTTGTGGTTATTCTTTTGAAATATAAGTTGCACATAATACCATAAAAGAAACATAAGAAGATAGCTCACAAAATGGCTGCCATGACAACTATGGGGAAGAAAGTCACTCAAACATGTGTGTCATTAAGGAATCTATGGCAGTTGGAGATTGCCTCAATAATTCCCTATCCCGATGGTGCTGATAGTTGTATTTATTAGACAAATTGGCAAGTGATAGAGAATCCATCCTATACATCTCATGCCATCATATCATATCTCCATCACCGCGTATACAGGCCATGACATCTCCACCGTTCATTCAGTTATCTGCCTTTTCTTATGCTGACCGGGCCGGGAATCCTTATGATCGAGGATCCACTGGTCACTATATTGTGTTTATCTTGGAGGAAGCACTATTTCTTAGACTGTCAAGAAACAACCAATGGTAGCATGCTCATCCACAAAAGTTGAATATCGTTCTTCGTCGCAACCGCTAAGCTATTCTCAGAGATCTTAGAATTTTTCTGCATGATCCACCTATAATTTGATGTGATATTATTAGCTGTCTTCGTCTTGTAGTTAATGTAATCTTACATGTTCGCACCAAACACATTGACATCAATTATGAATTTATCTGTAAGAAGGTCGATCCATAAGATCTTTTTTGAGTTAAATATGTTGCATCCGAGGATTGATTTGCTGACATCTTGGCTGAGAGGCCTGTGCCTCATTCATAAGGTTGAAGTTCAAGCTCAACGCCGTGCCACTACCGTTGGACTTAGTGGGAATACTAGACAAATTGACAATTGATGGACAGTCCACCATGTACATCTCGAGTCATCTCATCCCACATCTCCATCAACCTGTATACAGATCGTGTCCTTCAACCAGTCCATAAATAGTGGATTGAAGAGACATTGACAGGTAGCCCATGCTATTCACTCCTTTTTCCATGAATAGTGTTCGCGGAGAGGTTTTCTTTCCCTGATTGTATCAATAGCTGTAGTGAAAAGATTGTGACTTTATCCTGCATTTAAAAATCATGCGCACTATATTGACAAGTCAAATCGTTCTCCTCCTCATTGGCAAGAGAGGAAAGAGTTTGGTAAAAATATTATTTTCTACATGATTTTAGTCATATATATATATATTCTTGTTATAGATATATACTTTGTAAAAATCCTTACGGGGACGGCAATGCTAAATCATTACATTTTGAAAAATAGCAACGTTCTCTTAAGCTCAATCTTAGGTTAAAACTTGGTAAGATCATGCTTGTGGGGCCATTTTTTATATATCTAAATGGATCAAACACATGACCTCCCTAAATTGCATATGTCTATTAGCTTTCGGTCAGATTTGAATTTACTAGACCGTTGGGTTGACTATGTATCAATTCGAATGGTCAATCCCAGGGAGATGATATCAGCTTTTCTAGGATAATTCAATCATCACATATATTGAAGGACTTTAGCAGACACTCCCTTGGTATAAAATCACCATGGCTTGATTAGGGAAAATGACTCTAATTTATAGAAAGGAAATACAAAAGAAATCTTAATTTCAAACATAAGCCTTATCTCTAAGGATAAGAAATCATAATTGTTCTATGATCTCTGTTCCCAACTATTCCTACCATGAGTAACTTTTAGCGGTTTTTTTTTTTTTCCACTACTAAAATTCATTTTTATCTAACACTGTCACAAGAACTTAGGCAGGCATGAGGAGGCAAAACCTAAACAAATAACGTTTGTATATTTTGAATTCTTGTTTTTGTTACATCTGTATAGTATCATATATATATTACAATGGATAAGGTTCTGTTACAAGTGGATAAATGGGATCTGTTGAGAAAAGATTACAATGGATCAGGTTCTGTTACAAGAGGATAAATGGGATCTGTTGAGCAAAGTTAGGAAACGGCCCTTGAGACTTGGTGTGATATTGGAGACTGGGTCTTGGTGTTTCCTGTGTGGGCTTGAGTCAACAAAACCAACACTTTTTGAGGTGGAAAAGATTTCCACTGCTAAAACTGTCTTTTAACGGCAGAAAAAGGAGGTTTTTGCAAATACCTCCTAGGATTTCTATCATTTATAAATAGATCCCTATGGTTTTAGTATTTATAAATAAACCCCTATATTTACATTTTAATACCTTTCGTATTTTTAAAATTAGTAGCCTTCCAACCACTAAAAGTTTTTAGAGTGAAATGACACTTTTGCCCATATCTTTATTCTTACGTGCATAAAATCAAAAGCTTGGACTTATTTTCTTCTAAAGATTGTAACATTAATAATTACATTAATTGAGTGGGAGAGAATAACTATTTGTAAATCTATTTCTTATCAATACAAGATCTATTTCATTAATTCTAAATAGATCATAATGATAATCAATGCATGTACTTATAGTTAATTATAATTGATCTAATCCATGCATGACCCACCGCTAGATTGATGAAAGTTTCAAAATATATGATTAGATTTCATGTGCATTAAAGAGTTATTGAGAGAGACCGTTAAGACTTGGGATAAATAATGAGATTTTTGTAAATATTAATATACTTATTTTTGTTTAATGCATGTTAGGGCAAACGTGTTATTTTTATAAAACTTCGACACAAATCTTATAGTGGTTACCCATTCTCAATAGAAACAGATTTTGGGACATGAAAGGTAATAAAATGAAAAGGTAGGGGCCTATTTACAAATACTGAAGCCACAAGGGACCTATTTATAAGTCATAGAAACTTCAAGGGATATATATATATCTAAAACTAAAAAAAATGCGGCTAAAAGCAAATTTCCCCCGCTAGAACCCACAAATTTTTTTTTTTTTTGAAGCGACATGCATGTGCATCTATGAAATAGGAAAAGTCTCAATTTTGCAGACTAGAACATTCTTCCAGCCATTAAAATTAAAGACTAAAGATCATTTTTTGTAGCCATTACAGTTTTGGGATCTTCATATTTGAGGAGGCACAAGGGAAGTGGTTTGGAGTCGTGACCCACTCAAGACTATTCATGGTTTAACAATGCCTAAAAATATGTTTATGTATGGTCATTTTCAAGATCGGTCTCAGCCTCTTCCTAGTTTAGAAACAATCCCACATGCGAGGTCTACCTGAAACAACTAAGGAGGGCATAAGGGTTTGCAAGGACCACCTCAGAGAAAACGAAAAAAAAAAAAAAACCATCCCCTTATAAGATACAAAGTTTTGTAGGCCTCAAAGTTGTTCAATTCTCAGTTGTTTGATTTTGAAACGGAAAAAAAAGGGTGACCCCCAAAATTTGAATATGAAATTTTGGTGATGACAATATACAAAGACCTAACACATACAAATGATTAGGTGTTGGTTCGTTAGCATAAGGCATGTGCTTGCTTCCTACATTGCATCGTGTGTGACACCCCGCACTTGCGTGCAAAGAAAAAAAGGCTTATATTGATCATAAAATGAGAATTGTACCATCCCTATAAGATAATCTATATCTATAATGAGGTAAAAACAACAGCATATAAGACATACCCCCATCTATATTTAGAGATGAGAAAATGGATGGCAGCAGACTAGTGCTCAATGTCAATGGTGTTGCTAGCTACTTTCAGCAGATGAAGATAAAAAAAAACCAGAATTTAAGGACATCTCTTCATAATTTTTGGAGACTTGAACATGGATGCAGCATACGAGACAATGGTGCTGACCCTACTTTTAGCGTGCAGTTACAGTAATTCCAACCAATCTACATGCATGTTATTCAAACCAAAAGACACTTTGTTGTCTATTTAAAAATAGGTACTCATGTGTAATCCATCACCCTCTCAAACACATTAGCATCTCCTTACAACTCTCTGTAATTATCCTACCCACTGGGGTGCATGGGACCCACATGACGTCACCTGTTTTGTTTATTTGCCACTGGGTCACAATCACGTGTCACTGCACTAAATGAATATTAAGGAAGAGGGTATTCAATTTCTGTTGTGGGACATTCCCATTTTGACTTTTGACCAACATTTTCTATTTGAAAAGAAGGCTCTCATCTCCAATAGATGATAGATGGTAATCTGGGCCGTTCATATGGGTGGCCCGGAGTTAGATTTTATGTGGCAGAAAAATCATTTTGATTAGGACTTTCTTGGCTGCTTGATGGAGCCATGTTGGTGTGTGTGGTCAATAGAAAAATGCAGACAATGGCCCACATTGATTGAACAGCGGAAAGTTGCAGTCAGATTGAATGAATGGATGATTAATGAGTATTATTTGGTCTAAAGCCATGTGTTGGGATGGATGACAGTAGACAAATGACATTTTTTTTGAAGGCAGACAAGCATATTCCAATTGAGAAGAAATGGGTCCGGCATGTATGGAGGAATGAATGCTGCATCATAGCATCCTGACTTATGATGAAGATGATAGTAATAAATAGTTGATAAAGAAACAGAGCAACGGTCCACATGAGAGGAGGGACTGGATGGTTTTACTTTCATTGTCTAGTGAGAGCCACATTGGAAAGGAAGTGGTGTGAATCTCTCCCTCCCTCTCTCTCTCTCTCTCTCTTGTGTGTTGTGTGTGAGAGGGTTTCTTCTCTTGGTGGCAACCAAATCATTCAAATTAAAGGCAGATTGATTTTTTGATGAGGATAAAAATGATGGTATTTTTTTTTTTTTTTATACATTTAAAACTCACACACTCTACTCACACTCCGTGCCCGTAACCAGCTTAAGTAACTGAGTGACAATAATGGTCATTCGACATAGAAAAAACTAAGTATTAGATGGAAAATTTGTTCATAAATGTCTAGGCTGCTGATTGTTTGCCAATCCATTGGCAGCTCTTTCCTCCTTATAAACAACTAGGGATCAATCCCTAACTGTAGCACGGGTGGTGTGAGACTTGAAAAGGGTGTATTTGTGCATGTAAGCATATTCATAAGAGAAAAAAGCAGTCCACTTGCAAGCAGGCCTATCATAAGTAAAGAGAGATATGGAAACTTCTATTGATGAGAAGAAAAAATAGAAGTACTCATTTACATATGTAAATTATGCACAATCATAACATTTACCACAATATATTTGTTTGCACACATTTATGTGGTTATGTCTCGCATCTGTAAATAAGGTGTATAAATGGTATGTAAATGAGATCATTTCTAGCGAAATCACTTACATACTTGAGGAGGTAATGACTGGTATGTAAATGAGTTCTCTTCTTTGGGCCCCAATTTAGTAATCCAATCTGCTTACCTTCTTTATTAGTCAAATAAATCTTTAGGCATTTAGGTGTATATGTTACATCTTCACAGAATAAGGGTAATTTGTGAAAAATTAAGACCCAAAAAAAAAAAAAAAAAACCCTCCTTCTAATGAACAAGGAAAACAGTTTTAAGGTAAGAGAACATATCTTAATCATGAAATTTATTGATCCAGAGAATTCATATGATCAATGCTAAGGAAGGTAATTTGCAAACACTGAAGAAAAAACACACCCATAATGGGGGTTTATTGACATGTACAATATATGTCTAAGGGGACAATTATAATGGTGAGAATGGTCACAGTGTTTCATCCGAGATTCCGAGTTCACTGTTAGAGTTGATTTGCATTCAGAGGATGGTTATTTGTTTTGATCATGGACAACTTAAAAAAGATATCCAAGATGGATTTCCATTGTTTATATTGTTTGTTGATGATGTGGTATACATTAGTGAAACAAGAAAGTGGGTAATTGATAGGCTAAGACTTCTTCCTTTTGAAGGAAATTGAATCAAGGGAAAATGGGAAATGAATTCTCAATCACCACCCTAGCAATTCAAATGAAACTAACCCTCTGTTTGGGAAGGGGGGAAAGAGGGGGGAAGGAAAAAAAGGAGGGGAAAGTGGGGGGGAAATCTTTTTGGGGGGTGTTTGGGAAGGGGAGGAGGAAAAGGAGGGGGAAAATGAGGGAGGGGAAGGAAAATGAGGGAAAAAGTCCTTTTTGCCCTTTTTGTCCTTTGTTGTCCTTTAGAAACTTTTATAAAAGTAAGAGCAAAATGGTAATTTTTCATGTACTTCACAAACAAACAAAACCCTACTTTTTCACTGTTCTTCCCCCTACCTTTTTACTTCCCAAACAAGAGGAGGTAAAATTAATTTTCCCTCCCCTCCCCTTCATTTTCCTTCCCCTCAAATTTTCCCTCCCCTCCCCTCCCCTCCCCCCTTCCCAAACACAGCATAAAGGTCCCATCTACATTACTACCTTATATTCTTCACATCTAACCTCATAATAGGCTAAAACTTCTCCCTTTTAAAGGATATTGAATCAAGGAAATGTGAGAAATGAATATCCAACCACGATCCTAGTAATTCAGATCGTATGAATGTTAAGGTCCCATTTACACCTTTAACTTAAATCCTTTTAACTTGACTTCATATCCTTCACGGCTTCACCCCTCACCTCTATAATAATCCTTTGGTGGAGGTCATTTGAATATGAGTTCCTATGTAATCTAATGTAAATAAATAGGTCGTTGAAGAAAGGTGATTTAGTCAAATGAGTTAAAAAATTTGTAGTGCTAAGACAAATTAAAACATTTGGAGCGAGATTTTATCAAATGAGTTAAAAAAAGTAGTCCTAATACAAAATATTTGGAGAGCAAGTTTAATGAATAATTAACCAGAATTTTACCTAAAAAAGGACCCTACATGGCCACTAACCAGAAGAGGTACCAATAGTATATATGACACGGAAGTGATCCCAGGGGACCACTTCCGTTTTTTTTATTAATGCTTGAAACATGCAACGACGTCGTCACACATTCAACCCATAAAACTCCCCTGAAACCCCACTTCCCCATTTTCCCCTTCTTACTCGGTCGTTTTCTCCTTTCCCCTGACTGTTTCGTCTCCTCCTTCTTCAAAAGACAGTTAAGGTGGTCCCAAAAGGTCATTTTTCAACCTATTGGATTGTAGCATCAAGCTTCCCAGCGGTTTAAACTCCACTTCCCCATTTCCCCCTTCTTCCTCCATCGCTTATTCCTTTTCCCCTGGTGGATTCGTCTCTACCTTCCTCAAAAGGTAGTCAAGGTGGTCCCAAAGGTCGTTTTCCAACCTTTTGAATGGTAGCATCAAGCTTTCCAGAGGTTTATAAAGCGATTGTAAAGTATATATTTTGCCCTATATTGAGAGCCTTTGGTTGGGGTGATTAATTCGTTATTTCTGCTTCTATAGTGGCTCTTTGAGCAACGCCCCTGTTGTTTTTTCTTCTTCCTTTTTTTGTTTTGTGCAGTTTTGTGGTTGAGAGGCCTTGCTTTGCCTTTCTCGTTGCTTTTGGTGCTCTTCGTTCCACTGTTATGGGTTTTTCTAGATGACATGTGTTGTGGAGTTCTTTCTTAAAAATGTTAGTTGGTTGTGTAGCTGTTCCCGTTCTCTGTTCCTTTTGGTTTGGAGTGTTTTGTTTTGCAGTGCTCTCTTTATAGTCAAAGTATTGGGAGCAGCTTAGCTTTTTTTTTTTTTTTGTCATTGTTTGGACTTGCTTTTATATATCCAAAGCCATTGTATTTTTTTTTCTTTTTTTTTTTTGTCCTATGGCCTTCCTCTGGATCTTATAGTGCGTTCGCACGTCAAAATCGTACAAACATCAATTTCTTTCGATTGCAATGGTCAGTGACGACGTCGTTGCTTCACAGAAGCCAGTGCAGAAAATTATGTGTGACTGTACAACGACATCGTTGCTTAACAGAAGCTAGTGGAAAAAAATATGTGTAACTATATAACGACGTCGTCGCTTGTTGAAAAAAGGCAAAAAAATAAAAAAATAAATTTAGCGGGAATACACTTTCGTGCCATATGTGCTATTGGTACCTCTTTTGGTTAGTGGCCATTTAGGGTCCCTTTTTAGGTAAAATTGTCTTGAATCTAGAGTAAAGAAGTTGAGATGGTCAAAAGGAAAATGACTAATGGTTAGTTTATTTCATGTAATTATATTCCTAGGAATTCTAAGACTTCGTGCTTTTTGTAATTAGTTAAAACGATAGATACAAAGGTGAATATAAAAAAATGACCGTCAAATAACCTCCCCTTCAATTGAAATCAACTCAAGGGGAGATGGAAAATGAAAAACTCCACCATCATCACCCAAGTAATTAAAATTTAAGAAGGTCAAAGTCCCATCCCACCTTATATCTTTCACCCCTCACCCCTTGAATTATCCTTCGATGGCCACATTTGACTATAAATGCCTATGTACACTATGCTATGCTAACAAAGAGGCCCTTAACATGTGGCAAGTGATCATTTAGTGCCTAGTGTCATTTTTATAAGATGACGACTAGGCCTACCATGTTACATGGAGCTAATTGTTGACCAATAAATTAAAGTTTCTGCAGCTGAAATGCACATGCATAGGTGGCTGTGTAGAGTTACTAGAAGTGATAGAATTAGAGAGAGAGAGGGAAAAAAAAAAAGATAACAGCAATTACAGGTTAAATTAAAGAATATCCTTTGAGATTGCTTGGGTACTTCAAAGAAGGCCAAAAATTGCCCCAGTTAGGTGAATCAAAGGGCTAACAGTACAAGGCACTAGTTGGTTTTTCCTTTCTAGTTGGTGTCTCATAATTATTTAGCATGTACCACCTAAAATATTTCTCTCATTTTTCATATATGATTAGAGAGTACTAAGAAAGATTTTTTTGTCCTTTTCCACTCTGGTTAATATATACTTTTGCACTGTCACTGCCAACACAATCCCCTCAATCCTCAGTTATTTATGTGGAGAGGTAGATGCCTAACAACTGAGGTCACTTTTCTTCACTGAGTTGCAGATTGGCTACTAAGGAAGACTTTACCACAACACAGATGGAATGAGCCTACATGATGGTAATTATGAATCAAATGGTTAAATTTTTTTTAATAAAAAAAGGTTCAAAATATTTAATGAAACTTATATTTCCAATCCACAATTTCTCATGAGGCATGTCACTCTAATGAGATCCATCATCATGCCATGTTTTGTGTGATCATTTTAAATAAACTTTAACATGTTGCTTTTCAGGTTAGTCTACTTAGGTGAACTCAAGTCTTTCAAGTTTGTGCATATGACTTACCTTATTCTTCTACCATTGATATCAGAGGAGACCACTGTCTTAGTAAGGGGGTGACAATTATATGGATGGATATACTTGATGCACTCAGTAGCTAAGATGTGAAGATATTACATTCAATGCAAAATGCTGGTCCACTAGAATATTCTATAGCTAAGATGATGCACTCAATAGGACTCATTAGGCCAATGCTCATCAATAAATTATGTGGACCACATGTAAAATCTTAACTTTTGGAGTGCTTTAGTCAATCATCTTCAGGCTGTGTGTCCCATTTATTCTTCTGTTCCCATTTATTCTTCAACCCTTCTACTTGGACAAACTTTTTTGCCAGAATTTGGGACAAACTCCCATGTGGCACAATCTTAGAGGTGCTTTTTCCCCCTCTCTCAAAAGTTGCACCTCTAGGATTGTGCCACATGGGAGTTTGTCCCAAATTCTGGCCAAAAAGTTTGTCCATTTAGACTTTTTGTTTATTCTTCTGTTCCTTTCTTGGCAAATGTTAATGTGAGCACTGCATTAATTTCTTGCTATGTCAGACAATTTTTGTACCACATATTGAGTCTGTGTCATAAAAAGTTCGAATCAATTATTAAACTTTAAATAAAACCTTGTCAAACCAAACTTCGTTAAATAAAAGCCACTCTCATTTTATCCTACATTGGTGGGTTAAATATTATCGTTGGATCTATTTGTTTGAGTCCGGATCCTGTGAGGATTTTTGCCATGGTGATCGTGAGTGGGCCTATCATTGGTCTACTCATGGTCACCGTGAGGAAAAGCCTCAGATGATCTCGATTTCTATTTGTTTACATGTGTGGAGTAAAAACAAAGTAAGGGTTAAATCATGAATAAAGTAAAAATTAAGAGGGTTGAAGAAAAAAATATATTTTTACACAAAGTTTACTGCTCTTCTAGTTATAACACTTGATTGCAATAAAAAAATAAAAAATAAAAAATAAAAGAGACCAAAGGAGGAGTAAAAGGTCTAGTGATGTCACCAAGGACACAAATTCATGTACAAGGGTTAGGGGCTGAGGTCCCCACCTAAGCCTGAAAAAAAGTTCAAAATTCTTATGAACTCCTGCAAATTCTGAAAAATTTATATGTTTCTTTCTTACATTTGTCTCTTACCCGAATATTTCTTTTGCATAGACACTTCCCGGCCCTTCCCCCTTCTAGTCTGCATGGATGTCATAGTGGAACTCTACTTCCACCCTCTACTCATTCGTATAAAAAAACATCACGTCACCACTTCACTTTATCACTTCACCTTTTTTATTTAAACACCAATGTAATAAAAAAGTTCACATCATGGACTACTATTATTCTTCCCTTATACTCCTATATTACTTCCTTTCAAAGGAATGATAAATAGGGTTACATCTTATTACTTCCCTGTTGCATTCTTGTCATTGATACTAAAAAAAAAAAACCTGGAAATTTCTGAATTGCAATTAATTCTAAATGTTGACCAATCAATAAAGGGCCCCACAATTTCGACCAACCCAATGAGTGCATTATCATGCGGGAATAGGTGTGCACTAACTACTTGAATATTTTGCTTTTTTAAAGTTTTACCAAGTCTCATGCCTCATCAAGTGGGGCCACTAATCAGTGGTCTGTTAGCACTTCAAAAATAAAATAAAATAAGGCATACCATACAAGGTATGCATTTAACGTTTGGCATAGAGGATTTGATCCAGGCCATTTTTATTTTTTTTTGGTCCCACAACACAATGTGGAGATTGGGCTTGATCAGTGCATGATGGTCCATGACATGATCTGCATGTAGGCATTTGGTGGATCAGGATCATCCAAGGTTAGACATACAAATCCATCAACAAGGCCCACATGAGCCCCTATCAATCCCAATAGTTAGTTCCTGAGTATTCTAGGAGAATAAGGGGGTCAGGTTGATCACGTGTAAAATATGTGATTTAATTATAGCAATTGGAGTTGAGCTAGCCTGTGACTCTTGGGCTGAACTCAGAGGTTTTGCATAACATTATGTGCAGCTATGAGTTACACATGTAAGGCTGGTATAGGATATGGTTTGACTTGTTAAACATAGGCACAAACCTTGCCATTTAAGTGCCAATGCATGAAGGGATAGATGCCAGTGAAGGTTTGTTTGGATTCTTCATTACTTTCGGAAATTCTCCTTAGTTGCCATCGTTGCATGCCTATGAAGGTTTGTTTGGATTCATCAATATTTGTGAAAATTCTCCTTAGTTGTCATCGTTGTCTTCGTTGTCATCATCAAAGCCTTCTTCCGACTATGTTCGGGTCGGCTACATGAATTGTATTCCTCCATTTCGATCTATCGAAAGCCAAATCCTTAGATAAGTTTCATGTCTTTAGATTTATTTTCACTGCTTCCATCCATGTCTTTTTCAGCCTATCCCTTTCCCTTGGTAGGCCATCAACCTACATAGCATGTTGCGGGCATGCTACCCCTAAATGCTTTTAAAATCACTCATTTCTAGGGGTGCTAATGGATTGGGCCAGTCGAAACCTGATTTGGGCCGGGCTTGGGCCTAAGGTTTTAGTATTCGTGCCGGTATTTTATTTAGGCCCGTTTAATAGATGGCTGGACTTGGAGTCAGCTGTAGAGAGCCCCAAGCCCAGCCTGGCCCGATTGAAACAATAATAATAGGGAAATGTAGAGAAGAGACTCCATTCAAACATAGGCACCTTCACATGCACATAGAAGACCAAACCAGCTGAGCTACACTTAATGACTGTGTAATCAAACTCTCTTTTTAAATTATATATCAAACAAACCTGGGCTCGGGCTTACAGTTTTTCAGGCTGGCTGGGCTTGGGCTAGCTCCTTCTGGCCAAATCCAAGCGTGGGCCACGCTTGGATCTAAAATTTATAAGTCGGACCACACCTGGATATTCCCTAGCTAGACCTGGCCCAGCCCATGAACACCCCTTCTCATTTCTAAATTATCCTTCTTAGTCACACATCTAGGCCTGTCAATTTTGCCCTGAGAAAGGGGGCCCGGCCCTCAAAAAGCCCTTAAAATGAGGGCTTTTGTTTCTAATGAAAAGCCCTAGGGCTGGGTTTGGACAATTTTTTCCAGGCCCTGAGATTTGAGGGCCGGGCTTGGACAGTACTAGCCCGGCCCGGCCCTGGCCCTGGCCCTCTTACTTTTATTTATTTTATATATAATATATACATATATATATATATATAAATATATATTAAAATGCCTTTATCATAGTCACTTTGTAGCAATATGGGAGATATGAAGGCAATTCCTTACCCATTTACCCATTAAAAAATGTCCTAAAAACCCATACATACATACATACTTGGTTCATTTCATCTATATTTAATTATTTAAGTTATGTATTGTACTTAATACATAATCAATAAGTGTTGCACAGTTGCTTCTAATCCCTTTTTTTTAGTTTTATTGCTTCTTATTTAGGCATTTTATATTATTTTTATAAATTATTGTTAGTGCAAAAGGGAGTGTACTCATTTCTATTAATAATGATACAATTTTTCCTCTATAGAGTTGCTTGGGATGTCAACCAATTCATAGAGTTAGTTTGTATGTACATGGAACTTTAAGGATATGCAGTGATCCAAACATCCTTTTAATTAGATGATTATAATCTCAATTCTTAAAAGTTAAAACTAATAGTATGTTTTAAGTACATTTGTTTTTGTGACTGAAATCCAAGAATGCGTGATAGTCAGATTAGTGTTTAATTAAAAATAATTCAATTGAAAAAAGATATGTGAGTGTAAATGGTTTAAAACTCTCAAAGATAAGACACTGCTGAAATGATTTCATTTCTAGAAATTCATATGAAAGTCATATTAAAGGTGTTAAATAGATGATACTCTTTAACAATTTTCCTTCTTTGTCAAAATAAATAAAATCATATGTCTAAAACCCAACCCAAGTCACCAAAGCATATATGACTTTATCCGATAAAAGAAAATTTTTAGAGATTACTTATATTCTCCCGATATTTTCGTAATGGTTCATTTGCAATTGAAATTAGACAAGATAACGGATGTTTTTTTAATGGTTTATTTGCAATTGAGGTTAGACAAGATAATGCTCGATCACACTCAGATTTTGGTAACAACATTAAAAAAAATATTTTTTTTATTTTGAAGCCCTGAGCCATGCCCTTCGAGGGCTTCGGCCCGCTCAGGCCCGGCCTTGCATATATTGAGGGTAGGGCTAGGACAACCCCAGGCCCGGCCCATCCCGGCCCTTTGACGGCCCTACACACATCCACCTCAACACTCTCATTTCTAATACGTCCATTTTGTGCATATGTTGATTCTTGATTAGCCACCATTTTACTCCGTAGGTCATAGCTGATCTAGAAAAGTATATACCAATTTATATATTCTATCTGGGTAAATCGGTATTTGGGTATTGTTCAAACCTTCCATGAACCCAGACCCGAATATTAATATCGACAATAAAGGGGCCGTACCTAGATTTCCAAGCTCTAGTGGGACAAGTAGCTGGGTAATCAGGAAGCCGTATTTACATGTAATTGATTTTTTTATTTATTTTTGGTAATTCAGACAAGGGGTCTGGAACTCAAGAGAGAGCCTGCACAAGCAGGACGAAGGCCCAAACAAATGGGAAAGGAGCCCCATACAAGCAGGAAGAAAGCCCACACAAGTAGAAAGAGATGTCGTATCCAGGGTTCGAACCCTGGGCTGAAATGCCGCCACTTATTGGTGAGGTAAAATTACCGTTCTGATAATTGATTTACCAGCACTTTGTTTATGAAGATGAATGTTTGGTTTATTGCTTCCGCAGGGAAATTGAAAAACTGATGGAGTATGTGAAGGAGGTAATTAAAGACAACATGAGCATGGGAATTGGTTGTTTGCCTCAAATCAAAGAACCTCTAAGTTGGATAGTAAAGCAGCTTATTTTAGTGCACGTAGTAGTAGTTCTTGTCCTGAATTATAAGATCTTCGCCCATCATAGGATTCAAAATGCAGCAGTTGCCATCATATAAAAATTTGGCTACAAGTATAATCCATGTAGAGATTTGTCAGGTAAGACATGGATCATGAAGTACAATTGGACTCGGCTTGGATTCATCCAGGACTGGTTCAAGCCCAGAAAACCCCAGCTTGGGTTCAGCTTTGTTCGACTTGAGTTCGAGCTCTTCTTTTATGGGCTCAAGCTTGAGCTGAGCCCATTTTACAAGCTCTTCTCAATATACAGGAGCTGAGGTCCAGTTAGACTTCAAGGCTTTTTCTCTACCTCTCAGAAAATAAAGCTAATCTAATTTTGACATGTAAATCATCTTATTTGGAACATTGATCAACATGATTTCAAGCCGAGTTTGGAGCAATCTAATGTGATCTAAATCAGTAGGCATATCCTCTAAATCACAAATAACCAAGAACTTGAGCAAAGTGAAGCTTAGCTCAGCTCATTGAAAGCTACAGATTTTCATTTTTGGGTTCAGGTCTTAGATTTCCATCTAAAAAAAGGAAAGAATGAACCCAATCCAAGCGGCCCATTGATCAATCCACCTCATAATTTGTTCCGTGGGGTCCATGAAATAAATGGTCTGGATCACTTCTCTTTGGGAGGCCATACTGCTAATTAGTTATGGCCCAGTGTGTATATGACTATAATCTGAAATAGTGGATTAGATAGATGGTAGCAATCCTAACTACTAGACTAATAAATATAAGAGGTATACTTGACAACATAGGCTGAAATGATCTAATTCAATATCATCACACAAAGCAGTTGCAAATTTTTATGAGCTATCATTAAAGAAAGAGAAACGGCTACACATCAGACAACTAACACTGCATCACAACAGCATAGAGAAGGCAGCTGCAATTAGGTGTCCATGGCATGAAGTGTGATAAGCTCAGCTCATACCTTGGGGACTTTTTGACATCCATCTTCTCAACCATTGGATTCAACAGTTGGTGATCTGGACCCAGTGTCCAAAGTAAATGAAACCCACATCAATCAGTAAAGAGCAATTGAAAATTATGTTTCATGCTAGGGAACTAACTACCCTAGGATTGGGCATATGCACCAGCATGCAAATTAAACACTAGCCTCTGTTCATGAAAATTTAAAGGCCCAAAAACAAGTTCTAAACAAATATTTATACTTGATAAAAATAGTAACAGCATTCCAAAAAATCTTCCAACCAGTCTTTCACACACACATGTAGGAAGATCTATATGTGGCCGACCCCATAACTAGATAGGCTGGATGGGAGATTTTGGATGTGTCTACCCAACCCATGTAGCCCATGAAAAAGTAGGGGTGTTGGTACTTGACAGTTGACAAAGACTAGGTTCTAGATGGGAGAAGAGGAAGTTGATTTCCAATGGTACCTGTCCCAACTCCCAACCCCACTACAATACATTAATTAATTGCATGGGGACTGAAACTGCAGTGAGAGGAGCCCGACTTGTTTCAGTGCAGCACTTGACTCGGTACACTCCGGACGAGTCAACTCGGCGCTGGACTAAATTTAAAACCATGCTCACCATGCTCCCTGATCTGAAGATCCTCAATAAGTTTCAAAATTTCTCCTCTCATTGTTCTTTCAATAGATGAATTGACCTGTTTCTCCATACTCAAAAACCAGTTCTCATCCTTGGACCCACTCTCATGCCAATCACAAATCACCTTGGCAATAGCCATGACATACAGTCCACAGTCATATCCGTTTTCTTGCTGAGGTGTGGTGCTGCACTCTATGAAGTCAGGGACAGGGGTTGGGCCACCAGCTTTCTTGCTCTCTTTCTTTTTTGATGATGTGGGTGCTGAATCACAAACAGCCACAAATCCCTTGACAGCCTTGTAGAGCTTTTTGGCATGCCTCCTATTTAACCCCCCTGCAGTATCATGATGCACAAATGCATTCATGCTTCTACTAAATGCAAGCAAGCTCCAATGCATCCCACCAACTTCACTGACGTCTTCATTGTCGTTGATGGTAAAGATTACTAGTTTCTTATCTGGCAATTTGAGAGGCTCAATAAAACTGTTGAGGCTCTCAAAATCCGAGCAGTTTGAGATAAAAAATGAGATCGCAGGAGGAACAAGAAGGATATCGGGGGAAGTGTATGTGGAAGAAAGATAGCTGAAGTAAAATTCAATGATACGATCATTTAGACAAAAATGACCGTTAAGAATATCCAGATCTAATTGTCTTAATACAACATCCTTGTAGCTAAGGATCATTTCATCCTCCTTGGATCGCCTCATCAGTTTATCAAGTCGTAGAAATTAGAACTACACTCTGTTATGCCTGTAATCAGGTAAAGAAGGGTTAGATCTAGTAAAAAAATTAGATTATCAATTTTGGTCAAATCTGGCCAAGGCAGCGGGGCTTGCACATAGAAGCTCATGGAAAGCATCAAAACACATAAGATGAAAAATCAGGGTGTCTGGATATAAGTAATGGAAACTTGTTGTAGCCTTTTCTTGGTAGGATCATTGCTGGCATTGGCACTGATATTGATCTTGAGTAGACAAGGTGACTGACCAAATCCTACCAAAACACTGAAACATCATTGCAATTTGAATGCACATCCAAATGCATGCTAAAACATTCAGCTTATATTTTAAGTGTTCAACTAAAACACTGAAACATCATTGCAATTCGAATGCACATCCAAATGCATCCTAAAACATTCAGCTTACCAAAAAAAGAAACTAAAACACTGAAACATCAACATTATTGCAATTTAAGTGCACACCCAAATACATGATAAAGCATTCTGCTCGTATTTTAAAAGCATGTAAGAAATGAAAAAAGTACACCTGCTACATATCCTCTCTCTCTTTTTTTTTTTTTTTTAATAATATTGCACTTCAACATATCTATGATGAACGATCCCATAATTTGGTGTATCTATTTAAAAAAACCAAATTATATAAATAAAGAAGAAAGTTATATATAGGGATTTTCAGGTAAGCACGTGCTCATCTAAGATATTTGTGCACACCATTTTGGGGCCCATTGGGCCCATGTCAATTCATGGGAAGGTGGGCAAAATCTCATCAATCAGATTATCCTAATCCCTTGATATGTATCCCTCAAGTTTTACAATTATAGAATGGATCTTCTTTTTTTTTTCCCTTCTTCTTCTTGATCAATCTAAATGGTCAGTCCTATTCAAATTAGTGTAAAAAACATGGGATCGGTGATATTCATTGATGCAAGCTAGACTATTGGGCCCCACCTAAAGGTCTATGCCTGAAGGCCCAGGCCCAACAAGGCCCGATAAGAGGGAAAATCTCCAAAACGTGTCTCCAATGACGCCTTCCCTCCTCTTTTTTTTTTTTTTTTTCAGATTTCCTAGATTTTAGTAATTGCTATGATTTAGTAGCAAATTAAATATTTCTAGTTTTTGGGGGTGTTTGGTAATGAGTTATTTTAAAAGATTTTGTGATATTATATGTTAGATTATGATATAATCTACCCACCTAAAAATTAGGTGTTTGGTTAACTTAGAACCTATTATATAATATGTGACTTTATATTAAAAATCGAAAGATTTCTTCCTTCTCTATATCCCCGTAGGAGCAAATCTCTAAGAAATGAATCTTTCATTTCGAGGACCCTCCTCATCAAGAATCGATTGAGGACGTCTCCCATGCAAACTCTCTTGCCCACTTCCTCTTCTCCGTCATCTTCTCTTTTTCTCCCTCTCATTTCTCTGTCACCCCTCTCCCTCCATCACCCTTTTCTCCACCACCTTCTCTTCCTCTCCCTTTTCTCTTCTTTTGTCCCTCTTCAAGACCCACTCCCCTAACTCACCTTCTGCCTCTCTCCCTCGCCCTCTCCTCCTTTCTTTTCCTCCCTCTTCCAAACCATTTTTTCTCTCTCTTCCTCGACCTCCCTGTCTCCATCATCCTCTTCCCTATTTTCCCACTCCAATTCTCAGACCCTGTTGTCATTGCAATTTGCAACCCATGAGGTTGATTTAACAAAAAAAAAAAAAAAAGGTGCTTGAGTTGAGAAATTTGATTGCATTTAGGGCCCGTTTGTTCCCATGGAATTAAACTCTAGGAGGTCATACTAAAATGGGTTTTTAACATATGATTATTGAAGAGGTTAATGGTGAAGGAACAAGGTGTAGATGAGGATGGTTTGTTTGTTTGGATGAAATTGATTCCTAGAAATTCTAGTAGTTCTACCACAACCCACTCAAATACTCATTGTCATAGAACTACAATGTATTTTTGTTTGGATGGAATTGATTCCTCGGAATTCAAAGGAACGCACTTTACAATGAAGTCACTATCATAATAGGGCATATTAATTTGCATGAAATTGAATTCCTGTTGATTCAAAGGAACCAACGTACATGAATTTCTTATCTTGAAAATCTAATAGGTTTATTTGTTTGTATGGAACTGAATTCCCGTGAATTCAAAAGAACCCATTTTATCATGAATTCCTATATTGAAAATATAATAGGTTTTATTTATTTGTTTGGAATTTAATTTCTATGAATCAAAATGAACCCACTAAACTAACACCTGAATTCCATACCCATGATATTATTGCATCATAATGTTGATATAAGTTTTTTTTTTTTGGAATGTAATATACTATTCCAACTAGTTTTAGATTTTTCTAAAACTTTCAATTAATGGTTATTGCAGGGTCATTTTCAGTGTTAGCAATAATTTTAAAATAATGTGATATTATTAATAAAATATAATTAAGATAGATTAAAAAACTATGGTCGATTTTGATCTCATCACATATTATAATCTGCAATAATTGCCAAACAAATCAGATCAAATCTGTTGAATTCTCAAGATATTACCAAACATCATCAATGGCATAATATTATAATAAATATGACACTATTTTCTTATCCGATAATGAAATCATATATTCAAATTTATTAATATTATATACTGTGGTTATCCAAACACCCATGTTAAGACTTGTTTTCCAAGTTAAAGCATTGTTTAGCCTATACAAAGAGATGCACTCCCTCTCATTCGATTGGTGCAATTGGAATAGAATTTTCGAGTTCTGAGTTCTCTCCAGTGAGTTGAGTTGAGACTTGATAGTTGTCTTATCTTAGGTGTGAGACCTAGACAACCTACCCTAAACCTTTTGGCTTCGTCCCTAGCCTACTCACAATGCATCAATTGGTATCAAAGCGAAGATCTATCTCGCAGATCGCTGTTCTGATAGCCAATCCGGGAACTTATCCATTATTTGATTGTCCTTCAATTCTTCTTCATCATCATCCATTCATCCCACCCCAGCCGAACCCATCACAGAGCCCAATTGCCAGAACCCCAACCCCAACTGCAATGGATTTAACCAATACGCCAAAAGCCCTAGGACTGTTGGAACGCGTCAAATTAAATCTTATAACTATTTAGGACCGTGACAGACCACCTTGCTTCCGCAGCCGAGGACGTCCTCGGCTGCTTTCACTCTGGCAGCAGGTAGCCCTTTTCCCCTCTTGGGACGGCTCACACCCTGCTCCAGATAGCCCTCTCTGCGGCGGCTCTCACTCACTCTGGTGGTAGGTAACCCTTTTCTCTATTTTTTTTATGGCTCTCACGCTATTCCAAGTAGCCCTTTCCGTGACTCGAACCCGAGACGTGGAGGTTGAGCTCTAATACCAAATGTTATTTACCTTACCAATATGCCAAAAGCTCGAGGACTAATGGTACCAAATGTTATTTACCTAACCAATACGCCAAAAGCTCCAGGACTAACAGAACGCGTCAAATTAAGTCTTATAATTATTTACGATCGATAAATTCGTTACATCAGTGGCTTTTGCTCTGGAGGTAAGTAGCCCTTTTTCTCTATTTTGCGACGCCACCAAAGCAGTCTAAAAAAAATAGAAAAAATGGCTACCTACAGCCAGAGTGAAAGCCACCGCGGATAGGGCTACCTAGAGCGAGCAGAGTGTGAGCCGACGTAAGAGGGGAAAAGGGCTACGTGCCGCCCGTGAGAGCAGGCACGGTGGTATGTAACAGTCCTAAATGGTTATAAGACTTAATTTGACACTTTCCATCAGTCCTGCAGATTTTGACGTATTTGTTAAGTTAGCTACCACTCGAATGAAAGCCGCGGCAGCAGAAGCGCGGTGGTACCTAACTGTCCTAAATGGTTATAATACTTAATTTGACGCGTTCCGTGAGGCTTTTCGCATATTGGTTAGGTACATAACACCAAAAACCCCCCATCGAGTTCCCAGAAATCCAAAACCACAACTCACCCAAACCCTAAACCCTAAACCCTAAACGACAGTCCACCTTAACCCAGTTCCATCCACACATTCCCAAAATCTCCAATTTCCAAAGTCCCCCAAAGACCAAAACCCAAATCCCCAAGAACCCCAAATTTCCCAAAACCATAAACCACTTCGATCCATATCCCCAATCGAACTCCCTCCCTCCCTCCAACCCCACCCCAGAAATCCCGAAACCCATCCTCCTCAAACACCATTCATTCATTCCCCATCTTCTAACCCCAAAACCCAACCCATACCAGCCAATCCATAGCCTCCCAGAACCCCAACAACCCTCACAAAAACCCAACAGAAGAAGAGCAAAGAAGAAGATAAGGACTGAGTGAGAGCGTACCTGTTCGCTCCCGCTCATGCATCCGGCATCATCGCCAAACACAAGCCATTACTATGAGCCATCTCGCTCTCTCTCTATCCTGCACTGAATACCAGAGGGTTCGAGCACTGAATTCAAGACAGAACTGAAAGCGGTCCTGTCTGTGCCCCACGTGTCCCATCTTCTCACTTTTGTTGAAGGAAAATCTAAAATGCAATTCACTTTTTTTTTTTTTCTTAATCCGCAATCCATCCAAACCTATCGACCAATAAAGAATTTCATGATTAATCACTAATTTTCAAATTGACACACATTTAAATAGACCGAACCGTTGAATCGAAATTTATTAAAACCATCACTGAAGTTTACGGACACTCAAATGAAAGTTCACATAATTAATCATTAAATTGATACACATCCGAATAGACTGAACCGTTCAATCGAAATTTGTTAAAACCATCACCGAAGTTTATGGACACCCAAATGAAAATTCACATAATTTTATAGGAGCAAAACTATGGTGATTGATATTTTGTTAAAACAGTCTGGTTTGGGCAGCTCAAGGAAACTTTAGTGCTAATGAATGCACTCACCTAATTCATGCATTGGATAACTTATGTGCACATGATGAAAGTCCAATACATGAGTCAAGATTTTAAATTTGGAATTTTAGAGAATATGAATCACTGTAATACCATTCAAGAAGCATATAGCGAAGCAATTTGTGTCCAACATGCTTCACATGTGACAAGTTAAGTCTCAAGGAGAAAGGTTCAAACAATGCACGTATGTTTAGGGCCCAACATGCAACATGTTTGCCCTAATTTTTTTTCATTTTACTGTATATCATAAAAACACCCACAACTTAACTGCTTATCAAAACAACCCACTTAGATGGTGTTCAATTAAATATACTAGCAAGTATGAATCAAATCTTTTTGATGAGATGACAATAAATAAAATCTCAAGTTAGCTGTAAACTAAAACGTTATAACTTATATCTAAAAGTCAAATTAGAATTTAGAATATCTTATTTTGAAAGAATTAATTTATAATCCTTCTTTATATTCACATCAAGATTCCTAGTTTTGTTTTAAATAAAAAAAAGTTCAATAATAATAATCTCAATGCATTTTGGAAGGCATAATTGTAAATCAAACTTTTGAATAGATAATGGAACTATGTAAAATTTTTAGAAACAAATTATCACTCTCTCTCTCTCTCTCTCTCTCTCTCTTTCTCTTTTATCTTTCAGAGAGTTTATATATATATATATATATAAAACAGTTCTGGAACCATGTTCAATTAGAGGACTAGAACCTATTTCTAAAAGTGGTTCTAACTTCTTTTCACTTTTTAATCTTATTATTTTTTTCTTAAAATAAGCTTATATTCAACTTATAACAGTGCATCAAGTTTACTATTTTCAAGATTAAATATAAAAATTTCCAACAAAAGTTGATTTTGAGCTATAGTTTGCTATATTAAAGACTCGTGTGTTGGGCCGTAGGTCCACGAGTCGGACCTGCATGAACCCAGAATTGAACCCATTTATCAGTCGGAACCTAAATTGGGATCCGATGTCACACCTATGCCCCCCGCTTAGAAGGCCGTTGGGTTCCGCAGGCATTCACCTAGAAAGAGAGGGTGGGGGAAATTCTTAAGGACTAGATATGTAGTGGTGCATAAGCCCTACATTGGAAATATGCTAGTCCTGATATTGGGTATATATATGTGTGCAACCTGGTCTTAACCTCACATGAAGCCTTTTAAAATCGTGTGGCCAGATTGAGTTGAAATCACATGAGCCAAAGTGGATAATATCATATGGATAGTGAGCCCAAGTCATTACATTCGAAACTAGACCCGTTTATGAATTGAAAACTAAAATAGGTTCCATACCCTGTTTTTTTTGGGCCAAAAACTCTGGAGAATCAGGAACTCACTTGCATCCCTAGCTACACCTCCTTCACCATCGGAAGGGAGGTGAGTATTTTACTTTATAAATAATCAATCAAATGCAATTGGACTATTATTTGGCTATGGGTTTATTATCAATCTTACAAGCAAAACATGTTCACGCTTAGCACGGGCAATATAAAACTATATATAATTTATAATATAAAATTTACAAGAATCATAATAATTTTTTGGTTTACCTGATTCACCCTACCATAGTCTAGTGTTTTCTTTCATGATATCATTGGAAAATTATCATTTATGTTAATATTGTGGTGTTTTGAAAAGTTACCAATATTTTTTATAATGACCATAAAAAAACCATAAAAAAAAAAAGCTAGCAGTTGAAACACATGGTAAGATAACCTAATCGTTCAATTAAATAAAACCATGGTCTCTCAATGAACTCAACTACCCATTTAAATAGGAAAGGTGTGCGGTGATGTCTCTAAAACACTCTTAGACCATGGAATATTAAACATGGGGAGATGATATGCATATATAATACATTATTTTTTAAGTTATAAGTACTGAATATAATTAAGTTATATGGAAGCTTTGACTTGCAATCAAAATTATTACGAATCAATTAATACCAAGTCTACATTATGGGAGATGGTCAAAATCTAATCTTCAAATTCGATTCGGAGAACAGCTGCACACTATATTATTAAATATAAAAAAATAATGGTGGTCTCACATTAATTGGGTTTCGTGAAGTAGAATTGTGTGGGCTACACACTATATTAAAATTAATGGGGACCATCACAATTAAAATTAATATATTTTTACATTCAATTTTTTGTTTTTAAAGAAAAGCAGTTCCTCACAACATCTTTTCGTAGAGACCAAGTTTGATATGAATTTGACTCAAAATCACTTGCCCAAAATAAGGTGACTCGTTTGAATAACCAATTGAGTAGGAGTGAACCCAAGGGGTTGGCCAAGTAGTCAAGACCACGGTTCCTCCCTCTTTAGAAATTGAAGGCAGAGTCCACTAGTGCTACCACCGTGGGGCAACATGGGTGTTTATCCGGATTCCCTCCTGGCTTGGACATGGAGGGATTAGCCCAGGCCAAAGGATTGATAACCTTCGATTGTGAATTTTTTTTTTTTTTTTTAGTAGGAGTGTTTTCCTACCCTGGGTTGAATTCTAAATCATCTCTCTCTGTGACTGAGTCCAAGCCGGCATCCCACCTAAAGCAGAGATATATCAACATATATGCATCTTTGGGATCTTTAATTGCCAAACTCACGGCCACGTGGATTTCTTTTTTAATTATGGACAGACTTCTTTCAATTTCTGCATTGAAGAATTTGTGGTGCAATAATTGGTCTCTTGGTTTTCTGCACATGATTTTCTTCCTTAAAAGACCCATCCCATTGTCAATATATAGGTATATTTTCTTAGATGGTGTTATTGATTCACGGTTTTGCGGGGAAAACTCTATTTTGATAAATGCTGTTTATCTCTGAGCGGGACAAGCTTTAGATCAATTCATATCGCTCATCATCAAGATCATGTCTCAAGATACACTTTTAGTTATTCTTAATGCATAAATCTAATACCCTTAAGTTTATTTGTGTTGCAAGCTATTTTAGATTTTACACGCGCTTCGTAACTTGACCAGCCTTGTTGGGCCAATTTTTTTTGGCTGGGCCAATTTTTGTTGTTTTTGGGAGATTCAATTAACACGTTCTTAGATGTTATTGTATAATACAGAAATTTGATCAGATCCCATTATAACTGTACAATCAAAAGGGGCATCTGGCAGTACCTATCATCTAGATGATGTTGGCATACTACACAAGCCAATAATCTTAACCTTTTCCTTCTCTCTCTTGGGGATAGGAAAATTATCCCTACTTTTTTTTACCTCTCTTTCATCTTTGTCATTTTTTTGTGTCCCACTTCTCTCTCTTGGAATCCTTGCAATCCATGATCGTTCTCTTAGTTGGTGAATTAGGGTTGCATTTTGATGTTTGGATTGAGTTGATATAATCTGCTCTGCTATGTGTAAATGTGTTAAGCTTCTCTGTTTCTATTATGTTTGGATGATTTGTGTTTGGATAGATATTGATTTGGATCTAGACATGTGAAGCTGGAAGATATCTACTGTGTTTATGTTTATAGATCCTTGCTTAAATTGTTGTTTGGAATCTCTAGAGAGAGGTCAAAAAAAAAAAAAGAACTCAAGATACTTCCATTTTTAAAAAGATTACTTTAGTACCACCAAACTGAATCAAGAAAAAAACAAACTATAAAACATCTCATTATCACTGATGATTAAACTTGAAAGAAGAATTTGTAGGTGATTTTAAACAATTTTCATTCCTTTTGCAGACCAACTGAAGGGACACTGTCATTTTAAAACTGACCACTTATGTGTATTTATACATAGACTTAGGCTTCAATGGGGGTGAGAACATTCTTAGAGTGAATTTTGGTTTCTAGTAAGCAGGGCCCTTGGGAATTTCTCATATCCTCTCTGCCTTAGAATAGGAGATGGACTCCACATTTTCAACATAGAACCTAGAATAGGGTATGATTTAATTAGTTTGGATTTCAATCGTTGCTGATGACCGACTGATTTTTTATGCATTTAATCCAACGGTCAAGATCACTTGATTTCTACATTTTTTTGATGTCCAGCACAACCTCAAATTGACTAAGAGGATTAATGACTTTCAACTTGAGGGCCTCTTTATTTGCATTAGATTACATAGGAATTGAGAGAGACCTTCCTGATTGGTTATTTCTAGTGTATAGCCTTGGTGTAGTTTGGTCTTTGTGATTGAAGATGGAAGAAGCTGCCTAATTTTGGCAAGAAGAGATAACTCCAATGCATGAAGACTCCATTGGTATTGTTCTAACTTCTAAGATGTGTGTGAAGACTCAATGAAGTTTGGTTATTGCTATTGAATATGGAAGAAGCTGCCTAATTTTGGCAAGGCTTTTTAAATAAGAGAAAAATTTTCAGTGTTGTAGCTGCTTTTCCTTTATCCAATTGATTCAATTTGTCTGGTTTATTTATTCGTGTTAGACTAACACTTTAGTAGCTGAAAATTTATTTTAATGATGGTGTGATTTTTTTTTTTTTTTTTTGATCGATAACTGAAACTTTCATTAAGAGAAGGAGAGACAATGAGGCTTCATTCAGTATAAAGGGAGATTGAAAGATATGGATGGAAAGTGCGAAAAAGGAATGATTCTCAATGAGGTAGAAGAATCTGGTTTTGGATCTTCAAATCTTGATGTCATGAAACTAGCATTTGATCGCTTGAATGATCCAGTGACTCACATGTGCTTCAGTGCTGTCTGTGGGTTTGGGAGATGGGTTGCACAATGCTGTTACATTATGACACCTCCCCAATTCCCATGGTTAATGCTCTGCGTCTCTGATTATTGCGAAAGCTACCGCACATTCGCCAATCTCTCAGATGCATAGTGCACAAGCTGCACCTACCAGAAGCACTGTTGGTTGGTGATGCAAACCCAGGTTAAAGATAAAAAAAAAAAGGGAGATTTTCCTTATAGATCCCTTGTCAAAAGATAAAATTCGCCTTCCCAAAATGCCTCAAATATATTGAGCTTATTTGTCGTCAGCTCCTATTTCAAATGACGAGACCAAGAATATTAACTGTTTGGTTGTAGCTGTTGATTTAAAAAATAACCTTTATTTGTGCAGATTGGGCGATAAGTATTGGACTCAGCAACATTTTAATGAGCTGGGACATTTCAACTATGATGAGATCCTATTTTATAATGGTTCATTGATTGCCAAGGATGGTATGAGCCGAAGAGTCTTGATCTTAGAGATGGTTTTGGAGTTGAAGCATCATCTTAAATTAAGAGCTAAATGCATTCCTTACCATTACCCATATTTGTTGAGCATCATGAAGATGGCGTGGGGAGCTTTACTTGGCGTTCCATGAAATGATAGCTACCAGACATTTCACGGCAGTCAGCAAGAAAACCACGGCATTTCATGTGTACAAGTTTGATTCAAGATGGGATTTGGTGAAGGTTAAAAACTTAGAAGATGGAATGATCTTCTTGGTCAATAGCAGGCCCAAGTGCTTTTCTGTTGCTTTGAACTTGAAAGGCAATTGTATCTATTACAGTAATCAAAATACATCTAATACGAATATTTTTTTGCGTAGAAGATGGTAAATGGGAGCCATTCCCGAGTTTCTGTTTTCCAGGATGCCTATCCATGTGGTATACACCTAGAATATGTTACTAGTACTGTTTATTTATACCTCTTTGTTCCTTTGCTTCTTTTTTTTTTCTTCAATTTGGAACAGTATGTTTCTTCATGTTACCATGCATACAAACAACAATAGCATGTTTGGTTACATATATTTTGTGGACAAAGAATTCTCTTTTCTAGGCCTCTCATCCTACTTGTCCCAATGTACCGAATCCCTTGGTTAAGAGGATTCATTTATTTTGTGTGCATTGCACTTGGTGAAAATTCATGAGCTATTAAGCATGTAGGTGAGGTTTAATTTCTCTGTTTGTTCTTGTGTGAGTAAATGAATGCATGACAAGAAAAAGGCCATAAGGGCTGAGACACAAGTCATTACATTACAAACTACAAAGAAAATGTCATTATAGAACTAAAGTTTCTTGGTTTGTGAATTGCTAAAAGTTCTTTGAAGTTTGCAACATTTAGCTGATACATTATTTATTTTTAAAAGTATAGTTTCATGTTAATGATATTTAAATATTATTCACATTTCACTAATCCTATGTTTGAGATTTTGCTATTTTAACACATCCATGGGCTCGTTTAACTTGAGACTGGCCTTTGCTTTTGATTATATAATCAAACACATGGGTACCTCAAGCTAAACCTGCAAGAATTAAAAATAATATAATTCCAAATCTAACAATGTGATAATCAATCCACCTGGATAAATTGCTTTCACTACGAAACCTTAGACTATGAATTGCAACACAAACCCAAGCCTGATCAAACTGCAAACCATACAACTCTGATATATGGATCATCTTTTGAACTGTCTACGTTGAGGCCTACGAGATTGGCATGCATTGATGTGAGTCCCATGAAAATCATTTCCATAAAGAAAAATGAGGACAAATACATGTAGTATATCTTTAGATGCATTTATGTTGAGTTTTTTGTGCTGAACTTTTCAAATAATATCGTACAATACCTGAGTATCCAGCTTTTTGACATTTGCTATTTTTATGGCCGAATTTGTAATCGTACTTTTAATCCTTGATGCCTACTATACACAAATGTATGAGAACCCTGGTTTTTTGTCCCATGGAAAGAGGGAAAAAAAAAAAAAGAAAACTTCCAATGTTGCATGATCACAGAAGTAGTAGAGAAGTCAGGAACTTACAAGTTCTTCCTTTCAATTTCTCCAAATGGAGCCTTAAACATAGACTTTACTACATGATTTCAATTCAAACATTCATGATGCAATCTCATGCTTGTGTCAATGCAAATTACTTGAGGAAAATCAATCAACATCGTTAAATTGATTACATTTGAAACAGCCATCTATTGATACAATTCACCTCCACATTCTCAATTCACAGAAAAAACCAAAAAAAGAGATCATATATATGCAGCAAAAATTGTGATTGTCCAAGAGACTGATGCAAATGTTACCTCAATATTGGCGGAGGGAGTTGATGTGCACGGGCACCGCCATCAATGCCATCGAGCTTTGGGTGAAGCGGGGTGCGGTTGTGCTTGTGCTGTTGGTGCCCATTGGACGTAGGGTGATGTACAGGGCGCACAGGTTTGGTCCTGGTCTCTGTTGGCCTGTCCTTGATTGCTTGGATCTGCTCCAAAGTCTCAACCACTTCTTTCATGGAAGGCCGGTTTTTGGGTTCAGGTGCTAGACATTTAAGAGTGAGCTGAGCTGCCTGCACTGCACCATTGGATGGATACTGGCCCTCTAGCCGTGGGTCCATCAGTCGCAAAAGCTTTCTACGTACTGATAGATGCGGTTTCGCATAGTCTACCAAGTTCTCTTGCCCGGCTGGCCGGTTTGTGTCGAGTGCTCGTTGGCCTGAAAGCATCTCTAACAACACAACTCCAAAGCCATATACATCACTTTTTACATATAGATGACCTGCTCAACATGGGTGCATTTGTCATCGTACAATCAAGAAAATTTAAATGTTTGCTTTAAATAGAGTAAATTGCCGCAGGGCAACCCCAGCCAGGTTCATTAGATAAGGCTTTGATTATGACAATGAGAGGAGAAGAGAGATATTCTCTTATACACACACTTTTACATATTACAGACAAACAGAAAACCAAAAGGAATTATCATGTGTAAGATGGAAATTGTTTGCAGAGCTGATATTAGGATGGACATTATTTAACAGCCAGTACGTTGGCCCTACTTTGCATCGAATTCCTAGAGATTTCATGGTGAAGGAGATTTTATTTTAGGAATATTTTCAAGAGCTGAGGAGCAAAGGGTCTAAGGAGGAGATGTACATAGGATTGTCACTTCCCTAGGTTATGATTTTCTAAGGTGGTGGGTGAGTATCACTTAAGACAAAAAGAGCATAGATCATTTAATGGTCCCTTGTGAATCTTTGCTTTAATAAGGTTTTAACCCTTCACTTTTAGCCCCTTCGATAGAATATGTTAAGAAATGCTTCAAATTCAGTACCAGATTAAACAAATTTTTACTAAATAAAACACTTCTAGAAAATTGAAATAACTGTAAGAAATGCTGTTATGTGAAAAAACATAATACTTTGGCGCGGTTAAAGGTTGACTGCCATTGTTATAGGTCATTAAAGTTAGCTCTCTAGCCAGCCATCTTGTTCCAGTAATGAAATGGGCTTTAGGTCTGGGGTTACCTGTGGCCACATACTCTGGCGCAGCATATCCATATGTGCCCATGACTCGGGTGGTGACATGCGATTCCTCGCCCAATGGACCGTTTTTTGCCAGCCCGAAATCAGAAATCTTTGCATTGTAATCCTATAGAAGAGAGATGGGAGTTCAACAATAGGTAATTGAAAGTTGTAGCATTTTTATTGCATCCAGAAAAGAGTTCATGTTCATTGAGTAGTACCAAATCAAGCAAGATGTTAGATGCTTTGAAGTCTCGATATATGACTTGCTTTTTGGATGTGTGTAAGAAAGCAAGGCCTCGAGCTGCTCCTAATGCTATCTTGAGACGTATATTCCATGAAAGAGGCTGGAAGGCTGCACCCCCTGCACACAATGGCATCAACATAAAAAAAGCTGCTATTAACTGTTTTAACTCCTTGCAAGGAGAATGGTACATTATTTTAGACACAGTATAAAAACTTATTTCCAATATGTTAGATTTACCACAACATTGTCACAAGAACAGACCTTTATCACAAAAAGTTCATAACATGACCAAACCATTTGTGGGCCTCAGTCCTTAGTTTATGAAAGAGCCTGAACAAGTGGGCCGTCTTCATCTAAATGTAACCCAAATGATTTGATTGTCCACTTAAATGCCCTATAGAAGACTTAGCCCATCCCAACTTATATAAACACCACTGTGCATGGTCCAGCATTATACTAGTCAACTGAACCATGTTGGATCCTTAGTTTGTAGGTTAGTCCTGAAAGATATTGGTCTAACACAACCTTATAACTATGATTGTTGGGCTGATAAGTAGACTAAAATGCTGTTAATTAATAACTCTCTTTTATTTCTAGAGAAGGAATGAGTTATTAGTTAACAGCGTGAGTGCATAATAGAATAATGACAATGACAATGGTTATGATCATGGTAAGGAGGAGCACAATAGCAGGCTCAATATGACTTCCATCAATCTAATGTAATGCTAAAGATAATGACAGTTATTAGTTATTGCACCATCACCACTTACTTCTGAAGAGGTGGTTTTCCAAGCTGCCTTTAGGCATGAATTCATATGCTAAAAGGAGATCTTTGTCCTCCCAGCAGTATCCCAGCAGCTTCACAAGGTTTGGATGAGAAAGCCTTCCCAAGAAGTTCACCTCTGACTGCAAAATGAAACAACAGGAAAGATAAGAAAACAAAGCAAATAGAACTGATTGTTAATGGATTGAAAATCACCAATTGTATATGACTAATGCTACCTCCGAAGACAATTTAAGGGTAAGTAAGCTAACAGGCGGGTCAAGCAGAATTTAGAGAAAATGCTAGACGAGTTCAGAAATTACTAATGAAGGAACATAAAATACAATTACGAAGTAATTAGCTACTTCATTGATGGATAATGGACCACATTTTCATCATACATAATATATATTACAGATAAGATCTTTACTGAAACCGATATATATTACAGATATGATCTTTACTGAAACCGAATCACGTTGGACAAGCAACAAGAACCAGGTCTCAGAATTTCCAGTAATTAAACTCTTACAACATACAAATCATAAGGAGATAAGCAGCATCTTATTAGAGGAGAATTAGAAGATGATGAACGTTTTACTCTTTATTTGTGATTTTTTATGTAATTGGAAGCTACAAAAAGTGTGAACCAACCAACACAATTTTGTATATATAACTATCTTTTAGATTTATTAGTAAGAGAAAAAAACTAACTGCACATTCAAAACAGCAGTGGCAGTGTAGAGTTCTCAAGATGTTGAAGTATCTATCCCTAAGCCCTTAATAAAGCTAAAAGAAGTAATGCTCGCCTTAGAGTCGCATCGATTCAATGCATTTCTGAGTATCAAAGCTAAAGCCAACCTCATTCAATGCACAAATATCACAAGGTGACACATGTGCATCAAAGTAGAATGTGCAAGGCAAGGGGGCATGGGAAGTCTACCATAAACTCATGTTTACAAATCATTTTATAGAGGGCCAGTTTATTTGCATTAAAATGCATAGAATTCATGGTCAAATGAGAAGGATTATTAAAGAGGGGAAGTGTGAATGGTATGAGGTGGGGGGTGAATGATATGAGGTAGCAAAGTCGATGAGACTTGACTTTCTTGGATTTGAATGGCTAGAGTGATGGCTGGGTATTAATAACCCCTCTTCCCTTGATTCACTTTCCATTAAAGAGGATGTTATTTGATGGCCATTTTGTATATTCACCTGGAATGTTCATTTTAACCAATGGTGCAATGAATTCCCATGTATTCTATGTAAACAAAGAGGCCTGAAGAGAAATGCTTCATTTGCTGCTTTTCTAAACACCCAATATACCATGCCAACATTCAAGTTCGTACTATGGAATAAGGCTTCTTTGATGATGGTTTCCCTCACTTTTTAATACTTAGTTCATAATCAAATGTGAGAATTTTTTAAACCTGACAATTGCAAAGGATTCACATGGAAAGAATCAAAGAAAAAGATGAAAAGTCCATATCAAAATGAGAGATATTAACTCCAGTGATTTACCTGCCATTCTTGTAATCCTTGCAGGCTTTCTGAGTTCAATTTCTTCACAGCAATCACCTTCCCTGCTCCACTCTTTACATGACCATGTGTCTTCTCATCTATCCACCCCTTGTAGACTTTCCCAAAGCCCCCCTCTCCAAGAACCACATCGGACCGGAAATTCCTAGTGGCAGTCTTCAATTCTGCTAAACTGAAAATCCTCAGATTGGGAGTTGGCAGAATCTGTCCTTCTGGAAATACCTCTACCTTGCTGCTCAAAAAACCGCTGCTGCCTTGCAGGCCTTCATTGCTGTTGTTCTTCGACGTACCTGCCCAAAAAAAAAAAAAAAAAAATTTGAAAAAAAATGAAAAAAGACGCCGAATCAAAGAAACCCCATCTGAGGTTATTGGAAAGTTAGTGAAAATAAAAGAACTCTTTATGTCAACTTGTAGGATAAAACTTATGCTCTGTCTCTAGACATCAAAATGAAACCAGCCAAGCAGCCCATGCAAAATTTGAGACCATAAATATACCAGAAGATCTTAATTCAACTAAGAAAGCACAGAAACAGACCAAATTTAATGAAATGAAAACTACTGTGTGAGTATTTTGGTTACAAATAAGAAGGCAATTACAATTTAGATTAGAAGCTAATATAAAATTTCCATTAAAAGTAGTATTATAAAAATGAAAATGTAATGAAAACAAAGAAACCCATCTGAGATGATATAAAGATGGGATCTATTTTAAGAGCACAGGGAAAAGATGTCATTTTATAAATCTAAAACAATAAGCTTTCCAAAAACTCATTTGAGAAAAAATAAAGAAACATTGAAAAGTATTGAATTTTGTATACAGATGCTACCAACACAGGGGGTTTATATTAGAAACAACAAGGGTGGAACAAAAACTCAAGAGGAGTGGTGAAATTGATGGAAATTATTTTCATGAGCCATCAGAACCATGAATTATAACAGAATCTTGCTTTCAAGATAGTAAAAAGAGGAAAAATAAAAGTTAGAGAGAGAGGGAGGTAAAATAATGAAAACCAACAAAATAACAAAATCCTTAGGGGCCAGAGAGAATCAAAATCATCCTAGATAATGGTAAGTAGCTGAAAGTTTTCAAAAACCAGTACTTGAAACAGCTGCATTTATCTCATTTTCACATCAAAGATGGTATTAGAACAGAGGATCCTGCACTATAAAATGGAAAAGTTAAAAAAAGGAACACAAGTACAGAAACACAAATCAATGATTGTCTTTCCAACAACTGAGAGATAGAGATTTTTCATGCCCCAGAAGAGAAAAACCAACTCCTTTTTCCATTTTTCAGTTACCTGTGCTTGAAGGCCTGATTGAACTTGGGCTCTGAGAGGCTTTAACTGAACCTCCCCAACAATTCCCCATGGAAAAGACCAGAGAATAAGAGAGAGGAGAAACTGTTGACAACTCTGCTACATTTCAAGTCTATATATAACTGCCATTGAACAACCTTTCAAGCATTTTCTGTAGAAATAGTAAATTCTACGTAACAGTAAGATTGCAAACGACTCCCCTTTTATTTAATTACAACTTCCAAATCTATCCATCATTACTCCCTTGCTAGTCATGCATCATTGTGGGTCAACCTTGTTCTTGATCTCTTTCATCCCATAGATGATATTTGGTGATGTTTATTTAGTTTTAACCATTTCACGTGTTCTTCTACCCCCAAGGCTCCCAATTTTCTTGTGGTTGTTTCCTTAACAATCTCTTTGTGCCTTCTTTTGTAATGTTTTTCAAAGTCAAAGGGAAAGACTTGTGGCAATTAAGTTGATTGTCACTGGATTCCAAAAGCTGATGAAAGTCGTTTGATTGGCAAAAGATTAAGCAAACCCTCTAACCAGATTCCTTGACCTGGTCACATTAGGCCTAGTCTAAAGACATTTCAGGGACCACTTGAAGTATTGCAAAATAACAATGGGACGTTTGGATGTACCCCCATCTACTTAGGCAGCAAATTTAGGCCCAATCTAAGAACCCATTCCCCTTAATTCAGAGTTTGGGTCGATCCATTTTACTTTCAGTGAGGTTTTGGTTGAAGTCTCTCACCATTTCAATGATAAACGGTTGAGATTTTGGTAGAACACATAATTGTGAAATCCAATTTGACCCAACCCAATTCATTGCACCTATCCCACAACCTAGTATTTCAAGGCTCTGGGTGATCTTATTTACTTTGGAATCTTGTGTTGTTTGACATTTCCAACCTAATTAATGAACCAGTTGGGTTTGAATTAGATTTCATTATTCTTAATCTTTAAACTTGATTAAGGCTGTATTGGTCGAAATCCATCCAAGTTTGACAATTGAAAATTTGGACTGGTCAAATGGACCTAATGGCTGAGCCCAAACACAGATTTAATGTACGAATTGCTCATCGGGCCGAACTCAGGCCACAGGCTTAAGCCTGTTAGACTATACTTATATATAGGTCACTATTTGTGCGTGGTTTGAATTGGTTGCTAGGTGTGCCCCACCAATAGTTCTCACGGAAGTCCTCACTTGAATATTTCGATTTTAATATAATATATGTGTATATGCATATGAAACTTTGGGTATTTACTACAATGGATATAATATACCATGTAAGATTTTGTTCCAATTGTAGAAAGAAACCCTTTCACTGAAATTGGACTTCAGCTGGTTCGGGACTCAACTCAACCAACTGAAGTGCGCATTTCAACATCATCTGTCATGTGGCCCATAAGCTTTACATTACATTGTAAGCCAGGTTGGGTGCTATTTCAGAAAAAGTTGACTTACACAAGTTGCCACAGAAGTATCCAAAGTCCAAACTAAGGTCAATTTAGAGAACATCAAACTCGGATGATATTGATAGCCCATGATCTAATCAAGGCATCTACCACACAGAATTGATGGGCCCACTTTGTGTTTCCCAATGAAAAAATGGGTTCTGGACCCCACCTCTTATGGAGTTTGTGGGGCCTAGTCCGGGTGGAGCTGAAGACCACAAAAACTACCTTTTGTGGTGTTGTTACCCAATGGCCAACAGGACATGACAATTTTTCACATGTCTCAATCTTTATGGCAGTCAACCTAATCATCCATTTCCATTTATTTTTCTAGTTTAGGTTATCCTAGTACACGCCGGCCTGTACTCTATTGGTACCAAGGTCCAATAATTCTCATTGACTTCTGGTTACGCGGGCCACTAATCCAGTAGCAGACCTACACATACTTAATATAGGGCGGTTGCCCCATGTTGATTTTGAAATTAATAGAGATTTAAATGCGTGTGAGGTGTCCCACATATATTTAATAAACAATCGCCCTATGTCTAAATCTTGTGATCGCCGCACATCACAAAACCTTGATTACCGAAAGTACTGGATCCTCTTCACGCCGTTCTCTTTCGGCAGCTTCTTTTTACCAATAGTTCGAGATTCTCATTGCACCAATCAAGCTTTTCATTGCCGGTCTTTTCGTGGTTAGCCTCTCTCTCACCAATAAACTTAAATAAAGCAATCTTCCTCCTTCATTAGATGTAGTATAATCATAATCACTCCATATCTAAATTTGAGCCCTTAATCTCCAAATTCTAATTTCAAATCCTAAATCCCCAAATCGAAATCCAAATCCTAAGTCCTAAATCACATAATCTAAGCATATCTACACAATCACCATTAGGGACACTTTAATCTTCAATTTATACATTAATCAGGCCTTAGGATTCATATGTTTGGATAACTTGCGTTACATTGAAGTGACAATTTTTCTTCTTAGCCATGAGCTCATGATCAACAATAGGGAATTATTCTTACAGCT
Source organism: Umbellularia californica (assembly GCA_028538565.1). Taxonomy (NCBI): domain Eukaryota; kingdom Viridiplantae; phylum Streptophyta; class Magnoliopsida; order Laurales; family Lauraceae; genus Umbellularia; species Umbellularia californica. The sequence goes on along the minus strand of JAPQWN010000008.1, from coordinate 15,115,483 downwards.
AGGTAAGTGCAAGCGACCAAATTCCTTAGATTGAAACAAAACCCCTTTTGGAATCCAAATTGGGTAATTGGGTGCTCACCCAAATCATCATTTCAGGGCATCCAAACACCTATGTTTAAAGGAAATATTATGTTTTGATGATGATGAATTGATGATTATTTGAATTTGGGAGAGGTAGTAGTAATACCCTTCAATTAGGCAAGAAATCTGAGCATGGAAACTTTTTTTGTGTCTATTTAAATGCAATTTATTTTCTCTTTTGATATTGTTAATGTGAAAAAAGTTAGCAAAGTTGAGCAAAAATTTAGCCCCACCTAAACAAAAATCCTAGGTCCGCCACTGCACTAATCTATCTGGTTTTAACGAAGGACCGAGTTAAATTATGATATGAACTCGACAAAATTACCTCATGTCGGAATGTTCGCATTCCGAAACATTCGGAAATTATAGTGACATAGCCCCAATGTAAGCCATGGGCTTTGAACCATGAGGTTTTGTTTATCCTCGTCTACCCTTAACCCTAACATATTCGGTCTTAGTTTGTTCGTACTAACATTCTAATTATATTATACTATATATCAAAGCAGCAGCCTCTTCGCAAGAGAGCGAGTAGCATAGCGTTTTACCACGTCTAAATTAAATACCATGGTTGATTATGATGGGCCTGGTTTCAAAATTACCCTCCAAGCCAATGCACATCATACATATCAACATTTGTCAGGCAACGAGGGACACTAGATCTGGGCCGGCCGAATGGTTTTGGACCCATGACCCTTGAAAGGGAGACCTTGACCTTTACTTACATGGCGTGTAAAGACAGGTCTCTTTCCATTAATAGTCGGTAGTCTGTACAAAGCCATGCTTGAATTCCCATTGATTCAACCAAATCACCTTATCCTTGTATACAAGTTGCTGGTCCACCTCTTTCACACCATTTTAGACGGTCGGCAATAACTAGACTTTGAACAAAACATAAACAAAAACACATTTGGGTGTGCATGTGCCTGAGGCCCTAAACCCCCTGCATGTACTATGTTTATCACCAATCCAAAAGGTGTCAAACATGCGGGCAGTGGCGGACCTGAGTGTTATGATGCGGGTGTAGACCGAGATTAGAGAGATTTTTTAAATAGGACATTAAAAATTTTATTTTATTATTTGACTTCTTAACTTGGTTATTGGTCAAATGAAAATCTCGGGTCCGCTATTGCATGTGGGACCCATGTGTTAATGTTGTTCTCAGAAGGCCCTACCATGACACTTAATAATGAAGATCATGGTCATCAACTGCTTTGCTCCTCAGTTGACTTATATGTGGTTCATTAACAAAAGGTCATAATCTTTTAGTCATACTGAGTTCAGGGCCTCATTAATGAGTGCAGAAAGGCACCTGCATCTTCACGCAATCTCGATTGTATCTTGTAATTTTATTAAAACCTCTCTTGACTAGTAGTCCAACCACACAAAAGTTACCTACAGTTTTTTTTTTTTTTTCACTGATTTATGATATGATTCAATGATGGTTTGGGTAAAAAAAGATCCCTTTTCACAAATGGTTTCTATTGGACTCATAGAATGTTATCTTTGGTCAATCCAATCCATAACACACACCGAGACTCTTAATTGGAACTCATCTCATTCTCACTATTTTAGATACTATTCACCATTGTATTTTAGATACTATTCACCATTGAATGTAATCACAAGAAGTTTACATGCATAATGTACAACCATGAACTTTGGGTGCCTAAAACGTAGGGCTAGGATCATTTGATAGGGTTTGATGCTACATATTTTCTTAATCTAAATTAAAGTGTTTTGATCCTTTTGCCTCTCTTGGTCATCGTGCATCCGGGTGGGGCCCACTTAACTTCAATTGAGTTTGTAAATTTTCTCAAGCTTAAAGAAAGGGTATTTTTATCATTTGTCCATAAATTCTAATAATGACTTGTTTCACCTTCATATCATGGAGATTTTAATAAAAATAAAATTATATTAGTCTTTTCTAGGTAGTCTGAAAAATCGATGGGGCTTTTTAGTAAAAAAACTAACCTTCAACGGGGATGGAAATAGGTTGAGTCCAAACTATATACCAGGCCCGAACCTGAAATCCACCCAACCTAGCACGGTTGGGCCAAGCCATAGATTCGTTGCTGGCACCTTTCTTGTAGATCATATTGTGATTACTGGGTAATGGGAATTTAAAAAAAATTAGAGGCAATCAATGACTTAGGTCATTTTATGTCTTATCATTGTGGTTACCTTTTTTTTTTATGCCCTAGCCAATGGGGTTGGCACCCAAGAGAGCCCACACAAGTGGAAAGAAGAAGCCTACAAAGTGAAAAGGATAGCCTGCATAGGAGGTTTTAGCGAGCACTTGTTGCCCTGCTTGCCCCTAACACTTAGGGTTCATGACACAGTGTATTGGGTTGTATAGTGCACATTCAATTGCCCTGCTTCTTCCCGGCCACCCACACCCACCTTAAACTTCTTTTACCCATTCAGGTTGAGGCATTCCGGCAACCCAATTTTTTTTAGAGACCCTAGGACTATGTCCAGTCATTATGTTTCCCCGGTTTGAAGTGATATATTAATTTCACTCCGCATATGTTTCTCATGTTATTTTCGGGTTCCTTGAGAGTTGTTATTTTACATATAAATGTTTCCAAGTATGCACAGTTTGTTTGATTCTTGTAATCCAAGTTGGCACCACTAAGCTTGGGCACCCTCTTTGGTTTGATCAGCCCGTTTGGGGTCCGTAATTTCTTGTAACTAGATGCAGTTTGGGATTTTCTTTCTGTTGAGATGCTCGATATGTGACGTTCTCCGGCGCCAAGGCCAATCCATGTATGTGCGTATGTATGTATGTATGTATGTATGCACCAACTATAAAGCCCCCTTGTGAGGTCTGACTTACTATAATTATAAGCATGTTCCATATGTGTATGCTCCCCTCCACCATGTGTATTGGCGAGAAAATAGCTTTACGTGGTTTTCACTTTACAAAGTATGTACGATATTATTCATGTTTACGCCATGTAAGTTGGGCTGCTGTTTCCACCTCATTACCAGTGTTCATTCTACATCGTGTAAGTTGGGCTATTGCTTCCACCCCATTACCGACGTTCGTAATTAGGTCGAGTAAGATTAGAGAGTTTAGCCATGTGGAAGTCTTTTCGGTAGAATGTGTATATGATAGAAGTACTGTCATTTATGTTTCTACATCATGCCACGTTAATCATATTCTCATGCATGATTATGCCTAATGGTACCACTTATTTGTGACCATGCCAATCTATATCCTTTTTTTTTTTCTAATTACGGTAAATATGTTATTATTATTCATTTTAAACACATGTTAGGTCGTCGCGCCTGATCCTTGCTAACCTTGGTGTTGTAGGTTTTAACCCGATTTGTGGGGATTCTTGCATAGGCGGCATGGAGCCGCATACCTTAGGTAGGTTGTGCGGATGGTGCCAACTAGACATCTAGTCTGGCATGAGTGACCATAACAACTGGGGGTATCATATGTTTAGTTTATTTCCGTCGTGCTGGCATTTCTTTTTATGGGTTATAATTAATACACTTTTTATATTGAAAAGTGCATGGGTAAGGAGGTAGGCCCCTCCAACAGCGGCTAGGACCCCCGTCTTCTTGTTCTTCAGATTGAAAATCGAAAAGAGCGATCCCGAACGCGGCATGGATGGAAAATGTTCTTGGCTCTTTTAAGTATTTTCATATATAGCTTCTCTTAAGATTGCCATACCATGATCTCCATTCTCCTCCTTCGATACGTTCAAGTGGCCCTTCGCCTCTGCTTCCGGCACAATCATCTTATTTTTTTGAGTATTCACATGCTCTCCAACTCTCCAGTTAGACCTTCTTCAACCTCTTTCAGTGCGTCCTACACTTTCTTTTATCGATGGTGGTTTTCATAGCTTTCATTTTTTAATCAAAATCCTTCATACATTTTTTCTAAGGCCTCTTCTAAGAAAGCCACATCCACCCGCACGATGTCCTCTTGCCTTTCTTGATGGTTGTGTGGAGAAGTTTCGGACTCGGTCATTTTGTGATGCTTGAATGTTGAGCTGGGTGGGAAAGAGAGGGGCGTAGAGAAGAAGAACCGAAAAACTAGGGTTTTAACCTTTCGCAGATATTTTACGCCGGGGAAGAGTTTTTTTTTGTATAAACCCCTCAAGTTTATAGGATTTGTAAATAAGCCCCTGTGGTCTCAATATTTATATATACCCCTTACTTTTCATTTTAATACATTCCATGTCCCAAAATTAGTCGCCTTACAGCTGCCATAAGTTTTTTTTTTTTTTTTTTTTTTGAGTAAAATGAAACTTTTGCCTATACTTAATTCCAAAGGCTTGATTTTATTTTTCTTTAAAGCTCGTAATATTAATAATTACTATAATACATTTAGTGGGACATGATAACCCTACGTAAATCCATATTTATCAATACCGGATCAATTTCATTAAATTTAAATAAATTACAATGGCAATTAACGCTTGTACTTATAATTGGTTATAATTGACCCAATCCATGGACAACCTCCTAATAGATTGATGAGAGTTTCAAATGCATGATTAAGCTTCATGTGCATGGGAGAATGTGAGAGAGACTATTGGGATTTGAAATCTGAATGCCATGGACTTCGAGTCGCAATGCTAAGCTTCCGCAAAATGTTTATATTTATAAAAATTCTGTTTCTCATACACGTGGATCTTGGGGATAAAAATACATTAATAACCCCATTAACTCCCTAATTAGATGCCCTGGGCGTCACAATTATTTAGACCAGTCCATCACAAAACAAGATCATCTGAGTTGAGACATTTTAAAACACTAATGTGCACACAGAAATCCATCCAATGTATGTAATTAGAGAACGATTAAAGATAAGCTAAAGCACGTGCATGCCATGGATTACCTAAGCTCTATGCTTCATTTCAACACTATAAGAGACAGTAATAGTGAAGGATGTTTGACAAATGGAGCATTTTTTAGTTTTAAGAAAGTAGAAGACCATGCATCTAGGGGTCGTTTGTTTTTTTCATTTACATATGCAATGAAATTACATGGGTAATGGATACACACAAGTCATGTTTGTTTGGTGTGATTTCGATTCACATGTGTAAAATAGCCATGTAAATGGTGTGAAACATGGCCCTTTTTGTGCCTTACATTTTCACACCTCAAGAGGTGTGAAATAGTTTCACATGGCACTGTTACCAAGCGAAGTGCTACAATGCCTCAATGAGCAATCCGCCTTTTATTTTTATTTTTTTTGGGCCCCACTTTAACATCCAGACCATTCATTCTCTTAAGAAGCTCAAACACGGCCATGTATCCAATTTTCAACCGTTGATGATGCATAGAGGTTGAGATATCATCAACATAATTATAGCCTTTCGATTAATCTATTGTTACTAACATACCCAGTCCGCCTTTTATGATTTTTTTTATTGTTCTGGGCCTCACCTGTAAAATCAGGACCGTTCATATTCTTCAGAAGCTCGAACACGGCCATGTGTCCAATTTGCAACCATTGATGTTGCTTGGATGTTGAGATATCATCAAACAATATACAACCTATTGTTATGAACATACTCAGTCCGCCTTTTATGATTTGTTTAATGTTCTAGGCCCCACCTATAAAATCAGGACCGTTCATATTCTTCAGAAGCTCAAACACAGTTAACCATTGATGTTGTTTGGATGTTGAGATATCATCAAACAATATACAACATATTCATAGATTCACATGTGAAATGTTATGCTAGTAACAAACAGTGGAATCTGATCCACATGTGAGTCATTTACATATGCAAATGGCTCACATGTAGGTCATTTACACATGTGAATCACTTTCACAGGAAACAAACGACCCCTAAACTCGTGAAGATCCCATCTTCTGATCCCCAATTTGAACCTTAACAGAAAAGGGGAAAGTGAACCATAGTAAAAACAACCGATTAAATGCAAAGTCTGACACATGCACATGATATTGTACTACTCTACGATGCGATATCTAAGAATAGTTGGTTGAATGGAAATAAGACAAAAACCAAGAGACAAAGGCACTGTGGGGCAAAAACAAGAAGAAGAAGACGGAGAAAATACCTCAAAAAAGATTCAATGAGACGCTATGCGATGGATTGGATGGAAGGAATAGGTTGAAAGTGACCGTCGAGACCTAGCGATGATTGGATTGAAGGAATAGGTTGAAAATGACCACCGGGACCACCATGGGGACTGCCGTAGAGAACAAAGAGCGATGAGATCACCAGAGAGGAGAAGAGTTAGGAAAGCAAAAGGGGGGGAAATGAGTTCTGTGCCTTTGCATAAGTGCAGTGGAGCGGCGATATCGTCGCTCCATCGGACTTATAGAAGAAAAAATGAAAGTGGCCCGGGGGGACCACTTCCGTCAATAAAATACTGTTGGGGCCTTTTTTCGTGTAGTGAACATCTAACGTGATTTTTCAAGTAAATTTCTTTACAATCTTCTATAATCCGCTGGCTCTAGCATAATCGTATCGAAAAAGAATGGTCCTCCATTTGGCAGGGGCAAATTATGTAGGTTTGAGCCCTACTTAAAATCAGGAGGCATCAGCGTGGCCAATGAGGCTGACTGCAGTGTATATCAAATAGGAGAAGAGGTTGTAGGCGTATTCAAAAGTCTTTCAATGACCGAAAAGCTCAAGAGACCACAGTGGTAAAGGTGTCTCATCTCACACAGCCGTAGAGGGATCGATCCTAGAGAGGTAAGTTATCTCACAAGTTGCATACCACTCACCCATCTAGCAAAATAAAATAAAATAAAAAAAGAGGTATTTCAATTACCTGTCTCTTTATTAAAAAATAATAATAATAATAACCGAGAAACCTCTATTAGGAAAGGGTGTTTTTGAAGTCCTCATAGTTTTACCAAAAAGGTCCTCAGTTAGTTCCTAAAAGACATTACAGAGTTGGTTTACATGTCTTTCTTGCATGATCAATCAAAACTAAATTGAGTTTCAAATTTGGGTGAGATTTTATAGGATATATGATATATTACAATGAGTTAAAATAGAGGATATATAAGAACTATTTGAATTTGAATAGGTCTGGTTTATTTAATTAATTGGCATATTCTTAATATCTCTTAAGAAAATTGACTGTGGAAGTGGAGGAGAGGCTTCTATATGTGTAAGCCAGATTCATCATAGGCTTAATGCAATTAGATCAAATAGTAAGATGACTTTTATATGTGGAAAATTATCATAACATGTATATATGTAATTTGGGTAGTTGGGCCCATTGGGGTACTTTAGACCTCATACCAAGCCTGAGGCTTGCGTATGGTAATGGGTCAGGCTCAGGTTTTAGACAGACCAAAATTGACCCGACTGACATCTACCCTGCCCTAACTTGACCCAATCCATGGCAGGTTTATTTTTTGAAATACCAAACTATCAAGGGTCTGATCAAGGTTGATAATGTCGATATTTTTTTAAAAAGAATGACAAAAATTATCAATCAAATCTATGACCTGAAGCTCAGATTAAAAAAAAAAAAAAAAATTAACTACCAGTTGTTCTTAGGGTTGTAAATGGGTCGGTTCCGGTCTGGGTCCACGGTGGACCCGCAACCGGAACCGTTAAGGAGAAGGTGGAACCGGATCCGGACCCGGAATCAGTTTCTTGGCTCCCGAACCAGAACCAAAACCATATATGGGACGGGCCTGGATCCGGGTCTTGGTTAGGTAGAGAATGATATTAAAAAAAAAAAAAAAAAACATGATTTTTAGGAGTGATTTTTAAAAATTGAGATAATATGTCAGGTCTCGAGTCTATGGGTCCGAACCAAGGTGGAACCGGACCCAGACCCATTTACTTATCGGGGCCTAAATAAGGACCCAGACCCAGTTTTTAACTGGTCGGAACCTCCGGATAAGCGAAGAATCGGGTACCCATTTACATCCCTAGTTGCACTACAATAATTCTGTGTAAAACATTTACAAAATAATGTGAAGTATATAGCATAGGGTGATACTAGTGCATCCAAAACCTGAATCCAGTTTCAGACTTTGAAACTCATATTCTTTCCAAACCCGACAAACACACTACCAAACCCGCCCTTAATAAGAGCAGGTTGGGCTGGTGCCAGTTTTAACCCGACCCATTGCCATCCCTGCTGAGCCAGAGACGGAGAATACCTGGCCAGAGTTGGGTTTTCATGTGGGCCAGACAACTGGGCTCGGCTCAGGCTTGGAGTAATCCCAAATTGGAATGTGGAAGTTCAAGAAGTATATACATACTGAAGCTGTAGAAAAAAACAACAGAGAACATAGACAAGTTTCTGGTTTCTTGATCTTGTTAGTAATAAATGAAACTATCTACCTCTTGCTCATAACATCAAAGTTCCATAACATCTGCCTATTCAGAATTCGGAAACAGAAAATCAAAGCAGTAAACTATAAACCATAATCAATGAATGGAAGTATCCTTGTTACATAACAAGCACTGAGAAGATGCAAGTCTCTCCACTATGCTCCCATGTTCAATTTCCAAACTGCAGCTCACTTTATTCCATAGATGAAGAGCATAAGTCTCTCCACGGCTTAGTTGATTCACCTTTTACGCCGCCCACTTCAACCCGGCGCGATTCTCCGGTTGCCGGAAAAACACCTTTACTTTAATCCAATCTACTGGATAAAAGGCCATAGGTGGCATGATAGTGAAGTTATAATCCTGTAGCCTTAGCTTTGCCCTTTCCACCACTCTTGACACCAAACTAGGCCCATTGTAGCCCCACTTGCTTCCATTAAAAGTTAGTGAAAACTCCTTCAAGAATTCAGAAAGTAGGGGGTGTTTCTTATCGAAAACCAGCACTGCATTGTTCAGGCGGCTCCAATTGCCATTGCCATTGCCATTGCCATGGACCGACTGCGCTCCGATCGTGTTCTTTAAATCTGAGAATTTCTTCAGGACTAATACATCTGTGTCTAAGTAGACACCCCCATACTTGTATAGGACTGCAAGTCTCAGCAGATTGGAGAGATTTTGAGGGAATGGAATAGTACCAGGATCGATATTGCCTTTATTTACCTCATTAAACCATGACTCTGCTGGTGTGTCCTTGAGCACAAAATTGAAATCTGGAGAAATAGCAGCAACTCTGTAACCGCTATCAGTGAATGGGTTTAGGAGCACCCTTCCCTGCTTCGAATCCATGCTAGTTGAAAGAATTGCCAGACACCCAGAAGGATGGGCTTGGAAGACGCTCTGCAAAGCAAGAAATTCTATGCTCTTGAACTTAGCCATTGGTGATATCCATGTCATGAAAAACCGAACGTCGCAATCTTCAGAAAGTAGCTTCTTAAGTCTTGAATCAAACACCCCAGTCTTGTTGATTGAGTTGATCTTCGGCAGTTTTTTCTTCAACTGCGCTTTTCTTTTCTCCGCGGCCGGGCTTGTAACGCCCACCCTATACCCATGCATGATATTGTCCGCTTTGGCCCACGGGCCTCACGGTTTTGCTTCTGATGGGCTTTTCAACCCATCAAAAAGCCTCATGCAAGGTAAGGGTGTAAGCTCTACATATAACCCCATTCACTTTCCTCTCTATAGTCGATGTGAGACTCCAGGGCGTCACATTGCTGGTTGGAGTTGCACGGTGAGCCGATTCATTGATTGGGGTCTCTTGTATCTCTCCTGAAAACACCACTGCAGGAGAAGAAGTCGAGTTGAATTGTTGCTGGTTAGCTTCTTTTGCCGGTTCATTGATATGGGTCTTTTGTATCTCTTCTGAAAAGCCTAGTTTAGGTGGGGTACTAAATTTATAATGCTTCTGCTGGTGATTTTCTTTCACGGAAAGAAGGTCCGGATCAGAGTTTTGTGAGCAATGGTTCTTGCAAGGACTCTCGAGATTGAAGAAGGATGAGAAGAGGGCGATATAATAGAGAGAGGGGAAAAAGAGAGCAGCGACGATGAGGATTGAGTACTTCTTCCTCATGATTTTTGGAAGAAGATGATGAACAAGAACAACAGTTCCATTTTCGCATGGTCATATATAGCTTACTGCATGCAAAGAGCAAGTGAAAAGGACTTGTAGCTTTTTTACCATTCTAGTTGTCTTAAGGAAAAGCTCTGTGAAGTAGAAGAATGGATGGATGCGTAGCTACCGATGGAGTTAATAGCATAGAAAGAACTCTTCACATATGCTAGCTTTAGTTTAGAGAGTATCCAAAAATATTTAAGAATGTCTAATATTTTGAACTACTTCATTCATATCTTCTTCCATTTTCAAACTGATTATTTTTAACTGTGGCAGATATTACACCACAATCGTGTAACACATGTGGAGTTCCCATCCCCTCTAGGAATGCATCCCCCAATTTCAGTTCAATAGGAGTGGATCCTACTGTCCAATTAAGGGCACGGTGGAAACACGATGTGAGCAACAATGCCACACCAGCGCCCGATTACATTTTTTATCATGAGATCTATTTTAGTGTGGGGCGTATTCATGTCGATTCCTAGTAAAGTAAATTGTGAGGATATGCCGCGGGAGGAGATGGAGAATATGAGGATATGTCACTGGAGGGAATATGATTCATCTTTAAAGATCTAGATTATCTCTATGTGGGCCTTAAGATGAAGTTCCAGGCATGCGTTACACGGTTCCTATCTAATATGTGAGCTAAGGGATCCGGTTATTAGTAGAGGATGTCATGTCGGGCATTTGAGAGGTTATTGGACCAGCCTAAGAGCATGGAGTTGAGTTGAGGCTTTAACCTAGAGAAATACTAAGTTAGAGGAGCGGAACTCCATGGTGGAGCCCACCTATTGGAATCCAAATTGTTCAAAATAAAATCATATGTTTCTATGTGTGTCCTCGAATTTTACATCAATACCCATTTGTTCCACCGTTGGATTGACTTTTTTTTTATAGAGGTGCTCATGGATCAGGCTGGCCCAAGTCCAGCTTGGGCCCAATGTGCTTTGGGCCGGTCTCAGATCTAAAACATGGGCTCGTTTAACAAATGGGCTGGGCTTAGATTTAGTGGTAGGAAGCTGAAGCACGGCCCTACCCAAGTGAGAGACACCATTTAAGCAAAAACAATGTGTTTCTGCATTAAGACCCAAACCCATGTCTCAAACACACACATACACACATCCCAACCAGCTAAGCTACAACCATTTGCAGTTAATGAAATTTTTATTATTATTATTATTATTATAAAAACATTATCCAACCAGGCTCGGACTTAACCTATTTTATGCAAGCGCTAGTCACTCAAGCCAAAAGGGCTGGGCTTGGGCCTAAGGATTAAATTCAGGCCGTGCCTAGATATTGTTCAGCCCGGCCCAACCGGCCCATGAACATCCCTACTTTTTATGAGAATCATTCCTAAAACTAAGGGAAGAGTGCATGTCTCCTAATAATATCCTTAAGCTGACTTAGACTCCTTAACCTTTGTCTCTTCTTACTTTCAACAATTAACTAGAGTCTTGGTCAATTTCACTTCTTAAGCTTTGTCTTTAGATTTGGATGTTCTATAACCCTGAGGGGTAGCTTAGTTGGTATAAGACCACGGTTTGCACCTGGAGGTTGTGAGTTCGAAATTGCACTACCACATTGGGGCTACAGGGGAGTTTGATCGGCTTTCCTCTGGGCCTGGAGGGATTAGTCCAAACCAAAGGGTTGGGAACCCTTCGATAGCATATAAAACAAAGGTTTGGATGTTCTATCCAAATCACCCCTGGAACCAAGGAAATAAAGCATGCCTCCATGTAAGAAGTTACTTGCAGCCAAGTAAGGTGCAAAATCCGAGCCAATTTTCACTCGAGTCAAACTTGAGCACACCAATGGATTTTTAGAGATTTAGGTTTTATAAGAACCCCACTAATGAATCTTTAATATTGCTATCAAAGCAATTCTATACATAAATTAGCGGACCCCTTAAACTTTATAGTGTTATGATTATTATTAAGTCATATATAACTAGCAAAACAGGCCTCATGCCCATCTAATAAAATTTAATTAGTTTTAAAATGAGAGGCCATCAAATAATTTCTTGGAAAAAAATAATAACAATAAATCAAATTGCAAAGCCTATTAAAATCCAAATGTCCAATTGTATCTAAAAATAAGAGAGAAACTCGAATAAATTATATAAAAAAAATACCTACATGACTAAAAAATGAAAACGCACATATAAAATTGCAGAAATAATATTTCTCACATGCCAAGTAATTAAATAAAAAAAAAAGAATTCAAACATCCCAAGAAACTACAGCTAGGGAAAAATAAAACACAACGAACAAAATTGCAGTTCTTTTAAAGTTCAGCAAAAAAAAAAAAATACAAATAGATTTTTTGTGCAAATAATTCCCCATGTATCTACTTACCATTCAAAATAAACATATCTATAAAGTTTTAACCAAATAAACTCAATACACCCCCCACTCACATTCCCAAATCAACAAACTTATAAAAAAGAAAGAAAGAAAGAAAGAAAGAAAGAAGATTCCTCATAAGGATAGATAAATCATGTTGAATTTGCTCATGGAAATAGCCAGATTGATTACTACAAATCAAATTAATTTTTCTGCAAAAATAAAAATTTAAGAAAAACCCAACAAACATATAGACTTTATAAAAGTCTAAAGGCTTTAGTAGTAATAAATATTAAATGAGTCATCCTTGGCTATTACTCAGATTGCAGTGTTTCTGTGTGTGTAAGTTCAACTCATTTGTAAAGCAAAGATAAAAATTAAAAAAAGAGTCATTTGAATTCAACCACCCATTGGGAGTCTGGCACTATTCCCCATCCGAAAACGGCTACAGGTTTTTTTCATTACTAATTCTTCCTATTCTCTAGGAAGATTGAACTCTCCTTTCTCTAGATTTACCCTTAATTCTTTTTACAATATGTGTAACTTGCCTTCTAGTTCTACCTTTAGAAGTAAATGTTGATATACATATATATTTCTTTTATAGCTTTGATTCCTTATATTAGGTAGAGCTCTGTTTTGGTTCCTTTTCTGTGGCTGGCCCCATTTTTTTTTTTCCTTCTTTGGGCCTGTCCTCTTGGTTGTTTCTCCTCTCTTTTTCAATTTGATTTTGCAATTAAAAAAAAGGAAAAAAAGAAATCAAAACACCCATTAACCGTCATAGTCTAAAAGGGGCAAAACCCATATGTTGCAATAAGACCCTAAAAGGAAGAAACATAATAATTCAAAAAAAAAAAAAAGTATTGAAATAAAAGTTAAATAATTTGATTTAATTTGATTAAGTGGCCACAAAAGAGATGAATATATATATATATATATATAAATATATAATGCATAAAATAGTAAAGGCCATGTTCTCTAATTGTATCATATGTACCAACTACCAACAGTTGCTAGCCCTATCCAATTCTCCATCATTTTATTTGACATGACAGTGACTGAAGAATTAAACAAATTGGGTTATCAAAGTCAGAAATTAAAAAAAAAAAAAAAAAAAAAAAAAAGAGAATTGGGTAAATAATAGATTTGATCTGTGATCAGTGTGCTGCACTCTAATAGGAGTAAAGTTTAAGCAAACGCTAACAAGGCGGTGGAACTTGTGACAGTTTTCTATTCCTAAGTTGATAGAACTTCTTTTATTAAGAGGTTGATCATCTTTTGAAGGATCTTTTTCCGTACATGATACACAGAAAACATTACTTCGAAAGTCCCATTTCTTCAGTTCTCTCCCTAATTATTATGAGACTAAAATTTGGTTGAACTTGATTCTATGGTAAACATCAAGAGTGTGAGTGAAAAATGGAATCTTTTATGCCAGTGATTTTAAACTTGAAGATTTAGGAAAGCACCTTAAGTCCCCGTGTGCTTTGAGAAGTTGCTTCTCTAAACGGTATTTTATGTAAGCAGATGGAGATAATGGAGGGGCAAGTACTAAATGTAATCTTAAAAGATCAGATTTAGATTATTAAGTTGTTTAGATGGGGTCAACAATGAGGTTATGCTCCAATGATGGATATCTGATGTGGACATTCTCACCAAGTCTTCTTTTTCTTTTTTTTTGTCTACATTATAATGATTAGAATCATAATTATCACTCTAGCATTTCCATTTATCATAATATCTTATTAGTATTATCCAGATATCATGTCCATCCATTAGTATAATGTGCATGGATGGGTGGGTCTATTGAAATAAAAAAAAAAAAAAAAAAAAAAAAACCAGATCTACTGGATGGATAATTATAGCTAACACCACTTCCTATAACATTTTGCCACTAATAAGTAGTATGTACTGATAAAAACCTTGTGCTTATCTATAGCCTATTTCAGATTAAATAAGGCTTCAATGATGATGACTACCTATATCATAGGAAGTAACTAAACGGCTATGATTTTTATTTTTTTTTTTTTGGTGCCAGTTGGCCTAGGGGCCAGGATATGTGAAGGTAACCTTCCCACCCACATGGGTGGAGCTGTGGTTTTTAATAGAAGTGTTTCTGCAATGGCTGCTATGCATGGAAATAGAATGGCATGTAATTTGGATGTTAATCACCTTTCGATTTGCAATATGATCAGGACTTTGATTGCCTTGATTTTTAATAATAAATGTAAGTAATATAGAGGCTCATCCATCAATGAAAAGATCCGGGACAAACTAAAAGATAAATGACCTTCAATGCATACAACACCTTGCATTGTATGCTTAAAATGATCTTCACAGATGCATCATCCATTCATAGAGCTCTCTCCTTTGATGACTGAATTGGTTAGCCAGGGAGGCTCGTTGGGAAGGAGAATGAATAATCTAATCTAATCAAAATATAAACCCTGCATGCCTGCACCTTGGGGGATTTCAACTTACATTAAAGGCACACCAGGTAAACAAACTCACATTATTAAAAAAAAAAAAAAAAAAAATTAATAATAGGAGGTAAAGATAATACAATGATTTGTTTTGTATGTACCATTTGTATCTCTAAGAAATAGTAACTTATGATCTCCAAACCCCTAAAAGAAATATGAACACACAACAAATCCTCCATTAAAAGAAACACATTCAACTCCGATTACAAATGGATGCATCTACAATTTCAAAGAGATTCTACAACAGGCCAAGGCTCACTAGCTCTCCTTCTGAACACTTACTTCTTGTAGTTGAAGACACCCAGCATTCGAAACCCATCATGTCCCTCCCTAGGCAAAAATTTTCCAGGCTGGAGCATGTCTATTTCAGTAGCAGAAACCAGACATAAAAACCAGTCACCTTATTTTACTTGAGCAAAACTCACAGAAACACAACTCAATGCACACTTCTAGACATGCAAACTGCCACTCAAGGGCAAAGTATTGGTATGTTGACTAGCAGGGGAGCCAATTCCATGTACAGGATTGAAAGGCCAGCATCATCAAGGCAACCAATACATGCGATATGTATATCTGAACAAATCAACAAATATGCACACACTTCGCATATGTATATCTGTAAATTCTCTCTCCATTATAAGTAGGAATTCAACCTTTAAAGCTCTGTTCTGTCTCAAGGTTGTGAAAGAATGAAATCCGCATACAGACACAATGATGGAAATGCATGCATAGACTTCCATATAAAAGCACAGAAGCAACTCTTACCAACAGCGCTGAAGTCAAAACCAATGAAGCAAATGAACAGTTTGGTTGTAGTAAAGACTGATGTCTTCAATCAATACTTTTGATCCCATACAAACACACGCCAAGCTCCTCCAATGATCAACCTTCTCGATACTCTTATCTTCAGCGAGATGAACCCTTTCTGCTTGAATCCCTTGAAAATGTGCCCACAGCCTGTTTGGTAGATGGAGGACTGCACTTTCCACTATTAGTTTCTGAGGTGTATGGCTGAGATGCCAAGTACTCGAGAGCAGCAACAACATCGCCCATTATAGGGCGAAAGTTGGGCTGCTCTTGAAGGCACATTGCAGTGACAGCAATTGCATGGTGGAGACATCGCACTGGGTAGCGGCCTTGCAGCAAAGGATCAGCTAGGTGGGAAAACTTCCTCCGATCCCTGAAAAATGGGCGTGCCTGAAAGAAGTAGACCAAATATTGGCATGTGACCTATGTATAAAGAAACTGAGATATGCTCAAGAACAGACAACACAACAGGATTTACTAACTGAAACTTTTGTTTTCAAAACTATTAGATTTCACAATCTTGGATAATCTTTAACCAACAATGACAACGTTTGACACGTCTGCTTCACAGCCTATTATTGTGCCAACCCAAAGAGGATCCTGGTTGAAGTAAACTCAAATGAAGTTCTAAAGCAACTCAATACGAACTGACGAGATGAACAACAAAAATGCAGATAGAATGGAAATGCCCTTGACTCTTGCCAACCCAAGATAGATGTGGTAAGGGTATGAAGAAGAAGATGATGACAACAATGATAATTTAATGGATAATCTTCAAAATATTCCAAAATAAATGAATTTAGGAGAAATTTCCATGAAGCAGTTCAGTAAACTAATTGAAAAACCAGATAAAATCCTAAAAATATTTCTCGAAAAGGTTTCGAAGTAAACATATACAAGCATGTGACAGACAAACAAGATACAGTGAGCTTTAGAAAATTCACTGTGAGCTTTAGAAAGTTCTCCTTGATATATTTAAAAAACCAGCTTTTAGCATATTCTCATTTATATACAAAACTGGATTAAAAAAGGTGGGAACAAACCTCCTTTATACACTTCCATGTTTACCAATGACACAAGAAAATCAAACATTCTGCCCTAGTTTAGACATTTAGGGCCATTAAAAAAGGGTCCAATCTGATGCTATAGTTAGTCAAATTGTTTCATTTTGCCAGGCAAATGGATATTCCTCAAGAACCAAATCTGTAATTCTAAAATGAGAATCGTAAAAAAAATCACATGAACATAAATGCTGCAATAACCTACCCAAACAATTAAATTCTGCTCGCCTGCCTTCCTTGAACTATCAATTGCTTTCCGTCCGGAGATCAGTTCCAACATAACGACACCAAAGCTATAGATATCAGACTTCAGAGTCAGCTTGCCAGACATAGCATATTCTGGAGCACAGTATCCATAAGTTCCCATCACTCTTGTTGAAACATGAGTATTGTCACCAACAGGTCCAAGTTTGGCAAGTCCAAAATCAGAAAGCTTAGGATTGAAGTCTTTGTCCAACAGTATATTTGCAGACTTCAAGTCCCGATAAATGACAGGAGGATCTGCTTTGTCATGCAAATACTCAAGCCCTCGAGCAGCACCAATGGCAATCTTAATCCGTGTGTTCCATCCAAGTGGCTCTTGGTCAGGTTGCAGATCTAAAAGAAAAGCACCAGTTAAAAACCAAACATGTCATAAGATTTAAGCATTACATCAGGTCTCACACCTACTAGAACGTACTTACACCACTGAGGGAAATAGTCCTGAGTTCTACTAGTAACAATAAAAGAAACCACAATTAGAATGTGCTTAATGGTCATAACCAACCCTTTTCACAAATGTCTTCACTAAATTGATACACTTCCCCATCCATAACTACAACTTCAGTTAACTGGACATTCTATGGAACATTTCTGGAAAACTAAAACAACTGGTTCGGTATCCACATTGGGACATTCTACAGAGTATTTTCAGATGACAAAGGAGTCATTTGAAACAGGCAGTCAGCTACTATAAAATAAAATAAAATACAACTGCTAAATCCATACAATTGTTTAGAGTTAGCACTAGAAGAATTTAATAGAGAATTTCACAAAGCTAAGACCAGATAGATGGCATAAGGCTTCGACGATGATCATGAATTACATTTAAAAAAAAAAAAAAAAACAAGCCCTTGTAATTTTCAGGCAAGTTTCTTTGTGTTTTTATGACTAGAAGGCATAGAAAAGAATGAAAAGATAGAGGTTGCTCTACAACAAGTAAACCAGACCACTGAAAATTAGATGATAGTTAACCAAACTCAACATACATCAACTATAGAGATATACTTCATTTCGAATTATTTTCAAAAGGCAGAACCTACTAATCTATTTATTACGATGAAATAAAGTTACAACTCAAACAACAGATACTACAAGACGCGGACAATATATATTAGACATGCTCAAGACCCTAAATGACTGTTAATTACTTAATTCTATATTTATGACCACATTGTAGAAATTCAAGGGAAGCATTTTTTATTTTTTTTTGAATGATAAATCAAGGGAAGAATATCAGAACTGTAAAACTTGGGAAGAGTTTGGGCAAAAGTATTTACGTGGTTCCTAAGCTGTGATCAAAACTATTTATGAGGTCCTTGAGCAAATTGGTGACTACCCTTTGTTGCAAACCTAAAAGAGACTGTCAGAGTGGTTGGAAGACCGAAACAGTAAGTTGGTGGGCAAAATATGGATCGGTTTAGTGGGGAAAATTTTGGCACCGTTCAGGATTGGGTTATATGATGAGTTTATGGTTGGAAACGGAACTGGCAAGTGAATGAAATTCCATCGTATTCACTGATAAAAATAAGCATTATATGATGGTTAAATTAAACAATTTTGCAGGGTTGATTGTAGGTTTGAGCAAAGAAAAGAAAACTAGAGATGAAATCACTTAAAAGCAGAAGCTTCATTACTGCTCTGACATCAACTAGTGCAACGAGACAGGCATAAAAAGCCAGCCAACTACAATCAAAGTCACACAATAGAAGAAGATCAATAAACCAAAGGCGGACTCCTCAATAGGTAGGATCAAACTATAAATTTCCTAGGAATCCGCAAATGGTCTAAGCTTGTATGCAAGATTTCATAAAGGAAGACTATTTCTTGGGGTGCTTTGTGATTGGTGCATACCAACAAAAATGAAGGGAAATTATTACAGGATTGCAATTAGACCAGCTATGACCTATGGAGCAATATTGGTCAATCAAGCAGCAACACCTGCATAGCAGAGATAAGAATATTGAGATCTGTGTGTGGTAAAACTAGGAGAGATAAAATCAGAAATGAGCACTTTCGGGTGCATTTAGGGGTAGCATCAATTGGTGATAAAAATAAAATAGAGAAAGCGATGGTTTGGACATGTTAAACGCGTGCCAGCGATGGTGCCTCTGAGGAAAAGATTTTTTCTATGCAACTTGATGACCGACTAATGCAGTATGGACCAGTCCAAGAAAATAATTGGGCCCATATGATTGACCCAAACGTCAACCCAGTCCATTGGGTTCAGTCCACAGGCCCAATTAATTGAGAGCTACGGAGGCAATTTCCTTTTATCCTATTTTGATTTTATTTCCTTGCTCAATTAGGGAACTATTTCTAATTTTATTGTTTGATTAGAATTAGAAGCTTCCTAATTTATTTAGAAGTCTTAGTCACCAAGAAACAATACCCTATATAGTCAAGTCCTTCATTGTAGATGCTGATTCCATTTAATAGAAGATTTCGAGTTTTCAATTATGGTGTGTTTTGTGGTTATGAATATGCCTTAGGGCTAGAATCCATCGTTGGATTCGATCAATCATCGGGAGATAGATCTATTGTTCGATTGCGGATCCGGGGCTGCGCCACCCACCAAGGAAAAGGGGTAGGTCAAAAAGGACATGGTTGGAAGTAGTAAGGATAGATATGAAGAAGTGCAACCTAATTGAGGATTTGGCTCAAGATAGATCAAAATGGAGAAATAGAATTCATCTAGGCAACCCCAATATAGTCGGGGCAAGGCTTTGATGATGGTGGTGGAAGTGATAGTTGTGGTGGTGTTTTTTGGATCTTTTTGTTTTATTCAGAAAATAAGCATCGACTTGATCTTGACCATTAATTTTTTCTAGAAATTGAGCCATAAAATCTTTTTTTTTTCTTTTTTTTGAATGATAGCTTTCATTAAAATAAAACAAGTCAATACAAGAGGCTATACTGACCCTAAAACACACAGATACAAAGCATAATCCCAACAAACAACAAAATGCCCGAAAACCAAAAGGACAGAAAGAGAAGCGAAAACTCCTTGACAAACCACAAATCCTAGATTAAGTGAAAGCAATTTCCCTCCAGTTATACATGATTTGGTCACTAGGGTAGTCCTTGAAGATAGGATTGGTCTTCACCCACTGAGCTTGATCTTCACGCAGTGAGCGACAGAGAATTTTATGTCGTCACATAAGATCTCTTCTTTAGATTTTGTCCCTTCAAAACACCTAGCGTTCCTATCCTTCCATATATGCCAAATATCTGAAAGAAATGATAGCTTCCACAATTACTTTCCTTTCAGAGACCCGATTGGAGTTTTCCATGCCTCGAAATGGTGTTGAATTGACCTTGGCAACACCCACTTGCCACCGAACCAGATGATGACATTGTTCCAAATTTTTACAACACATCTACATCTGAGGAGAAGATGATCTACATTTTCCTAGCCTTCCAAACACATTTTCCTAAGATTATCTAAGGTTAGAATTCTCTCCGGAGGGCAATCCATCCAAAAGCTACAACCCTAAGTGGGGCCTTGAACCTCCATAGACTTGCCCGCTTCTGCTCCCCTCCCTTGCAGATAGAGTTGAGAAAAAAGATGAAATAGAGAAAACCCCATTTGTTGAGGCCTTCCAAATCCTAATATCTTCCCCTTCCTCAGGAATTTGAGTGTCCCTTAACAAAGTTTGGAGAGAAAGAAATCGGTTCTCTTCGTGCTCCTTCAAATTTCTTCTGAACATTGGACCCCATGAAATCTGACCTCTCATGCTGGATCTTTCGATGTAACTTTCCACCTTCGCTTTCTTCTCTAAGGCACAGTTAAACAAATCTGGGAATTTAGAAACTAGAGTTTCCTCACCTATCCATTTGTCAAGCCAAAAGAGAATCTTCTTCCCTGAGTAAGCTTGATATCTGATGTTCTGCATAAACTTCTCTCTAACAGAAACTATGTCTCTCCATATGGCTGATTGTTTGTAGGCAGCTCCATGCACCTCCCATCCATCCCTTTGATAGCAATATTTATCCATCACTACCATCCTCCAAAGACCTTCCGTTTCATCTCCTAGCCTCCAAAGCCATTTACCAAGAAGAGCTTGGTTCATATGCCTTAGGGACCTTATGCCAAAACCACCTTCTAGCTTTGATGTACACACAGCTGCCCATTGTACTAAATGATACTTCCTTTCAATGCTTTTTCCATGCCATAAGAAATCCCTTTGCAGCTTCTCTATCTTGCTGATTACTGAGATTGGGCATTTTAAGATTGTGAAGTAGATAGGGAGATTGTCCATCATTGCTTTGATAAGCATTATTCTACCTCCCAAAGACAAGTAGCTAGCCTTCCAAGTAGATAACTTCATTTTAACCCTCGCTACCACTGGATTCCAAACAAATTTGTTCGCTTGCCCCTTGCACAAAGGTAGACCCACATAGGTCACCGGGAAGGATCCCACTTTGCATCCAAGAATTTTTGCAAACTTTCCCATGACAAACTCCTCCACTCTTATCCTTATCAATTCACTTTTATAGAAATTTATCTTAAGGCCCAACACTACTTCAAAACAAATCAAAATGGCTTTGACGTTTCTGATTTGATCCTCATTAGCTTCACATAAGATGAGAGTGTCATCTGCAAACTGCAAGTGAGAAATGGAGGGGGCAGTTCTTTTCACCCTAAAACTTTCTACAAGATTCTGCTATTCTGCCTCCGCCACCATCCTGCTCAAAGCATCTGCTACTATTACAAAGAGGAACGGAGACAGTGGATAACCTTGCTTCTTTGAGCAGGGAAAAAGCCATTGATTAGAATGGAAAAATAGGCTGAGGACAGGCATTCCTCAATCCAATTTCTCCATTTAACACCGAATCCCATTCTGAAGAGGAGATATTGCAAGAACTCCCAGTCCACTTTGTCGAAAGCCTTCTCCAAGTCTATTTGCAGATCAGACCTTGCTTTCTTTCCCTCTCCCTTTGCATTCATTAGCTATAAGGACCCCATCAAAGATCTGCCTTCCTTTTACAAAAGCCCCTTGTTCTTTCGCAATGATCTCTGGTAGAACTTTCTGGAGGCTTCCAGCCACCACCTTGGCTAGGATTTTGTAAACGCTTCCGATGAGACTTATGGGTCTAAAATCTTTTATCCCAACTTCCCCTTCCTTTTTTGGGATTAGGGCAATGAAAGAGGCTCCTAATCCTTTAGACAACTTCCCTCTAGAGTGGAATTCCCCCACGAATGCTAGAATATCATCTTTTAACATACTCCAAAACCTCTGGAAGAAAGCCATAGGAAAACCATCAGGCCCCGGTGCTTTGTCTCCTGCCATAGCATAAATAGCCTCCCGTACTTCCTCTTCTTTGAATTGCCTCTCCAACCACTGCATTTTATCTTCTCCTATTTTCGCAAACTTTAGATTGTCCAAAGATGGTCTTTGCCACCGGTCCTTTGAGTAAAGAGTGACAAATTAATTCTCTCTGTGTTCAAGTATTTCCTCCTTCCTTGCCAATCTTCTCTCTCCATCCATCAGCGAAGAAATTCTATTTGTTCATTTCCATGATTGAGCCATAAAATATAGTGTTCCTCATACCCAAACTTCTCTTTATGGGACAATCAGGAACCATACAGTTCATGAAGGATACGGTTTTCAACAAAAGAATGACATGGGAGAAGCTCATAAGGCTATCCTTAGTCGCATCTTTTGCTCTTGCCATAGTAAAAGAAATGCTTTGAGCAGGAAAAAAAAAAACTCATGGCATTCAAGAGTAGGCTAAATAAACAAAATTGGATTACAATCTACTTAGATGCCGAGATGATCAATATACATGAATAGCATAGTCATTTCACATGGGAGTCCAACAACACAACATGGTTTGCTTATTTTGGATTTTCTTGTCAACACTAGAATAACAAGGAAGCACTAGAAAACAAGGTGATGAACTTTTTTAAGGAGAAACATTAACATTATTTGGAAAAAAATAATGAGCACAAAACTTAATTGATATGAATTCTAATGAAGTAGGAGAGCAAGTTGCCAAGTGCAAGGGAGTTTGTATCCCCGTCATATCCATGCATGCCCCTGCCGGCTGCCATATCTAGGCAGCATAGCTTTAAATCACTTTTCACCTTCTCTACCATGACTATATTCCATGACTTCACATCATCTGGTGAAGAAGAGAGAAAATGAAACTTATAATGTGACCATTCTCACTATGATCATGTAGAGGGATGCAAATGGATATCCGATTCTCTGAATACCAAAAGGTTCTGAACCATTGAAAAACGGGTTTGGAATAGGGCTGTCAATCGTGTCGTGTTAACGAATTCGGGTTATGGGTAAACAAATTCGGGTTAAAATTACCTCAACCTATACACAACCCGTTAACTTAACGGGTCAAAAAATCCAACCCGAACACGACCCGTTAATTTAGCAGGTTACACGACCCAACCCGTTAGGTAATTAAGTCATTTCGAAAATTAAAAGAAAATCCATACAAAAATATATAAGGAAAAAAATATATAAGCCACACGAAACTGTAAGAAAGGATCTCGAGTGGATCCCACCTAAAACCCCACTATAAAACAATAAATTTCAATTTCTTCTTTATGAATATAAATTACTTCTAGCTACACTTAGGGACTAAAAAAAAATTTAACGGGTTAAGCAGGTTGTTAACGGGCTACTGATTTAACTCGTACACGAGCCGTTAACTTGTTAACGAATTTGACCCATTAATGACCTGAACCCATTAAGATTCCACTCAAACCCGTTAATATCGTGTGGGTTCGTGTCGTGTTAACGGGTCATGTGGCATTTTGACAGCTCTAGTTTGGAACCTCTTTTGGTCGCGATTAATAAATGGGTTGGTTCCGAAAACATTAACGTCTCAACCCGCATACCCGGGAACCGTGTCATTTTCAAAATGAAGTAAGAAGCCATAGGGTTTCTATCATTTCAATCCCTAATCGCATATCAGGCAGCCGAACAATCTCCAATTTCCTCTCTCCTCTCCCTCCCAAACTCACACTTATCTCTTTCTCTGTATCAACCTCTCTCTTTCCATGCCACTCTCCCTCTCTATCCCTCACTCTTGGCCACCGTCCTCTCTCTTCCTCCTGTCCCATTAATTCTAGATGGGGGGCAGGACCAGAAGACATGGAGATGGTGCAATGAGTTGCTAGCAATGCAAGTATAGTGCTGGTCCTGGGGGCAAAGATGATGGTTGACTCCGCACGCTCTAGCGGCCACGAGATCATCTCATCATATGATGGGTGGTGGTAAAAGAAGGTTGAGGAAGAGGCCCGGTCGGCGCTGTTGGGTAGATGCCAAATGTGGAGAAGAAGAGATCCATCGTTGCTATATCGCACCTAGATTCTGACCTGGGCATGCTGGGATCTCGCCAGAGAGGCGGTTTTTCTCTAACCGGTTCCGAAACCGGTATCCTGTTCCAACTCGGTTCCAGTTCCGGAACCAACCTTCATTTAACGGTTCCAGTTCAAATATGGATCCAGCCCGAAACCAACCCGTTTGCAACCCTAGTCATGTACTACATATATAAAGAGGGTTGCACCACATGAATATAGAGCATTGGATTCCCTTCAATAAAGTCAAGCCATAACAAAGCTTCTTAATCCTCAAACTAGTACTAAAGGACTCCACTTAAAACTATTCACGACAATACGTCTTCTTAACATCAACAACCTCCGCCGAGCACCGGTACTCATGATAACATGATCACTGCACCTAATGGGCCCAACTTATGATCAATCCAAGTGGACATAAAACAAGGAACCAAACCACCACCACCCCAACCCCCCGCCCGCAAAAAAAAAAAAAAAAACCACACCCTCCCTCCCAGATAGTCACTGATCCCAAGTTTAGCACCCATCCAAATGGACTGGACCGTTAAATCGACCATGCACTCATTTGGATGGTGAAAACCTGTGGGCCGTTGATCAGATGGTTTGGATGGTGATCCGAGCCTCTATCACCATAAACAAATAGGTGTGGATGGGTCATCTAAATGGACTAAACCGTTGGATCAATTGTACTCTTGTATGGATGGTGAAAACATGTGGGTCGTTGATCAGATGATTTGGATGATGATATGAGTGTCTGTCACCATACACAAGTAGGAGTGGAGGATCTTTCAATCCCACATGCCCCCATCATCAAGTGGGACCCAGGCATGCCCCACAAGGACCAATGCTCAATAGAGGGGCAACTTCTTTACATATTAAGATATTTGGTTAAAATTTGACACTAGACTCTTATCTCTATAGACTTTGCCTGCTGGGCCCTAAATAAAAGAAAACATAGCAAAAGAAAGGTGAAATCGCATTCCAAGTGGCCTGTAGCAAGAACCTAAAAATTTGGATTTGTACAATTGAGGGGGCCCACATAGTCCATGAGAAGATTCAGAACCAAATCAATGGATGATCAATGAAACAACGACAACAAAAGTAGCTACATTAACTAGGATGAAGAAAAATAGATTAGGCCCAAATAATATATCTAATGATGGAAGATAAGAAAAATAAGAAATATTGGTTGATGAAATTCTTCGACCAAATTTCGCATACAAGAACAATATCCAATGAATGGAGAAAGAGCTCTCCAGTAACCCATTTCTTAATATGTATTGGTAGATATAGTACTTTATATTTTATTGTGCTTTCTAGAGTATGCGCATCGGATTTGAAATTATCAACACGCAAACACACGTCATTGGCACAAGGTGTACTATTTTTATTGCATATTATCTACGTTTAGGGGGCTACTATGTTGGTTCAGACTATTGTTCGTAGATTGTTGATAATGCAGATTCAATTGCATAGCTTGTGCCTAACTGGTTTCAGTTCCACTTTTTGGATACGCAGACAAGTATTATTTAGTAGATAAATCTCTTTTCTTGAATTTTTCTCCTTTGAAAATATAGCTGCTGTCACTTTTTGGGGCCAGTATGTTGTTATCAATAACAGCTGAATTTGCTGCACATTATTGAATATGATAATTGATTACCACAATGAATTTTCAAAAGGGTGGCCCAAGGAACCATGGAATAATAGGTTTTATACATGCAAGGAGTGTAGTCCATTCAATTTTGGTTTGGTTCTTCCGAATTGGCCAAATAATTTTGATTCGGACCACTTGCCGAGCCAAACTATAATGTAAAAATTCCATCCCGGATTACAGTCCATTTTGGCATCTCAGACATTTCCATCCATTTCGGCAAGAAAAAATTTGGCTTTTCAAAAAAAAAAAAAAAAGGAAGAAGAAGAAGAAGAAGAAGATCAACTAAAAAGCAAAGTTTTTTTGTAATTTTTCTATAAGCTAAAACAAAGGGTTGATAGTTATTTTGAGCAGTTTGGATTTTAAATATGCTCTGAAATGATGAATTTATATGAATAGAGATTAGAGAATTCTCAGAGGATGGCCAAAAGAGAATCCATATTCTTAAAGACTACCCAGGATGCACCACATTTAATGGGGGCCACATACATACATGCAAGAGATAAAAGGGAGCTGAAAACGAGCATGATGTCTATTATGGATTGGCAACATATCACAGAATAGATTATTCTAACCCATAAGTGAAATTCAATGATAATACAGGTTGTAATCATAAGAAAGGTAATATCTGACAGCACAGGTCATGTTCAAGCCAAGGTCTTTGTGTGTGGATCAGTGTTTAAACCAAAATGGAGGAAACCTTCTATAAGTTCTCAACAAAGCAGATCAAGAAAAACAAAGTGACAACCTAGATCCCAACAAACACAAGAGGCAAGAATCCAAACAAATCTGCAGAGTGGGAAGCTACAAAAATATCAATTCCCATACAAGTGACTTACCAAACAGATGATCTTCCAAACTTCCCATCTGCATGTACTCATAAACCAAGAGCCTTTGATCCCCCTCGGCACAGTACCCGAGCAAGTTGACAAGGTTAGAATGATGCAAAAGGCTTAGCATAAGAACCTCCACAATAAACTCCTGATTCCCCTGAAGCCCATCCCGATTGAGTTGCTTAATTGCTACAACCTGGTCATGGAAAATCCAGTACGCCCCAAAAAAAAAAAAAGTGGAATTCAATTCAACAACAGAATTCCAGAAAAACAATCCTTATCTGAATCAAAAACGTGAATTGAATCCAAAGATCAATAAATTACAATGAAAACTATATCGATTATCGAATATGATGATGTCACAATCACATAATTCACAAAATACATTCTACAAATTAATAAAACACCACCCCTGATTCCAGTAAATCACATTCCATAGACTCAAATATCAACAACTTAAAATGTTTCTGTGAACTTCTGAAACTTCATCCCCAAATCCCAATAAAACCCACAGATCATAATGTACAATATCATCAACATCCAATTCAACAAAGTGCCTCAGTTGTGAGAATGAGCACAATTGCAGGGCTATTTGCATTACAGCCAAAATCATAGATCCTAACCCCACACCAAAATTGTCAGCAAAAGACAATAGTAGGAGATCACTAAAACCAATATGAAGGAAAGAAAGGAAAAAAAATGGAGTTTCTTCCTTCGTAATGCGTAATCAACAAATCAGTTCCCTCCATCTCAAAGATCATCAAATAAAAAAACAAAAACAAAAAGAGATTAAACAATCTACAAAATCTCAACATTGAAAGTAAGATTTTGCGCGAAATTGAGAATACAAACACAAGATACATACATACACATGTACATATACATATAATGAGGAAAAAGAAATTAAATCTTTAAAAAAAAAAAAAAAAAAACAGAGAGAAGAAATCTCACCTCGCCGCTGTTCAACCTCCCCTTATAAACCTTTCCAAAACCCCCTTCCCCAATCAAATCCCTGAAATTCCTCGACGCTATCGCCATGTCCCGAAAGTTGAAGCATTGAGCAGTGCCAGATTTCCTACCACCCGTCCCACTCTCCTTCTTCTTCCCATTACTCACAGAAGACCTCCCCCCTCGGCTGCTCGCTGCAAACGCAACAAAAATTCAACACACCAATCAAAACCCCAAAAACAATAAATCAGAGAACAACAGACCCAATTCAACACAAAGAAGAAGAAGAAGAAAACACCAATCAAAATTCAAAACCCAAAAGCCAGAAATCAGAGAACAACAAAACAGCAACAAGACGATTACCAGACGATTCAACAGACAAGCGAGGATTCGGACGGATTCTCGCGCTATCTTCGATCTTACTCCTCTTCGCTTCCTTCCTCCCAGAAGGAACGCAACCAAAGCAACTCATTGGCAGGGAGGTTAGGGAGGAAGAGGAAGAAGAATAAGGAGAAGACTTCAAAACCCTAAACCCCCCAGCCCCAAAATCGGGCACGGAAATCGGTACTGCTGCTACAATCCCATTCACTCCTCTCTCTCGTCTTACCCCTTTTACCACCAAAACCCTAACCCTAACCCTAACCCTAAACCTAACAGAAACTGTAACTCGGCGTGGTTTTCGGATTCCCGGGAATCAATGGATGGAAGGAATTCCAGGGAATTTAGAATCATCGTAACAAACAAGAGAACGGTTCCAACGCAGGTTTTAATGTGAAGGAAAATGTGGGGGTGGTGATGATTAGGGAGAGTTAAAGAAAGGAAAAAGAGTGCAACCGAATCGGCTAAAAATGACAATAAATCGCTTTCTCTGGCCATGAGCTGTTTGGGGGGTTGTGGGGGAGGGAAAGGAAAAGGAGAGAGCGGTTTTCGCGCCTATTACAATTTACAAGGTCAAGGACAAGGAAGGGGGGAGTTGATGAGTTTTTATGGCATTGGCATGGGAAAATGGGGCCTTTCTTGTTTTTGCTATCTGGGGATTTTGGTTTCCGCGTTTTTGGTATTTGTGGGAGGAAAGGTGATCATGGACTTCCTAAATTGGAAGGTGGGTGGGGTTTGTGACTTGTGAGAGTGATGTCTTCAATGCTATTTTTAGAAGTGTACGAATTTTACGGCATTGGCATGGGAAAATGGGGCCTTTCTTTGTTTTTGCTTTATGGGGATTTTGGTTTCCGCGTTTTGGTATTTGTGGGAGTAAAGGTGATCATGGACTTCCCAAATTGGAAGGTGGGTGGGGCTTGTGACTTGTGAGAGTGATGTCTTCAATGCTATTTTCAGAAGTTTACGAATTTTACGGCAGTGGCATGGGAAAATGGGGCCTTTCTTGTGTTTGCCATCTGGGGATTTTGGTTTCCGCGTTTTTGGTATTTGTGGGAGTAAACGTGATCATGGACTTCCCAAATTGGAAGGTGGGTGGGGTTTGTGACTTGTGAGAGGTGATGTCTTCAATGCTATTTTCAGAAGGGAGACCGGGAAGAGTGGTTTGTTTGTTTTTGGGTGGGAGGTTTCTTCTTTCTATGGATAGAAACGGGGTTAGAAGTTAGAACCATATTGGACCTTGAGTTAAAATCATTGAGTTTTGGTTCTGACTTTGACCGTGTTTTGTTGGTTTCAGACCTAATTATAATAAAAGAATTCGAATTCAGTATCAAGCCAGTTCCAAGTAGAGGGATGCTAATGGGTCTCCAATTCACTGATTATCCGGAAGTTCTGACCAGTTAAAAATCGGGTTTGGGCTCTTATTTAAGCCCCAATAAGTAAATGGGTCCATGTCTGAGTCGCTTTTTTTTTAACCCGTAACCTTAACGGATCCAGGTCTAATTCTACCTTGGTTTGGATCTGGGACTTGATATATTACCTCAATTTCTAGATTCAGACCCGTCCTATGTACGGTTCTGGTTCCGGTTCCATCTTCACATTAACGGTTCCAAAACCAAGAAATCAATTTTGAGACTGGTCCAGTCCGGTTCCACATTCTCATTAACTAAAACCGACCCATTTACTTCTCTAAGACTAGGATTTATTTCGACTTTTTTATTCTTTATATTTTTTCAATTAAACTAAGAATATCATTCATATAATAGTGCATCAAGTCCACTGCCTTTAATACTTAGCAGAAAGAAAAAAGACCGAGCCAAAATTGATTTTGACCTATAATTTACAACATTAAAGACTCATATGTCGGGTTTTAAATCTATGAGTTGAAACATATATGAATATGAAACCAAACACATTTATGAATTGGGACCTAAAACCAGCAGGTTCCAAACATGGTTTCAACGGTCTAATCGAATCGAATACCGATTTACACTTCTCAATGAGTGAGAGAATGTATGAGTTTTCGCATTCTAAACAAAGTTGGATTCGGTTTGATTGATGTCATGACTCTGGCACATCCAGTTGGTTAGCATATGTTAATCTCAGTTACAAATGAACATCAAGATCTGTCCATCAATTTGATCAGAAAAAACGCGTTGCACCGCTTAATCGATCATGAATGCTCATGCAGAAGTCTCGGACTTCGATGTCATGATGCATCTTGAAACCGCATAGTAAAGTGCATGTCGGCAGTTTCTCACCGTCTCTTTTGTTTGGAAAAGGTGGAACTTTCTATTTCAATCAGTGTCCATTGATATTATCGTCGCAGGTCTCTCTCTCTCTCTCTCTCTCTCTCTCTGTATTCTGTCGTCTACGCGACGGTTCTAACTTGTTGCTTGTTACCAACGCGGTAGAAGTTTTGAAACTTGAAAGTGATCCTCCACCAAGGTTTCACTAGGGTGGTTGGGAGCTGATTGTTTTTCATATTCTTGTATCAGCAGCACCGGTGGACCCAGGATTTTCGCTTGAAGGGATTTTCGTTCGAGGGGGCCGGACCAAAACGGTTAATTGGATTTTATGGGCACACCACAATTTCATGTGGGTTTTGGGGTATATAAAGGCAACCGCAAGTGTTATCTTGGAAATGCATTGTTCAGCAGAGGCATGCCACAATGTGCTCCCTGCAACCGCTCTCAAAACAGGCTCGCGAGTGCGGTATCGAAAGTCCTATAAAACGTTGAGGTGTGCATCTTCCATCACCAATTGGTTCTGGAATGAATGGTACCTCAGTGAGTGCATAAGATCCTACAAGTAGAGCTCCATGTCATGCGTTCGAGACGTATAAAACATTAACTTGTACCCAATTGATTTCCATAAGATCTTACTAGATCATTATAAAATTATATATATTAAACCAAAGGGAAAGGTGGGCTGTGGGGGTCCATGTCAAATAAATGTACATAAAAAACTTAGAGTGACTTAAAGGAGCCATGTCATCACATTCCACTATTTTTTCTTCAAAAGTATCTATCCATATCTTCTATCTCCTAAAGTTTCTCAATCAATATCCCCCTAAAATTAAAGTTAATCTTGTAAAAATGATACAAAAGACCCTTCTAAGGGAGCCCACTATGTAGATCTTATTATCCAAAAATATCAATCTCTTTCACTTATGTGTTACCCTATAAAAGTTTTAAGGAGTAATAAATCTAACCCATGCACCATCTCAGTGGGACCACCTCATAGAACTTATCAACCTGACTCAAATGTTAAATGGACTTGAGCATTTGTTGAATTGAGGCCTCCAAAGAGGTGTCATATATTTCCAGTACTTTTTTATTGTGTGATTTGAGTTGGGATGATCCTATGTGCACCCGAACTCAAACCTTAGTCTGACCCCGGCCTTTAAGGGCCAGTCTCAACCCACCCATATTTTTTTGAGCAGGCAGGCTCGAACTTAGTATCTAGGACCTGATATACACCTGAACTCAGGCCGTTCAGTCCTATTGATAGTAGAAATGGGCCAGTCCGGAAACCGGCCCATTGAAATTCCTACAACAGGCCGTTAATTTAATGGACTTCTAAATTATAAAACTTATTACACATTCTTGCAATGAGGTTAGTTTTGATGCTTCCACATTCTTGTAAAATCTAGAACCTCAACATTGATGAAAGCAATTAAATTGGTCTCTCCATCGTTATCTTACACCAGGTATAGATCCCATGCGAGGGACCTTTTTTCCTCGGATCTGTTTTATATATATATATATATATATATAATATAGGACATTGACGTAGAATGAAATGATTCTACACGTCTTCCTCTCTTAAGTGTTTGGTTGGATGTGGATTTGATTTGTAGGTTCAAGCTAATGTGTTCTAATGATCAGTAGGCTCGAAACGAGTGGGTAGTGTTTTGGGACATTGGTGTAGGACTCATCCTAACCACACTCACACTCCACACGATGTAGCTAACAGACTGAGCCCAGCCGGGTATTGATAGGAAAATGGACTTATTTGTTTTTTCTTTTCTCATTTTTTTTTCCTTCTTTGGATGGTATCATTTTTTCTTTTTGCTTCCATCAAGAGTTTTCTCTTTTTTAGTAGGGATATTCAACCGATGCATTTTTTCAATTTACAAAGATTCTATAAGTGTGATATTACAAGATTCTCATTATTATTTTTCACGATAATTTCTTCCTTTTACCATAAAATCTTAAGATCGTTTTCCACATTATTTTCTTGTAAAAATTCTTAAAAATAACAATAGTGGGTTCTTCTATTATAGTTTTAATTATTATAATAATTTATTATATCTTTATTTTGGGCACGGGCGTTTGCTTTTATATAAATATGCATGAATACATGCTTATATATTTATAATTAATTTTGATACCTTAGAAATTCAAAATGTAATATCTTACTTTTTGTCCCGGGCTAAGCACGGGACGTTGTTGCTAGTATTTTTTAAATAAATACCACGATGTCATTGCAATATTAACAGAAAATTGATGTAATACCAAACCCATCTAGGGTCAGGTTTGAGTTCAATAGTGGTGTTACTTTTTTCAATACGTAAAATTTATAATAATACATTTTACATAAGTGAATCCAATAGGAATTAGGCCCTTATCCCTTGACCTTAACTCATACCTTGATGCATATCACCAACTTAGCTAAAGTGTTCCACCAGCCATTGTTTTAGTCATAAATATCCATACTAATTATAGTCCGGGCAGGGCAGGGCTGCAAGAACCAATTCTGATCCAGATTTGACTTCACAAATTCATACCCTCCTTGAAATAGATAAAAAAAGATCATTATCAAACCCGCCCCTAATAGAAGAAAGATGGAGTGGGCCAATCACCCATTTTGTCATTCCTAGCCATGGGGTGTTTAGGATTCGAATAAAGTAATTACGAGTCCCCGAGGATTCAGATGCATACAAGACCAGCCTGTGGAAATCCCTATTTGATGGTGATAGGGAAAGAAATGAGGAGTGGTTCACACATTTGGTGGCCCCACATTGTAGATGCATGGGGATGTGAAGGATTTTTTTTTTTTTTTTTTGTAGATATTGTTGATGATTGGAAGAAATTGGACGACTACTTTTTTTCCTTTTTTTTTAAGGTAATGTTTTTGGTTTGTTTTTTTTTTTTTTTAACAATCCATAGTCATTTATTCCACGTAAAATGTGTGGTCCATCTCATGAATAGACGACTCAGACATTTGTGGACAGCCATGTTTCCAATGGGCCAAGTGATGAATTAACATCACAGGTACAGTAGTTGGTGTTCATATGCATTTCTATACCATTGAACCTGCAAATCTCATTTCCAAATTCCTCAGACTTTTAGAATTTTATTTTTTTTATTTTTATTTTTATTTTTTAGGGGGGGCGGGGGGCGCTATTTTCCCGATGTTAATCCTCTCAAAATGGTCATTTTCAACGATCCGAACTGTTAATCCTCTTCAAAATGGTCATCTTCAAGCGGAGGATCAAGTCATAAGTGGTGTTCCTTCATTCATCATATATTTTAAGAAATATGTGATAAATGATGGGATTTTTGTGTTGGGCGATGGGTTTTTTTTTTTCTGGGCGGGAGGTTTCTTCTTTCTATGGATAAAAATGGGGTTAGAAGTTAGAACCATATTGGACCTTGAGTTAAAATCATTGAGTTTTGGTTTTGACTTGATGTGTTTTGTTGGTTTTAGATCTAATTATAATAAAAGAAATCGAATCCAGTTTCAAGCCAGCTCCAAGTAGAGGGATGCCAATGGGTCTGTCTCCAATTCTCTAATTATCCGAAAGTTCTGACCCATTAAAAATCGGGTTTGGGCTTTTATTTAAGCCCCGATAAGTAAATGGGTCTATGTTCGAATCCCTTTTTTTCACCCTTGACCTGAACAGATCCAAGTCTAATTCTACCTTGGTTTGGATCTGGGACTTGATATATTACCTCAATTTCCAGATTCAGACCCGTCCTATATACGGTTCTGGTTACAATTTCATCTTCTCATTAACGGATCCGGAACCAAGAAATCGATTTCGAGACTGGTCCAGTCCGGTTCCACCTTCTCATTAACTAAAACCGACCCATTTACATCCCTAAGACTAGGATTTAGTTTCGATTTTTTTATTCTTTATATTTTTTCAATTAAACTAAGAATACCATTCATAAACTAGTGCATCAAGTATCCTGCCTTTAAAACTTAGCAGAAAAAAAACCAACCAAACCAAAATTGATTTTGAACTATAATTTACAACATTAAAGACTTATATGTCGGGTTTTGAATCTATGAGTTGAAACATATATGAATGTGAAACCACACACATTTATGAATCGGGACCTAAAAACAGCAGGTTCTAAACATGATTTTGACGTCGGTCGAATCGAATCGAGTACCGATTTACACCTCTCAATGAGTGAGAGCATGTATGAGTTTTCGCATTCTAGACAAAGTTGGATTCGGTTTGATTGATGTCATGACTCTGGCACATCCAGTTGCAAATGAAAATCAAGATCTGTCCATCGATTTGATCAAAAAATACGCGTTGCACCGCTTAATCGATCATGAATGCTCATGCAGAAGTCTCGGACTTTGATGTCATGATGCATCTTGAAACCGCATTTGCATAGCAAAGTGCATGGCAGTTTCTCTGCATGTGACTGTCTCTTTCTTTTGTTTGGAAAAGTTGGAACTTTCTATTGCAATCAGTGTCCGCTGATATTATCGTTGCAGGTCTCTCTCGTTCTCAATCTCTCTCTCTGTATTCTGTCGTCTACGCGACGGTTCTAAGTTCCAACTTGTTGCTTGTTACCAACGCGGTAGAAGTTTTGAAACTTGAAAGTGATCCTCCACCAAGGTTTTCACTAGGGTGGTTGGGAGCTGATTGTTTTTCATATCCTTGTATCAGCAGCACCACCCGTAGACCCAGGATTTTCGTTTGAGGGGATTTTCCTTCGAGGGGATTAGACCAAAATGGTTAATTGGATTTTATGGGCACGCCACGATTTCATGTGGGTTTTGGGGGATATAATAGACCAAAAATGGTTAATTGGATTTTATGGGCACACCAAGATTTCATGAGGGTTTTGGGTGATATAAGGGCGACCACAAGTGTTATTTTGGACATGCATTGTTGGGCAGAGGCATAGGCATGCCACGATGTGCTCCCAGCAACCGCTCTAAAAACAGGTTCGCGGGTGTGATATTGAATGTCCTATAAAATATTTTTTAAATAAGTAACATGATGTCACTGCAATATTAACAGAAAATTGATGTATATACCAAACCCATCTAGGGTCAGGTTTGAGTTCAATAGTGGTGTTACTTTTTTTCAAAACGTAAAATTTATAATCATACATTTTATATAAGTGAATCAAATCGGAATTAGGCCCTTATCCCTTGACCTTAACTCATTCCTTGATGCGTATCACCAACTTGGCTAAAGTGTTCATCAGCCATTGTTTTAGTCATAAATATCCATACTAATTATAGTCCGGGCAGGGCAGGGCTGCAAAAACCCAATGCTGATCCAGATTTGAGTTCACAAATTCATACCCTCCTTGAAACAGATAAAAAAGATTATTATCAAACCCGCCCCTAATAGAAGAAAGATGGAGTGGGCCAATCACCCATTTTGTCATTCCTAGCCATGGGGTGTTTAGGATTCGAATAAAATAATTACAAGTGGTGGAGGATTCAGATTTTGCCTGACCCATACCAAACCAGCCTGTGGAAATCCCTACTTAAATGGTGATAAGGAAAGAAATGAGGAGTGGTTCACACATGCGAGATAGGGCACATGGGGATGTGAAGATTTTTTTTTTTGTAAGATATTGTTGATGATTGGAAGAAATTGGATGACTTCTTTTTTTTCCTTTTTTTTTTTTTAAAGGTAATGGTTTTTTTTATTGGGAGGCGGTCCTGTAAGGACTGTCCTTACGGTCCGCACCGTTCATAACGCCCATTAGAGCCCATCTTATGAACCATCCAAAGTGACCACTCATTCATAACCCCCTTATAAGCACCGACCGCCATGAATTTGCATGGATTCGAATGAACTTAACCATTGGATTGAGGGTCAATTTTTCTTCTTTGATATAAAGATATTAAACTTGTGAGCCATGGATGAAGGGGTTAAAGGTATTAGATTAACTTCAAATTTGATATATAAGTTGACCCCACTTGGATCTTTCAATTCCCCTTTGTCCCATGACCAGTGGGGTCTCACAATGGGTCCCAATAGGCGGTCCGCACCGTAAACCGTAAGGACGGTCCTTAAAAGACCGCCTCCCCCATAATATATATATTGACGCACACATCACATGCCAGTCAGTACTTGTGAAGTTAATTCATCACATGGCCATTTGGAAACATGGCTGTCCAAAAAAGTCTGAGTCATCTATTCAAGAGATGGACCACACAATTTACGTGAAAAAAATGACTATCAATCATAAAATAAATAAAAAAGGGAGGCGGTCCTTTAAGTACCGTCCTTACGGTTTACGGGCGGATATATATATAGGGGTGTGTATATGGAAGATGCTCATTAGATATATCCCACACCTTATATGAGAAATTAATATTCTTGTACAAGCTTCTCTTCCAGTCTTACGGTACAAGCTACCTAGTGGGGCATATTACTGGTTCATTCGAACGGACCATTCAAACCCACTTCTCCTGTTTACACTGGTGCCACCAGATTTTGATAGATCCAATTAGGGTGAACTGTTTGATGAATGGTCAATTTTATTATTTTATATAAAGCCATTAAACTTGTGGACAGTAGATGAAATGGTTAGAGGTGTTCAATTGACTTCAAATTTGATATCTAGGTTTGGCCCCACTTGGATCTTTAGACCCCCCTTGTTTCATGATTTGTCGGGTCTCTCTATATATATATATTGAGACTTTTTAAAAACTAGCTCATTTTCAAAAAAGCACAAGAGAATTGGGATATTTCAAAAAAATATAAAAGATCTCCACATTTCTTTCAATCAAGTCCTCTCCATAAAAATCCACTCCATAAAAGATTTTTAAAAAATGACAAAAATACCCGCATGACAGTTTCTTATATTATTTTTAACCTTCTTTTGTCTACAAAACCATCCCAAAAATCACTTTATGGGCCTCATTCATCAAATGTTGATTGTGGGGTTTATGGTACAGTCACCTAGGAGAATCCCATAATTGGTCTTCGGGTTCTTTTATTTGGACTTTTATATGGCCCGAATTTCAACTTGATTTTGATGATCGTATCAAAACCATTTAATGAGCCAACGTTCCAGCATTTCTTAAACATGTAAACCCTTCTTTTTAGCCTGTTTATGCATAAAGGTAGCTAAAGTGACCCCATTAACTGTTTAGATTAGACTTGATCATTTCTCTTAAATGATTTATGAAAAGAAGAATCTGAAAAATGGCACAAGGGTGTTCTCGTCATTTTATAAATTATTTTTTATGGTGATGAGTTGATCGAAAGAAATATAGAAAACTTTTATACTCTTTTGAAATATTTAAATCTTCATAAACTTCTTTGATAATGAGAAAAAGTTTTATACTTTTTTTGAATATATATATAGGGAAATATTCAAGTGAGAACTAGTTCTCACATATTATGTGAGAACTTTTTTGTAGGGCCCAACCAGCAACCCATCCAAACCTAGCAACCAATAGGAAACCCCTTGATAATCACTAATCCCAAAGATTGGCACACATCCAAATGGACTGAACCATTGGTTCGAGGGTTGAATATTTTTTTGAATATGAAGCCATTAAACTTGTGGGCCACGGATGAAGGGGTTAGGGGCATGGGTTTGGGGTCAAACTTGATACATGGGGTGGTCTCACATAGATCTTTCTATCCCCCTTAGTCCCATCCCCAAATGGGGCCCACAATTGGGCCCCACAAAAAAGTTCTCACATAATATGTGAGAACTAGTTCTCACTTGAATATTTCCCATATATATATATATATATATATTGTATGTATGATATCACAGAAGATCAAACGCTACCTTCATAGGTGAGCCAAAGGCCTAAACCAGAGTGCCAAGGTCAGTCTGCTTATTAATAAGTTATTCATTATTTATATAATAATAATTAGCTATACTTTTTGTTTACACATATAGACCTATTTACGGCCAAGTCAATTCCTTCACAAACACTAACCCCTTTGAATTAGCAAAATACTGGCTCTACGTGATACAATATGGAAGACATTAGATTTTATTACAATAAATTTATACTATTGGGAAATGTTCATATGCATTCATCCCTCACCATAGGGTGAGGAAGACATGGTGCGGGCTGATTTTATAATCCATCCAAACCGTCCACACACACGGGACTTCTTGAATTATACCGGATCCATTGATTTTTCATCAATTTAAATGGACTGGACCGTTGAATCTATGATCAATTTTTTTATTTAATTGAGCAACAAATGAAAGGGTTAGAGGCATGTGATTGACCCTATAATTGATATTTGGGCCCATCCAAAATGTATCTTTTCATCCCCCAATCCCATAATTAGTAGAGCCCTAGGTGGACCCTAGCAAGTTGTCCCTTGCCATGTTGTAGATGGATGCATATGAATTAACTTTTTGTTTTTTTTTTTTTTTTTTTTACGATCGATAGTCATTTATTCCACGTAAAATGTGTGGTCCATCTCATGAATAGACGACTCGGACTTTTTTGGACAGCCATGTTTCCAGATGGGCCAAGTGATGAATTAACTTCACAGGTACAGTAGTTGGTGTTATGCATTTCTGAACCATTGCACCTCCAAATCTCATTTCCAAATTCCTCAGACTTTTAGAATTTTATTTTATTTATTTATTCTTTTTTTTTTTTTTTTTGTTGGGGGGGGGGGGGGGGGGGGGGTTTGCTACTTTCACGATCCGAAGTGTTAATCCTCTTCACAATGATCCGAAGTGTTAATCCTCTTCAAAATGGTCATTTTCAGCTGGGGGGGTGGGTTTGCTATTTTCACGATCCAAAGTGTTAATCCTCTTCACAATGACCCGAAGTGTTAATCCTCTTCAAAATGGTCATTTTCAGCTTGGTTGGGGGGGGGGGAAGGGGTTTGCTACTTTCACGATCCGAAGTGTTAATCCTCTTCACAATGATCCGAAGTGATAATCCTCTTCAAAATGGTCATTTTCAGCTGGGGGTCAAGTCATAAGTGGTGTTCCTTCATTCATCATATATTTTAAGAAATTTGTGATAAATGATGGGATTTTTGGGTTTTTTTTTTTTTTTTGTGGGGGGGGGGGGGGGGGGTTCGCAAGTGGTGTTCCTTCTAGGGCTGTTAATCATGTAATGTTAACGAATTTCGGTTACGGATTAACGAATTCGGGTTAAAATCACCTCAACCTGTACACAACCCATTAACTTAACAGGTCAAAAAATTCAATCCGAACATGACCCGTTAATTTAACGGGTTACACGACCCAACCCATTAACCTGTTAAGTAATTAAGTTATTTTGAAAATTAAAATATATATATATATATATATATATATATATATATATATACAAAGAGAGAAGGAGAATAATATATAAGCCGCATGAAACTGTAAGTGAGGATCTTGAGTGGATTCCACCTAAAACCCCACCATAAAACAATAAATTTTAAGTTCTTCTTTATTAATATAAATTAATTTTGATTATATTTAGAGAGTAAAAAAAAATTAACGAGTAAAGCGGGTTGTTAACGGGTTACTAGTTTAATTCGTACACGACCCGTCAACTTAACATGTTAATGGGTTTGACCCGTTAACAACCTGAACCCATTAAGAGTCCACCTGAACCCGTTAATATCGTAAGAATTCGTGTCGTGTTAACGGGTCATGTAGCATTTTGACAGCTCTAGTTCCTCCATTCATCATATATTTTAAGAAATTTGTGAGAAATAATGGGATTTTTGTGAAAAATGATAAACCATTGGATACACTCATATTCAGAGGAGTGAAAACGACGTATAAATGAATGTGAAAACACTTGCATATGAATTTCACAAGACTCACTTGCATATCGAAGTGATTCATATCTGTGGACTGTAGAGGATCCCCATTGGATTCTCCGCTACCAGACAAAATGGGTCCAAACCAAGGGACAGCGTCATGCCGAAAAAACAAAGCACGTTTTCATGTTTGTCTGTGGGGCCCTTGCCAAATATTGCACCTATCTAGAACTGCCAAAAAGTTACACAAGCTGCTGCTGATTTGAGAAGTCATAAAACTATGGATCTTGCTTGCGTTTCAAACCCAAGCTCTCTATTTAATATCATTGTAAAGCTACACAAGGAACAAGCACTCAAAATAATTTACAACTTCAAGTGTATTTGCCTTTTCTCTACAGAAAAATCAGTTGTGTTGATTCTCTCTTCATTGTAAGTTAAAGGAAAACATGTGTATAGCCGCTTGGATTTGGCAGTCTCATCCCCACTACCCACTTCTCTTACTCTTCAACAGAGATGAATATCACAACAGGTGAGTAAGGTTGTCATATAAGGCCTTCTTTTCTTACCAATATTTATAGGATATGGTAGTGGTATTGATACTGATTGTGAAGTTCTATAGAGGTATTTTCCTTTACATAAGTTGCATGATGACTTGAATCTGCAACCTTGTGCTTCTGTGCTTGTGACAATAGCTATGGGCTCACAGTTCAACTAGTATGCTGCAATTTGTAGTTCCAGTTGACTTCATTTGGAATTTCATTTGATAGGTTGCTTTGATTTGCTTTTGGACTACTCTATTTGAAGTGCAAATTTGATGGGAGCAATGAACTAATTTGGCCAAGTCTGCATTCTAAATCCTATTACTGGGATCCATATGGAAAATACAGGACTGCTTAAAATTACTAGCCTTTCTTATATTGATCTTAGGCCAAAATTCACTCCAGCTAGAGTTGGGCTCACAATTCGTAGTTTGAGATTTAACTTGATTAGCAATTCGAGTTAGTTGGTTCATTTGATGCATTTTTTAATTAATTCGAGTTCGTTGAGTTCAGTGAACTAAGTCATCGAGTCTTTATTATATAAATCTATCGTGGCATGGCCCCTCCATGTAAAACACAAACCACTTAACATACCTGCCACTCGTTATGTTGATCTGAGGCTAAAATTCACACCAATCAGAGTTGAATCCACCATCAAATTGATCATATGTAAACCACATAATTATAATAAAAACAAGAGGAGATAAACCCGACGTTCTACGAGTGATTGATCTTAAGAAGAGGCCATCCCTATTGGAGTTAGATATGGAAGAATTAATACATAGGGCATTACTGACTGTGAGTAGCTTGGATTTCATAAGTGGGCTCAGCTTATCAACTCATAAGACTTAACTTGGTGGATTTTGTGAGACCAATTTCCATTTTGAGCGCCTTATTAGTTTATTACGATCTTTATTACGAAAATTTCAAAAAGTGCATAGTCGTATCTCCGAATCTCCTATCCGTACCCATTTTTGTACCCACATCTAATATTATAGGTTATAATGTTTTTTTTTTTTTGGACTGGTATATTATGTCTTCTGTATTTTTAATTTTCTGGGTCTTTTAGATTTGATTTCATCCATTCCTGTAAACATGTTCTGCCTTTATGTCTTCTTGAAGTGATTTGGATTGATGTGAAAAGTTAACGGATGCAGGCCTACTAAACCACTGGAATGGTGGGAAGATTCTTCTCAAATATTGGGTGGAAGAGACTGCCTAGCTGGGGGCACTTGGATGGCTATTACTAGAAATGGGAGATTGGCTTTTCTGACTAATGTGATGGAACCTGACGAAAATCCAAATGCAAAGAGTAGAGGAGAGTTGCCAGTGCGTTTCTTGGAGGTAAATGAATCAAGCCCATTTTTATTTACTTGATATCTCAGCCAGTTTGGGCATCTTTTTTTCATTTGAGTTGATCACCACAGTGATTTTTCTTTCAGGCTTGAATCAGAGGTTATCTGTATGATTGTGTTTTCTTTTTCTATTTGGCTACCAAACAGTGTTTAGTTTGATAAATTAGTTGTGATGAAAAAAAATAAACAATGATTGCTTAGTTCCTTCCAATTTGATTTGATCAGCTCCCATTCTCCCATATTATGTTTTGTGCCTTTTTCAATTTCAGAGAGA
The DNA here is from genome assembly GCA_028538565.1 of Umbellularia californica. Taxonomy (NCBI): domain Eukaryota; kingdom Viridiplantae; phylum Streptophyta; class Magnoliopsida; order Laurales; family Lauraceae; genus Umbellularia; species Umbellularia californica. The sequence goes on along the minus strand of JAPQWN010000008.1, from coordinate 15,073,209 downwards.
AGTACATGTGACCACATCCGGGCCTTTTTTAATTGACACCTACTTATGGCCTCTTAGATCTAGCCATGACCATTGGTTTTGCTTGGTTTTATCCCTTCTGTCATTCCTTCTCTAGCATCTTACCAGTGGATGAAAGTTCCTTTATGTTCTTAATAGTCAAATTGGAGCTAGAACTTTGTAAAAAGTTTTGTGAGTAAAATGGAGAGGTTGAAATTGTGAGAAAGAATGCTGACAAAAAGTATTAACTGCTAGTTTGGCAGAGACATGACCTGATCAAATTTGAAAACCACCAAGGGTCCGGTTTCATGTACCTGAATTCCTAGGAATTCTAAGACTAGTTTTTTTAGAAGTGGTTAACATTCAAAGAACAAAAGTGAATATCAAGAAGTGACCACCAAAATATCTCCCCTTTAATGAAAAATGGGGGAATGGGAAATGAATACCAACATCACCCTAGTAATTCAAATTCTAGGAATGCTAAGGTCTCATCTCTGTCTCCTCCATAATCCTTCATCCGTCACCGCTTTGATAACCTTAGATGAAGTCCATTTGACCCTGAGTTCCTATGCATTCAATTCCCATGAAACAAATGGGCCCTTGATGTCACTGAATTAACTGTTACATATTCCATATAGTGGACGACTACAGAACTAAACATTGGGCCTGAACATAGAAGACCAAAAATTGTTCTTCTATATAAAGTTTTTTTTTTCTTTTTTAATTTCCTCCAAGCATGAGAAACTAAGATAAGGTGGACAAAAGCCTTGGAATGGCAGAGTCAGAAGCCATATGTTTGATAGGGGAATGACAAAGGACATCACATTTAAGATAAGTGAGAACTCATAAACCCAGCCCAAGATAGATGAAATAAGGTTTCCACTATGGATAATGATGAATGATTATTTTTCTTGAGTTTGATAAAACAATAGCCCTTGTTTCCTTTTCATCATAATCATTACCCAACAATTTTTCTTTTCTTAAATATAAATATATCTCCTCTGTTTTTATTTATTTAATCATTTTTTACCTTTTGTTTAGTATGATGTTAGTGACTTAACATTATAATAATATCATGAATCTAAAAGTATACAAAAGCTGTTGATTTTTTTCCCTTATCTGTTTATCTTTTAAATTGCAGTTGCTTGTCTTCTTCATGTTCTCATCTCTTCTTCCTTCTTCTTCTTCTTTTTTTTCTGTTTTTCCACTTTGTAACAGACCTATTTGGATGAAATAATGTTCTCCTATTTTTGAAGTAAGCATTGGCTGTGACTGCAGAGTAAGAAGAGTCCTCTAGACTTTGCACAGGAGGTGATAAAGGAAGGAGATCAGTATAATGGGTTTAACCTCATAGTAGCTGATCTTTGTTCTAAGACCATGATTTACGTCTCCAACAGGCCTAAGGAAGAAACTTTTACCATTCAAGAGGTGTCCCCAGGCCTTCATGTGCTTTCCAATGCGAAGTTAGACACCCCTTGGCATAAGGTAAGCAAGTATTTTACATGAGCTGATTTTCTTTGGTTTTCCCTAATGCCATGCAATGGAAACAGTTTCTATCTATGAACTTCTATTGTGTGTGAAACTTCTATTTCCTGAAATGAATATTGGGTGTGAATTTGACATCATAACAGCAAAGCTTTTAGCCATTCAGTTTGTGAGATCATCGTTTTTCTTCTAGAATTTAATTTTTCATAAGTTGAAGATAATGGGCATCTATGATGCTAGGTACGGCATGGATTTGCCCGGAACAAAGATTTTACATAGAAAGTATTAGTATTGGGTATAATACAACATGATATATTGCCTATTTTGAAGTATTCAGGTATTATACATGATAGATGCACATTGGTCAAACAAATTAGAATATATGACACTGGTAAAAAAGTTACGACAGTTGATTGTTAGAGTCATTACTAACTCAAGCACATCACTGGAGGGGTAGGGACTGAGAAAATTATCCAAGTAGGTTAGCGTTAATTTTAGGATATTCCTTAGTTTAAACTTGGTTTTAAATTTGATTTGGGTTGATTAAGAGATTTAGATTCCTTGTGAGTGTCATGCATTGCAGATGATGCGACTTTATATGTCAAAACAACATCTCACCACCACTCATTTTGCAGGCTCAACGCTTGCGTCGAAACTTCAATAAACTGCTACATAAATATGGTGAAAAAGAAGTTCCTGCAGAAGAGATAGTTGAACAACTCATGACAGACACTGTTAAAGCTGATAAAAAGAAGCTGCCTAACACTGGTTGTGACCCCGAGTGGGAATTCATGACAAGTTCTATATGTTTTCTCGTTGACACTCCATTGGTAAGCTCTGAAACCTTTCTCCTTGTTCTCATCTCTAAAAATACGTGCGTTGCATTTGGTTCTGCCCCATATTGTAACATGTTGTATCTGTTGTAATCTTGATATACATTGTTACACCATTCTCCATCGGCTTAAGCTTTTAGAGTAAGCGGTTGTCAACTTGGCATCAGAGTGGGAAGTCGAGTGTTCGAAGGAGCTTGCAATAGAAGAGCAATGTTTTAGTGAAAATACTGAAACATCGTTTTCTTCTTTCTTACTGCAATATATAATGCAATTTTCTGAATTTTTGTGATTTTCTGCTGAAATCTAAATTATTTTTCATGACACAGGGACACTGCGGAACTAGAAGCATGATTGCTTTGTCTGTAAAAGCAAGCGGTGAGGTGAACTTTTACGAGCGGTATCTGGAGAAGAACATCTGGAACTCGCACACTGTTCAGTATCACATAGAAAATGATCTGTAGATCAAAGATAAATAAGTAAAAATGGTAATGTGGAAGTTACCATTTTCTGTTCCTTGTAGAAGTAAAAAAACAAATGCTGTTTTTTCTTCTTAATAAAAAAAAAATGGTAATGTGCAAGTTACCATTTTATGTTCCCTGTAGAAGTAAAACAAATGATGTTTTTACTTCTAAATAAAAAAAATGGTAATCCAGAAGTTGCCATTTCCTGTTCCTTGTAGAAGTAGAACAAATGAATGTTTTTTGCTTCTTTGTTTACCATTTAAATAGTTTGTACTGTTTCTTCTTTAATAACTGCTAGAATTATGTATATACTGGTATGAATAATACAAACAGCTTTAGATTGTCAACCAAAGAAAAGTAGTATTAGATTGGATTTGATGTTGTTGTGTTTTGTACACTCCCATACATTTTCACCATCAGAAAGTTAGCACAACTTGTAATCATGGATGCTCTGATTAACCATGGCATTGTATAAAGGAGAAAAGTATGTTACTATAGAATTTAAACAAGATAGGGAAGAAAGGGTGGTGGGGAGTGGAGAAGATATTTGATGGTCTAGGGAGTCATAAGTACTCCATTTTGTTTTACTTTAAATGAACTGAAATGCAATGAAGATAAACACAAATGCAGTGGTTTGCAAAGTCATCAAGAAGATGGACATGAATGGAGTATAAAATAAATTATGATTCCTTAGATTCCCCTCTTGCCCATTCAGTGTGATCTTTGAATCGCCTTCTTACCTCTTTTTCTGATTTGTAAATCACCATCTTGCCTCCCCATTATCATTATAACTGTTCCTGATCTAACCAACTGCACTTAGTTTAAAACTCATCTGAGTTGCTGGTGGTCAGATTTTGAATTGATTCCCTCTGGATATATTTCTTCAGTATAGCATTTCATATATATATTTCAAATATTTAATGCATCCCAAATTCTTGACTAATCCCGCAATTCCATTTACCATGGTCTCCCTGTTCATGTTGACCCAGCACAATTTAGTCGCCCTTGGAGTGGAGTTTAAGGGCATGCTTGTATAACCGCTTTTCCACATTAGAAGAAAGGAAAAGCGAGATATTTTTGTATGGAAAATCTTTTTTTTATCATTCGGTGTGAATGCTTGTCCATGAGAACAAGCGCAAAAAGCAATTCAATTTTCCATAATTCTATGAAAAAATTGTTTTTGATCGGGAGATTACGAAAGGTGATCTGTTTCGCAGAAAAGCACAAGTCTTTCAGAGAACATTACACAAATTCGCACTTTTCTCATATGAGCAAAATGCATATTGTTCAATGCGATCCAGTTCGTGGCTCCCACTTGATTCATATCTATTAATGGGAGGAGAGCAAATGAAAAATGTCTCCCCTTGGATAAGGGTCAGCCAAAAAAATTAGCCCCCTCAGATTATCCTGCCCTTAATTCAAGGGATACAAGGTTTAACGTTGTTTTAGTTGTGACTTTTTTAGATTCAATCCAACGGTGAGTGAAGGTCCGATGAGTGTAAACTTGGGTTTGATGCCACGTCATGGAATGATAAGAGTGCCAAAGGGGATATACTACTGAAAGATAGGACCAAGTAGGACTCATAGAGCTTCCTCTTTGCACATACTGCATATATCTTTAATCTGCTTCGCTATTTATAATCCACATCCACTTCATAATCTGATCAATTCTATCAAACGATGAGATCCGGCATTGAGATGTAGGATTATAGTTGTCTAAATATTCTATTCCATCTCTCCTTAGCCCATACAGATTGGCCCAAGGAGAGAGCCTCCACAGAATACAGATGCTCTCTTAGAAGGGTCCCAAAGGCCAAAGGCTGGTTGTAAAAAGCAGGTATTACTTGCAATGAAAATTGGCTTACAAACCCAAAGCAATGGAATAATTTGTTATCAAATTGTCAAAAGAAGTTCAAGATTATTGAAGGGCCTATTTAGTACAAGGATAGATCAGTAACATTTAAGCTAAACAACATCAGCAATTTGAGAGTTTTTTTACAAGGCAGCAACAAAAACACTATCACACAACGACAGCCTGAGGTGTTCTTTCAAGCTTAGCTTTTAAAAGAACTAAAGCAAAACAATGCATTATACTCATTTTCTCCGGAAATGTGGAAAATTCAACTTATTTTTGCGTTGTTCCTCGCAGAAAAGTATTTCCACAATCCTCACTTTTTTTTTTTCTTTTTTGCAGAAAGCTAGTTACGCAAACATACCGTTAAAATGCAGCTGAAAACATAAAAATAAAAATATTGTCTACATATATAAAGATCCAAAAGACAAGAAGATTCTGCCCTAGCTAGCCATGAACCTGGCTGTAGGTAATTCTTAGTTAGCGATGATCAAACAAGATGATTTTCAATCAAATGAGGAGAGGTTTTGAAAGAGAAGAATGTGCGATTAAAAACTAATGACTTGCACAACCACAAGGTGACAGTTAACAAAATGTATTAAAACAGGATAATAAACCATCCCTAAAACTGAAGGGATATCTTCACATATTCTTGATAGACAGTAACTAAGGACTGTGCACCCAATCCCATTGATCCTCACCATATTTAATAAGTAATATATTCATCCACAAAGCATCGTTACCTTCCCCAAAATCTCCACAGCATCACTTTGCTTGCTAGTGACGCCCAATTTTTCTTTTCTAAATCCCCAAAGGCCAAAAAAATCTACACCTTTTTGGCTTAATCATCTCATCCATTCCCTCAAATGCATGCATTCCCTTCTCTCTCTTCCTTTCCTTTTGCCTATCTAAACCAAAATGGCATACACTGCTTTAGGCATTTGGAAGAGTGACATGTAATAAACCGGTATATATTCAATAGACTAGCTTTTAATCAAAGTGATTCTTCGCCCCTAAATCCTATCCTCTCAAAATTTTCAACAGCCAGAAACCAATGATCAAAGTGATTCTCAAAATATCTCCTCATTAAATGTTCTCTTTTCTTTTTCTTGGCAGATATCCATATCCTTTCCCTTTCCTCCTCTTCTTTTTCTTTTTTTTGGGTAGAAAATGTCCTTATGCAGTTAAAAGATACTGATTCCTAAAAGACAACAAAAATGATCAGGGTGTCGGATTACACTGTTAAAGAGCCCAGTGTCACACAATCTAGGCTAGTATTGAGGAAGCCACAGCCCATTTACTGTTTATTTGGTTATATAATCTTAGTGGTATGTTGATAAATTATACTCTAGCCAATGAACCAGAATCGTCTGATCAACATGATTTTCTTCCTTTCGTATCTACACATAGTAGAGCCAAGTCCGGATCTTGTACCTTGAAAGACCTGGACCATTAATACTTGAAACAAATCCTTTTATATCATATTTCATCATCCATCTCCTAATGGACCTGCCCACAGATCATATATCTATAGCTAGCAGAGGGTAAAAAGCAATTTTTTTGGAGACAATAGGAAATGTTAAGTTTGACCATACTTTAATCAGATGCACACTTCCATAGTCAGAATTCTGCATGGAACAAAACATCAAAAATTTGTTACAAGTAAAAAAGGTCACCACCCACCAAATCTGATGTAGTGGCAAGTGGATTAATGTTCATCATCTCCAGAAACTAATGCTAGCTCAATCACCCACCTAATCATTATGGCCCATCTGTGATAAAGATTAGTTGGTGAGGTTTCCACATTGATGCAATGTAAATCGACATCTCCTATTATATTGCAGAGGAGGACACTGTATCACAATGTCATCCCCATGCCAATTTTAGCTCAAGTTAAAAGTGAAAAACACATTTTAGAGTACGAGAAACAGAACAAGCCCTCTTGAACCTAAACCCAGATAAAATTTAGAGTATGATACATCAGAAAGTAATCTTTTACTGAACCAGATTTCTAACAAAAAAAACCTACCAGCATGTCAAGAGACAGGAAAGTAACAGAGATCTGGCGAGCAGACTGCATGGAGATCACGGATTAACGGGTTTGCTCTGGGAGCACATCATTGCCTCGATCTGGACTCCGCACGTCTCACTTCATCTGAAGTAGAAGGGAACAGCTCTACATATCTTGAACCGATTGTCATCTTGTCCTTGCTCATAGCCTTTTTTGCCTCGTCAACAGAATCAAATTCAACAAATGCTTCACCAGTGGCTTTACCATCTGGGCGACATCCAATATGAATCTTATCTTCGGCTGGATTGAACTCACCAAAAAACTCAACTATCTCTGACTTGGTCACAGAGTAAGGAAGCCCACGGAGTTTCAGGAATTCAGTATATTCCATTTGGTCTTTGTCCTGAGATTTCTTCGAGGGGGCTGGAGGGGGACTGCGATATTCACTGTCATAGCCTTCATTATTTACCTCAGCAGCAATAGCATAGTAATAGTCCTGCTTCTTGCATCTGAAGACTTCCACGTACCTCCGACCCATGTTCTGTCTGTCCCTCTGGAGCGCAAACTCGGTCTGCATTGCCGATGCAAAGACAACAAATGCCTCACCAGAAAAACGTCCATTCTTGTTAACCAATAGGACATCAACAACGTCCAACCCAGCAAAGAATCTGAAGATATCAACATCGCTGCAATTGAAAGGAAGCCCTCGTAAACGAACCACCGGAAATGAATGAAACCCACCACCATAGTTGTAGGGCTGGAAGCCGCTGCCACCACCTCCACTGCCAACTGCGAAGTACGGATTTGATTCTATCATTCGCTGTCTCTTTGAGCCGACCTCGTACCCGTCCGAATACCCCCCGCTTCCCAACATTGCCCTTCAATTATTCATCCCAAGAAAGAAAAAACACCCCCCACATTAACCCTGTTAATAACCAGACCCAACCCGCCATGTCTTTTAACCTAGATTTTCTTCTACCAATTATTTTAGTCCTTTGCCCATACTTGGACAGCAATTAGATCCTAATGATTTCAGAAGACAAGAAAATTCTTTTCTGTTTCTACTTTTAATAGAATTAGAATCTAGAAATCAGGAAAGAATTTTATTGACTCCCAAAATAATGAGTCAATTGCAGCATCAATAAACCTTCCTATCAAGATACCAGATAGACCCAGATATCGAGCAAAGAAACCAAATTAAATACCCTCAAGATATTGTAACCAACAGCACAAAATTAACAAAAAAACATGTGAATTAAACCAACAAAAATAAAATCCGAAAGCATGTTCGACCACTATACAGGTACGTGATAATAAATGAAAGCCACAAATTCAAGGTGAATGAACAAGGAAGCATGCATAGTGTGAAACAGCTACGTTGAAGGAATTCTACAAAACATGAAAAAAAATACAGACAAAATAATGAATATATAAATATATATATATATATATATATATCGGTGGGTGAGATGGGTTTGATTTCAATAATGATAGAAGGGTTTGGGTTTTCTGTCTAGGTTAAAGAACTAAAGATATTGAAGATCCATCCTGGATAGAATGATGCACACTAAACTGATGCATGGCAACATACAACACAGAAGCCATATACCCTAAGTTGAAATCAAACCCATCTCGCCCAACATCCATCAGTTACGGACCTCCCCAACCTATGTGACTCCTAACAACTAAACAATATTCTGTACTGGGTATTGATCATATGAAAAGCTTGTGGCCAGAGCCAATCCCTCTTATGTGACTCCTATCAGCTTCACAATATTCCATATTGTTAAGCACGGGCCTGTGAAGGACTCATACACAAATCCAATCTCTCCCCATCCAAAGTGACTCCTACAAACTTAATGTCTCATTAAAAAATCTCCCCTCCATCCCTCCCTCCCCTCCCCTCCCCTCCCTCTAATGCAGACTTCTCCCAGATCCAAGTTCAATCACACATCCCTCTCTACATAGGCCATACATGGATCCCACTGACTACATCAAATCCATTACTCTTTCAATGAAAACTTTATTTATCTATCTATTTCACTCACCATTGCTCCCAGGATGTTAAAAATGGTTTAAGGTAGTACCAAAAACCTAGAGATTTGGCAATACCGATATATTTAAGGTAATTCCTTTTATCTTTCTTCTTCTTTTTTTTTTCTTTTTTTGAATGGTAATTAAAGGTATTCTTCCCCCAAAAGGAGAGAAGAAAATTAGTTTCTCTCAGTCGTTTGCTCATGGCCACAAAAGTGCAGATGAAGCAGAATAACTTGGCAAAGCAAGGCATTGAAGGAGATTTGTTGTCTAAAAGTTAGTCATTGGGTGTGTGGCTGCTAGGATGATGGGTTCAGATTGATCATCTGGGACCCACCACTGTGCAAGATAGATACATACATAAATACATAGATACACACGCACACATCTAAAAGCGCTTTTGAAATCATTTAGGGGAAACATAAATAGGGGATAGGATTAGAGAAACCTGTTTAAGATGGTTTGTGCATGTCCAACGTAGGCTAGCAATGGCACGGATAAGGAAAATCTTGGCTGTGCAAGTTGATAGACCACCAAGGGAAAGGGGTAGACCAAAGAGGATATGGATGGAGGTAGTAAAATTAGATCCCAAGAAGTGTAACTTATTTGAGAATTTGGCTCAGGATAGATTGGAATGGAGAAACAGAATTCATGTAGACAACCTCAACATAGTTGGGACAAGGCTTTGATGATGATGACGACGACGATATGTTCGTTTGTATGTATAGGTTTATTTTCTGTTGAGAGGAAACTCTCTCGCTTGAATGAGGGATAAAAATCTAAGCCCTTGTGGGACCCACATGGGTGTGTGCCCAAAATCGAGAAGCATATTCTACTGACTAAATAACATATTGATAATCAGTTTAAGTGTGCATGCGTGTGAATTAGAAGTTTAAGAAAATCAGTCTCAGTGTGTTACCTTCAATCATCTTAGAACTCCCTTGATTACAATGCTTTTATCTATAACTATCCTCTTTTTTTTCCCAAGTATAAGATGATAAAAGTTGTAACAATATACATAAAAAAAAACATTTCATCTTTATAACTAGTAAATGCCAATATTGTAATGGATGGTATCAGCAAATCAAAGATTAAAACCTCAGACTCGAAGGGCAGCTAGATTCCCCCAAGTCGAGTCGCACCGACCCAAATCATCGGGGACACTGTCCTCCATTTTTCAACCTTCTACCCACTTCTCCTCTTACCTCCCTCTCTCCTCTCTCTTCCTCCACCACCAGATCATTCTCTTCCTCCTCTCCTCACCACCCTTCTCCACCAGCACCACTTCCACCTCCTCCTCCCTCACAGCCTCATCTCCCTCAAAAAATGCCACTACAACCTCTCCCCTCTCATTCACTGCCCAAACCCCAAACCCCAAACCCCAACCACCTTCCACCCCACCGAGCTCCACCTAGCCGAGTCCTAACACACTGTCCCCTCCCCTCGAAGGATTCCCGCTCCACCCTCAACTCGACTGGCATCATGTTGTCGCTCCAACACTCCCACCTCTCCTCCTCCTGAGCTACTGTACTCCATCCCCATCCCTACCCTCGGCCACTCCCAGAAGCTCTCAGTTTGCGCCTATACCCACAGCTGCAACCTCAAATTCTATACCATGGGTCACATTTCAGGAAATGCCACCCCAGCAATATATCGGAGACAGGTATAATGCTCCTAAACCAGCACATAGACCATTATAAATTCAAGAACCACACAACAGTAATCAAGTTAAGTGGTCATTGAGAGCTACACAATTCTTTTCTCCTTTCTCTCTTAGGGGTGAAACCAAGCAATTGCAAATCATAAAATTCGTTTAAAATAGCATTTTGGGGACCGTAAAGATTTTTGCTTAAGAGAGTTTCCTTCATTTGAAGACAACAGTAATGAAATGAAAATCCTCTTCATCCTTTTGGGAGAGGAACCCAAAAGACTGTTCTCAAAACACCCTCACACTATTCTCAAATTTCCACTTTAAACCAATCATTCCAAACTAACTTGTTAATTTCCCATTGGGTTCGTGCGAATTCTTCAATTCCTTCCAAACAAAAAATTCGAAAAATCTTGCCCCAATCCAACCAATAAGACAACTATTCACTTACTAACCCTAAATTACCAAAACCCAAGTAAACAGAAATACATCATCATCATCATCATCATCATCATCATCATACATAAGAACAATTCTATAAAACCCCAACCGATTTCACAACAAAATCATAGCAATTAGAATTCATGCATGCCAGAGCTAAAAAAATCAACACCACCCAAAGCCCCAAAATCCAAAACCCTAAAAAAAAAAATTCTTTTTGACAGCAGCCGAATCCACAAAACAATCAGAAACTTCGAATACGATATTTTTGCAGAAAGAGAGAGACAGAGGATCAGGGATTTCTTTGTTTCGACTTACCCTCTCGATCCGTATGATCCGTACATGGCTGCTGCTGGTGCTGTGTGTGTGGGAGATTCAGAAATCTTTCGTTCTATCTCTCGTTCGTGGGATTGGATTATCGCACTTCCGCCACGCTACCGGATTTTGTTTTTGTGTGGACTTGAGGAAACAAAACCCTAGAACTAATTTATATGGGTGTGGGGAAGGTCGGTTGTGCTGTGGAAGTTGAAATGACTGAAAAGCCCTCTTGTTTATGTAGAATGTTAGGTTAAAGATTATAATCGCAAGGGCTAGTATTGATATTTTAAGTATGAGGATTTTCAACTTTTTAGGGGCCATTTGAGAATTTACCACTAAAGAATGGGTAATGGAAAGCCTCCTCTTTTTTGATAAGGGCAATCAAAAGTAAACAAATTCAATTTTTTTTTTTTTTAAAAAAAAAAATTTCAGTCTCCTTTCTCTACTAAATGACAAAAATAAAATTTCCACATTTTACAAAGAAGGTGAAAAAAAAAAAATTCCTCTACCAAGTAACTAAAGACAAAATACAGTTATAACTCACTTATAATTTATTCTCCATTAATTTGATGCTTTTATTTACCTTTAGAGCATGTTTGGTAACATATGAGAAATTACAGATGTCTGAAGATTTCACATTAATATTGGTGTACATTGATGCATATATATGAGAAACAGAATGTCTATTTGTCCCGGATGAAATCCCGGGTCAAATCCTGATTCCACATGGGAGGGGAACCTTTTTACCCCTCCCATGTGGAATTGGGATTTGTCGCGGGATTTCATCCAGGACAAGTAGCATGGCTCTATGAGAAAAGTTGATTTAAGTACAAATTTGCAAAAGTGAGGATTTCCAAATCCTATAAGGGGAGGTAATATTTGAAAATTCACACAAATGGGGATTCTCCATCGGTCCAAATCCTTAGAGACTTACAATTTCCAAACGTAGATTTTTTTTATAATTTGTAAAAACCGAAAATCTTTTCCTCGAGGATTTAGTTTCCAAATGTGACCTTATTTTCCGAGAAAATTACCAAACGAGCTTAATGTCACGTTATAGGATTGGAATAGTCTATGTAGTAGATTCATTTATTCTTCTTATATGATGATATCCTCCTCGAGGATTTCTCATGAAAAAGATCCATTATAGTCCATGTTTGGCAAACAATAGAGACTTATGGATTAGCATATACTACGTCCAATGATCATAAGTTTTTTGTCATTTTCTTATAATCCACTGTGAATCAAGCCCTTAAATTTGAACCTCTAGCTTTTTTCTGCCTTATAGAGATGATGGATGGTTCTTATTTTCATTGTCTTGTCCCAAAAATTAAAAAACAATTTATTAACCTGTGGACATTTTTGTAAATATCTCAAAATATATAAAGAATCAACAACTGAAAATTGAGCTTTTAACCATTTTGGAAATACCTAAACATAATGAATGGTTCGGATTGTAATTGTGGGACCTATAAGATAGGTTTCCAAATCCAAAATCGTAACAAGCATCTTACCGCCTAATACACCATACATACATGAATCAAAACCATTTTCATTGCAGAGGCCATCAACGTTCAGTAGCTTTTTGACATTTTATTCACGATCCATGATAAATTGGGATGCTAAATTTGACCCCATGGTCGTTTGAAGCCTTCTGAAGATACTGAACGGTCCAGATTTCACAAAAATAGGGCCCAAAAAATTCCAAAATTCATGATCCAACTGTCTGATCTTTTTTGCAAATATCTAAAAAATAATGAAGAATTAATAGCTAAAATTTCATCACATGACCGTTTTTTAATCTTATTAACTTGATTAATGGTTTGGATTGTGATTGAGGAACAAAAAAAGGGGGTTACAAACAAAAAACGGATAATCCTAAGTTACCGTTCTTATACATTGTTCATCCGCCTTTTTGTCAACATAGAGATTTCCGAAACTCAACCGTAGATGTCCAAATGGCCTTTTTTCATGCATATGGGGATTTTTAAATATTTCAATAAATCCCCTGATGCCGTGGGATTGGTTGCCAAACACGAGTTTTCCGTAATTCCAATGAAAAACAATGATGATTCTGCGACATGGATCATTGCCACATGCACCCTATAGGTTAAACTTGAAAATCCTCGAAAAAGAGATTTCTCTAGCCTAAATTTTTGAAAATTTGCTATTACTAAATATGACATTTCAAAAATTGAAGAGGAATCCCCCACATATTTTGTTGTGTGGCATGACTTATTCGATTTTGGGAATCAATTAAGCTTTGGAAGAGTAACTCCCACTTTCCTTGTGGAAAACTAAATTAGAGAATAAATAGTTCATTTATTTTTTCCTTTGTGTGCCAGAAATAAATGCACAGAGCAATGAAAAATATATCGAAATTCTTCTGATGCTATTAATAAATATTTTTGTGTGTTGAATCTCCTTTTGACATGCTAGAGAGGAGCAACTTCACCACGCGCGGTAGTAGTGATTGAAACAATCGTTTTATGAATATTTTCTTCTTCTAATTTGTCTTAGTAAGCATTAAAGGAATAAATAACCATTTTTTTATGTTGTTGGAGGAGCTACATTGCAATGGGACTAATGCAATTCCTCATATCATTAGCATAGGGTCTCCTTGAACATTTACATGCTCCCAAGAGACAGGGAGAGCTTATCCATGGATTTCATATTAAATTTGCCAAAGGTGGGGACATTGAGGTCTATCTTGATGGTAGTAGATTGAATTTTATAATATGTTATGATTTCCCGGCACCTTTGTATCACACAAATGAAAAGGTAACCCAACTATTCGTTAAGCATGCGGTGAAGACTAAAGTGTCAGAAACTATCTCGAGCGATTACCATTATAATATGTTAAGTTGAGAGGTTTTGGCTTCAATTTTGAGTGACGGTTATGTAACCACCTATTTATTTTTTTATCAAACCACTCATGTTTCAATTGTTTCTATGTAACCATACCATTTTTGCTCTAATTTTTTTATTTTTATTTTATAAAACTTGTCCTATGGAAAGAGGTTTTTATTTTTTATTTTTTTATGTGATTATTTATTTTGTAATGTAGGGAGAAACCGTGCTTAGCACAAGTTATTAGGCTAGTATATTCTTTATGGATACAGTTGTTTAAGCGCTTTGGGTCAAAGTTGAACTTTTCAAGAAATCTTCACCCACAAACTAATGATCAGCTTTAGAAAATCAATATTTTATTGGAAGAATATCTACATTCACCCCCAAAATGATGGCCAAACTGGGAGAATAAATGCCTTACTGGAAAAACACTTGTAGTGCTTTGTAAATGTCAGAGTAAAAGAATTGGGTTCAATTTCGATATTTCAATATTTCTTTTTTTTACATGTTTTCATAAATTTCTCAAAAATATATGCAGAATTAAGACATGAAACTTTTACATCTTGTTGTTCACCGTCGATACAAAATTAATAATATACGGTTCGGATCATGAATTGGGGACCCTCTATTTAGGACCTTTGCTATAAGTTTTCAACTCACATAAAGCTTTAGGTACGTGTCGGGTGGTATTTGGTACCCATTTAACCTGGATTTGATACAAATCCAACCTATGAAAATAGAAATTGGATGCTTATTTTTAACCCATTTAATTTTATGCATAGTTGGAAATTTGGTCAAGTCTTGACTTGTCCAATGAAAGAAACTTTAGTTGGGGGAGTCAACATATCACTATAGAGGGTCTTTTTAATTTAAATGAATTAAAAATAGTTATAAAATAGATTAAATATTTATAAGATTATAAATATATATTAATTTAATTTACTCGCATTCATAATGATTAATCAAAATTAGTAACTTTACATATTTAAACGCTATAAAATTAAAAAGAAAAAAAAAAAAAAAAAGGGAAAACAAATTTATCTTTTCAATATATCTACATGTATCATGAGTTTCTCCTATCTGCTCAAAACAAAAGGCTCAAGTCGAGTCACAAGTCAAGATGGCAAGTTTTCCATGGATATTTTGGTGTGGCTCCATGTGATTTTTGACCCACAACATCGACTACGTATATGTATCTAGATTTTAGATATATACAAGTAGAACATTCTCTTGCGGTCTCTCTCTCTTCCTATCTTTCTATCTCTCTATATATACACCTTACATTCTTGATATGTAAATTTGGATATAGACCTTGACCCAACCCAAAAATTGACGAATTTATTGGGCTTGAGTATGCGTTCTAGGATTGATAGCCAACATGAGCACAAATCTAATGTAGGATCAATGCAGTGATATTTGGGCATGCGCATATGGCTGGATCCTATCCAAACCCGACCCATTGGTAACGGCTGGGTCTTAATCTAGTGCAAGTTCGTGCTAGACTGCTAGTAACTTAGGATCATGTCTACATTCTAGTAAGGAAACATGACCTCATTCAAGAGGGACCTTTTTTTTATTTATTTTTGGGTTATTAAGTCAAACGGGGGCTAAAATCAAGGTTGTAAATGGATCCTGAATTCTTCGGAGGTTCTGACCCATTAAAAATCGGGTTTGAGGTTTGAGTATTTATTTAGGCCCCGATAAGTAAACGGTTTCTGGTCCGATTCTGCCTGGTTTGACTTGTGGGTTTGGGACCCGACATTTTACATCAATTTCAGAGAAGTTCTCCTATAAGATAGTTTTTTTTTGAAACCAAATTATGAAACAGCTTCGATTCTGATTTCGAATCCACCATGGACTTGGATTGGAACTGACTTGTTTAAATCAAATCTCTAAGCTATTCACTTGGGAGAGAGTGAAGTGCTCACCCCATGCTGAAATTATTGACTAGGCCTACACTTGAATTTAGGCCTCCCCCTAATCAAGTGGGCCTGGAACCCAAAAAGAAAACAAACGGATTATCTATTTTGACCAAACAAGAGAGCCCTGTTTGGATGAAACAGGAGACGACATGCATTGGGACGGAGGAAAGAGAAACATGGCCTCTTTCCTTTGCCCCGACTCCACTTTGGCCTCCTTGCGTGGTGACCCTTGATTTGTCCAAATACGGTCCGGATCTGGATCTGGATCTGGATCCGGATCCAAAAAGAAAACACACCTATTAGAACGAACCTGAGCTATAATGGGTCCGTTCCTTCTCTCACTCACAAGGATCGCTGACGTGCCGGAAGATCCCCAAATCCCATTGCCTATTTTTACTCACGAACCAGCCGATATACTGCTCTTCCTCACAGCCACAGGCTCACAGCACCAGCCAAACCCAAACCCAAACCCAAACCCACTTCTCTATGTCAAAACCCTTTTCTCAGCCAAGGTACATTTTGTCTCTAATTTATAGTTCATCCATCTACTATTTCTGTCTGAAATCTCTCCCTCCATCTCGTAATTTTTTTGGGCATCTTTGTCCTCCTCAGTTTCTATAATTTCTTTTGTCTATCTATTTAGTTGTCTCTTTGTACATTTGGTATTGATTTCCCTTTTGAATCCAGGGAGTAGTTCTGAAACATTCCTATTCACAAAGATAGGTATCTTATTCTTACCCACCTCACTTTGTAATGATATTCTACTTTTCTCTCACTTTGTAATACTAATTGTATTTTTTTTTTTATCAATATATATTATTTTGTTATGGTCATTTAGTAGTGTAACTTGTCAGTAAATAATCTCAATATCTCATGGGATGTGGTGGGTGGGACTCATTGGCATTATTTATTTATTTACTTATTATGATGGGTTACTGTTGATTAGCCATCCATCAAATATGTGGCATGTGAATGGGACCCAATTGACTCCATGAACCCAATACAATTTGTTTATAAGGTATCTACTAAAAATCAATTTTATGTGTGCATTCTGAGTTGATTGATTTAAGGTATCTGACTATCAATTTCAAAGTTTTGTTATGATTTAAGAATGTTGGATGATTCTCATTTTGTAGTAGTTGGTTTTCATTTAATGGATCAAATGGGCCTCTCATGGTGTCATGCATCTACTCACTGTTACAATTCATACTTGAATAGATGCTGTTTTTGATATTTTTGGTAAACAATGCTATTTATTTTTTTTTGTAGTGGATGGAACTTTTCATGTAATTTGGATCTTTCTTTTAGGCAGACTTTAATTACGTTTTTTTGTATGTTTCAGGTAGAGGATATATTGACTAGTTATTAGAGACTATGGAAAGCAAAAACCATGCTTAGGTCTGTTAGAATTTATTATCTTGTGATTGCAGAAAAAGTAAGATTGTGTTTTCTTTTATTCCCAGTAGAAATCAATTTATTCATTTATTTCAAATCATATGATTGGCATCTCTACATCATTGCCGCAAATAATGACCTTTTCTCATCTGTCAATGATTTGGATGTGGTTATTTCCAATTTGACTCATACCTTTGGCCTCTTGGGTTTGTCTTTTACATTGTCAATGAATGAATTAAATGTAGTTATTTTCTACACGACTTGTCATAAATGTCTTTTGCATGTTGATTTTCTCATTTCCATTTTGTAAGCTTTTGGCTTGTGGATTTTTGGGGCCATGATCATTGAACTTGTAGATGGTAGTGATAAGATTTATTCATGTCCTGCTTTTGCTTTTGATGGTGCTCCTTTTAAACATGGGACGGTGTATTCTGTCTCCAAGCGATATACAATGTGGGGCCCACATTGCTCATTGTAGACCTTTAGTGCCTTTTCATTTTTCACAAGCAATTTGATTTGGTGTGAGAAAATTATCCCTTGAACAAATTTAATTCCCCATTTGTGTAGAGAGATCCAAAAGCTAGTGGTGTGGCATGTTTTTTCAGCCTCATAAGTTCTCAAGACTTTATAATTTTGAATCCTAAGTTCTCACTATTAGCATGTTGGTGAAAATCAAAACAACCCTTTCCTTGTGGATCCATTACATTCCTGTTTTGACGAATTTTGAAGGAACCAAATTTAATATATTAGAGTTCAGAATGTCATTGACAACAAAAATGCACGTCTTCTTTAGTTCTGTAGTTGTTACCCGTCCGTACAAAGAAAATATCAAACACTAGTTGTGCCCCTTTCCCCGTCCATTTCGCCTAATCACTATTATTGTCAAATCTTTTTCTGTAGGTTAACTATCCTAGAGCAGCCAGCCCTCGATTGACAGCCCTAAAAAGTGGATACTCAATCAACTTCCATGTCAACATTCTGGCTATAAGCCAGCCCTTTTACTGCTATGACCACCTATAACTATCCACCAAAATATCAATTGAACAGCTGCTCTACATTCCACAAGCAGTCTCTCAATTTTAGAGAGAGAGAGAGAGAGAGAGAGAGAGAGAGAGAGAGAGAGAGAGAGAGAGAGAGCTATTAAAGTCAATACATATGTATTCCGTTACCATAGCAAACAAACATTGTAATTTGTGATGTGCCACTATACTAAATAGGATACGTGTACATGTATTACATTCCATTAAAAAAACATATAAATTAGTTATAAATGGGTTGGGCTGGTTTGGCCAAAAACCGAACCCGCCCTGAACCCGACTTGGGTCAAAATCTATAGATTAGGAATGGCAATGGGCTAAGTTAAGATGAGCTGCCTTGAGTCGCTCCCGCTGGGGGCAAGTTTAGTAGATTTTTTTTTCCATTTTCCGAGTTCCAGGGTGGGAATGGATTTATAGATTTTGACCCAAGTTGGGCTTGGGACATGTTTTGGTGTTCGCCACCTGCCTAACCCTACTCTATATTTAACTATTTAACATGTTTTTTAGTTGGATATTATATATATTATGTGAGGTACAATTGGTATAGGATATTGTAAAGAATTGAAGTAAAAGGTTGTGGGTTTCAAATAGGGGTGTACAAAAAAACCGTTGAACTGCTAAACTGAGCCTGACCGGTTCGGATCAGTTTTGTAGTAGATCGGTTCAGTCACGGTTCGGGTTTTCTTCAAATTGTTTGGTTCAGTTCGGTTTCCAGTTTGAAGGTGCGGTTAAACCGCTCAAACTGACCCGAACCAATTATATAAATATATAATTTTTTATAAAATATATAAAGGAAGATGAAAAAAATACTTGAAGAAGACTCGAACTCTCACTCTGTTGCTTGAAGTCCAACGTCTCTCACAAATTGAACTGCCATTTTTTTCGAAAAAAATAAAAATAAAAATAAAAAATCCGTAACCAAACCGGTTCCTTTCGGTTCGGTTTGAGCACATGGTCGGTTCCGTTCGGTTTGGGAAAATAGAAAACCGATGGGTTCGGTTTGGTTGATGGTTTCCTCTCTAAATTGATCTGAACCGCCCATGTGCACCCCTAGTTTCAAAACCTTATACAAGCAATATAACATATATATATATATATATTATACTTATGGTATTTTGAAATAGCAAAATTTAAAGTATCAAACCCGACCTAACCCGTACTTGTCATGGGGCAGGTTTGGTATTAGAAATCATAAACCCGTCATGGGTTGGGTTGAGTCTTAGTTGGGATATGTGTGATCGGTGTGGGTTTGGGTCTAGCTTAAATTGATCCACAGCAAATTGGATCTACCCCATCCCTACTATAGATCCATACTTGCGTCAAATCCAATAAAAACCTCTACCGAACACACCCTTAATAGGGGGGGTCGGGGCAGGTCACTTGTTTAAATCGACTTATTGCCAAAAGCCATTTCACATGATTTACTTTTGGAATTTTCTCAAATGGAAAATTCTAGCAATTAATTGGTTTGCCAATTACAATGCTAGAAATTCTTGATGGGAATACCAATCAGACATTCAACACGAGTTTTGCAAGTCTCCCATTGATTTGTGGAAGTCAAGGGTTGCTTGTGTAGTAGGCAGATTGAGAAATGCAGAATGCTTTCCTTGGCATCAGAAAAGCATCACATGTTGTTTGGAATGTATCAGAGTAGGCATGTATCAGAAAGGAGTTTGGAGGAAGCTTTGCGGCAGATATTAATCGATCTTTGGATGCGGTTTTAAAAGGGCATTGGCGTAGAAAAGCAGTTCATAGAGTTGAATGGATATGCCCTCCTTTTGGAACCTTCAAGTTGAATTTCGATGGCAGTTTTGTAAGGAGGTGTGATCAGAAATTGGATTGGAGATGTTGTTAGAAGCTTCTCTGGGCCTGTGGATGCTCTCGATGCTAATGAAGTTGAAGTGTATGCTCTTCTTATTGGGCGTCGTGAATTAGAAAAGATGGGAGGCTCTTATCCTATTATAGAAGGAGATTCTTTTTCAACAATTCACTGGGCTTTTGGAAAGGCTATTTATCCATGGCAGATTGCGGATTGGGTAAAGGAGGTGCGAGATATTTCTAAAAATATTGGTGCTTCTTTTCGTCACATCTTACGGGAGGCTAACTCAATGGCGGATGGTCTTGCTAGGGAAGGACTTTCTCGATCTTCTATCATTTTTTATGTATAGTTTGTTTTAGTTGCTTTATTCTTTGTTGTTCGGTAGTTGTTTTTTGTTCTTTTCTTTTTTTGGTGGAATAAAATTTAACTGCTATCAACAAAATAAAAATAAAATAAGGAATCTGAAAAGCCAACCAAATAAGGCAATGTGGTGTTTTCGCTTCTGCAAAATGTGTGGAATTGTTGTTTTCAATGGGGATGAAGAATGGAGTTTCTGTTGACTGTGAAAACTGTTGACATTGCATTTGTGGAAATGACATTCAAGGCCTTAGGTGTTCATGGATTTGAAAAGGGTGAAGTGAAATTCTGACCTATTGCTTCTACTTCATCCTAAGTTGTGGAATCACCGCTCGAGAGTCAGACTGTGATTTTGTAAAGGTGGAAATCGCTAATGCGTCAGTTCTACTGTCTGCATTGTATTTAAGTTTTCAAGCGTGCTTCAAGGGTTTTTTCAAACTTGTGCAGACTATGGTAAACAAAACTGCCACGTCAGTACTTCCTGCGTGTTGCAAAAATTGAAGTTTCACTCTGTCAAGGATCTTGTGACAAAAGAAGAGAGTGCCATTTTAAATGGGATTTCTTTTTTAGATTTTGTCCCATAACACCATGCATACTTTCTTTTTATATGCATTTTTTTTAGTTTTCTCATTCTGTGCCTCAGAAACAAGCTCTGTACATCCAAACTTGAGATATTGGGAATGGATTAATGGATCTGCTGATTTTAAGGAATCCATGCTGGAACATCTTAGTAACCCCATGAGCTTCGTGGGAATTTTTGTGGAATACTTAATGAGGAAGGGCCATGTCATTGCTTTTCATGTGGAATGTTTAAACTTTCATGGAATGGATTAATGAAAACTTTTATGGAACATTTTCATGTTCTGGGGAATCTCAAGTTCAATTGGTTTTGGACATTTCTTTTTCTGGTTTTGGGCTGATGTGTTTACCATGTTGCCGTTTTACTTCTGCTGTCTCTTGTTTTATCTGTCACATGCCATCTCCCCTAAATTAATTAAGTGCTTTTCAACAGTGTTGGTTTTAGAATTGCTTGACTTGAAGAATTTGGGAGACTATAAGGGCATGTTTGTGTAACACTTTTCCGCGGAAAAATGGATGGTTTTCCGTTTGTGTAACACTTTTCCGCGGAAAAATGGATGGTTTTCCGCGGAAAACCCTTTTTTCCGGTGTTTGGTGCGGAATAATTCCGCGGAAATGCTTTCCTGCATCGTCAGCATTTTCCTTGATAATGGTGGAAACGGGTTTCCTATGGGGGGGTATGGGAAATGGATTTCCTCGGAAAACTTCTCCATCTTTTCCTCACTCTTGTCCATTTCAACCCAAAAACCATACAACTCTTTCATTTTTTATTTCTTTATATAAATTATTATTTAATGTTGAATAAATAATATACATGTTATGTTATTTTTCTTCAAAAAATTATATCACCAAATAAGAAATTTTGATTTTCTATAAGGAATCCATAGCCGCACCAAACAACATTAGCACCAATTCAATGAGGAAACTCTTTTTGCACCAAACATGAAAGTTTAAATTCTATGGAAATCCTTTTCCGAGGTTTTTATTTCTATGGAATTTGCTGACGTGGCAATTTCTTCTTTCCGCGGAAATGTTGTGTACACAAACGTGCCCTAAGAAAACCATTTTGTGCAACTATCATTTGGATTTTTTCCCTCTTAAAAGGAAGAATTTGGGCAATCAGGTCTTGCACAATTTTTTCTTCTTCTAGAAATCATGATAAGTTAAATTCCTTCAAATGGCTATGATTGGTAATAATCATATTTTTTGGCTTCCAAAAATGTGTTCAACGTTGTTTTCACTTCAACCTTGGTTGGTGTATGTTGTTTTCAGATGATATAATGCTTGTGGATGAATTGAGAGATGCCATGAATGTGATACTTGAGAGATGGCAAGTGGTTTTAGAATCTAAGGGCTTTAAAATAAGCCGTACTAAGACAAGCATTTATGGATTGCAACTTTAGTGGGGATGTAGAAAGAGTGGATGAATTGAGTGATGCTGTGAATGTGAAACTTGAGAGATGGCAAAGAGGTTTTAGAATCTTTGGGCTTTAAAATAAGTTGTAATAAGATAAGAAGAATTTATGGATTGCAACTTTAATGGGGATGTGGAAAGAGCTGAAATTATTGTGAGAATTGAAGCTCAAGATATATTTAAAGAGATTCATGCCAATACCTTGGCTCAATAATTAGTAAGTAGAGATTGAGGAAGATGTCGAACTTAGGATAAGAGAGATGGTTCGAGTGGAAATTTGCTTCTAGAGTGCTTTGTGATCATCCCATTTTGACAGGATTAAAGGGATGATTTTACAGGAGAACAATTAGACCAGCTATGACCTACGGCTCAAAATGTTGGCCTTGTCAATCAAGAAGCAATACATGCACCAAATGAGTGTGTGAGAATGTTGATATGGATGTGTGATGAAACTAGGAAGGATATAACCAGAAATGAGGTGTTTCGAGAGCATTTAGGGGTAGGCCATTGATAGGTGGTAGATTAAGAGAAACTCATTTGAGATGATTTGGACATGTCCAATGTAGGCCAACGGCGGCGCTAGTGAGGAAAAGTTTTTCTATGCAGGTTGATGACCCACCAAAGAGAAGGGGAGGCCAAAGAGGACATGGATGGAAGTAGTATGAATAAATATGAAGAAGTGGGGCATATAATTGAGGATTTGGCTCAGGATAGATTAGAATGAAGAAAAAACTCATGTAGCCGACTCTGGCATAGTTAGGACAAGGCTTTGATGATGATGAAATTAAGAGATCTGAAGCACATCCACCATTGAAGGGAAGTGAGATGGATAATACACGTTGGAACCCATATATGGATGCCTCGTGGTATTCAAGGCAAATGAATAATCCATCCCTAGTTAGAGCACTTCCCAAATACTTATATAGCTGAAATAGAAATCTTAGTTTCTCAATAAGAGTTACATTCAACCTTGTCAAAGAAAAATCAGAGAGGAAAACATAAGGAAAGAAAGGGGAAAAAGTAATGAGAAAAAAATAGAAAGAGAGAAAAAGTAGGAGAGGAAGTTGTCGTATGTCCTTCCTTTCAGATTATTCATCGAGTGAGCCACCAGTTAAACAACTTTATCATTTTCAGCAGGAAAAAAAAGAAAGGGATTTTTATGAAAAGAATAAGCTTAAGTTTTTAATTAAATGGTTTTATGAAGAAAAACTATAAAATGAAGAGATAATTGTTCTTACATTTGTTTGGATGAAATCACCTAAGTTGACGATATCATCAACTTCCATTGTAAAAGACGATATTCTGCTCCATCTTCTTCTACCTAGTGATGGAAAGGTTATGAAAATCATTCCATTTTCTGTCCCACTGGTCTTCCTTAAGTAGTTTCGGCAATCTTCCTTTGGTGTGTGGTTCCCATGCTTAGTTTCTACACATTTGTTACCCCCCTTCGCATGAGTTTTGAGAGTTTGAGTTTGGAGCGCAAGGTGTTCCGTGAAATGCCTAAATGAGGATTTTTTTGTTGATTTTGGTGGTGGCTTTGAGTGAGGTTGGAGGGGATGAATTTGGGTGTGCTTTTGTGGACATTTAGAGTTTGAAGCCATTTGTGTGGGGGAATTTCGTAGGTTTTGATGTTTGTGAGCAACATGTAGGGAGCCATGATGGTCAATATTTGAGTAGTGAATGTGAGGATTTCTCCTATGTATTGTATTGTATTGTTTGTGTGGACTTTTAGATCCCAAGAGTGTTTTTGGTTAAGTTAATCTGAAATCTTTGAACCAGCTTTAAGAATGAATTTGATAGTGGATGGATTGAACACACTTCATTATGTAATTTGTGAACGACTTGCCAAACCCATCTTCTTTGATGCATTCATCACCTCCTTTCAATTTTCCTTCATTTATTTGAAATAGATATTCATCTTCCGCAAAATTCCAGCATCATCCCCTCCAAACCTAATACAATTAGGTATTGAAACCGTTGAAGAAGAAGAAAAGTTGCATGAGGCTAATGATATCATCAACTGAATTGATGATATCATCAATTTGGGTAATTTCGTCCATAAACATGTACGAACAATTAATTTTATGATTTTTGTTCATAAAATAGTTTAATTATGGTTTAAAATTAATTAATTTTTTCTTAAAAATCCCAAAAGAAAAACTTTTATGATGTATTTTTGGGGCCTGAATCTCAAGGACTGTTAGGTGCTTTTATACCAAACTCACAATAGATTACATAAATTAAGAGAATATTGTTTTAGTTTAGGTTACGAGGAAAATATTCTCCTGCGCACTGTTCGCATGGGAACCGTGCACCAGGCCTCGTTACAGGTGAAATTCAAAGTTGGGTTACACCGCTTTGACGGTCTTGGCGCACGGTTCTCATGTGAACCGTGCATAGGAGGAGAAATTCCTAGTTTAGGATTACTAACATAGCTAGGGTTTGTTCTAGGATCTAAGCACGTCTACCATGGAAGGGAAAAGAGATAGATAGGGATAAATTTTATTAATGATGTAATGATCTTGAATATTACACTTTCGTAACCCCATATATATTTTTTTGAAATTTTATATAACCTCATATATGAAGAGCACATGTTCATACAACTTGAAGAATCCTTCCTGAATTCGTGTAGAAATAATCGTAATGTTAACACCATCACCATCACCATACCATCATCAAAGCCTTGTCCCAACTATTTTGGGGAATTAACAACTTAATAAAGAAATGATTGCCAAAGGGGTGAGCCGTGACTGATCAGAAAATCCAATTTCCAATCCCTAACCTCAAACGCATTGAGATGAAATATGCAAATTGCAAATAACCAACACTAGGTTGGACACCCCATACATTATGCTTTTATAATGTCTCGTAAAAATAACCTATACCTGCTCCGAATCCCAGCTATTCATCAAATCCCAAAAATAAAAGAAAATACCAACTAAAGGTCCTCATTACATCTTGATGACTTCACTCAAAATAAGGAAATAAAAAAGAAAAAAGCTATGGGAGTTCTCTCTCCACTTGGAAGCCCATATTGGTTTGGGCATGGGTCCCGCTTGGTTGCTATCTACTTTCACTTCTCTTTAGCAAGTGCTTGCCTTAGAGGTTCTGTATTGGATATGACTCTGATTTTGGAAGGTGTTGACTCATGAGAGTGCTTAGAATAGGAATTTATTGGATGTCCCTCACAAATGGCAGCTCCACATTTTGGACTGGTGGGACCAGCCACATGGATGTAGTATGGACCAGGCCTGGATATCCCAGAATTGAGTGGATTGGACCTTGTTAGGGTCATGATCAAGATAGACGCTATCCAACCCAATATTGGTGGAATATTTCTCATGTTTGATTTTGGATGTGTCTGATTAGATGGTCCAAGAGGATCATCAAGGGTTTGTTTCCATCCTATAATTAATTTAAAACATTCCACAATTGATTTGGATCCATCTTGGTTGTTGTCCAATATAAGATTTGATCCCTTTTGATCTTTCCCGAATTAGCTTGTTTCTTGGGCCTCTTTATTCGATTAATCCGATCCAGATAATCAATGGCTTGATTTGTCACATAACCACATATATCTGAACCATAAGCTCCTGTGCCAAGAAATTCTATAACCACATGTTGGCAATTACTTTCTTTGATAGAAAGAGAACTGTTGCAGATTAGGGGAATTGACTTGTACGAATGAGGTTTTTAGGTCTCCATTGTACACTTTAGGCCATATTGGTTTCAGCCAATGGGCATGGTGGGTAAGGATGGCAATGTGTGGTTGGGTTGAAACAGGGATCCACCTCGACCCTCTCCAATTAGGGGCGGGTTTGGTCAGCTTTAGTACGGGTATGAGTTTCTAGACTCTGACCGAGTTCAAGTTCGAGTTTGAGGTGGCTGTGTTTGACCCACCCTGCCTTGTTTGTCTTTAATTTATATTTGACTTAGTCTTTGTACACAAGACTTCACCAGCACAGGTGGTGATAGGGACTATTCTGCAGGTTGTTATTCCGAATACCATTCCATCCACTATTTTTTCATATATAATTAAAAAAACAAACAACCACTAGCAAACCTAACCCAACTTGTACCTGTCACGGGGCGGGTTTCGTATCACAAATCATAAACCTGTCACGAGGTGGGTCAAATATGGTTAACGCAAGTGTCATTCGGTTTGGGTTCAGGTTTAGGCTGACCCGTGCCAAACCCTACCCATTGCCATCCCCACATGTCAGGGTAAATTTGAGTCCTTTCCGACTCACATTTACCTTGTCTTGTAATAACCCATGACGGGTTTATGATATGTGATACCAAACCTGCCTTGTCATAGGAACAGGCCATCTTGGGTTTGATATTGGTAATATTTTAATTTTTATGATGTTAAAATATATAAATTCTTCCATATGTCTTGTGCATGCAGATCGACACAGAATCTGTTGGAACCAAGCTAGAGAGCATTGTGTATTGTATTCTATTAAAATACATGTCATTTGTCCTAAATGGGGTGTGGCAGTCAAAATTGGGACCCACAGTGAATCGAACTTGGGTCAAGACTTACGAACCCCTTCTTGACCTGAATCTTAACCAACCGCGACGAAACTCACTCTGATAGGAGCAGATTGGGATGGGTAAGTCATTTCACCCAATCTCTTGCCATCCCTAATTATGGGCCTTCTGTCCAACAAGATGAGATTGGCCTGCATTTAGTTCTTGGTTTGTGGAATTCTAGTGTTGTCTCTGTCAAGAATGTCTTCAGTGCTGGTTTGCTTGCATGGAATTGATCTTCAGGGCTTGTAAAAAATGAAGCATCTCTAGCTAGTGATATTTTAGAACTGTCAGCTGATGTGCATTACATTAACCACCTCATGGTTCCATGAAAGATTTATGGGATCCATTCTCAGAACTGTTCTAGTTCGAAAAGCTTGATGGCGATATGATCGTCTTCAAACCTTTTCCAGGTTAAATCCTAAACTATCACTGGTCAGGGCTCATTCCATTCTAGGAATTAGTGTTATTCCTCAGTCAGACTCTGGAATTCATGACTACCACTTCAGTGGATTCTGTGATCAGCGCCCCCCTTCGATCTCCAAAAAAAATAAAATTCACTCAACATGAAAATTTCAGAGTTCTACGTAAATGTAGCTGTTTGCAACAGATGACTCAGCTATGAAAGAAACCAAATTGTTCATGTTTTCTTAATTAAGTAAGCCCTTTTTTTTTTGGAGTCCTTGATGGGTAGTTTGGCGTGTCCGTAAACGTAGAATCTATGAGTGTCTCAGTGGTGGATTTTGTGATCATCGGAATCCTTGTTTCTGATCTGCTGCCTTGAAAAAGAAAATTTACATGATAAGAGATTTTAAGCATTCCGGTCTATTTTTTGTTTGTCATTCTCGCATTAAGTTTTATTTGTTGGTGGTGTTTGGGGAGTGGATTTGCTTTCCCCGTTTCATTGATTACACAAATGACCCTGGAGAGAATTGTTGTTTTTGGCAACTCTTGGTAGAATCTTACTTGTCCAAATGCATTTTCAAGTTCTCCTTTTCATTTGAGATAGTTCCAAAAATTAACTATCTCAATTATGAATTGCCTAATTCTGCTCTACCTCTTTAAATTTTAAAATTTCAAATGCTTACTTATAGAGAAGCATTTGGGGTTAAAAACGGCGGGAGAATTCTTCTATATGAATTCTCCAGAGTCCAAATTCTTTTAGGGCAGGTTTGTGTAACCTTGCGTAAACGTTGTAATCATGGAACATTCTTTTTCCTAACCAAAAAATGGGTTTATGAATTCTCCAAATTCTTTCCAACCACCTGTAGGAAAAAAGTTTTCTTCAGCATAACAGAAAATCAGTTGCTTTGCGATTTTTCCTTGAGGAAAATATACTGCACCAAACCGTTGAAAAAGGGCGATTGGAGAAAAATAGAAACTTCTGTGGTGTTTCTGTAGAAAAGGTATTGCACAGATGTGCCCTGTGGGGTCGTTTGTTTACCGTTATTTACATATGTAAATATTATGCATGCATAACAGTTACGCATGTTTATGCATTATCACCGTTGGATTTACTCATTTACATGTGAAAATGGTGATTTTGAAAAACATGGAATGTGTTTCACATATGTAACACTTGCATATGTAACTGTTACATTTGTATGACTCATTTTCCTATCACATGCGTAAAAGACAAATGGCACCTGAAGGTTTGTTTGAAAACTTTTGTAGAGAGAGAATATTGTGGTTGTCACTTTAGTGGTTTCTGCGGAGGGCTGAGATTTTGTTCTTATCCTGGATATTCAATTGAAGAAAACAAGAGGTGCCATGTCAGTACACAAATAAGCTCTTATGACTTTTTGTTGCAATAAGAGGGTTTTTTTTATGGATTTCTGGTTCCATGGGCGAGACGAATCCTGTGTTTCTACCCCTCCCATAAGAATTTGAAATCCTCATTATTGAGGACAGTTCATTCTTTCCCTTTTTCTACGAGGGAAATATGTTGAAGTAAACAATGAAACAGTGGGTTGCTTGCAAAACCAGAAGAATTTTCCTCTCCATTGAGGAAAGTCAGTTCATTCTTTCCCTTTTTCTGCAAGGGAAATATGTTGGACTAGACAATGAAACAGCGGGTAGCTTGCAAGTGCTCCTCTTTCTGTCTGATTCATCCTTCAATGAAATTTGCATTCGTATGGGAGGTCTCAAAACATGTTTTTGGCTCTTCTAGCAAGCCATTAATGTGGCTGCTGCAGTTTCCATGGTTTCTGAAAGTTTCTCGTATGAATCCTTAATCAAAGTTCAGTACTTTTGGGGAGGGACTTCCTTTGGTTTGGAATCGAAGTGCTACTTGGTGAGAAATTTAAAATTCTAGCATGGAAAAACTGCAGTAACAATATATATATTCACCTTGTCATAAAAAATTTCTAGTGGAAGAGAATCCAACTGAAAAAAGGTGTGCTTGAGGAGCCTCTATGGGATTGTTGAACATTCAAAAATTTCTTCTTCCTAGCAAACAAAATTTTTAGGACATAATGGGCTCAACTGGAATGTTTGGGGACGTCAGAAACATATATTTTTTTAATTTCTATTCCTGCTGGCCCTTATTTTGTGGAAAGCTCTGGAAGGAAAGGTTTCTAAAGTCTTCTCCATCGTATTTTGTTGTGTTTTAGTTTGTGGCAATGTGGGAATGTCCCGAAGGAGCAATGGCAGACAGGCCCAGTTGTCTCAAAAGGCTTGTATCCAAAGAGCTATAGAGAGACATAGCATGTGAGGTTGCATCTTTTCTGCATTGCCTATCCTTTGGTATCATTTTGCAGAATGACTTTGGAAAGAGAGATGAAGAAGATCCCATATGCAGAATGACTAGAGAGAGAGAGGGAAGATCCCATATGCAGAACGACTTCAGAGAGAGAGAGAGAGAGCATTTCCGTGGCAGTCGGATTATTCAAAGAATTCATAAGGAGAGCATAAGTCAATTGGGTATATGGAACAATGGGGTGATTTTGACATGCATAAAGTTAAACAGGAGTAGGTTGAAATAAATGAGTGAGTGGGTTACTTTGTATGTGTTTGGTTGGTTGCCGTAAAGTAAAAAGATAAAAGGTTTTAATATGAAGAGGATAGAGTAAAAGACACTTTATTATATATTGTGGGAGTAACTCTGGATAGAATGGAGAGGAATAGATGTGTTTAGTCCTCTTGTCTCCTCAGGGCCATCTTAACACATGAAGAAGTAGAATTTCCTAGTGTCGTGGCCAATTCTACTACTCTTTCAATTCACTCGAGTGCAAACAAACAGCCCTGCACGGTAATGATTATTCCCACAGCTAGACTGTACATAGGAGGAATTTTTTTTAAAGTATTTAACTTAAACTAATCTTAGCCCTTGATAATTATCAAACCCAGTTCTCACCATGCTAATTAAATTGAATGAGTTACTTTAGAATAATAGGAAAGCAAAAAGTTCTAACTAGAAGCTCAGAAAACACATAAAGAGACCAGCTCGTGCAATTTTGGCTTTTGTCTAGCCTTCTTCCCAGGTGGATCCCTCATATATGTATTTTTGGCTGTATCATAAATCTCAATTTTGTTTTTGTGCACTGGCCTTGCCTACAACTAATCCATGCACATGAATGGTTTAGTCCCTGTGATTTGGCATTAATATGGATTGATACATATGAATTATGAACACCATCCACCCTTGGGTTGGAGTATGTATAATGATTTATACTCTTTTGCCATGAAATCAAGCGCTGGACTCTCTATTAATAATTGATTGAGCTTGTATTTGGATCATGCCTTGTCTACACCAGAATTTCTTTTGTTCCCCTTTGCTTTTAATTTCCAATCGTGGAAGGGGCCATTGAAGATATTCAAATTTAGATGTGCCTAACTTCTTACAATGGATTGAGTCCCGTTTTTGTGTCTATTCAAAGTATATTGGAAGGATGCATGTCACGGAAGATTTTCACCTGCACTCCTGTGCTATGCTCTCCATTCTGATCGGTGTCGTTGTCATGGCTGAACTCCTGAAAGTCACGCATAGCGAAGGAGGAAGTTTTTGTCATGGCATTGTCATCATGGAAAATTTTCTCCTGTGCTCTACGGGAGCTCTAGGTCCCCATGATGACCGGCACCGATCCAAATGGACTGCAGAGCGCATGAGTGCAGGAGAAAATGTCCTTATCGTCATATCTAGAAGATCTTTAATAATATGCTTTGCCTTTGTGATATCAAATCTTTTAGGTGGGTCCATTGACTTTTTTTTGGTGGACATTATCATGGACTTTGTATTTGGGGAGTCTCATCTTAATTCTTGTCATTGGAGTGCCCCGCATGTTCTTATTCTGATGATGTAGTTGGTTTTCCCTTGCATTTTCCATCAATGGGTTTGAAATGTTTTTATTAACCAGTGGGTCCCACTATACAACAAAAACTTCCACCCTGAATATATCTGCATTTAACCATTTGGGTTTCCCTTTTCACCACTTCCATTGGATTGGCATTGTTGGTGTAATGTCTGATAAAAGGTTCTGCATTCTAGAGAGTTGGCCCATCATCATGAACTGAGGGTTGTTAATGAAGGTCTTAGTGATTGACAATTGGATGCAGACTCATTTGTTGGACAGATATGTCTCACTAATTTACCGTTCTGAACCACCAACTGGGGCCCCTATACCTTTTTACCGGTAGCAATTCATCCGCTTGGGTTCACAGTGTGTAACACTAACATGTATAGTCTCAAACCCAAAAACGAATTTTAACCACAACCTTTAGTTAAACTGGTCGGGTTCAAGTTGGATTGGCAGATCATAGGGTCGTTGGCAGATTGATTGGTGAAAATGTACCCAACCCAAAGCCATTTCTTTATATCAGGTCGCAATGTCAATTCTAAATTGTTGGGCTGGGTCCGAGTCAGGTTGGTGGATCAAGTTAAGAACTGCCACACATAACCTTTAGAATGCTCTAGTTTTTAAAGATGGAGGCTCAGATTTCTGAACTGTATAGTCAATGTGGTGCATTTGGCAGCTGAAACCTGATTTATCACCTACTATAATGAGATCAAACCCACTCATGATTTATCGCCCACTGTTATGTGATCAAGCCCACTCATTGACAGTCAATATGGAGGTGTTCATCAGAAATGAGTGGGTTTGGTCTCATTAAGGTGGGCCATGACAGTTAGATTTTAGCTTCCGTTCGCACAAATGAATACCAATTGATGCAATCCTAGGGTTAGGATTGCAGGTGCTAAAGCGCGTGTCCGAAGAAACAATAAGTCTCCGTAGAGACGATAACAAGGACGCACCTCAATGGGAAAACCTAATTTCATTAATCAACTCTCTCCGTTTATTTTTATTATTTATTTATTTATTTTATTTGCTGGGTTTGGGCCTTCCGACAAGGGGCTTCGAGAGTGGTTGACGCGGTAGGGATTGTAGAGTGAAAAATATGGTGGGGACTGGGTTCAAAGGGTATGGGTTTGAAGGAGCAGGGGTCTGTGGATTTTGGGACTTGTGGGAATTTGGTTTAAAGAGGGGGTACGAACACGGGATGGGGTTCGATGGTAGGAGGGAGAAGGACGGAAGGATTTGGGAAGGTTCTGGATTTTGGGGTTTAGGGATTGAGATGGGAGATGGGGATGGGCTCGATTTGGGTTTGGTTGGTGGGTCTGGGGCTAGGCTAGGGTTCTGGGGAGCATAATTCTTTTTTTTTTTTTTTAAGGTTGGGTTCTGGACGGAGAGCAGAATAGGAAACCAACTGGGAGATCGGAAGGGGGTTTGGAACTCCTGGGTGGCTGAGACGGTTGGGATGGTGTTGGTTTCGGTGGGAGAGAAGGGTTGGGTTCGACTGGGTTGTGCAGGGTAGGGGGCACGGGATGGATTTGGTTTTGGGAACGGTGGTGGGGTTTTTGGGCTTCTGTTGATTGAGATGGTTTGGGTCTGAGAGTGGGCTTCTGTTGGGGTTTTGGGTTTCGGCAGAGAATAAGGGATTAGGTATGGCAAGGATGTCTGAGTGGGATGGATAGGCTCTGATTGGTGACCGGAGGGTGATTGGAGTGATGTAGATCTTCGCTCTGATACCAATTGATGCAGGCCCTAGGGTTTGGGCTTGCGTGGGAAGTGCTCAAAGCACAATGGGTGCCAAAACACGTGTCCGAAGACACCATAAGAAGTCTTTTTAGAGATGAGAGTATGAGACGATAACAAGCCTCAATGGGAAAATCCAATTTTCATTAATCAACTCTCTCTCTCTCTCTCTCTCTCTCTCTCTCTCTCTCTCTCTCTCTCTCTCTCGTAGAAATAATTCTCTACAATGCCATATAAATAGAAAAACATAACTTAAGCCCTATGAAGCCTAATTAAAATAGGAAACCTAATCCTAAATACAACTCATCAAATAAAATTACTAACTAATAACAATTAAATAAATAGAAAAAATCCTAAATCTACTTAGGCCTTACACATGTGGCCTAAGGTCGATCTGTATCAGGGGGGCCTGAGACCTGAGACCGGATCTGATTTCTTAGTGCACAATTATCAAGAAAAAAAGTAGGTCAGTTTTGGCCTTTTTCAAAGGACCCTTATAAATGAAAAATATCAGAAAAATCAATATTTTCCCCTATTTCAATTGGGTCCTCCCAGTCTGTAACCAACAAAACAGATCCCACGGTTCTAATTTGAAGGAGAGGATCCAATTAAATTGACCAATTCAGAATTGTCGCTTTCACAAAGGCCAAAAATGAGGATCTTATATATATATATATATAAAATCTTTTGAAAAAAAATTCAAATAGATATTTATTTTTCTGAATTTTCAAAAAGGACATCATAAGTTATTTATTTCAAAATAAATATATGGTTATTTGTTGTTGCTTTCTCCCAGCCTTTCATCAATTAAGGAGCGAAAAAAAATAGGGGATGTTTGAGGGCAAAGAAAGGAACTGAAAAAAGTTTCCTTCCTTTTTCAAAGGCCATTCTCTTGCTTCTAGCAAGAACAAACTCCGAAGAGCATACGGCAGGCAGAACAAAAGAAGAGAAGAAGATCAAGATGGCTACTCCTGGGAAATGCTTCCTTATCACTGGCCCATCTGTATGAAATCTAAACCTTCGATTTTTCTTTCTCTTGACATCTCTCCTTCATCAAGGTTAAAAAAAATAAATAAATCATCTTTCTCTCTATTCTTCCATTGATCATTGATCAGGGTATTGGGAAGACAACTTTGGTGATGAAAGTGTTGGAAAGCCTCAAAATCTCAATCCCTATTCTCAAACTTCGAGGCTTCTACACGCGTAAGTATGATATATAAAAAAAACCCACTTTTTATTGCCCTGTTTGGATGATGCCCTTCTAGTGGGGTAGTTTCAAAATAATGCACAAATGCTGATTTCATTGGAAAAGGAATTTAGGGGGGACATCCAAACTCACCCTCAAATGCGATCAGAATGAATAGAGTATTTTGGATCATGGTTTCAAATATTGGCTGAAACATATGCATTGTGTTTGATGATTTGTGTCTGTTTTGATGCAGAAAACTAGCATGATACCCAATTCACATACTCGTATGCATATGTTCCAATAATGGGGCTATTATTTTATTTTCCAGCTTAAGATATAATAACAATAATGATGATGATGAAAAAAAATTAATGTCATTGTTACAGCAATATATTGTTTTATAATTGGTATCTTACAACTTTGAACTGGAACTAATCACCAGCCAATGGGATCAGCATTTGTGACCATACCTCTACCAGTCACCAGATGATTTGAGCAATGATATGTATATGGCTTAGGATCAAGTCCAAACCAAAGCCCAGGTTTACAGTCATGGAGAGTTTTTAATTAGCCTGCCTCTGGCCCTGGCATGCTTTAGAGTGGATTTATACCGACATTTTTAGGCTGTTGGATATGCTGGCCTATAGCTAATTGTGCCAGGACTGGGCCAATGCCTGCATGGAGGTCTGACTAGATGGCTAGGAGTAGCCTGTTATAGGGTAAGGTCTGGGGTCTAACTTTCTGGCCATGTGTTTGGTTTGTACCTGATTGTTAGGTCTAGATAATTAATTGAGCAGGGTATGAACAAGATTCAGTCTGGCATAGATTTCCCATAGATTTGAAGCCATTGCTTCTTTTGAGCATTCAAAGTAGATTGCATGGTGTCTCTGCATTAGGTTGATCAACTCGTCAATTGGTTTGAGTTAAAAAGGGCAAGTCAATTTGCCATATTGTAGCAGAAACATTCCATTCCACTTAGAGGCTGAAAAGTTTTGAATCTTTTCTAGGAAGGAGTATTATAAAATATGGCCTTAACATATCTATTTCAGTGATCTAATTTTTTTTATCCAGTGTTACAAACCATGCATAGAAAATTTGCACAAAAAGCTCTCTCTCTCTCATAGTATCATGACTTGAACACTTGACACTGTGGTCGTGACAATGAGGACTTTTAACTGTCCCACGGGATCTTCTCTAGAATGGCCAAAAATCTTCTTGAATGACTTTCAGTCATCCAATCTTCTTGATGATGATGATGATGAGGATTATTGGAATCATTGGTGGAAATGGCAGTGATCTATTTTTTTTTTCCAGTGGTACAAACTATGCACAGAAAATTTGCACAAAAAGCTCTCTCTCTCATAGTATCATGACTTGAAGACTTGACACTCTGGTCGTGACAATGAGCACTTTTAACTGTCCCACGGGATCTTCTCTAGAATGGCAAAAATCTTCTTGAATGACTTTCAGTCATCCAAATTCCATTAATCCTCCTCCTCCTCATCATCAACTCAGCGTTCCCATTAAAGTGGGGTTTGCTTACAAGCCAATTATCAGTTCGTTTAAATTGAATTATGGGAATCTCTTTGTTCGCATTGCCTATCCATGGTGGGTCTCACTAGGTAGCCATATGGATAATTGGGTCTGACCTGTGTGGAATATGTGGCCTTAAAAACAATGGATTCTTTCAAGCTATGCATTTGCATGTTTCCCTTTAAAACATGTTCTGGTGTTTGAAAAGGCAAATAGCTCTGAGATGTGTTTGCAGGCTTGAATGGCAGTGACTTTCGCCATTCCCTTGCTTCTTACTTCTTCTTTTTTCCTCTATCTTCTAAATTCTAATAAAACTTGCAATTTTCTTTCAGAAAGAAAGGACAACAAGAATCAGTCAATCTTAAGTAACTTGATCAGGTGGTTGATTACTAGTGAGTTTTGAAAGTGCCATTACAAAAATATAGTAGATGAGGGGCAGTATCATTTTGTAGTATTAGCAAATATAAGTGTCGTGACTCGAAAGAGTTGCATGGTGGTAGATGTATCACCTATGTAATACCATATTGGTGGAGGAGTATTTATTGAAAAGATATTGTGGATCACCTTATCTGCTATTATCCCAGTTGATTTCCTTGATTAATTACTTATCTTGAAAGACTTTTGTGATTGCTTGCAATCGAAGAATGTTTTAAATATGGAAACGATTCAATATAATTAGAGATGTCACTTCCTTTGTTGATCATCTTTTTTTCCCCAGTGATCATCTTATTTTCTTCCTCCCAGATCTTTCTTCCATTCTCCTTGCTTCACTTCAACAATTTTAATTGTTTGGAGAAAAATAGAAGGAAAAAAAAAAAAAAACTGAAGTGGCTTTTATATTAGCCATCGTACAATTATAGATTTCCATTCCATGAGGCTACTATTTTGAAAAAAAAAAGTTCTTTTATGAGAAATTCCATTTAAGATGCTTTGTGTGACACAAACTCTGGGTTCGGTACTGCTTTTCGTTTTGTAAACCATTTTGTTTGCCATTATAATGCCTTTGTGTTCTGGGTCTCTTTCAAATTTGCTAACAGCCATTTTTTCTTTGGTTGATTTTGTTGGAAAAATTCCTTCTTTTCCATCCTTGCATTATGTTGTGTGTATTAAAAAAATGGTTATTGTAATTCATGGCAACTGATTATGTAGGTGAGGTTAGACACGGCACAGAAAGGGTGGGGTTTGAAGTGGTCACATTGGATGGTAGAAGGGGACCTCTTGCGTCTACAACATATTCAAGGTAGTGGACATTATCATTCAGTGATCTCTGTAGATAGCTTTTTTCTGTTCTTTCAAAACATGAACATGCTTGTGCAGCACATTGCATTATGTGTGTGTATGGCTATGTCCAAACTTTCTCTGCATCTTTTATTTTGCATGATTTTATATTCCTCAGTGTTATGGTTTGTAGAAACAGTGATTATACTGAAAAGCTACTATGAGATTTGCAGTTGAGGACAATGTTGCTTGCACTTGTATGCTTGAACTTAGAGGTTTCTTTTGGGTGATATATCTCTCTTCCGTGACATGACATCACAAGCCATTAAATTAGTTCTTTTCAAGGAAAGAATGCTGAAAAGTGAAAACCACGTAAAAAAAAGATGAGGATAGTGGTGTTTGACCACTGTTGGGTAGAAAATGGCCTGATTATAGTTGCAAACTATGATGCCCAGATCTGGATAATGGTGTAGGCATGAATATGAGGATCAGAGACGACTTCACACTTTTGGAATATCTGACAGGGATATGAATGTGTTTTATCCTTATATTTTGTTAGAACATTTTTGAATTAGTGAAATCATCATTATTTACATTCCTTTTTAATAAAGTATATGGAAAAAATTTATGAAATACTGGATTTAATATAGAAGGATCTGCTAAACTTGTTTCCCAGAAGGATCAGTGCAGTATTGTGTACCACTACAAGTGTCGCATTGGTCCGATATTGATATGCTTAGCATATACAATTATCTTGGTATCGTAGATCGTGGATGTTCTCTCAGAAATAACTGTCTCCATTTTCTATAGTATTTAATAATCCCATCTAATCAAACATAGTAAATTTGATAAGCTTTCTTACTAAAAAAAAATCCCATACTAAAACCAGGTTTTATTTTATGACTATGGCTGTCATTTTTTTATTGTTATCTTCTCTTAATAACATTTATCCTTAATTTAGTATTCAAAAATCATTATAATCGTTTATCTTTGTTAATTGCACTTTTCTCCTTTTATAAGTTAAGTGCACTTTTCTCCTTTTTAATAGA
This sequence comes from Umbellularia californica, assembly GCA_028538565.1. Taxonomy (NCBI): domain Eukaryota; kingdom Viridiplantae; phylum Streptophyta; class Magnoliopsida; order Laurales; family Lauraceae; genus Umbellularia; species Umbellularia californica. The sequence continues at coordinate 15,035,199 of JAPQWN010000008.1, read as the reverse complement.
TTTTGATATATATGATCTAAAGAATGATAAAAAAAACATTTTTTTTTTTTTAGTTTGAACTTTTTTTTTTCTAATAGTACTTAAAATTTTTAATCGTAAATATATTTTAATTTCCAGCCAGGCCTGTTTCTAGCTTTATAAACTAATGGAATCCCGACTCATGGAGTGCTGTCTCCTAGATGCCTCTTTCACATCATTGCATGTGTTCCCTTGATCTGCAATGGGTTGGCCCATGGATGTTTACACATCCCCATCAGGAGCCGCTTAGGGGATATTGAAACTTGCTATAGAATGTGCTCCAAACCAGCTATCCATCAATTGCATCGAGTCCATGTTCCACATTATCAAATTCCACCTGCAAACCTACTACTTCAATGGGCCCTCTATTCCAATCTCTGGAATTACCTAAGTATCTCAGCAGCTTCAAATGTTTCCCAACATTTTGTTTCTTGCAGGAGGATTGTCCTTGTCTCCTCAATATATCCTTTCATCAAGTCACCCCAAATTTCTACAGTTCCAAGATATGATCTTTCTTTATTTTATTTATTTTTTAATAATCTAGGTTATCTCCCGCCCAGCCCAGCCTAGGAGCGTTTGGCCCTGAGCCTGAGGGACACGCAATTCTGGACAGCCAAGACCTAATCCCTAGGGGCACATGCAAACACTCCTATCAACATGCACTGGGTAAAACTATGGGAGGTGACCAACGAAGGTAGGTGTCAAACACAAGACCTCTCCGCTTCATGAGGCGCAGAGTCCTTGGCCAACTGAGATGCCAATCTTGGTTTCCAAGATAGGATCTTCATTCTTAAACTAACTCGAATTCCACCTCCTTAGCTCTAGAACCCTCTTGGATTTGAACCACCCATAATTGTGATTCACTGAAGATTTTAACTCTCCTGTTCCCTACTAACTCTGGAGCCCAATCAGCCCGTTGATTTTGCTGGATGTTTCTTTCGTGCACTACCTATTTTGTAATTCCCCCATCCTTTCTAAAATGTCATCTCCCAACTTGAAAACTACTGGTAATTTCCATATAGCTGATTTCAGTGGGGTCCACATAAGCATGGATGAGTGAGAGAGTTTAGAATCTGTCAGCTAGTTAATTTTATTTGTCCCATGAGAGTATTCTCAGGATACTGTTTAATACATTTCCTAACCTTCTATAAATGGCCTTTTATTTGTCAGTTATTTTTCCATTTAATCATATATTTCTAAGGCCCTTGATTGGATACGATCATCAACTCATTGTATTTTGACTTTTTTTGCTTTACCCACAAGGGGGCCTATGATGTGGACAGTTTATATGTATGAGGTACATGCATATGACCAGTGGCGGAGCCAGGAATTTCTCTTAGGTGGGGCAACATTGGTGGATCAGTAATGTGTTTTTTTTTTTTTTTTTTTTGAATGGTAACATTCAATAAAGAGGCAAAACAGTACAATAGAGATATACTGAAAATTAAACCCAAAAAACAGAGTGGCCCAGAGGAAGAGAACCCACAAAACAGAAGCTACACCCTTGCCAGAAAACAACTAACAAAAGAGAAAGCACAAACTCATATTGTTAGCAAAATAACTTAGCACAAAAAAAGAACGAAATTTGAGAAAAAATTAAAAAAATAGTGTGAACATAGAATCATATTTTCAATCCCGTTTTACCCATAAACTCATGATTAGATTACCCAAAAATGATAAATTTGTATTGTTCTCCACACCCATCAACATTCAATAATGGGTCAAGAAGTCTAGAGAAAAATTGCAAATTGCATGATGTTAGCATATTTACTTATGAGCGCATGATTATGGTTAAAAAATATTAGTTAAACTCATGAAAACCATAATATAGGGCTAATGATGTTCACAAAAAGTCTTGATCTTTGGCCCATTAGTTGTTTAAAGCTCAAATCTTCTATTTATGGTCACACAAAATTTCTAACTTTAATTTGATTAGACCTATTAATCTAGATTTGAAATTAAATTTTAAAAACTCTATCTGATCACAACTTAAATGGGCAAGTTTTCAAAATATGCTTATTATGAGAGCCAAACTTGAGAGGATATGGATTCTAGACTTAATAGAGGGTGAATAAAATGAGAAAAAAAGGAAGAAGAAGCAAACACATTGTGGCATTCTTGTTGCAGAAAGAGAGGAAGAAAGAAAGTAAGTCATTGATGAATTGTCTTATGGACAAAAGCAATAGACCAAATTGCCCTAATGTGTTTGAAAATACTACAGTACTAAACAAGAGTGCATTTTGCCGCTGGGGGGTTTTTGTGTGGTGGGGGGGGGGGGGGGGGGGGGGGGGGGGGGGCGGCATAGAACAGAAGACCAAAATGCCCATGAAAAATCAAGGATTTCCTTCTCTTATAATGAAGAAAACGAAAAAGCTTGGAGGGAGAGGGAGAGAGAAGTTTTTTTTTTTTTTTTTTTTGTGGGGGGGGGGGGGGGGGGGTGCGTGGGGTTTGAATTGCCCCTACTTGGCTCTGTCCCTACATGCAATGTGCACTGTGGCTATGTGCACATGCATGGATCATCATACTTTGCCAAAATATCAAATCATTCTTCTTCGCTTATGTTGTGGCTAATGCTTATTTCCAAATGGCAGTGCAGAGTCTCTCAGATGGCCTAGCGTTGGGAAGTATAAAGTAGACACAGCATCATTTGAATCCTTAGCAATGCCTGAGCTGCAGGTAGGTATTGTTTCACAGAATTCCACAGAAGGGGTAGCTTCTGTGCCTATACATATGTGAAATATTGTATTCTGAATTTCTGATGTCAGGTCACGGAAGATACTGAACTCTTTATCATCGACGAAGTTGGTAAAATGGAGTTGTACAGTGCATCTTTTTTCCCAGCTGTTCTGAAAGTTTTGGAGTCCAATATTCCAATCTTGGCAACCATACCCATTCCAAAGTTTGGTCGCGACATACCTGGGGGTACTATAATATTTCTTATTAGAAATCTAAGTTCTTTCTTAATTGCATTTGTTAGAGACAAGTGATAATTTCTTTGGAGTCCTGCCAGGAAAATTTATGATTTTTTTATACGATGGCTGACTTCAGTAGTGCTGGAACCAGGATTTTTTTTTCTTTTTTGGGGTTGGGTGGGAGTGTGCGGTGGTTGACCAATAATGTTTTATATGATCAGAACACTAATTCATACTTTGGACTATATTGACGAACTTTTGATCCAGATAACATCAAATACTGAATATTCTGATCATAGTATTTTATTTAGATTAACTGCATTGCTCAGTGCTTATAGGATATAATCACATTGTATAAAATGACATAATTTCAGTAAACTTCACATCACTGTCTAACAGATCACCAAGGATATCTCAGTTGCAAAGACTCATGTCATACCACAAAAACTTCAGATGCTGATATGCACAAAAGCAGGGGAAAAAAGCCCTTCATAATGGGGTTCCACTTTATGCCTCAATAAAACTGGATATGGTTTTTGGTTTTGTATTTACTCTTCCTAAACAAGCATGTGGATGTTGATTTGGGGCACATCTAAATACTCTTAATGCTTTAGTCGAGGTTAGTTGAGTCTTATCTAAATGACTTTAACTTTGTCATGATCTTGCCAAGTCATAGCGTGTCTACTTGAACTTGTTGACACGTGAGCATATGGAATAGTGAGCTAGAGATGAATTCAGAAATTTTAATAGGTTAACAACTACTTATTCTTTTGATTGTGAGGTACTATCCTTTCATAAAGCAGTGTATACTGTATCGCTATAGTTTGGTAGTCACTGCAAAACTATGAAGAACTTTTTTCTTTTCATGCAGATTTATCCCTCTTCTTTGGACATTTCATAGATAAACCTAGATGGTTGATGCTTTTTTGCAGTTGCCAGATTGAGGAATCATCCAGGAGCAGCCATATTCACACTCAACACACAGAATAGAGATTCAATCAAAGAAGAAATCTGCACCAAACTGGCTAACTTACTACAAAAGCAATAAGTGTTTGTGCTTGCAGATTCTTGCATGAAGGTAGTGCCATCTGAACTAGAGAATCTAAGATTGTAAGTCTTACCATATGATGTACTTATCTGGAGATGTCATTTTCAGTAGATTCGGCAAAACCCTTCTTCTATTTGATATCATGAGTTCATGACACAATCAGAGTTCTGGATAAATGCACTATATAGTCAATGATTAAGCTCAAAGCACGAAAAATGTTTGATTTAATTAATTGAGGTTTCAGGGTACTAGTCCAGATTATTGCTTTTTTTTTTTTTGGTAAAAGTTCTGTTTACTAACTTTATTGTCATCGGAATCCTATGATTCGAAGGAAAACGATGTATATTTTATACAACAATCCCATTTACAAATGAATCTAAGGATTAAGGTGTGGATCTTACGATTCGATACTTGTTTTTATTGAATTTTATGATTCAAGCGATTCATTTGAGCAGGAGTAACCATAGGTAAGAGATTAATCTTAATATTTCTTTTACTTTGTTTCTTTTCTTTTTTGTTAGCATTTCTACTTTTAAAAGGTTATATTAGAGTAGTGATTAAAAAAATCTCTTAATAACTTTTGTGATTTTAAGGAGATTTTAGAGATTAGTGAGGAACAAGCATGTGACTAAAGCGGTGAGTTGTATCTATAAGGTTTTGTCCTCTAATTGTTCTTTTTAGTTTTTCTTCGTTTTTTTTTTTTTTTTTTTTTTCCATGAACACTTGTTTAACTTAATAAAATTGATTATTTGGATTTGTTTTGTTTTTCTATTTAAAAAGAACAAAAAATACTTTGTTATTTTTCCTAGTAATGATGATATCTTAAACAAGGATGAAAATAGCGGTAGCGGTGGGCGTAGCGGCCCGCCGCCAAACCGCTACGAAGCGGGGATACGTAGCGTAGCGGGGATACGTAGCGGCGTAGCGGTGCGATTTTAAAAAATCGCCAAAAAAATCTGAAAAAATTCCAGAAAATCCAGAAAATTATAAAATGAAAGAAAATGTGGTTCTTTTGCAAAAGTAAGTAAGAAAAGGGGGCGTAGCGGTGCCCTCAATACACGAGGTCCTGTATCGCTGTATAAATAGAAAATAATAGTAATAATTAGTTTTTTCACATGCTTTCTTGTTTCTTAGTCATGCTAACCTAAAAAGTAATGGAAAGCTCATAAAAAAAAAAAAAATAGAACATGAATTCATGAAATAAAAGCATAAGAAATTAAGAATTAAAAAATAAGAAGACTTAAGAGTTAGGTCATTCCGTCATTACACAATAGTGATTAACAATACACAATACCCATTAGTCATTAGTGAATATTGAACAGTCAAATATCAATACTTCAACATTCATGATTCAAATTCAATCAAGTGAATGACCTATGAAGTGATCAACAATCAACATTCAACACCAATTTAAAAATGACAAAGAATAGAGAGTTAGTGACGGATATAGGAATACCTTAATCAATAATCACCACCAAAAGGAATGTCTATCAAGATTCAAGGGGCTATGGTTATCATCATCCCCATTAGTGTTATTATTTGATCCACTGGCACTGGCACCATATTGGATTTGATATTGATGAGAATTGGGATCCACAAATCCAAAGAAGGCAGCTGCACCCGTATCAAAAGAACTTGGAGGAGGTGGAGGTGGACCAGGTGGTACATGTGGATTTCTACCATATTGCGTTTCACCATAGTCACCATATGAGTATGGCCCCGAAGTTGAAGACTGTTCTTCTCCTTGTTCTAATTGACCATATGGAAAATAGTCAAAATATTGTGAGGGTCCTTGTCCACTGTAACTAGGGTTCCACGAATCAGTCCATGATGCCGCTTGTTGTCCTCCAACATCTCCACCCATATTTCCTTGCTCACTACTACCTCCAGCCCCAGGTGGTGAAGCTCTTCGGCGCCGTTGATAACCACGGCTTGGATCAAATCTTCCAGATGGAGGTAACTCATGTACTTCCTCTATAGGAATGTCATCGTCTTCATCATGCTGATAGTATTCACTAGTACCACCTGTCCCACTGTCTCCTGCTCCTCCTCCATCTCCACCATGGCTACTCGAAGAGACGGTGGTGGAACTAACTTTCTCAGAAGCAGGTTCTTTCCCACTCCTCCTAGTCCTACTGGCACCTTCTCCCTGAGGTGGCTGACCTTCTGCAGGTGCCTCACCCATATCCGAATCTATCAACTCTTGAACTGTTTCCTGAAACTTCGGATCTGAATCTAGCAGTGGATCCTCTATCTCGGCTAACCATGGGAGTAAGGGATCGTCCTCTCTGAATATGTGATCCAAATTAATAGGACAATAAGCAGGATCATCCCTTGACCTTCTCTCCCTAATTCTGTTTCTCAACTTCAGATTGTAATGACAATATACAAGCTTATTGAGTTTCTGCATGGTAAGCCGATTTCTGGCCTTCGTGTGGATCAAAGAGAAAGTACTCCAATTTCATTCACAGTTGGAAGATGTTGTAGTTTGACTAAGGATGCGAACAGCTGCTTTCCTTAGATGTGGAGCACTCTCTCCAAAATTCATCCACCAATCAGCTGAAATGCAAAAAATAAATAAAGAAAATTAGATATTCGTAATCCTCAAGTCCTTCTAATCAATTAAGATAAATAAATCAAGATTCAAGACTATTGGGTGGGGTCTTCTATTCATCGTCATACATACCAGGTGGCATCCTTCCAATCGATCGTATCACAAGAGGGTCAGCAAAGGTTCCTCTCTTTTGTGTATATATAGATATCTACAATGTGAAAATTAGATATAAGCATGTATGGGAGTATGGCAGTTGGCACTTGGTAGCATAATTAAATTCTCTCAAGTAACCACCCACTCACCTCTTGTATTGCATCAATTTGATCATCTGCATCTAACAATTTTTTTAATACCTCCCGTAATCCTACCTGCAAGTCCGTATCTATTGCTTCGGTGTGTAGTTCGACATTGCGGTAATAGAATTCGGGATTCAAAAAATAACCTACATTATAAATATGTAGAATGTACTGTGAGCAAACAAGATAATAGATACATTAGTTAGGAAAACAAAAATGTATCAAATTCAAAGATATATATTAATTACCTGCAGCATGCAATGGATGGTGCAACTGATCGTTCCAACGGGCATCAATAATCTTTATATATTTATCGTGATATGTAACATTTTCTATAATGGATTGCTTTGCCCGATCCATTGCTTCATATATAAAGCCCATTGTCGGCTTGTCATCACCATCTACAAGCCGCAACACTTTAACCAAAGGCTCAAAAACCTGTAATATCTTCTTCACTTTCTTCCAAAACTTATTGTCCCTCATAAGGTTTGGGACTTCAAACCCCGGACCACTAGTTGCATTGCCCCATTTCGAACAAAGCCATTCTTCTGATGCAAACATCTGAATGAGCTCCGTTCTAAACTTTACAAGGCTTTCCATAGCCAAAAAATGAGTTGCAAACCTAGTTATTCCTGGACGCAGCAAGGCATGGTTATTTGTGTATCTTTTCATCAAGCTTAACACCCATGAATGATCATATATAAATCTTGTAATTCCTCTACATGCCTTGATCAATGAAGCCACTTTTGTCTTCCTTCCAATCTCTTCCAAGATGAGATCTACGCAGTGTGCTGCACATGGGGTCCAGAATAAACGGGTCCTCTTCTCCTGTAATTGCAAACCTGCTTTCTTGAAATTGGCACCATTATCTGTAACAATCTGTACAATATACTCCTCTCCCACACTCTCTACAACTTTATCCATAAGATTGTATATATATGTGGCTGTCCGTCTATGTTCACTTGCATCAATGGACTTCACAAAGACGGTCCCAGCGACTGAATACACCAAAAAGTTTATTAATTGTGTTTGGGTGCCGCTGGTCCACCCGTCACACATGATGGTAACACCATTCTGTTGCCACATGGGCCTAAACGTTTCCACCCAAGCCTTTATTTCTCTATATTCTTCTTCAAGATATTTAGTGCCCACATCATATACGGAGGGCGCCTGTATACCCCGCCCAGCTTCGGCGGCAACATCAAGAATAGTCTGGAAATATGGGAAATCTATTGCTGTAGGTGGTATGTTCTTGTGAATTAGCCATTTTGCTGTAGCTTTGGCCAATCTATCTCTTGCAGCCTTCATTACCCCTTTCATAACACTAGATATTTTTGGTTGTTTATCTCCCTCTTTTCTATGTGCTAGAGGATCAACAGGGGGAAGAACTGCTCTTCTCGTAGAGATAATTTCAACATCAACATCCCGTTCTCGGGTGCTAAATGCCCTACGCAAGGACCCCGCAATGCCCTTACCCTTGCTTGGCACAGATGCAGATGAGCCCCTTGCGTCATAATATCTGCTTCCAGCAAATGCACGACGTTCTTGTTCTTCTTGTTGACTCATCAAAGACTCTCGGCGTGCAGCCTCCATCTGTGCATCTTCCTCCTCCTCAAAGTATTCATCCCCAAATACATCATAACGGGCAGCATCAATATCTTGCCGTTTCTTTTCTTTTATCTCTACTTTTCTAGCTTTATTTTGGTCAAGCAAAGCTTTCATTTCTTCCCTGATTTCCCTTGGTACTTCAGAACAGGCGGCAACATTGCCAGAAACGTGGCCCAAGTGCTGCTTGAATCTTGTAATGCCCCCAGTGGTTATTTTCGAACAAAACTTGCATTTGATTTTCAACCTATTTTCTTCAACTGCCTCACCAAATCTCTATGCGGGATCAGTACTACGAGGCATTTTAAGTGATCAATTTGCAAAGACAAATAGACTTAATACCTGTCTCTTGCTATAAAGATGAACAAGTAGTATGTTAAAAATTAAAAAAAACAAAGAAATATGTTAGAGGAAACATATATATAATGCTTAGGAATTATTCTCTTGACATTTAATTGGTATTTCATTACTTAAAGTATCAAATTTTTTCAAAAAATAAATAAATCCGAAAATAAAAATTAAAGAAAAATCAAGAAACATTCAAGTGGTGATGGATTGATCTATGGGAAACATAGATCTATCATTTACAAGCAATTTCCAAGTTGTTTCATTGGTTGTCAATGAATATACACATTTTTTTTTTCAAAAAATAAATAAATCCGAAAATAAAAATTAAAGAAAAATCAAGAAACATTCAAGTGGTGATGGATTGATCTATGGGAAACATAGATCTATCATTTACAAGCAATTTCCAAGTTGTTTCATTGGTTGTCAATGAATATACACATTTTTTTTTTTCAAAAAAATAATAAATCCGAAAATAAAAATTAAAGAAAAATCAAGAAACATTCAAGTGGTGATGGATTGATCTATGGGAAACATAGATCTATCATTTACAAGCAATTTCCAAGTTATTTCATTGGTTGTCAATGAATATACATATTTTCTTTTTCAAAAAAATAATAAATCCGAAAATAAAAATTAAAGAAAAATCAATATACATTCAAAATGTGATAGATTGATCTATGGGAAACATAGATCTATCATTTACAAGCATTTTCCAAGTGGTTTCATTGGTTGTCCATGAGTATTCAATTTTTTTTTTTTTAAATAAATAAATCCGAAAATAAAAAATAGAGAAAAAATAAAATAAAAATAAAAATATGTGTGCATGATGAAAGGGAAACATGGATCTCATCATATTAGAAGACAAGGAAGTTGAATCTTGTAGTTGTAGTTGAATCTTGGAAAAGTTGAAAAAAAACCCAAAAGAAAAACATACCTTGGACTTGGAATGAAATCTCTTAGGCCTTGAAAGTTGAATCTTGTTGTTGTTGTTACACTTGTTTGTGTTTGATTCTTTTTATTTTGATGTTTCTCACAAGTTGTAATGTGTTGTAGTTGAAAATGAGATGCAAAGCTGAAAATCTGATGTTTCACTGTGTTTGGAGGCAAAAACAGGCTGCAAAGGACATTAGGGCCGGGGGAAGGGGGGGGGGGGGGGGTTTCCTTTTAAACAGGGAAAAAGCGTAGCGGCCGCTACATTTGCGTAGCGGCCGCTACATAGCGTGGCGGCCATGGCCGCCACGGCCGATATATCGGCCGCTACATAGCGTGGCGGCCATGGCCGCCACGGCCGATATATCGGCCGCTACGCTTTGTAGCGGCCGTTTTTTTCATCCTTGATCTTAAACACAGTCAACCATTCGGATATATCAACTATGATATGTTAGTATACGAAGAAATTCATATGATTATATCAGTCTTATTTGCCATTTTAATTATGTTGTTTTAGATATAAAATAGATGAATTTTATGAATAAGTACTTTTTGTCTCTTTGTATCTTTTTATAATATTATGTTGTAGTTTTTTTTTAAAGAAAAATAAACAACTCTATGATGTGATTCATGGTACATTTCATTACTCTCCTAATGATTTGAGATACGATTTTGCTTTTCAAAACATAGCTGTTTTCATTTTCTATTTTGAAGAATCTCAAATCATTTTTAAAAACATGCACACAAACAATAACCAATTGCTTATCTATGGATGGAAAAAACTGATGTCCTTAAGATTACTATTACTGGCACCACCAATAATGGCCGTAAGACCCAAAATCACATTGACTGGAAATACTGCTGGATGGGTCTTGTCTGTTGCATGTGGACCATTACTCATTGTTCCTTTAGCTGTACATGTTGAAGATCATTAATTTTTTTACTGGAGTTCCCATTTTGAATGGCTTTTGAACTAGCAGGTGCTTCTGTCCCATCTGATCTTGATCCCGTTGATCTAATCTGTGCGTCATTTATTCATTATAGAGTGTTTAATTACTCCCAAAACAATACTCAACTTCTATGGATCTTTTAATTGGATTGCTGGAAATTTAGTAGACGGTGAGCAATTTTGTTCAGGAAAACTTGCATCATCCATCTGATTTAAATCTTCAAAATTTTTTTTTTTTCAGTCCAAGCATTGTATTCAAGTGGGGCTCATCTTTTAGTGATCCTGATAGCTGTAGGCTTGTACCTACTGCAGATGAGTGATTCAAGTAAGAGCTCTCCCATGTCGTCATCTGATGATTGGCTTTGCCAAGGATTTGTTAAAATGAGAACCAGACAAGAAAAAGGATGATTCATCTGGTTGGAGCTGTGGACGGTCAATGACATAAAAGTGTTTCCTTTGAACATTGTAAATTTATAATTAGGAATGAATGGGGATTGCAGGCTGTTTCTTCATCAACTTCTGAAGCCAGTTATTGTCTGACTACATTTGTCTAATGTGGGACACTTTTAACAATCTAGGTCACTTAGAAGTTAGCACCACATGTTGAGAATGCTTGTCCCTGTAACCTTTCCCTCTGGTACTGCAGAAGTTCTGATCGGAGATGGATTGCTACCTGATGTGGTGATCCAAGATCTAGCAGACATAGATCTTGTCTAGTTCAGACTGCATGATCCAAGGGCACTCTGATTGTGGGACTTGATTATGGATGGCTCAGATTCACACTACTTTTACTTTATACAGAGAATAACGTTTCCATTTCAAATCCCATTTTTAGTCTTATACCTAAAATTTGCTAACAGCCTAACATCATTTGAGATGAAAGGAATTTCAAATGGGAAGGTTGGAGTGCAAGAACTGAGGGCGCACCCATGTGTGATCGCATGTGGGCTCCATCAACAGAAGCCAACAGGCTCAAAGAAAACCTCACTGTATTTGTTATTGTTGGATCAAGACTATTGCCTATGAATTGTATTTGCGCGATCATACTTACCATTGGATTGAAGTCTTTGCTATATTTACCTTCAGACTGATACTTTTCTTCATAGGTTTGATGACTTCAGTCAGGCAGTGAATATCACTCCAATCTGAGCAATATTTGGTCCATTGTTCACAGGAAATAGTATCCTCTAGGCCTCCTTTAAATTCTTAAAACTTGGCTACACGGCAGTAGATAGTATTGATCCTTTAGGCCCCCTTTGAATTCTTGAAACTTGGTTGCAATAATTTGTTAGGCTTTGTTTGTATCCACAGAATTATGTTGTCCTGTGAATCTAATCACCTAAAAGAAAAATATTATTTGGTGCAACCTTTACACCTCATTTTTAGCTACCCTATGTATTCTAATGCAACTAAACAGGGCCTAAAGTGCATACTTCCATTAAGGGGGCTTTCTTGTGCCTCAATGGTTCATGCAAAGAAAAAGAACTGTCACTTGAGTTAACTCTGGACATCCAAATGCATAAATCTCGTTTACACAATTCGTAATTACTGGTGACTTTGATTACCTAGAATTGGTCATAGAAGGGACAATCAAGTAAAACAACAAAAAAGAATATAGACTTTGTGTCAACTCTGTTTACCTTGATACAGTTGAACCCATCATCAATCACACTTTAACTGAGTTTACCTGCATTGTATTTCCAAACCTTCCTTCATTTCATCAGCACATACAGAGGATCTCAACAAGCTAAAATAGAGAACATACATTGATAAGCGACTCCATTTTTCTGTCTTCCTGTCCCATGGAGAGAATGATTTCTGATAACATTTGGGTCGAGCCCATCCGCTCTGGTGGATGGATTTTAAAACACAAAATCACCCCTACTATTAGAAAAATAGCCCTGTATACTCACTATTGCAACCTTGAGGTCGTGGGTTCAAGTCATGTTACCAATTTAAATTAAAAAAAATAGGAGCTAGCACATATGTTGAAGGTCAATGTACATAATTGCTACCTCGCTTATCATGATCAGGTGCATGGACCAGACTCCATTGAGTTTGGTAACCAGTGACGGCGATGAAAGATTACAAGGACTAAGGGTGCATGCTGTTATCATTCTGCCTATGAATAAATTTAAGCGTAAAGTATTTTCTAATGTTCATTAAGCTTTGTATAACTTCTTTATAGCCATTGTTAAGCTTGAAAGTACATGTTGCCTTTTTGAAGTGTTGGAGAGAGAGAGAGAGAGAGAGAGAGAGAGAGAGAGTCCTTTTAAACCTTTTAGACCAGAGTCCCAAATTCTCATGTTAGAACCTACAAAACCACATGAGGACATGTTCCCTGCATCATTACTATAGTAGGCTTATCCTTTAAAAAAAGGCCATCACTTACCTGAGTTGCAACTTGAAAAGCATAGCTTTTTGCAACCACCCTTTACAACTAATCAAACACCATTCCTTCATGTAGCTTTCCTTCCAACGTAGATTCTTCTGGTAGTGAGTTTTCACCAAATGGGATGAGGTCCTACATCATGTCACCTGCATTGAAGTATCAAAAATACCCTTGTTCTCGTTACCTTTCCCATGATGTGTATAAGGGTCAAGTAATGTAGTCTACTTGTGAAGTGAAATGACCCATTCATGTGCGTGGGTGGATGGATAGGTGGGTCCGACTTGATCATACTGGGGTGAAACTAGGAGGGGATTGGATTTGGGGTTGAGCAAAAAAGGAAGAAAAAAGAAAAACCCTTGAAAATCTAATGTATTTATTATAATTTACTCTCAATCTCTTTCTTATTACATAGTGGCCACTTCAACAAAAATCTCTTCGCTCTCAACTCACTCCGCATGGTTCAAAATCGCGGTATCGGTAACAGTATCGGTCTGATAAAAAAACCGATACGGTATTGGTCGCGATTATCGGTCCGTTGCGGTCGTAGTGGTGTGAATTTTTCTTTCGTCCAAAAAAATTGTAAAAATATCCAAAAAATCCAGAATATTATAAAATGCTGAAAAACACTATTTTTTCTATTAGTAACAATAATAAATCAAGATATCGGTCCTCCTAAGTCATGACATCCTGTATCGCTATTTAATTTTAAAAAATAATTATATTAAGTTTAGTGTATAATATTTGGTCCCATCTTTGTAGTTTTATAAATCAATTTGACGAGACCATAACTCAAATAAGACTTACCCCATATTGGATCAACAACCATGCAACTGGCCATTTCTTAAAATTTTATTCACATATTTTTTTAGGTGATTAATCAAATCGTAGCTTAAGTCTAATTTGATTAAAATTTCTTGAAGGGCCATTTAATAAGGGGCATATAATTTGAATAGTTTTGTGGAACGCTATTGATATCCAAACCATTCAATAAAAATAGCATTTAATTCTATGAGCATCCTATAATTTTAAGTTGGCCCAGGTTTTAAATTGAAACTTGGCCTAACTAATCAAACTTGGCCCACATTTTAAAATCTATATATTGAGAATGAAAGTTGAAACTATATAAATGAGTATATATGAGTATCCTAAATCTAGAAGGGTGATTTTTCCACCGTTCTCTCTCCTCTGTACCCAAACAGAAAAGTGGTGTGGGGGAAACAAAGAAGGGAAAGAGGGAAGAAGAAAGGAGAGGAAGAAGAAGAGGAAACAAGGAAGAAGAGAGCAGAGGAAGAAGAAAAGGAAATAAGAAGGATAGCTGATTTGAAACTATCATATAACTACTGCATGGACAACACTATTAATAGGCTCACCAGGTCCCCATTAGTCATTTAACCCTTTCACATTGATTGCATGTAAATTGGCAACTTTTGAAGTATTTAAATGCTAACACATTAAGACCCAATAAGACTTATCTCATCAATTGGTTTTATTCTTGTTCTTATTTTTTTTATCCCTCTTAGCAACCAACCAAGATCCAATGGACTCTCATAAAGTCCAATGAATGCATACATGGACCAATTGGGTATTATAATAGGTCAAAATCTCCATAGAGTCGCATTATTACCTGCTTCCACACACACACACATACACAGCAGCATACTTATAAGTCAATCCAATTCCTTCACACACAAAAGAGCCTGAGTCCCACTTGTGAAAGATTAAGGGGACATGATGGATGTAATACCTTCCAGCCTAGAAACCTTGAAATCGAGGGCCACCATCTGATAGCGGGTGCAATTGTAATCCACATCCATCTCTATTTCCTCTTTTTTTGTTTTTTTTAGCTATCGGAGGGTTCCTAACCCATTGGGCCGGACTAATCCCTCTGGGCTCAGAAGGAAGCCAAGTAAACTCCCCTGTAACCCCAATGTGGTAGTACAGTTTCGAACCTACAACTTCCGGATGCAAACCGTCGTCCTAGGCCACTCCTTGGGTTATCTCTATTTCCTTACTCCCTTGATTGTCATGGTTTCAGACGAGAGACGGGCGAAACGAGGCGATCTTGAAATAAACATCTTGCGAAACATATGGGTATTTTCATCGTATTAAATCAAATTCAAAGACATTCATTTCAAATATTTCAATCTATAGGAGGGAGAAAAAAAATGAAAGCCAGAAGAAGCCCAGAAGTCAAAAGGCAGGTAAGAGGAGGCTCCCTTAATAATAACACAACTACGCAGCACGCTCTCAGTCTCAGGTCCTGTAAGAGAGAAAAACAAAGCGAGCGGGCGCTGTCTAACGTGCGCAGTGCGCATACTGCTTATTTTAGTTACTGCCATATATTAAATTCCTGAACCAGTGTGTAAGCCGTTTTAAATGCCGCCAAATGGAGATAACGTGCGCCAAAGCAAACTGTTATTGAGCTGTTCCTTGCATTAAAATATCAGTGCAGAGAATGAAAGTATAATAAAATAGAGTGCCTTTTTTGGGGTAGAAGCCTGGATTTTACAGTTTACCAAACTCAGATTTGTAGGCCAGCTGAGCTGACCACTCTGATTTGTACTTCACCACTCTGCATTGGGCCCATTTATCCAAATTGCATGTATGTAAGCTTAACAACCTCAGCTAACCCAACCCAAAAATTTATCCAAATTGCATGTATGTTTGCAATTAAATTATTTAAATACATAAGAGTTTATGGTCAAATGAGCTCCGCCGGAGAATTATAACAGACGTTAAGTGTGAATGACGAGACGAGTTCAAGGTTGAGAGATATAAGGTAGCAATATAGATAGGACATTGACTTTAGTAATATTTGAATTAATAAGGAGATGGTTGGATATTCAAGTTTCAATTTCCAATAAAAGGGAGGTCGTTTTGTGGTCGATTTTGTATATTCACCTTGGATCTTTATAACTACCTATGAATCCCCATGTATTCTATGCAAACAAATAAGCCTAATTGAGCCAAGTCATGGCAAACATTCAAATTGTAGGTATATTATGTGGTGTATGGTTGTCTATAACTATTATTTTGTTTATCAACATATTAAATGGCACATCTATATATTGCCTCATCATCTAATTAGTAATGCTCATGAACCAGTTAACGACAAATCCATCACTCCATTCAAGTAACAGTGCATTGAACATTTCCAAAGATTTCTCAATGTCTTTTCTCCTCTCCTCTTTTTGTTTAAAGTTGTCAAGCTTTGCTCTTACTTCCTTATATTAGCATGGCATTTCAAATTTACTAAGAATGATGTCAGTGTTGATATAAATTGTTATGTTATTTAGTAACAGCTCAAACTTTTCTTAATTCAAGCTTTTAGCGTTTCTGGTTATTAACAAAATATCAGAATTGACTTCCGTGTCTTTGAACCCCTAAAACCTGTTTCTTCATTACATATAGTCGTTTGATGTAATTCTGTCCTCACATAGTATCAGAGCGTTATTTACGAACAAACATCAACAGTAGAAAAGGGCAAGAGGGTTTCGGTGTTATGTTATTCAATATCAACTCGAACTTTTCTTAATTCAAACTTTTAGCGTTTCTAGTTATTCACAAAATATACGTCCGTGTGTTCGTACCCCTAAAACCTATTTCTTTCTTATATATAGTCGTTTGATGTAATTCTGTCCACGTGCAGAAGCCCCCCACGTGATAAGGGCTGTCAAGATTGATAATATTATTCTATCATTCACCGATAATTTGAGCTTTTGGTGTTACTGGTTATTAACATGGTACCATAGTGTTATTTACGAGTGAACAGTAACGATAAAAAGGGCAAAAGGTTTCGGTGTTCCTGGTTATTAACATTAGATCATAGCGTTATTTACGAACAAAGAGTAACAGTAAAAAGGGCAAAAAGGGAAAGAAGAGGTAAAAATTGAGCAGTACGTTTTTAGAATAAAGAAAGAGAGAGAGAGAGAAGGTTCGCTTTCCGTTTTGTAATTCCAAGCGATGGATTCTCCTTCAAAAGCCTTCTCTTTTCCTCCATTTCTTCTGTCGCTTCGAATCCAAAACTCTACATCTAAATCTCTTCTCCATTCCTCTTTCGGAATTCGATCTGTACGGGCGCGGGAGAAGAAGTTCTTACTCATGAACGTCATGAACGTCAGCTGTTCGACGAATTGTCTCAGTGGTAATTTTTTTGAATTTCTTTGATCTTTTCGTCATGATAAGAATGGGTTTTTTTTTTGGTTTTTGTTCAAGTTGGGTGGTTTGGTCTTTCAATTGGGATGAAATCCAATGTTGTGTTTTGTTTATTTGGTTGAGAAGTGATGAAGTTGAATTTCACGAAATTCTTATGCTTTTAGTTGGGTTTGGACTCTGGATAGAATCTCGACAAAAGAATCAGTTTTTTCTTAAAAACTGAGTGATTCTCGTGAATTGAAGTTCGTTCATATGCGTTTTATAGAAGTAACTTAGCTCGATCATTTGACCTGATTGATTTGTATATATATGACTGGAAATTTGGAATCAGCATTCAAAATCTTATAGGCCTGCTGGATTTTGACTTGATCAACTTTTTTTTTTTAACATAAGGATAAATTTTGTTGGTGCTCCAAAAGAAAAATCTTGGATAATAATAGTATCAAGTCAAACATCATAGGTTGGTTGTTTTCTTCTTCTCATGAGACAAACATGTCATTCAAATTGCAGGTTCTTCTTCCCATAAATTTTATCAATTATGCATCAGGTTTGTTGGTAGTACTTGTTGATCTCTTTATAAAGAAGAAGAATAAAATGGGTGGTTTTTGTTGAAGTTATATCATGTTATCTAAATGTTTAATCAAACAGAGTCTATGTATGGTGCATAATTAACCTTTCACTAGACTTGGGAGCTGGTTGGTAGCATGAGAAGTCAAATCCTTGCCTAAGGGGCATAGAGGTTAATTTCTTCAATGGCATAAGATTAAATAGCTTTCCTGTGATGCTGTTAGATTATAGAGAGCATGAAGATTATGTTTTTCAAGAGGTGGGGTGTCAAATGAATTACTGATTTGAACTTTTTTGTTGTGGTTTCTCAGGTCACAAGCTAGGCGTTCGGCTGTATTGATGTACAATAATAGGATTATGTACAATCTTCTCACAACATTTTTGGGATAAAATGTAAGCACTGCTGAAGATGAACACTTGATTTCGGGAAAAAATTCTACTGCTAAATGGGAGGAATATTACATCTTTTTGAGTTCAATCAGGCTGGGACATCAAGGAAGTTGCTCACACATAAGAGACATGCTGATGGTGAGGGTTCTTCTTATAATAAATAATAGTGAAACTGATATAAAAATTAAAGTTTCTATGCCGGTAACTATGATGTAGGAATAAAATGTTGATGTATGGTTTCAGTTCCAACTTCCAACTTACTCGACAATCCAAAAGAGAGATCAAAGTGACATTATTTTCGTGTTGGTCGCCTGACTTTGTTACCGAAAGTATTTTCATCTAATTACATCTGTTTGAGTGTAACTTCTTCTTAAATGAAATGTAATTCTAGTGTTTTGATATTTCCACAGGCCTTGAAGCTCCTCGGAATAGCTTGGAGCTTCCTACAGAGACATCGAGCCATCAAGTGATGCGCAACAGCATACCGGTATCTATTCTATTATTTGCTACATCACAGCTTGCACACAGGTTGTCTTCATCTTGAAGTTGAGACTTTGCCATTCTAGGAAAAGGCCTCAAATATTTAAAATTGAGGTCACCAGCTCAATAGGTTGTGGTTTATCCATCAAATGGAAAGAAACATTAGATTGTAACCACTCTTCAATAAATGATAATTTTGTTAATCAGTAACACTTGCAAACAAGAATTCTTCAGTCAGTTTTCTTCTTCCTTTATGATTCCAATAAGATATAAGTTCCCTCATCTATTTATGAAATCTTACCGCTCAAATGTTAGGTTTAGTATTTGTTGCTGGGATGATCCACTTACCCTGCTTTTGGGGCATAAACCATATGGGAAATGGAGGAAGATCTGATTTAGCAACAGAACAATATTACCATCGAGTCTCAGAGATGACCAGTGGACCATGATGATGTGAAGTTCAATTAATACTATAGTTTCCCCCCCCCCCAACCTTGTTGAACTCCTTCACATCAGTAGCATAAATTTAAGTGTCACAACCAGACACTAAACTGTTGACAACGATAACCTTCGAACTCTGCTAAAGTCTCCACTTGGGTGTTGCATTTGACAAGCCATTTAGTTTACTCCATTAGTCTTGGTGATCCATTAGTACTTTGAGATTTTAGTCTCATTGGCAGATATTGAAGTTAAGCAAGTCTCCTTGAAGTCTGATTCTACACAGCTGTGTTTTTCTTGTATCCTCTTTCACATGAATGTCATTCAGAAGTTTTGTATACAGCTTTTATTCATGATTATTTTTTAAACATTAACCGATCAATATCATTCATGCTTTTAATTTTCAGTATTCATATCAAGTGAAGCAGCACCCATCCAAAACGAACTTTTATCCTGGTGGTACCCCCATGAAGAAGTTGATTGATGATGAGATGTCTAAACCAGTAGATAGCAAACGCAACGTACCTAGTGTAGTTGCCCGTCTGATGGGGATGGATATGTTGCCAGCGGACATAAAACCCATAGTTCATGCAAAGGAAAGAGGGAATGAAAGTACAAGGAAAAATGTACCAAGAACAGAAGCAGCAGACAATCCTTTAGCCCACTTGAGTCCATTCGTCTTAAAACCTGTCAAGGAAACAAAACAGCATATACTCCCCCAAAGTAGCAGGCGAGATCCTGACAAATCCAAGCATAGTTTGAAAGTGGCCAAACCACAGCCTCGGGAACATCCCCAAGAGGAGCAACTACAGAAATTCAAGAAAGAATTTGAAGCATGGCAGGCATCCAAGATTTGGGAACGTTCAAAGACTGTTGAACTGGGCGACAACCCAAGATCCTGGAAAGATAACCAAATCCTTGCACAAGCAAATCTTAACAAGGAAAAGATGGCGCTCTATGCTGATTCTAGTAGATTTGCATTTCATGAAAAACCTATAGAACTTTCAGATCATACTTTGCAATATAAATCTAACACAAGCACGGAACAGATAGGTGGTTTGTCACATTTCCAACCTAACCGAAAGGAGGCCAAGAGTTTAAGGAACAAAACCAAAACCAATGGAAACTTCGAGCAAATTAATCAAATGAACTGCAATGAGAAATACAATAGAACTTTACCCACGAGAATAGTGATCTTGAAGCCTGGTCTCCAAAGGAGCTCAGACACTGAAGAGTCATGGCCTGACTCATCAGAGATTACAGAAGAGGAAGGTAGTATCGAAGATTTTTTGGAGGAGGTAAAGGAAAGACTTAGGAATGAAATGAAGGGGAATGTTAGAAAAGATACTCCATCGAGAGGTGGTGGAAATGAGCCTCCTTTTCATGGAAGGCCAACAGATCCAAAAGAAATTGCTCGACATATTGCAAAAAACGTCAGAGAAAATGTTACAAGGGACCTCGGAATGAACTTGCTGCGCTCAGAATCAACCCGATCATATAGAAGTGAAGTTCAATTTAATGGACCAGATTCCCCTGAGTTTATCAACAGAGACACAAGGAAGTTATTATCCGAGCGGCTGAGGAATGTCCTGAGAAATGAAATAGAAGTGGATATCCCTGCAGTCACAAACAGGACTTCGACAACTTCTGTTATAAACAATGAAATAGACCACCTAGGGACAAAAACATTTGTCTCAAGGGCTGGGAAAAGGGTGGGTCACTGGGAAAACTTGAAAAACATGCCTTCAATGAAAACCGGATCTTTTAGACATCAACAGATGGCTGATGGATTATTGGATAGCAGAGATGCATCTCCGAGGAATCTTATCAGATCTTTGTCAGCTCCAGTACCAGGAACATCATTTGGAAAGCTTCTTTTAGAGGAGCCACGCGTTTTGACAGGTGCTCACATCCGAAGGAAGCATGAAGCAACTGAAGTTGTTTCAGTGGAAGTGAGAAAAACTAGGAAAGAGAAGTTTAGTTTCAGAGGGAAGGTTTCCAATTTGAGACACAGTTTAACTCTCAGAGGCAAATTATTTGGCAAGAAGGTCCAAATCGTTGAGGACTCAAGACCTAGAATGTCTGATTCTACAAAGGCTTTTATGACTGCACCATCAGTTCTGATGAATTTGGGCTTTGCACAAGTAAGCATTATAATTATATTAATGTCTACTTTTCTACTTTTTATTGTTCTTTTTGACTGATCATCTTCAATTTCCATGATTTTGGCTGTATGGCTCCAGGAGAACTCAACAGAGGTGCCGCCAAGTCCTGCGTCTGTGTGCAGCAGTTCTCATGATGAGTTCACTAGACCAGGAGACCATCCAAGTCCAGTCTCCACATTGGATGTGCCTCTAATTGAAGATCACCATGTGCCACAGGTTTTCAAAGAAATCAGCTCTAATCTTCATGGTATGGAAATTTTGTCCATTTGCGACTTCCCATGCCTGAAGAGGCAGACTCTCTACTTTGTGCACATCAAAACCCTGTCGACTTGCTACTATACACATTATTCACCAGTGCATTGGTGTTCATACTGTCCAAATTGTGGGCCTCCTCGAAGGTGCCATATGGAGTGTAATCCAAAGATACACTTGTTTAATCACCGAGTCCTAACCATCTGATTTTAATTTGGGATGCTCGATCATCAGTTTGAATTGTGATGATGGTGTGATCAATGGGAATCCCATGATATGCTCTGACCAAAATAACGCCCTCAATCTTGACAGTATGCAAACCAGAACCAAGCTTTTCCATGGAGGCATGGACTATGTAGCTCGCATGGATTCAAAACATGATATAGGACCCCAAAATAGCTGAGGCCATTACCATCCAATGGTATATCGGTCCTAAAATTCCCCAAGAAAATATTCAGAAAAAATTATTTCATTTTTAATTGCTTGGTATTTTAGATTAAATGAAATAACAAAATAGGATGCAAAGGTAATGAAAATTCAACTTTTAATACATTTCAAGGCTTGGATTAAAGCCGAAAAATCAGTACCAGTAATGGCTGAAACCTGTACGTGTCAGACAATGTGACCTGGTTTGGCTGAGTTTTAAAACCATGGATGTAGAAATATTACCTCACCATGAATTGCAACTACATTATGGCTGAAATTTGAATATCAATCTGATTGGAGGATTGTAGACATGAAATCTAGGACCTGAAAAAAATGGACGTCTGCATCTAAAATTTTAACAATCACTTTGGAGGCATTCATACAAGTCCATTTCTGATTTTTGGGAACATGGTCATTCCATGATATGGTCCAGAAGGTCAATGGCTTGGACATTAAAAAGTGTGTGTTAGATTGTTAAAAGTAAATTATATTGCAAAAAGAGAACCAATACAACCAAACAACATCCTGCACACGGTATAAAAGACTTAATACTACAGGGAAACATCTAGCTACAAACGAGAAACCATCAAAGAACCAACATAAGGATCAATCCTATTGACCCCTTACTTTTCCAATAAATCTGCTTGGATATTATGATATCAATCTCTACTTTTACATACTCCATATATAACCATCTCATATTATCATGGTACACTTCACTAACTCTTTTTAACAGCATATCTATTGTGGTTGCTTGCCTTTTCTATGATGTACATCAGTGATTGACATCTTATCCATCACTTGACAGAGCTAAGGAGACAGTTGAACCAGCTTCACTTTGATGGGTCCAAAGAGGCTGTAGTAGAAGCAGACTCCCCGGCGGCCAATATGGATAGCATAGAAGGCCACGCACAAGCTTACATAAGAGAGATCCTTATTGCCGCCGGTCTGTATGATGGGTCGTCCTCATCTACTTACCCAATTGATAGCCTGGTGTTCGAGCAGGTAGAAGACACTTACAGGAAAAGAGGAAAGGAGAGCGAAGGAACCGTCAAGGATGACTCCTCCGATAGCAATGTGGATCACAAAATGCTGTTTGATCTGGTGAATGAGGCACTATCAACTGTAGTAGCAAGACCTGGCACTGGGCCTATAGTCATGAAAAGAGCCAATGTTCCCATGTCATATGGGAGGAGATTATTGGATAATGTATGGAGGATGATCCGTGTTTATGTGTATCCTCCAGCGGATCGATTCCATTCACTCGATGGCATGGTGGTCTGTGATCTCAAAACAGCCAGTTGGACGGCTCTGTTGGATGGTGAAATTGATGTGTTGGGAAAGGAGATGGAATGGATGCTTCTGGAGGAACTGATTGAGGAAGCCACAAGGGATATGTGTTGCTAACAAATGGGGGGTTGTGTGGCGTATGTGTGAATTACTGGAAGTAGTTGTAAGGGTGCTTAACTTATTTTTTTGTTGGTTGGGGTTTTGCATGAATGAATACATACTGGTTGGTTATCTGTGAGTGATGTACATTACAAGGGAGTCAGGGAATTGGGTTTGCCCCCATTGATGTATTGTATTTGTGTGTTGTCAGTTGGGTTGGGTTGTTTCCATCTGTAAGACGTATTGATCCAGGAGGTGATGCCTATTGCACTGCACTGCAACATAGGCGCAACACAGGTGAGCTTGCTGGGGCAAGTGGGCAAGCAGAGGTTAGATGTATATGATGTTTTTGTGTATGATTTGTTGGATTAGTGTTTATGCGGGGCAGGATTTCAACTTTCAAGCCCTGGGATGGATGATAATAAAGGTTTATATTAATTGACTGAGTAATCAATGTTGATTGCTTACACCTTGCAGATGATGAGATTGTGAATGGTTCATTAATTTAGTTAGAATTTGCAGGTTGAGATATCTACCGGACACCATTGAAATCCCAAATTAATCTGTACTTCAAATCTTGATTATGAAGGAAACAAATCCATTAGACAGAATTTAAAGAGAAAAAAAAAAAAAAAAAACCACCAATGCAGGCATGGAAATCCAAAGTGGCCCCACTTAATAAAATCTGAACTATTCAAAATAAATGCCCTCTAGGTATATGGATTAATCTCAAATTTTACGTTAATTTGAACCTCCTTTGGATCATCTCTCTCTACCTAATAGGAGCAGATTCTTGATGGGGGTGTTGATTGCAAATGAGCTTCTCCACTCAAGGAAAAGCTCAAAGTTGGAAGGGGCTATTTTTAAGATCGAATTGGAGAAAACTTATGACCATGTGGATTAGAAATTTGTCGATTATATGTTGCTTAGGTTTGGTTTTGGAGAGTCTTGGCGTAGTTGGATGAGATAGTGCATTCCACTACATCCTTTTCCGTCCTGGTTAATGGTTCTCCATCGAAGTTGTTCAACAGAGAGATTCGACCAGGGGACCCACTCTGCCCTCTTTTGTTTACAATAGTGATGGAGGTCTTGAGTAGTTTACTTGTGAGGGCTACAGAGATGGGTGTAATTAGTGGTTTTGAAGTTATTTGGAATGGGGAGGCCATTTCTCACTTGTAAATTTGCTGATGACACCATTCATTTCAGCTCAAATAAGAGGGAAGAGATTTTGGCCCTTAAAAGGATCTTGCGGGGCTTTCAACTAGTCTTGGGATTGAAGATTAACATTTCTAAAAGCATTTTGGTGGGGGTTGGATGTGCAGAGGAAACTATTCTCTCTTTGGCATCCATGATTGGTTGTAAATCGGGGAAGCTTCCTATTATGTACCTTGGTCTTCCAATTGGGGAGAAGCTGTGATCTAAGGCTCTATGGGATCCGGTTATTGAAAACTTCGAGAATAAATTATCTTCATGGAAGAAACAATATTTATCGATGGGAGAGGGATTATGTTAATAAAAGCTTGTCTGTCTAACCTCCCAATTTACCAGATGTTGCTTTTCCAGATGCCAGAAATAGTGATGGAAAGACCAGAACGTATTGACAAGAATTTCTTATAGGAGGGGCATGGTGATAAGAAGAAACTACATTTAGTGGAATGGAGTGAGGTGATTAAATCAAAATGGAGTGGGGGCTTGGATCTAGGTAGCCTAAAGATGAAGAATGTGGCTTTATTGGCTAAATGGAGGTGGAGGTTTGGGGAGGAAAGATATGTTCTTTTGAGGAGAGTTGTCTCCACCAAATATGGAGTGGATTGATGGTGGATAGATGGTGGTGGAGGCCAGGTACTGCAAATTAGGTTTATGGGGTATTATTGTTTCAGTTGGGGATGTTTTTTTAGAATGGGGGAAAGTTTTATCCAAAGGGCAGGTTTTGTGGTGGAGGATGGGTGGGATGTCGGATTTTGGATGGATGATTGGGTTTGGGTGGGACCTTTGTGTGAATTGTTTCCTAGGGTCTTTAGGGTGGTGTCTAACAAGGTATTTTGCAGTTGGCGATTATTATAAGGTGAGGGAAGGGTGTATCTCATGCAACATCTTTTAGGAGAAGTTTGTCAGTTTGATGAGGTTCAATATGGGGAGTTACTAAGTAATCTTTCTAATGTTTTCTTATGCAGGGACTCTAAGGATTCTCGGATCCGAAAACCTTCCATTTCCAGAGAATTCACAGTAAAAAGTTTTACTTGGCTTTGGAATGAGATCTACCCTCTAGAGCTTCTTCTTCTCTCCTTCCTTCTCGGGAGGAGGTGTTTTGTTGGTTGGCAGTTGCGTCTAAGATATCAAAGGTAGATAATTTGAGGACAAGAGGGTTAACATCAAGCGACATTTCAGATATTTGTGTGATATGCAATAAAGAGGTGGAAACTATTAATCATTTTCTTCTTCCTTGTGAGGTTGACTGTTGTTTGGGCTCACTTCATTGGTAGATGTGGTATTGCATGGTGTTGTCCAGTCAAACTGCAGAGATGGTTTAGTCTTGGAGGGGAGATTGTTTCTTTGGAGCATGCTCTAGCTTGCCATCCCATGTGGTCAATTTGGAGGGAAAGGAATGACAGAATCATCAAAGGCGTCTTTTCCTCTTTAGTGGAATTAATTTCTAAGACTACTCTTATGGTTGTGAAGTGGAATTTGGTGGGAGTGGAGTTCTTTAATTTCACTCTTAATGATATCATTGCAAATTAGGAAGCTTATATGGGGTGCAGCCCAATGAAGGAGAGAAAAGTGGTTTTTTGGTCTCCACCCCCCTTGGTGTTTTCAAGTTCAATGTCGATGGTGCTCAAGAGGGTACACTGGGGCCGACAGGTATTGGGAGTGTTCTTCACAACAATAATGGTGACATCGTGAAATCCTTTTTTGTTTTCTAAGCATGTTGGTGTTGTGATTCTAACGAAGCATATGCGTTAGCTATTTTGGAAACTTTACAATGCCATACAAAGTACTTTCAAGGAAACTTAATTGTGGAGAGTGATTCTTCTAATGTAATTGCAGGGGGCTTCTAATCGAAAAATCAAACCGTAGATAGATTTCATTTCGTTTTTAATAAAATTAAAAGACTGTATTCATCCATCAACATCATATTCCTTCATGAACTTAGATCAACCAAATAGGGGGTTGTGGGAAGTCCCCTTGAAAGGCTTTCATTATATTAGTGAGGAGAAGGTAGAGTTCAATGCTCTTGTACCTCCCTTTGTAGCCTTTCCTTTGTACCTTTCTTCTTTATTAATAAAAGCTTTTGTTACCAATTCAAAAAAAGAAAAAAAGAAAAAGAAAAAGAGGCCGGCACTCGATCTCCTTTTTCTTAACTTGATGAATCCTTGAGGATAAAATCAACTTCTTCTTCAAAAGAAAAAAAAAACACCTATGGTTGAGGGGCGCGTTTGCACCATACATTCACACACATGCTCAGGAATCAATTCCTTGGATACTCAAAAGTTATAAGTAGTTGACATAATAAATAGAGAGAGATAAAAGAGACCCTAGTATATGATTAACATATAAACCAATCAATAATAGCTGGATATGCAGTAAAAGAATGAACTAAGATAAAAAGAAAAGTGGGTGAAATTGATTAAAAAATTATTATAATATAGTACTACTGATTTATTTTTTCAAATGGGCAATAACAGCTTAAAATGCAAGAGTGCTTCTAACGCAAACATCATAAGTCTACATGGCCTAAAGATGTCTTATTTCCCAATATGCATTTTCGTTTCTTTTGATATGTATAATTGACTGCAGCATATGATGTAATTCTAGATATGAGCCCAACAAGGGAATACAAAGGTAAGACCATAATTCACTATTGATCGATCATGGTTATAGTTCTCTGGTAATAAGGCCTAGATCATAGTTCCTGGTAATTGAAAGGGCCAAACAATGAATCTAAGAAGATGCCGTTGGGCTGAAGATCGCCGAAAAGACTCAAGTTTTCAGATCGTACCATGTCTTTCTACTTTTTTTTTTTTTTTCTTTTGTATCGATTTCATGAATCAAGGGTTTGTTTTTATCACATAACCCCAACGATCTAATGCGAGCTTCTCGGAAAAACTAACATCCGAATTCGTTGCAACGTTCTACACCTAAAAATGTGGAGGAGTGATAGAAGGAGTCAATCACCTAAAACCAACGAGCCTTTCAAGCTCTTTTTTGTGGCCATCAAATGTGGGCCATAGGCCCATATGCTAACAGTAATAATGCCCCTTGACAGTTCGATTAGCCAACTACTTCCATGAAATTCTCTTAACTTGAGTCCCATGAGGCCGTTGATAACTGATAAGCCTCCACAGAACACACCAATTTTTTTTTTCCCAATGTCCAATATACATTAACACCTGTTTGTGCTGTTACAACTCCAATCACTTTTAAAACATGGTTGATTTTAATCATTTGCTTTACAATCAGCTCTACTTTACATGGAAGTAAAACTTTACCTACTGAATCTTTGTAACAAGAGAACCTTTCTTTCAAAAAGATTCCTTTCTTTCAATCAAAAAGACTTCAAAGAAGACTTTGGCATATGTTCGTTAGCTGGTATTTCTAAAGAGGATTGACCTGTTGGGGATTTTCCTCCTCATAATGGTTTAAGACACTGTCTCCTAAGCATCATTTACTATATATTACTATGATTTTGAGTACCAGCCCCCTTAGAAAGTCACTATTAGAGATTACTAGGATTTTGAATACCACCCCACCTTAGAAAGTCACTATTAGAGATTTTTATATCACTTTTAGCCTTCTAAATTCTTATAATTCCGGAAGTCACTTTTAGCCTACTGAATTTATAGAATTAGAATTCAATTTATAAAATTAGAAATCAAACATTTTGAATGATGATGGAGTGGGCTTAAGCATTTGGAGGGGACAGGGAAATCTCCAAATTCCCCCACACAAGAATTCTCAAAATTCTTGCCAAACAAACAGGCCTAGGGAGGTGATTTGGTAGCAACATGTGAATAAATGCCTGGCCAAGAAGCCCCACCCCTTTATTAAAGGCTAAATTGGTAAGTCAAGTTCTCATCTTATAGCCGAAGCTTTACCCAAGAAAAAAAAAAAAAGCAAAGCCAATCTTAATAGAACAAGAAACCCCACAAACACTTTATTGATAGAAGATAAGAGTAATTACACATACATAGATGGATGTCATTACAACATGACCAAAACCAAAGTTCTCTCTTGACCTAAACCTAGTTAGTTACAAGTAATCTAACCCCACATTCCAACACTTCCAAAACCAAAGCTCTCTCTTCTAGTACAAACCCCACACCTAAACCTAGTTAGTAATTACAAGTAATCTAACCCTAACACATGTATGTATATATACTACTAATCTACTATATATCTGTTGGTAGGTTTAACCGGCACAAGTGGCACACGTGCAACTTTCTCCACACTTGCAAAAGGCCTTGCCAACTCCTCCAGACTCCGTTGTCTTGCACATGCAAGGATTGCACCCACAATGATCGCCACAGGGGCAATAAGTATGCTCCTCCCTACCCACTCCCCCACTACTAGTTACACACCTGCTCTCCTCATCATAAAAAACCGACACATTTAAGCTCAAATCCTGTACTAATCCAAATAATTTAACCTTAAGATTTTTTTTTTTTTTTTTGCGTTGTCGGAGGTTGGGTTGGCTGGACTAATCCCTCCCGGCGCAGAGAGAAGCCGGGTAAACACCCCAGTGTGATAGTACAGTTTCAAAAATACAACCTTTGGGTGCTAGGTAAACTCCCCCCGTATAGCAGTACAATTTCGAACTAGAACCTCTGGGTGCTAGGCCAACTGAGCTACCCTTTGTGGTTATTATGATGTGGCTTTAACATGCCTTCTTTTGGAAGCACATGCTATGGCTTAGAAACCTGGTGTAGCTAGCTATTTTGGAGTATAAACATGAGGATTTTGACTTTGAAATAAAAGGTATATTATCTTTTAATTAATGCTTGAAAGGGAAGAAGAATCTCTCTCTTTTAGGGCACATTTGTGTAGTAATGCAAAAATCTGGCCTTGTGTGGAAAACCCATTTCGGTTTTTGACCCATAGAATCACAAAAATTTAGTTAGTTGAAATTTTTTGGCTGCGGAAAAGCATTCCACTTTATAGGCCTTTTCTGCGCTCCACAAAGGTGCCCTTAAATCACTTTATGGGCATTTTATCTAAAAAAAAAAATCAATTCATGGGCAGAAGGAAACAAGGCTTTATGTTGTGTTTCAAAACCAATTTGAAAATCTTCATGGGATTTCTAAGAATTTTCAAAGATGAGGATGTTTCTGTAAATTGACCAAACCTCCTTAGGGTAAACTTTAGAAGAAAACACACACACACACACACACACACACACACATATGGGGCCAGCTCATTTAAGCTGCAGCTTAGCTTATCTTAAGCTGAAATAGGGCTGGTCCCGCAAAATCAAAGTTGATTATGCTGTTTTTTGGATTATGATCATCTCCAAAATCAAGATAAATCCAATCAGAATTAGATTTTTCAATTCCATTATGCAAAAAACAGATATAATCAAATTTAATTTGTGAGACCAGCCATATTCCAGCTTAGGATAAGCTAAGCTGCAGCTGAGGAGAGCCCTGCTCTATATATATATATATATGTATATATAGGGGCCAGCTCTCCTAAGCTGAAGCTTATGATAAGGTAAGCTGAAGTAAGCTCAATTGAGTGGTGGAGCCCACTTAGGGACCCATATTGGGATGGGGGTGGGGGGATTTCAAGGACTCCCTAGATGAAGTAAGCTTATGATCGGTGCATTGTCGATCCAACGGTCTAGTAAATTTGGATCTGACCAAAAGTTGGTGGGCATGTGCAATTTGGGGGGGTTGTGTGTTTGGTCCATTTGGATGGACCAAGGATGGACCCCAAAAGCGTTAGCTTATGGAATCTTATCCTAAACTTAAGCTTAGGAGAGCCTTGCCCATATATATATATATATATATATATATATATATAAATACACGGGAGATGCTCCTATGAAAGATATCTCTCACCTTATATGAAAGATAGAGGTGGGGGTCCTCACATTTAACTTGTTGGTATTAGATATGGATGTGAGAACCCCCATCCTATCTCTCATAGTGAGGTGAGAGTATCTTTCGTAGAAGCATCTCCTATGGGCATAAAACATCCAAGCCATTAATCCAGTCATTCACGAATCAGAAATTCCCTCTGATACAATTAGTTGATTGAGAAAGAAGGATCCAATCCTAAATTCCACTCGATCAACAACAGGACCCACCAGATGAACGGCTCTGATCTCGTGCAAATATACCTAGTGATAAAGCACAAGTGATGAGAAAAGACTCACACATACCTGCATCCTTGCCCTCCAGGACATGGTGTAGGGCACCCACACCTATCATCACAAACAGGAATGACCCTTGGTCTCACGTCCATCTCTCTTTCTCTCTCTCTTCCCTTTTGTTGTGAAAAATGAATGGTGGTCATCTTCACACCCTTTTGTTAAATAGTGTTTGGACTTTGGACCCTTAAGAACCTAAGCTAAGTGTCATATTGTATAAAGAGACACATGTGTTCCACTTGGGCTGTTTCTCTTAAAAGTGGCATGCATATATGACATACGTTGCTTTTCCACAGCTTGCCACTGACTCTCTCCTCAACACTGGATGAACGTCACCATTTGTGTTTCATATAGACATGGATCTGTAAATAAATTGTAATATAGGGATCTCTTTTTTGTTTAAATGATCTTACCACCTCATGTTTTTCTAAGGAAAATAAATCCCTATTTCAAATGGGGCTGGATCATATTTACCTACTTTACAGTTTGATTAATTTGTATTTGAGTTTGCAATTCATAATTTGAGATTTAGCATGTGAATAAGAGATTTGAATGAAGTAGGTTCATTTGATTTGCTTCTCAATTTGTATAGTTCTAAGTTCGAGTTTGTCAAGTTCTATGAACTAATTCATCTGTGCTCATTGCTAAGGCCTACGTCTAAAATCCAAACCACTCAAAATAATTGTCCTTTGTATTTATCCTAGTCAGGTTTTTTTCGTTGATCAAATATGGTCTCTAGCCAGATTGATCGCGTGTAAAATACATGATTGAAATGAAACTCAATCTTAAGGTGTGTCCAACTCTGATTGGAGTTAGATAAAGATTGATGCTAGTACTTAGGGGCAGCTTCGAATTTTTGGTAGGCTTAACTAATGGATCTATAAGGCTTGACTTTGAAAATTACTAATGTTTGATTTGGACCACCTTGGAATTAATAGGCATTTAGACCATTCATCTCGTTTACTTAAATGGACATGTTTGTGGTAGATGGTTGATTCAAGCAGTCCTAAAAATATATTTTGTTTGATTCAATACAGGTGCTCCTCACACTACACTAGTAAAACTCTTTCAATCATTATTTGGAAAATTGAAGAAGCCTTTGAGGCAAGCAGGTTCTTGACAAATCATTCTCCCTATGGCCCCATTGGATGGAAGATTCATGAAAACTTAAAAACGAATCCTAACTAGTTAGATTTCGAATGACTTCTAGTATTATTCATTCATAAATTGTAATCAGCAAAACTGGTGCAGCAACTGTCCCGAAGGTCAACTGGGGATGCCATGTCCGCAGTGGGCACCGAAAGATTGATCACATGAAGTAAACTGTGATTGATTCCACATCAGCAGCGATGCCATGTCAGTGTCCGGTCATGTTTCCATCATGTGCTCAAATTGGATAGTGAGACCCACTCCTTTTGAAGTTAAACTTGAAAATATATCAATGGAGAGCATGGGATTCATCTTGAAGTTGAACAGTCATTATCTCCAAACGACGTAACTCCACACATAGGATCCGGACTCATACTTAGGAAACCATGACATTATTAAGGGCTAAGCAATGGTTATGTTGATTAGATTTGATTGATCTTATTCTCAACCTCCCATACGAGGCAATCTTATTCAACTTATTTTCTCCTACTTTCAGAGAAGGGATCTGCCTTTCTAATAGCTTTGTGAATGCATAACTCAAAACACAATCCTATTGTCCCCTAAAGCTTTTAATTAGTCACATTGAGTTCCAATCACTTGGCCCAATGAAGCCGGAGAGCTTGATTCAAACCTAATGCAATGCATTGTCCCCCACTTGAGCTTAATCAAACTGAGCCCCTTAAAGCAGGACAGTACCATTACTTTTAAACCACATCGTACAAACTCTATACAACGAATGTGTGTGATTAGATGCAAGAAGAGGGTTTGTTTTGTGCACGTGGAGAGTCCCCATCTTCCAATTTAAAAGCCATTAATATTAAATCCATATGATTTAAAAGACCCAGAAAAAAAAAAGGAAAAAAAGGAGAGGACAGGTAGATCAAACTCATATATAAAGATACACTTCCAACCTGCAGTGATAATGGCATTTACAGTAGACAAAACATCCTTCCAAGCTACTTCCATAGTGTCACTTCTGCCGCACACATTTGGATGCTTGCATCACGATCTGCGAATCAACACACCTCATGATGGAAAATAACTCTCCCTCAACACATCTCACAAAAACTGATCAACACCGCACAACAGACCTTTTTTCAGTAGATGTAACCCAAACCAGCAATCTTGTGATTTGACATGAGCAACTTCAGATTGCACTACAGGACTGTTTTCTAAAGCCGCCACCATACCATGTATCAGCTTTTTCTTAAATCAGTATTATAGCCCACTTCTCTTTTGTTGCTGCACTCTACTTTCGCCTGCCTTGCCACATATCACATTTTCTTAATCAGTATTATAGCCCACATCTTTTTTTGAAGCTTCAGTATACTTACGCCAGCCTTGTCACATATCAAATTTTCTTAATCAGTATTATAGCCCACATCTATTTTTGAAGCCCTCTACTTTCGCCTGCCGTACAATCCACCAGATGAATGATGCCTATGCCGCACCCCACCAGCTCGGCCTGCTCCATCCCAGGTGCCCCGCCCAACCGGTCTACTCCCCCCTCCCTGCATCCAATTCATCGGCTGTGTCCCACCACCATTAAACTCCTCTTCCTCCCTGTCATTATATTCTAAGATGAGCCGCTTGATATTCTGCTTCTCTTCCAGCTCTGCAGCTTCTTTCTGTCTTGTGCTCTGCACGAGCGAACAATCCTGGGGTATGTACATCTGCTTAGTCTGCTGTTTGTTGCCCTTTTTCACAAGCACCTTCACACAAACCTTGTTTCCTCCACTGCCATCTTCATCCATTGTCTCATCCCCACTCTCCCCCTCAACGACCCGACCATGATGGTCCTTGGATCCCTCAAACACATTCATAGGTATCGTCATGTTTAAAGCTGGTCGACCCCGCAGCTCTAGCTTGCGTGAATCCAAACTCTCCTGCATCAGGGCTCTCAGTTCCTTGTCAAAGTCAGCTTCCTCCTGAGGATCCACTTCCACAACCTTTTGTCTAACTTGGACATCTTCATCCTCATCGGAAGCAATGGGGCCCCCACCATCGTCATCCTCACTGTCACATCCATCATCATGATTCTCTGATTTGTCCTCGTACTCTTCATCATCTTCGTGTCCCTCCATATCGATGCTGCCACTTCCAGAATCGCTCACACTATCTACATCTTCATGTCCAACACCATTTTCTTCGACTCCATTTGCTGGCCCTTGCCCATTTGCTCTGACGGTCACAGTCTCTTGGCTAGGAAGCTTATGGGATTCAGTGTCCATCTGCTTCTCGCTATTCTTATCAGTTAAGGCTGCATGCTCATGTTCCTCTAGTTCAACCAGAGCAGTATTAACTTCCTCAATTGATGAGTACCGAGTCATATTAGAGCGTAAATCCGCAAACAGGTCCTGATTTCAATTTACAAATCAAACACCAAATGAGAAATCAAAAGGGAATATAGAAGACGTATACCACAATAACCATATTCTCATAAATGCTTAAGGGCATTGTATCACATTCCGATACCAATACTGCATGGATGTGGTTATTTTAACAGTATCTTGTTAAATTGGGTTCATTTTTATCCCAAATTTCTGGCATGGTAGCTTTGTCATAAGTAATGGGATACTGTAATTTTATAATTTTTATTGCTCACCCATCTTTGCGGGAACCATTAGATCAACAGTCTATATAGGCATAGCTAAACCATGGCACACAGATGGAACTGGGTGCCTCTGCAATTTGAACTGAATCATGCATATTGATCGAAATCATAGTTTTAAGCCTCAGATAATGTACAATTTCCTTTTGGTGAAAAAAGTACAACTGACATAGTAAACCCTACCATGGATGGTGGATTCCTTAAAAGTTTTCCCAATATATCAACCTCAGGAGAAGTGGGACATGAGCTGGCTATGCAGATTAGGGGAATACAGAAACTGTACATTTCTGACTTAAAGGGACCAATAATTTCTCTTAAGTTGAGATAACAAGTTAGGTTTTTTATCCATTTTTACCAGAAATAGATGGTTAATTGGTTGTTTCTCAAATAAGAGGCCATGTTTATGATATTTTCTTTTTGATAACGGAGGTTTATGATATTTTCTGAGAAACAGAGAGGAGAAAAAAAAAAAAAAGATTCCATTAACTAAGCAAAGCTATGCAGCTGTACAAAGAAGAAAAACCAGGAGCTCGGTCCAGTATGGTTATGGACAATGAAAAACCAAAATTCGTTGTAAAGTTATACAAGACTACCAGTCCCCCATAAAATCTGGTCTATAACTGTTATGAAAATGTTACATGGGTGATTCTCAGGAAATTTGAAATTTGGGAGGAGACAGTGGAAGATTTTTAAAGAGATGTTTGCTGGTGAACCAGGAGCATTGTTCAAAATAGCGGCCGCTACACTACGCAGCGTCGGCCGTAGCAGTTGAGGCCGCTACATTATTTTGAAAATAGTTCAGCTATGGTTTAAAACTTATTAGAGCTCAATAGCCTTTCCTAAAGTTGTCTATACCCTCGTATGGTTCCAAATCACAAGGAAAATACAAGATTGATTGCTACACAAGATTTGAATTCTCTTAACCATTTGAGAGATTCACCGTTCACGCCACTATGTATTGCCCGGTATGTAGCATTTTGGTCACTAGCTACTATGCCCGCCGTAACCGCTATTTTGATCCTTGACTGGAAGAGAATTTAATACTAGTTGATTTTATCGTGGAACCTCTATGAGAGGCACTCCAAAGAAAGAGAATGTGTGTGCTCTTTGGATCCTTTGGCTAGGAGGTAGATGCTCAAAACTTAGCTCTCAAGGTAATCTGGAACATTCAAGGTGGGATCATAAAGAAAGAAAATTGGACATAGCATTGGTGTTCTATGGCCCAATGGGAGATCAGTGCATCTAATAGAGCAGATTTAGTGGCTAGAATGGAGCTAAAAGTTAGGCAGCAAAGAAATGGCAAGAATGAGCATACACAGATGATATCTAGTTGTTAAGATGGGTGTGTGAGTAATAAGAAAGGATACAATCAGGAGTGAATACATCAGAGGGCTGTCAAGAAACCCAGTTCAGCTCTCTTATTGTACAAATCTAGGCCCAATTATATACAGCCCAGCTGTAATATTTGTAGGATATAGTCAAAGATTGTATAGGTCATATCCGTGTGTAAATTATATTGTGATTACCGATTTATAGCCTAAACAAGGCATGTAATGTCTATATAATGAATGGAAATCTCAAACAAAGAGAGACAATTACAATCCAATATATCTCTCTCCTGATCTTTTGTCATGGTATTAGAGCCAACTTCGACAACAATCGTATGGTGCTTCATTCTCTTCAAGATATAGGGGTCCATAGATCCCTCCTAGTTCATCTTCCATCTTTGGAAGCCTTCGAAGAAGCCTCTCATTAGTCTGATCATCGTCGATCATCTTGGATCAAACTTGGCTCACCTGAGATTGACCTCACGACAACGGCGGAATAAGCCAAACAGGGTCGCCTGGTATTCCTCTAATTTATGGTGATTTTTCCAGCAATTTTGGCTCATCAGAGGTAGGCCTGGTCAACCTTGTTAGCAAGTTTATGACGCAACCATGTCATTTACATCTAACTGCTGTCCAGCGCATTATTCGTTACATTCTTGGCACTCCGACTCGTGATTTGTTCTTTCCAGTTGGCAACACACTATCTCTTACAACATGCTCTGATACCATAACAAAAGCTCAAGAGAGGGAAATAATGGATTGTAATTGTCTCTCTCCGTTTGAGATTTCCATTCATTATATAGACATTACATGCCTTGTTTAGGCTATAAATCAGTAATCACAATATAATTTACACACGGATATGACCTGTACAATCTTTGACTATATCCTACATATATTACAGTTGGGCTGGATATAATTGGGCCTGGATTTGTACAATAAGAGAGCTGAACTGGGCTTCTTGACAAGGGCACGTGCTAAAATTTCATGGAAAAGGAAGTAGGGACTCTACAATGCAAATTTGAATTGACATAGTTAGAAAAATCAGTTACATTGTCAAATGACAAAATGAATTTGAGTGGGATTGAATGGAAAAGTAGAAGATGAAGACGTCGAACTAGGACCAACAAGAATGAAGGGAAAATCTTACAGGACAACAATAAGACAACCTATGAGGCTATGACCTATGGAGCATAATGTTGGTCAATCAAGAAGCAACAAATGCACAAAATGGATGTAGATGTGTGGTGAAACTAGAAAATAAAATTAAAAATGAGCACTTTCAAGAGCATTTAGGGGTAGCATCAATAAGGGATAAAATTAGAAAAATATGGTTTGGGTATGTCCAACATAGGCCGGCAAAGGCACCGGTAAGGAAAAGTTTGGCTATGTAGGTTGATGACCCATCAAGGGAAAGGGGGAGGCCAAAAAGGGCATGGATTGGAATGCCCATTTTGAAATGTAGAACAATGCTGATTTTGCAAAGTGGAATCTCATTCCCATTCTTCTTGCAAAATCATTTTTGAATAGTAAAATCTCTTTCTCATCTCACCTATAAACCCCTCTGCTTTTGGTTTAATTGAAGTATTGTTACCTCAAATATTAGAATAGAGTCACAGACCCAACAAGAAATGATTTTGGAATGCCCTCCAAAATGTAGAATTATAATGATTTTGCAAAGTGGAATCTCTTTTCCAAAGGTAGGGAATGTTACTTGCAAAATCATTTTTGAAAGGTAAAATTTCTTTCTCATCTGATCTATAAACCTTTAATGTAAGCACTGTTAATCTCAAAAAACAAAATATTAGAATAGTCACAGACCCCATCGAAGGTTTTCAAGGCATGGTTTAAAATATTGGCCGATACCGATATGTACTAGTATCAGTCCATACTGTTACAATATTTCACTGCATGACGGTCTCATAATCATATCACATAAAAATATCGATAAAATATCGGCCGATATTTTCAAAATATCCACCAAAAAAATGGTCATAACGACTGATATTCCCTATATCGAACTCATAGGGCTGAAAAATTGAAAAAAAAGTTGAGAAAGAGGGAGATAGATCCAGGCCTAAATCTTTGCAATGCAGTGGTGGGGAAGGATTTGGGGATGCACTGTTGCATACATGTAGTCAAGAGTTAAAAAATAAATAAATAAATAACAGAGGGAGAAAGAGGGAGAGGGAGAGGGAGATGGAGGCTGAGGGCCTGAGGGGTGTACTTGGGCTGTTTGTTGCTTTAGCACATCCATCGCCGTCGAAATCCATCAGCACTATAGACCTGCCGCTGTCGCCCCTTTCTTCCTCCTCTCCTTTCCTCTTCTCCTTTCCTTTTCCTTTTCTTTCTTCCCTCTTTTACTCCCATTTCCCTCCTCTTTCTGCTCATTTCCCGCTTGCCCAAACTAAAAGGGACAAAGCTGTGGGGCCCACTTATTAAAAATCCAAATTGTTCAAAATACATCATAAGATGAATCCCGGCCAAATTTCATTCAAATACAATAGGCTATCGTCCAAATGGAGAAGCAGGGGCCCAAACAAGATTATGGTTTTTTTTTTAGTGTTTTAGATTTTAATAGGTGGGCCCATAGTAAATCCCACATAGAACCTTTTTTTATATATAAATTTGACACTAAAGTGTAGCCCCCTCTCCTATTAGAGTGAAGTTTAGTAAATATGACAATAGGTCCACCCCATTTGAGTGAAATTAGGTCATCTAATAGCCAATCCAACTCCTATTAAAGTGAAATTTGCCTGAGCAGTTTAATGATCTTAGATAAGTTGGTTGACAATATTTGATAACCCAATTTCTCACAGATGGCTAGATGCCTAGGTCCAAAACTCATGTATCTGATAGCCCAATGATTTCAATCATGTGGTATTGTTGTAAATTTGACGGTAGGCCCAACTCTAATTGAAACAAAGATTTTCACAAATCTAATACTTGAGTGGATTGGATTTTAGATATGGACTACACTTGAGGATTTTATAAATTATAAGGATGAGCTCAGAGATTATACAGTAAAACTTAAAATATTAAAAAATCAATTATAAAACAACGATATAGGATGCTATGACTTAGGCGGACCAATATTTTTCTTTATAGCTGTTACTAATGGAAATTAAAAAAAATATATTTTCTAGCATTTTACAATATTCTGGATGTTCTGGATATTTTTTTCAATTTTTTTTGGGGTATTTTAAAAATTCATGCTACAACAAAACCACGATCCAACGCCGTGTTGTATTGGTTTTTAGGGCCGGCCACGACCACGACCAATACCACGATTTTCATCTATGTTTACAGGTGGACTTTACTTGACCAGTTTGAGCAATCTTTCCTATAAACCTCTCAGTTACTTCACTCCAACGAGGCTTGCAGTGTTCAAGCAGGATATGGCACTGTCATAAGTCTTCACTAATTTTCCTTTTTCCCACATTGCTTATTAACATACACACCAGAAGCTATCATACTAACAAAACAAACCTGATAATTGGCCATCTCAAGCTGACTTGTAAGTTATGTCCAACAAAGAAACAATAAAAACTCATAAATTCTAGAATAATATTAATATAAGTATTAACATTAAAAAAATATATATATTAATATTAGTAGTATAACTGACCTGAATATCAAACTCAATATCCAACGGTATTGAACCTTTGCTGAGAACATATCTTTGAAAATATATCAAGAATCTGTCGAGCTTCCTCTTCGAAGAACCTCTGTCAAAGTAGTGGCCACATGTCTGAAGAAGCGTTATAATCATCCTGACGCGAAAAAAATCTTCAGGGGGATCCAGCACGTCTTGCTTTATAAGTCACATGAAAAACAAAACCGACATACTTGATTAGGAGGGATGGCTGAAGATATTCTTGTCAAGGTAAGAACAATGAAAGTAAAAGCCAGTATGGAGTTCCACATTATGTGGATGTCCACTGGGCAAGATGAGAATGAGATTGAAAGAAGTTCCTCTTTTTTCTGGATTTCGTTCTAGACCAATTTAGACATAGAGATGCTTATTGCATCAGCAATCTGCAATTTGCAGGATGAAAGTTTAACTTCCTTAAGACGTCAAAAGTGTGTTCATAGGACTTAAAAAATAAAAAAGAACCCTTAAGATTAAAAGGTAATATATATTCTTACCTCCGGTGTGCCATGACCAAAAACAAGAATCAGATAAAGCGTTTCAAATATTACAGATGAATCAATATGTTCATAATTGTATAGCTCTCCCAAAAACCGCATGTGTGCTATGCGTTTCTGCTGCATCCCATAATCATTCAGCTCCAATCCCAATCTAATCTCCTCCAGAACCTGAAATCATTCCAGTACTGCATGAACTCGGTTATTTGTGAACAAATTCCATCCAAAACAAAAAACACAATCAACTACTTCCTACGACACATCTATATAAATGATTCAAACCTACAATTTAATGCACTCTTACTTCGTAAGATGAGATAAATTCTTTATAGTTAAAACTATATAGATAATCTGTTAGACACATCTATTTTTTTCACATTAAAATAAAAATAATTGACTACAGTGACTCTGCCTCGGTTTAGGTTTGATATCTTCCTAGAGGCTGGACTTGGGCTTGACATGTAGACATGGATGGGCGTGGCTAATTTTTAATGCTTTTAAGGCCCTGTTATAAAGAAGTTGGGCTTGGACACCCCTTGGACTGACCCATTGACTCTTAGCCAGCTAAACTTAGTGCAGGAGGCTGACCAAGTGACAGAAAAGATATAACATCAGTCAGGTGCAACAAAGAAAGAAGAAAACATGTTATACAGCTCCTCGTTTTCTGCCTTCTTGCCCAAGACATAAAATAGGATGGTTTCAGAATATCCCCTGTTGTTATTTAAAAAAAAAAAAAAAAACTGCATGCCTTAGATTATGAGTTCATTTCTCCATTATCATTGTTGAACCTTATCCCATTGAGGGGGTCAACTTTGTGAGTTCGACTTCTCCAATCAACTCTATGCAGGCAATATCAGTAACTCCACAATATATGATGTCTTTCCTCACTACATTTGAGGTCTGATTCAACATATCTTGCAGGGACATTTATGGTTTTTTGTGTATGAACCCATACCATTTTAAACAACATTCTTTAATTTTCTTTTGCTGGAACTACCCACAAGTTTCCTTTTACTGTTCATTCATGTTCTATCCTTTTCTTGTAATTATAGGAATCCCTCTTAGCATGCACACCTTGACAACATGTACTTTCACTTATCCATCCTTCAGTTCCCAACATCTAAGTTCATCTAGCATAGCATTTCAGTTATAATATTGCGCAATTACTTTCTAACAATTTAGGGGAGGGAAATTTCAAAAGAAACAACTACAATAACAAAGTGAAGTTCTATGTGAAAGATGGGTGAAACACAGCAGGAAGCTATGATACTCGGATATCAGCATAGACAACCTTATTTATGTTGTGTTGTATCTGATACTTTATTTTTATGTCTAAAATTTGTGTCCCTGATGTATATATGGTATGTCTCACTGTATCCATGCCATATCCGGGCATCATAGACGTGAAAAGTTCTTAATCATCATCATCATCATCAAAGCCTTTTCCCGACTATGTTGGGGTCAGCAAGATGATTTTGTTTGGCCATTCCAATCTATCTTGGTCCAAATCCTTCTAAATCTATACTTACTACTTCCACTCATGTCATATTTGCCCTACCTTTTTTCCCTTAAAGGGCCAGCAATCTACATATAAAAACTTTTCCTCATCAGCACCGATGTTGGCCTGCGTCGGACATGTCCAAACCCACATCTCAAACAAGTCTCTCTTCATTTATCACCTATTGATGCTACCCCTAAATGCTCTCACTGATTCTATCTTTCCTAGTTTTACCACAAATCCATCTCAACATTCTCATTTGGAAAAGTTCTTACATGACCTAAAAAGAACAAGATCCGGTAAAAAAGAGATTGTGTCTGTATAGGCCAGAATAATAGAAGCACAACTACAAAAGGACAAGAACAAACCTCATCAACAACTGCTACTGCAAATTCATCATGATAGCGACTCAGGCCTGCTGTGAGTGAAGCAATTAGATGAACTTGACTGTACTTTCCCTTATGAACCTTCATGAAGCATTTCAATATGTATGGTTCACACTCATTCCAAGGCAATTTACGAAGTTGCCTCAGTATATGCTCAATGGATGACTTATCAAGGTCTGAGAACAGCAACTTTCTGATATACTGCAAAGCACAACACACTTGTAAGAACGAAATATTTAATAGGAAGCAAATCATGCAAGTAAAAGTCATGCTAAGTTTTCTATACCTGATGCAGTGGTGGACGAACTTTACAAACCCGAGCAGATCTTTCTGGTGGTTTGCACAAGTAATAAGCATTTTCCACAAGGGTGCTATGACGCGAGTCCAAGTTTTTGACATTTTTCAATCGCATTAATATCTCCAACATGTTTGCCATGCGTATTGTAGTTTCGGGTGATCGATACAAAAAGCGTCCGCAAGTCTCAAGAAGGTTGCAAGCAACATCTATATTGTGATGAGTGAAATCATCTAAACAAGCCTGATCAAAAGAAAGAGTTACATTCAGGAGTTAGGTATTTGGTTGGCACTAAATAATTTTAACTGAATAAATGTTTTTTCTTGATCAAGACTACACATGTTCACCTCCCAACCTTTACAGTTACAAGAACCTATAATGTACCGGGAAGAAAGAGATACAAAGCACAACTAGATACCTAAAGGAACATGAATTTGATGAAAAGGGGTCATAACAAGATCTTTCTAAAGCCAATAATAATAGAATATGTCTGTCAGCTTTGGAATGCAAGTTTATAAACTAGGGCCAGAATAAAATAATAATTATTGTAAAGAAAGGCCCATAGATGATGCTTCCCTCTTCAACTATTTCCGTTAATCTTCAGGTGGGGTGGGTCCATGGGGGTACTAAATGATAGAGGTAAATGATGGATTTTCCAATCATTTATACCAACGAGGCAGAAGCAAAAACTAGCTGACATGTGCTCCAGACTTCTTAGTTTTTACTTACTCAAAAATCTCATCACAAGAGAAATCCAAGTAGCAGAGTCTAGGGCAAGCAAGAAAAAGCCAAACCCAGTAAATTGATTCAACTTTGAAAATTTACAGAATAGCCACTAGGCAAAGGACCTTGAGGGCAGATTTTTGCGTATTGGCAGTGAGGCACTGAGTTGCGCTTTGCTCTGTAATCAGTAAATGGCTTAAAGAGACACACAATCGCACACAAAGAAACGTCCAATAGAAGTACCAAGAAACAAGATTTCCTTACATTACCTTCAAACAACTAAACACAAGACCTGCTGAAGCAATTTTGAACTTGCACAGCTCTCCAATAAACCTTATGTTCCTAATCTTTGTTTCAATGTTCATTTGATCCTGCCATATGTCAAGGAGAAAATAATCAAACACAAAACTTGGAATTATAGAACACTCGACAATTTGAAACAAATTCATGTACTTCTAATGGCCAAAAACAAAGCCCTGTATCACCACAATGATTCATATTGAACAACGGACCTTCTTATTAATCAAGAAATTAAACTCCTCCTCCAACATCTGCAAAAGCATCAATGAGACATCCTTCATGCAGGTTGACAGTGTTGCTACCATACGAGAATAGTATGGAATTAATTCCAAAGAAGTTCTAGGGACATTGAACAAAGCACGCACAAGCTTTTTCCTATTCGATTTTGAATTCAAGTAACAGAATTCTACCTGCAATAAGAGAAACAAATAATAAGGTGAGATATCTGCTTAATCAACAAAAGCAAAACATCATAGCTAAAAGCATGAAGTGAGTGGTGATTACAGTTAACTGATCAATAAGGTCACGGCTCACGCTACCAGGAAGCCTCTGCAACAGACCATCCAAGCTCGTCCCGTCAAGACCTTTCAGTTTCTCCTTCTCTGTTTCCCCTTTTCTTTCAGCATCTTTTTCCTTGGCTTTCTCCTTTTCAGAGTCATTGATCTTCTCTTTATCTTTATCCTCCTTGTCCTTCCCCTTCTCATCTGTTTTTCCCTCTGCCGAGGATTCAGAATCAACAGATGCTTCTGCAGTGTCTTGCACTGATAAATGACCCTGGTCTGTCTCAGAAGCTAATTCCTTAGAACCAAAAATTCTCAGTCAGTGGACCAACAGATGGATAAATTCTATACTTCGTAGAAACACCAAATGCATGCTATCATAATGATGAGCATACAAGCTCTAAATAAAAGAAAATATATTGATAGAATACTTACAGTTTGTTGCTCCTGAGTTTTGGATGATTGTTCAATCTTTGGTTCTGATTCTCCTAACAATACAGCAGGCACAAAAGCTCTGGGGAGAACATAGATAAAATAATCTTAATGTCATTCACAATTTGACAACAAACCATCACAAATATTTAGTGGGGCCCAACAACGATCAATCCAAACTTCACATGCCTGCCTACCCCCATGAATTACATTTACATCCCAATTTGGCACCCATTTGACTGATTCACCACTGGACTTATCATTTAAAAGTATTATTATCGGACTGTGAATAACAGTTAAAACTTCTTAATGTTTATGGGGTTATATCTTGTTGCCCAGCCATAATCCACAACTAGACTGATCCATCCCGGTCTTTCCCTGTAAATGGGGTGGATCCCAATAAAAAGGTCTGAAATGGTTCCCTTTTAACATGCTTGCCTCTGGAAAATACCTTTTGTGTGCATCAGGATAGTGAGATTGAGAGAGAAGCAATGGAACAATAAAAATCTATGGGGGCCGCCTGGGTGTTTGTCATGTCAATGGGGAGGGTGTGTGTGTCATGGACAATTTGGATAAGAGGTAGGGTGCAAGTTCATGATAGGCATAGCAAAGCCGGAAGTTCAAGTCACTTACCTATCAAAAAAGGGGATAGGTCAAGTTTTATCACCATCCAATTGCCAATAAGATTGAAGATAATGAGATGGGAAAAATCAATGGTTTACGGCAGCCAAGTTTTTCAACCCCTGTATAGTACTAATGAAAGGACAGAGGTGAACATTGACAACCAAGAACCCCACCACCACTGGGCACACTCTTTCCAGCACATTTATTGTTTAGGTGGGCCCCTCAAACCTGATTGCACCATAGTTCTGTTGCACTAGATCAATATGTGAGAAATGATCATAAGTTGCTGGCAGCAGCAATGGACCTCTAAATGAATT
This sequence comes from Umbellularia californica, assembly GCA_028538565.1. Lineage (NCBI taxonomy): Eukaryota > Viridiplantae > Streptophyta > Magnoliopsida > Laurales > Lauraceae > Umbellularia > Umbellularia californica. The sequence continues at coordinate 14,990,207 of JAPQWN010000008.1, read as the reverse complement.
GGCACTGCCCCAAAATTGATTATGATAGAAGGGGTCCCGCAGTTGGATGGACAGGTCAAGAACTCAACTCCATATGGAATTAGTCACATGTAATATCACATAATCAATCCAAGGGTAGGCCCCGCATTAAATCAGACCGAAATATGGGAAGAGCACCCGAACGGATGTATGCTGATTGAGCAGGTAACATAACATTTTAGAACAGTTGGCCCTGTATCCATCACAAGAGTAGGGAGCATGATGAAAATAAGTTGAAAGCCAGCTTGATCCCTAAACTCATCATTTAAAACTCACACCAATCAAAGTTTTAAAAACCATACATAATCAGTCATGCTGCAACCATTCAGTTAAAATAAATAAGAGACTAAACAAACCAAATGTGCCTAAATCAGTAAGAAGTGGTATGACCAGTTGAAGGGTGGACTAAAAAAACTTAAAAATCAAATTTAGTGTCACATCATAATGACTTTAACTGTTTGACATCACGATCCTAATTGCCTTGTGGTTGAAAGAAGTACGACCAAACTGTTAACTTGCCCCATGGAACAAAATATGAGCCGCTATGTGCGGTCATGGCCGCTACACTAAATTGAAAATATCGCCACTATGGTATAAAACCTGGCCGAACCAAGCAAATTTAATTCAAAACACTGTTTTCCCTATTTCTTCTCCTCAATGGCCTTTTCTAAAGTTGTCTCTACACCCTCATATGGTTCCCCCCCCACAAAAAAAAAAAAAAAGGTTTGTTGCTACACGAGATTCAAGTTTTTTTGACCACTTAAAAATCCGCACTGCTATACTACTACATATCGCCTCAACCACTACGTATCACCCATTACGTAGCATTTTGACCACCAGCTGCTATTCCCACCGCAACCACTATTTTGATCCTTGTTTTACCCTCTTATACAGTTTAGAACAAACCTGAGATCAGGTAGGCACTCATAAAAGGCCCTTGTGTCCTCATCATCCCACACAGGTTCAAGAGCAGAAGATTCTTTTCCAGCCGCAGGAAAAGGTGCATCCTCTCCAGTTGTAACCCTGGTGTGACCATCTTCTGGCATCACAGGAGGTTGCATATCAAGTGCTTCAGCTAGGCTGAGAAGAAAAAAAATGAAAAGATATTGAGACAAACAAAATAAATGAAGCAATAATTAAGTGTACTTAAGGACTTCATGATTAGTAATCCATTAAAGACTTTAAAAGACCCCTCATTGAATCAATGATATATTAGAAATTCACCAATTTTGCCCCTACTATTCAATGCTTACGATTTTTATTTATTTATTTTTGTTAATGTGTTTATAAGTTTTGCTGCTGATGTTTGGCCTGCCACTACTATCCTATACTTGTAATGATTTAATTCAACATATGAGCATGTCTCGTGCTGATGGTTGTTGGCATGTAAAAAAACATTCTCTATTGTCAAATGATGGATATGACCAATAACCAAAAAAGTGGATGCACAGGGGGTATCAAGCTATTATCCACCACCCAAAATGATATGCATTGGGTAATAATAATATGTATTGCTTGTGGGGATAAATAATTGGTATCAGTGTGAATTTTACCTGAGGTAAAAAAAATCTGAAAAAATATAAAAAAATCTAAAATATTAGAAAAATGATAGGTTTTTATATTTGTTTTCATTAGCAACTAAAATAAATGTGTTGATCTCTCAATGTCATAGAGGTCTTGTATGAGTGCAAGATTTCATAAGAACAATATTGATGTATTCATTCACCTATACAACCTAAAAACATGCTATTGGACACAGTTGAAACAAAATTTGAGCAGGATTAGTATTTACTATGTAGCTAGTATCATAAATTAGGTATTATGTAGTATGCTAGAATACTAATTGATAACTTAATAGAAAATTGGGTTGTGGTTGAAATTACAAAAGAGAATTTGAATGGATTTAATTCACTACACTCTTCAATAATATATTAAGTACACAAAAATGCCGCATCAATTGAGAAGTGTAGTAGTACCTATATACAAGAACAAATGACATATAGGAAGTTGCACCAACTATCATGGATACCTAATATAACACACATGTAAAGGTTTCTTCTCATTTATAATATTTCACATTTTCAAAATAGAGTGGATACTTAGTTCACATATTTAAGGCAACAAAGTTCTAAGATACCAAATATAAGTCTGCATTTCAAGCATTGCAGTCAATTTAATGTAATACCAAATCCTTGGTTTTGAGTCATTTGATTCAGTCAAGACTCAAGACAATCATCAGTTCTATATTCCAAAAATGTAGTTCACTTTAAATTACAGAATGAAAATGAGATGAATAAGCCAGTTTTGACAACATGGAAGAGGATTTGCTTCTTTAAGCTTCTTTAATGAATGCTGCTATTCAAAAAATCATAATAATAAATGGAAGAGGATTTGCTTTTGTCATTTCAGTTTCAACAAAAATCTAATTACGGCAGTTCTTTTTAAAGAGTAAAGAAGAGAATCTTTAACTTTCAGGCAGAGAATCAAGGGAAAATAGTAAACAGGGGGACCTACGAAGATACACCACGAAAGAGATGGTCGAAAGATTTCCTCAGCTTTTCATAGGCGCTAACATTTTCATCACTGAGCTCTCCTTTAGCATTTAAAACCTTGGAGTTTTCATGCTCCATCTGCCGAAGTGCCTGATCAACAAGGAAAACCAGTGGCTAGATATTTGATATCAAGTTTACAAAGATGCAAGGAAGAATGATGAAAACAAACGAGAAAATAGAAGCCAACAAAAAAATCCTTTTTCGAAAAACGCACACTTGAAGTGATGAAATCAGTCCCAGGGTAAATTGGGTATTAACACAGAAATGAGGGGTCAGGACATTTAAGGTGAGATTGGGATCTAAGACCCCAGATCACAAGCAGTTCATATATTTTTGGAATCACGGATTGTAATCCACTTGGTTAAGCATTTGGATACCATTGCAATTGGATATGATATTACAAAACTAACTGTTTTCTAACTTCTCTATCCTAAATCAATACAAATGATTGATGCTAGTACTTAATAGAAAATTGGGGATGTAAAAGTCAGAAAAACAGAATCCCGTCTCGCAAGGCTCTGAGCCAGCCTAAACAGAACAAAATGGGTAAGCATCCATTCTGCCAAAATATTGGAAATTGCCACATAAGATACATCCAAACGCACCATTTAGTTGTAGTTTAAAATGAGCAGCACACATAAAACCTAACTCTAACAATAATGGGATTGTGAATCTTACAGTATGCTCAGACTGAAGGAGATTGGCAGAAGCATCATAATAGGAGTTAATTGCCTTCCTAAAAATTTTCTTTTGATCTGCAGTAATGTTAAGTCCTCGAAAAAACTGCAAGTAATTTTAAGACAAGTCAAGGTTTAAATATGAAAGAAGATGATGAAATTTAAGATCAAAGCAATTGCAATAAACCATGCATAAATGTCAGTGCGAAAATTATACTCTGCTTTAAAGAAATTTAAAATTTATTGGAGTCTGACACAAATTTTTGCTTATGCTTAATGGGGAAAAAGTATCTTCAACAAAAGCCTCTGCCAAAATCAGAAAATGTGCTCATTGTTGCAACAAGAAGGTTGCAAGTATGAGTCAGTTTAACTTTAAAAAAAAAAAGGAAGAAAATAAAGAAAGAAAAGGGTATCCTTAGCTAATTTCACATAACTGTTTATCAAAATCAGGTAGGAATAACATATAAAATTGATCACATGTTTATAAAACTATATATCACTGGTTACACCATGCAATAGGATTCAGTTAAAAAAAAAAAAAAAAAAACACAAATCACACCCACTCTCATGACTAATATTTTAAGCAGAGCTTATCACCAATCAATGGGGAATTAAGATCCAGTTGTTTGATGGTATGAAATACAGGGCCCATGATGCAGGCCCTAGGGTTAAGGCCTGCGGTGGAAGTGCTAAAAGCACGATGGATGCCGAAGCATGTGTCCAAAGACAATCAATCTCCGAAGAGACAATAACAAGGACGCACCTCAATGCGAAAATCCAATTTCATTAATCAACTCTAAAAATAATCCTGTACAATGCCATATAAATAGTAAAAGAAGACTTAAGCTCTAAGAAACCTAATTAAACTAGGAAACTAAATAAATTGGAAATCTAATCCTAAATAGAATTATTTAAATAAAATCAGAAACTAAAGACATATAATTAGTTAATAAAATATCCTAAATCTAAGTGGGGCCTACACATGTGGCCATGAGGTCTACGCTGCATCATTCTCCCCCACTTGAAAAAGAACTCGACCTCGAGTTCGGAAAATGTCCACCTGGATCAAAGATCAATCTAACGAACTTCCGATTTGTCGGTCGATCTATAACTTCTTGGCACAGCTTCATGCATAATTGCTTTTGATGCCTGAAATATGTGTTGATGTGCCTTACTTGTAGAACATGAACCATCAAATCAGAATCTCTGATTATCCACTGGTCATTTCTCAGTTGACATAGTTGATCCCGAAAGACAAAATCAATAGGAGAATTAATGTGGGGAATATCAATAACTTGCGCTTCATCACTTTGTATTTGCACTTCGGAATTATTAGTACTCATAGGAGAAATTTCAAGGCTAACTGTAGATATGGAATCTTCTGTGTCCAACTCTGGCAGATCGGTCCGCATATCCGCTGGCACTGGTTCCTCAACACAGTCTGTTATGTGTGGCAACTTTTCTTTTTGAAGCGTAACTTCCACTAGATGAGACATTTCAAGTATCCGCTCCACATGAATTGCTTCCCAAAATGCCTCGTGGATGGTCTTGCAGTCAGTCATTCTCTCCACTATGTCCGGTCTTAAGCCTCTTACAAAACTAATGAAATCATGTTCTTCATCATCCTCCATTTCACATGCATCTTGGAGTCTTGAAAATTCGTTAGAATATTTAAGAACGGACAACTCTTCTTGTTTCAAATCAAGAAATTGCTAGAAATAATTTTTATTTACAAGATACCATAATCCATATTGACACGCATATCTGACTCCTTGAAGTGCATTGTAGAACTTATGAATATGGAATTTCATAACGGACTAACCTACTTTGTAGATTTGCCATCTACGATCACGGAGGCGAAAACGGATCTGAAATTTGACGGGAGATGAGCCCGATATCGTGAAAAGAAGTTTTAACTGTTGATCTTGGTCAAATCTAGGCCTTAAAATCTCTGCTGATATTGTGCTGGCTGGATCTTCAACTATGATGAGTTGGACTGGTTCCGGAATTCAGGCCCAACCTGATTTAGGCCCAATCGCACTTTGATAGGGGTAACCAACGCCGACCGATCTAAGATCGTTCGGCTCTAATACCAACAGATGCAGGCCCTAGGGTTAGGGCTTATGGTGGAAGTGTTAAAAGCACAATGGGTGCCGAAGCACATGTCCGAAAACACAATCAATCTCCGAAGATACAATATCGAGGACACACCTTAATGGGAAAACCCAATTTCATTAATCAACTCTAAAAATAATCTTATACAATGCCATATAAATAGTAAAATAAGACTTAAGCTCTAAGAAACATAATTAAACTAGGGAACTAAATAAATTGAAAATCTAATCCTAAATAGAATTCTTTAAATAAAATAAAAAAACTAATGACATATAATTAGTTAATAAAATATCCTAAATCTAAGTGGGCCCTACACATGTGGCCATGAGGTCTATGCTGCATCAGCCCACAAAGCATAGCAACACCTTATAGACTAATGTTCATCTGAAACTAACAATCATAAATCATTGCATTTCTGTGGTCATGGTTCTGATTTTTCCATTTTTCACTGCACAAATGGCACAGCAGCTTTGCTCAAGGGTGGAGATCACAGAGTAACTAGCCATAGATTTTTATTTTGTACATCCTACATCTATATGACTGAACCAATTCAATAATCTCACTATAGATAATAGCATACAAAGTGGCCTGTCAATAATCTCGCATGCAAGCACGCACACACAGAAATTATCACATGCACACCTCACAGTAGGGCCCACTTGATGAATCATCTGAATGGATCACGCACACAGGACCCCCCATAAATTACACCGGTCCCTTTTTTTTAACGCCTATCCAAAAGGACTGCACCAATGGATCGACGGGACAATAATAAATAAATAAGTTCAATCCCCAAGTGGGGCCCTATGTGGGCCTCATAGAGAGGTGTGCATGGACCGGATAATATATATATTTATATGGGGCAGCTCTCCTAAGCTAACGCTTAGGATAAGGTAAGCTGAGGTAAGCTCAAGTGTGTAGTGGGGCCCACCTGGGGACCCACATGGGGATAGGGATGTGCGGGATTTCAATTACTCCCTGGGACCCTCCTCTTTGCAAAAAAATCAGCCCCAACCATGGTTTTCATCATCTCCATCTGGGAACCAAAAGTTTAATGGTCACCAGTCCATTCGGATTGGTACACCGTCGATCCAACGGTCCAATAAATTCGGATCTGACCGAAAGTTGGTCCAGTAAATTCGGATCCTATATGGGTGTAGCTCTCCTAAGTTGCAGCTTAGGATAAGGTAAGCTGAGGTAAGCCTACAGAATTTTATCCTAAGCTTTAAGCTTAGGAGAGCCTTGCCCATATATATATATATATATATATATATAGAGAGAGAGAGAGAGAGAGAGAGCTTGGATCCAGAACCATATTTTTTTACCCAAGTGGCCCCATTTGTACAGGATATTGGTTAACAATGTATTAAATATGGGATTTGATTATTTATCTTTCAGAAAAAAAAAAAAAAAAGAAACTATTAGACTTGTCCAACTTTTTAAAAAAATTCCGTCCAATCCAGAAGTGATTGTTACCAAGGTTTGCCCAACTTTTGAATGGTTTGGATCATTGAAATGCAGGCCCCACAAGCACAAGATCTAATTTAAGCCTTTTGACCTTAGAACAAGTTCGACCTAAGCAGTCATTACTCGTATATATAATGTCAAGATCACAAATTAAAAAGGAAAAAAAAATGTGAATTTTACTAACAATCACAAGAAAAATAAATAAAATATTTAAACAAAATGAGAAAAATAAACTGTGGCACTTTATGACAATTGTCATGATAATTGAATTCATGTCCTTTAGCAAAATATAAAAATAGAGTAACAAGTGCAATATAGTAAAATGAGAACCTATAAAGAGAAAAAATGAAATACCAGCATTAAGCAAAACAAGATTAATCTTCTATTATAGCTTATAAGTAAATGAAGCTACTTAGTGGGACAATTGATGAGTCAATGTCCATGTCAAACTACCTCTTCATGAATGTCTTGACCTGTCTGAGGGAGTCCTAAGAAAAGTCTTCCTTGGCGAGCAAAACTAGCAAGAAGAGACAGATTCATCTGAGTCGTATCTCGGTCCTTCAAATGCTCTGAGCTTGAAAGATCCTTAATGATATTTATGAAAATGCTGGCATCTTCTACGATCCCAACAAAATAAAGTTCCACGAGAAGCTTTAAATTGCTGCGCTTCTTCATTGCCTTCAAGCTCCTATCTGCATCTAAATCGTCTCCAGATTTCCCAGGAAAGAAGACTTTCAAAAGGCCCTGTATTAAGCTTGGTGCAAAGTCCTTGTACCTCTGATGGAGCAAAGAGCATATCTACATGGTACACACACACAACATAATGAAGTCATGGAAAAGAAAAAAACATACAGATTAGTATGCTCATACCAACAACCCCTTAAGATTTCAAATTAGACCAAATAATATGCATATTCTGAATACAGGAAAGCAATCTGGTGTAAAGGAGAAGAATAATAGTATTTTTCTCCTGCTTCAATAGGTTTCATGCATCAACAATGCAACCTAGTTACGTAGTACAAAAAGGACAGACATGTATCACATTCCCAAAAAAAGGAAAAAGAAAAAGAAAACATAATCACATAAATAAACAAAAGATAATAGCTGTACTATTACAAGGCTTCAGATTCACATTTTCTTTTGGGTTCTTCCTGGACAAGTAGACATACCTTTCTATGTTAAAACATTAAAAAAAAATCAAATTATCTGAATTTTAACCTGTGCTGGTACCTGTGTCACTGTGTGGTTGGCTATCTTGTTTACTTCATATAAAGAAAGAAAAATTATTTAAAAAGGAAAAAAGAAATGTGTACAAACCAGGGTAGGTGTTGGCCTTTTTAGAAGCTCTAGGCTCTTTCCAAGGCACATTAATTGCGGACAGTGATTTGTCTAATGCCATTTCTTGGACGTCTTCTTTCTATAAGGACATTGGAGATTTCACTTCTATATTGAGGAGATAAAATATTAGGCTTCTTCATTTCAATAGGTCTGCCGGATTGGAGGTCATGCGGGGACTCGCTTGGTGAATGTGTTAGCCAAGCAATGGGTTTCTAGAGTCTCCCCCTTGTGAGCTCCAATTATGTATTTCTGTTTGTCTAAGCTGAACTCTCGCTCTTGTTATCATGTATGGTCTTGTATAGGTAAGCAATGGGTTTCTAGAGTCTCCCCCTTTGTAAGCTCCCATTATGTATTATTTCTCTTTGTGTAAGCAGTGCTCTCGCTCTTGTTATCGTGTATGGTCTTGTACTTACATTTTTTTTAAAATATAATTTTACCATTACCCCTAAAAAAAATGCGTACAAAACAGAGGGAAAAAGAAAAGGAAGCTGCAATAATGGAGACAAAGATGAGATGAGATGGTATGGAGTCCCTTTTCGGCAAGTATATACATCCCAGTATTTTCATTTCATGAAACTTCTTATATTTAATGTTAACAAGTCGCATTTTGCCAAAGCAGCACATAGCACAGTGGTAAGGCACTAAGGCACACAGCTTCTATGGTAGAGGTCCAGGAATTAGCGTATTTGAGAGCTAACTACCTTTACTTTCCAACCTACTTCCCAATAAATAGATTAATAAAAAAAAAATTATAAAACTTGAGATTTAGAACATGGTAGGCAAAGTGATCCTACACAGAATCAACCCAAATTGATACATGCCCAGGAAAAATACCATAGGAGTGACTGGGAGACACGACAGGAAATGGTCATAAGAAGGATTAACTAGAGAAGTCTGTAGTTAGTAAAAGGGAAAAGAAAAAGGGTACCAGAAAAAATGTATCTGTTTGCATTAAGTAATTTTACATGAACATTTTTATGCATGTGGAAAATTCAAGTTTCCATTACAAGGTAATTAACAGAAAATTCAGATCAATTATGAGAGGAAATTTCAAAAAAAAAAAACCTGAACAGCTGCTTGAATATCTGATGTCCTGAGCTTTGCATCACATATAGCTGTTACAGCTTCACTAACAAATTTGCTTAAGTTTACGCCTTTTAACTCTTCCATCATCCCTTCTCGTTGCTCTTCATTTATCTGTTTAAGCTTTTTAATAACTGCTGTATTGCGTTTAATGCTGGAGTCCAATGTCCTGAGAAAAACTGAATCTGAAAGCCAAAGCAGTTTATTGAGATTGATGCTGGATCAAACATTTTAAACCATACAATTTTTTTATCAGTATTTTAACCATACAGTTCCTACGCAGTACGGCTCAGTTGCTAAAATTAGTTTGTGAAATATATACATATTCCGTGTTTCAATGGATAGAAAATGGAGAACAGAATAGCAACAAAAAAATATATTACGTACATAACACAGTTGAACTATTTTTTCTTATATAACAATATGAAAATACACACAAGCAGCAGAAGAAATCGCCAGCTACGCAATAGAGAGAAAGCTGAGATTAAAGCCACAATTTTTCCATGAAAAAGTTCCTTGCATGGATCACTAATCACATATTGTACCCTAACCAAGCAACAATAGCTACATGGTTAATCAGTTAAATTGACAAAGACAGTACCCACTCTTAAAACTTTGTGGAGTGAGCCTCGTACGATGAAATAGAATGTATGAGTTTCTTGTAAGCATTCAAGGCTTCTGTAGTATAGAAATCCATATCTAAAACCATTCTCGCTTCTCTATAGAGTGATTAAACATAGAGCTCAGGAGAGGACTCGAAACATCTTTTTGAATGATACCTGGATTGTACTTTCCAACCCAGTGAGTTGACCAAACTAAGGCCATGACTGGGTTGAGTTGACCAGGAAACACAATGGTCAACCAGGCAGTTCTTATAACTTTGTTTTTTAATATTTATAATAAAGATAGTTATCTAGAATAAGTGAATAACTAAAATATAGAAACATAAGTTAAAAATCTCAATAAATTTCATAGGAATTGTTATTTCAATTGTTCACTTTCATTTAGGATACTTTAACTTCTACAGTTTTACTTATGCAAGGACTACGTACGGTTTTCATTGGTTCCTTTAATATGTAAGGTTAAAGTTTCCTAAGACGACTAGTCGAATCAAATAACCTTTCCTTTTAGGGAAATAAAATCAAAAGAAGATAGGAAATGAACTACTAGAGTGATGGCTGGTCGTTCATTTCCCATCTTCTTTTGACTCTATTTCCCTCAAGAGAAAGATTATTTGATGCTCATTTTTAAATTTCACATTTAATCTTCATTTTTAAGCACTTATGGTATGAATAATGTCTTCAATTCCTATGTATTATAATGCAAACAAATAGGCCCTAAACTAAAACATCCTTGACCTTCTCCACAAACAACCAATTTAAATTTTGGAATATATTGTTTCCTTAAACGAAATTCCCTAACCTATGTTTCTCTGAAGCAATGGAAGCAATTAGTAAGGCAAAGGCTTTTTTTTTTTTTTTAAAGGATCAAGTAGCCAAGCTTGAACGGGCAAACTTCATGCAATTAAACCTTACCAAAACTTAAACCATTCTTCATTCAATGGATATCATTCAATATATATATATATATATATATATCAGACCAGCACTATACTGTTTTTTCTATAAAACAAGAAATCTTAATATATTTTATATGTTCCTCAGTCTACTGACCAGGTCTTTCAGGGTTCAAGTTACTTCGACGCAGAGATATCTTTGCATCAATTGCTTTCTTTAATTCCTCAAGACGAGCAACAGATTCCTGAAACAAAGAAAAATCAAAATATTAAAATAATGAGTTCCTTTAATCAGGAAATATAAGGAGCACAAATCCATGCACCAACATCATGCTAGAGGAAAGAACACTATGAATTTGAGAAACAGAGAATGTGTCTATTCCTGACAAATCAAATCGAAACTTACCTCATCATCTTGTTTACCATGATGTTCTCCAGCCACACGACACTCATCTTCAGGGTGTTCCATCTCTTCTCTAGAAGCTTGATCTTCTATGGGCTTGGATACAAGTAATGGAGTGTTTCCAGCTGCAAAGTTTGCTGGAAATAAAGAAAGTTTATAGTTAGAAGAACTTTGAATTCTACACCTAGTTTAGTAGTTAAACGAAAGCCACATATAATTACGACATTACTTGACGAAAAAAGCAGACTAAACTTCCACAAGCCCCAAAAACACAACAAAACAAATTCCCCCCACCCCTTCTCCCAAAAAAAAAATACCACCACCCTAAAAAAACCTAAAGAAAATGGTAATAATAAAGAAACAAAAAAAAGAGAGAGAGAGAGAGCGTAAAAAGGCATTTTCCTTCCTTCTTTTTTTTTTTCTTTTGATAACTAGACTCTTATCGAGGAAACAAGGATGCAAACGGGCAGAATCAGAGGAATTCCCAACTACGGAGATGAGATAATATGCGTGTTTTTCTACTGGCAACATGACTGGGACCCAAAACCTTAACGTTGAGGCATCTTTTAACAAAACAAGAATATTGCTCATTATATTTTCATAGGCAATTTCCAACTAAGTGTATGTACTACAAACCCAATAATAATCACTCCATAATGCTAAAGGTATAAACCATATGTGTTCATAGCTTGTAATACAATGCAAATGGAGACATGGCAAATATATATAAAATAAGTTGAAACATGTTTCCAGACTACAGAGCCAAGGTACATGTATCCATGCTTAGCACTTGAATATATTTGGAAAGGGCTTGTTTGTTCCATGAAACTGATTTCCAAGGAATTCTAACACTTGTATTTCTAAAAATTGTTAAAATCCAAGAAACAACGATGAGTATTAAAAAAAAAATCTCCCCTTTAACGGAATCTTCGAATCAAAAGTACCAATATCATGTGCCCCAAAGGCCCAAACCACATCAGTGTGATTGCTTAGTCGGAGCAGATGATTATCTGTTCTTCAATGGACTAGAGCTACGTAGGTAGGGATTATGAAATTTTATTCGGTGAAAAGGCCTTTCTAGGTTTTCTAATTTAAAACATCACCCACAGAAGATAACCCATAGACCCGTTTCTTAAATTGAACTTTTATCATCTGGGTTAGAAAGATAGAGAGAGATTTTTGCAGAGAGAGAATCTGGGTTAGAGAGAGATTTGCAGTGAGAAAGGGGTGAAAAGAATTTTGAGGGAGTTGCAGAGAGAGATTACCTGCGATTCTTTAGAGTGAAGCGATGAAGTGAAGAAGCAGAGAGAGACGGTATCGATCTATTCTTCTTCTTCCTGCACGAAGAAAGAAAAAGAACCGAAAAGGGGAAAGCCGGAAATAGCTCTGGCTATAAACTGGAAGGGTCGTATGCATAAAAAAAAGCCCATGAGTTGAACTCACCCACCATTACCGGCCCATGTAAATGAGCCATTTACATAAACAGTGTTTTTTTTTTTTTTTTTGCACCGCATAGACACGAAAAGGATATGATGTACGTAGGGTTCGAACATCGGGCTGTCAGGTAAGAACACTCATTACAACTCGGATAAGGAGTTGTTCTTCATTTACTTACATAGTTGGATGTTAGGAATTTACAGCATAGGACCCTGTAGGACCTCATACCACTCTTGAGGTCCCAAAAACACCATATATATGGATAAGGTCCTCAAGGTGCGTTTTTGTTTTTTGTTTTTTGTTTATTTATTTATTTATTTTCGTTTATCAATAGTCGATATCGACCATTATGCAGTGGTTGCTCTCGATTTGCAGAACCCAAATAGAAATTGAGTTTTTCATTAGGTTTTTCAGGAGGGAGAAGAGGGGAGAGGTGGTGTTACATAGGTGATTCAATCCGTTGAGACTAATCCCAGCCCCCTAGGTTGTGACCTATGGGCTCTTGCCCATGCTCTCCATAACCATAGATAACATCATACAGAGATCAAGGCTGACACGTATACAATTTGTCAACATTAAACGGTAGTGCATGACCTCCATTAATGGAGGACAGGCATCATATGGGTTCGAACCTGTGGTAGGTTGTGCTTGTACTACCTACATGAGGTCACAGCTGCTGCTATGACGGCACATCATTAGAAATGTGTATGTATATGAATATGATTTAAACCAGTTAACCAATTTCTGATCAGGCGCCAAGAATGGGTCCACTCCCTTTCCATTTGATCTCTATTCTTCCTAGATTTAAAATTGGGATTTACTGTAGAGTGAAAATCCCATCATCCTTCCAACTAGAAGAAGTATCCACAACTTAACCTCTCTTGCCCTTGGTAGTTGCTACTCGTATGCAATCCATCAAAACTGCCCACTTTCTCCCGCCCTCAACCACCACCTCCGTGGCCAAGTAGTGCCCCAACCCAACATTGCATAACCACAACACCTTAGCAATGTTGTTGTTGCTTGCAGGAACACACCCCATCCACGATCAACCACAAACTTTTATCATCACTGTTGCATAGGAAAACCCACCACTCCCTTCCTCCTCCTCCCCTCCCCTCTTCTCTCTATTGAAAAACCCAATTTTTATTTGGGTTCTGCAAATCGAAAGCAACCACAGCATAATAGTCGATATCAACCATTTGGGTTCTGCAAATCAAAAGCAACCACCGCAGAATGGTCGATATCGACCAATCGCTAAATGATAAAAAAAATACAAAAACACACCTTGAGGACCCTATCCATATATATTGTGTTTTTGGGACCTTAAGAGTGGTATAAGGTCCTACAGGGTCCTATGCGGTAAATTCCTCGATTAAATAAATCAAAACAAGCCTGTCTTTTCATCTGGCCTCTTTAAGAACCGATAGTTCTCCCGGCAAGTAAGGTCTTTGCATCCCATACATACCGGTGGGTAAGTCAGGTTATTCATATGGCAAGTGGCCTTGGGGAGAGAGTGCGGGTTTGAAACCATAATCTCAACATCTTGAGATGTGGTCCTACCTGACTGCACTACTCCTTGTGGGGTTTTTTTTTTTTTTTTTTTTCAAAATTATTTATCCATTTAGCTTCTTTTTTTTTGTAGCAACTATATTTTACTATATGATTGCTTTATCAGCATAATATGTTTTCTTTTTTCTTTTTTAATTAGATTGAATAATTAAAAAAAAAGTCTAATTGAAACACCTCTATCTAGAATCAGCTTTATTTCAAACATTTAAGTGTTTACAAACATGCAATAATTATTTATTTAGTTAATAACATATAGCAAACAAATATTCAATTAATAAATATAATTATGCAGCCAAGTTGCCCAACACGCTTGTCGTTGATGGGTGTTGGCACCTTGATTTGACATTTATCCCTGGAGATAAATCCCCTTGATCAGTTGTGAAGTTTAAATACCACTTGACAAGTACCCCCTACATAGCCAAACTTAAAAAATGAGCCTGAGTTCAGTCATGTTGGAAATCGTGGACCAAGTCCAAGACCTGAATGGGGTCCAAGTCTGTGTCAAAGATCTTTCTAGGTGCCATAGACCCCAAGGAATGAGCTATGCACTGAGGGCAAGAGAAGTGATTGTTTGAGTAGGCCTAGTCAGTACTACCAATTCCAATTTCAGGTTTGGCCTGTTTATTTGTAAGAATTTTTTTCACAAAAATTTCAATGGTCATGGAATTTCAAAATTTTTTGTCCAAAATTTCTTATCTCTTGGACAAGATTTGGAGAATTCGGAAATTCCAACATTTTTGGAGGTCTCACTACTCTCTAGAAATTTTGATGGCTTACCGGTGGAACTCCTTTGTCATGAGTCCTCAATTTCTAAAGGTGGGCCCGGCATTCTTAATTTCTAAATGTGGGCCAAGACTCATCCTTAAGGGCATGTTTATTTACCTAGGATGCACTACAAAGTCCTGTGCTTAGCCTTGCCCTATCATAAGAATCAACATTTCAAATAGGGCTTTTTGTATATACTCCTAGGATTTGTAAATAGGCCTATTTGGTTTAGAGTCCGGATCCCTTGTTTCGAGGGAATAGGGAGATACTGTATCATCTTATCAACAGTCGCAAGCTGTATAAGATCTCATGCCTTCAAATGAAAAAAAATAAATGAAGAGATTTTATATAGTTGGCGCATGTTGATAGGATGAACAGGGGATCCATACTCGTGGTTTTAGTATTGTAAACAGTCCCCTACTTTATCATTTCAATATGTTTTATGTCCCCAAAATCATTATTCCTAATGAGAATGGGTAACTACCATGAAATTTGTGTTGAATTTTTATAAAAAATGATAGCTCTGCCTTTACATCCATTAAAGGAAAATGATCCCACTAAAGGAAAATGAGTATATTATTATTGACAAAAATACCATTATTTTATCCTAAGTCCTAATGTCTCTCTCAATAACTCTTTAATGCATATGAAGTCTAATAATGTATTTTTAAAACTTTTGTCAATCATACATGGATTGTAATTTTAATTTATTTGGATATAATGAAATAGGCCATGTAATGATAAAGATAGATTTACGCATAGTTATTCCCTCCCGCTAAATGTAATAAATTCAAGCTTTTGAATTTATACATATATATATATATATATATATATATATATATATATATATAAAGAGAGAGAGAAAGGTGTCATTTCACTCTAAAAATTTTTGGTACTTGGAAAGCTATTTTCTTTTTCTTTTTCTTTTTTTTTTTATTTTTACTTTTTATAACCAGGGTATCTCCCACCCAGCCCAGCTCAGGAACATTTGACCCTGAGCCCGAGGGGTACTCGATTATGGACAGTCGAGAACTAATCCATAGGGGCACATTCAAACCCCCATATCCACATGCACCTGGGTAAAACTATGAGAGGTGGCCAACAAAGTTAGGTGTCGAACACAATACCTCTCCGCTTTCCAAAGATGCAGAGTCCACCTCTCCGCTTTCCAAAGATGCAGAGTCCTTGGCCAGCTAAGCTACCACTCGTTAGTTGAAAGCTACTGATTTTGAGGACACGAAAGGTATTATAATGAAAAAGTAAGAACCTATTTACAAATATTAAAACCATAAGGGCCTATTTACAAATCCTAAAAAACTTAGAGGGTATATGCAAAAAGCTCTTTAAAATATGATGAGAGCCGTAGAGACATGGGCACAACTACATTTGCATACGATATTAATGTAATACACAATAATCTTTAAATTAAATTAAGTAAATGCAAAGGAATAACTAATGAATTTAGTTCAAATAAATAGTTGAATAAGAAATAAGGTAGTTATTATCATTCATTTATTAGTTACACTTTAATTTTTGTCTTAAGGATAATTTCTTCATGCCAAAACCAAAATTTAAAATTTATCCCAATACTATCTCTGGGTAATTTATCTCAATACTGGTTTGTTATGAGGATTTTTTTTATCGGTAACAGTAAATTAAATTAAAGACTAAAAAGGAAACAATCCTAGGGAAAGGATCCAAAGGTACTAGAGCTAATTACTCATGCAAAAACCAACAAATCACAAAAGAGCAATCAAAGCGGCATCTCTACCCTCAACTTTGCTAAAGCATCCGCCATGCCATTTGTGGACCGATACACATGATGAAAGTCAACATTCAAACTAGTGATGTTTTTATGGCAACCATTTCCTCTCACACTGGGGATATTTTTTTTATGGTCCCTTGTAAATCTCCTCCTTTGATCTTATACTTTTAGTCCATTAGGAAATCCTAAGAATCCATAACCAACGAGGCAAAGGGCCCAATAAACACATCCATATAACCAAAAAAAAGAAAAAAAGAAGACAAAATTAAATAAATTATCAACTAATCTAAAATAGGCCATATGAACCCACTTAAGATTCCATACCAAACCCAAATTAATCATGAACAATCCTAGCTTACAGATACAAGAGAAGAACATTAATTTCTGGATGCTGTTAACAATAACTGTGCTTTCCTTGGATAAACTAAATATCATATGAACACACACACACACACAAAAAAAAAAATCCCATTTGACATGTAAAGATAATATACAAGGTTGCCACTGCCCACAACTTGTACAAGCCAAGTTTCCGTGACCTGTTTCGGCCATCATCTTAATGGCATAATAATAAATGATCACTTGAGGCTGCCATATCTGTTTTCAGGCAGCAACGATCACTTGACTGTATACTGCAGTCATAGGTCGTATAGGTGGGACTCGAGAAAATTTGATGCAGTGTTGCCCAAAATGTCATATCACATCAGAGTCGATTTTAATATCCACCTCTGCTCCTGTAAGACCCAGATTGATCCTCCGAACTATAAGTAGGACCTCACTTTGGCAGTCTTAGCTGCAAGATTAGGAGAATGTTTTAACAATCAATCACAGAGGCCAGAAGGAAAAGCTAGAATTAAGGGATTCAGTTGTTTCTTACCTTAGATTTTGTAGTGATCCAGCCCCCAGAACTTCTTGAATGTGACTTGAATGAGTATTTCTCAATTGAAGTCAAATCTATGACTTGGCTGGTGGAGTTTGAGCCACTTGTGATCAATAAATCCTAAACAATACAGCAACAAGAGAAATTATACTGCTTCTTTTGATTTTATTTTTTTACATACTCGCAGAAAACACCAAATATGGCCTTAATTTCTTCTTCCCTTTTTCGGGTCCAAACCTGGGAGATGGATCTCCAGCCATTGTTGCATGTAACAAATATTTGTTCTCTGATCGTATAATGTAACTTGGGGTGCATATGGGCATAAGGCACATTTAGCACAACCATGGTTGTAAAACTTGACCAAATCCAAAACGACTCAGTACTTACCAAGTTGCTTGGACATGGTTCATTCTTGGTGTGACTCGTCCTAGTCACAACATCCTCGATTGTTATCGAGTCAGTGACTGAAACCAAGCTTTAAAACCATGGGCACAACAATAAGCTGACACATCCATTACCATATTTAGATACAAACAAGGTATCCTTGTGAATACAGCCCAGCAATAGATTTCACAAGTGATCCCACTCAGATCATTGACAGTAAAAAGGACACCAAAAGTGATGACATTGTTACGTAGCTGGTTTGAATTTCATGGTTTATGATAGATGTTTCATTCTCCCACTTGTTTTGTCCTTAACTAAAAACTAGAAAAGCAATAGTTCATAACTTCGTGTTGAGAATTGAGATAATATCAAGTTCATATTTCTATATAGGAGCATACCTTTACTTTTGATGCTTGTTCATGACTCTTGATTACCAAGTGAGCAACATAAAGGATGATCTGCAGACACAATACAAAGTGACCCAGAAAGTTTAATTGATTCTTCAAGCAAGCCTAAAAACAACATATATCATAAAGCATACCTTGTTTAGTAATTGAACGTTAAATGAATCAGTGGCCATAATTTGTACCCCAAGACATGATTTGTGGTCAGTGCAGAAGGGGCAATAAATGGTCCTAAATACACATCCATCCTCTTCACACCAGATACCACGTTGTGGAATTCCTTCAGTGACGCACCCCTTACAGAGACGCTGATCAACAGATGAAACATCAGATATAAGAACTGAGATGCTTGGCACCTCAATCCTATTCTGAGATTCTCGTCCACATTTCAAGAGAGAAGCCAGATAAGTTTTTGATGTTGAAGTCAACGAACACGAAACAAGGAAGTCATTTTCAGGCAACCCCAATGGATTTTGACAAGCAGAGCATAATATGTGCAGTTTCTGGTTAATAAGGTCAGAATGCATAGATAGAGCATTGAGGTTATCCAATGAGGTCACTCTCTGCACTTCCATCTTCTGATGCTTGCATTTTGGGCAATCAGCCTCAAAACCCATTTTGGTCTCCTGGATCATGTCTAGAGAATAATTCATGCTTCTGACTTCGTGAACATGAGATGAAATGGAAGGATCCATTTGACTTGGGTTTCTCCTTTTCTGGCTATGAGAATTAACACTCAAATTCAAAGATGAATCATGTTCATCTGCTTTGGCTTTCCGTTCAGGTGTAACTGCCGAAGTGCATGCACCACCAGAAAGAGCACCAGTTGAATTGGTTACAGATATTGAGTGGAAAGATTGCCGGTCTGAAAATGGACTAGAAGACTGAACTATAGTTGAATGTGACATGTCATCCTTTGTGATCGTTCTGGGACTGCTATTGTTGCTGCATGTGCCTGGGATTTTTGGAACTGCAATTTGGTCAAAACCAGAGTTCGATGATCCTGTTTGTACTGTCTCTGACAACCTGGACAAGGATCCTTTGTTCAGTTTTGATATTATAATAAAATCCCAGAACCTGTATTTAGGAGGCAAATGTTGCAATCTCTGAGAAGAATGTTCTAGAGAAATTAAGTTGCTGATGCATTAAGATTTAAGACATGTCACCCACTTCGTACAAGTTTCATTAAATTGGATATCCTGGTTCCGGGCCTTGATCTGTGGAACCACCATGGATAGAATATGTAAAGATCCAGGTTGCGATATGCCAATATCCAGTATTACCTTGATTTTCTTTTGCCTTATTCAATGACAGTCCCATGTGTTCCTTCAATGCCTGTTTATAGGGCAAGAGCGGATGGTTGGCAACTTCCATCTAAAATTTTAAGGCATCAACTTTCCTCAGCAGGGTTGTGGTCAATCAAATAACTAGTGTCCATCGTTGAAAAATTGGGGCATCGTACAGAATGAGTACAATTGGGATATTACACATTCTGATGCAACAAGAACCCACAGTAATCTATTGCAACCTTGGGGTTTTGAATTCAAATCACATTAACAATTTAAAAAGAAAAAATAAAAAAGAAGGAACTTAAGAGTAATTTTTGATATTCAATGCCAGACCCTGACATATTTCCAGCATTGAGATTGGATGCCCACCAATTTAAAATCCCATGATCTCAAAATAGTGCAACATTATGCTTGTCCAACCAATCTTATCCTTGAGTTGGGAAATGGCTTCAGCTGAAGTCCATTTGGGGACTAGATACTAAATCTATTTCGTACCTGCTAACATCCTCTTCATCAGTGTGAACAGTTGCTTCAGGCCCGAGGTTGCCTTGAGATTGTACTTGGGAAAGAGAATTATCATCATGTTCTACTGCAGCTAAAGATTGGGTCAATTTGCCAGCTTTTTCAGTAGGTGCCACATTGTGACAAGCTACTTCCCTTTCAACATGTTCACATGAATTTTTAGATTTCTGGTCTCTCTTACTAGCCCCTTTGCTCGAGATGTTCTGTTTTGAAGGCTTACTTTCCTCACTGACAGAATTTTCCAAGCAGCTGTTCCTCACATCTGTGCCTTTTTGGCTATAACGTTCCTGTAGTAAAACAGATCAATCAATCAATGATAGGCTGCTGTGGCATAATATTGTTATACACATCCTTCGTTTTGGCATCCTCGGTTTTAAGTTTGTACTCATCAATTTATTATCGAAATAATTTAGATGTTACCAATTAAAAAAAAAAGATAAGTGTTTTGAGAAGATTTCAGATAGCAGACCTTGACATCCAGGAAAAAGGCCCTTAGATTCTCTAGTGACATATCAAAGCTGTCATACTGTTTGATGGATTTCCTTAGCCACTTTGAAATGTAAGATACATTCCGCTCCTCTCTAAATCGCTCATCTGCATAAACAGAGTACATTCTAAAAGTTTGACATGACAGGATTCTGAGTAAAGGAATGAAAAAAATGCTGGAGGATGCAAACTTTATAGACTAGCTTCCAGAAATATAATCATGTAAATATTTTATAAAAAGGGACCTCCAGGAAAAGAGAAAATTCAATGTAATTTAGGAATGACAAAATACACTAGGTTAGACTAAATTGGTCTGCTGTGAATATAATAAATCTCTTGTTATAGGACACAATGGTAGTTGTGTAATAATATCTGGCAGATTTAATGTTAGGATTTCGGAAGAAGGTTAGGAGTAGAAGTCCTGAGATACAAATGGGTCATGCACAATGACCTCCTCATGAGATATTGTGGACCATTTTAATAACATGTAAAAATTACATTCATGTCCCTGCTGATTTACATATCTGTAAGGACAGGAAAAAAAGAACTAAAACACTCCTCCTAATACTCCTCAAGCTATGTAATAAACATCGACAATGCCTAGCTTGGACAAAATCGACTGTATTTCATCCTTTGGGAGAACCTTAGTGAAGACATTGCCTAGCTGTTCTTGGATTTGACAAATGGTTTGAACACACTTCCATCTTCAATTTTCTCTTTAATAAAGCGGCAGTTGCCCTCAACGTGATTGGTTTACTTATGGAACACTGAGTTTGACGCAATATGAATGGCCGATTGGTTGTCAATTGTCATCCGTCAATGTATTGGAGTAGGACTGCTTATTGGAAACCAAAGTTACTCTCATGAGCTGTTTTAACTTTTAGCTATAACATTTCACACACTGTTAGAGACATGGTATGACACTCTCCCTATGGGCCTATACACTAGACCTTGCTACCATATAGGGAAGTGATCCAATGAAGGACGGTCCTCACGGCTTTACTGTGAGGGCCACCTAGTGGGGCCCACCTTAGGACCCCACTAATCATGGGACGGAGGGGATCAAAAGATCCAAGTGGGGCCAACCTAGATAACCAAATGAGAGAGAGAGAGAGAGAGAGAGAGAGAGAGATCCTCTCTTTTCTTTCTTTTTTTCTCAAGTCATCAAATTTCCTCCCACATAAGAGCTCTAGGCAAGTGTATCTATGAGCAAATCTGCACTTGAATAACTGGCAACATTGAGATTACCATGTCATATAAATGGGGTACATTTTCCTGGAGATCCTTTTAGTATTAGAGAATTCTGTGCACCAACTCCTAATGAGATGATCGAAGGGCATGAATGGATTGACTCATAACCACAAGAGAGAGATCAGGCCTTGCAATTGTGAGATAGATAGGCTTCCCAACTATTTTTTGGTACATTCTTGGGTCATCAGGAGGATACCATCATCTTTCCTTCATGATTAACTAAAGCGTATCCACTGGTTTCCTTAAGGTCATTATTATGAGCTAAAACAGGACTTATTTGTAAATCAGTCAGGTTCAAGGTTTTTTTTTTTTTTTTTTTTTTTTTTTTTTTTTTTTTTTAATGTGATTGATGGGAATAGTAGTTTTTTTTTTTTAATTCCCCAAACTATAATAATTTAATATAATGATATGATCATTACATTCTCTATTCCACACATTCTCTCCCTCCCATTTTTCTTCTTTCTTCTCAATTCTGCGATTTCTGACCTTCTCGGATAAAACCCTAGATTTATACAATACTACATTCTTAAATTGTTTTTTTTTTTTTTTTGGTAATTCCCCAAACTATAATAATTTAATATAATGATATGATCACTAAATTCTCTATCCCACATTCTCTCCCTCTTATTTTTCTTCTTTCTTCTCATCTTGGGTATTTCTGACCTTCTCGGATAAAACCCTAGATTTATACAAAACTACATTCTTAAATTGTTTTTTTTTCCCTTTAATTTCACCAGACTATAATAATTTAATATAATGGTATGATCACTACAATCTTTATTCCACATTCTTTTCCTCCTATTTTTCTTCTTTCTTCTCATCTCGGGTATTTCTGACCTTCTCAAATAAAACCCTAGATTTATACAAAACTACATTCTTAAATTGGTATTAGAGTATTACTTGGAATAGAAGCATTCAATCAAGGGTTTCTAAAGGAGCAGATCAAGGGAAAAAAACCCCCTCAAAATTGAGGATTTCTAGTCCATTTGAACTAGAGCTGGCAAAAGCCAACCCGACCCGACCCGCACAACCCGACCCACATAATATACGGGTCGGTCGCAGGTCAAGTTTTCTTAAATAGGTTGGGTTAGGATTAGCTCGTTGATATGATGTTGCGGTCAACTACATGAAATAGAATAACTACTTGATATGATGTTGCGGTCAACTACATGAATTCTGCTTCTCCATTCCAATTTGTCCAAAGCCAAATCCTCGGGTAGGTTGCAAGTCTTGTTAGTCCAGAGCCAGATTTACCACTTCCATAGTTCCATCCATGTCCTCTTTGGCCTACCCCTCTTCCTTGGTGGGCCATCAGCTTGATGTCATTTCTCGCTTGCATTGACATGCCCAAACCATCTCAAACGAGTCTCTCACTATTTATCCCCCGTTGATGCTACCTCTAAATACTCCCAAAAGCTCTCATTTTTTATCCTATTATGAGAATAGAGCACAACTCGGGGTCCGCAAAGATAAAGGATGATACATAGGACAACTGTCATATGATGGTGATTGGTGAGGATCAACCATAAATTGACTTTCTGTATGTAGATCATTAGATGTGTTAGTTTTAAGTGGCAATAAGATAGACGAGACTGCCCACAAGAAGTCCATGTAAAGTAAGCTCTTCAACTGGATTCCCTTCATCACGATGAAAATTAACATTCAGCTCCAAAGGAATATCAATAGGCTTCACACCAGCTAGACAGGCGATATGGATTAAACCATGTATATATTTTTTCAGATAAACATAAATCCCAGCCACTGAGGATGCCATTTGGAGTCCCAGAAAGTATGTCAAATGCAAGGATTGAAGAAATGCTTTTAGTTGCAACTACTATTTAAAATTTGTGATCCATAGTATGTCAAATACCCAAATCCTTTGTAATGCCCACGTCAAACAGTCAAGCCATATGTAACTTGTTTGGCATCATGCACATTTTAAAAATTACTAGGATAAAAGATTGCATCGCCCTCAACTTAATAGGAAACTTAGATACTACAAAACTCTTATTTTATTAACGTTCAATATTCCATTAATATGAAAAAGTTTGCAATCTTATCAGACGAAATAAGCAACATTACCCAAGAAAATGATGGCTCCATAGTCAAATCGATGTCGTATGCAACGGCCTGTAGAAAGGATATCAACATGCATACTTAGGAAAGAGGACAATCCAATGTATTGACTTATAAATGAGGGATGATCATAAACTTAAAGAAATCAATAAATTGGAACTTGCAAGTCAGTAGATAGATAACGAACATTCAGAATCTTCAATGCAACTATACAGCAACTGAACAAAGAAAATGCAAGTACAACAACTATACAGCAACTGAACAAAGAAAATGCAAGTACAACACAAACAAAAGCATTTTAATTAGTAAAACAAGGACATTCCATTTTCTTGTAAAATTTTGTATTTGACACTCATATAATGGACATGCAAACACACCTCAACACTACTACGAATATAGCATATATGTATGTGAAATGAGATGTGTTGGCAACTGCTTCTGGCCCATTCATGGGCATTAGTGACGGGCGCTTACCCATTCTACATTGAACTATGTAAATATATATTAATGATATATTAATAATGCAAAAGGACAAACGTGTCAACATCTTGGGCAACTCTTTATGTGCATTGTTAGGCAATATATGTATGTATCTTTGTATAATCCTAAAGGAACTAAACTGTTGAATCTGTTGAAATGCAGTCATTCGATTCACTCTATTGGCTAACATTAATACAACTAGAAGGAGAATGCATGTATATTGTGCATCAATAGTCACAACGCTTAATTGGTTTAGTCTACATCACCATTTAGTTGAAAATAAACTGATAGACTGATACATATTTGAAAAAGATTTGCAACCTAAACTTAACAATCAAATAACAATATGCAAAACATATTGTTGCTAATCTAAGTTAAAAAAACCATAGTTATATTTAACTAATCTTGGAAAATTTAAAAATACCACAGTATGGAACCAGTTGTTTAAAAGGTTCTAGCAGTATGAATCTGACCCCTATATGAAGCATTTCGTTCATTGCATGCTGGTGGAGCCAATGTTTTAAAACTGCTTTAAACTCACCCGAACTTGATATGTCACCAACTCGTTTAAGTTGACAAGCATACTCACCAAAACTGCTAAGATAAGTGATTTTTCATATTGAATTAGATTTAGAGTTTTCAAACATCGGGGGGAGCCCATGATGGAAATATCTAGCAGCATATTCTGGTAGGGCAACGTTTTCAAGGTATTTTATGGTTTTTTTTTATAGAATTTTCCAGCACATACAGCGATAAAAATTCAATCCTTTTGCTTATTCTTCTGAATAATAAACCATAGACAGATTTTGACCTTGACCACCTAATCTTTTATTTGATTAAACCAGGAAACCTATAACATCCCTGCCTTTCCAAATAAATTTATCATCAATCAGATCAGATCTGGAAGCTAAACAGACTCAAGGGATTTTTCAAGATCTTCATTTGAGCCATTCCCTGACTTTTCAGATGTTTGAGCTGGCCTTCATATTTTTTCCCTAGTATCTGCTATTTTGTATTGATTGAGAAAGAAAATCATAAGGGAATGGGTAGGACAAAGAGGACATGGAAGGAAGTACTGACAATAGATCTAAAGGAGTGCAAACTATCTAAGGATTTGGCTCAGGATAGATCAAAATGGAGAAACAAAATTCATATAGTTGACCCCAACACAGTTGGCATCAAGGCTTTGATGATGATGATGCTGAGAAAGATAATCGTGGTTATGCTAAATAAATCGGGATTCTCTCAGATTTCAGTAAATGGTAATGCCTTCCATTCAAGGAATAATAATGCATGAACAAGCTTGAAGCAATTGAGCAACATTAGCCTATAATGAAATTCAGATGTCGGTTGTTCATCAGAGTCATACTTAAAAATTAAAATCCAAAGCAGAGAAAAATCATTTCTGAATAAGCCATTGAGGAAATTATTAACAAAACAGTAAATTAACAGGAAAAACATTAATGAATAATTCTTAAAGTTCATACAACCTCTTTCTAACATTATTAGTTGATATTAAAGGGCCTGCTGAGATAATAATGAGGATAAAAGAAGTGCATTCTGGCAATCTCCTGAAAGAACTAAAAAGTTACAATCTCCTTTTACCATGATAATTTGGTGCTAGAGGGATATGATGCCTAGATACGGCAGGGATATGGTAGGGACACGCCATGGACATGGCAGGGATGTGAATTTTACACATATAAAGTAAAGTATTGGATATGATACAACACGATATGTTGCCCATTTTGAAGCATCCTTGAATAATAGCTAGAGGGCCTACTGAAATGATAGAGGGTAAAAATGCGTGGAATAGATTTGTGCCTATTGAAGAGAAGCATGAAGCAATTAACAAGGGTTTTCTTCTGGGAATCTACTCAAAGATCAGAAGAAAGTGATATGCCTCTTTAAACATATACTGATTTTGAGGGTGCATTACATGTGTGTGTGTGTGTGTGTGGGCGGGGGGGGGGGGGGGGGGAGAGAGAGAGAGAGAGAGAGAGAGAGAGAGAGAGCTCCAAATAAAAAAACATAACCAAATATAGAAGACTAGATTTCTGGACTATTATTTTTCCAGAAAAGATATTAATCCATAAGTAACCTGTTTTGACAGAAGTCATCAAGCATAAACAAACAACATTGAAACCAAACAGAAGCCACACCTGCTGCTTGATTCAGAGCACGAAATGCCTGGTGGCAATACCATGTGCTCCCACTTAAAAGATTTTTTGATGATTTATAAGTGTCATTGTACTTCTTCTTCAGCGCAACTTGAATGTTCGTTCTGTTTACAAATTTGAGTCAGTCAACATCAAACCAAGGTATAATGGAAAACTCGTTTTAGTAGATTCTATGAAGACTACCTACTTGTTCGGAAATGGGATGCCAACAATTATCTAGGTTTTGGTCAAGGATAAATTCAATAATGAAAGTATATGCATTTGGAAAAAAGGTAAAACCATATGGAAAGAAAGATAAAACTATATGCATGTGGGAAATGATACAATGAGGAGGAGAAATATTCACCAGCGCAAAGTGCACGTGCATTGCACATCCAGGGTCCGTAGCGGGCTAGCGGGTGATTTTTACAGGTGGGTCCCACCTCTGGGATGGTCCAGCCGTGTAATGCACATGCATAATGTGTGCAGGTGAAAGTTATCCATGAGAAGAGACCTTATTGTACTGTAATGCACAACTACATGGTTGGTGGATGATAAAAAAAGAAGGGCCCAATGTGGAAGGCACTTAAAGCAGACTGATTGGATGATCATATTGAACAAAAGCTGTTCATGTGATACTGCAGTAGTTAAAACTACTTTTTCCCTAGTGGACTCAAGATCTGCTATCATTGGAGCATCATTTGCCATTGGATTGAGAAAACATGATTAAATTGATAAAATAAAGTCATTCTCAATAAATTTCAATTTTTCATACAATAGAGGCTCACTTTTCAGGGACTCAAATCTTCCATGTAATGCGCAGTTGGTTCCTCCCTAACCAATAAAATGTTGGTTCTCTCAGGTGATATTCACTATTCCATTGAATAATCACAATTTGATTGCTTCTTTCTTCTTATAGATGCTTCTAATCAAATGGCCAGTATTTCTCATAATAAAGAAAAATATTGGACGTCCATCACACCATGGACAACAGTTTGAATGGACGTTTTTCATGTGCCAATGGTGGCCCTTATTTTATGAAAACTCTTTTCAACATGCTTAATACAATAAGTGATTATAGAACTAAAACTTGGACCTGTGCTAGTAAACATGGGTTAATGCATCTTTTAAATGGTCCAACCTTATGGATTTTTTTTTCTTCTGTTACATAAAGATCTTTTATGGGAACTACATGAATGCATGTCAATCATGGAAGAAGAGGTTTGCGAGGAGGATAAGGGGGAAGGGGTGGTGGTTGAGATAAGTACTGCTACTGTTACATGTGGATTAGGGTTAGACTAGAAATGGTCCCAACCAAATTATCCTATTTCTGGATTTATGGGGGCCCTAAAATTTCAACTATAAAAATTATTTTCTTTGTTTTGCTTCTATGAGCATCAAATTTGGGTGAGTGCCAAACTGCCAACACATTGCTATGCTATGAAGGTTCGGATTCAACATAGGTGAGCCCCACTAGAAGTTCTTTTTAAAAAAAAAAAAAAAAAAAAGGAAGAAATGGTTCTCATTTAAAACTTACATATATAATATAAGTTTTTGTGGTGAGGACAAGGTCACAAACAAAAGAGAAACGAATTCTAAAACAAGTATGACACCAGTGGCAAGATCTGCATGGTTCACCACGAAGGGCTGTATTCAAAGGCAAAGAGGAAGAGAAAATTAGGAGATTTGTGTGGGAGTATAACTTGATTATAAGAGAGGCAGATGATTAGTTCGTTCTCACCATCCATATGTGTGGTTGGTTCTCACAATAATCTCTCTCTCTCTCTCTCTCTCTCTCTCTCTCTCTCTCTATATATATATATATATATATATACACACACACATATGTCATAATAGATAAAGATGTAGATATATAGAAGCCGTACACCAAATTTGGTCATTGGACTCCGATAGCTTTGTAGATACCAATTACAAGAGTCCCAAACTATGAAGCATGTATGTTACGTGATAAATGATATCAAAAAATTGCAAACTACAAAAGAAAAACTAACATCAATTACAAGATTAAGGATACAACAGCACGAGCATTTCCATCTGAAAAGTCAATCCCTTCTGATGCCTGCAACGGAAGTGACAATTTTTAAGTCTTTAATTTCCATATTATAAAATTCTTGTATCTTTTACTTTTACATTTGAAGAACAAAAAAAAGAGGTATCTTTTGGAAGCGAGTTCTTCAATATCATAAAAGACTCATCCAATCCATCATTCTTAAGTTCTTTGTACACAAAAATTATAATATCCCTGAACTTAATTGGGGATTCGAATTTGTGCTTGATTTAAATTATGATATTTTCTTGGATTTTCGAATAATTGGACCCATACTTATATGAATATTATATGAATAATTATTTGTGAGTTATTTCTTTCTCATAATTAATTTAATAGAATAAGTGGGATCTAAGTTATAAGACCTTGGAGGGATCCATTAGTCTTAAGCTAATGGGACCGACATTTTAATAGTTATTAGTGGGACCCCTTTTTAATTAAGAACTTGGAGTTATATAACTAAGAAAGAGATGGGATCGATGAGTGTAACAAGAGGTGCACGACTTCCCTTGTCCCAAAAGGACTTGTGCGAGACTCCTTTAATGATTCTAAGACATAATTAGAAAGAGTGCTATTCCATGTAGAGTTTGAATAGGTAAGTGGAGCATCAATCCCAAATCACAAGCACATGTTGCCACTTGAAGAACCCTTCACTCATCTCTCTCTACTCTCCTCTTCCATTCTTTGGTCACATCTCATCCAAGGAACCCTAAACCTAAGGATAACTTGAAGGAGAAGAAGTGAATCAACAACTAGAGCCTTGATTGATGTCCTTTAGTCTTCTCCATATTGCTAAAACTATTGTCTTCTACACAAGCTGAGTAGATTTCTAGTTCTACTCGTGTTTATGAACTCTTCTTTAGATTGATGTGTCCAGAACCACTAAATCCATGGTTGTAAGTGGCTAGTCAACTGTAGAATTGATAAACTGAGGTTGGCTGACTGTTGGATTGATGTATAGGGACAGCTCAATAGCTGGATTGACAATCTTTTGAGGACCCATTGTGTAATTGGGGTTTTGAGAGGGTCACACCTTCTCATGATGTTACATAGATGGCTGAGTGGCTGACTGTGGTATGGCCTGAACTGGTGATGAATGATGGTAAACCTAGTGGAATTGAATTTGGTTGATTGTTATTGCTGTGTAGATTTGGAATCTAGGGTTTAGTTGAATTAAGGATGGAGGTTGATGATGTCGAATGGGATTTTGGATCCCAAACCCTTGACTGAGAATATGGGTTCCAACTAAAGACCGAACCCAAATGATGGTTTTTTACATCCAATCAATTTCTTCTTTGGGAGTTTGGTTATGGCTAAAGCCTTAGTGGAGGCTTTGGTCTTGTTTGACTACCTGGAACTTCTATAATTCTTGATTAATTGATGTTTGAACTTAATGTTGTTGACTGATGTATGATTGGTAAATGTTTGAGTACTTTTATGCAATGTATTAATGGTAGAATGATTTACAAACATGGGTTGAGCATGCGTTTCCAATGTTTATTTATGGTGAACGGATTCAAATGTGTTAACAGGGTGTCAGGATGATAATGAGTTTGTTTGTGTTAGCTGAAACTTACATGGGGTTATAAGGGCTGATCGGACCCTAGAACTTGGTTGACTGTTGGATTTGATGGTAGGAGATTCTCCAAAGATTTCATTTGGATCTATGTGATGGTGGTTCAAGTTTCATTAGATCCCATATGAACAGTAGTGATATGTGTTGGAGAACATCATATATGCAAATGCTGATTTGTGATTCCGTATGCTATATGTGAACATGATTTATTACATGATGCAAAGTTGTATTATGAACTATAATTGTTTCACATATTACCTATTGCATACTATTTTATGAGTTGACCTTTGGTAAATTGGGGAAGCATCTCAACCTATAAGGGATTAGTTATGCAATTGCCCTGACATGATTGAATACCAGTAATTGAACGGTGCAGCGCATAATAAATCCTAAACTCATGCAAGGGGCTGATTTCAGACTATCTGGTTAGAGCTTATAGGTGTCAAGAACCATAATGGAATTGAGATGAATTTGAATCATGCTTGTATAAGCTCCATGGAGGAGATACAAGTGGTATGATAAAGTTAATCTGGACCTACCCGTTGGACAACCCTAGATCACTGGCACGTATCAGGGCTAAGGGATACACTAAGTTCTCTAACTCCTAGGCCAGGTGTGTATTTTCTCTGACTCTTAGGTCAGTTATATGGTTTCACTGACTATAGGTCAGCCCTTTATGTGATGAGGCATTAGTAAGATGCATGTGTTGAGTGTAAAGACAGAAGCAACCCAAATGGGTCAACTCAACCGATTGGGTCAGTCCAAAAAAAAAACACAGCAGGCCCAATTGACTTGGTCATTAGACAGTTTATGTACAGCTAATATTACTTGTAATCATTAATTAGTTTCCTATTATATCTGTAAATCACCCAAATCAATGGGTTCAAACTTATTGTAAATAAGACTAAAGAATATATTTAAAGACAGTCAGATGATATCACAAGGATACATTGAATTCATTCTCAATATTCTTATTTCTCTGCAATTCTGTAATATTGAGAACATGCCATATGGTGGTTAGGTGGCTGTCCTAAGGCTACAGTTAGTACTACATGTTGAAGTATTCTTTGTTTATCATGTTGTTGCACACACGTGGACTTAGATTTCTATCCACTCAATAATACTGATATCTGGATTTTGCCTCAATCCCAGGTAATCAGAATGTAGAGTTATAGGAGGGTCCGGATGATGAAGCCACAGGATTTGATATCCTTGGCTGAGCAACGATGACACTCACCAGTTTTATTAGAGCATTTTAAATTCTTTAGTTGTTTTATGTAAAACATGAAAGACTTTCAGTTGGTATTGTATGGTTTCATTGGGGATTGATTTATTGATATTTGGATTCAGACTATAATTAATGGATTGATTATTTAGGTAAAATGCCCAATTTTATTATGCAGTTGTTGCTCATGACATGGAATTCGAGGGCCCCGAATTTTGGGTCATGACAAAATTTATTCTAAGGCACAAAGAGAGAGTAAAAAGAAGAAAAAAAAAAAAAAAAAAAACATGTTAGTCATCCATGACAGCCCATTAACTTTAAATAACATTTAATCTTCTTAATTACTAGAAAAAACTTATAAATACAAACTACATTATTTATGTAAGAAGAAAAGAGCTGAGGACCACTATATACTCTGAGAAGAACCACGGTGTTCAATGCACCAAATATGTACTATAAAAGTATCTCTAAAAGATTAAGACCACCCCAACTGAGGGGATACAATTGCGGTAAATCAGGAATCCTAGTGTAAATAGATCACATAAGTACACTAAGAAGAGAGGACCCCTCACATTTCAAGGCACCAAATTCACATAAAAAATTTTGTCTCTTTCAGTATTACATTTCTCTAATACATCAAACAAAGCAGGTCAATTTAGCCTCCCTACTATGAATACTCCATTTAATGTAGAGGTTCATAAGATTATCCATAGAATTCTACCAAGGAAGAGACAAGAATTTCTTTTAAGCAGTATTTGAATAATTGAATGTATCTTATCATAAATTTCATCCTAAAGTGATGCAGGAGCATCTGGCTCATTCTTAATGGGCCTGCTATCAGTCCAAGGTTATGGGTTTTATTGTTGACCCATCTGCTCAGTCCATTTGTTGAAAGAAACCAAGAGTCATCTTGGAAGTTTATGTCTAGTTATTTGTTGAAGCCTTTAGTTGTCCTTGTTATTTGTTGAGTCTTTAAGAAGTTTATGTCTAGTTATCTGTTAAAGTCTTTAATTGTCCTTGTTATTTGTTGAGTCTTTAAGAAGTTTATGTCTAGTTATCTATTGAAGTCTTTAATTGTCCTAGTTACTTGTTGAGTCTTTAATTTCTCCTTGTTTTTAGTTCAATGCTTTAATTACAGTTTGCCTATAAATACCATGGGGGCTGTCCATGGAAGTCAGTTGATATTATTCTGTAAAAGGCACTATCGAAGCTTTAGCCTTCATTTAGTGAAAACCTGAAAACTATTTTCTCCCACTCTTGTTGTTGTTAAATTGCTGCATTCTTCTTTCCACCTTTGTGCTGTCTTTTGGCTGCATCATAAAGCATTTTCTAGAGGGAACTCTTACATTCTAATCAAATTTGCATTCTTTTGAAGTGATACTGATAGAATAACAAGACAAATTTGCATTCTTTTGTAGTGACACTGAGAGAATAACAAGATTATGACAACGTAAATAAATTGACGAATGAATTGAGGAATATCAAACTTCTAATTCCAAGGACCATAAAGTTTCAAAGTTCAAGAGAAAAAATATTCAAATTTTTAGTACTTGAAAGCAACGGCATGCTTAGAAACCAAGTACATTGGATTATACATACAAATGAATTACAAAACTTGAATGACTCCAATATTGTTTGAAATTCCATAATTTCACCTTTCCTCGGAAAACTGCAAGAAAAGCAGCTCCATTAACAGAACTTTGGGGAGACTCCTTTGCACTCAAGCAGTTAATGTCTCGTTTATTACCCCTTTTGAGCTTCCAAGGAGCAGATGTTCTGGATGTATTTCGATTAGTTCCACGGATAAAATCATAATAGCCCTTCAAAATATGCTCAAAGTCATCCTGGTTTCCTCTCGGCTCTGCCAATCATGAACATTTAGAAATGAACTGCTCTTAATGTGTAGAACATTCCACATGTGTAGAAAATATAATAAATACTATGATAAATGAAAGGCCTATTGGTAAATATAGATAGGCAGTTTTATAATTCTAGAGAGCCATAGAATACTTTCTAGAGGACATTCTACATGTGAGTGTCATCTCATGTGTGGAGATCACTGAAGTCACATATAGCTTGATCTATGATATATGCTAGTTACTGTATCATCATTATTTTGTAATAGAAAATGTAAGCAGGCCCTCATGTTCTTTAATCCCAGGATCTCTCCCATGTCAGGAGTATGCCTTACAATCATTATTTACTCCCAATAGCATGGTTTCAAAGATTCAGTGGGGGCAATAATGAAGTTGAGATACTCACAAAGTCGCTCAAATTACTCAGTGCTGTCCAAAGAAAGGAAGAAGGAAGCACCATAGTTTTAGTCTCAGTTGACAATATTATCATCTCATGAAATGATGAGAATACTGAGAGCCTGAGCTAGTAAAAAGAAAATATCTAGATATAGATATGAAATCAGAGATATAGTTACCATATCATCTTTATTATTTACAGCTACTAGTTATCTCAAGAAATTATGGATTAAAACCATCACCAAGAACTTATCTGATCCCAAAAGGACTGTGTGTATGTTGCGAATGAGTGAATAATAGAGTTATTGATGGCAGTGTAGGAAGGAATTAGTGTACCTTAAAGACTTCAAAAGGATACACTAAAACTGTACAACACACATTCCCTATAAAACATTTCCCAATAAGATCCCCCCACAAAAATTAGTAACCTCTCTAACTAATGTATACTAAATTCCGGTAAGGATACCCAAGGATGACATAAGAGAAAACATCCCAGAAGGATATACTAAATCCTACAATGCCCATCCCCTAAAAAGCACTTTTGGTGATACAATCTTTATAGGGGTAGAAATGTGATCATCAAGTATTGAGATTGGTTTGTATGACGATTGTATCTGAAATCTGAATGCAATAAATAAAGGAGGAGACCACCTAGGTACTCACTCTGCAAGATTTCCATTACTCTCTCCTTCCATCTTTGTCAAATCCCTTCTAAATTCTAATACACTTCCTGCACACAGCCAAAGGGCTCTTAGCAGTATGCACAACAAGCATTCTCATAATGTTACGAAAGATGATCGGTCCTGACATCTTTCTTCGGAGAAGGCAAATCAAATGTCTAAGAAACCATGCTATAACTAAAGAAGATGATACTTGAGTAGCATTTTCATAATATCCCTGAAGGGGGTTAGATTTTCCCTAGCTTATCCTTTGAATATATATATATATATATATGTATTTATGATTAGTGATTGTTCATGATTACATTAGATAGGCCCTTTGTTAAGATTTATATAAGTCACATGGGACCCAACTCCTTAATTCTTATTCTATTAATGGTTGACATTTCCTAGCATTAGTATTGTGCCAAACGTGAATAGTTCAACTCCTGGAAGGACACTTGTACCATAAACTTCCTAGGTAGTCCAGAATTTCTAAGAGACTATTTATTAAGCTTTCCCCCCTTATTCGTCCCACACCATTTAGCAACGGATCTTAGGCAAAGCCAAGGAAGAATTAGAGTTATAGGAGAGGGAGGAAGAAAGACTAGTGGAATCAGGCCATCAGGTGAGTAGGATTTCTTCATACACAACCTGTGATGTTGTTCTTAGATGAATCAAATGTTGTACGATTAATGTTCCTCTATAATTCTGCACTGTCTGATTGCCAGCATTGTTTGATGTGCTAAGTATTAATAAATTGAATTTATATGTATCTAATCACATGTTCTAAAATCGGTTTAGCAGTGTTGACAGCCCCAGATTTTGTTTAGATGGTTGAAAACCCGCCGATCAGTGGTGGATGATGGTGAAACTAATTTCTTCCAGTCAAGAGAATCCATAGAAATTGTTTACCTTGAGAGAAATCAAACCCATTAGAGCAATCAGAATCAAAAAGGGGTTTTCGGGGTGGCCTCCCCTCGTCAAGAACAGTTATGGTCGACAGGGTTGTGGGACCCCATGGCCCACCGGATGATCAATCAGGTCCGTGGATCCAGAAGTGGACCCATGGGCGACCTGAGGGTTGCTGGTCCCACATGGAGTGGACCCCGATTGGCCATTATCCATCTGCCTCATGTTCAGGAGGCGTGATTTGGAGAGGAAGATGGCTGTTTGGTTGACAGCCTTTGTGGGGACCACAGGGCCACCTGATCAAGGATCAGGTCCCTACACCTGGAAGGGGACCCATGTGGAGATGGCCCCATCTGCCCCACCATCCAAATACCTCAAATACATGAGGCGTGAATTATATATATATATATATATATGTGTGTGTGTGTGTGTGTGTGTGTGTGTGTGTGTGTGGGCTGGGTCTCTTTTAGGCTGTGGGTCCCAGGCGGGACGCTTGTTCATAAATCCAAACCGTAGATCCTAGTGTAGGGCCCTGGGTGATCTTGGAGATCAGGGTCCATCATGGGTTTGATCAGTGGGGCCCATCATCTAAGTATTCTTAAAGAAAGAAGCGTGATGAAGCCTCTGTGAACAGTAAATGGGATGTAATGGCTTCCTTTTCGTGTATATGAGTTCAGCCTGATTTTCTTATTAACTAAGATCCACTGTACTTGGTATACTCACCGTAACACTTATGAAAAACTTTATGTTGTTACTGTTGACTGGTGCATATATACTTGTTCTGTGTTATTTCATCAATCCATGAGAGGACTGGTTGACTTAGACAAAGGGGATAATACATGAGTAATATGATATACAGATCTGAATTTCTGAATGAAGTATTGAGATTGATCATGACGCACAGTCATGTCAAAATAGAATACTTTATTCGAATATTAATCAATGGCTGGTATTCCTATGTTTTTTATTTTTGACTTGGCATATGTTGAATACATCATTGTTACTATACTCCGTAAATTTGATGAATGAAGATGATTCGTTGCTTCATCCTATTAAGATAATTCAGGATAGTGTCCTTACAACGGGTACCAATAGGGTAAGGGACTGGGGCCAATGAAAACCGGAGACAACCGTAAGGACAAAATCTCAAATTATCATAAAGACTATTCTGGAAAATATTAATGGAAGTTGTCTGTAAAATATTACAAACCTACCCATTGGACACCCCTAGATGCACCAGCACAAGGCTAAAAGATGATCCTTCTTACATGGCTTTCAGGCCAACTGCATAATCGTTCTGACATTTAGGTCAGTCGTACTCTGTTGTCCCTTCTGTTTCAAGCGCTGCGTGATTGTCCTGACTTTTAGGTCAGTTGCATTCTGTTGTCCCTTCTATTTCAAGAGCTGCGTAATTGTCTTGACTATAGGTCAGTTGCACTTGGTAGCTATAGGTCAGCCGTTCGACTGACTATGGCATGCTCTTGTGTTCTGAGGCACCTTTAAGGTGTGTGTTTGTTTTGGAGCCAGTGCACACCGTGGTTAGGCTGTGATCCCACGGTTAGAATTAGAAACCTTAACTGAATTAAGGCAAAACATGTTTCTTTATTATTGCATATCTAATTAAATGTTTCTTTTGTTATTAATGTTGAACACAAATCTTGCATATGTAGAAATTTATTCACTCAATATGATTGATTATTGTTTTCACCCCAATCCCAGGTATGACAAAAATTGGTTTTGGCATCTGCGTGGTTGAGCGTTCATGACTTAGACAATTTAAAACTAGATACATGTTTAGTGTATTCTTTTAAATTACAAAGTATATTTAAATTATGTAGTTTATTCTTTTATTTGGATATTCTTTTAATTAAAGGTTCAGATTTTAGGCAAAAGCCTGGTTATTTATGCTTCGAATGATTTGATTTATGATGTGGATGTGATACAAGTCTCGACGCGGAATTCTAAGGGCCCCGGATTCCAGGTCGTTACATTTTTTCTTCACAGAAGTTCAAAATACATAAAACAAGAAGCTACAAGTATAAAGTATCCGGTCTAATGTTGCATGCTAATATGCAAATATGAATGAATTCTTACCGACAAAGAGGCATTTTTGTGCATTCAGGCGAGACCATTGACCTGTCTGTACCCAACGAGTGCATAGTTTTTCCAGCAAATTATAGCTAGGGAAGAAAACAAGAACACCATCTGGTACCACCTTGAAAATCTCCTCTAAAGAGGCCCCAAGTGAATCCTTCATAATTAATGTTCAGTGATTAATTACCTATAGTTAAGGTCCATCATCAAAGAGTAGATTTTCAATGTCAAGTGACTCCATACCTGGAAAGCATACCCATCGGCTGTTTTGTAGCTGGCATTCAACTGAGTATTCCTGGGGCCAGTGGAGATTGCACCAGCCCAAAGCTGCAATGAATGAAGGCTTATAAAACTAGCAATGCAACTATTTTTTATCTTTTTTTTTTCTTTATTAATAGCAATACATCTAAAATTAGAAGGAAATGTATATTGTTCATAATATTTGCTTGGAACATATGCAATTGGTGATCCAAACTGGGTGCATGATAAGCCCTATTGTGCTCAGAGAGATGATCCTAACTATAAAATATTTCCTCATTAAAATGCAGGCAACTGGCTGTCTACCTGTTTATTTGCTAGCCTCAGGTATGTAGCATCATCATATAGGGAAAATATTGAAGCATTGCCCATGGCATTGTGAAGCTCATCAACAGATTAGTTTGATTGGACCACACCTTACAGACGCTCCCCAACAAAATATATTACTATTTGCTTAATTAAAAATTGAGAATTGCCTCAAATTGAAACTGACATCCATATGACAAAAGTACAGTAGATGCAATCAATGAAAGGATATAAGCCCCATAATTCACACCTGTGATTCCACATCTATCACATGTGGAGCTTCCATGCATGCTTCAAACTGAACACCAAGTTCAGATGCGAAAGAGCTCATTGGTGAGAGGGTTCTGGTTGACCAAAACACAAAATTAGGAAGGGTATGCAATAGCTTTACACTGCAAGTCACTTCAGTCAACGAGTTTTAAACATAAAAAAATCCAAATAAATTATTAAATTCACAAAATGGACAAGAAATAGGGTAAAGAGATTTTCGCAAACAAATGAAAAGAGAAAAGGAATGTAAAAGAAAATTCAGGCAGATAATTTTTACCAGTTTTCCCCACTGAAATATAAACAATCCATATGTAAAGAAAACAGTAGGTTACAACCTCCATATTAGTTAATGTGAAAGTAAAATCACCAAATTATTACTGCCAAGTAAATATCTAGTGGCTGATCTCCTATCATCAAATGAACATGCCCAATCAACATTCATATAAACCTCAACATGTAAGGGACCATGATTTGCATATAATATACCATGCCTTCAATATCTTTTTTAGGTCTTTTAAGTATTTTGTATACAACAATGAGATCCGTCATCCATTAGGCATGCATAAGTTGACTAACCATACTAACGACATAAGAAATATCAAGTCTAGTGATTCCCAAAACATAGAATCTTAACATTTGAACCACCCCACCCTGCTTTCCTTTTAACTTATACAATATTCTGTGAGTTCTTTGTACACACGCCCACTCGCACAAGTGGTAGTGGGTGATATCAATGCTTACACAAGTTATTATTTTGAGCCTCAACTGTACATAATTGGTATTTTCATTTTCAAAACTAAAATAAAAGGCCAACAAGATCAAATCCGACCCAATGCGCTTCATGAGGGCTGGTTGGGCATTAAAAAAAAAGACACATAAGCAGTAAGCGTATCTTCAGCCAGGTCAGGTATGATGTAGACTAGGTGTTACTCAGGTTAGATCCAGCCCAGACAGACCCAAACTCGACTGGAACGCTTGCTATTCCTCCTCTACAGGTCATAGCTGGTATCCCCCTCAACTTTGTTGGCATGGGCCAATCACAAAACACACTTGAAGCAAGTCTCCACTTCAAACCGTCCAGCTCTTATCCTATTTTTGAATCCTCCTCAATCTCTCCAACCTTAATAATTATAGAGCCAAGGTATTGGATGCTCTCTTTGTCGTATCTCTTGGGCTTAAGTTCTCACAAGAGTTACATCACTATGCACATCCCCACAAATGCTGCAATTCATATATTCTGTCTTTATACGATTTATATTAAGGACTTTGGATCAGTGTAGAGAAATTTGTTTTGGCCACCGTTTCAGTTTGGCCCTCAAATTGAAATATTTTGGCCGATTTAGGATTTCGGTTTATATTTCGCAAAAATATAAAAATTAAAAAATAAATACATATAGAAAATATATGAATAATATTAATAATAAAAAAATATGGTTAGACCCGGTTTGCGAAAAAATGGCTAGACCCAGTTTATATATTATATTTGCTAAGAAAGGATATGTAACATATATTTGTTAGGCCTATTTATTTATTTTTCACTACACTAGGCTAGGACTAGGAGTGATTAAACTTTAGGACCCAAGCACTCAACTACAACAACGTAGTCCATTTTGTTTGGGTAGCCCATCTTTTCGAAATGTAGCCCATTTTGTTTTTCACTAAATCTAAAAGGCGAAATTACCTTTCTCTAAGCATCGCCCAAAACAGATTCTAGGGCAAGGCAAACGAACGGAAGAAAGAAGAAAAAAAAAAAAGGAGGAATAAGGAGGGGAGAGAGAGATATGGGGGAGAAGAGGGTGATGATGGTGATGACATGCGAGCGGCAGTAGCGATCTAGAGGGCGAGCGGCTACAGGTAGGTCCTCCCCCCCCCCCCCCCCCTCCCTCCCTTCCTTTCTCTCTCTTCTTCTTTTTATTTTTTTTCCTGTAACGAGAGGCCAACCCTTTTTTTCCCTACAACCAGTGGCTAGGCCCTTCCACTTTTTTTCAAAAATAATAATAATAATAATCTTGCTGAACCTGTAGATTTTGGACAATTTCGCCAAAATCTGGGATTTTTGTCCGAATTTCAAGATTTCGGCTGAACTGGTCCGAAATATTGGCCGAATTTTTCTAAAGGGGCGATTCAGTTCGGTTTCATTGCCGAACCAAAATTGTTTGGAGAATTCAGCCGAACCGAAACAAATATCGTAACTATGCTTTGGATTCTAAAGCCTCCCACCATCTCTTAAGTTTCGCACTCACATCATCTCTCGATTCATCCACCAACATTATATCATTTGTAAACAACATACATCAAGGTACCTCCTCTTGAATATGAGTAGTTTAATTCATTATAATTAATGCAAAAAGATAATGCTTAAAGCTAACCCTTGATGCAAACATATGATCATTGAAAACTCGATCATCTCTTCATAGGTAGTTCTCACACTACTTATCGCTCCCTCATACATGTCTTTAATCATGTTAATATAATCACTTAGGACACTCCTTTTATTTAAAAATCCACCACATCAAATCTTTTGATACCTTGTAGGCGTAGTCATGGAATATTCTAACAAGTTCATCGAACTATCCAACTTTGCTGAGCAACTAGTGGCCACAGAGAAAATGAAAAAGGACAGGTTTATTGAGAGGCTATGACCATGCATAAGGAAAGATGTGTGTATGCATGAGCCAAAGCGGACAATATCATATGGACAATGGGCCTGGGTCGTTACACAAACAGTACAAAAAATTTCTTTAAATTGAATTTCAAGGACTATTTGGAGAAAATAAGAAGAAACAGGGACTCTTTTGCAATTTCCAGAAAAATCAAGACAAGGAAGAGGGCTGGATGTGCAGGATTTTTGAGACATGGATTGGAGGGCCAAACCCAGCCCAAACCACATGGGATATGGACCAAAAGGGCGGCCCATGAGTGCCCACACTGATGGTGGGGTGCACTTGATCAAATGGTGAGCCATGTGGGCCCCACACCTAGTGCAGCAAACAGTCGCGTGGGACTGCCTGGACATTGAAATTCCTAGACTTTGCTTAATTGTTATAGAAAGCTGTTTGTTGGTTTTTTTCTATTATGGAAAGAGTTCGAATGGTAGTAGGAATCATGCTTGGTATGATTACTAGGGATCTCTAAAGTTTTTTTACTTTGTTTAGCAAATATACATATGTAGTCGATTGCCAGGAGACACAGCCGACAATGAACCTATTGAATAAAGAAAGCTTTTTTGTTTGTTGCTCTTCATTATGTGATTCTTTTAATTGTCTCCTTGCGGATGTGGTGCCTGAGCATTTCCATGGAACCACAGGGTGGGGACCAAGGAACCAAATATTGGCCGCTACATAATGTAGCAGCTGATATGTCGTCCGTAGAGGCCATGGCCGCTATGCTAAATTGAAAATATCGCCGCTACGGGGTATAAAAACTAGCCGAGCCAAGCAATTTTCATATAAAGCACTGTTTTCCCTATTTCTTCTCTCTAAGAGCCATTCCTAAAGTTGTCTCTTCCCTTACATGGTTCCAAATCACTAAGAAAACACAAGATTCACCGCTACATAAGATTCAATTTTATTTTTTTTAATATTGCCGCTACAGTATAAAAACTAGCCAAGCCAAGCAATTTTCTTATAAAGCACTGTTTTCCCTATTTCTTCTCCCTAAGAGCCATTCCTAAAGTTGTCTCTACGCTTACATAGTTCCAAATCACTAAAAAAACACAGATTGACCGCTACATAAGATTCGATTTTTTGGAACACTATAAAAATTCACAACGCTGTGCCATTTCATATCACTTCAACTGCTACATATCACTAGCTATGTAGCATTTTGGACACCCACCACTACACCCAACGCAAATTCTATTTTGATCCTTCACAGAAACCATTATAAACTTTGACTTATTTGAGTCTAGAGAGTAAGCAGTCCCTGGATACTGCTGTACAGCAGTATTTTTGACATATCCAATACTGTGGTGGGTTCCTCTGGGTACCCATGACTGCGACACAACAACATTAAATTTATAGAATCTTAACCAGCCATCTAATATCCTCACTCCTACACCATTCACCAATTGGCGAGCAGGTTCATGGCCTGAAAGGATCGCATTGATCTGGAGTAAAGAAAAACCAAAGAAAGGGAAGAAGAAAGAAGGAAAGAGGAGAGAAGTAGCTGACGAGAAAGGGAGATTAATTGAGGAGAGCAAGGGCTATGGGTGTCAGCCTATGATACCATAATGGAAAAGGTTTTCTCAAAAGACAATCTCTCATATTGGGAGAGATTAGGTTTTGCCAATCACATTTTAATTATAAAGAGCACCCTCAATATAAGGTAATATACAGAAAATTACATATAAGTAAATATGGACATAAATTAAATGACTCGGTATGGTATTCAATAGTATGCACAAATTCAACTAATTCATGGAGTAAGGTGCATCTTGTATAAAGAAATGCAAGTATAACCATTCCTGTGAAGAACATATAAATTAAAACAAGATAAAGCTTCAC
This sequence comes from Umbellularia californica, assembly GCA_028538565.1. Taxonomy (NCBI): domain Eukaryota; kingdom Viridiplantae; phylum Streptophyta; class Magnoliopsida; order Laurales; family Lauraceae; genus Umbellularia; species Umbellularia californica. Next base: position 14,947,446 of record JAPQWN010000008.1, on the reverse strand, counting down.
ATTATTACAATCTGGGTTTACACTATCCCAGTCTAAAAGTTTCATAAGAGTGATCAACTCAGTAGGAGTGATAAATCATAGTTACCTACCCAGATGTAAGGATCACTGACAATGAAAGATTTGCAATTTCCTTAAAAGCTAAAGCAGGATTCAGACACCAAAGACTGAATGAATGTGTCAAGCCACAAGCAGTATATCCTGCATCCAATTATTTGGGTAGTAAAGATGAAAGATCAAATGCCCAATAAAATATTAAATAACAGGTGCATGGGAGTTCACAATGCAAAAACAAAGGACCAGAGTTTTTTTTTTAATATCATTCTGTATAATGATGAAATGGAAACTGTGATCAGTATAAAAAGGTAAACTTCTTTTTGTTTGGTGTCAGGCTTCAAGAGAATGAAAACTTCATGATCAAATTCAAAAATGCATTAAATTTTTTGAATACCTTGAATTTCTGAAGCATAAAAAAACTACTTAATGCACTAACTCCAAGTACCTGAAAAAATGTTTACACATTTGCTTTATAATTTCCTGTTGATGAACATTGATGTACCCACATCATCAAGAAGAAAATGGGAGTATGACAGATGAAGAGCATCGGCAAAAGCCAGTACAATCACCAGTGTGTCAGAAATACTGTCAGAACAAATGGTGTTCCATGCATAAAGAACAAAGCATTAGGGCCTGCTTGATAGCAAGCATTTCTGCAGGCTCTTGGCCTGTTGGTAATATCAAATTCGTTCGATTGAAATAAGACAGATGAACATGAGAAAGGTGTCAGAAACACTGTCTGAACAAAATGGTGTTCCATACGTAGAGATGAGAGACTTCGGGCTGTTTGATAGCAACTAGCAAGTATTTCTGGCAAGCACTTGGCTTATCAGGAATTTCAATATCCCACATTCGATTGGAGGAATTCAAAAATGAAAATTCCTAGTGTTGGAAATGGGGAAAAAATGGCCCTTCAAAATCTCCAAAATTTCAGAATTCTAAGTTACTTTTTGCCATTATCGTTTGAGAAGTGTCCAATCATCTTCATCTGAAAGATTTCTGACAGGTCCCAAATCCTACCCTACACAAACTCCTTGAATGACAGCAATTGGAGAGGCCCTTATATGATTATCAAACTTGGAAATCAGAATTTCTGAATTTATATCCAGATTACCTCCCACATCACCTCAAAATGAAAATGGAGACAATAGGCTTCTTAGCCATAAATTCTTCCTTATATGTACAATAGACATAAAATATAGAACATCAACTCACTAGCATCTCTTTTAACAAGTCGCTGCAAGGCAAGTTGATAATCAATTGCATGACTGCCATTCTCGGAAAAGAAGTATCTGAATGAAGTAAACAATCCTGCATGAGTAAATAGCGGTTACAGATAGTTTAGAAGGTCATTAAGTTGTGAACAGGATGTTGCAAGTACCCTCTAGTGTTACTGCGGCCATACTGCTCAGACGAGCGATCTCTGACTCAGAATCTGAAGCAGCTTCAATTGCCTTTCAAAAATAAACAAACAAATAAATAAATAAGATATAGAACAATATTAATCACAAAGTCCAAACTTTGACTAAAGAATACCTTAGTGGCACATTCTTGCAAGATGGGAAAGTGCTCTTCAGAAATTCCAGCCTCTTGAAGCTCTTTCAAAGCTTTATCACCAGTCCAACTGGAAGGAGTAAAATGGCATCAGTCCAAAAAGAAAAAAGGACTTAAAATACAAAATGGAATCCTTTATAGGAATAAAAAATGCTGCTAACGCAATCATTTCAAATGTCAGATTAATTTTAAGGATTTTTCTAGAAACCCACCAAGGTTTCTGAAAGTCTTAAATACCCGCTAACGTTTTAAGAATTCTAAAAAACCCCTTGATTTGCATAATTATTCCCAAGGACCCCCTTGACTAACCTAATTACAGTTGCATCCATCTCCAGCCATTAAGAGTGTAAAAAGACCGTTACTTTTACCATTCAATTCAAGATGAATTGTCTTGTGAGAAAATGTAAATGAAAATGCTACTTTGTCACAGCAACAATAGCAGCATACAAGACACCTGACATGTAGGTTGGGCCCATTGGTTCGACCATACCAAAAAGGGTCAGATGTATCAAAAGATCAGACTCATCTAATGCTGCTGGCCGTTAGATCAAGGTAAATGATTGTTCAAAAAGAAATTTAAAAGAAAAGAAAAGGATGTAAAATAACAAAAAGAAAGATAGGAAGGAATATAGATTTTGTTAATGTTTCAAGTCTGGGTAAAATATGGCAATAGATTCTCAATGGACGTCAAATGAAATTAAAGGTCCCTAATATCTCCTGCACAATCTCTATCTGAGGCACAACTTGAGAAAGAAATTAAGGGCTTCTAGTTATTGGTCTTTTTGAGGCTTTGGATGCCTTGGAATACTATTAGATCCTTGGAGGTGTGAATAAAGTGAATAATTGCTTTTTAATGTGCTAGGAAACCCCTTTTCTAGGTTTTGGGTGCCTTTTCGCACAACCAAATGGTATGGAAGAGTTCTTATTGAAAGTGAGTCACTTCCACTTTTCATCGGGTGCTGCCTGGGCCTATGCACTGTGCGCCAGGCAGGCACAATCATTTTGCGCTGTCGACTTCAGAAGGACATATCTTAATGTAGTCAAATTTTCAAATGTTATATACGGTTGGAAAGTTCTCAATGAGTAGAATGTAACAGTGGAAAGATTTGTCCACTTGAAGTCATTTACATGGGATGCAGGTCCCCTCCTCTTTCTGCCCCTCTCAGCTTCCGAAAGAGGCTACTCCATTGATATTTCTATTATTGTATACCACCAAAAGAGAATCTTGATGAGAGGACTGAAACAGTAAATAGAATTTTCACATATGAAGTCATTTAGATGGGTCAAATATTTAGTTTAATCAACTAAACACATCTTTAAGGCTCGAGTTTTAAATGGTTGAATACAATGACTTTGAACGGTTCACTGCTTTTACATCTATAGTCCATTTTCATTTCCTTTGATAGGATGGCTAAGCGTAGTAGCACTTGTTGAGGCTAGTTTTCTATTTTCTACATGCCTAATCTAAAAACACTACATTTTTATGGCAGGGCCACTGGGTCACATCTTCATATCATGTATTGTACTCAACTGTCATTAGGGAAACAAGTCTGATCACTATGCTTAAGGAAGTATTGTGGCATGTGGGCCCCACGCACAAATGAAGGAATCACAGTGGGACCACCCTGTTTGACGATAAAACCGTGGTGGACCCTTCCCTTCCAAATGGTGGCCCCGCACAATCAAATGATGTAATCATGTGAGTCCCTACTGTTTAAAATGGAATCCTACGGAACCTACATACTGACTGATGAATCTTTTGGGCAACCCATCAAATGATGTAATAATGGTGAGAACCATCACCTAAATGAAGGAATCTTGGTGGACCTACCTCGCTAATGATCAAATACTATAGTGCCGACTCACCAAAAAATAGTTGATCTTGGTGTGCATCATTTAGCTAATGTCGCAATCATGGAGGGTTGCTAGTGATGGTAATATGCAGGACCCACATTTGCTGTGATAAGATGATTTAAGCCCACTCACTTAGTGAGGTAACCATGCTAGGAACCAGCACTAAGATGATGAAAGCATGGTAGATCCCACACATCTAATGGGATCACGGAACCACCCACTTAATTATCTGGGCTGCATCTGCTGAAAATATCATAATGGGCCTAACAACCCTAATGATAAAATCTTGTGGGACCCAACCATCTAAAGTATGGAATCATGATAGGCCTTATCCATCAAATGCAGGGATCTGGTGGGCTGCACCAGCATAATGATGAATTCATATGGGTCGCACATGAGACCTGACATTCATAGGCATTTTGAAAAGAATACTGAAACGAGAGAGAGAGAGTTCTGTGAAATATTCTCATTCGATGTATTGATTTCTTGGATTACACTTCTTTATAAAGACTTTACATTGCCTAAGTTTAGGCTAAAAATCACCACAAATCATGGAATCAAGACCTAATTATATCTCTAAATAAGGAAGGACATCCTAGCATATACAAAGTTATCTTCTGACTAGATCTCATATATACAAGCGGGCTGGGCCTATTATCATACAAGTTGTGGGCCGAGATGGGCCGGGCCTATTATCACTTTAACACCCCCCCTCAAATTGATGCGGTGAATCAACCAGCAACAATTTGCGAACCAGGAATTCATGCCGCGGGGGTGGAAGACCCTTGGTGAAGATATCAGCAAGCTGGAACTCAGTGGAAATATGAGGAAGAGTAATGACTTTGCGATCATACTCGTCCCGAATGAAGTGACAGTCCACTTCAATATGCTTGGTCCTCTCATGAAACACCGGATTTTCAGTGATTCGAATGGCACTTGTGTTGTCAGCATGAGGAGGAGTCGGTTGAGTCTAGGAGAATCCAAGCTTTGAGAGCAACCCACGTAGCCATAGGATCTCAGAACAAGCGAAAGACATTGCCCTGTATTCTGATTCCGTGGAAGATTTTGAGACTTTATCTTGCTTTTTACATTTCCAGGAGATCAAGGCGTCTCCCAAGTAAACACACCATCCTGTGGTAGAGCGGCGTGTGTTAGGACAGCCAGCCCAATCCGCGTCAGAATAAGCAGTGAGTGTAAGTGGTGTGCCAACTGGAAAAAATAAGCCGCGGGTAGAGGTACCAAGGATATATCGAATAATCCGTTTGACTGCCGCCAAATGATGATGCCGTGGGGCTGTCATAAACTGGCTGACCAGATTAACATCATAAGAGAGATCTGGTCGAGTAATGGTTAGGTAGACAAGGCTACCAACCAAACGACGATAGAATGTAGGATCAGGAAGGAGATCGCCGTCTTGTTGACGAAGTTTGGCATTTACTTCCAATGGGGTGTCGACTGGACTAGAATCAGCAAGCTCGGCGAGATCCACTAGGTCAGTAGCATATTTGTGTTGGATTGATGAACTTCCAAACCCAAGAAATAATTCAAAGCTCCCAAATCCTTCATATGAAACTTGTCTTGCAGAGAGGCCTATATCTGTCGAATCATATCACTGTGAGGGCCAGTAATAATAATATCATCGACATACACAAGGAGAATTGTGGATCCTCATGATGAATGAAGTGTGAACATCGAAAGATCATACGGGCTCTGTATAAAAGAAAGCTGAAAGAGAGTGGTTCGGAACTTGTCGAACCAGGCTCGGGGTGCCTGTTTAAGGCCATATAAGGAGCGCCGTAAACGAGCGACATCGGTCTTGGAAGAAGAAGGAATTCCATTAGGGAGACGCATGTAGACTTCTTCTTTAAGATCCCCATGAAGAAATGCATTCTTCACATCCATCTGATATAGAGGCCATGACTGAGAGGCAGCAATTGCAAGAACTGTACGGATAGTTGTCATTTTGGTCACCGGAGCAAAAGTCTCCTCATAGTCGATACCATACTCCTGCCTGTTTCCAAGTGCAACTAGACAGGCTTTGTAGCGATCCAAGGATCCATCAGACTTCAATTTCACCGAGTATACCCACTTGCATCCAATGGGTTTGACAGAGGACGGACAGGTAACGATGTCCCATGTATGATTTGTTTGAAGAACAGTAAGTTCTTCATGCATAGCCTGTATCCAACAATCATGCTGCACAGCCTGAGAGTACGAGTTAGGGATAGAAATAGAAGACAAAGTGGTTAATAATGAAGCACGAGTAAAGCCATAACGATTAGGTGGCTTTATGTTGCGAATGGAACGGCGAAGAGCAAGAGGCTCCGGAGGTGGATCAGGTGCAGGATCCAGGGCAGGAGGCGCCGGAGGTGGATCTGGTGTAGTCAGGGCAGGCGTAGCGAGAGACCCAGGAACATGATCATTTGTAACATTCCGTCGTTTATACACAAAATTCGGCTTAAAACGATCAGGTGGAGGTATTGCATCTGAAAAAGATGGTAAAAAGGAGAACGAGACAGAGTCATTCGAATCAGCATGCCTTGGAAAGAAATATTGATTTTCAAAAAACACGACATTGCGAGAAACCCGAATTCTTTTGGCTGTAGCATCATAACATAGATAGCCTTTTTGATTAAGAGCATAACCAAGAAAGGCACATATGGAGGATTGAGCTGTTAACTTAGTGCGCTCAGTGGGAGGAAGAAGAACAAAACAGACACACCCAAAAGGACGAAGATGATCATAAAGAGGATTCTTTTGAAAAAGTCTAAAAAACGGTTTCTGGTTGTCTAATCTAGAGGAAGGTAAACGATTGATGACATGCACAGCGGTTGATAGGCCTTCGGGCCAAAACCTAGTGGAAATAGAGGATGCTAACAAAAGTGAATGAGCAATGTCCAAGAGATGTCGGTTTTTCCATTCAGACACACCATTTTGTTGGGGAGTGTAAGGACAAGATCGCTGGGAGATAATGCCTTTGCAAAAATGTTTGAAAGTCCTGAGAAACATACTCCCCCCCCCCCCCCCCCCCCCCCGAGTCAGACCTAAGAATTTTAATGGTAGTGGAAAACTGATTCTCAACATAAGACAAAAAAACTTTAAAAACCGAGAAAACATCAGACTTAGCATGCAAAAAATAAATCCAAGTAAAACGACTATAATCATCAATGAATGTAACAAAGTATTTATAATGAGAATGAGAGATAACAGGTGCAATACCCCAGACATCACTATGAATAATATCAAAACATTTCATTGCTAAAGAATCATGAAGAGGAAAAGGAATGGTTTTCCCTTTCCCCATCTTGCAGCTATCACAATTAAAAGAAACATCCTTAAAGGAAACTTTATTATCATTAATTAAACCAGAATTTAATAAAAACATCAAAGTTTGGAATTAGGATGTCCTAAACGATTATGACTAAAATGAGAAAACAAAGCACACTCCAAAGGAGGCTTGTCTTGTGACGAAATCTGGAGAGGAAACAGTCGTCCCTGCTTAGGGCCCTTCGCTAGCACCTTCCCCGATACCTGATCCTGCGCAACAAAACCAGAGCGAGAAAAAAAGATGGAGCAATTACTATCAACAAGTTGACCAACGGATAACAAATTTGTGGTTAAGCGAGGGGAAAGAAAAACATTATGCAAGGGCAAGGAGTGAGGAACCTGGCCAACAGCAGAAATAGGAACACTGCCACCATCAGCAGTATTGATGCAGAGGTCTCCATTATACTCCCTAATATGAGTCATATTGGCAGGAGAGTGTGTCATGTGATTGGAGGCCCCTGAATCAATATACCAGGAGGATACTGAAGAGGTTGGTTTACCTGATAGGCCAAGTGCAGAGAAAGCATTTATGATCATTTGCTGGACCATTTCAGGAGTAACGGTAGAAGAAGAAATGGCAGCAGGTGGTGCAGGCATGACTGGTGAAGAAGCTTCAGGAAGATGTGCAGAGTAGGCTCTCTGTTGCTGTGCCCTATTCTGAGGTCGCGTCCGGCATTCCGGAAGAACATGACCTTTGGTTTTGCAGTAGGAACAAAACTTCTGGTCGCACTAAGTGGAAACATGTCCGAGTTTGTGGCAGCAAAAACATTTGACCTTGCTCATGTCCCGGGCTTGAGGCTTACCCCGGGCTATATAAGCAACATCGATCGGAACAGCCTGAGGAGCATTATTTGTAAGTGTTGTCTGAGTCACCAAGCGTTGTTCCTCTCTAAGAAGTTCGCCCAAACATGATTTGAGTGAAGGGGATGGCACCCGCCTCATTAAGTTGGAGCGGACAAGTTCAAATTGAGGCCGTAACTTCATCAGAAACTGATCCCGCTGACTTGTTTGGTGGATCTCTTGAATAGTGGATAAGGAGGCGGCGGGAAGGTCAGCATAAATAATCTCAGCGTAATCAGTCCACAGACTTGTAAACTGAGAGTAGTAATCATGTATCGACAAGGTCCCTTGAACAAATTGCGAGATTTCATGTTCTAAATGAAACCTTCGAGCAGAATTTTCTTGCAAATATATTTTCTTTAAATAGAGCCACATATCTTTCGCAGTCTTGTATGGGCGAAGATTCAGGATAAACTGTGCTTCAACGGACCCCAAAATCCAGGTCATGATCTGCCAATCTTTAACCTCCCATTTAACTAGAAGCTTATCATCAGTAGGTTTGGGATCGGAATCATCAAGATGACCCAGGAGTTCTTTACCCTTAAGGTAAATTGGAAATTGAAAAGCCCAAGTGGTATAGTTTTTACCATTAAACTTGATCAAAGTGATATCTCCTTTCTCCATGATATTAATGCAGAGATATGTTCAGCGAAAAAAAAAACAGGCAGCAATCCTACTACCAGCAGAGTAAAAAATCAACTTGAAGACACACAGAACAACCACCAGAGAGTGCAGAAAAGTAACGAAAGGAACCAGAGTAGTATAGCAAGACAATCACAGATGATTAAAATGACTGAGATGTGTGTACTAACCCAGCATGAAGAAATGTAGCAAAAATGTCCCAGAACAGGAAAAAAAATGAGCCAGACGACCTTGAGATCTAGTGCAGGAGAGATGCGTGGGCCCCACAAAGTGGTCCAATCACAGATCAGAGGACATCATCATGGAGGAGAACAAAAAATGTGTCCTCTAGTCCAAGTTTGATTGGATTTGGAGAAGTATCCACAAAATTGTACGGCTAAGATGAAATCTTATTGAGTAAAAATTGCCAAAACCGTCAGAAGAAGAAGTGAGTAGATAACACCTGATCCGATGAAGAAAAAAACCATAAAAATCTTCAAAAAATCTTTGAAGAGCAGTCGATCATCACCATGTAGATTGCTGGCTACAAGTAATTTGATCAGAGGTGGGCCACCTTGATCAGAGATATCCCAGGCAGAGAGAAGAGAAGAAACGAAGCTTTAGAAATCTCTCAGAATGAAGATCTTCTAGAACTCAAGCTCTGATACCATGACATTCATAGGCATATTGAAAAGAATACTGAAACGAGAGAGAGAGAGAGAGAGTTCTGTGAAATATTCTCATTCGATGTATTGATTTCTTGGATTACACTTCTTTATAAAGACTTTACATTGCCTAAGTTTAGGCTAAAAATAACCACAAATCATGGAATCAAGACGTAATTATATCTCTAAATAAGGAAGGACATCCTAGCATATACAAAGTTATCTTCTGACTAGATCTCATATATACAAGGGAGGTGGGCCTATTATCATACAAGTTGTGGGCCGAGATGGGCCGGGCCTATTATCACTTTAACAAGACCCACCTGATGATGCAATCATGGCAGTACAAAACACAAAATGGAATTCATGTGGACCCCACTTACTCATACAATCACATCGGCCGCTCCTATTAGATCCACAGTAGGACCTACCTCTTGATGGAATCATGGTAGATCCTACCCACCAAAACTATTAGATACGCACAATACAAATAACTCAATCATTTGTTGCGTGGGTCTCACTCTAACATGATTCTATCATTGTATAATGAAGGTTCAATGTGATTTTTTATAAAGATAGGTGAGGTCAACCATGATTTTGCAATTTGAGGAGGTGGTTCTGCAATGATTAAATCATTTAAGAAGGTCTAGCTTATCAAAATGGGTAGTCCCCTAGACTACAATATGAACAGTTGAGGGCATACTTCAATGTAACTATAGCACATCATATAGTGTGAGAATCAATAGGATTATGTATTCATTGTAATTGATTGAGATTTCCCTAATTAAGGGAAACTAATTGTTGAAATCACTTGGTATATCAGTTATAAATAGGGATGTCCCCTCTCAAGGAGAGGCATCCAATTCTATTTGATTCCATTGCCTCTCTATGTTCTTGAACTATGATAAGGTATCAGAGCCCTGTTCAATTTAGAAACTTCAGATGGGCCTTGTGTAAGGGATAATACATTCTTGTATTTCCAGATGATATTTTAGAAAGCTCTCCTTTATCCTTTTCACTTTGTAATTTGAAAAAGGCTCACGAAAGGCTTCTCGCTTGTGCAAGAACCCATATACTCAACAGATCAGATAATGGTTCATTGGGAGGAGTTGGCTTTTTCTAATGCAAAGCATTAGTTGTTTGTTTTAGGGATTTTCCTTTTTCTTGGTGTTTGTTTGTTCTTTTGTTAGCTTGACAGTACTCACCTCTTGTACTGCTTGTTTTTGTTTTAATGAAAGTAGTCATTCAAAAAAAAAAAAAAGAAAAAAAGAAAAGAAACCATATACCAACCCAAAAGCTTAAGCTCATTGGTGGAAGGCCCTAACAGGTATATATGAAGCCTTGCCAAAGGCATTACTTAGGCGATGTGGGATGTGGGGCTTTAGTATACCAACACTTCCCCTCACGTGCAGGCCCAATAAATTTCAGGGATGGGTCTGCCACTTGGGCTACACAAGAATGACGGGATCAAAACTCACTCTAATACCATATAAGAAACCATGTACCAACCCAAAAACTTAAGCTAATAGGTGGAAGGCCCACACAGGCATATGAAGCCATGTCCAACTCAAGACTTAGGCGATGTGGGATGTGGGGCTTTACTTTATCAACAGCTTGGAATGGTAGGCTTCTTCCTCACCTGTTTGGAGAAGATAGAGAAAGCATATAGAACACACTGCCTCATCGAATGTGCTGCTGGCAGCTGTATGGGATCACTGGTGGGCAACCTGTGATCATAATCTTGAAGAGATCTCTAAGAGAAAGGATTGTCTGACTGAAGGGAGTCTTTTGGAAAAATATTTTGTTGATTGTTTTGAGGAGCAGAGGTGAGTTCTTTTTCCCTGTTCTAGGATTCGATAATGTCCTGGACAGTTTTCATAATGACCATCCAAAATCTTGAGTTTTTTAGATTTGGTTGTGATTTTTCATGTGCAGTTGCATTTCTGTCCTAGTGGATTCCAACTTTTGAATAGGTGAAGCTTACCACGATTCCATTTTAGTGGGTGGCACCCAGAGTGCATTTGACATCATTCCATCATTTGAGTAGTGAAGTTCATTTGAATACATAACTTCAATTTTCAACAATAGGGCCACATGATTAATTATTGGATGGGTGGTCCCATATGATCCAATAATAATGAACTCAGCACCATGATCAGTTTTTACCATATTCAGATACATAGCCATATAAAGCTACACTGCTACAACATTTACAATTTAAAATTGGGAAAAGCAATCTTCTTAGTACAGTTAACGGCTAGAAAAGGAATGCAAGTCAAGGGGATTTTTAAAATTCTCAGAAGGTCAAGGAGTATTTTAAGACAGGAAAACTTGGATGTCTTCAAGAAAAATTCCTCAAACTTCAATATGAAAATACACTTCATGAATGAGACCAGCATAAACCAATACGATACAAAGGAAAATGAAATCAATGTATTACAAGCCTAACCATTTAAAACACCCAATCTCGAAAATATGGCACTTATGAAATGAATGCTATTAGCAGATTGATAAATCAAAGATGGCACTGGTAATGGTATCATTCAATTTAATCAAATGCAATACCTTTCGGCTGTGTTGGAAGACAACTTTCCTTGTTTCCATACTGCCTGGATTACATAAAATTTTTCTTCATTGTTCCATATTTTGTGCTTTTCCCTTTGCACTCATACTATACTTGCACTTTAGCAAAGGGAACTATGAATTTTTGCATTATATGGTCAAATCAAATGTGTTTCAAGAAATTTATCAGCATTATAAACTCATTTCTTTATCTGAAGTTATAACCCTATGTTCATGAGCTTTTTAGGTAGTTTTTTTTTTTTTTTCTCCGATACACTGTCTCCATTAATTCTTCCTTTCATCCATGATGAATCATCCCCATTCCATGTTGTATTGTAAATTTGTAATCGGTGATAATCTCAAGTAGGCCCCTACAAAGTAAACCCCAGAAAGAGATCTTGAGTATAATTGGTTCTACATTACATTCAGAGACATTTGCTTACACGGTATTGAATTCCTAGAAATTAATAGTAATGGTGATTTTATAAAAGGAGCATAGAGGTGAGAAGTGAAGGGTATAAGTTATAGATTTAGATGGGACCATCACTTACCTATGATTTAAATTATTAAGGTGAAGGTCAAGTAATCATTTAAAATCAAATAGGAGATCATTTGATATCCCCTCATGGATCTTCACCTTTAGTCCATCACTATTAGCCCCTTCGATTCTATCGATCGATGTTGTGGATACAGGCTGATACCTAGTTATAATCAAAATTATCATATTATCAGCCAACATAATAAGCCAGTCATCCAATGATAACTCTTAAATATCATATTATCCTAAATACTACTATCATATCAAGATGTCGGGGATCTGACATTAAATATCCAGTAGTTATCATTTGATGAATGAGGCAACCTACAAGATCATAATAAAGAGCCTTTGGTGCCATATTTATATCCCACATGGAAGAACTATGCAATCGAGCCAGATCTTATCATCATCCACAAATATAAAATTTTGAACATGATGACAACTTTCAAGAAGCAAATGTGCAACTACATCATAGTCATTGTAACCTTATTCCATCTAATTTGGTTTGCTTTGTTTGTCCTACTCTTCCAAGTAATCCTATTTAAAGATAGATGTGTGCTTAGGCATCTTTCATATCCAATATTTGTAAAACTCCTCTATAAGGGTTCAATAAACTAACAGGCATCATAAGAAATCACGTGACACCGGCTAAGAAGGTTTGAAACATATATATTCTGCCCATCCAAATAAAGCATGCATTTATTAATTAGCCAAATTTACTCACCATGAGAGAGAGTGCTCAAAATCATGCTTTTTTAAGGTACTTTTCCTTCGGCCCATCCAACTTATGATACCCTGAACATTTACAAAACCAGCATTGATTAGATTCCGATCAAAGACCGGTTTACTAGTTGCCTAGTAAGCTGCCTACCTGAATCATGTCATATAAAGGTTGGTAAATTTCAACACCCTCAGCCAAGCATAATTCCCCTAATTCCTTCTGCAAAACTTGAATGATGATCCAAACTAATAAGAATTCTATAAAATAAAAATAAAAATAAAAAAAAGACTAGAAAGACGAGCACATTGTACAGTGGAAGGTGCTCACTATTGTAACCTTGAGGTTCTAGGTTCAAGTCAATAAAAAAAAACATATGCAAAATGGAATTAACTCACTGTCTAAGGTTTCCTCTTCAACATCTAGGCTAATAGCCTCGCGTGCCATGTCCTCTATATTACTACAAACAAGAAAGTGATGATAAATTAGTAACAGGAGAAAAATGAAAAACAATTGAATGCCAAAATGATACTAAAAATGCATATTTACATCATTTGATTTAAACTACACATTACAATTGACTATTTTCTAATTTTCACTATGTATAAATGAATAGTATGAAACATGTAAATTTAATAAAACTTCTAAATAAACATAATAAAATGAAACTTTCGGGGGCATTCTATGCCACCTAAAATGCGCAGGAATTGTGCTAGAATTGGGGCCAGTATTAGGCCTATAACAACTAGAATGGGCCGGAAGTGGGACCAGAATCTATAGGGGGGCATTCCATTATGCTCCAAGCCAAATTTGGAACGTTCCGACCAATTTCAGAATGGAACAGAATTGACAACTATGCATTGTACTCATAGGAAAAGATGATGATGATGAGACAACCAAGCTTGGACGAACTTAGAAATCAAAGACCTTGGACTACTAAAATATTTTCTTGGAATTGAGGTGGCAAGGTCTAAGAATAGGATGGTAATTTCACAGCGGAAGTACACTCTTAACATTCTTGAAGAAACACGGAAGCTAGGAGCAAAACCAGAAGATACCCCAATTAAACAAAATCATGAATTACACTCAGAGACTGGGAAGTTCTTGCATGACAAAGGATGTACCAGAGATTGGTACAGAAGTTGATCTGTTTGACACTTTGACTACCACCAAACTTAATATATCGTGTGCAGTAAGGTTGGTTAGTCAATTCATGCATGCCTAAATAGATCATTGGTATGCAGTTCATAACATCATTGGATACCTAAAAGGATCACAGGTCAAGGTATTTTGTATAAATCATATGGTCATGTAAATGCAAAAGCTTATATTGATGCTGCTTGGGCTAGATCTATGACTGAAAGAAAGTCCACTAGAGGGTATCGTACTTTGGTTGGTGGGAATCTAGTATCCTAGAAGAGTAAGAAACAAGCTGTGACTGAAAAGTCAAGCGCAGAAGCTGAATATCGTGCTGTGCCACAAAGTGTGGTGAGTTACTATGGTTAAGACAATTGTTGGAGGAGTTGGGATTCAAGCAAAATGGACCTATGAGCTATGACTCTATACTCAGACAGTACATCGACAATCAAACTTACCAAGAATTTTGTACATAAAAAATAAAAAATAAAAAATAAAAACTAAAAAATAAAAATAAAAATAAAAACTTGTGAAAATTGATAGCCACTTTATCAGAGAAGTTGAGAAAAAGGATATGCACTGGTATATGTAAACACAAATGATCAAGCTGCAGATTTTCTTACTAAAGCAGTTAACAGGAATAAATTAAAGATTATCTTGCCCAAGTTGGGGATAGTGAATACATATGCACCAGGTTGAGGGGTACCGTTATGAATCATAGGAGTATTTACATGTAACTAGTTTTATATTGGGAACACTGATATATAAGTATTAGGTAGGAAGCTTGGGTTTATTGTAATTTGCATAAAGTGAAGAAATAAGATATAATAAGTGGTCATCCAACCCTATTGGGTTTATCGACCAATCTTTCCCTGTCAAGCCCACTTCCTCTCTTCTCTATTATTGTTCTTTATCTTCCATATTCTAAAAGAGAAAACCCTAGATTCACATCTAAGTGTTTAACTTTAATATGATGTCCTCATCTAAAATTATAACTACTGAATACTATTCATACAAAACATATACTTAATACAATACATATTTTATATACTTAAAATTATATACTTAATTAATACAATACAAATTTATATACTTAAACATATACTTTACCAAAAAAAAAAAATATATATATATATACACACACACACACACATTTGCAATATATGGAAAAAAGGTCATCAGAGTTAGCATGGAGCACAGATAGAACTAAGAAAGTTGGAACTATCTCTATGATGTAGGTTAAGAGCTTCCAATGCATACTGCGCTTCATCAAAAATCACAATGGCATCTTTTAGATCAACTTCCATTGCTCGCCTAATTACTGGATTTATGATATAGCTGTATGGACAGAATACTAGCTGAGCTTCTTTTGCCAAATCGCGTGCTGCAAAATATGAACAACCTGCCAAAAGCAATCTACTGTAAAGCTATGAACAAAAACATCAAGCTTTCCACCGGCTTATAAAAAGTAAATCAAACCTCTCATAGCCTGGCCAATTTTCACTAGATCTTCAATATCATGAGCCTCATGACAGCCACCTTCTTTAAGGGAATGATGATCTTTGACTCTATGTGCATTTCTGCTTAAGCAGTTGAGTGCTATTTGTTAAATGAACACCAGGAATAAAGCTATACCAAGAATTTGAGCAGTCTTATAAAGTAAAAAATCAGACGAAAACTCACTTAAATTCTAGGCAACTTATATTCTCAGGTCTATAGTCGTTCAAGAGCAGTTTACTGGAAAAAATAAAAATGATCATACTTTAGCAGATAATAAAGACGGACAAAATAAAATTTCTTTTTTAATGTATTCTTTCAAGTTTCGAGCTTCACCACTCCTCATCAACATTCTCTTTCATAGATACATGCCCATTTGTACAATAGTGTTTCCGTGATGCCTGGAAATGACACGAGGGAACAGCAATTAATGCAAAATATTGAGGCTGGTTGCCAGGGAAAATAGCTGTAACAAAATTAATCTCAATTTCAAAATTGAATAATGTAGGAAGCAGACTATGTAAAAGAGCATCTGGATCCTGGAAATAAAAATCGAAAGCAAACACATGGACACTCATGCATGGGCACACATATACAGGGTGTCTAGAGATAAATTTCAACCAGCAGAGTTCTTTTTTACGACTAGCCTGCAACGTTGATACTTTGATTGGGAAGAGTGTTGAGTTGGTAGATGTTATAAAGAAGAGGAGGGTAAGCAAGTGAATGAGCATAGCTTGCTTACAAGAGACAAAGTAGATAGGAGAGAAGGCTAACGACCAAGGGGAAGGGTTTCAACTTCTTTATTTAAGAACGAAACATGGATGGAAATAGTAAGGATAGATGTGTGAAGTGCATCCTATCCTAGGGTTTCGCTCAAGATAGATCTCAATGGAGAAACAAAATTCATGTAGCCAACCCCGAAAGGCTTTGATGATAATGACGATAATGCAAGAAAGAAGGTAAGAACTCAACTTGACGGAGGCCTAAGGGAAGGATTGCAGAGGTTAAAGGAGAGAATGATTGATGAGGATATCACAACTCCTCCATTCAAAGTCTACCAATGGAAGAAGAAGAATTCAAAAGGGCAAGCCTCTTTATGGTTAGATGGTTACTTCTTGTGTTAGATCGCATATACTATGAAGACCAACCATTGGATCACAAATCAGAAACAGATCCACCATTGGATTGCAAGTAAAATGCAGATACACCATTGGTTCTTGATCCTGAGGCAGATCCACCGTTGGATCCCACCCAATCTTACACGTGACTGTAGAAGATAATGGGCCCTATAAAACAAGGTTTAGGCCCAGCCCATTGTAGAAGATAATGGGCCCTGTAAAACAAGGATTAGGCCCAGCCCATTAAGGCCATAGAGCCAATATATAGTCCCATACGTGGGATCAAATCTAGTTAGTTTGATTATGCTAATTTGTCTCAAAATATTTCCTTGTATGGCCTAGGTGTGATCTGATTTATATTGTTAGCATGTAAAGCCCTTGATTTAAGGGTATAATGAGATTATAAAATGATGGACGATCCTCCCATTGAGGCAGTCGTTTCCTCTCCAATATTATTGTCTCCTTCCTCCTCTCATTACAGATTATTACATGGTATCAGAGCGCTGTGGGATCTCTCCATATCAGCACCATCTCTTCTCACGCATCTGAAGACTCTCTCTCTCTCTCTCTCTCTCTCTCTCTCTCTCTCTCTCTCTCTCTCTCAGCATCTCTGTCATCATTTTGCAAGGTGACCATCTGAGGTGGGCCATCTTCCGATCATCCAGAAATCAGAACCAATCACCACCACAGTGGTCGCCCCTCTTCTCTAAGATTTATGGGCATTTTTTTAGGATTTGTAGCACATCAGAGGTAGGCCATCTACTGCCACTTGTGTTTTCACAGTTTTACAGGATAGTTTTCATCAGATCCGTTCAATTTTGCGGATTTTCATCAGTTTGCCTTGCAACCTGATCTGGAAGTTAGTAAAAAGTCTCCTACAGAAGACTATATTCTCTGATCAGAGGTCTGATCCCATTGTGGGCCCCACGTGACCACTCTAGGACCAAAATAGTGGTCGTCCGGGACTAATTTTGGCACTGTTGGGTTATTTTCTTGTTTGGAGTTTATCCTTTTGCTCCAGTTAGCCATCTGAACCAATCATTCAGCCTCTCTTGCTGATTATTGCTGTCTAGTCCTTTTCATCCCTCTCTGTCAAAGGGTTTTTGGTTGGACATCTTCTCTGTGATACATTCTACTACCTTTTGAGAACATGGAAAAGTATGATGTTATTCCCGTTAAGTTTAATGGGCAAAATTATATGTCCTGGTCCGTCCAATTACGGAAGTTTGTCGAAGGACAGGGCCTTTTTGGTTATCTTGATGGATCGATAACCAAGCCTCAGATTACAAGTACTGCCGACTCAAAAGGCCTAGCCACTTGGTCGAAAGAGAATGCGAAAGTTATCACTTGGATCCCTAACTCTATTGATCCTTCTCTTGCTGTGGCTCTTTAAGCCTACACCACAGCAGTTGATATGTGGGCTCATCTGAAGAAAGTCTACCATCAAACCAATAAAGCCCGAAAATTTCATCTAGATAGTGAAATTGCCAAATACAGTCAAGGGGATAAAACTGTGCAGGAATACTTTAATGGTTTCCTCACCTTATGGACTGAAAGGGATTCCATGATGATCCAAACGGTCTCTTCTGGATTTCTGTCTGAGGCTCTCCAGTTACAAGAAGAAACTCATATTAGCCAGTTTCTTACGAATCTACGACCAGAATTTGAATCTATTCGGTCTGCGCTTATGAATAAGGAGAATACTGCTAATCTTGATACTTGCTTCCAAGAAGTCCTTCGCGAAGAACTTCGTCTCACTTCACAGCGCACTATTCTAGAAGCACCCGAAGCACCCAAAGCCTTCCTTACGCCTCTTCCTGATTCTTCGGCTCTTCTGGCAACTCTAAAGTAGCCTCAATGTTATGAATGCAAAGGCTTCGGACATATTGCCAAAAATTGTCGCAAGAAATTCGTTTGCAGATATTGCAAACGGATCGGTCATGTGATTGATGACTGTCGAAGCCTACAGCAACGAAATGAGACACAGCCTAAGAAGCCTCCCTCCAATATGCCAAAACAGAATGTTCCATCCGCATTTCAGGCTCAAGCCTCCGTATCAGATACAGGCAGCACTTCCTCCGGGACTATCTCCATGACTCTTGCTCATATTCAAGAACTGATCCAGAGCACAGTCAACTCTGCATATGCGTCTATGGACTTCTCTGGTGGTCGGTATCAACCTCATTCTCATATAGCATCTCCTGCCTTTCATTCTTGTGCATCTCCTTCTTCTTCTATCACCTCTTCCACATGGTTTTTAGATTCAAGATCCTCAAATCATATGACATCTGTAGAACATAGCTTTACAGATTCCAATCCTCACCTTGGAAAAGAAAAAATTACCACTACCAATGGTGATCAACTACCCATTTCTGGAGTTGGTACCATTACTTTATCTAGTGTCACTGGCCAGTCCATCACCCTTTCCAATGTCTACTTTGTTCCAAAATTATCAGCTAATTTACTTTCTGTAGGACAACTTATTGATAATGGCTATCTTGTTCACTTTTCCTCCTCTGATTGTGTCATACAAGGGCAACAAACTGGGAAGGTGATCGCGACGGGGAGTAAACATGGGCGCCTGTTTTTGCTGGACATTGGACATCATTCCTTTTTCGCTTCTTCTTTTAATAATTTCAAAAACTTGTGGATGATTTGGCATAAACGTCTTGGTCATGTGAACAATGCCTATTTAATTTCTTTGTTTAAACTTGGTTGTTTGGACTCTACAATTGATAATAAAATGATGCCTTCTTTATCTCAATCAAAATGTGAAACTTGTTGTTTAAGTAAAAGTCATATTTTGCCATTTTCTGTTCATAATTCTTGTTCATTAGAATCATTTGACATCATTCACCCTAATGTTTGGGGCATTGCTCCTACTTTGAGTAGGGCAGGATTCAAGTACTATGTGACATTTATTGATGATCATTCCCATTATACTTGGATTTATTTCATGCGCTTAAAATCTGAAGTGTTTTCTATTTTTCAAAGATTCTATAACATGGTCCACACCCAATTTAAGAAAGATATCAAGATCCTTAGATCCGATTCTGGCGGAGAATACATGTCTCATGAATTCTCTAGTTTCCTTTTTGATAAAGGAATTCTTCATCAAAAATCTTGCCCGCACACTCCTCAGCAGAATGGAATTACGGAAAGAAAGAACAGACATATTCTTGAAACTGTTTACACCCTTTTACTTGCATCCTTAGTTCCTCCAGAATTTTGGTGTGATGCTGCACAGACGGCGGTATATCTGATCAATCGTCTTCCTAGTACTGTTCTAGGCGAGACTACTCCTTACGTAGTTCTCTTTAAACATCCTCCTTCATACTCTCACTTATGTGTGTTTGGTTGCTTGTGTTTTGTTCATCTTCCACGGTCCGAACGCACTAAGCTATCCCCACAGGCTGCCAAATGCATCTTTCTTGGCTATAGTTCTGAACACAGAGGGTTCTTGTGTTATGACAGGTTTGAAAAACGCATGCGAATCTCTCGCAATGTGATCTTTCTGGAACATATTCCCTTCTTTTCATTACGTTTAGATCATCATCCTATTACTGTGTCCTATTTGCCTCAATTCTCGGAGTCCGCTTCTCCATCACCTAATCTCAAGGTCTATGTGCGGCGTAACGAGGTTCCTCCTATGGTGCCTCCCTCTCCTAATCATCTCCCAATGCCGCCTACTGCTCCTACAGGTAACCATCCTTCTGATAATATCATCTCTTTACGACAATCTAATCGTCTTTCCATTGCCCCTAACCGGTATGGCTTTCCTACTCTCTTTTCATCCTTAGATAGTGCTCCTATACCCACCTCATATTCACAGGCCTCGAAGATTGCTTACTGGCAGGATGCTATGAATGAGGAATTGCTTGCTCTCGAAGCTAATCAGACATGGGAATTGGTACCTGCTCCTGAAGGAGCTTCTGTGATTGGCAGCAAATGGATCTACTCCATCAAAGTTCACTCCGATGGGAGTCTTGATCGCTACAAAGCCCGATTGGTTGCGCAGGGTTATAAACAAGAATATAGAATCGACTATGAGGAGACATGCGCACCAATCGCTAAAATGACTACCGTTCGTACTCTCCTTTGTGTCGCTGCAGCCCGCAACTGGCCTCTGTGGCAAATGAATGTCAAAAATGCATTTCTTCATGGGGATTTATAAGAGACTGTTTACTTTAAAACCTCCTCCAGGATATGCTTGTCCTCCTAAGCATGTTTGTAAGTTGCAGAAATCTTTGTATGGACTTAAGCAGGCTCCCAGGGCTTGGTTTGATAAATTACGGACTGCATTTCTTCAAGCAGGATTTCGTCAGAGTCATTCAGATAGCTCACTTTTTATTAGATGGATAACGAAGGGATACACTTTCCTTTTAGTCTATGTTGATGATATGATTATCAGTGGCAATGATAGTGCCAGTGTGACGGATCTCAAACATCATCTCACTCGCCACTTCAGAATGAAGGATCTTGGTCCTCTCACCTACTTTTTGGGGCTAGAGCTCTTGCGTAGCAAATCTGGCATTCGGGTTCATCAGCAGAAATATGCTACATATTTTATCACTTCGGCAAGACTTGATGATGCTCACACTTTTGATACACCTATGGAGTTGAACAGCAAGATCAGTATGGATGATGGCCTCCCCTGGATGACCCTTCGTTTTTCAGCGGATAGTTGGTAGTTTGCTCTACTTAACTATGACTCGGCCGGATATCTCTCATGCTGTTCATACGGTTAGCTAGTTTGTGAGCAACCCTCATAAACCTCACCTTGCTGCTGCCTTGCGCATACTCCGCTATGTCAAAGGCACCCTAAATCATGGTCTCTTCTACTCTTCGGGCGCTTCTCTGAACTTATTTGCTTATGTGGATGCTGACTGGGCTGGTTGCCCCGATTCTCGACGATCTACCACTGGCTGGTGTATGTTTCTTGGGGAATCTCTGATTTCATGGAAGTGCAAAAAGCAATCCACCGTTTCGAAATCTTCTACTGAGGCAGAATATCGGGCCATGTCATCCACGAGTGCTGGAATCATTTGGCTACGCCGTCTTCTCTGTGAATTTGGTGTCACTGTTGGTCGCTCTACACCTCTTCATGGGGACAACACCAGTGCTACCCGAATTGCAAACAATCCGGTCTTTCATGAAAGAACGAAGCTATTGAGATTGATTGCCACTTCATTCGTCAGCATGTTGTTACTGAGAAGATAACTGTGCCTTATGTATCTACTCTGAACCAGTTGGCGGATATCTTCACAAAAGCTCTTCCCAAAACGCGTCATCATGATCTCACTAGCAAATTGATGTTTCCTGCCCTACCACATCAATTTGAGGGGGAGTGTAAAAGATAATGGGCCCTATAAAACAAGGTTTAGGCCCAGCCCATTGTAGAATATAATGGGCCCTGTAAAACAAGGATTAGGCCCAGCCCATTAAGGCCATACAGCCTTTATAGTCCCATACGTGGGACCAAATCTAGTTAGTTTGATTATGCTAATTTGTCTCATAATACTTCCTTGTATACCTAGGTGTGATTTGATTTATATTGTTAGCATGTAAAGCCCTTGATTTAAGGGTATAATGAGATTATAAAATGATGGACGATCCTCCCATTGAGGCAGTCGTTCCCTCTCCAATATTATTGTCTCCTTCCTCCTCTCATTACAGATTATTACAGTGACACCATGATCAAGATGAAGACCCCATGTGGTAGACATCATGAAGGCCCCACATTGGGATGTACCACATGGGAGGGACCAGTGAAAAAGAAGCATAAAAGCTGAGAGAAGACTGAGTCAAGAGGGTCTATCAAGGGGCCCACAAAATACCGACCGTTCGTGGGCCGTACGGTCAATTCTCCAGGGCCGAGTCATGCCCAAGTTTGCTTATATTTTTTATAGCATTATGTTTTATTTGATTTATTTGAGAACTATCAATAGTGGGACCATTATTCTTATGTTAGTGTTTAATCTCAACCCTTCATGGTTGAGATCTAGTTTGGTTTAGGGTCTTCTGTTCAAACAGCCGATAGCGGACATCTTCCTATCACAGCCATTGGAGATATTTCTAGTATCGTGCCTTTAAAGAATGTTTATCACTACCCAAATTTAATTTCAAACCTTCTTTCAGTTGGACAACTCATTGAAAACACCTGTAATGTTTCATTTTCTTCCTCTAGTTGTCTTGTGTAGGACCAGATGTCAGGGAGGGAGATCGCGAGGGGGCCTAAACATGGATGCTTATTTTCTCTTGATCTACCTACTCTAATTAGGAATAAATCAGCAAATGATTTTTGTTTTTGTGCTCAAAATATTTGTGAATTATGGCATAGTAAGCTTGGATATCCTAATTTTAAAACTACTTTCATTAGTATTAGATTGTAATTAGATTGATAAGCTGATTTGTAGCCTTTGATAAGGCAATTGTACTCAATATAATGGGAGAGAAACTCCAAAGGAAAGACACAATTTTACAATCCAAAACTCTCTTGACTTCATGCTACGAATGTTACTCAGAAGGCCGTAGACCTAAAAAAGATATATTGATTCCTCGATAAGAACTTTCCAGCAAGGGTTTCAATGCATATGTTCAAGCAAACATTATTTGACAAAATCATTCCAAGTGCATCTAAATCGTTACCCAGATTATGCAATTTGAGGACATGGATCAAAATAGCTCGTAGCAGCCGCTATATCAGCGTAGCGGTGAATGGCATTTAGCGCCGTTCACATCCTTAGCGTCCGCTACGCCCGCTTCGGAGTGAAACAGATTCCTACTTTCCAAAAAATCTTAAAATGCATAATAAGACTTATTTCTTTTCTTTTTCTCTCCAAATAACATTTCTACGCAACTTTTCTACCCTTTTATGTTTAAAAGAACACCAAAAAGCACGTGATCTCACTGAATTACAGTCGATACAAAGAGTCCTACTCAAGGGTTCTTCTCTAGGTACATCTTATTAGACACCCCCTTTCGTAGAGGTATTCTTTTCTCTAGGTACTCTTTAAGTCTTAAGTCTTGACTTCATGACATAGGTTTTTTTTTTTTTTATGAGTCTTTTCATTAGTTTCTAAGTTAGCATAACTAAGCAACATGAATACATGTGAAAAAAAAAATGATCATTACTATTATTTTCCATTTATACAGCTATACATGACCTCATTCATTGAGGAGACCGCTACGCCCTCTTATCTTAGTTACTTTTGCAAAAAAAAAAAAAAATTCTCTCATCTTCCGATATTCTAGATTTTCTACAATTTTATTCAGATTTTTTTTATGATTTTTTCAAATCGCACCTCTACGCCGCTATGTAGTGTTTTGGCAGCAGGCCGCTATAGCTATTTTCATCCTTTATTGAGGCACATCTTAGAAATTTGCGCCTTTTCAATTTACATTTATGCCACTCCCATGACACTCCTTTCCTACCAAGTAGAGTCTACATAGATCTTACAACGACCCAGAGTACTAAGGACCGAGGCCACCACAACAAGAGAGGGAGATTTTAGAATATATGTAATTAACACTCAATTCAGATACTTTCATGAAGATATTATTTACGGATACCTCCATCCAAGACATTTTCCCAAGTACAAATGAGATTTCAAGGGCTCCACGACTTCAGTATAGAGTTTTATTCAAAGCAAACACCTGAGATGTTCCTCACTTGGATTCTAAGCATTGAAGACCTAAAAAAGAGAGAAGCCAGGCCACTATCAAAGTCCTTTGACTTCAACAAAGCTATCCTCCAAGATTAGAGTTGCTTTATCAATTCCTCACTAATAGAGACGCATCTGCCAAAAGGGTTTAATAGCCTCAATTCTTCAAGCAATGAGCAGCTGGGTCTCTTACAATGACAGATGTGCCAAGTTCACATTTCAAGGAGATCATCTTCATCCTCCTAAAATAGGGCTTCAAGATCATCCTCTCTTTTTTGCATACCTCTAGTGTGTTATAGGTGGCCAGTACACCTAGTCTCTTTACCGTTATTGAAACCTTTAAGAGTTGGTTAGGATAATGGCCTCTCATCGTCACCAAGGAAATGGAAATTACTTGCAGACAAACTACTCTTTAAGAAACCAAGTCCAAATCCTGACTCTTTGGCCCTGATTTCTAGAGGGCACAATCAGTAGGCATCAAAACTTTGAATAACTAGTAAAAGAATCCATTTGGCCCTATCCTCATTGCTAAACCAGCCAAAAGTCTGAAAATTGTCATAAATAGCAAGTTGAACAGAAAATCTGCATTTTGATCTATGAAACAAAGGAATTTCACCTTCAATACTGCTTCAAACAAGTTGAGCTACAATTTCCCTAGTTGACCTCCACGTCGCAAGCTTTCAAACAAATTCGCAAATAACCAACGAGCAGATCAAAAGATATGGCCACACGAAGTTGCGGCCAGGACGCCAAAGCCCTAGGTGCAAATAGGCTTGCCCTCTGCCAGCAATTAACTCCAGATTTTTCATAAAGTTCCTTTTCTTTCCATCAAAATCCTATAAATAGTGGCCATATCATGAACAGAAGGTATTCATTCATAGTAAGCCTCAACAAATTTTGAGCTCTCAAGGTTTCCTAAAACCCTTATGTAGAAGTTGAAGACTTGGAAATAGAAGGGTTTTCCTTGTTGTTCACTTTTGTGCTTTTCAAGAGATTGTGAAAGGACTCTTGCATCTTTGGTCATGGTCCACTAAAAGTCTAGAGTCACTTGTACCCAAATGTTACATTAATAATAATAAACATTTCCTTTATTCTCTTTTTTCTTGTCCTTACTTGTTTTAATTTATGAATGAACATTAATAAGAACTTGAAGGCGTGGGAAAGGACATGGAATGGAAGAGAACAATGCAAAACTCCTCACCAACACTGGTCAACCACCCATTTTGCATCTACTACATTTTAGATTCCCTTATAGTGCAATTTTATAAATAAATTCAGGTTGATTTTGGCCCTTGCTACTTTGGAAATGAAAAAAAATGCTCCCTTAATTTCAAGATATCTTGAAAGAGAAATTACTAGAAACACCTTGTTATGAACCAAATGAAGCATTAACTAATTCTGAGTGACACACAGCTTGGGATAGATATGACCTGTATTTGAGTCTCCTCCTAAAATTTTCGGGAGAAAATGTGATGGAAGCCAAATACTTGAACAATTTCTAAGACCCACATGAGCCACTTTTACTTCAACTCCCGGCAGACCAATATAGCTTGCTTAAGTTCTAGAAGATTGATATACTTACCAAAACTGCCATTGGAGCCCGATAAGATGTCTTCCGATACTCACGAATAACTTGACTTAATTGTGAATGTGTCCTCCTTTCACACATCAGAGCATGAGTTAAAATCAATCCTCAAGAATACCATAATATCAATTAGTTGAAATCTAAGTAACACTTACGAGGCATAATAGATGGTATAAATCCTGTGTGTCTTCTGGGTTCTCTTTTTTGTTGCAGGAACAGACTGCTCCGAGTTTCCTGATTGTAGATTACCTGTAACAGATATAAATTATCGATACCAAGTTCACAATGCCAATAATATTTTGATGAGTTGCTCTCACTATGCCAAAATTAAATTCCATGTAACTGATGAACCCCATCTATAGCTCCACCTTAGATTCCTTACTCCTCTCCTCTTCAGTACCTTTTTGGAGTAAACCCATTTACTTATAAGTTCCTAGGAATTCAATTCCAAGTAGGCAAAAGGCCCGTAAGGGCATTTTAGTATGGCCGCTTTTCTGTGAGGAAGAGCTTATTATTAAAAATGAACTAGATTTTCCCCGGATTTTCACAGAATGCTGCCCTAAGTGCCCAGAGTTTAAATCATAGGAAAATCTCCTCTTTGATGCATGATGATTACCTACCCATCACCCCAGTGATTAAATCATGGGAAAGTGACGGTCCCTCTTTAATCCCCTTCACTATAGTCTATAAATTCCAATGAATGAATTCAATTCAACACAAAGTAGTAATCAAACTGAAGGGTCCCATTTGGGGAAATGGGACCCACATCGAGGGAAGCACGCACCTGAAGGGTCCGGCTCCGGAATGAATCCTCCGCCGGAGGCGAACGGGTCGGGATCGGACCCCGGTGTGGGTTGCGGGTGGGAAGGGACGGCAGTTTGACACTTGGACCGCTGGTGGCGCTGCCAGGCGAGGGCGGAGCAGAGAAGGGAGAGGGATTTGCCGGTGCCGGTGGGGGATTCAAGGAGAGCGTGACAGTGGCCCTGCCTCTGGGCGCGGTCGAGGGTGGAAATGACGCGGCCCATGAAGGCGAGCTGAGAACCATAGGGCTTGTAGGGGAAGTCGACGGGGATTCCCCCGATCTGGTACATGTTAGGGTTTTTTTTGGGAGTTGCAGAGTCCATGTTTGGAGAAGAACAAGGGTTCAATTAGAGGGAGAGAGAGAGAGAGAGATGGATATAGAAGGTCTTGGTGGTGCTGTTGGTTTTGGCGGGAAAAATGCTTGAAAAATGCTTGGTTTAGGCGGTTAGGGTTTTGGTGGTAGATGGGGCTTCAAATTATGGAATTCTAGTGGTGGAAATGTAATTGTGGTGTGAAGTCAATTACATTTTTATCAGGCACTGTAAGCATGTAACACTTTCCTTGAAACTCCACTGTGGATTCCTCAAGTTTCGGTTCAAAATGAGTAGGTCCCACTAAAAAGGGGTTTAACACCGCATCATAATCGATTCCGCATAAGCACCAAGTCGCATTTCCATCATAGCCTCGAGTGAGACATGCTCTTGTTTGGCTGAAACTGGAACATCCATCAGGAGATGGGATGGGAATCATCTTGAATGGTTTGCATTATCCTTCTGTGGGCTGTAGAATGGAGTTTTAGAAAAGTGTTACACGCTTACCGTCTAATAGCTACTGAGGAGGATTCGGACTCATCATAAAGGGTGCATTGGATTTTCATTTTTAGAAAGAAACCCTGGATTCTGAACCCGGGCTTATGAAATTACAATCCTCTCTTGCATAGGAAAATCATATCAATTTTTTTATTTACGCGAAGAAAATATTTCATGCCAAATAATTGAAAAATGTGATATATAGAAAGTTAAAATGATTTTCCTTATGTGCTATATAGAAAGTTATAACGATTTTCCTTTCTATTACGGATTCCTCTCATCAAAATCACCTAAAAAATTAGAATGCTTTCCGTCATTTGGATTGTGGGATGTCAAAAGTGATAACTTCTTGGGCTTTTCTAAGTTCTGGGCCAAGTCCATTTCATTTGTGCTTGGGTTTCAGCCGGGCCGGTGGCGGTTTTAAAGACCTACTAGTTTAAATAATTGCATTTGTGATGTTTTTTTTTTTTTCCTTTTACTAAGAATTGCATTTATGATGTTTCTCCCATTTAAATGGTGGTAATTAGGTGAATGGGCCTATTATGACAGCCTTATGGCTCACCCAAGTATAGCCCATTTACTAAAAATGGCTTCTTGAAGGGCACGTATGACTTATCTATGCAATCAGACTGTTGCAGGGCCTCTTGTTATTTTATTTTCTTCACTCAAAATATGACCTCCTTTTCTAAGAAATAACCTTATAATGACTTATTATGTGTTTTGCCATCATTGATAATGTTATTAATCAATATGATTATTAAGGGAATTTTTTTTAGGCACGTGCTTCACAGAAAGTGCGCATTCGGACTATCACCAAAGGTAGGATCCGTTAGAATCTCACATGGTCCCAAGTCCCAAGTCCCGCACGACAAACAACACTAAGCATTGTAAACCATGGCACGTTTGGTAAAAGAGAGGAATCCTCTATCCTAAATATTCCTTATTGTTTTTACGGATAAGGGAGAAGAGTCAGAGTCAGTAAAAACAGGAAAAAAATGATATTGAAAGAGACAAAATGGGTTTATTATTTGCGACTTCGCATAAGGTTAAAAACTGTTACGCAATCGCGAAAAGGTAATTATTGCGATTTCTCATCATCCTGCGCAATCTTAAGAGATAATGTTGCAATTCACATAATTTCAAATCTTTTTACCCTTTTCCACACACGGCCACTACAAAAAAAATGTATAGGTAAATATGTCGAGTTTGGCAACAAGATAAGAGTTATCAAAGAACAAAGGTGACCGTAAAAAAAAAGACGAATTCTAATTTTTATGAGGGAAAAGGTCAAAATGAGGGCACCACCTTGATGGGAAAACGGTAGCATGTCCAAATTCCTAGTTCTATAGATATGACACACATGATGCAACCAGCGAGACCCAATAGATGAGCTGTGCTAGCCAGGGAGCCCTGGCCTGTGCATGGCACAACACGGCCCAAGGTTTATCCGTGCCATGCTGGACTAGGGTGCGTGGGCCTATAAATAAATTTAAAATAATTAAAGATTTAATTTTCATTCGTAAATTAGTATCAATGTTTGTGCATTTATTTTAATAGATTCAACTTTATTTAAGTTGAGAACCCCCTAAAAGTCCATAAAATCTCTTCGAAGGGGCATATGGGCCGGCCTATGGGTGGCACGGCACGACCTAAGCTGTGCCGTGGGCCGTGATGAGCTGCCCCCAGCTGACCTGGGCATGGCCCGGCCCTTGACGGCACGGCTGGGCTGTCCTGAAAGTGGGCCGTGCCGTGCCAGTTTACACCCCTTGCATTGCATGGTGATGCTCAAAACAGATGTGATTACAGGAGCTACCAAAAGAAAATATATTCAAGTACCTTCTGTTAATAAACAAAGCAACACCTGGATTCTGTACAAACTCAACATTTTGAATATTGGGCTTGCCATACAAAATTTCACAACAGAAAACAAAACATGAAATTCATATAGAAGTCAGGCGAATAGCATCCTTCAATGAAATTGCATCTTCCCGAGACCTTCCTGTGACCCACACCATAAAATTTTCATCAAACCAACCAAGCCCCTTCCAAAATTTCAGCTCTCTCATGGAAAAGGGCCCTTGTATCTCACCCTTAGGGTCCATATAGTACCATATTTTTCGGGCCTCTGGATTAGTTTCCACCCGCTTTTCCTCTGTAAATCTGGCGTTATTTTCTGTTGGGTTTGCCTCTTCAGCAGGTTTGGAGATTGCTGCTCCATTTGCATCATTTGTGTTTTCGTCATTTTCATCGTCTAAATCAATGACGGGTATCTCCTGTTTCCTTCCCTCGGCCCCGTTACAAGGATCTGCCACATCCTCATCGATATCAATTACATTTTTCAGTACTTTTTCGCTGCTGCTCTCCTCTTCACATTGTTGTTCTGCAGCAAACACATGATAAATGAAATTCCAATTTAATTACAAAACCAAAAAACAAAAAAAGAAAAAGAAAAAGAAAAATTGTTGAATACTGTGTTAATTGTAAAAGCCAGAAACCAAAACATCGTCGATGCATAGAAATGTAGAGAATGCAACAAAACATTCATGAAGGCACGTTTGTGTAACCACTTTCCTCAAAAATGGAAAGGAGAAGTGAGAGGTTTTCCACATAATACCTTTTTTATCATTTGGTGTGAATGCTTTTCCACAAGGAAAAAATGGCTGAAAAGCGCAAAAGCAACTTGATTTTTCTACATTCCGTGAAAAGCCTTCCCATTGGGTGGGTAGGACTTCTGCTTATCCACGGATGCCACATATGGCCTAAAGAATGGAAAGGAACTAGGATCATTTTGGAAGTGAGGGGAGAAAAGAGTGAGTTCTAAAATGTCATGTGATCACCCACTTATCCCATTTATATTTATACATAAATACATAAACCTATGCTGGAAGGTGGAAGCAATTCAATATACAGATCATGAATTTGAGTCTTACCCAATACAGGCCTTGGAATTCTGGAGGTAGCTTCTATTGCTGTGATCAATTAGATAGAAAAGTTTTGTGAGTCTTTAATCATACAAATACCCAAACCTAGCAAAAGAGAAGAAAATATATTTGTTTAACCTTCGGCATTATTTTTTGCAACTTCAATGTCAGGGGTGGTTCCATTTCCTGCTTAAAAAAAGAAAACAAAGGTCAAATTAAAAAAAAAATCCTTTTTGGGCTTTTCTTCATGCAACACATCACAAACCACTTATTTGACCAACTCTCATGATAAAAAGGCCTACTTTGCATGGAAGTCTTGTTTATTAAGACGAGAACACGCACAGACACACCACAAAAAGAAAAAAAAAAAAAAAAAAAAGAGGAAGAGAAAAGGAAAAGAAAAAATGAACATCCAAATCTAGCAAAGAAAGCAGAAAAACATATTCATTAAACCATCATTCACTTTACCTATATGTCCCAAAACATTACAGTATCTGGCCTTGCCTATTTGGCACAAAATATCACAACACCCCCAACCAACCAAACATACGCACACACACAGCACCCAAAGAGAGAGAGAGAGAGAGAGAGAGAGAGAGAGAGAGAGAGAGAGAGAAGATGATGATGATGATTTTGTTGGGGGGGCGCACAGAAGATGATGATGATAATGATGAAACCCCTTATTTAGCAAATCATCATATTGGGTAAAGAAACCCTAACTTGCATTAAGTTTCTTCATTAAAGGTCAGAGAAACTGGCCTCACCTATTTGACCACAACATTAAAACCCCCACAACAACCCACAAAAAATAAAAATCAAAATCAAAAAATCTAGCAGAAGAGGGCAAGAAAAAAAATTGTTTTACCTTCAGCTTCTTTTTTTGCAAATTTATCATTTGGAGCATTATCATCTCCTGCCAAAGAAAAAAGAAATTAGCAAGGCCAGGAGAAAATTCAGATATTTTTTTTGGCCTTTCTACATGCAGTACATCACAAAACCCTTATTTTAACAAACTCTCATAGGGAAAAAACCTATTTTGCACAAAAGTTTTCTTTATCAAGGTCAGAGAACTCTGGTCTTACTTTTATCACCAAAAAAAAAAAAAACCCAAATAAATGAATAACTGCAGAGCATTACCAAAGAAGAAAGAATGAATGGAACTTGTGGACTCTTCAGTTCCCGTTGTTCCAGCATTTTGAATGGAAACGGCTCCATTTCCTGCTAAATGAAAAGTGATATGAAGCCTGAGGTGAGAATTCAAAACTATATCAAACAGAAAGAAACAGAAGATATCCATTTTTGTCTCTCATTCCTGATTCCACACATCTGATTGGAATCAGCTCCATGTCCTCCTTATAAAAAAAAATAGAATTAAAAAACTCAATCTTTTTTTTTTTTTTGGAGATTTCATGAAATAATTTAACAAGCAAGTTGAGAGGGAACAGAAGGGTATTTCCCCTTTATTGAGAAATCATAATGCATAAGGAATTATGGCCTATCGATCAAGATCAAAGGATTACCTTTGTCACGCAGACGCGGGCTTGATGAGGATGCAACTCCAAAATCTGTTGCACCAAACATGACAGAAAGTTTTAGATCAAAATTTTGGAACAAAATCCAGCCAAAAGAAAGCAGGAAAATAAGATTGCCAAAGCCTCAAGATTCTTTTTCAACAGCTTTTCTCATCACAGGCCACCCAATACCCTGCTGAAACAAATACATTACCTTTGTCGCGTGGACATGGGCTCGATAAGGATGCAACTCCAAAATCTGGTGCAGCAAACATGACTGTACAAGTTTTGAATTAAAGTCTTGGAACAAAATCCAGCCACAAGAAAGCAGTAAAATAAGATTGACAAACTCTCGGAATTTTTTTTCAACAGCTTTCTCATCACAGGCCACCCAATACCCAGCTGAAACAAATACGTTACCTTTGTCACGTGCACACGGGCTTGATAAGGATGCAACTCCAAAATCTGTTGCACCAACCATGACAGTATAAGTTTAAAATCAAAATTTTGGGGTGAAAGAAAGCAGTAAAATAAGATTGCCAAACCCTCAGATTCTTTTTCAACAGCTTTCTCATTGCAGGCCACCCAAGACCCTGCTGAAGCAAATACAACAGTTATATGAACCATATCCCAAAATTTCAATGGTTACTATATGGATCCTTCTCACCGGTATTACTGAGAATATAATCTACATACTAGAAATTAAGCACAGGTCCTTACGTATTTATGTTGATGTTACAAACTGCTGCTTCCAAAATGCCAATTTAAAAAATTAAAAAAGAAAGAAGCAAACACACTATTGATACTAAATGCAACCATTTTTGCGGGGGCCGGTCAGAACCACC
The DNA here is from genome assembly GCA_028538565.1 of Umbellularia californica. Classification (NCBI taxonomy): domain Eukaryota; kingdom Viridiplantae; phylum Streptophyta; class Magnoliopsida; order Laurales; family Lauraceae; genus Umbellularia; species Umbellularia californica. Next base: position 14,914,825 of record JAPQWN010000008.1, on the reverse strand, counting down.
AGAGGGCTACGACCCATTGGAGACGAGGTAAGAAAAAATCTTAAGAGGGGTGTTCCACGACTAGATAATTACAGAACATGGTCTTACGTGTGGTATAACAAACATTTTCTTCTAAACAAGGGCTACACTTTAATCTAAGAGACTTTTTTTTTTTTTTTTTGAATGGCTACTTTCATTAAAATAAAAGCAAGCAGTACAAGAGAACTATTCTGACGAGCTGACCACCAAAGTTCAAATAGGAAAACAAGCAAACAAGAAAGCCTCCACTACAAGAAAACGAAATAAAGGAAAACTTTACAACTCCATAGTTACCCCCGCAGCTTCTTTCCAATTAAACATGATTTGATCAACCGCGAGATCTTGGAATTTGGGATTGATCGATACCCAGCTTGCAACATATAATTTAACCGTCACACAAGAACTCACAGCTTTCCTCCACCTCTTCAAAACACCTAGCATTCCTTTCCTTTCAAAGAGGCCAAATAATCACAAGGAAGGCTACATTCCACATCTCCTTGCCACTGGGGTGACTAATAGGGGACTTCCAAGGCGAGAAGTGGTATTAGATAGACCTAGGAAGCGCCCAATGACATGAAAACCACCCAAGGACCGAGTTCCAAGCCATTTTAGCAACCCTGCAGTTCAAAGTAAGGTGATCTACCGTCTCTTCCTCCTCTAAGCGCATGCAAATGGACGCTATGGATTTCCTTGTCGTCTCCCGCCTGGAAATCTCTGAGAAAAAGGAGGATACTGAGAAGGTTCCATTTTTAGAGGCATTCCATAATCTGACATCTTCCCCATTCTCCAGAATGAATATGCCATTTAACAAATTCAATAAGGGATGCCAACTGGTTTTCCTTGTTCTGCTTAACATATCTCCTAAAGGTTGGTCCCCAAATTACCTGAGCACCTGGATCTTGCCTCTCAAAGTAATTTTGAATTTTCACCCTCTTATCCAGGGCACATCAAAACAAGATACCGATCTGCCAATGGAGTGTTCCCCTCCCAAACATCGAGCCAGAATTGAATCTTCTCTCATGACCCTACTCGATACCTGATGTACTTCATGCAACTTGCATTGTTAGAGATAATCCCCTTCCAAATAGCTGATGCTTTATAATTCCTTTCTTTAATCTCCCATCCCTCTCTTATTCTACCATATTTTGCCAAAACCAATTGCCCCCATAGGCCTTCTGTCTCATTCCCTAAGCATCACAGCCATTTACCCAACAAAGCTTGGTTCATCAACGTTACTGGTGCCCTAATCCCCCTTCAAATTTAGATTTACAGACCGATTTCCAATCCACCAGATGGAATTTATTTTTCCATACTTCTACCGTTCCAAAGGAAATCTCGCTGCAATTTTGCTATTCGGTTGGCCACTGAGATTGGACATTTAAAACATGGATGTATAGTAAATTGGAAGGCTAGACAGAACTGACTTTATGAGAGTTACCCGACCTCCAATCGATAAGTTTAACTGCCTTTCCAAGCTGTCAGCCTCTTTTCTATTCTTTCAACCACCGGGCTCCATAAAGATTTATCAACCATTCGCAGACCTAGAGGAAGACCTAGGTAGGTAGTTGGGAGGAATCCCACTCTACACCCCAGAATTTCGGCAAACTGAACCATCTTCTGATCCTCCACCTTTAAACCGATCAATTCACTTTTGAAGAAGTTGATTTCAAGCCCCAATACAGCTTCGAAGCATATCAATATCACCTTGACATTTTTGACCTGATCTTCATCGGCTCCACAAAAAAATCAACGTGTTGTCCGCAAATTCAAGATGAGATAGGATTTACATCCCCTGCCACGTGAAAGCCTCTTATTTAGCCGGCACTTTCCGCCTCCACAACCACAACAAAGGGGAAAGGTGAGAGGGGATCCCCTTGCCTTAAACCCCTCTGCACCTCTATGAAACCGTTCGGAGACCCATTTATCATAATAGAAAAATGGGCAGATGATACACATTCTTGAATCCACCGTCTCCATTTGGTGCCAAATTCCATTCTACCAAGAAGCTACTGCAGGAACCTCCAATCCACTCTGTCATATGCCTTCTCCAATTCCAGCTTACAAATTAGCCCTGGTTCTTATCCTTATCTCTTGAGTGCACACATTCATTCACCACAAAGACGCCATCCAAGATTTGTCTCCCTTTAACAAATGCTCCTTGCTCCATAGAGATTAGATTAGGTAGAACCTTGTGAATCCTTCCCGCTAACACCCTAGCTAAAATTTTATAAACACTTCCAACTAGACTTATGGGCCTGTAATCCTTGTTGCTGATTTTACCTTCTTTTTTGGGGATTAAAGACTTGAAAGGATGCATTCAACAGATCCTCTCTGCATTGGTAAGAAAGCAAATTGAAAAGGCACAAGCGTCAACTTCGGTGGTTTTTTTTTTTTTTAAAGATAGGAAAAGTTGTGCCACACCACGTCCCTGAAAAGAGTTTACCTCTCAAATGGTTCATAGGTAAACCTGTATATGCATATGTTTTGTTAGATCTGAGAGGATTGGATGCAAGATATAAGATAGAGTACACTGAAAAAACCCAACACCGTGTTCCACACAAACAATTGTTCAAACCATTTGTAGTTCCAATATGGTTAAATATGCCAAAAGCTAAAAAAGGAGCATAAATAAGAAGTATTAGAAAAGAAATGCATTTTCTATAACAAGTATCTAAATGCTACTAAAATATATGAAAACAGCAAGAAATTATGATTTTGTCAATGCAAGAAAAAATACGTGCCGCTTGCAAGCTTCCCAAAGATTGCTATCAATGAAATCAATCTTAATAAAAGCCAAATTCTGAACTTTCTAGTTTGAAAAGCAAATACAAGATCTTCTAGTTCAAACGCCAAATATAAGATTTTTCAGCTCGAAAGTCAGACCCAAAACTCGCCTCAAAATTTTCACCTTGGGTAATCTGAAGAGGCGCAACATGGTTATTGTTAATGGCTGACCCATGTGTCTGGCAGAAGCTAAATCCATTGATCATCCGTTCATTCTCTTCTCAATTGCAGGACCATTTATGGTTGGCGGCAATTGGCTGGTTTGATTGCTCTTGGGTCTTTCCTAATAGCATTGATAGGCTCTTAGAGTGGAGTTAGGTGTTGGGTTTGGTAAGAGGCAAGATTATGTGAAACACATATTTCCTTCTTGTTATTTTGGTCATTTGGAAGGAAAGAAACAGTATGTGCTTCAAAGGTCAGTCTTCTTCTTTGGATGTGTCAGTGGACAGGGTCAGATTTTATGTTGCTACTTGGGCTTCCATACTCCCTGTTTCTAAAGGTTTGTTGGTGGATTCAATTTTGAGAGGATAGCATGAGGTGGCCTTTTCAGTTCCGGTGCTTCATATAGTTCAGCTGTAATGGTCACCTCCACCATTTATTCGCCTGGACTTAGATGTAGTGCTATTGGTAATCTAGGACCAGCTCGGATCGGTGATATAATTAGAGATCATTCAGAGGCTCCTTACTTTCATTCTTGGGCCCGGTTGCTGGTTGGCGTGTGCACAATTAATGAGGAGGAGATGAAGGCTTTGGGGACTGGCCTTCAGGAGGCTACTAGCTTGAGCTTAGTGGGATCACTATTGAGGGCGACTCTCTATGTGCCATTAGGTGGGCGCCATAAGTTTGTAGAGCTCCTTGAGGCCTTGCAGATATTGTGGAGGTGATTTCTCTAGCAAGGCGGCTAGAGGCCTCCCTGGTCCATGTGAAGAGCAGTTATAATTCGGCCGCAGATGAGATAGCCAAGGTGGGTGTCCACTGGTCTAGCTTAACCTTTTCTGATTTGTTTCTCTTTCATCTTGATTTAGGGTGCTTTTTTGTTCTTCTTTTTGGTACCTATTCAGTACCTCTCTTGTACTTTTTAGCTATTAGTGAAAGTTACCATTCAAAAGAAAAAAAGGGAGTCTCATCCTCACCAAAGTGCCAGGGATCAAGCCCTGGTGCTGGCAGAGCATATATGCGAGAAGTACTATGGCGGAGTACATGCAGGAGCACACTGTGGCAGGCACACACTTGCAGAGAACTATAGTGGGAGCAGGAAGCACTAATGTGGAGTACCCCAGGGATGAGCCTAGGGTTAGAATAGTTTTGCCATTCCTCCCATGTAAATAATAATAATAAGAGGATTTTATGGGGAAAAACCCCTTAAGAGGGCGGGTGCACAAAAAAATAAAAATAAATAAAGACTCAATAGATCCCTGCAAACGGAAAAGGTTCTCCAAATAGATTCTCAATCAACACCGGTTTGTGACTCGGTTCATGCTCATGTTGTCGTCATCTTCTTCGTTCCTCCCTCCTCCCTCCACTTTATCCATCTACCCACTCCATTTCTTGCCCAATCCACCATCATCAGCACTTCATCATCATCAACAACACCCATATATCATGCTTAGTAGTCAGCACACTATTGGCCTTCCAACTCAAGCAACTTGAGAGAGAGAGAGAGAGAGAGAGAGAGAGAGAGAGAGAGAGGCCCACGTTTTTTTTTTTTTTTTTTTTTTTAACGATTCTAGTTGCTAACTACTCACTTCCCTCCAACCACCTCAACCAATCCATCTCTCTACCTTATAATACCCCCCTCAGATCCCCTGCCTCAACTATGATTTCTCTAATCTCTATCCCTCTTTTCTTGTCATCTTCGCTTCTAGATTCTACTTCTCCAATCTTCTCTTTACGGCGAGAGATAAAGGATCTAATCAAAGAAAAAGGAAAAGACATGAAATGGAAAGGAAGAAGATCAGATAGCACTATTCGAAGTGGCCCTTAAAGGAGCATTTGAAGCAAATTGCAGGGATCGGATTGGAGAAAAGGAACAAAGATGAGGATGATGGAGGTTTTATGGATGCCATGGTGAGTTCGGGCAAGAAAAGGAGTTGGGAGATTGAAAAGAGGAGGGAGGAGGAAGAAGAAGACACGAGCATTGACAAAGGTCCAAACCTGTGTCAACTGAGAATAATTAGGGCTGTCAATCTGGCCCTTAGGCGAGGGGGCCCAGCCTAGCTTGGCCTGCAGAAGCCCTCAAAGCGAGGACCTTTCTTTTTTGAAAAACCCGCAATTTTGAGGCCCAAGCTAGGGCTTGACTCCGGCCCGGCCTTTTGTCTATAATTATATAAAACAAATATTATGTATAATATAGAATATAAATAGGGATTTTTACGGATACTTTTTTATAAACAACTCCTCTAATTAACAATTAATGATGGAGGCTTAATATTTTGTCAAACAATAATAACCAAATCTTAGAATTTTTTTTTTAATGAATATCCACATAGATCACAATAGTGCAACCTATGTTTGATTCTACATTTTTTTTGAAGGATATATTTGATTCTACGTTTGCCAAACACGGACATATGTTTCAATGAAAAGGGAATTCACAGTGTCATTAATTAGACTGATTTTTACCAATGTAAACTATTGAAATTTGAGAGTTCAGATAAATGACTATCGACATTATCATTGAGTGGAGTTGAGTTTCAGCCACTAGCCAATGATCGATGCCAATTTCTTTCTATCTCTTTACTTTTATGACTATTGTTGTTTCATTCAAGTGAACTCCACATTTGGAGTTACAGTTAGCGACTCGTGCATCAAGTCATCTTCGTCATTCATCTTCTGTAATCAAAGTTTAATTGCTTGTTATAAAATCCAATGGTGATTTTTCAAAGAATTACAAGTTAGGGTTAATGCTAATTCAAGAGTGGTCTAATGTTTATTTAAACCACATATATTAAATAATTTATTTGGAAAGGTCAATGCCAATTTGAAATAAATCTAATTGAATCAGATGAGGCTTGCCAAACATATTCTCACAGTCCATATTATTGATTTATAATATACACACACACACACACACACACACACACACACACACACACACACAGAGTACAAGAACTAGTAAAAAAAGATACAAGTAGCAGAACTTCAACCGTGACAATCTTATTAATAGTCTGATGACAAACAAAACCGAGTACATTAATTACTTAAACTATGTAACTTCTGCCAGCGCGTTAAGGTGTTTAATAGTATCTTCTATATCCTAGTTTCATGTCACTTAGCTTATTTCATTTAATCCTAAATAATAATTTTATTAGGACAAATTAACATTCTTTTAGAAGTGGTACGAAAAGATTAACTTTTACATTGCTTCTCGAATAAAGGTGCATGGGTTAGCAACTTAGCATTATGGTGTAGAAAAATTATTATATATGATATATTAAAAAAAATCATTTCTTTCGGCCCTCGCCTGACGCTAGCCCTAGCCCTTGAGGGTAGCGTAAGGGCTTCGATATTGTAGGCCCGCCGTGGGCTCTGAGGGCTTTTGCTTGACCTAGGCCCGGCCCACATATATGAGGGGTAAGGGCTTACCTTGGTCAGGCCCGGGCCCGGCCCTTTGACAGCCCTAAGAATAATACTAACTGGGCATCAAACCTGTGTTGAGTGTCGATATCGACGCTCGACTAAGAATAATGAGTGTCGAAAGACACTGAGGCTGAAAGGAATAAAAAGTGATGGGAGGGCCTTTTCTGTATGTGAGGATCTGTTGGGCCCTTTTGGGCACTGGCCATCTAAGGGGCTTTCCCCTAAAATCCTATCATAATAATAATAAATAAACAAACAAACATTAAAAACTCAGCAACTGGAGCAGCAAGGACCATGGATCAAAATAGTGAATGTTGCACTTAATAATAATAAATAAAGAAATAAACATAAAACCTCCTTAGCACCTGGAGCAACAAGGAGTCAAGGACCACAACCAAAATTAGTTGGAGATGTGCCCACAACAATGTGGTGTGGCCCATTGACATTGGGTAAGGCCTGAAGTTGACAAAATTATAAAGCGCATGATGAATCATAGCATGCAATTTCAATTTAGATATCATCACAATAGGGTGAAACTCAAGCAAGTCCCAATGAACGGAGTGTTATTCCAATTGAACAGCAGAATTGACATGAACCTCGTCGCACAATTTTCAGTGGTATGAGCCAATTGCAGGAAAATAAAAGAAGAAGAAAAAGAACCTTTAGTTTCTCTGCTTATAGCTTTCTGAAGAGAGAGTGCTCCATTCCCTACCAAATCAAGCACAAAACAGTTTAGAAGTCTCAAAGTGAGATTATAATTGATATAAGAGAAGTCTCATCTTTATAAAACCTTCATTTTCTCTGTCGCAATAATCTGATTGGTGCATTCTTTATTTCCGGCTATTAATGTTTAGATACTTGATTTAATTCAAAAACTTACCATGCAAACTAAATTCAATCCAGACTCAGTTTAACAGTTTAACTATTTTTTTCCCCATTGTTCAGGACCTTACACTGTCATGTGACACTATCTCGTAAAAATTGCTCAGTAAATAAAAAGCTTTGATATCGCACATTACAGTATAAGCTCCTAAGACTCTACAAACTCGAACAATTTCAGCCAATTACTGAGTTTACTCTTTTAGATTACAACGCATTTTCAATAACTTACACCTTGTTATTAAGCAATGAATAGCAATTTTAAAAGTCAATACATGAGTTTCAAAACAAAGTTGACAAGCCAGCAAATAAAGCTTCTTAAACCTTCAGAAACTACTTCCGCATTTTCTTGAGAATTTGGAGTCTCTTCGAGCTCAACTTCTGCATCTGCTATTACTTTTGGAAGCTCAGTTAACAGCCTTGAACGTTCGGAAGGTGTCTGAAGCAGCTGTCTTCTCTCAATGTACTCAAACAGTGTAAACCCAAAATAGGTCAAGGATAAATGCACTTAATAGTATCAGTCAAACAGGAAAGAGATACCAAACATGGGTGACCATAAAAGAATTCGTAATCATGAGCCAAGTTTTATTTATTTTTTAAATGGATAAGCTAACCATTATAAGGGCTTGATGTTTAAGAGTGGTGAAACTTAAAGAAACATGCTGGTCATGGAAAATGGTTTCAATGAGCCGAGCCAGCTTGGTTTAAGCTTCACTTGTGGGTTAATAATCCAAAATGAGCTGGTTCATACCACACAAGCAGAACTCAAGCTAGGCCGTGTTCACCTCAGATTGACTGGAACTTGGCTTGTTAAAGGCTTAGTTCAAGTTTGATCTTGAAAAGCATATATACTACATAAATTATATAAAAATAAATCATAAAAATGCAATATTAATCATACACACACATACAACCTAGATCACCTGTGTGCCCAGATGCACCTCGCTATCAGGGGGGTGGAAGGATCTGAGTCGGCCCAAGCTCCTTACCAAGTCTGGGGCCCACTTGATATTCCTATCACCTTCATCTGGGCCCCACAAGTTTCAATAGTTATGACAAAAAGAGAAAAGTGCGATCGATATATGGTGGGGCGTCCATTTGGAAGGGTGCAAAGCTCATGGATCCAATGTGATACAAGGGACCCCATGTGTTGGGTAAATTCGGATGGACCCATAGTGGGAATCATGCCAAGGTGCACACCTTGCACTTGGTGAAAGGGGGCATTTTGGAAAAGAGCCCTAGAAAACACCCAGGTATTTTGAAAAGAAAATCACCCCTTGCGTTTGACGAAAGAAATAAGAAGTATTATGATGACTTGTACCTGAGTTTTTTTTTTAAAAACAGGTGTAGAGTTCTATCCTCCTTTTTCTCTCTTCAAAATTCTAGCAAATATATCTAATGCATGGCTTAAATGGCTCTTACAATTTCTCTCTCTAAAAGGTTTATCTAAGTTTCCTTCTTCTCATTTAAAAAAAAAAAAGGTGAATCCAATGAGAGTTAATGGTAGGCGTGTAATCAATTGCTTTCATCATTATTTGCAACAATAAAAATCCCTAAGTGGTGCCCTTTTATTGTCATTGAATTCATTTACAAAAGTTAGATTTTTATAGGCAGAAATCCCTTAGTGGGGCCCTCTTATTTTGTGATTGAATTCATTTACAAAAGAAGTTAGATATTTATAGGATGGCCAATGGCCCACACCATTTGCAATTTTATAGGTGGGCCTCATAATATTTTTATTGCGTTTAACATTAAAAAAATATTTTTATTATGTTTATTCTATTGCAATGTTAAAAAATATTCAGTGGGGCCCTTTTATAGTTCAAAGAAAGAAGAAGACTAAGAAAGGGAGGAAAAAGAAGTTGCACATGGATGTTAGAATTTTTCATCATAACTCATAGCTAGAAGATTTAAATGCACTTGGATCTTATTGGATGCCCCTTCGAAAGAAGAGAAGGAAAAAAGGAAAAGTAATAAATGATTGCTATGAAGGAGAACAACCTCTGCACCTAACCTTTTCTTATTGGATGTTAGACAAAGGGCAAAAACGCCCCTTTTTGAATGAGGCATTTTGTACAATTCCTCTATATATCCCCCACACTTAAGCACCAGTGCTCATGATAAGGTGAGCACTATTTCTTGTGCCCCCCACCCAAACCCACCCCCCCACACACACCCCCCTAACTGTGTGTGGTGGTGGAGGCTCAAAACATCATCCCAACTACTTGATCAACGGCCAACAAGTTTTCAACGCCCAAAACGAATACATAGTCAGTCCAATGGTCCCTGTCCATTTGGATGGGTGCTAGACCCGGGATCCCCAAGTGGCCCCACTAGGTATTTAGGCACATGGTGGTCACTTGAGGTTTTTCCTATATATTTGTGTGTGTGATAAATATTGGATTGTAATAGATATCAAAACTTGAAAATATAAGTTGATCTGAGCTTAAGCCTTGCCTGATTTGAGCTCAAGATACAAGCCTGACTCAAGCTAAGTTCAAGCTTGGCACATCATAATGCAGGCCAGACTAATGGGCCCCGCCTCAAGGTCTATATTAGGAAGCGCAAAGCCCACAAGGCCCATCAATGAATTCCCAAGATTTCTCCAACGGCAAATCCATGAAGGATTCTTTCCTACGGCATTCCCTAAATTTTCTATCTTCTAGTAGATTTCTTAGGTCATAATAATTGTTAAGATTTAACAATAATTAGGCAGTTTCCAAATTTTCGTAGATTCTTAGATTTAGGGAGTTTTCTAATTTGGTATGGCTTGATTGCTAAATCAGTACTTAGACTTTATTATATAAAGAATGTAATCCCTTATCTTGGGATACAATACAGAAATTGAATGAAAATTGAGTTTGCTCAATGTGTGATTTTCTCATCTTTAGTGTGAGACTTAGACATCCAACCCTAAGCCGTTTGGCTTGGAGAATAGCTCGTTGGCTACCCTTCTTCTCCCCTGCGCTGCTTCACATCAAGAACAAGTGGAGCATTGTTTTATCAAGCAGATCAAGTTCTACGAATTAATAAGGTTTAACAAGGTTCATTACAGGACACGGGTGATCTATGATTTAAGATCAATGGTTTAGATTTATTTTAGGGCTTTAACCATTACGTCTCATTTAAAACCTGGTGTAAGGATGTCCTATACTAGTTTTATTTATTTTTCTTTCATATGTTTTTTAATAGAAGTTGCTTTGAGCACCTTCTTTCATTTCTTCTCCTTGGTTGAGTTTCTCCCCATTGGATCAAAGATTTATACGGTGGATATTCACGATCAATGTTAAGTGAATCTATACAGTTCTCCTTGTGTGTATTTTCTTTTTCACTGAAGATCTGGTATCATGAGTTCACCATCAATTGACATATATGCTTCCCTGATAGGGACAGTTGGTATCAGAGAAAATCAATCAATCCATACAATTTGTTTATTGAATCCGTTGACCAAATCATGCCTCTCCAACAAGCACAAGGTTGTGGAAAGTTGGTTAAGAGTGACATGGCAAATGAACCTGAACCGCATGATCTAGAAATCTTGGATCTACATAGATAAGTTGAGAGACTGACTCAGCATTTGCATCAAATTGAGCCTTGAGATCAGTTGTTTGATGAGGAAACCCATGAAGCTGACAATAATTTTTTGGTTTACGGTGTCGGTGATAGACCGGATGACGCAGTTAGGGAAGTAGTAATCTCAATTAATGGTGAACCCAACGATACCCGATCTTCAATCAAATATAAAATCTGCACACAAGGAGAAAGATAGAGATTCGCTTACCGTTGATCGTGAAAATCCATTGTCAATGCCTTTGATCCAATCGAAGATACTCAAACCAAGGAGAAGGTAAATAGATAAAATGCACACATGCAACTTTAATTAACTTTCATAAAATATTCCGAGGCTGCCTAGGTCGTCCCTTTACATTCTTATTTATAATATTGAAAACCCAAAGCTCTGCTTTCCTAAATTATAGCACTACTAGCTACACTAATTAGAACCCTATATAAAAAGAAAGTATGGCAACTAGGACGTAGGACGTTCACTACTCTTTGGAGGAATAGGTTGTCATATCTGTAACAGTGGAGAAAATCACTCACTAATCTAATAATCTCTTTATAACTGAATAGAAGGAAATCAATCCAAGTACAAGAATTACGCAATTGAATTTAGAAAGAAGGTTACTGCATCATTATTTTCTTTTTCTGCAAGTGGGACCAGTCATCTCTTATAAACTGACAGCCAAGCCTAGGCCTGATTTGGGACAATTTTAGGTAGGTTGAGCCCACTGACCTGCCACCCCTTTTTAATAAGTCTATTGGGCCTGTTGGTGCCTACGTCATACTACTCCTCCACTTGAAAAAGACTCGCCCTTGAGTCTGCACCCACAATTCAGTGCTTTTTTCCTTTTCTTCTTTCTCTTCAACATCCACTTCTGTCTTTTTGGTAGCAATTGAAAATACGGAGATTTGTCATGACTTGGTTTGGACGATTGACTGGTGGTATCCATCTGGGCCCGGAACTTGATATGTGGTAGGTCTCGTCGTTGATCAACATAATATATCGCTGGCATATCTGATATTTGTATATCAAATGCATAAATGATCACTTCCACACTCTTCAAGATCGATCCATCATATCCTCACCCTCCAATACATTAACTACCTCAATAACTCTCCAAAGTGAAATCAGTCAAATCTGCTCCATCCATAAAGGTTAATCTGCTCATCATTGGCATGTGGAGTTTCTTCCTCAAAATATTGATACTCAACACAGAATATTTCATCGTTAAAATCATGATCTTAAGACATATCAAAGATCTGATCAGGGAAAGCATCATCATCTTTGTATATATCCCACATTGGCATGTCAAGCTCCTCACCACAATCTTCATCCAACTCATCATTATAAATTAGATCCTCAAAATCACCATCATCAACCGGTCCATCACCGTAAACCAAATAATTGTCATCACCTTCGTAGGCCGACTCATCAAATAACTGATCTCGGGGTTCGATTTGATCTAGACACCGAGATAGGGTCTCAACTTGCCTACGCAAATTCTGGATTTTCATATCTTGCAGGTCGTATCGATTTTCTACGTCGCTCTCAACCAAATGCCTGTGACTATGTCCATGTTGAAGAGGCATTATATGGGAGACGGAATCAACATACAAATCGTATAGACCGAATTGCTCTGATGCCAACTAAACCCAATTGATGGTGAACTCAACGATACTCGATCTTCAGTCATACACACAATCCACGCATAAGGAGAAAGAGATTCACTTACCGTTGATAACGAAAATCTATTGTCAATGCCTTCGATCCAATGGGAGATACTCAAACAAGGAGAAGGAAAATAGATAAAAGTGCACACATGCAACTTTAATTAATTTTCATAAAATATTTCAAGAATGCATAGGTCCTCCCTGTACGTTCTTATTTATAATATTGAAATCCCAAAACAACAATGCTTTCCTAAATTACAGCACTACCAGCTACACTAATTAGAATCCTATATAAAAAGAAAGTATGGCAACTAGGACGTTCACCACTATTTAGAGGAATGGGCTGTAATATCTATAACAGTGAAGAAAATCACTCACTAATCTTATAATCTCTTTATAACTGAATAGAAGGAAATCAACCCAAATCCAAGAATTAAGCAACTGAATTTAGAAAGAAAGTTATTGCATCATTGTTTTCTTTTTCTGCGAGTGGGACCAGTCATCTCTTATAAACTGATAGCCAGACCTAGGCCTGATTTGGGACAATTCTAGGTGGCTTGAACCAACTAACCTAGCACCCCTTCTTTAATAAGTCTACCAGGCCTGTTGGTGCCTACATCACCAGATGATGATAGTGATGATGAGTTTCACATCGATGGTGGCCAATCATTCAAATTAGAGTGAGTCGATTGGTCCAAGCCTCCGGTGTTATTAAGTATCCAGATGATGAATGTGACCCGCCCACATTCAACGAAGACATGAAGGGGCATGAAGATATGCAAACCTTCAATGTGTACCCCGGTGATGGAAGTTTTGATGTGCACTACGAGTCAATATCTTATTACAATGATCATCAATCAAGCACTAAGAGCAAGAAAGAGTGCCTAGATCTTTCATTCAAGAAAGGACACAACGGGATGCACTACCTTGAGGATCCTTTCAATGAAGTCTATACAAGCATAACTCAACCTACACTCCTTGGTGACTTGATCATGTGTTGCCGGATCAAAACTCACTGGTCAGATTGGTGAATGTGATACATGGATAGTGCAAGCATACCATCCGACAGCAAAGATCTCTTTCACAAGATTTGTGGAATTAAAAATAGGTCGTATCCAAGATCGCCATGGCATCCGAATTTGAGGACAAATTCTTTTCAAGCGGGGGAGATTGATGCAGATCAAGTTCTATGTATCGGTAAGGATTGACAAGTTCATTACTAGACACTTGTAATCAAGCTTACAAGACACGACCACACTTGAAAGTGGGCCAAAGGATCAATTGGGCTATAAACAGTTCCATATATGTAAGAAAACACCATGACGGGCTGTTTTGGAAAACAATCAAGCTGCAGGGCGTTTTCGGTGATATACAGAAAACTGCATAAAAATACAACAGACGCGTTGCAAGATCAACAGGCACTATTTTCCAAGCTGTTCTAGACGACCAGTGCCCTGGAAAATTAGAGTTTCTATGTTAGTTTTGATTTAAGTATAGATAGATTATTATATATAGGAGTTCAATAATATCAGTGAAGCAGGAGATTAGGAAGTCATTATATTAAAGAATAACAGAGAGGATTTTAAGAAAAATTCAAAGATGGACAGCTAATAAGGAACGTTCAATGTGTTTTTCTAAGTTTTTTTTATTTCAGAGTTCGTTTAAGAGTTGCTAGTTTTAAGGGTTGGGGGATGAGAAGTCCAAGTCTTGTGTCCATTAGATTTATTTCAATAAAATTTTCAGATATTTTTTGCCTCTCCGTTTGAATGTGTGCATCCATGGTTTGAGAAGATTACTTCTAATCAAGGCTTAAGGTTATTAGGAAATTTTATTTTTGAGTTCCTTATCTCTTAAATCTATGGAATTTCTATGGACTAAAGAATGGGGTATTTTTTGGGCTCACAATAAATCGGATTGTGATTCCTTGAACTAAGGTTGTCACATTTACACCCCAAGTCATAGATACGGATATCACAACCTAAAAAAAGAATACACGACATAGAATTATATAACAGTGAAAACTATGATGCACAAATATGGATGGATCTGACAGGGACAAGCAATGGATATTGGCAGCCATGGACTCAGCACAAGATTTAAGCATCAGATAAGATACAATACGGTACGTTGCCTATATTGAAGAATCTTGGTACCATAGACTAAAATATGCTTTTCTTTCCAAAAGTAAATTCTACGGGTGAACCACAACAACAACCAAAAAAAAAAAAAAAAAGGCTAGCCTCAAAGGAATAAACCTCAACATGAGCCGGGCTTAAAGCCAAGCTTCATTTAGGCTCAAGCTTTGAGCCTAACTCGAAACAAGCTCAAGCTTGAGCATAAGTTCACAACTCAAGCTCAAGCTCAGCCATTGATATATTCATAGACACACACACACAACTGTATAAATGTATACTATTGAAAGATGTTTTACTGACTCTAATAGGAAACCAAAGGACCAGTAAAAACTGGCCTCAAAAGGAATCAACCCCAAGGGACCTGGATGCCAGAGTTCAGTCCAAACTAGTTTCATAAGTTTACCTAACAGATTTTGTGATAGTCCTTTAAAAAAGTTCTAAAGAAAACAAGTTATATGGGCTTTTCCTTAACAAACTCAGAAATATATCGATCATGTGTATAACCATTGACTCCAAAGAACATCAACATCTTTTTCACAGTAAGCATAATGAACCATGAGATATTATGATTTTCTCAACACTTCCATCATTTTGCAGCAAACTAAAGATGAAGGATATTCCCTGCGCCAACCCTTTTCATTTGCTCGATCTATCCGTTTTTGTAGCACGACAATCTCTCTATCAATCCACTGAAAATACACCCATCAGTAATTTGTCAGGAATCAGAGGTAAAGAACCTGAAATGCCTGATACATAGAACTTGCTGGAAATACCAAAAATAAGTATTTTGAATCTTTTGACACATTATGGAACAGGATACAAACTACCCATTCAACTCAGTGTCCAAGGGGATGGGGAAGTTCATGAACAATATAAAAGGAAAAAAGGGGGAAAAGCAAATGAGAATCACACAGCAACCATGTTTACTATGTCAACATGAAACTAAAACTTTCATTTACTGAAAATAGAAATCAAAATTTGCCTCAAAAAAGAAATTTAGAGATATGCTCTTTAATTTCTCTTTCACAAGTAATCAGAGTACTAACATGATTTGTGATGTCTTCATGTAGACTTCTGGCCTTTTTATCAAGCTCCACCTGCCAAAGGGATGTTCCTGTATTAGATGATGGATATGGTGGAGTAATGGACAATCAATTAATCAAAGCAAATCATGGATATCAATCCAACAGAAGCCAAACTGGAGTTAGTGATCTGCATTAAACCACAAAATCCATCAATACATGATTGCTTCACGAGTTAATAGGCATCAAGCACCACATGGATAGTATTAATGTATTGAAAAATATAGAGCGTCGCAATGGTAGATGCAGAAGAGCATGTGTGGTATCTTATGCCATCCATACACCGGGAGCTTACTGGACCATGCAGTTGGTTTGATAAGTCTCACTGACATTAAATGACCAAAACAATCTTCCAAATTGGAATTCCAGTGATCCATCATTCAACCTGGAACTTGATAATGAAGTACAAAATATCACCAGAGAGAAAAAAAAAAGACTGGATCGGAAGGCTCTTCCATTCAAGGAGATATTTAGGTGCGCTCTATAGTCTGGACCCAAAAATAAATGGCTTCGATCACCCAACCGAATGAAAGACTTAGATGGAATAAGTACACTGAGATGTAGTAAACATTTAAAAGTATCCTGAACCTATAGTTCCTCAGCATAGTTCAATTCATACATGCAGTGCCAAGGTGATTCTGTCTGTGTTGATTTCATGCGTTTCTTGTTACTGACAATGTGTAATAATTTCATGGCATGCAGAGGAATGAGATCACAAGAGATGCAGCATTTCTTTTCAAAATGAATAGCCAATGCAACAGACTTACAATTGTAAGCCTTTTCAGAAGACCCTCTTTCACTCTCTGACGCAGATCATCACATTCTTCCTACAATGAAAATCAAGAAATTCACAAAAGACGATAAGGATAGAGCACTAAAGATTTATAAGAAATATTATGACATCGTCTAGTCAAATACACCATTAACAATAACACAAAAGATGAACCTAGAAATTTGATATGGTCCTTTCATTTCTCCCTAGCCTAGAATAAATTTTCAAGTTTTTTAATGTTGGCTTCAAAAGATGAGCGTACTTTGCCATACAATAAAATTATTGTACAAGTTACCTCAGAGAAATCATCGTCCGACAACATGAAAATGCAGATGCCTTTCATCATATTGGAGACCTGCAGTACGATATCTGTACTAATTTCACCCGTTTTGTAAGCCTCTGAAGCCCTTCCTACGCCTGAAAGAAATAAATTTGCGACAAGTTACTCGCTAAGAGCAGAGGGAAAAAATGTGAATCAAAATTTTTGAAAGTGAGATGATTATACATATAACCAATAACCTGTAACTTGCTCAATTCGGAAGAAATTTTTGGGCACTGAGTAATCGTTTGGATCACTTTTGACTCTCACAAAACAATCCATAACTTTACTTTCAAATGTTTCAGGCTTCTTCAGAAATTCCTCTATCAAACTTCTCCTCAAATAGATTAGTCTGACATTTTTTGCAGCAATTGAGGCATAGCAACTTTTCTGCATTTCTGAAATGTTTCCGGTGAAATCATTTAACATTGGTACATTAGCTTTTGGGTCTGAGCTCAACCTTCGCCGCCGCTTACAATCCTTCAGTACGTTCTCTTCTTCTGAGCCAAATAGTGAATCATCCTCTGATTCTTGGCTTTCAGCAAAGTGGGCTTCCAACAAGTTCGAGATCTTAAGACGGTTCACTGCTTTTCTCCCGAAAAGTAAATTCAACCTCGCGTCACATCTGACCTTCTTTTTTTTCTGGGGATCAGTAAGTTTGTTTTCTACTATATAATCCTTTATGATGTCACAAACTTCAGGTTGGGTGATGGGTTCATCAGTATTTTTACCAATGGATGTAAGAAAACAAATAAGCTGCTCCGAACCCCAGCCAATAAAGTTCTTTTTTCGAGATTTGTATGTTCTCCTCCCAATTTTCATCCATAAATCCTGTCCCTTGGGTTCTTCTAATGGCACTTCATCATCACTTCTGTTGTCCATATTGTCAACATCAGAAGTTAATTCTCCAACAGGTTCATCTACATTGAATGCTTTCCCAATCTTCTTACCCTTCTTTAGTACAAAATCAGCTTTATGAAGATCTTCTATTGATAGGCCTTCATTCTGTTTTATTATTTCCCAGTAATCCTTAAATAAGCACTCATATGTTTCAGTGTCATTAAAATCAACTTCGCCCTGGAAACAAGACGAAACAGTAAATAAGATGGTATGAGTTTGCATAAACAGAGGAGATTGCCTCTATCTAAATTATAAACATAATGGTCACTCAAATCTGTTTGTTAATACCCTCCCTCTGGTTCTATAGAATTAATGTGTGGACCAACATTGGTAACACAAATAATTTAAGTCTCACCTTGTCCAGCAGTTCACAATTTTACAATTTTTTATAACATATATTTGAAGACAATAATTAAAACTCAGTCTCCTATAACCTTCTACAAGAAGTATAGTCGTCATACATAATTTCTCTATGTAGGTTGATGCCTACTAAAGGAAAAGGAGTAGGCCGAAAGAACATGGATGGAACTACTCAGGATAGATATGAAGAACTGCAACCCATCCAAGGATTTGTCCTATGATAGAATGGAATATGAAATAGAATCTATATAGCTGAATCCAACATAGTCGATGATGACCAATACCTATCCCAGTAATTAGCAAGGTCCGAATGTTCATGAAAATTCAGCTAATGTCAAGGGTCAAGAGAAAATTCCCAAAACAATAATAGAAAAAACAATTTATGACGTATAGCAAATTGACCACACAAAAACATTCCTCACCAAAATTAGGTCACTAGAAAATTTCATGGCATTATTATCTTCAATGAGTAAAGAAGGTAAATATTAATATTAGTAGCAGTCCAAAGGTTAGTAATGGTATTAGGTGCCCTACATGCATATTCAATAGCTTCAAAAGTGTCTAGGGGGCTCATGGACCGGGCTTGCCCAATCAAGACCCAGGCCCAGCCAGCTGGGGGCCTGGCTTGGACTTTAATTATAGGCCTGATTAATTTACAGCCCGTGCTTGGATTCAGGCAGAGAGCCCAAAATCTGGCCTGGCCCGAATGAGAGACGCCATTTAAGCAGAAATGGAATTTCTATTGGAACAAAGACTAGAAGTCATGAACTATATCACTCACAGACACAGGTGATAACCAGCTAAGCTACCACTCCCAACGGTGGATAACATTTTATTTTAAAAAAAGCCTTTAACCATTCGGGCTCGGGCTTCATTTTTTTAGACAGGCTGGGCTTTAACCAGGTCCTTTTGGCTGGATTTAGGCTAAGACCAGGCTAGGGCCTATCGTTTTAAAATCGGGCTGAACACGGATATTCCTCAACCCGACCCATGAACACCCCTAGAAGTGTTAAGTAGCTAGTTTGTCACACCTTTAATGCCAAGCATCTTAGGTGTATTGGTTAGCAACTTGAAATGGTATCAGAGCTAACATGTTCCGGGTTCGAATCCATGTATGGGCACAATTGGCCCCATGCTACATCTTGTGTGCAGGCGCATGTGGACCAGAACCTAGCATTTCTATTTTAATTGCTTTAATTAGTCTTTGTTTTATATTCAATCTCTTTCAAATTTAGAATTAATTACTGTATAATTTAGTACATAAGGGAATTTTTGTCAATTCTAACAGAATTACCTATTAACTTTATAAATAGCTTTGATTAGTATTTGGAAACTAATAAACGAAGGTGTCCCATGGCCGAGCGAGATTTAGTACTTAGATTATAAGGTAGTGAAAGCGTAATATGATACAAAGCTAGCTTTTAGGGCTTCATTATTTAAGCAAAGAGATGAGGGTTTTACTATCCTATTCATTCCAAAGAGAGTAGGAGGCATCTCCAAAAGAGAGGATTAAGGAAGATTAGAGCTCCCTCTGGCCAATCCAAACCCTTAAAAGGCAAATGCTAAGCGTGCTAAAGATGTTAGTTGATCCCTATCTAACATGTATTTTCTTCTTTAGCCTGCATCTTCTTTAATTTTATTTAATCCCATCTTAAATCTTGTGTGATGTATGGATCTTCGAATGAGAGATTTTATCATTGTTTATGCTTGCTTAGATGTTATTTTGCACAAGTTCAGACAATACAGAACTAAGGAAAAGACTAAAACATGTCCACCCATAAATATAGTGAATATCGAGGGCTTAAACATAATTTTAGTAAAAGTTGTAACTCAAGTAGTGAAAGACAGGGCTGGTGTGAAATTTAAGAATTTTAGATATAAAACAATAAGGCTCACCCCCTAAATGCAAGCGGACATAGGTCGAAATATCCAGAGATGGTTTTGCATGTGTTGTTTTTTAGGGCTACACATGTGTTGTTTTTAAGGCAACAGGATGGTGGGCCCAATCCAAATGCATCCTATAGCACTACAGTCACCCCCAAGTCCTCTCTCAGATGATCGAGTCTGATCGTCCATCAGGTGGGCCATGTGGGCCCATAGGCATACACGAAAAAATGGTGTCTAACTACCTGAATTGCTATGAAATCGATTTGTAATAGGATTTTCTACAAATCCAAGGTCGATTTCAATTGGGGAGGCTACCTAACAATTCTATCAACATTGCTACACAGATATATGCAAAGTTTTTAGGGCTAAAAAAGAGGACTTGAACTCCAAAGGTGCAATAACATGGTCGACAGTGATGAGAATGAATAGTACACAAACTGTATTTGCAAAATCCTCTATCACCACATTAGAATATTGAATAACAGACATTGTAATAACTGAGATCATGATAACTGAGATCATGAGCATCATATGCAAAAGTAAATGTTGACAGCAATGAGAAAACACTGTAGCAGTATATTAATCAAAAGATTTTTTTTAAAAAACAACAATTCTGAAGTTGTGTACAAATAACATCTTAGCAAGCATAAACAATGATAAAACTTCTCATTCGAAGATCCAGACATCACAACAGATTTAAAATGGGATTAAATCAAATTAATAACATGAAGGATCAACTGAAAGGAGCTCTAATCTTCCTCGATCCCCTCTTCTAGTGCTGCCTCCTACTCTCTTTGTAATGAATAGAATAGTAAAACCCTCATCTCTTTACTAAAGAGTGAAGCCCTAAAAGCTAGCGATCATACTAGTCTTCAACTATCTAACACTCTAAAACTTATTAAACTCACTCGGACTACCTAACACTCAAACTTATTAAACTCACTTGGTCATGTGCCAACTTAGTTTATTAGGTTCCAAATACTAACCAAAGCCATCTATAAAGCTAATATGCAATTCTAGTTGGGTTTCCGTTCACTTAGAATAGAAATTCACCAAAATATCCTTATGTACTAAATAATGCAGTAATTAATTCCAAATTAGAAAGAAATTGAAAATAAAAACAAAGCTTTCCTTTATTGCCAAACAGCATAACTCCCTTGGAAGGCAAGACCTTCAAGAACACATGACCTCCAACTTGAACTCCAAGGTCTCTTCTCCGGTTTTGTCTATGTAACTCTTTCCTCTGCTGTTAGCTACCAGCAGTCTCTCTCGAATAGGGTGGATCTTGTTTGCCCATGACCAAGTGAGATTTATTAAGCTTAGAATGTTAAGTACTGGAAGATTAGCGTCACTATTTAAGCAAAGAGATGAGGGTTTAATGGATATATTCATTCCAAAGAGAGTAGGAGGTAGTTCTAGAAGAGAGTATTGAAGAAGATTAGAGCTTTGTTCGGCTGATCCAAACCCTTAGAGGCAAGTGCTAAGCATGCTAAGGATGTTAGTTGATCCCTATCTAATATGTATTTTCTTCTTTAGCCTACATCTCTTTTAATTTTGTTTAATCTCCTATCAAATCTGTTTTGACATATGGATATTCGAATGAGAAATTGTATCACATTTTATGCTTCCCTAGATGTTATTTGTACACAAGTTTAGAATTGATATTTATTAACTACATTCTTTGATCGATATGCTACTACATTATTTCTTTGTTCCGGTCGACATTAATTTTTTAATATGATTCTCAAATCTTGACCTCAATTATTAGAATCTCTATTATCCAATATTCTAATCTCTACTATCCAGGTTTAGTATTGTTCATTCTCATCATTATTGACCATATTATTGTACCTTTGGAGTTCGAGTTCTCCTTTCTAGCCCTTCTAGAAATGTTGCAAGCCACAATTCTGTTGCCCAAAAACAAAAACAGCATTTGTGAAACCCATCTCTCGATATTTCGACTTCTGTGAGCTTGCATTTAAGGGCCTGAACCTTATTGTTTTATATACTTGAGCATCATATGAATCCTTAAATTTCACACCTGCTTTGTCTTTAACTACTTGGGTTCAGGGGGGAACAACATGCAAAGACCCGGGCCGTGGGCCGGCACCCCATTGACCGCGTTGATCGAGCCAGCCCAGCACGGCACAACACAAAGGATAGTCCGTGCTGGGGTGCATGGGCCGAGGCATGGCCCGGCACAACATTTATATAAAAAACGTTATTTTTTATAAATAAAATAAAAACTTAAAATAATTAAAGTTTTGTTTTTCATTTGTAAATTAAATCAATGTTTGTGCATTTATTTTAATAGTTTCAACTTTATTTTAAGCTAAGAACCCTAAAAATCCATCAAGTCAGTTTTAATTTATGACAAAAGTTAAAAAAATTTAGGAGAGGCATGTGGGCCAGCCCATAGGTGGCACGGGCCAGCATGGCACGACCTAAGCCGAGCCGTGGGCTGTGCTGGGCCGACCCCAACTGACCTGGGCATGGCTCAACCCAGGCATGACCCAGTTTACACCCCTACTTGAGTTACACCTTTTCCTAAAATGATGTTTAAGCCCCGGACAATCACTGTAATTATGGTAGGACATGTCTTAGTCTCTTCCTTAGTTTTGGACTGTCAAGAAATTGCAATAAGGCCCTGTTATTTTTTTATTATATCCGAAACTGTTTTGAGTTGGTTTCTTTGGCTCCTAGCTTCAGAAAATTACAAATGGACCTCTACTTGTAAGTGTAGTCTTATACTAATTGTCCTCAGTCATTTATTTGAGTTCCTAAACTTTCCAGATTTATATGTAAGCCTCAATTATTCTCTAAATTCATAGTTAAATCTGCCTTGGGTAATTTCCTTAGCCCCACACTTCTGAAAATTACAAGCAGACCCCTATAGTTTACTAAATTTTCAAATAGCCCCTTGTTTTCCTTTTTTATTTTAGCTGAATCTTTTAGGGACTAATTCTGTGAATTCTAGACTCCTGTAAATTACAACTTAAGGCCTTTATTGAGCATTATTAAGCCTCAATTAGTTTTTAATTAATTCTTGGTGTTCCAATTGCCGGTAAATTGTCAAGGACCCCCCTATTGTTTCCTACCTTTACAAATGGACGTCATGTTGATCAATTTCGTGGATCCTAAGGTTATAGAGAGAGTATATGATTAGCATGTCGTCAGTGGTTTATAGTGTTCATCCTGAGGACCTGATTTGATTATTAGAGTTCATACCTTGCGGTGGGAACGATCCCCAAAAATCCCAGTTTCTAAAGATGAGTTGTAGTCAATCAAGTTTGCTAGAGTCAAATTGGTGGTGAGTTGCATGTCGTGATAGATCTCCGTGTGGCATTTTCTTGACCCCTGTTTGAAGCATCATCGATCAAGTGGCCAGCATGGGAGGTTATCCTTACCGTAACTGAGTCAAGTGCATGAGATGTTTGGGAAGTCTCCTAGAGCCTGCCTTTATGCTAGACTGCAGCTAGCCTCGCCGTGTTTCGTGATATTTACTACCTACCTGAAGTAATTCGGGCAAGTGGTACTGGTACCAGATGAAAAATGATGAGTGTTATCGTGGTGCAAATTTATCCTGTACATATTGTATCGTGCAAGATTATCATGTACGTATTATATTGTGGAGAGATGTGCCTTTATCATGCATTTTTATTAGACATATGCTCTATACCTTGTTTATCTATTAGCATGTTCCTCAGGATTGAATATTCTAAAATGCCTTTCTCATGTAGATTAGTACTTGTTGTGACTAGGTTTTGTAGTGCAGATTTTGAGATAGGAGACCCATCGATGAGCTTCGCTGAGGCAGTGGGAATAGAGGACTGAGCAGTTGGATCAAACTCTAGAGTCTATTATGTTTAACGTTTCAGATTCTGTTATATACTTTAATTGATATTAATTGAAAACTGATGCTATATAGTTGAATATTATCCTTGATAGTAGGATTTTGATCTAGTAACCTTAAATAGTTAAATGAAAATGTTAAACCTGAACTCAGGTATTATATGGTGGTGAATCAATGAAAGGTATTTCCGCTATGTTACCTTGTTATCTTATGGTGTTATTGACTTATTATATGGCATAATGATTCACCATCACGCTGTGGAGCTCAAACTTCCAGGTTCCAGAGTGTGACAATTAATTAGTTAGTTTGCCGTACCTTTTAACGCCTGGGCATTTTGGATGTATTGGTTAGCAACTTGAGAAGAAGCGCCGATGATCATGGAAATTTTAAGTCATGCTCTTTTGAAGGAACCATACTCATGTAGAGTTGATACAGCATGAGAAACAGAAGAGTCAAGAAAAACTCAACAAAAAGCATACCCCATCAGAATCAACATCCAAGTTTTCTTCTATTAGGAGCGCAAGCTTTAAGCAGTTGCTGCAGAATCCCTTCTTCTCCCTAACTTGTACAAATTCAGCAGTTATAGTACACGCTTGGCAGACAGCATTCGGACAACAGAAGCATTGGAGCTTGGAACTCTTTTTACAAATAAAGCATATATGCCAACCTGCCATGAAAAAAAAAATAATCATTGATGCAAGAGCCCTTTTGTTTTCCACAAACACAAAAAAACCATGCTAGGACATGCCAGGTATGGAATAAATATAGCACAGTTCTTCCCTAGTGTTTGAACATGTCCAATGTAGCCTAACAACAAACTGTTGAGGAAAAGAGGTAGGCTGAAGAGGACATGGATGGAAGTAGCAAGAATAGATACAAAGAGTGCAACCTATCCGAGGATTTGACTCAGGATAGATCAAAATGGACAAACAAAATTCATGTAGCTGACCCATCATAGTTGAGACAACGCTCTAATGATGATGGTGAAGGGCAGAAAATAATAGTAATAAATTTGTGTACGTACAACAAAAAGTAATTGAACTCAAACTAAAGTACAAAATAGAAGGGACTTACTACAAATCCATGTGTTGTTTGTATCTAAAATTGAAGAATCCTCGCCAACACATTCAGGATGATAAGCTTTAAGACAACATCTGACAAACATAAAGCATGAATAGTTAAATACGGGCCTAAGTGGGGAAGCAATGCCATTCCCTCTCAAACTCATTTTGACAGGAATGTACACAAACAAGAGAGCATGTTTAGAGTAATTGCGGTTAATCAGACTTTGAGCATGTACCAACCAAAATATTAAAAAGAAATAAAATAAAGTGCAAAGTTACCAATCAATTTTCGTTTCTTTTTTTTTTTAATTTGAGATTCTACCAATCAACTATTTATCATTTAAGATTGACTATTAAAGCAAGATATTACATCAGACAATTGTCCAAAGGGTATTTGCTCCTAATGCCCCTTGCAAGACACCTATAATCAAAATCAGTCAAGACCCCCAGAACCCCACATTACCCACCTAACCACTCAACCTAATTTGACATTGTTCAGATGATGACCAGAGTTGGATTTTTCATTAAAAAGCTTTATTCAGCTTAGGATTCTAGAACCTTCAAATTGGGACTTTTGAATCTATGGTCATGATGGATGGACAGCAGTATTTTTGGCCCACCTCCAATTGACATGAAGACAATCCATCCCACACATGAGGTTGAGCTAACTCAAAACCCCCGCCCTCCGTTCAGCTGAAATTTGCCAGCTTGAACCTGAAATTAATAGGTCAATTAACTCTTCCTACACCTCATACGCCACAATATGGAGAGAATCTATGGTTGGCTATCTGAGCAAAAGGAATGAGAAAAAAAAACAAATAAAAGGGAAAAAAGGAATTTAGGAATTAGAGTCCGCCATGTGGGCCATGGCATAGTCATCTGATTAGCAATTTGATTGATTCGAATTCGAGTTTGAAGTTCAACACTCACTCAAATTCGAATATTAGATGGGGTAGGTTCACTTAATTCGTTTTTCTATTCACTTGATTTACAATTTGAGTTCGATTAGTTTTATCTTCTAATTTGTAAGTCCAATTAATTATATATGTAAATATTTTAATAAGACTTGAGATACTTTAATAAATATATAAATAATAATATTTCACAAAAATAGAAACGAAAGGATACATAAAGACCGTCATCATCATCATCAAGGATGAAAACAACGGTAGCGGCGGGCTGCACCAAAACGCTACATAGCGTAGTGGTGCATTTTGAAAAATCATCAAAAAATCTGAAAAAATTCCAGAAAATCCAGAATATTGGAAAATGATAGAAAATGTGTTTTTTTTTTTTTTTTGCAAAAGTAACTTATATAAGGGGATGCACTCATTGTATGAGGTCTTGTATCGCTGAATGAATAGAAAATAATAGTAATGATCTTTTTTTTTTTTTTTTGACAGAAAATGTTATCAGTCCTATTTTCCTATTTAGAGTGAAAAGGGTCTATTTTCTATTAGAGTGTAATTTGGTTCTATTTTCTATTAGAGTGAACTTTGGCTGAATCCTATTTGTTATTAGAGTGAAATTTGGCTGGAGCCTATTTTCAATTAGTATCAAAGTTGGCTATGGCCCTATTTCCAATTAGAGTGAAATTTGATTGGGTTCTATTTCCAATTAGAGTGAAATTTGGCTAAGGCCCTAATTTCAATTAAGTAATATTTGGCTAAGTCATGGCTTTTTTATTTTAAAACCTGGCCCGATTGTGGAGCCCACCAATGGTAAAAAAGATAATAGGTTATTTAACTTTATTCATTTTGGGGACCATGTGATTTTCGTACACCTTTCATTTAGTGGGCTGGTTACCCTTTAATAAAATTAAAGAAGGATCGAGAAGGGCCTTTGCTGCCCTAGTGTTTCATGCAAATGGAAGGATCGAGAGAGTGAGAAGAGGGAACTGAAAAGGAGGAAAAAGAAGGAGAAAAAATAAAAAAGGAAGAGAAAAAGAGAAGCACCTGGTTGCTGCTGCATTACTGGTTGTAGTGATGTGGTGCTGCAAGCGCTGGGATGGTGGCTGGAGTGTGGATCTGCGATGCTGCGACGATGGCTACAGACCTGTGGTTCTATGCTGCTATTGCTAACTTGCTATTGTCTCCAGGTACTCTTCTGCAACTTCTCTAGTTCTTTTTTTTTTTTTTTTTCCTTCCATCATACCCCCCCCCCCCCCCCCCCTCTCTCTCTCTCTCCCCTGCTATTGCAAACGAGCAGGCCGCTACGCTACGGGCCACTACAGATGCGAGCGGCAATAAATCGCCGATAGTGTGGCGATGTCCACCGCTACAGCTAATTTATCAGTCGCTACGATATTTTCGTCCATGATCATCATCAACATCATAGCTTTGTCCCAACTATGTTGAGTAAGCTATTTGAGTTGTAATAATATATATGCTTCCCACTAATAAGCGTGATGAAAAATCTTCAATTTGATAAAAGAAGGTCCCATCATCACATTGACCAATATAAAAAATGCACATTTTATTATTATTATTATTATTATTATTAAATCAAGTGTTCTATATGAGTATATGTAACTAAACTTAAAGTAGGCCCAAGTTTGTTCAAAGTAAAAATTTGTTGAATCCTATAAAATACAAGAACAAACCTTTTCATCCACTTGGGTTTCTATGAGGTAGGCTGCACTATGGGTCCCACAAATTTCTCATATATCCAACCTTTAAAACTCTATAAAGACTAGAACTTAAAAGATAAGAGAGAGAGAGAGAGAGAAAGGAAGTAGTACATTGGAAAGTACCGATAGTTTTCCTTTTCTTCTCATATAAAGGACCAATAGATATAAGGGAAAAGGAAGTTGGACCACCTTGCATTAAGCCCACCTTTTTCTCTCTTACATAGAGACCATTGGAAAAGACTATGCTTCTCCACTAACTATTTTATCAGCTTCTTCTCCATTGGGGCGTTGGCCGAACTACAACAAACTCTGTTTTCTCAAGATTCCAAATCAACTGAATCAAACAACGAATTGTTCGATTTGAATGGGACAAGATTCGAAGGCTACCTGACCAAACCAGGTAACTATGGGCCATGGAGCTTGTGTGATCAATCCAAACACTTCACACTTACCCTCATGCATCCAAATATGACATTCATTCATTACGGCTAATAAATCAAGAAGTAGGATGATTTGATGGGGATCGTTTCTTGCACAACAAGAGCTTTCCATCCCCCTTCCCGAACAATGATTGGCATCCAAGTGGATCAAACATGGAGGACCACAATGTGTGTAGGAGAACTCTTGTCAACTTGAGTTTACCTATGGGTCCCACTGGGATGTATGGGTAAGCTAGTTGCAGCATTGGGAATGGGGGTCGGCAAATAATACTCCAATTAAAAAGTCCTAGCCCACAGAGCCTAGAAAGTAATAATGTTTCATAAGACCAAATTACTTTTTGCATTCAATACATTGGTGATTGATGGTCAGATAAGAGTCAAATTGTGGTAAATGCAATTCGTGTGGGGGAGGTATGAGTGAAAGGCTTTGACTTATCATATATGTGACCCATGCCAATTCATGGGGTTAAGCTAAGTGTTAAAATGCTTCAACTTATCATATATAAGACCCACTATACAGAATACAAAGGGGCACAGAAATGGAGTTGTACAAAAGGGATTCTTTGAGAGATTCTTGCACTTAAACTAAATAAATGCTTTCTGACCAAAAATATATATAAATTAATTAAATGCATGCAAAACGTATGACAAATTAAAAAAAAAAAAAAAAGAGTGTCCCCTTATGCCCATTTTAGTTTTCATATAGGGGGCACACCTTAGATCCAATCACTTCATAACCATGCATTAAATCAACACTTTTTTGACAACGGAACCACCCATCCTGCATTGGATCCAATCACAAAGATTCTGCAATATGTAAAGCAATTAAATTTTTTGAGGCCCTGAAATTAAGACAAGGATCATTTAATCAGTTTTTTTTTCCCTTTTTTGTGGAAATGGTTACTTATTTACAATTGAGAATCAAGGGTAAAACCATGATACATGCCCACAAGACTAAGTAACACAATCTTTGTAAGGAAAGCTCCTCTCTAATTTAAGTTGCACGATGGATGCCTCAAAGACGCTCAATATTTCAACCTTGAGGTTGTGGTTCAAGTCACTTTACCTACATTCCACCCAAACAACTCCAAAAATAGTAATGGAAACACCAAAGAATCCCTCAAGGACAGTCAGTCAGTCACCCAAACTTCAGTGCAGGCCATGATTGCCACACGAATATAAAAGTATACGAGTTGTTTGCAGAAATCTGATTTTCCTCTCCAACCATATAAGACCAAAGAACACCACGAGAGAACAATCCTAAAGTTTATGCCCTTTATTACGTATATCTCCAACTCATTGAAGGTAGGGGTTAAAATGAGCTAAGCATGGCCAAGCTCAAGCTCAACCACCTAATCTGCAACTTGAGCTCAGCTTGTCCTGACTTCACCAAGCTCGAGCCAAGTTATAAATGAGCAGGGCTTGAGGTTGGGGTTGGGCCAGCTTGTCTTACTGATAAATGCGTTCCATGCATATTAATGATCCGATATTGAGATTGGGTTTGTATATATGTTCGTGAATGTTAGCTTAATTGTGCCAAGCTCTAGTTGAGTCAAACTGAGTGGACTCTATCTCAAGCTCAGCTCATAAGCTAATTGATATTTTTGTCCGCTCCTCTACAGGCTCAATAAAAGAGAGGGACATTTTTGAAAAGGATGGCAGGCCTTCAAAAAAGTCCAAACAAAACAGGGGCATCCACCGTACATTCCTCAGCCCCTTTACATCTCCTTCACATTTCGGACCAATCCTGGCTTTCTACATACTCTCAACCCTAGTGTATATCCTACAACGCCAACATTTTTACTATCCTCACATGCTTAACACCCGCACATCAATCCTCATGAGTTCAGGCTGATTATCTCACTCAGTGAGCTCAAGCCTGAGCCCAACTGAGCTGAGTCAAACTAGCATGTGACCTGGCTCAACTTGTTGAAAGCTCTATGTTTGTGGCAATTGCATTGGCATTGCATTGTGTTGTGACTTTTGACACACCTAATTAATATTTTTCGCTTTAGAAGTCCAACAATGGACTGGACTATATTTTCCAAACTAATTAGTTGCTATGATGCCCAGATATGGCATTAATACGACAGACATGCCATCCACGGACACAGTAAGGACACGGATTTTACACATAAAAAGTGTAGTATCGGATACGATACAACACGTTATGTTGCCCATTTTGAAGTATCTGTGAAACATAGATTAGTTGAGAAGGAACCTAACTGAGTAGATTCAACCTTGCCAAATACAGGGTGACCAGCTCCGGTTGAACTTGGTTTCAGACGAGTCTCAGTTGACCTCTTGGTTGACTTCCAATCCAGCTTGATTCATCATGGTTTAGCCAAGTCAACTATGTGGACTTACGCACATTTTCATCTTTACATGTTATTAAGGATAAACAAACATGACCAACCAAAAAAAAAAAAAAAAGGATAAACAAATATGCAAATGAGTCTTTTATAAGAAAAACGTAGAAGTTAAACCATTCTTAAATAACCAGAAATTGAAAATAAAGTTCATATGAAATTCATGTATACTTTTTCTGAAGAATTATATAACAATATGATTTTACATGTTTCTATATTTTTGTATCTATCTTCCCTACGGAGTTGGAGCAAAGCTTTGATGATGATGACATATTTTCGTATTTAAATGTATATATTGATGAGAGAAGCAGGGTTTTCAAACTCGGCGCCGAGTCGAACTAGGCTAAGTCCTCTTCCCAACTCTCTCTCTCTCTCTCTCTCTCTCTCTCTCTCTCTCAAGCAAATCCCCATAACCTCTTGTACTTCAAATCACCCTTTTGAATGTTTCACATCACACCACACCCATCAAAATCAATCAAAACTCCAAACCTTAGATATCTTTTTCTTACGTTTCTTCTAGAAGACTCTATCTCGTTTGCCTTTTACGCATGAGATGCGTAAATGCAATTTACATATGTCAATTTCACATATGTAAGCTTTACGCATGCGTTTAACTTTACAACGTTTGTCTACTGTTGCCATTTTCACATAGTTTACGCATGTGAATCATTTTTGCCATGTTTGTTTGAACTACATGTGAAAATGTAAGAAATTTATTTTTGCAAATTATGTTTAGATGCTTTTATCTTGATATGTTCCATGCTAAGAAATAGGCCCATTTTATAATAAATTTTTTTACGTATTCCAATTCCTTTGAAACAAACATGCCCATTTTTCATCATTTAAAAAAACAGGTCCTGTGATGCGTAGTGCTCGGTGTGGGTGATTTTTGGAGCCAATGGTGATTGGACAACCAAGCTAAAAATCCTGTGATGAAAGTTTCAATTGATTAATAACATGTCTGCATTAAAATCATATGTTTGCTTACCAATGTCAGGCCCATACTTGCCCTGTTTTAAACCAAAAGCAGTTCATATTCACAACAAGATATCTACATTGACCTTAAATCCAAACAAGAAGTACCTT
The DNA here is from genome assembly GCA_028538565.1 of Umbellularia californica. NCBI lineage: Eukaryota > Viridiplantae > Streptophyta > Magnoliopsida > Laurales > Lauraceae > Umbellularia > Umbellularia californica. The sequence goes on along the minus strand of JAPQWN010000008.1, from coordinate 14,883,437 downwards.
CAAAGATGAAGTAATTGAAAGTCAAATATTAAAAAAAAAAAAAAAATGGGACATCAAATAAAGCTCACAAGTCACAACAGAGAGCAAAAAGAGCACACTTCAACTAAGTGAACAGTGGGTGACTTTACCCTATAAGGATTCACAATATAGCCACATTGTAAGTATTAAAAACTCCATTAAAATGGAAGTTACAGGTTGATCAGACTTGGAAAAAAAAAATGAAAAACAAGTTTACTGATGTTTGTGCATGTCACCAAAATGGGGTGATCGAATCTGATTTGTTGACCAAATTGGAATTTACACCATCTAAATCAACTCGGAGTGCATGAGAGAGAGTGATGAGAAAAGGGAGGAGGGGGACAGAGAGGTATTGAGAGAGAGGGAAGTAGAAAGGAAGAAGAGAGAGAGAGAGAAACACAGAAAGTAAACAGAGAAGCATAGAGAGAGAGGGTGCCATACCTGGGACGTGAGTGCTCGGATCCTTGTGCTGCTGGCGAGAGAAACGGGAGGTGAGGAGAGGGTAGGGTTTCAACGTTCTTTTTTGCTGGGCAACAAAGGAAGGGGAAAAAAACAGTAGAAAATTGGGGGAGTGGGGTTTCGAACCCAGCCCTCTTTCTAACCACCTTTCACCATCACATGAGGTGTGGAAATTTGTGCGCGAAAATGAGTTTATTTACACATTATTTTTACGTACAATTTACACACATAACATATAAATAAATGCGCAAATAAATATAATAATGCGTAATTATTTCACACGTGAGTCATTTACGTACCCCTAAAAAGACCACATCGGCACCACACCCATCAACACTACAAATCCTGAAACTCTTTTTTTCTTCTTTCATGTCTTCTAGAGGACTCCATCCATGCCACACCCACCAAAACTCTAAAGCATAAATACGTTTACGTGGCCATGTCTTTGACGCCCATCAATCCCTTTCTTCTTCTTCTTGAGTTGCTGCAATCCCAACCCTACCTCAAAACTCATATTTCAGTTTCTCCTCCTTCCCCTCTATTTTCCTTTTTCTTATCCAGCTCCTCCAGCCTCTTGCCCAGTCGAGGAGCCCGAGTCGAACACCCAGCTCAGCTGAGTCGACTCACCCGGACTTGACCCAACACGTGAGTTGACTCAGCTGAGTCAGGGTCCCATTCAGTGAAGAAATTAAAAATTGGAGGACTGGACGGAACGCACAATCAAAACATCAATGGAAGAAGAAGACAGAAACTCAATATTAAAGACCAAACAAACCCACTTACAGAATACAAAGAAAATGCTTAGAAAGAAGTCTCTAGAAACAATCACTATCATTGTATTTTTAATAAAAGTAAAACCTTTGAAACTCACTCATATTCACAAACAAGAAGCAACCCTCCATCTTTACAGATGAAGCAATAGTCCTCCGCGATCTCTTCCTTCTTTGCACAGTCCTTCATTTGTTGATTTTCTTTACTTAGTCAAGGATGCATTCATAAGATTCTCCTAGAAGGCTAGACCCATTAAACATCTTTCTTATCTTTTCTTTTAAGATGCTTCACAGCCCAGATTGATTGTGTAAATGGAGAGAAATAGCAAAAACCTTGGAGTGAAGAACCACCAAAAACCCATATCAGAGAGAAGCAAAAAAAACAGAAAAATCTCACTTGATGAACAATGCCACCAAAATTAAACCAGATGAAATAACTTTAGTCCCAAAGAACTAAAAAACCCATCTCAGAAAAACCTGAAAAAAACACTTGGTTTCTTCTCAAAACAAGAACTCCCCCACCAGTGAACCAGAAGAAAGCTGGGACTGAACTGGAAAATTTTTTAAAAAAACCACAACAGATTCACACAAAATCTGTTTGAGCAGGAGTATCTTTGCAAAAATGCAGTTAAGAGGCATCACCCAGTAAACGAAATTGAAGAAGGTTTTCTCAGGAAAGGAAAATTTTTACACTTCATGAACCATAAAAAGGGAAAACAGGAGAATTCAAGCGTAAGAAAGATGCATTGGTAAATGGAAATTGCAATCTACGTTCATCTGAATAAAATCATAATTCCAATACATTCCACTTTATTGATATGACCACCGTATTCTGGTTAAATTTACCAACCCTACTCTAGTTAACTTAAAATCAATGTTTTCCCATATGGATAACAGGGGTCCATGAGAATCTTTGATTTTGTGGGCCAAACGTATGCAAAAGATCACTTCCAACACGTTTTCTTGGAAAAAATAAATTTCCACAATGGACCCCACTAAGGATTAGTTCAGAGGTTCAATACTAGCTATGGTAAAATAAACAAAAAAATAAAAATAAAAATTTAAAGACAAAGGATAACTATGTAAAAAAAAATTAAAGACAATGGCCCATTACAGTTAAAGCCATTTTTTTTTTATAACATGGGACCTGCCGATCCCCTTCGGTTGATCATTAGTAAACCCACGGATATATAGAACCACCCACTAGCCCTATGTATCTGGTAAGGCATTAAAGGATTCGAAGGCAGGACCTCCAGGTTAAAACTGGACTTCCTAACCACACGAACATTTTAAGTATGGATAACATTTTAAGTGTGGTTAGTTAAAACCATTTTTGTGTACCGTATCTTCAGGTACTTTCGATCACTGAAAAGATAGTTAAAGCCATTTTTGTGTGGCTCATTATAAAAATATGGAAATAGCATATATTCTTGGACACTAGTTTTTTTTTCTTTTTTCTTTTTTTAAATTTTATATGAAGGGCACTTTGCTTATGATTTTCATTTTTTTTTGTGAGAATTTACTAGATTAGTACAAGTAACCGTAGAGTCTTCATTTTTCAAATAAGGGGTCACGGCAAACGTACACATAAATTGCCAAACGGCCGTATTGTATGTCATGAGTTTTATAATTAAAAATCCCTCAAATAAAAATGAAAAACACACAACAAAATTGGGGCAAAATTTATAATTTCTTTCCATCATCTCATGTAATAAAAGTAGCAATTTGGTGGGACCCCAAATGACATTTTTTTCCACTCTATGCGGATCTCTGTTTTAAGGGAACGGAAGAAAAAAATCTTACATCCCTATCTTTCCATAGGAAATTAAAATTAAAACCCCCTTTCCGAGAAAAATCAATTAATCTTTTTCCATGGGTCCACCGTACCATTATTATTTCATGCCGTGATTCCGATTTCCCACTTAAATGAGAGGAGCGAAAAAAAACCTACTTTGCCCAAACACGCATTGGTAGTGAGAACATTTTTGTACGACAAAACTTGAGCCCTCAAATGTACCAAATTTTATAGTCTCCTTGTCACAGCATGCTAATGCACCACAGATTATGTCGTGTGACGATAGTGAGACTGTCCATATAGAAAAGTTGAGACGAGCATTTCGTGAATCTTAATTAGGGAATTAGAGGTGTCAATCGTGTCGTGTTATCGAATTCAGGTTACAAATTTAGGAGGGGGAGATGATCTCCTTGAAACCGTGTGAGAGTGAGAGGAGCCACACATGCTAAAGGAATAGAAAATGTTGCACAGTGACAATTGTTTTACTTCACTATTGAAAACGGGACCCTGATCAAGGCCCAAGTATAGAGAGAACGTGACCACTTAGGATCTATGATTTTGCTGTAATGAGCTTCTCAATGGATGGCGAGGCTTCAGATGGGTCAGAAATGGTGGTCGGCTCGGGGCTGGTTTCAGATGTTTCAGCAATATTTCCCCCTCCTTCTTTATGTCTTCATCATCCTATGCATTTGCCAATTCCTCATCACCATCGCTTAATTGGGGTTCCTGTTTGCCCTCTTCAGATTCAAGCACTGTCTTTGAAGGACATGACTCAGCAGCGATGGTAATGGTTGATGTAACCAGCAGACTCTGCAAATAGGAAAAAAAAAAATTAGATGAGATAAATCAACATCATCACCATAACATTCATCAAAAGAGATGAAAGCTTTGATGAATGCTAGATCAATAGTAAATGGCTAAAAGGAAAAAGGTGGTCAAAAAAGGAAAATGTTGGTGTGGAAGCCTGGGAGGGTAATGCTGTTGAAAAACAAATGTTAAATGTGACCTGTGGAAATGGTCTAGTTGTAGGGTACGGTAAAGCCTAGTCATTTTTCTCCCATCTTCTAAGGCAGAAAGAGGACCACCCAGGCATGTCCACTCAAGTATAGCATAAGATGGACGGACTGACTTCAGACTTGTCTCAACCAGCAGTGTCAATTTTGGTTTGCCTGAACCGATGAGTACTTGTTCAGTTTTAAATTAGAATGTTAAAAAGGTATTTTAGAAATGATGAATCATCATTTGCTGTAACTAACTGCAAACTAGTGATGTGGGTTCAACTCCTGTCGTCTACTTCATACTGATTGTTATGATACATGCAGAATTGATTTCGATGTCCTTAAAATCTTTCTACCACATACAATCTGATATTTCGATGACCATTTATTAATAGCATCTACAATATTACTGCTTACAAGTACTAAGCCAGGGGACAGCCCTTTTACCGACTCCCTTTTCGCCATTGAGGTTACCATGCATGTGCTAAACTATTCATTCCCTTTTTCCCTTGGTTGTCCTGCATGTGGGTAGGGCCCACAAGAAGTGACAACTGCACACACTACATTATATGAAGTTGTATGTGTAAGATCCACTTTCACTGATTCACCACATTAAAGACTAATCATTTCATAGGTGAAATAGTTGATTAATTATTTATACAAAAAATTAAAATTAGACCTTAAAATGAAGCAAAGAATAAAAAAATGATGCAGGCTTATGAGAACAGAGTAAAAAAACCAGACAATATCTTATATTACTTTAAGGACTAAGACACAAAATGAGCAGTTAAACTCTAAAAAATAAAAATTCGACTGAGTCAGATCTAAAATGACTCAACTCCTTGGCTTGCAATAACATCGCGAATTGAAGTTTCCTTTGCACCAGCACTGTGCCAATCTTACCTCAGATAAACCATATCCACCCCAATTGTTTGTGAAAATTTGAAAATCCCTTTAAATTAGTGTTCTCCTTTTGATAAATCCAATTTTCAACCCTTAGGAATTTCATCATACGGCGATTCATCATTTCCAACATCATACGGCGATTCATCATTTCCAACCAAAATCACTCTACAATCAAGACTCTATTCCTTCATTGTCCACAAAAAATAGAAGAAGGAGAAGAAGATGCAGAAGGAGAAGAAGAAGAAGAAAAAGAAGAAGATCATCGTATATATAAACAATCACTTCAACAAGAGATCATCTGGAAGAAAAGGAATCAACTAACGATTTGAAATCTAACAATTTCTACCAATATACAAATCAAAATTTCCCTAAAAAACTCATAGAAGAAGTGAAGAACACTTAATATGGCCCGCACACGAATGCCGGAGGATCTGCTAGATATCTTCGTCGATTTAGAAATTTTCCCTGCTAAGCTCAGCATCTCTTTGATTATGATCTTGATGCTCTCGTCGTAAAAGGACGTCTCAACAAGCTACTGCGTTGTCCAAAGAATGAAAGAATCTATCAATGTACAAATCAATTTCTCTCAATAGATTCAAGAAACTCATAAAAACAACACTTATAATGGCCCATACATGAATGCGCGACCTGAATTTCTTCCTCAGAGCAATTTTCTGCGTGTCTCCACTTAAGATCTTGTTGTCGTCGCTATCATCGTAACATAGAGTTTCTGTCACTATCGGCTCTAGCAGCCATGGCCGGACATTGTCGCTGAAAGCTCCCGTCCCGATCCACATCAAATACTTGACCATAATGAAGAAGAAGAAGCAAGCTGCTGCGTTGATCACAGAATGGAAGAAGTTTTCGATTATCCACGGAAGCTTCGGCGGCTGATTTTCGGCTCCGGCGCTGCAAATTTAACTGTAAAACCCCACATAAGAGAGAAGCAAAAAACAGAAAATCTCACTTGATGACAAACTACTCTTTAAGAAACCATGTGTGAGAGAGAGAGGAGCCACACATGCTAAATGAATAGAAAATGTTTCACGGTGACAATTGTATTACTTCACAATTTAATTAAAACTATGACATTTGATTGGACTGCCATTGAGGTTACCATGCATGTGCTAAACTATTCATTCCCCCTTTCCCTTGGCTGTCCTGCATGCGGGTAGGGCCCACAATAAGTGACAATAGACCTTAAAATGAAGTAAAGAATAAAAAAAATGATGCAGGATTATGAGAACAGAGTTATAAATGAGCAGGGCTTGACGTTGGGGTTGGGCCAGCTTGTCTTACTAATAAATGCGTTCCATGCATATTAATGATCCGATATTGAGATTGGGTTTGTATATATGTTCGTGTGTGTTAGCTTAATTGTGCCAAGCTCTAGTTGAGTCAAATTGAGTGGACTCTATCTCAAGCCCATCTCATAAGCTAATTGATATTTTTGTCCGCTCCACTACAAGCTCAATAAAAGAGAGGGACACTTCTGAAAAGGATGGCAAGCCTTCAAAAAAGTCCAAACAAAACAGGGGCATCCACTGTACATTCCTCAGCCCCTTTACATCTCCTTCACATTTCGGACCAATCCTGGCTTTCTACATACTCTCAACCCTAGTGTATATCCTACAAGTTACAACCCCAACATTTTTACTATCCTCACATGCTTAACACCCGCATATCAATCCTCATGAGTTCTAAACTACCCTAAAATAGTAAGTGATTGGTAAAAGGATGAAAAAATGTGAAGAAAAAGGACAAAAGAGAAATCCATGAAAACTACCCTAAAATTCTAAACTTAGAAAATTAAACAAAGCTGACGAAGAAAATATTGGCAGAAAAAAAAAAGTTAATTAGGAAATGGATGCAGATATTAAAATGGAAATAAAGCAAGTAAAAAAAAAGTAAAGATGATAGAAAATTGAAAGTATATATAAGTAGAAATGTGAAAAGTTGGGGGATTACAATGACAACTTGTAAGCAATGTCACAGATGGGAAAATGAACATAGGTAGTAGTAGAGAAAAATGAATGAAATATGAAAAATAAGGAGAAAATGTAGAATAAGAAAAGCTGAGAAGTGGCTGGAAATTTAGAAAAATTATCAAATTGTTAGTCAAAGAGGAAAAAATGCAAAGCATTAATTAGTAACAGTATGAATAAAACTAGTTCTATTAACTAGTTTTGTTTGGACTTTTTTGAAGGCCTGCCATCCTTTTCAGAAGCTGAGAAGTGGCTGAAATGCAAAGCATTAGTAACAGGCTGAAATGCTAATTACAAGTTCTATTAACTTTCCAGTAGGCTTTGGGTTGGCAATCCCGACCCAATTAATAAATAGATCAGGTTCACATTGAGCCAATCCATGACAATGCTGAACCCGGCTGTGAGGTCCCGTCCCGAGTTAATCAAGATTAACTCTAGTTAATCGAATTTAATGCTAGTTAACCATGTTTAGCTAGACTAATGGTGATTGATGACTAAACTCAATGGAGTTAGTCCCAAATTAATGTAATGAACGGACAATGAAGAGATTAAGTGAATTGATTGAGCTTAAGGCTAATTAACTGAGGTTAATTGAGCTAATAATGGTTTATGACTAAATGATATGGAATAAGCCTCAAATGAATGAATTAGGCTTAATGGAATGGTAAGGAATGGATTTGCATGGTTTAAATGGAGTTTTAGACTCAAACATAGAAATGAAGGACTTTTATGTAAATATGAATTTTCGCGTATTTCGTCGAATACGGAAACTCTTGATACCAACGCGTGTATCTCGACGAGTACGTCAACTTTCATAATAGGCTCGAAGTCGTTTGACGAGAATTCGGTCAAATGACCCTTCATTTGACTCGAATTGTAATTTAGTGAAATTAATGGGCTTGAATGCAATTTACTAGCTTATATAAGCTAAAGTCACTCAAATGAGATCATTCATCTCATTTCCAAAGCATTCCAAACCCTAGGCACCTTTCTTCTTCCTTTTTCCTTTTCTTTCCTTCCAATCTCACTCAATCAAGTAGCAAACAAGGACTTCCAAGTGTTTTCAAGAAGCCTTCATCCTTCTCTTCATCTTCCCCAAGTTTATTTTCAAATTGTGTAAGTGTGAAGTTTGAACTCAAGGTTTTCTTCTTGGATCCAAGCTCAAGAAGGAGGTTTTTATCCATTCAACCTTCACAAAAGGCAAGTACATATGTATTCTTATGATTTATAGTGTTTTAGAAAGATTGGAGTTCATTTGACTCAAATCCTGAAGTTTCACTTCAGAAAATCTGAAGCTCAGAACTGAGTTTCTGGGTCAGTGTCGGTTGACCGACGGTCAACCGACGAGTGAACCGACAGCTCTGGGAGTTGTCTCGGAGAGTTTTCTGCTCTCTGGAATTCTGACCGACGTTGTGTCGGTCAGCCTACATGGAAGTGTCGGTCGACCGACAGGTCAACCGACGAACTAACCAACAGATCTGGAATCTGTCTCAATGAATTCCAGCTCTCTGGAATTCGAACCGACAATATGTCGGTTAAACGACGTGGTATCTTCGGTCAACCGACACCTGACCGAGGCCTGACCGACAAATGTATCAGAGAGTGGAATGGAAATCCAGCTTCTGGAATTTGAACCGACAAAGTGTCGGTTAACCGACGTTGTATTGTCGGTTAGCCGACAGGCCAACCGACAGCTGAGTCAAACTCAGAGAAATTATGGGAATGAAGCCTAAGACGCACAGGCTATTCTATATTAATATCTAAGCCTACATAAGTGTTAGCGAAGGTCGTCTCAATGTACAAATCAAATACATAAAGTGACATTCATCGAAAATAACACGTACATTGGATAACTAACGCTTCACTCGTTGGTTTGGCTTAGAAGTGTGAATAGAATTGATTAGAAATGAATAGAATCCATGAAGTGACACAGAGGTGAACGTCATTGACATAATGCACGAACTGACATAATGCACGAAATGACAGAATGCACGTATTGAATTAATGAAATGAAATGAAATGAATAGTCACTGAAGGTGACAGTAAAGTGAATAAATGAATAATTCCTGCTGCAGTAGATGTGAGGGGCGTTCCGGAGCCTCGTGGAATGCCAGTGCTCTCTGATCAAGACACTGGAAAATTTCCACCATATGTGATAAGTCATGTAATGAAAAGTGAAACAATCTTGAAGGCTCGGCCATGAATGGTTTGCCCTTCCACCTTGTGCTTAATTAAATTGAATAAAGGATAATGAAATAATCTTGAAGCCTTGGCCATGAACGGTTTGCCCTTCCGCCTTGTGCTTAAACAGAAAGACACGAAATGAAACGAAATGAATTGACATAAATATGTGTTATGGAACTGTATTAATTGATATAGGATTATTGCGTTCTTGCATTGATAAATGCTTGTATAGAATTGATAGATACTATGAAAATCATGAAAATGCATGTGTCTTGTTGAACCTTCGTGTTCACGTGTTATTGATGATGTCACAGGCCCAGATGCCCGTGCCGGTCCTGCCGAGGCCGCGCCGCCTGCGGAGGAGGCCCGTCCGTTACCTCCAGGAGGTTTAGCGGAGTGGGCGTAGTTCGGAGGGCGATGTAAATGAATATTTTTGTAATAGATAAGTTGAATTGTAATTAGATACCGACTGCATTGTATTTTAAATGTGCAGTGTTGGTTTTAGCAAACTGTAATTTTGTATAAGGGAACTTTACTTCTCGTGTAAAATTAATTGTAGTCAATGTATATATACCCATGTTTTCCGCACATTGTACATTGACAGGTATTATGTTTTGATATCCCTTGTGAGTCTTGTCTTAACTTCGGTTAATTCAAGATTTATGGGAGTAAGTATGATGATCGCGACTCGGGGTCTGTCCGAAGTAATCAGATCTCGGGCCTGAGTCGTGACACCGGCCCACCTTAACTGGACCCTAATCCAGCTTAGAATCTCTGCCCAACTTGACATTTGATACCCAAAAATGGGACACATAAAAGGTTATCACCATGAATCTGACTAATTATCACTAAAACAAAGCAGTTATATAAATAGCTACCTCCTGATTCAATTACGTGTGGCATTTCATTTTTGTGCATGCGTTCGTGGAGCCATGGGAGAGAATGGGCTTCATTTTGTTTTCTAAAACATGATATTTATACTTCTGTCTGCCGAACATTACAAGTAATGCATGCATTCAACATGAGAACCTATACTAAGCACATATATATATAAATATATATATATTTATCCACAACATTCTACATAATTCTACATTTTTATATAATTTGTGAAAAACCTTTAGATATTTCTTCATCTGTTCAAGACAATTCTAAAGTCTTCTTCAATATCTCCATCATCAATCAATCAATCAATCAATCAAGATCCTTTTGTCCACCAAATTAAATGCACATCATGATGCTCACGTGTTACAAACCCCGAAGGATAGTTCAGTTGGTTAGGACTACGGTTTGAATCCGAAGGTTGTGGGTTCAAAACTCCAGTACTATACTGAGGCCACAGGGAAATTTTACTCGACTTTCTCTCTTGGGCCAGTAGGGATTATTGAACCCTGCGTTATCTAAAAAAAATGTGTCACAAGCTGCATATATTTGATCCTGAAATGACAGAATTTAGATTGCACGATAATTCACTTTTTATGGGAGACTTTTCCAGATTGTATCCAGAGTCCAGCTCTAGGGCCACTTGGGCACATATTTGATAAGTACATCACCTTTTTCATTTTTATCCCACAATGATCTAACACCAATGATCATTCGTATGCGCTAAGATTACTCCACAAACAATTTTAATAATTGATCTAAGTGATTAGTGATTGAGAAGGGAAGAAAAAAAGTAGGCTCCACCCATGATAGAAACTACTGTAAGATTTCAATACCATCTAGGTTTTCATGATTTTGTCCTTACACTATTACAATTCCATGCGAAAAATAGGCACTATTCCATCAATGAATTACTATATGCACCAATTTTAAGCAAATATATAGCCCATTCCAACAATAAAGTAAGTATTTATTCCAGTTCCAAGTAAACAATCAACCTATCTGAATCAATTACTTTCTATGACAAACAAATTCATGTAAATTATGTATTCCAATTCTATGCAAACAAACAGACGAATTTAAACCAATTACTTCATATGTATGTACTACCATACTAACAAATAGGCCTATTTGACAAAGTTTTTATGCCAAATTCATGCAAACAAACAAGCCCATTTGAAAATGAATTCTTACGTACCCAATTCCATAAAAACAAACATGCACATTTGAATACATATATAGGTTCTAATTCTATGCAAAATGAAGTAAGCGGTAGTTCAGTTAGCCCAGGACCACAATTTGCAATCGAAGTTTGATGGTTCGAAACTATACTACCTTAATAGGGAGTGGGGCCACATGAGATTTACCCACCTCTCGCTGACCCGTGGAAATTATTCTGGCCTAAAGGACTAGGACACCTTCCTTACCCAAAAAAAAAAAAAAATTTGAATACATAGGTTACAATTCTATGCAAAATGATACAGACCCCATTTGCTATTTGTTAATGCCCGGCCTGGGACTGGCCTGAATAAATAAATGGGTATGAATACAGATCCGATTGATCGGACACCATCGTCACTCTCTCGACCCGAATACCCCAAACTGGTTTCATCTCTTCCAATTCAGATTCTCAAAACCCTAATCCATTGATCTCTTTCAAATGCCGCTCCAATTCCTAGGGTTTCTAACTCTTCTCAATCGCAGACGAACTAGGTTCTCTCTCTCCAATTTGTACTTCTTCACTAAATCTCCATTTTCATCCATTGATTTCTTCGAAAACCCTTCGGATCTCGAAAAACCATCTCTCGATATCTCCAAACCCCACAATCGAATCGACGAGCGTTTCGTACTGCAGGAACTCTCGAAACTACTATCTATAGACACCAGAGTCACTGATTCTCACCATTCGCTCCAAAATCCTTATGAAAACGCATCCGAATCGCGGATCTACGTCCAATCGATGATGAAATCTCATATTCTCAACCAGTTCTTGGAAATTCTGCTGAGAAATGGGATGAAAGCTCTAATCTTGACGGTTTGGTTGTCAGATCTTTTGAAAAATGCGTAGAAAGCAGGTCAGATTTAGTTCGGATTGATTCCATGTACTCAAATTACAATGGGTTTGTCGAAGATGCTGTTAGAAGACTTGTCCAAGTTACTGGGCTTTACCTTCTGTTACACCCCAAGCCTAATTAACCTTAATTATTGCTAATTAATTGAGTATTAGCCAAATTACCTATGCTTGACTCCTAATTATGATGAATTAGTATTGATTAATGCATTTGATTGAGTTGGGTGAGTTTTGAACCCTAAATAGATGAGTTGACACCGATTGACTCGGTTTAATGTAATTAAGAGCTTTTTCGTAATTCTTGATTTTCACAAATTGCATCATTTGCACGTCATTTTGCCACTGACACGTGTATTTTGTCGACCCTATCAACTTTCATAATAGGCTTGATTTCATTTGACCATTTATTGAGAAAGTGGACCCTCAATTGACTTGATTTGGAAATGTTCTTAACAAATGGGTTGATTTGCAAAAAGTTCATTTCATTTCATATATGAGACATGAACCTCTTTCCTTTTCATTCATTTCATTCCACTTCATTACCTCTGCAACCCTCCATACCATTTCTCCTCTACTCACTCTCCTCATTCAATCCTTCAAGAACTATTGCATGTGCTTTAAGAGTGGAGTGGGCATCATCATCTTCATCTTCTCCATTTCTTCTTCACCTTGTGACAAGAGACATCTTCCAACACTCTCTATTCCATCTCAAATTCGAAATCCCTACTAAAGGTGAGTAGCAAAACCCTTTGACCATGATTTTGAGCATCTTAGAGATGAATAGACCCATCCTCATACATGCATTACATCCTCATCCATTTCTATGTGTTTATGATGATTAGGGTTTGAATATTGGGGCTTTTGGGTTTTTCCTCAAGTCAAGTGGGTGTGAAGTTATAAGCTCTTCTTTGAGGCAAGTATAAACATAAATTGGGTTTGCATTTTGTACAATTTCATTTGATTTCAAGTATTCTCTTTTCTTTCCATAAAATTGGGTTTTTATGTTTATAGAAGGTAAATGAGTTGGATTTCTTTATGAAGTTGTTTTGGGAAGTATAGAACTTTTATGTATGTGTTTGGTGAGCAAGGAGGCTCATTTGGAAGAGATTAAAATAGAAAGAAGAAGAAAAAATTGAACTCGAGACGTTCTACCGGAAGTTCTACCGGTAGAAACGGCTCGAAATCACACAGAGAGTTGAAGAAAACTGTGAACCCCTGTTCTACCGGAAGTTCTACCGGTAGAAACAGTCAAAAATCTGGCAGAGAGCCTGGAGAAGGAAATCCAGATGCTTAAACCGGTAGTTCTACCGGTAGAGCTGTCTCTACCGGAAGTTCTACCGGTAGAGAAGCCTAAACCGGTAGTTCTACCGGTAGAACTTCTTCTACCGGAATTTCTACCGGTAGAACTGCCTAAACCAGTCTGGAGAGCCTCTTTTTGGTTCAATGAAGGTATATTATTACTCTTAGTCCATAATTAACCATCCTAATCAATCCCAAATGGATAATTAGGATGTACACCCCTTACCATAGGAACTTAGGTTTCATTATGTCTTAGTATTGGGACCCTAATCCTTCTAATTAAGCCCAAATGAAATCATTAACCTATTGTTAAGCCATGAGGATTAATTTAGAAATCCAACATGAGATCATCATAAGTGACACTAAGAAAACAATAACATGTTGATTTTATAAATTAATCTTGTATTGGATGACAATAGATTATATGAATAATAATTTATTATCAATTGTTATAGTCGTTAAATAATTGCTTTAAGTATTGAAAACGAGAATTGTAATTACATCAATTTTCGATAAAATGGTTATATATATATTGCTCTCCAATTGTTATACATTATGTGATATTGATATGGATAACGCCATTGGGTGTATCCAAATATTTGAATAGTCACTCGATTTGAATTGCAAACGAAATTGATTTGAATAAGTCGGCACTACTTAGCTTCGACCGGACGGTACTCGACGGGGTTAAGTCTTGGTTATTATTGAACGTCGCTGCGCAGTTGACAGACTGGAGTACCGGAACTCCAGGACCCGGGTAGCTAGGAGGATCTTTGGCCGGACCCCTAGTGACATCCCAACACGATTTGCTCTCAATGAGAGGATGAGCTTTATGTAGTTGCCAATTTTTGTATTATAGTTTCTTTAATGGTTTTAAAAGGAATGACATATAGGATTTATTCATGAAAATGGATTATGTAAGTTCTCTTTTACTCGTCTTATTTTTTTTATTCTCAAATTGTTATTGTCCTTAAAAACTTCATTGTATCCCTGTTTACTGTTTATGCTTGCTAAATAGTTGTATTGAGATACTATTCTTGGTGTCACAGGCACAGACGCAGCCCCCGGTCCTACAGAGACCGCGGAGGGAGATAAGGGTACCCAGGAGGTACCTTCGGGACTAGAGGAGTGGCCTGGGGTAGGGCCCATGTAGAGACTCCTCGGTTCGGAGAGCGCCAAGACATTTTGAGAGCATAGTAGATGTGTGACTAATGTTTTTGTGAAGTCACACCAAATTCAATTCATTTTGTTATGTATTTTGATAACGATGTATAGAACTTTCTTTTGGACAAACATTTTGTACCAATGTATAACTTCTTTTGATTTTAAACTTGAATGTTATTTATGGGATTGTACAGGGTTATGATGATCATTTGTTATAAGCTTCCGCTATATGAACTGTTGATTGATAGTTATCAGTGAGTTCGACTCACGAGTGGAATAGTCTTCTCCTTCGTGTGCTTGTGTTTGACTCGCGACAGGTACAATCACACGGGAGTACGTGTGTTTCACCTCGGGGATTACCCTAGGCCAGGGTGATTCGGGACCGGGATGTGACATACGTAAGTATGGTATCAGAGCCCTGTCAGTCTTTCTAAAAGACTTAGAAACCAAATAGAAATCGTTGTGAGGATACGATAGAATTGATTTGTAGTACTGATTGTTGAGATCAGTTTATTATCAGTGTTGTATTATTACTAGTAGTTGTGCGTAAGAGAGAGATAGAGTGTAGTTGTAACCTGATTTTGAAACTCTTTTGCAGGTAAATGGCATCCGGCTCAGGAAGCGGTAACAATGAATCCCGCAACAACGACCCGTTCGTGGTGGTCAACGAAGACCCACCCAATGTGGATGCACGTTTAATGATGCTGATAGAACAAGTTGCGAAGACAAATGAGCAAATAGCACTACTGATGGCTAATCAAGGGCCACAAGCAGTAAACCAAATGAGAGGCAATGACTCGAGCTCTTTGTACGAAAGATTTAGGAAGAGAGGAGCCACCGACTTTTACGGGAATGAAGGCGCTATCAAAGCAGATGAATGGCTGGACCGTGTTGGTGACATCTTCGAGACTATCAATTGTGATAACAAACAGAAGGTCGTACTTACAGCTTCGATGTTCGGGGGTACAGCAAACATTTGGTGGAAAGGCATTAAAGAACCTCTCAAGTTGTTACCTGAAGAGACTGTGTGGGACACATTCAAGAAGCAATTCCGGAGGAAGTTTATACCCGATCACATTAGGAGGAAGAAGCAAAATGAGTTCCTAACTCTGCAGCAGAATCAGATGAACATGACGGAGTATGTGCACATCTTTCAACAGTTGTCCAAGTATGCTGAAGAATTGATTGATACCGAAGAGAAGAAGGTGGACCGCTTCATAGAAGGCATGAACCCGGCATATGTGGAGCATGTGACAGCATTTCAGAGACCGGTTACCTTTGATGATGCCGTTGACCGGGGCTATTCTGCAGAAGAAGTAGCTATGAAGAAAAGAGGCAGTGATTTCAGAAGAAGCTCATCATTTTCAGGAAAAGGCCAACAAAACAAGAAACAGAAAGGTGTTGTGATTGGTGCACCCAAGTGTAATACATGTGGTAAAGGACACCCTACGGAGAAGTGCTGGAGGACTACAGGAGCTTGTGTCATTTGTGGATCGATGGAGCACAAGGCAGCTACTTGTCCAAGAAACAGGAACCTTCAGGGAGGAATACCACAGCAATCCCCTCAGCAGCAAGTCAGACCTGCAATTGCAGCACCTCCCCTACGTATGGCACTACCAGCACCACCGAGACAGCAACAGCAACAACAACGACAACAAGCCAAACAGAGACCCCAGCAAGCAGGAAGAGTTTTTGCTTTGGACCATGAACAAGCAGCAGCAGCAGGGAATGTAGTTGAAGGTACTATTTTGGTTTGTACTAGAAATGCTAGGACCTTGTTTGATTCAGGGTCTACACATTCATTTGTGGCACCCAAATTTGCTAGTGATCTTCAGCAACCACCCGAGTTGCTTCCTTTTGTTTTGACGGTGACTACCCCGGTGGGTAAGAGAGTAGTCTGTGAGAACTACTACCCAGGTTGCAGCATTCAGATTGGAGGACTCGTCATGCCAGCTGATTTGATAATCCTAGCGATGCACGATTTTGATGTTATTCTCGGGATGGATTGGCTCGCTAAGCACCGGGCTTGTGTTGACTGCTTCCACAAGACAATCACTTTCAAAGTGCAAGAACCCAAGACGGACGTGGTGTTCGAGGGTGTGCGAAGAGAGAAGCCCAACAATGGACTAGTGTCAGCCTTGGATGCAGTGAAGCTTCTGGAGCATGGATGTGAAGGTTACTTCGCGTTTATCACCGAGAAGGAGCCGATAGCGAAGTTGGAAGAGATTCCAGTAGTGTGCGATTTCCCTGACGTGTTTCCTGACGAAGTTCCAGGACTGCCTCCTCTAAGAGAAGTGGATTTTCCAATAGACTTGATTCCGGGTACAGCCCCTATCTCGAAGGCCCCTTATAGAATGGCTCCAGCAGAACTCAGAGAGTTGAAGGAACAGTTGCAAGATCTTTTAGACAAAGGGTTCATCCGTCCGAGTATGTCACCTTGGGGAGCTCCGGTATTGTTCGTGAGAAAGAAGGACGGTTCTTTTCGGATGTGCATCGATTACCGACAGATCAATCAAGTGACGATTAAGAACAAGTACCCGTTGCCTCGTATCGATGAACTGTTCGACCAGCTTCAAGGAGCAGCCTACTTTTCGAAGATTGATCTTAGATCGGGTTATCATCAGCTTAGAGTTCGTGAGCAAGATATTGAGAAGACAGCCTTCAGGACAAGATATGGCCACTACGAATTTCTGGTGATGCCGTTCGGCCTAACCAATGCTCCAGCAGTTTTCATGGCGTTGATGAATAGGATTTTCGCTCCTTACCTAGATCAGTTTATCGTAATATTCATTGATGATATTTTGGTTTACTCCAAATCAAGAGAAGAACATGCTGATCATCTTAGGACATCTCTTCAGCTTTTGAGGATTCATCAGTTGTACGCTAAATTAGAGAAGTGTGCTTTCTGGCTCGAACAAGTGGCATTCCTTGGACATATTGTAACTCGAGAGGGTATTAGAGTAGACCCAGCTAAGATAGAAGCAATTATTAACTGGTCGAGTCCGAGAAATGTGGCAGAGATTCGGAGTTTCTTAGGTCTTGCGGGATACTATCGTCGATTTGTGAAAGATTTTTCGAAGATATCAGCCCCGTTGACAAAATTGACTAAGAAAGATGTACCATACATTTGGACCGAAGAATGTGAAGCGAGTTTTCGGATTCTGAAGGAGAGGCTGACAACCGCCCCAGTTTTATCATTACCAGAGGGTACAGGAGGATTTGTGATTTACACCGATGCGTCTAGAGTTGGTCTGGGGTGTGTTCTTATGCAACATGGAAAGGTGATAGCCTATGGATCAAGGCAATTGAAGAATCACGAGAAGAATTATGCCACCCATGATCTTGAATTAGCCGCCATTGTTTTTGCATTGAAAATTTGGGGACATTATTTATATGGGGAACAATTTGAAGTACATTCGGATCATCGCAGTTTGCAATATCTTTTCTCCCAACAAAACCTCAATATGAGGCAGAGGCGGTGGTTAGAGTTTATCAAGGACTATGATTTTCCCATTAAATATATTCCAGGAAAAGGAAATGTGGTGGCAGATGTACTGAGCAGAAAATCTTCTATGACTGCAGCTATGGATACTCAATGGATGGAATTGGATATTTTTGAAGAGTTGGATGTAGAAGTTCAGTGGGTTGATGATTCTGTGATGTTAGCCGCTATGTCAGTGATAGAGCCTACAATTATGAACCGGATCAAGGAAGAACAATTTGAAGATCCTGAATTGGCCAAGATTAGAGACCACATCGCTGATAAGCCAGATTTCCAATTGGTAGATGGAGTCCTATATTTTAGAGATCGATTGTGTGTGCCAAAGACTCAGCAATTGACAATTCCAATCATGACAGAAGCACACTATGCCAAATATGCTATACACCCTGGGAGCACGAAGATGTACAGAGATCTCAAGAGACGATTCTGGTGGAACAATATGAAGAGAGAAATAGCAGAATTCGTATCGAAGTGCTACACGTGTCAAAAGGTGAAATTTGAGCATAGGAAGCCTCCGGGTTTGTTACATCCGCTACACATCCCTGAGTGGAAATGGGAGCATATATCGATGGATTTTGTGTCAGGTCTTCCGTTAACTAGCCGTAGACATGATGTGATTTGGGTAATAGTCGACAGGTTGACGAAATCGGCTCATTTCATTCCGTTCAGGAAAAGTATGAAGTTCAATGACATGGCCAGACTCTTTGTGAAGGAGATTGTTCGTCTTCATGGCACTCCGGTTTCGATAGTTTCCGATCGAGATTCAAGATTCGTCTCTTCTTTTTGGCGGTCATTCCAGCAATCTATGGGCACCAAACTCAGTTTCAGCACCGCTTACCACCCCCAGACGGATGGACGTCCGAACGCACCATACAAACTCTAGAAGATATGCTTCGAGCAAGCGTTCTTGACTTCGGAGGTGAGTGGGATGAGCACTTGGCACTATGCGAGTTCGCGTACAACAACAGTTTTCATTCAGCTATTGGGATGCCACCCTTTGAAGCTTTGTACGGTCGTAGTTGCAGAACCCCAGTATGCTGGGAAGAGGTCGGTACTAGAAGTTTCCATGGACCTACCATTGTTGCTGATACAGCGGAGAAAGTTTTCCAAGTTCGAGAAAAGTTGAAGATTGCCCAATCCCGACAAAAGAGCTACGCGGACAATCGAAGAAGGAAGCTCGAATTCCAAGTTGGAGATTTAGTATTTTTGAAAGCATCTCCGATGAAGGGTACGATACGGTTCGGGCAAAAAGGCAAACTTGCACCAAGATATGTTGGACCGTTCGAGATCAAGAGTCGAATTGGCGATGTAGCTTATAGACTCAACCTTCCTCCAGAATTTGCAGGAGTTCATAATGTTTTTCATGTATCTATGCTCCGAAAATATATCCGTGATCCATCTCACGTGATACAGTACGATGAAGTCCAAATCAAGCCTGACTCAACTTATGTTGAACGTCCAATTCAAATCATCGATGAAAAAGAGCAAGTGCTACGGACGAGGACAATTCGATGGGTGAAGATTCTATGGGAGCACCATGGACAGGATGAAGCTACATGGGAACTCGAGGAGCAAGTGGCACGACACTACCCCGAACTATTTGATAAGGTTTGTTCATTCGGAGGACCGAATGATTCCTAGAGGGGGAGAATGTTACACCCCAAGCCTAATTAACCTTAATTATTGCTAATTAATTGAGTATTAGCCAAATTACCTATGCTTGACTCCTAATTATGATGAATTAGTATTGATTAATGCATTTGATTGAGTTGGGTGAGTTTTGAACCCTAAATAGATGAGTTGACACCGATTGACTCGGTTTAATGTAATTAAGAGCTTTTTCGTAATTCTTGATTTTCACAAATTGCATCATTTGCACGTCATTTTGCCACTGACACGTGTATTTTGTCGACCCTATCAACTTTCATAATAGGCTTGATTTCATTTGACCATTTATTGAGAAAGTGGACCCTCAATTGACTTGATTTGGAAATGTTCTTAACAAATGGGTTGATTTGCAAAAAGTTCATTTCATTTCATATATGAGACATGAACCTCTTTCCTTTTCATTCATTTCATTCCACTTCATTACCTCTGCAACCCTCCATACCATTTCTCCTCTACTCACTCTCCTCATTCAATCCTTCAAGAACTATTGCATGTGCTTTAAGAGTGGAGTGGGCATCATCATCTTCATCTTCTCCATTTCTTCTTCACCTTGTGACAAGAGACATCTTCCAACACTCTCTATTCCATCTCAAATTCGAAATCCCTACTAAAGGTGAGTAGCAAAACCCTTTGACCATGATTTTGAGCATCTTAGAGATGAATAGACCCATCCTCATACATGCATTACATCCTCATCCATTTCTATGTGTTTATGATGATTAGGGTTTGAATATTGGGGCTTTTGGGTTTTTCCTCAAGTCAAGTGGGTGTGAAGTTATAAGCTCTTCTTTGAGGCAAGTATAAACATAAATTGGGTTTGCATTTTGTACAATTTCATTTGATTTCAAGTATTCTCTTTTCTTTCCATAAAATTGGGTTTTTATGTTTATAGAAGGTAAATGAGTTGGATTTCTTTATGAAGTTGTTTTGGGAAGTATAGAACTTTTATGTATGTGTTTGGTGAGCAAGGAGGCTCATTTGGAAGAGATTAAAATAGAAAGAAGAAGAAAAAATTGAACTCGAGACGTTCTACCGGAAGTTCTACCGGTAGAAACGGCTCGAAATCACACAGAGAGTTGAAGAAAACTGTGAACCCCTGTTCTACCGGAAGTTCTACCGGTAGAAACAGTCAAAAATCTGGCAGAGAGCCTGGAGAAGGAAATCCAGATGCTTAAACCGGTAGTTCTACCGGTAGAGCTGTCTCTACCGGAAGTTCTACCGGTAGAGAAGCCTAAACCGGTAGTTCTACCGGTAGAACTTCTTCTACCGGAATTTCTACCGGTAGAACTGCCTAAACCAGTCTGGAGAGCCTCTTTTTGGTTCAATGAAGGTATATTATTACTCTTAGTCCATAATTAACCATCCTAATCAATCCCAAATGGATAATTAGGATGTACACCCCTTACCATAGGAACTTAGGTTTCATTATGTCTTAGTATTGGGACCCTAATCCTTCTAATTAAGCCCAAATGAAATCATTAACCTATTGTTAAGCCATGAGGATTAATTTAGAAATCCAACATGAGATCATCATAAGTGACACTAAGAAAACAATAACATGTTGATTTTATAAATTAATCTTGTATTGGATGACAATAGATTATATGAATAATAATTTATTATCAATTGTTATAGTCGTTAAATAATTGCTTTAAGTATTGAAAACGAGAATTGTAATTACATCAATTTTCGATAAAATGGTTATATATATATTGCTCTCCAATTGTTATACATTATGTGATATTGATATGGATAACGCCATTGGGTGTATCCAAATATTTGAATAGTCACTCGATTTGAATTGCAAACGAAATTGATTTGAATAAGTCGGCACTACTTAGCTTCGACCGGACGGTACTCGACGGGGTTAAGTCTTGGTTATTATTGAACGTCGCTGCGCAGTTGACAGACTGGAGTACCGGAACTCCAGGACCCGGGTAGCTAGGAGGATCTTTGGCCGGACCCCTAGTGACATCCCAACACGATTTGCTCTCAATGAGAGGATGAGCTTTATGTAGTTGCCAATTTTTGTATTATAGTTTCTTTAATGGTTTTAAAAGGAATGACATATAGGATTTATTCATGAAAATGGATTATGTAAGTTCTCTTTTACTCGTCTTATTTTTTTTATTCTCAAATTGTTATTGTCCTTAAAAACTTCATTGTATCCCTGTTTACTGTTTATGCTTGCTAAATAGTTGTATTGAGATACTATTCTTGGTGTCACAGGCACAGACGCAGCCCCCGGTCCTACAGAGACCGCGGAGGGAGATAAGGGTACCCAGGAGGTACCTTCGGGACTAGAGGAGTGGCCTGGGGTAGGGCCCATGTAGAGACTCCTCGGTTCGGAGAGCGCCAAGACATTTTGAGAGCATAGTAGATGTGTGACTAATGTTTTTGTGAAGTCACACCAAATTCAATTCATTTTGTTATGTATTTTGATAACGATGTATAGAACTTTCTTTTGGACAAACATTTTGTACCAATGTATAACTTCTTTTGATTTTAAACTTGAATGTTATTTATGGGATTGTACAGGGTTATGATGATCATTTGTTATAAGCTTCCGCTATATGAACTGTTGATTGATAGTTATCAGTGAGTTCGACTCACGAGTGGAATAGTCTTCTCCTTCGTGTGCTTGTGTTTGACTCGCGACAGGTACAATCACACGGGAGTACGTGTGTTTCACCTCGGGGATTACCCTAGGCCAGGGTGATTCGGGACCGGGATGTGACATACGTAAGTATGGTATCAGAGCCCTGTCAGTCTTTCTAAAAGACTTAGAAACCAAATAGAAATCGTTGTGAGGATACGATAGAATTGATTTGTAGTACTGATTGTTGAGATCAGTTTATTATCAGTGTTGTATTATTACTAGTAGTTGTGCGTAAGAGAGAGATAGAGTGTAGTTGTAACCTGATTTTGAAACTCTTTTGCAGGTAAATGGCATCCGGCTCAGGAAGCGGTAACAATGAATCCCGCAACAACGACCCGTTCGTGGTGGTCAACGAAGACCCACCCAATGTGGATGCACGTTTAATGATGCTGATAGAACAAGTTGCGAAGACAAATGAGCAAATAGCACTACTGATGGCTAATCAAGGGCCACAAGCAGTAAACCAAATGAGAGGCAATGACTCGAGCTCTTTGTACGAAAGATTTAGGAAGAGAGGAGCCACCGACTTTTACGGGAATGAAGGCGCTATCAAAGCAGATGAATGGCTGGACCGTGTTGGTGACATCTTCGAGACTATCAATTGTGATAACAAACAGAAGGTCGTACTTACAGCTTCGATGTTCGGGGGTACAGCAAACATTTGGTGGAAAGGCATTAAAGAACCTCTCAAGTTGTTACCTGAAGAGACTGTGTGGGACACATTCAAGAAGCAATTCCGGAGGAAGTTTATACCCGATCACATTAGGAGGAAGAAGCAAAATGAGTTCCTAACTCTGCAGCAGAATCAGATGAACATGACGGAGTATGTGCACATCTTTCAACAGTTGTCCAAGTATGCTGAAGAATTGATTGATACCGAAGAGAAGAAGGTGGACCGCTTCATAGAAGGCATGAACCCGGCATATGTGGAGCATGTGACAGCATTTCAGAGACCGGTTACCTTTGATGATGCCGTTGACCGGGGCTATTCTGCAGAAGAAGTAGCTATGAAGAAAAGAGGCAGTGATTTCAGAAGAAGCTCATCATTTTCAGGAAAAGGCCAACAAAACAAGAAACAGAAAGGTGTTGTGATTGGTGCACCCAAGTGTAATACATGTGGTAAAGGACACCCTACGGAGAAGTGCTGGAGGACTACAGGAGCTTGTGTCATTTGTGGATCGATGGAGCACAAGGCATCTACTTGTCCAAGAAACAGGAACCTTCAGGGAGGAATACCACAGCAATCCCCTCAGCAGCAAGTCAGACCTGCAAGTGCAGCACCTCCCCTACGTATGGCACTACCAGCACCACCGAGACAGCAACAGCAACAACAACGACAACAAGCCAAACAGAGACCCCAGCAAGCAGGAAGAGTTTTTGCTTTGGACCATGAACAAGCAGCAGCAGCAGGGAATGTAGTTGAAGGTACTATTTTGGTTTGTACTAGAAATGCTAGGACCTTGTTTGATTCAGGGTCTACACATTCATTTGTGGCACCCAAATTTGCTAGTGATCTTCAGCAACCACCCGAGTTGCTTCCTTTTGTTTTGACGGTGACTACCCCGGTGGGTAAGAGAGTAGTCTGTGAGAACTACTACCCAGGTTGCAGCATTCAGATTGGAGGACTCGTCATGCCAGCTGATTTGATAATCCTAGCGATGCACGATTTTGATGTTATTCTCGGGATGGATTGGCTCGCTAAGCACCGGGCTTGTGTTGACTGCTTCCACAAGACAATCACTTTCAAAGTGCAAGAACCCAAGACGGACGTGGTGTTCGAGGGTGTGCGAAGAGAGAAGCCCAACAATGGACTAGTGTCAGCCTTGGATGCAGTGAAGCTTCTGGAGCATGGATGTGAAGGTTACTTCGCGTTTATCACCGAGAAGGAGCCGATAGCGAAGTTGGAAGAGATTCCAGTAGTGTGCGATTTCCCTGACGTGTTTCCTGACGAAGTTCCAGGACTGCCTCCTCTAAGAGAAGTGGATTTTCCAATAGACTTGATTCCGGGTACAGCCCCTATCTCGAAGGCCCCTTATAGAATGGCTCCAGCAGAACTCAGAGAGTTGAAGGAACAGTTGCAAGATCTTTTAGACAAAGGGCTCATCCGTCCGAGTATGTCACCTTGGGGAGCTCCGGTATTGTTCGTGAGAAAGAAGGACGGTTCTTTTCGGATGTGCATCGATTACCGACAGATCAATCAAGTGACGATTAAGAACAAGTACCCGTTGCCTCGTATCGATGAACTGTTCGACCAGCTTCAAGGAGCAGCCTACTTTTCGAAGATTGATCTTAGATCGGGTTATCATCAGCTTAGAGTTCGTGAGCAAGATATTGAGAAGACAGCCTTCAGGACAAGATATGGCCACTACGAATTTCTGGTGATGCCGTTCGGCCTAACCAATGCTCCAGCAGTTTTCATGGCGTTGATGAATAGGATTTTCGCTCCTTACCTAGATCAGTTTATCGTAATATTCATTGATGATATTTTGGTTTACTCCAAATCAAGAGAAGAACATGCTGATCATCTTAGGACATCTCTTCAGCTTTTGAGGATTCATCAGTTGTACGCTAAATTAGAGAAGTGTGCTTTCTGGCTCGAACAAGTGGCATTCCTTGGACATATTGTAACTCGAGAGGGTATTAGAGTAGACCCAGCTAAGATAGAAGCAATTATTAACTGGTCGAGTCCGAGAAATGTGGCAGAGATTCGGAGTTTCTTAGGTCTTGCGGGATACTATCGTCGATTTGTGAAAGATTTTTCGAAGATATCAGCCCCGTTGACAAAATTGACTAAGAAAGATGTACCATACATTTGGACCGAAGAATGTGAAGCGAGTTTTCGGATTCTGAAGGAGAGGCTGACAACCGCCCCAGTTTTATCATTACCAGAGGGTACAGGAGGATTTGTGATTTACACCGATGCGTCTAGAGTTGGTCTGGGGTGTGTTCTTATGCAACATGGAAAGGTGATAGCCTATGGATCAAGGCAATTGAAGAATCACGAGAAGAATTATGCCACCCATGATCTTGAATTAGCCGCCATTGTTTTTGCATTGAAAATTTGGGGACATTATTTATATGGGGAACAATTTGAAGTACATTCGGATCATCGCAGTTTGCAATATCTTTTCTCCCAACAAAACCTCAATATGAGGCAGAGGCGGTGGTTAGAGTTTATCAAGGACTATGATTTTCCCATTAAATATATTCCAGGAAAAGGAAATGTGGTGGCAGATGTACTGAGCAGAAAATCTTCTATGACTGCAGCTATGGATACTCAATGGATGGAATTGGATATTTTTGAAGAGTTGGATGTAGAAGTTCAGTGGGTTGATGATTCTGTGATGTTAGCCGCTATGTCAGTGATAGAGCCTACAATTATGAACCGGATCAAGGAAGAACAATTTGAAGATCCTGAATTGGCCAAGATTAGAGACCACATCGCTGATAAGCCAGATTTCCAATTGGTAGATGGAGTCCTATATTTTAGAGATCGATTGTGTGTGCCAAAGACTCAGCAATTGACAATTCCAATCATGACAGAAGCACACTATGCCAAATATGCTATACACCCTGGGAGCACGAAGATGTACAGAGATCTCAAGAGACGATTCTGGTGGAACAATATGAAGAGAGAAATAGCAGAATTCGTATCGAAGTGCTACACGTGTCAAAAGGTGAAATTTGAGCATAGGAAGCCTCCGGGTTTGTTACATCCGCTACACATCCCTGAGTGGAAATGGGAGCATATATCGATGGATTTTGTGTCAGGTCTTCCGTTAACTAGCCGTAGACATGATGTGATTTGGGTAATAGTCGACAGGTTGACGAAATCGGCTCATTTCATTCCGTTCAGGAAAAGTATGAAGTTCAATGACATGGCCAGACTCTTTGTGAAGGAGATTGTTCGTCTTCATGGCACTCCGGTTTCGATAGTTTCCGATCGAGATTCAAGATTCGTCTCTTCTTTTTGGCGGTCATTCCAGCAATCTATGGGCACCAAACTCAGTTTCAGCACCGCTTACCACCCCCAGACGGATGGACGTCCGAACGCACCATACAAACTCTAGAAGATATGCTTCGAGCAAGCGTTCTTGACTTCGGAGGTGAGTGGGATGAGCACTTGGCACTATGCGAGTTCGCGTACAACAACAGTTTTCATTCAGCTATTGGGATGCCACCCTTTGAAGCTTTGTACGGTCGTAGTTGCAGAACCCCAGTATGCTGGGAAGAGGTCGGTACTAGAAGTTTCCATGGACCTACCATTGTTGCTGATACAGCGGAGAAAGTTTTCCAAGTTCGAGAAAAGTTGAAGATTGCCCAATCCCGACAAAAGAGCTACGCGGACAATCGAAGAAGGAAGCTCGAATTCCAAGTTGGAGATTTAGTATTTTTGAAAGCATCTCCGATGAAGGGTACGATACGGTTCGGGCTTGGTCGCAGGGATCTGCGACCCTGGGGGATTTTTCCCCTTCGGAGCCCGTTTTGCGGTCGTTTTGAGGTCTTTTTCGTCGCCGTTTTCTTCTGTATTTTTCTTGACATTTCTTCTCATTTATTGGCTTGATTTCCCTGTAGAAAACTTGATGAGAATCCTTGCATTTTTAGAGTGCAAAGTTTCTAATTTTCCGGGAAAGCCGAAGACTTTGTCGCGTAGAGCTGCTGATTTTCCGCTAGAAGTCGAAACTTGGTCAAACGATGTCGGAATGACCTGAAATTTGAGGTGAAGCCTCCTGAGCAATAAATAAGACCAACCATAGGCTTTTGTTTGAGTTTTGAAGCCGTTTGGGGTCCCGTCGATGCTTCACTTGATTTTGCTGCGGGGAAAATGCCGAGCTTTGATGTGCGGTCAAACGATGTCCGATTGACCTGAAATTTGACGGGGAGCCTATTGGAGTCATTTTGAGACGTTCCATGGGCTCCGTTTTGGATGTCATGGTCCCGGGTTGCTCCGCCGCCGGTAGGCTTGATTTTCTCTCGGAGCATCGAAACCTGGTCAGACGTTGTCGGAATGACCTGAAATTCGACGTGCAGCCTTTTGGAAGCATGTTGAAGCCACTCATGCACTTGGTTTGATGAGCGAAGGCTTCGGTGGTTCCCGCCGCCGGGAGGCTTGATTTTGCTGCTCGAGCATTGATGGAGGGTCAAACGTTGTCGGTTTGACTTGAAATTTGGCATAGAGCCCTTTTGAGACATGCTGGAGTCATCTATAGGCTTTGATCGAAGTTTTGACGTCTCCGATGATGTCGCCGCCGGGAGCTCCCGTTTAGCTGTCGGAGAAGCGAAGTTAGGCCAAATGATTCTGAAATGGCCCGAAACTTCATATGTACTCTTCTCTTGGCTATCTTGAAGGATCTTGCAGTTTTTGTTTGATTCTGACAAGATTTGATTTTTTGAGAAGTTGCATTGCCTATTTATGGCAGGTTGCGACTTCATGCAGCTTTCTTGATGTTGAAGAGGCAAAGTGACATTTTTGGTGTCAACAAATGCCCCCTCGAGGTACAGCGACGAGTTGCTTGACTTTTGTAGTCGATGTGCCTCGAAGAGATTTTTGAAGGAGAGCTTGTGTCTTGACCAAGAGTCTTTGAGCAATCTTTCCTTTGGTAGAGTAGCCTTTGAGCTTCCAGGGGAATTTTATGGTAGTGAGGGGAATCACACACCATCTCGAGGCAACGTTTTGAAGATGACATCAGGGATATGGATTTGGGTTTTTGTTTTTGATCTTGTGACCTAACCAGCTATATATGGCAGGTTAGGGGATCGGGTTTTGGTTTTGATCTTGTGACCCAACAAGCTGTATGTGGCAAGTTGGGGGATCAGGGTTTGGTTTTTTGTTTTGGTCTTGTGACCTAACAAGCTGTATGTGGCAAGTTAGGGGACCAGGATTTGGTTTTTGGTTTTGGTCTTGTGACCTAACAAGCTGTATGTGGCAAGTTAGGGGACCAGGATTTGGTTTTTGGTCACTCTTTGGGACTGTGTGGGTCCATTGGAGTGGTTTGGATTTTTGTGGAATGTCAATTTCAAGATTTTGGCTCAATTTGGTATATGAGGCTGGATGGTTTGATTTTTGGAAGCTCATGGGGCTTGGGATTTTTTTTGTATGGTCCAATCAACTCAAAAGAGGCATGGAACCATTATTGTATGCTCTTGGTAAGAGGGATTTTTTCTGACTAAAAGCCCATTTTTTCTCTTTTTTTTTTTTTTTTTTAGTGCCTAGGTGGTCAAACCTGGCTCATATGGGCTAGCCCATGGGACCTTAAGCTTTTTAGGATGGCTTAGATCTCATGTGGGGCCATTTTTGTAAAGAATATCTAAAGATATCTCATTTGGATAGAGAATATCTAAAAATATCTTTATGGGAGAGAATCTCTCATATTCCCTTAATTTGGGAGAGAATATCTCAAGGTATCTTTCTTTTTGGGAAAGAATCTTCAATATCCTTTTTTGTTGGAGAGAATCTCTCATTTGATTGATTTTGGGAGGAAATCTCTCAAAGACATCTTTCTTTTTGGGAAAGAATCTTTCTAATTCATTCTCTTTTGGTAAGGTTACTTAATTAGTAACACTTACCTTTCTTCTTTGTTTCCTTCTTTGATTTGCTCTCTCCTATAAAAGCAAAGGAAGGTAGGATCTCTTGCTCTTATTGCTTTCTTTTGCAACAATCTCAAGAGAGCTCCAAGACCAAGAGTGCTTCTTCTTCAAGGATCTTCAAGCTTTTTCCTTCTTCTTCTCCATCAATGGCTTCAAGTAAGTTTTCTCTCTTTTTCTTTCAAGAAAACTCCATGTAGAGAATAGGATGGTAAAAAAAGAAAGTTTCTCTCTTTTTTTTTCCTTCTTTTTTTTTTCTTTTCTTTTTTCTTTTCTTTCTATTCTTCTTCTCTTTTTTTTTTTTTTTCTTTTCTTTTCCACGTGATTTCTTTTTTTCACGTTTTTTTTTTTTTTTTCTCTTTTTTTTTTGTGGGCCGTACGGACAGATCCGTACGGATCTGGTCCGTACGGCCACGTGGCCTATTTTTTATTTTTTTATTTTTTTTATTTTTTTTTTTTGCTGTTTTCTTTCTTCTCTTTTTTTTTTCTTCTTTTTTTTTTTTGTTTGAGAAAGTTTCTTTTTTTTTTTCTTTCTCCCCCTTTTTTTCGAGAAAGTTTCTTCTTTCTTCTTTTTTTTTTTTTTTTTTGCTCATCATGATAATGCGTTTTTTGTGCAAATCTAGATGTTCATGCATGTACTATTTGTAGATTGAGCATGATAGCATACCTGAAAATCTTTGCAAATTTGGGAATTTGGAGCTCGCAGCGATGTTGAGCCCTTCTTGATTTTGCGGAGATTTTGAGGTTTCGAAAGTTTGGAGTTTCGGAGCCCGCAGCAATGTTGAGCCCATCTTCAAAACTTTCTATTTCTTTCGGGGTATTTCCTTTTTCTTTGGAATTGCCCCGGGGTCATGCCAAAATTTCGCCAGATTTTTGGTGGGACAAAGTGACCCTTTTTTCTTTTTTTAGCGAAATCCTGTCATTTTGATGACGATCTTTTTCTTTTCCAACCTTTGCAGGTGGTTCCTCCAGAGCGAACAAGGGTAAAGAGCCTGTTACAAGCGTACCTCGTCGATCCGCCAGATCTTCTAATGTGGCCGTTCAGCAGGCCTGGGAGAAGGTCCAGTTTATTGAGAAGAACTTGGAAGAATGCGATTCCCTCAATCGTGATGAGATGAGACAGCGATTGATCGCTCTCAAGGACGAGGAGTTCTATAAGATCATGGTAAGCAACCGTCCTTGGGTTATGGACGATCTGAGGGTTTTGCCCAAGCCTACCTTCTTCTTTGGAGATGCAGTCCCTGACGACTTGACATACCAAAGGAGATGTTTTCAGTTCTCTTACACAGCTGATGGTGAAGAGAGAACTATTTCTACCCGGTCGTCTTTTGACCGGACCATCTCGATCCTGAGCCTTTCTCCCACGTGCCCTAAGAGGGAAGATCCTCCGAGCTGGGTGAAGAGGACCAGTGTGATCAAGACCGGGGTTTTTGTTGGTGGACCTTCCGGTTTTGCGGAGAAGCCACCTGTCCGTATGGACATGTTGATGCCAGCCAGCGGCTACCAGGGCTCTGATTATCCGTCGGTCGATTTGAGACCGGTGGGCCTTGGCGTTTTCAGCGGTGACGGCAGTACCTGGGTGAAGCCTTTTCGACTTCGTGGCCGTTTCAATGCTGACTCCGATTGGAAGTCATGGACTGACCACACCTTGCTGATTGGGGGCGCCGTTTTGAAGGAAGCCGGGATTTTTGACGCGGTCCGCGCTTTCAGGGAGACCGTGACTTTTTCCGATGATGCCTTCATGGCTATGTTGGAGTCTTTCCTCCCTCAGACCAATACCTTCGTTGTTACGAACGGTGAGATTGGTTTTTCTCTGAAGGAGTTGAGTGCTATTACTGGATTGCCCATCCTTGGCAAACTCTACGAGGAGTTCATGCCGATTGACAGCGTCCTTGAGGAGCAGTCAAAGGAGTTCAGGCTCCTATACTTTCAGCTCGTCGCCTTCTATGATTTTTTGAAGGAGGGCTCGAAAGTGAGATCCAGCAGTTGGAAGAGTTGTGGCTTTTCATTCTTCAACTCCTTTGACGGTCGAGAACCTTCTGATAGCATGACCCGGGAAGACAGGAAGAAGACTTCGGCCATGCAGGAAGAGTTGAAGGGTTTCTTCGCGAGCACAGATGCCATTTGTTCTGACATTACACTGCGGAGGGATCTTGCTGTTTACCTCACTTTTTGGCTGGGTGAGGCTATTTTTGCTGGTGGAGATGGGACGCACATCAGGCCGCATTGTATTTTTCCGGCTTGTCAGATGGCGTTTGGAGAGCGGCTTGCTTTGGTGCCCGCTCTTTACTCCTACCTGTGTACCGAACTGCAGGCTGCTGCTTTTTTGGTTCGGCTTGGGCTCCCTATGAATAGGGTATTTTCAGCCCATATCTTTTATTCGTGGTTTGTATACCACTGTCTTGGCTTCCACCAGCTGGGTGCTGCACAGGATGATGATCCTCTGATGATTCGATTGGCTAAGGGAAAAGCCGTATCCGAATCACTTTTGTTTGCCCGCATGAGGATCCGACGGTTCAGGGACGTCGAGATGGGGCAGTCTTCAGTTAAGCTTTCTCCGGAGTTGCGGAAGAAGGCTTTTGATTTTGGTGCCTCCCGAGACTCTACCAGAGCAGGGTCGGGAAGGCATTACTCTTTGACCAATGCAGAGAAAGAGTGGCTTTTCAGCATACGAGTCGGCACGATGGTGTACCGTAGACATCTTTTCGTCGACATCCAGCCGTATGTACCTTCTCGTTTTGCGCTTCAGTTGGGCTTCTCTCAAGGCGTTGTTGGAGCGCCTTCGAGTATGGTGAAGCGTTTTGGGGGTTTGCAGGATGGCAGAAATGCATGGGCTTTCTATAGTGCTGAAGACACTACTGCCACGATTTCTTATCCTGAGCTGTCGACTTTCCGAACTGCCGGCTTCACGAAGTGGTTCGCGGAGAGCTTTTTGGCATATCGGGGGCTTTCCAAGAAGGAGCTTGATGTAAAGCTGTCTTCTGGAAAAGGCATTGGGAAGTCGGATGGCGTCCGGCGAGAGGAAGTTTGGGCCTTCCTTTCTGGAGAGAAGCACAAGATAGGCTTTCTCGGTGACCAGGGCGTCATTGGTTCTGAAGCTGTTCGGGAAGTACCTGATGAGGCTTTAGAGCAGCTAGAACAGGAGGAAGCCGAGCTCGGCGCTTGGATGCAAGCGGCACAGAGGCGAGCTTCCGCGGAGTCTACTGGCGAGAGCAGACCATCCAGTGAGGAGTCAAGTGAGAAACCTGACTCTGATAGTGGGGCGGGTTCTTCTAGGAAGCGAACCCGTAGAGGTAAGAAGAGGAGGAGTCATCATCGCAGCGAAGGGCCACATGAGGACTCTCCTGACATGGAAATCCCTCTTACCATCAACGAGGAGGTGCCAGAGGCTGTCGACGAGCCTCCAGAGAAGAGGAGTCGTGGGGAAGAGACCATTGGTGAAGGTATGATTCTTCCTTTTTCTTTTTCTACTTCTTTCATGGGGCTTTCCATGTTCTGATTTGTTTTCTCACCCTGCTGCTGCTCTCTTTTTTTTTTAGCAGAGGATGAAGACTTGCCGATGCCTGAGGTTCCGACCGATGAGGCGGTGATGGAGCCGGTTATGGCATCTGAAGAAGAACCGAGGGACTCTGGAATGACTCCGGAATCTCCAATTGGTATAACTTCTATCGCTTTCTCTTTTTTTTTTTTTTTTGCCTGCGACTTGATTTGCTAACATTTTTCTTGTCAGCTGACTCGCCACAAGATTCTGATGACTTTGAACCATCAATGGACGCAAATGTTGATGATGCTTCCGATGAGTTCATGGAGGAAGAGAGTGTTCCGCCAGTCGTCGAAGAAGGTACTTTGTAGTGATGACCCTGATGATTTTTTTTTTTTTTTTTTTTTTGAACAGGATCATATTCATACCTTTTTGTGTTTCATTTGCAGGTTTTGAAGTGACAGAAGAGAGTCCATTGCTTTCTTCAGAACCAGAGCAAGGGATGCCAGAGGTCGATCCGGAGGTAGAGACTCCTACAACCAGTTCTGACGCGATAGAGGAGATACCTCATGCTGAGATTCCTTCTCCAGTGGCTCCAAGTGAAAAGAGTTCCTTTGTTACTCTTCCGATGGGACATGACATGAGCAGCCGATCAGCGGAGAAGGGTGAACCTTCATCCAGTTCGTCTCTTCAATTTGCGAAGAAGGTGCTGGCTCGGGTTTTGAGTTCTTAGATCAAGACTCTCCTTTCTGGACACTTGGAAGCAGGATTTGGCATGATCCCACATGTGCAGGAGATTCTCACTGATACCGAAGAGGTTGGTCTAGATGTCACAGGTGCCAGGGCGACCGTTGATAGGATCATTGCACTGGGTGACAAGTGGTTTGAGACCATGGGCTTCCCTGACGACCAATTCTTCAAGGAGATGTTCTTGGACCCTGCTGATAAGGCTAAGTCTGACCTGAATGAGGCTACACAAAGCAAGAAGCAGCTAGTTCGGGAGAAGAACAAGGAAGAGCTAGCCATCATCGGATTGAGGCATGACCTTAACGTCCTTGATAGGGAAGTTGAGGAGGCCAGAAAACGTCTTGAGCATTTGAAGGCACAAGTCGATGCGAAGTGGGCTGCTATAACAGAGGCTCGTGACAGGGAGAGTACTCTGATCCGCAGGGTTGCAGATGCCGGTCAAGTTCTCGAGAGGAGGACTCTAGAAAACGAACGATGGCAAACTGCTGGGGAAGAGCTTCCCGGTGTAAAAGAAGGGTTACGGCATTCGCCAGCATCTCATGGCAAGTTCCTGAAGAAGCGTGCCTTGGAAACTCTGACGGCTGATGCCAAAAGTTTGCTTGAGGAGCTGAAGCTTTGGCTGGAGACCATTTTTGGCTGAGCTCCTGATTTTTTATAACAGAAACCATTCTTCTTTTTTTGGTACCCCATGTATTTTTTTGGTACTTTTCTCTTTTTTTTTTTTTGGTACCACATGTATTTTTTTGGTACTCTCCTTTTTTTTGTTTTGGTACCACATGTATTTTTTGGTACTCTCTTTTTTTTTGTTTTCCCTACGCTCACTCAAATCTTTTTGTGATGAAAGCGATTGCTAAATGGGATTTGATCAAAAGTTTTGTCATTTTGTGAAAATCTTTTGTCAAATAATTGTTTTGGTAGGGGAAACGAATTTGGCGTGAAAGCCGGATTTTTGTGGCATTTACAGCCAGTTTTGACATGAGAGTCAGGTTTTTTTTTTTGTGTGGCATTTATAGCCGATTTTTGAGATGGCATAAGAGCCAAAAATTTTGTTCGTGGCATGGGAGCCAATTTTGAGATGGCATGGAAGCCGAAATTTTATGACGTAAAAGCCAAAATTTGGGTTGGCATGGAAGCCGAAATTTTATGGCGTAAAAGCCAAAATTTGGGTTGGCATGGAAGCCGGTGTTTGTTTTGTTGGCATTTATAGCCAGTTTGGTGGCATTGATAGCCAATTTGCGGCATTTATAGCCGGTTTGGTGGCATTGATAGCCAATTTGTGGCATTTATAGCCGGTTTGGTGGCATTGATAGCCATTTTTGAAAGCCAAGTTTTGGTTTGTCGGCGTGAAAGCCAATTTTTTGTGGCATTGATAGCCGGTTTGTGGCATTTATAGCCGGTTTGGTGGCATTGATAGCCGGTTTTTGGGCAAAAGAGCCAGGTTTTGGCGTTTATAGCCAGATTTTTTTTTTTGCTTTCAAAATGCAGGTATCGACTAAATGTCGCCTCCCCGCTGAATGGTCTTGCAAGTATCGATGGAATGTCGCTTCCTTGCTCATTCGGTTTTGCGAGTATTGATGGAATGTCACTTCCTCGCGGGTTAGGTTTTGCAAGTATCGATGGAATGTCGCTTCCTCGCGAATTGGGGTGCAAATATCGACTAAGCGTCGCTTCCCTGCTTTTCCCAAAACTTTTGATTTTGCGGGTACTGACTTGATGTCGTTTCCCCGTGATTTTTGAAATTTGAGGTTTTCTCGAACCTTTGAAATTTGGGTTGTGGATAGCAACTGGTATGTTGCATCTCCACGATTTTTGGAATTGGGTTGTGGATATCAACTGGTTTGTTGCTTCTTCACGGTTTTTGGATTTTGCAAGTATCGACGAAATGTCGCTTCTCTGCGATTTAGGGTGCAAGTATCGATGGAATGTCGCATCCTTGCTTTTTTTCAAAATTTTTGTTTTGTGGGTACTGACTTTGATGTCATATCCCCACGATTTTTGAAAAACCATTTTTTTTTGTTTAAAGACACGAGGGTCGTAAATTTTGACCTAGAACCATTTGGCGGTAAAAGGTAAGGTGGACTAGGGTGGAAATCCCTGAATCCGGATTTTTGTTTCAAACCATGAATTTTGGTTCAAGGATCGAAAGCTTTGGTCAAGTCAGGGAGAGGCTCCTAAACTTGGATTTTTTTGTTTTTGAACAATGAAACGATGAAAGTAAGCATTGTTTTTGAATCTCTAGAAATTTTGACATTTGATATGAAAATTCTAAAGAGAGTGGGTTTGACGAGCGAGTACCTGAGAACAGGTTTTGGCCATACAGGCATTGCTCTTACCCAGTTGGGTAAGTCTTCAAGGGTAGTACCGCTTCAAGAACTTGCCGTTGATAGGCAGCATACATCTGTCGCCTTCCATGTTTAGGAGGGCATATGCGCCGTTGGAGAAGACCTTGTCGATGACGTAGGGTCCCTCCCATTTTGGTTCAAACTTGCCTTTGGACTTGTGAGCGAAGACCATTGGTCTTTTTACCGCAAGAACCAAGTCACCCTTTTTGTAGGCGCGTTGCCTGACCTTTTTGTCAAAAGATCCTGCCATGCGTGCTTGGTAAAGTTCAATGCTTTGTCGAGCTTCGAGCCGTCTCTCGTCGAGATTGTCCAGCTCATGGAGTCGCAATTTGACATTGCTTTCTTGAGTCATGTCATTTTGTAGAGATACCCTCAGAGAAGGAATTTGTACCTCTAGGGGCACGACAGCTTCGCATCCATAGACCAAGGAGAATGGTGTGCTATGGGTTGGTCCTCGAACGGTGGTTCGATAGGCCCACAAAGCTTCAGACAGTTTATCGCTCCAGTCTCTTTTGTGACTAGAGACCATTTTCTTGAGGATTTTGCAGAGTGTCTTGTTGAAGGCTTCTGCTAATCCGTTTGCTGCCGGATTGTATGGAGTCGAAGGACAGCTTTGAATTTTGTATTTGTCGCAGAACCTGTAGAATCGATGATCCCGGAATTGTGGTCCGTTATCATGGACGAATCTTTTGGGTATGCCAAAACGACAAATGATATTGGTGCGTAGGAACTGAAGAACTGATGAGGTCTTCATTTCGTTGAACGCAAATGCTTCTGACCACTTGGAGAAATAATCCGTTGCGGCGAAGATGAAGCGATGACCTTTGCTTGAAGGGGGAGAGATAGGACCTATGATGTCCATGCCCCATGCTTCGAAAGGCCATGAGATTGCTGTAGGATGTAGCCATTCCGGAGGCATGTGAATGTAGTCTCCATGAACTTGGCATTGTTGGCAGCGCTTAGCAAATTGCATTGCATCAGCAACCATGGTAGGCCAATAGTAACCTAACCTTTTTATCTGATCATAGAGCTTAGGACCTGCCTGATGGGCTCCACAAAGACCAGCATGAACTTCTTTAAGTGTTTCTTCGGCCTCTTGTTGTGACAAGCAGCGTAGGAGTACTCCATTGAAGGATTTCCTGTAAAGGATTTTCGAAGGGATATCCAAATGAAAGTTTGGGGCTCGTCTTTGGATGCTTACCCGTTCTTTTGGATCTTCAGGTAGGATTCCGAACATAGTGTAATCAATGAACGGGTCCCTCCAGTCGCCGATTGAAGTTTGAAGGATAGAGATCCGACTTCCAACCACTCGGTGGCATTCAGCAACTGCTTGGTGTGTGTTAAGAGGAGGGAGGATCCTTCTCTCACTCACTGTAATTTGCATGTTTTCCCCTTCCTGGATCGCCATTGATGCGGCAAGTCCGGCCAGGGCATCTGCACGGATATTTTCACCTCTACGAATGTGGGTGATGTTGCAGATGTCAAACTTTTACAGAAGCGATTGTGCCTTGTTGTAATAAGGCAGCAGATCGGGCTTCCTGACTTCATATTTCTGATTCATCTGGTTGACGATCAGTTGAGAGTCTCCAAAGACTTCCAGCATAGTGATACCGGATTCGATGGCGAGTTCCAATCCTAGGATCAGAGCTTGGTATTCAGCTGCAATGTTTGTGCATGGTTCCAGTAGCGAGAAAGCGTGTGGAATCATGCATTTGTCGGGGCTAACAAAGAGGATGCCAACTCCCGAGATCAGCTTTCTGTTTTCATCTGTCCTGGTTGCACCGTCAAAGTACATGTCCCAGGAGGCATTTGGTGAGGAAGTCTCCACGTTGTAGACAGGTTCGTCTGGGAGATCATCTCTGAGTGGAGAATCTTTAGGCAATGGATGCTCTGCGAGAAAATCTGCTAGAGCTTGGCCTTTGATTGCTTTTTGTGGCACATACCTTATATCAAATTGTGATAGAAGGATGGACCATTTTGCCAGTCGGGCATTGAGAGAACCTGCCTTTGTGACAAGGACCTTCAAGAGGTTGATCCTCGAGACCAGGTAGACTGTGTTGGAAAGCAAGTAGTGACGTAGCTTTTGTACGGCGAACATCACTGCAAGGCATTCTTTTTCGACTGGAGAGTAGCGATGCTCTGCACCTACTAGCATGCGGCTGAGGTAGTATAGAGCAGCTTCTTTTCCCTCACCATTCTCTTGTGCAAGCAAAGCGCCTACAGAATGATCAAGAGCTCTTGTGTACAAGATGAATGGTTTTCCAGTGGCAGGGGCAGCTAATACTGGAGGTTTGGTCAGGTATGACTTGATATCTTGAAATGCGGCTTCACAGTCGGCATCCCAGACAAAGTCTACACCCTTTTTCATCAATCGAGAGAATGGACGGCATTTCCCTGAAAGATTGGAGATGAACCGTCTGATGTAGGCCAATCTCCCTTGGAGCCCTTTTAGTTCCCTTAGGGTTCTTGGAGGGGGCATTTCTAGAATAGCCTTGACTTTTATGGGGTCAAGTTCTATTCCAGCTTTCCGAACAAGGAATCCGAGAAACTTACCCGACGAGACACCGAAGAAGCATTTTAGAGGATTCATCCGCAGTTTGTGTTTGCGGAGTCGGAGGAAGACTTCCCGAAGATCTTTGAGATGGTCTTCTTTTCTTCTGCTTTTGACGGCGAGGTCATCAACGTAACATTCGACCGTCTTGTGCTGCATATCTTGGAATATTTTCATCATAGCCCTCTGATATGTGGCACCAGCATTTTTCAGACCAAATGGCATGACAGTGTAGCAATACACGCCAAATGGAGTCCGAAAAGATGTGTGTTTTTCATCCTCGGGATGCATCTTTATCTGATTGTAGCCAGAGAAGCCATCCATGAATGTCATTCGCTCGAATCCGCAGGTATTGTCAATCATCACCTCCGGTATGGGGAGCGGGAATTCATCTTCAGGGCAAGCGCCATTCAAGTCTCTATAGTCAATACAGACTCTGATCTGCCCAGTTTTCTTTGTCACGGGGACAATGTTGGCCAACCATTTTGGATGTTGTTCCTCACGGATGAAGCCGACGCTTTTGAGCTTTTGAACTTCTTGTTCAATTTTATCCATCACATCTGGACGGAATCTTCTTTGGCCTTGTTTGACAGGCTTGATGTCTTCTTGAAGATTGAGTTTGTGGACTGCTACTTTGGGGTCTAAACCAGGCATTTCAGCATAGGACCATGCAAAGTAATCAACGAACTCACGAAGAAAAGCGATATACTCGGGTAACTCATCATCCTTTATATTCTTGCTTATGAATACAGGACGTGGGTTATCAGGTGTTCCCAAGTTTATCTTTTCAACAGAATCTTCTGTCGGAAGGTTCGAAGGTGGTTCCTCCACAATATTTTCGGAGGCTTCCAACTCAACGAAACCTTCTGGAGTTTCAACTGCATTACCAGACCAAGGCTCTGTTCCTTTCCATGGATTTTCTTGATTGGTGATCTCCTCAAGGCTTGCTATGAGATAGTCCCAATCGCCTGTTGAATCTGGTATTTCTTTTGGAGACGAGGGTTCTTCTGGGTCAGAATAGCACAAGTCTGTATTATCGGACGATTCCTCTTCATCATCAGAGAAATCGTACAAATTGGATGAGCTTCCTGGATCTTTGTCAGGTAACTCTTTAAAGAGATATCCAGGGAGATCGATGTCTTCATGGACTTGAGATGTTGAGGCTTGGTCGGTAAAACGACTTTTAAGCTTTTGTGTCAACTGTCTCAGAGGAGTGTCGGGATCATATCCTAACCCATATGAAGACTTTTCTACATGACCATAGAGTCTCCAATCTTCCAGCTGGCTTTTGGTCAAGGCGGGCTCCAATGGCGTGAGAATACCGCGTCTTTCTCCCAAACCGACTGGGTTTTGAGCATCAAAGCCCATTTTCTTCATAATTGCTTGTGCCACAGGACTATATAGAGATAGCTGAGGCATACCTTCATTTTGAAAAGGTTCAAGCAGAGAACTTGATGAAGAAGCATCCGATCTATGAAAGAAGATCGGTCTTTGCTTTGGTGATGTTGCCGGAACAACAAAGGTAGCAGACGTAGGATCTTCTACATCAGCAGGTGTCTCCATCGGAGTGAGAGCAGGCTGAACTTGCTGAGTGTCAGCTTGGCTTGACGATGCATCGTCTTCTGGCTCTGAGTCCGAGTCTGTGTCTTGCATGATAGACACGAGAGAGACAACAAATTTGCCCCCAGGCTTTTGTTTCGCCTTCTTCACTTTAGTCGTGATGACCAAAGGTTTTGAAGATTTGAGGGATATGAGGAAGGGAGATTGACTACTCTCTTCTAATTTGCCGGAGGGTTTGTTTTCTTCCGGTGATTTTTGAGGAGCCTTGCCTTTATCTTTCTGGAGATTTTCAGCAGGGGGTGCTGTTTCCTCTTCTTCTTTTTCTCCTTCATACATCTGGGAGTCTGCGAAGTGGACTTCTTTACCTTTGAAGGGTTTTCTGTCCGCAAAGACGCGATGTACCATGCCGTCGTCGCCGACGAACTTGATGCATTGATGTAGAGTTGAAGGGACAACACCGTTCTCGTGTATCCAAGGACGTCCGAGAAGAATGTTGTAGCATGAGGGGGTTTTTATTGCATACACAGTGACCTCAGAGATAAGATCACCGATTTGCAATTTGAACCTGATTTTGCCGATAGGCCTTTGAGCGCTCCCATCGTATCCAAAGATAGATATAGATGTGTGGCTTAGCTTGCTGGGTGGGATGCCCAACTCTTCAAGAGCCGAAGTGGAGATAAGGTTGAGTGCAGAACCTGGGTCGATCTGAACTCTATGTATTGGCATTTCTTTGATGTACCCTGTGAAGTACAGGGGTCGGTTGTGCCTTGCTTCGCCAAGTAGGAGGTCTTCCTTAGTGAAGGCGATGGTTGCACAGGCTGCCTTTTGAACCGAGAGGCATTGGATGCATGATCCCTCGCTTTTCTCTTTTTCTCCTTTTAAGGAGGTTTCTGAGTTTTTGACCCGGTAGTCCATTTCAATTTGGAGGACTTGTGGGGCATGTTTGTCGACATCCTCATTCAGTTTTTGCAATTCTGAGATGAGATTATCACGAGTGCGTGGAGACATTCGTAATAAATCCAGGATGTGAAGACGTGCAGGTATGTGTTTGAAGTGCTCAACCAAGTCATACTTGAAAGCCTCCTTAGGGCCTGCATGTTCATCATTGTTGCCACTGGGGGCGCTTACAACATCTTTTCCCGAAGGATTTACATAAGTAAAGGAAGATTGGTTGTAACTCTTGTGGTAGTCCCGGCCCGAACGGGTGCCTCTACCAACTTCGAGAGCTTCTTGAGAAGGATCTTCGTTTGGAAGATTGTCTTCAGGATCAAGAGGCTGTCGTTTTTCATCTACTGGGGATGTATCTGCAACAGAGTTGCCATCCTCAGTGATTGTGTTGCACGGAGCATTTTCCGGGAGCAAGTCCTGAACAGCATCCAGCAGCTTTTCTTCTTCGTTGACCCATCCATCATCCCAAGTTGGGTTTTCTTCATGATGATGAGTCGGGAAGAATGTGTATCCTGAAGTCACAGTCTCAGGAGAAGAAACCTGAGAGGGTGTCATCTCTGTAAAAGTCACGTGAGACAAGGTAGCTCCAGAGGATACATTGCTAGGCGTCGTCGGAGTGTAGGTAATCTCATCAGACGACGCTTCAGAAGAGCTATAGTCCTGATATATTACATTACAGGAAGCTCTGATAGGAGATGTTGCCTGCTCGGAGTCAGACTCGTCCTCGGATGTAAGAGGATCGTCTATCCAGCAATGTTCTCCATTTTCAGGAGTTAAGGGTGGAGGTACCTGGTGAGCTTCAGGGACTTCCGGCTCTGGATTGTGAGGAATCTCGTTGACGCGGTCTTGCTCTTGTTCTAGAGCGAGACGCTGCAAGATCCTTGCATATTCTTCAAGATCAGGCATGGGAGCCAGATCCTCTTCTTCGTCTTCTCCGTGTGGCTCAACATAGTTGATTTCCACTGGAGCAATGACAGGTGCTGGGTTAACAGCATCTTCTTGTGTAGCCTCTTGGTCTTCTTCATCATCAGACCAGGATCCTTGTGGCTGTAAGGGGTTATACCAGATTACTGGCATAAGGTGAGTTTCAGGAACCCATTCTTCATCGGAGAGATATTCTCCTGTTTCAAGGGATTCCTCCCACTCATCGGTGTAGTTGGGCTCAAACCCATCGTCGGTGTCGCTGGACTCGTATCCATCAATGGAGAATCCAATTACCGAGTTGCAAGAGTATGATGCCCCCTGCATGGCTTCTTTTTTGAATTGAGGTGGCATGAAATCACTAAGAGTGAAGTTTCTTACCGCCTTTGAAGTCTCTGGAAGGGACGTTTCTGTTGCCCCGAGTGAAGTGGTAGAGGAGGCCTCTGCCTTTTCATGGACTTCTTGTTTTGGCTGGGTCTTCTCTTGCCGTTTGAGCCTGAGGAGATGTTTCCTAGCCTGCCTTCGCTGTTGAGCTGTTGGCTTTGTTTTGACGATCTCCCAATTTTCATCTTCCAGGAGATCGGGATGTACCCATATAGGTTGTCCGTCTGGTGTCGGGAAAGGAACCAACACTTCGGACGTTTGAATTCTTTTTATCACCTTGAAGGAAGTAGTGATCTTCTTCTTCGGTGATTTTGGTGTTTGTCCACGTGACACCATGTTGACGGAGGCGGGGCCATAGTTTTTATCAAAGGTTATGACTCCGTTCCTCCACATCTCATTTATCTTCTCTCTCACAACGAAGCATTGATTGAGAGGATGCGAGACCATCTGGTGGTATGGACAGTACCGAGGATCGTTGGTTTTGCCAACGTCTCCCGGTCCTTTGGGCTCTGGCAAAATGAGTTTGCCATTTGCTAGGAGAGCCTCAAAGATTTCTTCGACGTCTTCATCGAACGGATATTTCTTTTCTACTCGCTCTTTGAAGGCATCAGAGAGTTCAGGCCTTTTACCTGCAGTTTTGTTTTCAGCTTTCTTTGGCTGCTGAGGAGCTGACTTGGTTTGCACATTGAGGACCTCTTTCTTCTTTGGTTTAGAGGTTGCAACAGCAGTCGGCTCTTTCTTTGATGATTTCTGACTGTTGAGGTCTTTGATCACCGTTTCAGCTTCCATGGAAGCTTCGAGGAGCTCCCCCGGTTCTTTGATTTGTTGCCGATGATCATGGAGCGGATTTTAGCTCTCATGTTGTTTCGGCAGATGTCGACTAGCGACGCTTGTGGCAGTACATCTGAGCATTTGTACGCCATTGCTTTCCACTTGTGAATGAAGTCATAAGTTGACTCATTCTCTCCCTGTTTTAGGCTGCAGAGCTGAGCCATAGTAACAGGATGATCCTCACCTTGGAAGTGGGTCAGGAAGCGTGTCTCCAGCATAGCCCAGTTCTGAATGGAGTTCTCCGGCAGAGTGGAGTACCAATCGAAGGCCGTACCTTTTAGGGTACTTGCAAAGAGGCGAATCTTGAGTGCATCTTGATCCGCGATAGCTCCCGTCAAGATCTTGAAGTGGATGACGTGCTGTCTGGCCGATCCTTTCCCCGTATATGTTTGGAGAGTAGGATGTTTGAATTTTGTGGGGAACGGGACCGAGTCCATCCATAAAGGATATGGTGGCTTGATCCCATGCTCTTTGAGTATATCCTCTTCTTTAGCTTTGGCGAGGATACTGTCTACGTCCTTTTTGGTAAGGGCGCGTGACTCATTTTCTTCACAATTCTCCTCGTTATTGTTATGATTCGGAGGAGGCTCATTGTTCACCTGATTTTGGACGACAAGGAGAATGTTTTCCATCAGAGTTTCAATCCTCTGCTGGCCTTGTTCCAACTGCTGGATGCGTGTGAGAGCATCATCTCGAGGTGGATTCTGAGGTGGTGGCTCAGAACTTGTAGCCAAGACGTTCATCCCTCGGGATTCGAACGAAGAAATCGTCCTGGTGACCGAGCTGGGGCTCATTCTTTTTGATGAAGAGCTTGATGAAGGATTACTCTCCCGTCCTTGGCTTGAAGGGGCAGGAGATTCTTCGGGATGTCTTCGTGTCCCGGTGACGCTACGGGTCACCGGACGTCGGACATGGATTTTTGATGCTGACTTTTGGCGTCTTCTGGTTTTTCCAACCATATGGACGGCAGCAACTTGGTCGGGTCTTTCTTTTTCGACCCATTTGTGGGAGACTTGAAGTGTAGGAGGCTGGGTCCGTTGCTTCTCTAGTCTCTTTTGTCGATATGACGCACGGCGGCGTGCTCGACGAGCGATTTGAGCTTCAGTCAGCTCTGGCTGGGCTCTGACGATGAAGGATGTGCTCCCTCGGGCGCAGCAGCCGAGCCTG
Organism: Umbellularia californica; assembly: GCA_028538565.1. Taxonomy (NCBI): domain Eukaryota; kingdom Viridiplantae; phylum Streptophyta; class Magnoliopsida; order Laurales; family Lauraceae; genus Umbellularia; species Umbellularia californica. The sequence continues at coordinate 14,839,560 of JAPQWN010000008.1, read as the reverse complement.
TCTTCTTTGTAGCTAGGCAAGGACAGGATCCGGACCCGGTCCTTTGCCTGTTGCAGCGAAGCTTTGAACCTTTCGAGTTCGACCCCTGTAGAGATGAAGGGTCGAACTGAAGGAGTGTAGGCCTTAGCAGGTGCTTGTAGAGGCCTGGTGATGCATGATCTAATTTTGGGCCTGTAGGAACAAGCCGGCTCATGCTGGGTTGACTTGGGAGTCAAGTTGGAGATGGGTCTCTCCTCTTTCATGTAGGCAAGAGGGTAGAACTGGTTCTCCTTAAGTGGGGCCAGGTATGCTGGCTTGGTGGAGGTTTGAGACCTCCTTTGTTTTGGGGAAGGTCTTGGAGACCAAGTCTTGGGATAGACCTGGTTGTTTGTGGGTCGAGGCTTCGCGGGGGTGCCGCGGGCTTCAGGCTTTTGGGCGCTCGCCTTTGGTGTCACGGGAGTGACACGTTGAGAGGCGATCTTCTGCCTTTTGGCAGGCGCAGTTTGTTCTTCGGGAAGTGGGAATGGTCCCAGTGTCCCGAAGACGATGGTCCGGGGAGTCGAGGTCGACCCGGAGTTCAGAGAGTTGCCGAGGGAGTTGATGCTTCGGCAGCTGGCAGGGCGCTTATGGGTGCGCGTGCTTTGCTTCTGTTGAAGCATGAGTTGGTGCTTGTTCTCATCGAAGATAATGGTTAAGGCTGCCATTGTTAGTTTCGAAAAAGTTCTGAAACAAGACCACATCCATTAGTAATCACAAGAATAATGATCATAAATGGGAATTTCTATGCTTTTGTCTTTTCAAATCGCTCAAGGGACATAACCCAAGCAATATGAGGAAGGCAAAAAGCCATAGAGGGTACAATTGTTCTGACAGCAAGTATGGTGAGCCCAGAATGAGCGTTCCAGTGACTGCTAGAAGCAATTGTAAACCTAAATTCGACTTATCGAGAAGCAGGGCTTGCTCGAGATAAGAAGAATATAAGGTAGGAGTTACAAATGTGCCGGTCACAGATACAGTAGACCCTGAAAGGGCGTACCAGTATTGCTATGCACAAATGTTGGAGATCGCATCCACGAGATGGGATTATCTTTTTTTTTTTTGAAATGTCAATATTGGATTCATCAAAGAGAGCAGATGGTATTCCGATCCGAATACGGGCTCAACGATTTCCGCGAGCACCAGTACCCAGAAGGGAAGGAACCACAATTTCTCGGATCTGAATCTAAAATGACGAGAGTTTTTTTTTGAAGATTTTTTTTTTTAAGATTTTCATTTTTTTTTTTTTTAAAAAAAAAAATCTTTTTTTTTGTTTAAGATTTTTTTTTTGAAAATCCTTTTTTTTTTATTTTTTATTTTTTATTTTTTTTTTATTTTGATTTTTTTTTTTTAAGATTTTTTTTTTGAAAATCTTTTTTTTTTTATTTTTGATTTTTTTTTATTTTTAAGATTTAAAGACGAGAGAGTACACATAGGCCTCCTAACCCGGTCTTATGAAACCTCAATTGATAGAATTGCCCCCAGGTAAGGGTAGGATTACTTAATGAACCCGTTTGGAGGACCCTTGCCTAGAACAGTCAAGCTGTCTCCACACTCTGGACAAGGCTTTTCTTGAATCAATCGTGATCAAAGAACGCAATTGGTTTAACCTTAGTGGTCTATGTCCCTTTTTTTTTTATAAAAATCCCAAATAGACTCATCGAAGAGAAACGATGGCCCAAAACCTTAGTCGAACGGGCTCAACATTTCTGCAAGCACCAAAGAACGATAGGATAGGAACAAAGTTTCTCAATTTTGAATCCAAACTAAGAAAACTAATTTTTTTTTATTTTTATTTTTTTTTGAAATCTCTAATGAACTCATCGAAGAGAAACGATGGCCCAAAACCTTAGTCGAACGGGCTCAACATTTCTGCAAGCGCCAAAGAACGATAGGATAGGATCAAAGTTTCTCAATTTTGAATTCAAATTAAGAAAACTGATTTTTTGATTTTTTTTTCTTTGAAATTTCTAATGAACTCATCGAAGAGAAACGATGGCCCAAAACCTTAGTCGAACGGGCTCAACATTTCTGCAAGCGCCAAAGAACGATAGGATAGGATCAAAGTTTCTCAATTTTGAATTCAAACTAAGAAAACTGATTTTTTTTTTTTGAAAAGAGAAAGAATGGAAACAAACTCAAAGAAATAGAAATTTCCAAAAAATCTCATCTCATTTTTTTTTAGGATGCAAAATCCAACATAGGCTACCAGCTAGAAAGTAGCCAAGGAATCCGGAAAAGAAGTATAAGCATAGAGCAAAAAGTATGATATGCAAATATTTCATTTCCAAGCACCGTGTTCTCAAATGAACGAGTCCCACCGGGTGTGCCAGCTTGATGGAACGCGCTCCGAGGCGCCCGCTGGGGCGGCTACCGGGGTCGGCGGAACGTGGGAGTCCGTCGGGTCCGGCCCTTTCGCGCCCTGGCGGGGCCCTGAAGCGTGCATCAACATTTCTTTTGTGTGGGTGTGCCAGATTTTCTATTTTACTTGGAATTGCAAGTGGTAATCCGGAGATCAACCTTCGCAAGTAAAAAGGAAATCAACTTCTTTCAAGTTTTCCATTGCACAAATATTTAAGAAAAGAGACATTTTCTTGGTTTGCTGTGAAAGGCGATTTTGTTTGGCATTTATAGCCGATTTTGGCGTTTATAGCCGATTTACAATTCTCATCAATAATGAAAGACAAGAGTTGTGATTTTTGTCTCTTTTAGAAAAATACAAACTACAATGAAAAGCAAGAAAAGGAAGATCTAACTTTTCAGGAGATTGTGGGGGACTCGTTCAGATTGACGGTCGCAAGCCATGTATGGGCTTCGCCATCATCCATGCAGATGAGAACAGAAGATGCTCTTGATTCGCTTGGCTTGGCTATAACCTCAGGTTTTTAGAGGACAAAGACCAAGAGAAGGTCCTATGTCCAATAAAAAGCTAAGTAGACGGGCTGAAAAGCCATGTCTAAGCCATTGGAGGCAGCAGGAGAAGGCGAGGACCTTGGGGGGGGGGTTGCCCCCCAAGGGACTTTTGTCACCTTGTAGTGGTGGCCGGTGCAGAACTTCAGCAGAGTTTTTCTCTCTTTTTCTTTCTCTCAGATCTCTTTCTGATCTTTTTTTCTGATCTTTTCTCTGATCCTGATTTTCTCCCCTTTTTTCTGATCTTTTTTCGATCCCCATTTCAATGGAATGCTCTCCTATTTATAGGCTTTTGGTAGCCATTTAGGAGGGTTTATGAGCCTTAATGGCTTTAATGGGAGGAGTTACAAGATTTATTTCTTGATTTTGTAACTCCTTTTTCCTTGAATCTGATTGGCCGATGGAGATTAAGGGCTTTTAATCACCTTAATTACCATAATGGGAGGAGTTTCATGGTTTAAATGCCATGAATCAATTGACTTGTAACTCCCAAATGCTTGCTTCTGTTTGGGCCGTCCAAAGAAATGAATTAATGACTGCAATAAAGCTAGTCAATTAACCACATTAATTGGTCGCCGAGCAGTTGAAGAGTCGCGGGCCATGCCGTGTCTTCTGGAATTCTTCTGGCGACGATCATCGATGGATCTACATGCTGATCGACATCGGATGAACATGTAACTTCAGACATTGATAGCTAAGAGCGGGCCGGTGACATCTGCCTTGTCGATTTCACGATCGGTCGGACAGAAAGTGCACTTTCTTGGTCAGCCGGTTGGCGATCTTGGAGCGATCACTGATGATTTTATGCTTTTGGAGGTTGACCCGGGATTTTGACGGATGTCGTCGGATATGAGTCAATTTCAAGCACTAAAAATCACATTTTCAAGAAACCACAGGGGCCAAAGTGCGCGAAACGCGAAAAAAGACGGAAAAACGGGTCACCGGCGGAAAATCCGGTGACCCGGACCTCCATGGTCGCCGGCGACCATGGGCCATGGTCGCCGGCGACCATGGACCGGCGACCATGGCCCATGGTCGCAGGGGCCTGCGACCATGGGCCATGGTCGCAGGGGTCTGCGACCCTGGGGGATTTTTCCCCTTCGGAGCCCGTTTTGCGGTCGTTTTGAGGTCTTTTTCGTCGCCGTTTTCTTCTGTATTTTTCTTGACATTTCTTCTCATTTATTGGCTTGATTTCCCTGTAGAAAACTTGATGAGAATCCTTGCATTTTTAGAGTGCAAAGTTTCTAATTTTCCGGGAAAGCCGAAGACTTTGTCGCGTAGAGCTGCTGATTTTCCGCCAGAAGTCGAAACTTGGTCAAACGATGTCGGAATGACCTGAAATTTGAGGTGAAGCCTCCTGAGCAATAAATAAGACCAACCATAGGATTTTGTTTGAGTTTTGAAGCCGTTTGGGGTCCCGTCGATGCTTCACTTGATTTTGCTGCGGGGAAAATGCCGAGCTTTGATGTGCGGTCAAACGATGTCCGATTGACCTGAAATTTGACGGGGAGCCTATTGGAGTCATTTTGAGACGTTCCATGGGCTCCGTTTTGGATGTCATGGTCCCGGGTTGCTCCGCCGCCGGTAGGCTTGATTTTCTCTCGGAGCATCGAAACCTGGTCAGACGTTGTCGGAATGACCTGAAATTCGACGTGCAGCCTTTTGGAAGCATGTTGAAGCCACTCATGCACTTGGTTTGATGAGCGAAGGCTTCGATGGTTCCCGCCGCCGGGAGGCTTGATTTTGCTGCTCGAGCATTGATGGAGGGTCAAACGTTGTCGGTTTGACTTGAAATTTGGCATAGAGCCCTTTTGAGACATGCTGGAGTCATCTATAGGCTTTGATCGAAGTTTTGACGTCTCCGATGATGTCGCCGCCGGGAGCTCCCGTTTAGCTGTCGGAGAAGCGAAGTTAGGCCAAATGATTCTGAAATGGCCCGAAACTTCATATGTACTCTTCTCTTGGCTATCTTGAAGGATCTTGCAGTTTTTGTTTGATTCTGACAAGATTTGATTTTTTGAGAAGTTGCATTGCCTATTTATGGCAGGTTGCGACTTCATGCAGCTTTCTTGATGTTGAAGAGGCAAAGTGACATTTTTGGTGTCAACAGGCATTCCTTGGACATATTGTAACTCGAGAGGGTATTAGAGTAGACCCAGCTAAGATAGAAGCAATTATTAACTGGTCGAGTCCGAGAAATGTGGCAGAGATTCGGAGTTTCTTAGGTCTTGCGGGATACTATCGTCGATTTGTGAAAGATTTTTCGAAGATATCAGCCCCGTTGACAAAATTGACTAAGAAAGATGTACCATACATTTGGACCGAAGAATGTGAAGCGAGTTTTCGGATTCTGAAGGAGAGGCTGACAACCGCCCCAGTTTTATCATTACCAGAGGGTACAGGAGGATTTGTGATTTACACCGATGCGTCTAGAGTTGGTCTGGGGTGTGTTCTTATGCAACATGGAAAGGTGATAGCCTATGGATCAAGGCAATTGAAGAATCACGAGAAGAATTATGCCACCCATGATCTTGAATTAGCCGCCATTGTTTTTGCATTGAAAATTTGGGGACATTATTTATATGGGGAACAATTTGAAGTACATTCGGATCATCGCAGTTTGCAATATCTTTTCTCCCAACAAAACCTCAATATGAGGCAGAGGCGGTGGTTAGAGTTTATCAAGGACTATGATTTTCCCATTAAATATATTCCAGGAAAAGGAAATGTGGTGGCAGATGTACTGAGCAGAAAATCTTCTATGACTGCAGCTATGGATACTCAATGGATGGAATTGGATATTTTTGAAGAGTTGGATGTAGAAGTTCAGTGGGTTGATGATTCTGTGATGTTAGCCGCTATGTCAGTGATAGAGCCTACAATTATGAACCGGATCAAGGAAGAACAATTTGAAGATCCTGAATTGGCCAAGATTAGAGACCACATCGCTGATAAGCCAGATTTCCAATTGGTAGATGGAGTCCTATATTTTAGAGATCGATTGTGTGTGCCAAAGACTCAGCAATTGACAATTCCAATCATGACAGAAGCACACTATGCCAAATATGCTATACACCCTGGGAGCACGAAGATGTACAGAGATCTCAAGAGACGATTCTGGTGGAACAATATGAAGAGAGAAATAGCAGAATTCGTATCGAAGTGCTACACGTGTCAAAAGGTGAAATTTGAGCATAGGAAGCCTCCGGGTTTGTTACATCCGCTACACATCCCTGAGTGGAAATGGGAGCATATATCGATGGATTTTGTGTCAGGTCTTCCGTTAACTAGCCGTAGACATGATGTGATTTGGGTAATAGTCGACAGGTTGACGAAATCGGCTCATTTCATTCCGTTCAGGAAAAGTATGAAGTTCAATGACATGGCCAGACTCTTTGTGAAGGAGATTGTTCGTCTTCATGGCACTCCGGTTTCGATAGTTTCCGATCGAGATTCAAGATTCGTCTCTTCTTTTTGGCGGTCATTCCAGCAATCTATGGGCACCAAACTCAGTTTCAGCACCGCTTACCACCCCCAGACGGATGGACGTCCGAACGCACCATACAAACTCTAGAAGATATGCTTCGAGCAAGCGTTCTTGACTTCGGAGGTGAGTGGGATGAGCACTTGGCACTATGCGAGTTCGCGTACAACAACAGTTTTCATTCAGCTATTGGGATGCCACCCTTTGAAGCTTTGTACGGTCGTAGTTGCAGAACCCCAGTATGCTGGGAAGAGGTCGGTACTAGAAGTTTCCATGGACCTACCATTGTTGCTGATACAGTGGAGAAAGTTTTCCAAGTTCGAGAAAAGTTGAAGATTGCCCAATCCCGACAAAAGAGCTACGCGGACAATCGAAGAAGGAAGCTCGAATTCCAAGTTGGAGATTTAGTATTTTTGAAAGCATCTCCGATGAAGGGTACGATACGGTTCGGGCAAAAAGGCAAACTTGCACCAAGATATGTTGGACCGTTCGAGATCAAGAGTCGAATTGGCGATGTAGCTTATAGACTCAACCTTCCTCCAGAATTTGCAGGAGTTCATAATGTTTTTCATGTATCTATGCTCCGAAAATATATCCGTGATCCATCTCACGTGATACAGTACGATGAAGTCCAAATCAAGCCTGACTCAACTTATGTTGAACGTCCAATTCAAATCATCGATGAAAAAGAGCAAGTGCTACGGACGAGGACAATTCGATGGGTGAAGATTCTATGGGAGCACCATGGACAGGATGAAGCTACATGGGAACTCGAGGAGCAAGTGGCACGACACTACCCCGAACTATTTGATAAGGTTTGTTCATTCGGAGGACCGAATGATTCCTAGAGGGGGAGAATGTTACACCCCAAGCCTAATTAACCTTAATTATTGCTAATTAATTGAGTATTAGCCAAATTACCTATGCTTGACTCCTAATTATGATGAATTAGTATTGATTAATGCATTTGATTGAGTTGGGTGAGTTTTGAACCCTAAATAGATGAGTTGACACCGATTGACTCGGTTTAATGTAATTAAGAGCTTTTTCGTAATTCTTGATTTTCACAAATTGCATCATTTGCACGTCATTTTGCCACTGACACGTGTATTTTGTCGACCCTATCAACTTTCATAATAGGCTTGATTTCATTTGACCATTTATTGAGAAAGTGGACCCTCAATTGACTTGATTTGGAAATGTTCTTAACAAATGGGTTGATTTGCAAAAAGTTCATTTCATTTCATATATGAGACATGAACCTCTTTCCTTTTCATTCATTTCATTCCACTTCATTACCTCTGCAACCCTCCATACCATTTCTCCTCTACTCACTCTCCTCATTCAATCCTTCAAGAACTATTGCATGTGCTTTAAGAGTGGAGTGGGCATCATCATCTTCATCTTCTCCATTTCTTCTTCACCTTGTGACAAGAGACATCTTCCAACACTCTCTATTCCATCTCAAATTCGAAATCCCTACTAAAGGTGAGTAGCAAAACCCTTTGACCATGATTTTGAGCATCTTAGAGATGAATAGACCCATCCTCATACATGCATTACATCCTCATCCATTTCTATGTGTTTATGATGATTAGGGTTTGAATATTGGGGCTTTTGGGTTTTTCCTCAAGTCAAGTGGGTGTGAAGTTATAAGCTCTTCTTTGAGGCAAGTATAAACATAAATTGGGTTTGCATTTTGTACAATTTCATTTGATTTCAAGTATTCTCTTTTCTTTCCATAAAATTGGGTTTTTATGTTTATAGAAGGTAAATGAGTTGGATTTCTTTATGAAGTTGTTTTGGGAAGTATAGAACTTTTATGTATGTGTTTGGTGAGCAAGGAGGCTCATTTGGAAGAGATTAAAATAGAAAGAAGAAGAAAAAATTGAACTCGAGACGTTCTACCGGAAGTTCTACCGGTAGAAACGGCTCGAAATCACACAGAGAGTTGAAGAAAACTGTGAACCCCTGTTCTACCGGAAGTTCTACCGGTAGAAACAGTCAAAAATCTGGCAGAGAGCCTGGAGAAGGAAATCCAGATGCTTAAACCGGTAGTTCTACCGGTAGAGCTGTCTCTACCGGAAGTTCTACCGGTAGAGAAGCCTAAACCGGTAGTTCTACCGGTAGAACTTCTTCTACCGGAATTTCTACCGGTAGAACTGCCTAAACCAGTCTGGAGAGCCTCTTTTTGGTTCAATGAAGGTATATTATTACTCTTAGTCCATAATTAACCATCCTAATCAATCCCAAATGGATAATTAGGATGTACACCCCTTACCATAGGAACTTAGGTTTCATTATGTCTTAGTATTGGGACCCTAATCCTTCTAATTAAGCCCAAATGAAATCATTAACCTATTGTTAAGCCATGAGGATTAATTTAGAAATCCAACATGAGATCATCATAAGTGACACTAAGAAAACAATAACATGTTGATTTTATAAATTAATCTTGTATTGGATGACAATAGATTATATGAATAATAATTTATTATCAATTGTTATAGTCGTTAAATAATTGCTTTAAGTATTGAAAACGAGAATTGTAATTACATCAATTTTCGATAAAATGGTTATATATATATTGCTCTCCAATTGTTATACATTATGTGATATTGATATGGATAACGCCATTGGGTGTATCCAAATATTTGAATAGTCACTCGATTTGAATTGCAAACGAAATTGATTTGAATAAGTCGGCACTACTTAGCTTCGACCGGACGGTACTCGACGGGGTTAAGTCTTGGTTATTATTGAACGTCGCTGCGCAGTTGACAGACTGGAGTACCGGAACTCCAGGACCCGGGTAGCTAGGAGGATCTTTGGCCGGACCCCTAGTGACATCCCAACACGATTTGCTCTCAATGAGAGGATGAGCTTTATGTAGTTGCCAATTTTTGTATTATAGTTTCTTTAATGGTTTTAAAAGGAATGACATATAGGATTTATTCATGAAAATGGATTATGTAAGTTCTCTTTTACTCGTCTTATTTTTTTTATTCTCAAATTGTTATTGTCCTTAAAAACTTCATTGTATCCCTGTTTACTGTTTATGCTTGCTAAATAGTTGTATTGAGATACTATTCTTGGTGTCACAGGCACAGACGCAGCCCCCGGTCCTACAGAGACCGCGGAGGGAGATAAGGGTACCCAGGAGGTACCTTCGGGACTAGAGGAGTGGCCTGGGGTAGGGCCCATGTAGAGACTCCTCGGTTCGGAGAGCGCCAAGACATTTTGAGAGCATAGTAGATGTGTGACTAATGTTTTTGTGAAGTCACACCAAATTCAATTCATTTTTTTATGTATTTTGATAACGATGTATAGAACTTTCTTTTGGACAAACATTTTGTACCAATGTATAACTTCTTTTGATTTTAAACTTGAATGTTATTTATGGGATTGTACAGGGTTATGATGATCATTTGTTATAAGCTTCCGCTATATGAACTGTTGATTGATAGTTATCAGTGAGTTCGACTCACGAGTGGAATAGTCTTCTCCTTCGTGTGCTTGTGTTTGACTCGCGACAGGTACAATCACACGGGAGTACGTGTGTTTCACCTCGGGGATTACCCTAGGCCAGGGTGATTCGGGACCGGGATGTGACATACGTAAGTATGGTATCAGAGCCCTGTCAGTCTTTCTAAAAGACTTAGAAACCAAATAGAAATCGTTGTGAGGATACGATAGAATTGATTTGTAGTACTGATTGTTGAGATCAGTTTATTATCAGTGTTGTATTATTACTAGTAGTTGTGCGTAAGAGAGAGATAGAGTGTAGTTGTAACCTGATTTTGAAACTCTTTTGCAGGTAAATGGCATCCGGCTCAGGAAGCGGTAACAATGAATCCCGCAACAACGACCCGTTCGTGGTGGTCAACGAAGACCCACCCAATGTGGATGCACGTTTAATGATGCTGATAGAACAAGTTGCGAAGACAAATGAGCAAATAGCACTACTGATGGCTAATCAAGGGCCACAAGCAGTAAACCAAATGAGAGGCAATGACTCGAGCTCTTTGTACGAAAGATTTAGGAAGAGAGGAGCCACCGACTTTTACGGGAATGAAGGCGCTATCAAAGCAGATGAATGGCTGGACCGTGTTGGTGACATCTTCGAGACTATCGATTGTGATAACAAACAGAAGGTCGTACTTACAGCTTCGATGTTCGGGGGTACAGCAAACATTTGGTGGAAAGGCATTAAAGAACCTCTCAAGTTGTTACCTGAAGAGACTGTGTGGGACACATTCAAGAAGCAATTCCGGAGGAAGTTTATACCCGATCACATTAGGAGGAAGAAGCAAAATGAGTTCCTAACTCTGCAGCAGAATCAGATGAACATGACGGAGTATGTGCACATCTTTCAACAGTTGTCCAAGTATGCTGAAGAATTGATTGATACCGAAGAGTGAAAGTCCGAGATCGAATCCTAGAGGGGGGGGTGAATAGGATTACTCCTAAGAACTTATGCAACTTTTAAATTTCTTTCACTTTTTAAATATATTATGCTTTGATAAAAAGGAGAACTCCTAGATATTCAATCCTAAGCATTCATATACCATTCATGAAATAAAAGTAAAAGATCAATCACCATAACACAATCAATTATAGTGGTTCGGCCAAAATGCCTACATCCACTCCCGGTAATCCTACCGGATTTTCACTAACCAATTTTAAGGTTTAGGATCACCTCAAACCTTACACATACAACACCATGCTTTTCAAGGCTAAGCATAAACCTTTACAACCACAACAAATGCTTTTCAAGGCTAAGCACTAACCTTTACAACTTAGATTTTTCTCTTGTGAATTATGCCTCAACATGCATGAATAAGAGAACTAATCAAGCACTAAGATTTGCCTCTAAATAGGCTGATATGAAGGTGAAAAACTAAACTTCTAGATGCATGCAAATGAAAGACAAAGAGTGGAGTAGATGCAAGTTCTAGAAGTACATTCAAACTCTTTTTAGAAAAGTAAATTCAAGATGATTCAAAGATGCTAATCATATGAGAGACAAAGAGTAGAATGATTTACACATGGTTTTTATAAAGATTCAACTTGTATATTGAAAGATGTAATCACAAGATAAACAAGTTGATTTTGAAAACTAGGTTTTGAAAAACTCATGTGAACACAAGACTTAAGTTGATTTCATAAATCATATAGACTTTAAAAGATGAAACATGTTATGAAAATCAACTATACAAGGAAACAAGCAACTCTAAGATCATGCTTTAAATAGAAACATAAAGATTTAAGAAAAGAGCATGTTTTTGAAATTTAAAGAGAAGAGAAGCACACCCATTTGAAAATCAAAGGTTGAGTCTAATGAGATGGCTTCATAATCCCTTCACAAAGATGCTTGAAAAGTTGCTCTTCCTTGCTCTTGAAAATCTCCCAAAGTTCAGCCCCTTTTCCAAAAGAGAAAACCACTTTTTATAGAAAAAGTTGTTCTAACGGCTAGGCGTCGGTTAGCCGACATATATGTGTCGGTTAACCGACACCCCAACGGTCACTCCCCAACGGTCATAATTTCAAAATATAGCTGTCCAAAAGAAACATGGTCAGTTGACCGAACTCTTTCGGTTAACCGAAGGCTGACCGACACGATGACCGACAGATCAGAATGGTTCAGAAAACAGCTCTCTGGAATTCCAACCGAGAGAACTTCGGTCAGGTTTCGAATGAAGGTCGGTTAACCGACACCTAACCGACACCCTGACCGACCAGAGAGTATCAACAAATTTTTGAAAATGAAGCTCTCTGGAATTCTAACCGACAATGTCTCGGTTAGGCTCGGTTCAATGTCGGTTGGCCGACACTTGACCGACAGGTGACCGACAGGCCAAACACCCAGAAAATACTGAAAGAGCTGAACAAATACAAAGCTTTTGAAAACAAGGAAGAATACCAAGACTGAACTGAAAGCTTTGATAACTAAGAGTATGATGAAAAACCATGCATAACTTTGAAAGACCAAAAACCATGAGGATAAAAATGCATGATGATCCATGAATGAATGGAAGGACAAGCTTACGAAGATGAATGCATCCTATCAAATTGCAACAAAATAAATACTCTAACAATCTCCCCCTTTGCAATTTGATGGCAACTTTAGAAGCTTGAACACTCTCTCTCAATCTCCTTGAAACTTGAAAAACTAACTTCTTTGGATATTAAGGAGCTTTGGATGCTTGGGAGCATTTGGATTTTCTGGAGCTTTGGATTTTCCTTGTAGGAGCAACTATAGGCCAGAAATTCTCCCCCTCAACTTGATAGACCTTGATTCTACTCCCCCTCAATTGGAGACCACTTGATTAACTTGATTAACTTGAGACACTCTCTCTCCCCCTTTGACATCTAATTGCAAAGGAGTCTGCCCAACCACAAGAAAAGCACATAACCTTGTTAGTAGCACCTGATTAAAAGATAAAACTGAAATGAAACAATCAGGGGATATGTCAACAGGGTTTAAAATTCAGGGCAAGGGCCAATGCCCAATTGATGTCTTAATTTGATGAACCTTTCATTTCCTAGGGGCTTTGTAAATAGGTCAGCCAATTGAGAATCTGTCGGAACAAATAGTAACTCAATAGATCCTTGATCAGCATGATCACGTAAAAAGTGATAACGAATGTCAATATGTTTAGTACGAGAATGCTGAACAGGATTTTTAGAAATGCTGATTGCACTAGAGTTATCACACATGATAGGCATACATTGTTGTGGAACATTATAATCTAACAAGGTTTGTTTCATCCACAATAATTGAGCACAACAGCTCCCTGCAGCAATGTATTCAGCTTCTGCAGTGGAGAGGGATACAGAATTTTGCTTTTTGCTATGCCAAGCTACTAGGCAACTACCTATGAAGTAACAACATCCACTGGTGCTTTTCCTATCATCAATAGATCCGGCCCAATCAGCATCACTATAACCAAGTAATTGTAAAGTTGAGTCACAAGGATACCAGATACCATAATGAGATGTACCATTGACGTACTTGATAATACGTTTAACTGCTTTGAGATGGGACTCTCGAGGATCTGATTGATATCTAGCACAAATCCCAACACTAAAGGAGAGATCTGGTCTACTAGCTGTGAGGTAGAGAAGACTTCCTATCATACTTCGGTAAAGTTTTTGGTCCACTTTAATGCCATTTGGATCACTGGAAAGTTTTGAAGTGGATCCCATGGGATTGCTGCTAGGTTTAGAGTTTTCTAGGCCAAATTTCTTAATGATGTCTAAGGCAAATTTGGACTGGCTAAGAAAAATCCCTTTCTCAGTTTGATTAACCTGAAGACCAAGGAAGAATTGAAGGGGACCGACCAGGCTCATCTCAAAAGTGGAACTCATTAATTCTGAAAATCCTTGGGCAAGCTTCTCTGATGTGGATCCAAAAACAATGTCATCAACATAGATTTGAGCAACAAGAATATCTTGATCAATTTTTTTGATAAATAACGTCTTATCAACCTTCCCACAGTCAAATTCATTTCCAATCAAATGATTTGTAAGCTTCTCATACCAGGCCCTAGGGGCTTGTTTTAATCCATAAAGAGCTTTCTTGAGTTTATACACATATTCAGGATGGTGAGGATCTTCAAAACCTTCTGGTTGAGTAACATATACGTCTTCCTCAATCTCTCCATTCAAGAAGGCACTCTTGACATCCATTTGAAACAATTTGATTTTCATGCTACTCGCATAGCTCAATAGGATTCTTATGGATTCTAGTCTGGCTACAGGAGCAAAGGTTTCTTCAAAATCAATACCTTCTATTTGAGCATATCCTTTAGCTACAAGTCTTGCCTTGTTTCTCACAACATTTCCAGACTCATCTGATTTATTCTTGTAAATCCACTTAGTGCCTATGGGATTTTTCTCTGCAGGTAAAGGTACAAGATCCCAAACATCATTTTTCTTGAATTGATTTAACTCTTCTTGCATTGCTTCCATCCATTCTGATTTGGATTCAGCCTCAGAAAAATTTTTGGGCTCAATTTGAGATACAAAGGAATAATGAGCACAAAGATTCTGTACTTGTTTCCGGGTCATAACCCCACTGCTGATATTTCCAATGATATCATCCAAGGTATGATTTTTCATTAGTTTGACTGGTATAATTGCTTTGGATGGAATGATATCACTTTTATCTGTAGGAGATGTTTGTTCACACTCAATCTCGACTTCATCATCTTCTTGTAGCGTTCTTCCGACTTGATTCATATCATCTATAACCACATGAGCTGATTCCATAATAGTCATGGTTCTATGATTGAATACTCTATAGGCTTTGCTTCTTTCAGAATATCCTAAGAAAATTCCTTCATCAGATTTAGGTTCAAATTTCTCCAGCTGCTCCCTATCTCTTAGAATATAACATTTGCTTCCAAACACTTTCAAATACCCCAAATTAGGTTTCCTTTCAAAGTAAAGTTCATAGGGGGTTTTGTTGGTATTCTTGGTGAGATAAACTCTGTTGATAAGATAGCAAGCAGTATTAACAGCTTCAGCCCATAGATTTCGAGGAAGATCCTTTTCATTTAGCATGGTCCTTGCCATTTCTTGAATCACTCGATTTCTCCTTTCTGCCACTCCATTTTGTTGAGGAGTCTTAGGAGCTGAGAATTGATGATTGATTCCATGATTCTCACAAAAATTTGCGAATTTTTCATTTTCAAACTCTCCTCCATGATCACTTCTAATTTTCTGAATTTTACAATCCTTTTCAATTTGAATCTTGTTGCAAATCCTTATAATATTGTCCACGGCATCAGATTTTGCATGAAGAAATGCAACCCATCCAAAACGAGAATAATCATCTACCATAACTAATATGAACTTCTTTCCTCCAATACTCTGCACGGGTGCAGGTCCAATCAAGTCCATGTGGATTAGTTCTAGAGGACGAGACGACGATATATCCTTTAATCCTTTGAAATTTTTCTTGATTTGTTTGCCCAACTGACAAGCTTTGCATATTTCTGATTTTTCGCCACTTAACTTGGGTATACCTTTCACAATTTCATTTTTCGACAATATTTTCATCAACTTGAAATTTATGTGACCCATCCTTTGATGCCATAAATAATTTTCTTGATCTTTGGTTATCAAGCACCTCGATTCATTGTCATCACATTCTTCAATGATGTAAATATTTCCCTTTGTCCTTGATCCAGTAAGAATGACTTGATTGGTTTTGTCATTAACTACTTTGCATGAAAGACTGTCAAAGACTACTTTGTTTCCCTTGTCACATAATTGGCTTATGCTAAGAAGATTATGTTTTAATCCTTCCACTAGAAATACATCATTTAGAGTTGGTATTTGATCCCCTTTCACACTTCCTTTGCCAATGATTTGAGCTTTGCTATTATCTCCAAAAGAGACATTTCCACCATCATATTCCACTATGGAGCTGAACCTAGATCGGTCTCCAGTCATATGTTTAGAACACCCACTATCTAAGAACCAAGTGGGATTTTCCTTAGCTTTCAAGGCAGTTTGGACTATAAGATTCTTAAGATTAGTTTCTTCAACAACCCAACTAGCTAACAAAGGTTTAGAAGTAATGATCTTGGGGACAAATTTGAATGAGATCTTAGAGGGATTTTTGAGTGACAACCTAACCTTGTAGGGACAATTAGGAACTAAATGTCCACTACGATTGCAAAAGTGGCAAATCCATCTAGAGAGATAGTTTCTTTCAACTAAGGGTTTTTGAGAATTTTTTGTGAAGCTTTGAATGTTATTCTTTATGTTATTCGAGGAACCTTCAAACCCAAGTCCACTCTTATCACCATAGATTTTATGCATGCCCAACATTTGATAAGCTTTATCACTTCCCAAGGTGAATTTATCAACAATGAATTTTCCTTTGTTAAGTTTTGATTGTAGAGAGTTAATTTCAAGTTGACTAGATTCTAACTTGAATTGTAAATTATGAATGTTGTTTTGAGCAAGCTTTAGATCTTCATTTAGAGTGGTGACTTTTTGTTCTATGCTCTCTTTCTCAACAACTCTTAATTTCAAGTCATCCTTCAAGATGCTTAATTCATTGACAAGCTTTTTTGACACTTCTTTTAGTGATTTGTTTTTCTTAATCACAATCTCCCAATTTTCATAGAGTTCATCATAAGCTTGTTGTAATTCATTATCTTCATTTTCATTTTTGGTTTCTTCTTGCCCTAATAGATTCTCTATTAATGAATTATGCTCATTAATTTCTTCAATATGTGTCATGAGAAGCCAATTAGGGGAATTTTCATCTTCATCATCTTGGGATTCATATTTATTACTTTCTTCATCTTCATCATCCCAAGTTATGTTTAAGGCTTTCTTTCCTTTCTTGTCTCCTCTTTCAAATTCTTTAGGAGTGGAGCAATTTTGTGCAATATGTCCAAACCCTTTGCAATTGTAACATTGCACATCCTTTTTAACAAATGATCTCTTGGGGCTTCTTTGGAATTTTGGAGACTTGCTTTCATCTGAATTTCTTATGTTCTTGTTTGTTCTAAAGAATTTCTTAAATTTTTTAACAAACAGAGCATTGTCCTCATCACTGTCACATTCACTTTTATTTTCCTTAAATTGAGATGAGAGGGCCACTCCTTTCTTTTTGTCTTGCACTTCAAAATCTAATTCATAAGTGAGTAGATTTCCTCTTAGTTCTTCAATTTTAATTTTGTCAACATCTTTACTCTCAGTTATAGCCACAATTTTTGGTTTGAATCTTTTAGGGAGAGATCTCAAAATTTTTCTAACAGTTTTAGCTTCATCCATGACTTCTCCTAGTCCTATGAGAGAGTTGACAAGTTCCATTATCTTTGTGTAGAACTCATCAAATGTTTCTTCCTCAAGCATTTTAATGTCTTCTAATTTAGAGGTCAACATTTGTATTTTAGCTATCTTGACTTGATCCGTTCCTTCATGAGTGGTTTCTAGAGTATCCCAAACTTGTTTAGCAGTATTGCAATTTACTACTCTATTAAATTCTTCTTGAGATAAAGCACAATATAGAGAGTTCTTAGCTTTAGCATTCAAGTTGGCTCTATCCTTCTCCCCTTGAGTCCAAGCACTCTTGGGTTTGAGTTTTATGGATATATCATTTCCTTCAGAATCCTTTTCTATGGTAGTGGGAAGATGATAGCCTTCTTCAATAATGTTCCAAACATCTAGACTTTGGGATTCTAAGAACACTTGCATTCGAATTTTCCAATATCGATAGTGTGTTCCATTAAACAAAGGTGGTCTATTTGTGGCATTTCCTTCACCCAAATGAGATTGCATGGTGGCAACAAAATAAAAGCACTCACTAGGATTCTAACTCTAGGTGGTAAGACCTAATCAAGAGCAACCTTGCTCTGATACCAATTGAAAGTCCAAGATCGAATCCTAGAGGGGGGGGTGAATAGGATTACTCCTAAGAACTTATGCAACTTTTAAATTTCTTTCACTTTTTAAATATATTATGCTTTGATAAAAAGGAGAACTCCTAGATATTCAATCCTAAGCATTCATATACCATTCATGAAATAAAAGTAAAAGATCAATCACCATAACACAATCAATTATAGTGGTTCGGCCAAAATGCCTACATCCACTCCCGGTAATCCTACCGGATTTTCACTAACCAATTTTAAGGTTTAGGATCACCTCAAACCTTACACATACAACACCATGCTTTTCAAGGCTAAGCATAAACCTTTACAACCACAACAAATGCTTTTCAAGGCTAAGCACTAACCTTTACAACTTAGATTTTTCTCTTGTGAATTATGCCTCAACATGCATGAATAAGAGAACTAATCAAGCACTAAGATTTGCCTCTAAATAGGCTGATATGAAGGTGAAAAACTAAACTTCTAGATGCATGCAAATGAAAGACAAAGAGTGGAGTAGATGCAAGTTCTAGAAGTACATTCAAACTCTTTTTAGAAAAGTAAATTCAAGATGATTCAAAGATGCTAATCATATGAGAGACAAAGAGTAGAATGATTTACACATGGTTTTTATAAAGATTCAACTTGTATATTGAAAGATGTAATCACAAGATAAACAAGTTGATTTTGAAAACTAGGTTTTGAAAAACTCATGTGAACACAAGACTTAAGTTGATTTCATAAATCATATAGACTTTAAAAGATGAAACATGTTATGAAAATCAACTATACAAGGAAACAAGCAACTCTAAGATCATGCTTTAAATAGAAACATAAAGATTTAAGAAAAGAGCATGTTTTTGAAATTTAAAGAGAAGAGAAGCACACCCATTTGAAAATCAAAGGTTGAGTCTAATGAGATGGCTTCATAATCCCTTCACAAAGATGCTTGAAAAGTTGCTCTTCCTTGCTCTTGAAAATCTCCCAAAGTTCAGCCCCTTTTCCAAAAGAGAAAACCACTTTTTATAGAAAAAGTTGTTCTAACGGCTAGGCGTCGGTTAGCCGACATATATGTGTCGGTTAACCGACACCCCAACGGTCACTCCCCAACGGTCATAATTTCAAAATATAGCTGTCCAAAAGAAACATGGTCAGTTGACCGAACTCTTTCGGTTAACCGAAGGCTGACCGACACGATGACCGACAGATCAGAATGGTTCAGAAAACAGCTCTCTGGAATTCCAACCGAGAGAACTTCGGTCAGGTTTCGAATGAAGGTCGGTTAACCGACACCTAACCGACACCCTGACCGACCAGAGAGTATCAACAAATTTTTGAAAATGAAGCTCTCTGGAATTCTAACCGACAATGTCTCGGTTAGGCTCGGTTCAATGTCGGTTGGCCGACACTTGACCGACAGGTGACCGACAGGCCAAACACCCAGAAAATACTGAAAGAGCTGAACAAATACAAAGCTTTTGAAAACAAGGAAGAATACCAAGACTGAACTGAAAGCTTTGATAACTAAGAGTATGATGAAAAACCATGCATAACTTTGAAAGACCAAAAACCATGAGGATAAAAATGCATGATGATCCATGAATGAATGGAAGGACAAGCTTACGAAGATGAATGCATCCTATCAAATTGCAACAAAATAAATACTCTAACAATCTCCCCCTTTGCAATTTGATGGCAACTTTAGAAGCTTGAACACTCTCTCTCAATCTCCTTGAAACTTGAAAAACTAACTTCTTTGGATATTAAGGAGCTTTGGATGCTTGGGAGCATTTGGATTTTCTGGAGCTTTGGATTTTCCTTGTAGGAGCAACTATAGGCCAGAAATTCTCCCCCTCAACTTGATAGACCTTGATTCTACTCCCCCTCAATTGGAGACCACTTGATTAACTTGATTAACTTGAGACACTCTCTCTCCCCCTTTGACATCTAATTGCAAAGGAGTCTGCCCAACCACAAGAAAAGCACATAACCTTGTTAGTAGCACCTGATTAAAAGATAAAACTGAAATGAAACAATCAGGGGATATGTCAACAGGGTTTAAAATTCAGGGCAAGGGCCAATGCCCAATTGATGTCTTAATTTGATGAACCTTTCATTTCCTAGGGGCTTTGTAAATAGGTCAGCCAATTGAGAATCTGTCGGAACAAATAGTAACTCAATAGATCCTTGATCAGCATGATCACGTAAAAAGTGATAACGAATGTCAATATGTTTAGTACGAGAATGCTGAACAGGATTTTTAGAAATGCTGATTGCACTAGAGTTATCACACATGATAGGCATACATTGTTGTGGAACATTATAATCTAACAAGGTTTGTTTCATCCACAATAATTGAGCACAACAGCTCCCTGCAGCAATGTATTCAGCTTCTGCAGTGGAGAGGGATACAGAATTTTGCTTTTTGCTATGCCAAGCTACTAGGCAACTACCTATGAAGTAACAACATCCACTGGTGCTTTTCCTATCATCAATAGATCCGGCCCAATCAGCATCACTATAACCAAGTAATTGTAAAGTTGAGTCACAAGGATACCAGATACCATAATGAGATGTACCATTGACGTACTTGATAATACGTTTAACTGCTTTGAGATGGGACTCTCGAGGATCTGATTGATATCTAGCACAAATCCCAACACTAAAGGAGAGATCTGGTCTACTAGCTGTGAGGTAGAGAAGACTTCCTATCATACTTCGGTAAAGTTTTTGGTCCACTTTAATGCCATTTGGATCACTGGAAAGTTTTGAAGTGGATCCCATGGGATTGCTGCTAGGTTTAGAGTTTTCTAGGCCAAATTTCTTAATGATGTCTAAGGCAAATTTGGACTGGCTAAGAAAAATCCCTTTCTCAGTTTGATTAACCTGAAGACCAAGGAAGAATTGAAGGGGACCGACCAGGCTCATCTCAAAAGTGGAACTCATTAATTCTGAAAATCCTTGGGCAAGCTTCTCTGATGTGGATCCAAAAACAATGTCATCAACATAGATTTGAGCAACAAGAATATCTTGATCAATTTTTTTGATAAATAACGTCTTATCAACCTTCCCACAGTCAAATTCATTTCCAATCAAATGATTTGTAAGCTTCTCATACCAGGCCCTAGGGGCTTGTTTTAATCCATAAAGAGCTTTCTTGAGTTTATACACATATTCAGGATGGTGAGGATCTTCAAAACCTTCTGGTTGAGTAACATATACGTCTTCCTCAATCTCTCCATTCAAGAAGGCACTCTTGACATCCATTTGAAACAATTTGATTTTCATGCTACTCGCATAGCTCAATAGGATTCTTATGGATTCTAGTCTGGCTACAGGAGCAAAGGTTTCTTCAAAATCAATACCTTCTATTTGAGCATATCCTTTAGCTACAAGTCTTGCCTTGTTTCTCACAACATTTCCAGACTCATCTGATTTATTCTTGTAAATCCACTTAGTGCCTATGGGATTTTTCTCTGCAGGTAAAGGTACAAGATCCCAAACATCATTTTTCTTGAATTGATTTAACTCTTCTTGCATTGCTTCCATCCATTCTGATTTGGATTCAGCCTCAGAAAAATTTTTGGGCTCAATTTGAGATACAAAGGAATAATGAGCACAAAGATTCTGTACTTGTTTCCGGGTCATAACCCCACTGCTGATATTTCCAATGATATCATCCAAGGTATGATTTTTCATTAGTTTGACTGGTATAATTGCTTTGGATGGAATGATATCACTTTTATCTGTAGGAGATGTTTGTGCACACTCAATCTCGACTTCATCATCTTCTTGTAGCGTTCTTCCGACTTGATTCATATCATCTATAACCACATGAGCTGATTCCATAATAGTCATGGTTCTATGATTGAATACTCTATAGGCTTTGCTTCTTTCAGAATATCCTAAGAAAATTCCTTCATCAGATTTAGGTTCAAATTTCTCCAGCTGCTCCCTATCTCTTAGAATATAACATTTGCTTCCAAACACTTTCAAATACCCCAAATTAGGTTTCCTTTCAAAGTAAAGTTCATAGGGGGTTTTGTTGGTATTCTTGGTGAGATAAACTCTGTTGATAAGATAGCAAGCAGTATTAACAGCTTCAGCCCATAGATTTCGAGGAAGATCCTTTTCATTTAGCATGGTCCTTGCCATTTCTTGAATCACTCGATTTCTCCTTTCTGCCACTCCATTTTGTTGAGGAGTCTTAGGAGCTGAGAATTGATGATTGATTCCATGATTCTCACAAAAATTTGCGAATTTTTCATTTTCAAACTCTCCTCCATGATCACTTCTAATTTTCTGAATTTTACAATCCTTTTCAATTTGAATCTTGTTGCAAATCCTTATAATATTGTCCACGGCATCAGATTTTGCATGAAGAAATGCAACCCATCCAAAACGAGAATAATCATCTACCATAACTAATATGAACTTCTTTCCTCCAATACTCTGCACGGGTGCAGGTCCAATCAAGTCCATGTGGATTAGTTCTAGAGGACGAGACGACGATATATCCTTTAATCCTTTGAAATTTTTCTTGATTTGTTTGCCCAACTGACAAGCTTTGCATATTTCTGATTTTTCGCCACTTAACTTGGGTATACCTTTCACAATTTCATTTTTCGACAATATTTTCATCAACTTGAAATTTATGTGACCCATCCTTTGATGCCATAAATAATTTTCTTGATCTTTGGTTATCAAGCACCTCGATTCATTGTCATCACATTCTTCAATGATGTAAATATTTCCCTTTGTCCTTGATCCAGTAAGAATGACTTGATTGGTTTTGTCATTAACTACTTTGCATGAAAGACTGTCAAAGACTACTTTGTTTCCCTTGTCACATAATTGGCTTATGCTAAGAAGATTATGTTTTAATCCTTCCACTAGAAATACATCATTTAGAGTTGGTATTTGATCCCCTTTCACACTTCCTTTGCCAATGATTTGAGCTTTGCTATTATCTCCAAAAGAGACATTTCCACCATCATATTCCACTATGGAGCTGAACCTAGATCGGTCTCCAGTCATATGTTTAGAACACCCACTATCTAAGAACCAAGTGGGATTTTCCTTAGCTTTCAAGGCAGTTTGGACTATAAGATTCTTAAGATTAGTTTCTTCAACAACCCAACTAGCTAACAAAGGTTTAGAAGTAATGATCTTGGGGACAAATTTGAATGAGATCTTAGAGGGATTTTTGAGTGACAACCTAACCTTGTAGGGACAATTAGGAACTAAATGTCCACTACGATTGCAAAAGTGGCAAATCCATCTAGAGAGATAGTTTCTTTCAACTAAGGGTTTTTGAGAATTTTTTGTGAAGCTTTGAATGTTATTCTTTATGTTATTCGAGGAACCTTCAAACCCAAGTCCACTCTTATCACCATAGATTTTATGCATGCCCAACATTTGATAAGCTTTATCACTTCCCAAGGTGAATTTATCAACAATGAATTTTCCTTTGTTAAGTTTTGATTGTAGAGAGTTAATTTCAAGTTGACTAGATTCTAACTTGAATTGTAAATTATGAATGTTGTTTTGAGCAAGCTTTAGATCTTCATTTAGAGTGGTGACTTTTTGTTCTATGCTCTCTTTCTCAACAACTCTTAATTTCAAGTCATCCTTCAAGATGCTTAATTCATTGACAAGCTTTTTTGACACTTCTTTTAGTGATTTGTTTTTCTTAATCACAATCTCCCAATTTTCATAGAGTTCATCATAAGCTTGTTGTAATTCATTATCTTCATTTTCATTTTTGGTTTCTTCTTGCCCTAATAGATTCTCTATTAATGAATTATGCTCATTAATTTCTTCAATATGTGTCATGAGAAGCCAATTAGGGGAATTTTCATCTTCATCATCTTGGGATTCATATTTATTACTTTCTTCATCTTCATCATCCCAAGTTATGTTTAAGGCTTTCTTTCCTTTCTTGTCTCCTCTTTCAAATTCTTTAGGAGTGGAGCAATTTTGTGCAATATGTCCAAACCCTTTGCAATTGTAACATTGCACATCCTTTTTAACAAATGATCTCTTGGGGCTTCTTTGGAATTTTGGAGACTTGCTTTCATCTGAATTTCTTATGTTCTTGTTTGTTCTAAAGAATTTCTTAAATTTTTTAACAAACAGAGCATTGTCCTCATCACTGTCACATTCACTTTTATTTTCCTTAAATTGAGATGAGAGGGCCACTCCTTTCTTTTTGTCTTGCACTTCAAAATCTAATTCATAAGTGAGTAGATTTCCTCTTAGTTCTTCAATTTTAATTTTGTCAACATCTTTACTCTCAGTTATAGCCACAATTTTTGGTTTGAATCTTTTAGGGAGAGATCTCAAAATTTTTCTAACAGTTTTAGCTTCATCCATGACTTCTCCTAGTCCTATGAGAGAGTTGACAAGTTCCATTATCTTTGTGTAGAACTCATCAAATGTTTCTTCCTCAAGCATTTTAATGTCTTCTAATTTAGAGGTCAACATTTGTATTTTAGCTATCTTGACTTGATCCGTTCCTTCATGAGTGGTTTCTAGAGTATCCCAAACTTGTTTAGCAGTATTGCAATTTACTACTCTATTAAATTCTTCTTGAGATAAAGCACAATATAGAGAGTTCTTAGCTTTAGCATTCAAGTTGGCTCTATCCTTCTCCCCTTGAGTCCAAGCACTCTTGGGTTTGAGTTTTATGGATATATCATTTCCTTCAGAATCCTTTTCTATGGTAGTGGGAAGATGATAGCCTTCTTCAATAATGTTCCAAACATCTAGACTTTGGGATTCTAAGAACACTTGCATTCGAATTTTCCAATATCGATAGTGTGTTCCATTAAACAAAGGTGGTCTATTTGTGGCATTTCCTTCACCCAAATGAGATTGCATGGTGGCAACAAAATAAAAGCACTCACTAGGATTCTAACTCTAGGTGGTAAGACCTAATCAAGAGCAACCTTGCTCTGATACCAATTGAAAGTCCAAGATCGAATCCTAGAGGGGGGGGTGAATAGGATTACTCCTAAGAACTTATGCAACTTTTAAATTTCTTTCACTTTTTAAATATATTATGCTTTGATAAAAAGGAGAACTCCTAGATATTCAATCCTAAGCATTCATATACCATTCATGAAATAAAAGTAAAAGATCAATCACCATAACACAATCAATTATAGTGGTTCGGCCAAAATGCCTACATCCACTCCCGGTAATCCTACCGGATTTTCACTAACCAATTTTAAGGTTTAGGATCACCTCAAACCTTACACATACAACACCATGCTTTTCAAGGCTAAGCATAAACCTTTACAACCACAACAAATGCTTTTCAAGGCTAAGCACTAACCTTTACAACTTAGATTTTTCTCTTGTGAATTATGCCTCAACATGCATGAATAAGAGAACTAATCAAGCACTAAGATTTGCCTCTAAATAGGCTGATATGAAGGTGAAAAACTAAACTTCTAGATGCATGCAAATGAAAGACAAAGAGTGGAGTAGATGCAAGTTCTAGAAGTACATTCAAACTCTTTTTAGAAAAGTAAATTCAAGATGATTCAAAGATGCTAATCATATGAGAGACAAAGAGTAGAATGATTTACACATGGTTTTTATAAAGATTCAACTTGTATATTGAAAGATGTAATCACAAGATAAACAAGTTGATTTTGAAAACTAGGTTTTGAAAAACTCATGTGAACACAAGACTTAAGTTGATTTCATAAATCATATAGACTTTAAAAGATGAAACATGTTATGAAAATCAACTATACAAGGAAACAAGCAACTCTAAGATCATGCTTTAAATAGAAACATAAAGATTTAAGAAAAGAGCATGTTTTTGAAATTTAAAGAGAAGAGAAGCACACCCATTTGAAAATCAAAGGTTGAGTCTAATGAGATGGCTTCATAATCCCTTCACAAAGATGCTTGAAAAGTTGCTCTTCCTTGCTCTTGAAAATCTCCCAAAGTTCAGCCCCTTTTCCAAAAGAGAAAACCACTTTTTATAGAAAAAGTTGTTCTAACGGCTAGGCGTCGGTTAGCCGACATATATGTGTCGGTTAACCGACACCCCAACGGTCACTCCCCAACGGTCATAATTTCAAAATATAGCTGTCCAAAAGAAACATGGTCAGTTGACCGAACTCTTTCGGTTAACCGAAGGCTGACCGACACGATGACCGACAGATCAGAATGGTTCAGAAAACAGCTCTCTGGAATTCCAACCGAGAGAACTTCGGTCAGGTTTCGAATGAAGGTCGGTTAACCGACACCTAACCGACACCCTGACCGACCAGAGAGTATCAACAAATTTTTGAAAATGAAGCTCTCTGGAATTCTAACCGACAATGTCTCGGTTAGGCTCGGTTCAATGTCGGTTGGCCGACACTTGACCGACAGGTGACCGACAGGCCAAACACCCAGAAAATACTGAAAGAGCTGAACAAATACAAAGCTTTTGAAAACAAGGAAGAATACCAAGACTGAACTGAAAGCTTTGATAACTAAGAGTATGATGAAAAACCATGCATAACTTTGAAAGACCAAAAACCATGAGGATAAAAATGCATGATGATCCATGAATGAATGGAAGGACAAGCTTACGAAGATGAATGCATCCTATCAAATTGCAACAAAATAAATACTCTAACAAAGAGAAGAAGGTGGACCGCTTCATAGAAGGCATGAACCCGGCATATGTGGAGCATGTGACAGCATTTCAGAGACCGGTTACCTTTGATGATGCCGTTGACCGGGGCTATTCTGCAGAAGAAGTAGCTATGAAGAAAAGAGGCAGTGATTTCAGAAGAAGCTCATCATTTTCAGGAAAAGGCCAACAAAACAAGAAACAGAAAGGTGTTGTGATTGGTGCACCCAAGTGTAATACATGTGGTAAAGGACACCCTACGGAGAAGTGCTGGAGGACTACAGGAGCTTGTGTCATTTGTGGATCGATGGAGCACAAGGCAGCTACTTGTCCAAGAAACAGGAACCTTCAGGGAGGAATACCACAGCAATCCCCTCAGCAGCAAGTCAGACCTGCAATTGCAGCACCTCCCCTACGTATGGCACTACCAGCACCACCGAGACAGCAACAGCAACAACAACGACAACAAGCCAAACAGAGACCCCAGCAAGCAGGAAGAGTTTTTGCTTTGGACCATGAACAAGCAGCAGCAGCAGGGAATGTAGTTGAAGGTACTATTTTGGTTTGTACTAGAAATGCTAGGACCTTGTTTGATTCAGGGTCTACACATTCATTTGTGGCACCCAAATTTGCTAGTGATCTTCAGCAACCACCCGAGTTGCTTCCTTTTGTTTTGACGGTGACTACCCCGGTGGGTAAGAGAGTAGTCTGTGAGAACTACTACCCAGGTTGCAGCATTCAGATTGGAGGACTCGTCATGCCAGCTGATTTGATAATCCTAGCGATGCACGATTTTGATGTTATTCTCGGGATGGATTGGCTCGCTAAGCACCGGGCTTGTGTTGACTGCTTCCACAAGACAATCACTTTCAAAGTGCAAGAACCCAAGACGGACGTGGTGTTCGAGGGTGTGCGAAGAGAGAAGCCCAACAATGGACTAGTGTCAGCCTTGGATGCAGTGAAGCTTCTGGAGCATGGATGTGAAGGTTACTTCGCGTTTATCACCGAGAAGGAGCCGATAGCGAAGTTGGAAGAGATTCCAGTAGTGTGCGATTTCCCTGACGTGTTTCCTGACGAAGTTCCAGGACTGCCTCCTCTAAGAGAAGTGGATTTTCCAATAGACTTGATTCCGGGTACAGCCCCTATCTCGAAGGCCCCTTATAGAATGGCTCCAGCAGAACTCAGAGAGTTGAAGGAACAGTTGCAAGATCTTTTAGACAAAGGGCTCATCCGTCCGAGTATGTCACCTTGGGGAGCTCCGGTATTGTTCGTGAGAAAGAAGGACGGTTCTTTTCGGATGTGCATCGATTACCGACAGATCAATCAAGTGACGATTAAGAACAAGTACCCGTTGCCTCGTATCGATGAACTGTTCGACCAGCTTCAAGGAGCAGCCTACTTTTCGAAGATTGATCTTAGATCGGGTTATCATCAGCTTAGAGTTCGTGAGCAAGATATTGAGAAGACAGCCTTCAGGACAAGATATGGCCACTACGAATTTCTGGTGATGCCGTTCGGCCTAACCAATGCTCCAGCAGTTTTCATGGCGTTGATGAATAGGATTTTCGCTCCTTACCTAGATCAGTTTATCGTAATATTCATTGATGATATTTTGGTTTACTCCAAATCAAGAGAAGAACATGCTGATCATCTTAGGACATCTCTTCAGCTTTTGAGGATTCATCAGTTGTACGCTAAATTAGAGAAGTGTGCTTTCTGGCTCGAACAAGTGGCATTCCTTGGACATATTGTAACTCGAGAGGGTATTAGAGTAGACCCAGCTAAGATAGAAGCAATTATTAACTGGTCGAGTCCGAGAAATGTGGCAGAGATTCGGAGTTTCTTAGGTCTTGCGGGATACTATCGTCGATTGGTGAAAGATTTTTCGAAGATATCAGCCCCGTTGACAAAATTGACTAAGAAAGATGTACCATACATTTGGACCGAAGAATGTGAAGCGAGTTTTCGGATTCTGAAGGAGAGGCTGACAACCGCCCCAGTTTTATCATTACCAGAGGGTACAGGAGGATTTGTGATTTACACCGATGCGTCTAGAGTTGGTCTGGGGTGTGTTCTTATGCAACATGGAAAGGTGATAGCCTATGGATCAAGGCAATTGAAGAATCACGAGAAGAATTATGCCACCCATGATCTTGAATTAGCCGCCATTGTTTTTGCATTGAAAATTTGGAGACATTATTTATATGGGGAACAATTTGAAGTACATTCGGATCATCGCAGTTTGCAATATCTTTTCTCCCAACAAAACCTCAATATGAGGCAGAGGCGGTGGTTAGAGTTTATCAAGGACTATGATTTTCCCATTAAATATATTCCAGGAAAAGGAAATGTGGTGGCAGATGTACTGAGCAGAAAATCTTCTATGACTGCAGCTATGGATACTCAATGGATGGAATTGGATATTTTTGAAGAGTTGGATGTAGAAGTTCAGTGGGTTGATGATTCTGTGATGTTAGCCGCTATGTCAGTGATAGAGCCTACAATTATGAACCGGATCAAGGAAGAACAATTTGAAGATCCTGAATTGGCCAAGATTAGAGACCACATCGCTGATAAGCCAGATTTCCAATTGGTAGATGGAGTCCTATATTTTAGAGATCGATTGTGTGTGCCAAAGACTCAGCAATTGACAATTCCAATCATGACAGAAGCACACTATGCCAAATATGCTATACACCCTGGGAGCACGAAGATGTACAGAGATCTCAAGAGACGATTCTGGTGGAACAATATGAAGAGAGAAATAGCAGAATTCGTATCGAAGTGCTACACGTGTCAAAAGGTGAAATTTGAGCATAGGAAGCCTCCGGGTTTGTTACATCCGCTACACATCCCTGAGTGGAAATGGGAGCATATATCGATGGATTTTGTGTCAGGTCTTCCGTTAACTAGCCGTAGACATGATGTGATTTGGGTAATAGTCGACAGGTTGACGAAATCGGCTCATTTCATTCCGTTCAGGAAAAGTATGAAGTTCAATGACATGGCCAGACTCTTTGTGAAGGAGATTGTTCGTCTTCATGGCACTCCGGTTTCGATAGTTTCCGATCGAGATTCAAGATTCGTCTCTTCTTTTTGGCGGTCATTCCAGCAATCTATGGGCACCAAACTCAGTTTCAGCACCGCTTACCACCCCCAGACGGATGGACGTCCGAACGCACCATACAAACTCTAGAAGATATGCTTCGAGCAAGCGTTCTTGACTTCGGAGGTGAGTGGGATGAGCACTTGGCACTATGCGAGTTCGCGTACAACAACAGTTTTCATTCAGCTATTGGGATGCCACCCTTTGAAGCTTTGTACGGTCGTAGTTGCAGAACCCCAGTATGCTGGGAAGAGGTCGGTACTAGAAGTTTCCATGGACCTACCATTGTTGCTGATACAGCGGAGAAAGTTTTCCAAGTTCGAGAAAAGTTGAAGATTGCCCAATCCCGACAAAAGAGCTACGCGGACAACCGAAGAAGGAAGCTCGAATTCCAAGTTGGAGATTTAGTATTTTTGAAAGCATCTCCGATGAAGGGTACGATACGGTTCGGGCAAAAAGGCAAACTTGCACCAAGATATGTTGGACCGTTCGAGATCAAGAGTCGAATTGGCGATGTAGCTTATAGACTCAACCTTCCTCCAGAATTTGCAGGAGTTCATAATGTTTTTCATGTATCTATGCTCCGAAAATATATCCGTGATCCATCTCACGTGATACAGTACGATGAAGTCCAAATCAAGCCTGACTCAACTTATGTTGAACGTCCAATTCAAATCATCGATGAAAAAGAGCAAGTGCTACGGACGAGGACAATTCGATGGGTGAAGATTCTATGGGAGCACCATGGACAGGATGAAGCTACATGGGAACTCGAGGAGCAAGTGGCACGACACTACCCCGAACTATTTGATAAGGTTTGTTCATTCGGAGGACCGAATGATTCCTAGAGGGGGAGAATGTTACACCCCAAGCCTAATTAACCTTAATTATTGCTAATTAATTGAGTATTAGCCAAATTACCTATGCTTGACTCCTAATTATGATGAATTAGTATTGATTAATGCATTTGATTGAGTTGGGTGAGTTTTGAACCCTAAATAGATGAGTTGACACCGATTGACTCGGTTTAATGTAATTAAGAGCTTTTTCGTAATTCTTGATTTTCACAAATTGCATCATTTGCACGTCATTTTGCCACTAACACGTGTATTTTGTCGACCCTATCAACTTTCATAATAGGCTTGATTTCATTTGACCATTTATTGAGAAAGTGGACCCTCAATTGACTTGATTTGGAAATGTTCTTAACAAATGGGTTGATTTGCAAAAAGTTCATTTCATTTCATATATGAGACATGAACCTCTTTCCTTTTCATTCATTTCATTCCACTTCATTACCTCTGCAACCCTCCATACCATTTCTCCTCTACTCACTCTCCTCATTCAATCCTTCAAGAACTATTGCATGTGCTTTAAGAGTGGAGTGGGCATCATCATCTTCATCTTCTCCATTTCTTCTTCACCTTGTGACAAGAGACATCTTCCAACACTCTCTATTCCATCTCAAATTCGAAATCCCTACTAAAGGTGAGTAGCAAAACCCTTTGACCATGATTTTGAGCATCTTAGAGATGAATAGACCCATCCTCATACATGCATTACATCCTCATCCATTTCTATGTGTTTATGATGATTAGGGTTTGAATATTGGGGCTTTTGGGTTTTTCCTCAAGTCAAGTGGGTGTGAAGTTATAAGCTCTTCTTTGAGGCAAGTATAAACATAAATTGGGTTTGCATTTTGTACAATTTCATTTGATTTCAAGTATTCTCTTTTCTTTCCATAAAATTGGGTTTTTATGTTTATAGAAGGTAAATGAGTTGGATTTCTTTATGAAGTTGTTTTGGGAAGTATAGAACTTTTATGTATGTGTTTGGTGAGCAAGGAGGCTCATTTGGAAGAGATTAAAATAGAAAGAAGAAGAAAAAATTGAACTCGAGACGTTCTACCGGAAGTTCTACCGGTAGAAACGGCTCGAAATCACACAGAGAGTTGAAGAAAACTGTGAACCCCTGTTCTACCGGAAGTTCTACCGGTAGAAACAGTCAAAAATCTGGCAGAGAGCCTGGAGAAGGAAATCCAGATGCTTAAACCGGTAGTTCTACCGGTAGAGCTGTCTCTACCGGAAGTTCTACCGGTAGAGAAGCCTAAACCGGTAGTTCTACCGGTAGAACTTCTTCTACCGGAATTTCTACCGGTAGAACTGCCTAAACCAGTCTGGAGAGCCTCTTTTTGGTTCAATGAAGGTATATTATTACTCTTAGTCCATAATTAACCATCCTAATCAATCCCAAATGGATAATTAGGATGTACACCCCTTACCATAGGAACTTAGGTTTCATTATGTCTTAGTATTGGGACCCTAATCCTTCTAATTAAGCCCAAATGAAATCATTAACCTATTGTTAAGCCATGAGGATTAATTTAGAAATCCAACATGAGATCATCATAAGTGACACTAAGAAAACAATAACATGTTGATTTTATAAATTAATCTTGTATTGGATGACAATAGATTATATGAATAATAATTTATTATCAATTGTTATAGTCGTTAAATAATTGCTTTAAGTATTGAAAACGAGAATTGTAATTACATCAATTTTCGATAAAATGGTTATATATATATTGCTCTCCAATTGTTATACATTATGTGATATTGATATGGATAACGCCATTGGGTGTATCCAAATATTTGAATAGTCACTCGATTTGAATTGCAAACGAAATTGATTTGAATAAGTCGGCACTACTTAGCTTCGACCGGATGGTACTCGACGGGGTTAAGTCTTGGTTATTATTGAACGTCGCTGCGCAGTTGACAGACTGGAGTACCGGAACTCCAGGACCCGGGTAGCTAGGAGGATCTTTGGCCGGACCCCTAGTGACATCCCAACACGATTTGCTCTCAATGAGAGGATGAGCTTTATGTAGTTGCCAATTTTTGTATTATAGTTTCTTTAATGGTTTTAAAAGGAATGACATATAGGATTTATTCATGAAAATGGATTATGTAAGTTCTCTTTTACTCGTCTTATTTTTTTTATTCTCAAATTGTTATTGTCCTTAAAAACTTCATTGTATCCCTGTTTACTGTTTATGCTTGCTAAATAGTTGTATTGAGATGCTATTATTGGTGTCACAGGCACAGACGCAGCCCCCGGTCCTACAGAGACCGCGGAGGGAGATAAGGGTACCCAGGAGGTACCTTCGGGACTAGAGGAGTGGCCTGGGGTAGGGCCCATGTAGAGACTCCTCGGTTCGGAGAGCGCCAAGACATTTTGAGAGCATAGTAGATGTGTGACTAATGTTTTTGTGAAGTCACACCAAATTCAATTCATTTTGTTATGTATTTTGATAACGATGTATAGAACTTTCTTTTGGACAAACATTTTGTACCAATGTATAACTTCTTTTGATTTTAAACTTGAATGTTATTTATGGGATTGTACAGGGTTATGATGATCATTTGTTATAAGCTTCCGCTATATGAACTGTTGATTGATAGTTATCAGTGAGTTCGACTCACGAGTGGAATAGTCTTCTCCTTCGTGTGCTTGTGTTTGACTCGCGACAGGTACAATCACACGGGAGTACGTGTGTTTCACCTCGGGGATTACCCTAGGCCAGGGTGATTCGGGACCGGGATGTGACATACGTAAGTATGGTATCAGAGCCCTGTCAGTCTTTCTAAAAGACTTAGAAACCAAATAGAAATCGTTGTGAGGATACGATAGAATTGATTTGTAGTACTGATTGTTGAGATCAGTTTATTATCAGTGTTGTATTATTACTAGTAGTTGTGCGTAAGAGAGAGATAGAGTGTAGTTGTAACCTGATTTTGAAACTCTTTTGCAGGTAAATGGCATCCGGCTCAGGAAGCGGTAACAATGAATCCCGCAACAACGACCCGTTCGTGGTGGTCAACGAAGACCCACCCAATGTGGATGCACGTTTAATGATGCTGATAGAACAAGTTGCGAAGACAAATGAGCAAATAGCACTACTGATGGCTAATCAAGGGCCACAAGCAGTAAACCAAATGAGAGGCAATGACTCGAGCT
Source organism: Umbellularia californica (assembly GCA_028538565.1). Classification (NCBI taxonomy): domain Eukaryota; kingdom Viridiplantae; phylum Streptophyta; class Magnoliopsida; order Laurales; family Lauraceae; genus Umbellularia; species Umbellularia californica. Next base: position 14,805,982 of record JAPQWN010000008.1, on the reverse strand, counting down.
CTTTGTACGAAAGATTTAGGAAGAGAGGAGCCACCGACTTTTACGGGAATGAAGGCGCTATCAAAGCAGATGAATGGCTGGACCGTGTTGGTGACATCTTCGAGACTATCGATTGTGATAACAAACAGAAGGTCGTACTTACAGCTTCGATGTTCGGGGGTACAGCAAACATTTGGTGGAAAGGCATTAAAGAACCTCTCAAGTTGTTACCTGAAGAGACTGTGTGGGACACATTCAAGAAGCAATTCCGGAGGAAGTTTATACCCGATCACATTAGGAGGAAGAAGCAAAATGAGTTCCTAACTCTGCAGCAGAATCAGATGAACATGACGGAGTATGTGCACATCTTTCAACAGTTGTCCAAGTATGCTGAAGAATTGATTGATACCGAAGAGAAGAAGGTGGACCGCTTCATAGAAGGCATGAACCCGGCATATGTGGAGCATGTGATAGCATTTCAGAGACCGGTTACCTTTGATGATGCCGTTGACCGGGGCTATTCTGCAGAAGAAGTAGCTATGAAGAAAAGAGGCAGTGATTTCAGAAGAAGCTCATCATTTTCAGGAAAAGGCCAACAAAACAAGAAATAGAAAGGTGTTGTGATTGGTGCACCCAAGTGTAATACATGTGGTAAAGGACACCCTACGGAGAAGTGCTGGAGGACTACAGGAGCTTGTGTCATTTGTGGATCGATGGAGCACAAGGCAGCTACTTGTCCAAGAAACAGGAACCTTCAGGGAGGAATACCACAGCAATCCCCTCAGCAGCAAGTCAGACCTGCAATTGCAGCACCTCCCCTACGTATGGCACTACCAGCACCACCGAGACAGCAACAGCAACAACAACGACAACAAGCCAAACAGAGACCCCAGCAAGCAGGAAGAGTTTTTGCTTTGGACCATGAACAAGCAGCAGCAGCAGGGAATGTAGTTGAAGGTACTATTTTGGTTTGTACTAGAAATGCTAGGACCTTGTTTGATTCAGGGTCTACACATTCATTTGTGGCACCCAAATTTGCTAGTGATCTTCAGCAACCACCCGAGTTGCTTCCTTTTGTTTTGACGGTGACTACCCCGGTGGGTAAGAGAGTAGTCTGTGAGAACTACTACCCAGGTTGCAGCATTCAGATTGGAGGACTCGTCATGCCAGCTGATTTGATAATCCTAGCGATGCACGATTTTGATGTTATTCTCGGGATGGATTGGCTCGCTAAGCACCGGGCTTGTGTTGACTGCTTCCACAAGACAATCACTTTCAAAGTGCAAGAACCCAAGACGGACGTGGTGTTCGAGGGTGTGCGAAGAGAGAAGCCCAACAATGGACTAGTGTCAGCCTTGGATGCAGTGAAGCTTCTGGAGCATGGATGTGAAGGTTACTTCGCGTTTATCACCGAGAAGGAGCCGATAGCGAAGTTGGAAGAGATTCCAGTAGTGTGCGATTTCCCTGACGTGTTTCCTGACGAAGTTCCAGGACTGCCTCCTCTAAGAGAAGTGGATTTTCCAATAGACTTGATTCCGGGTACAGCCCCTATCTCGAAGGCCCCTTATAGAATGGCTCCAGCAGAACTCAGAGAGTTGAAGGAACAGTTGCAAGATCTTTTAGACAAAGGGCTCATCCGTCCGAGTATGTCACCTTGGGGAGCTCCGGTATTGTTCGTGAGAAAGAAGGACGGTTCTTTTCGGATGTGCATCGATTACCGACAGATCAATCAAGTGACGATTAAGAACAAGTACCCGTTGCCTCGTATCGATGAACTGTTCGACCAGCTTCAAGGAGCAGCCTACTTTTCGAAGATTGATCTTAGATCGGGTTATCATCAGCTTAGAGTTCGTGAGCAAGATATTGAGAAGACAGCCTTCAGGACAAGATATGGCCACTACGAATTTCTGGTGATGCCGTTCGGCCTAACCAATGCTCCAGCAGTTTTCATGGCGTTGATGAATAGGATTTTCGCTCCTTACCTAGATCAGTTTATCGTAATATTCATTGATGATATTTTGGTTTACTCCAAATCAAGAGAAGAACATGCTGATCATCTTAGGACATCTCTTCAGCTTTTGAGGATTCATCAGTTGTACGCTAAATTAGAGAAGTGTGCTTTCTGGCTCGAACAAGTGGCATTCCTTGGACATATTGTAACTCGAGAGGGTATTAGAGTAGACCCAGCTAAGATAGAAGCAATTATTAACTGGTCGAGTCCGAGAAATGTGGCAGAGATTCGGAGTTTCTTAGGTCTTGCGGGATACTATCGTCGATTTGTGAAAGATTTTTCGAAGATATCAGCCCCGTTGACAAAATTGACTAAGAAAGATGTACCATACATTTGGACCGAAGAATGTGAAGCGAGTTTTCGGATTCTGAAGGAGAGGCTGACAACCGCCCCAGTTTTATCATTACCAGAGGGTACAGGAGGATTTGTGATTTACACCGATGCGTCTAGAGTTGGTCTGGGGTGTGTTCTTATGCAACATGGAAAGGTGATAGCCTATGGATCAAGGCAATTGAAGAATCACGAGAAGAATTATGCCACCCATGATCTTGAATTAGCCGCCATTGTTTTTGCATTGAAAATTTGGAGACATTATTTATATGGGGAACAATTTGAAGTACATTCGGATCATCGCAGTTTGCAATATCTTTTCTCCCAACAAAACCTCAATATGAGGCAGAGGCGGTGGTTAGAGTTTATCAAGGACTATGATTTTCCCATTAAATATATTCCAGGAAAAGGAAATGTGGTGGCAGATGTACTGAGCAGAAAATCTTCTATGACTGCAGCTATGGATACTCAATGGATGGAATTGGATATTTTTGAAGAGTTGGATGTAGAAGTTCAGTGGGTTGATGATTCTGTGATGTTAGCCGCTATGTCAGTGATAGAGCCTACAATTATGAACCGGATCAAGGAAGAACAATTTGAAGATCCTGAATTGGCCAAGATTAGAGACCACATCGCTGATAAGCCAGATTTCCAATTGGTAGATGGAGTCCTATATTTTAGAGATCGATTGTGTGTGCCAAAGACTCAGCAATTGACAATTCCAATCATGACAGAAGCACACTATGCCAAATATGCTATACACCCTGGGAGCACGAAGATGTACAGAGATCTCAAGAGACGATTCTGGTGGAACAATATGAAGAGAGAAATAGCAGAATTCGTATCGAAGTGCTACACGTGTCAAAAGGTGAAATTTGAGCATAGGAAGCCTCCGGGTTTGTTACATCCGCTACACATCCCTGAGTGGAAATGGGAGCATATATCGATGGATTTTGTGTCAGGTCTTCCGTTAACTAGCCGTAGACATGATGTGATTTGGGTAATAGTCGACAGGTTGACGAAATCGGCTCATTTCATTCCGTTCAGGAAAAGTATGAAGTTCAATGACATGGCCAGACTCTTTGTGAAGGAGATTGTTCGTCTTCATGGCACTCCGGTTTCGATAGTTTCCGATCGAGATTCAAGATTCGTCTCTTCTTTTTGGCGGTCATTCCAGCAATCTATGGGCACCAAACTCAGTTTCAGCACCGCTTACCACCCCCAGACGGATGGACGTCCGAACGCACCATACAAACTCTAGAAGATATGCTTCGAGCAAGCGTTCTTGACTTCGGAGGTGAGTGGGATGAGCACTTGGCACTATGCGAGTTCGCGTACAACAACAGTTTTCATTCAGCTATTGGGATGCCACCCTTTGAAGCTTTGTACGGTCGTAGTTGCAGAACCCCAGTATGCTGGGAAGAGGTCGGTACTAGAAGTTTCCATGGACCTACCATTGTTGCTGATACAGCGGAGAAAGTTTTCCAAGTTCGAGAAAAGTTGAAGATTGCCCAATCCCGACAAAAGAGCTACGCGGACAACCGAAGAAGGAAGCTCGAATTCCAAGTTGGAGATTTAGTATTTTTGAAAGCATCTCCGATGAAGGGTACGATACGGTTCGGGCAAAAAGGCAAACTTGCACCAAGATATGTTGGACCGTTCGAGATCAAGAGTCGAATTGGCGATGTAGCTTATAGACTCAACCTTCCTCCAGAATTTGCAGGAGTTCATAATGTTTTTCATGTATCTATGCTCCGAAAATATATCCGTGATCCATCTCACGTGATACAGTACGATGAAGTCCAAATCAAGCCTGACTCAACTTATGTTGAACGTCCAATTCAAATCATCGATGAAAAAGAGCAAGTGCTACGGACGAGGACAATTCGATGGGTGAAGATTCTATGGGAGCACCATGGACAGGATGAAGCTACATGGGAACTCGAGGAGCAAGTGGCACGACACTACCCCGAACTATTTGATAAGGTTTGTTCATTCGGAGGACCGAATGATTCCTAGAGGGGGAGAATGTTACACCCCAAGCCTAATTAACCTTAATTATTGCTAATTAATTGAGTATTAGCCAAATTACCTATGCTTGACTCCTAATTATGATGAATTAGTATTGATTAATGCATTTGATTGAGTTGGGTGAGTTTTGAACCCTAAATAGATGAGTTGACACCGATTGACTCGGTTTAATGTAATTAAGAGCTTTTTCGTAATTCTTGATTTTCACAAATTGCATCATTTGCACGTCATTTTGCCACTAACACGTGTATTTTGTCGACCCTATCAACTTTCATAATAGGCTTGATTTCATTTGACCATTTATTGAGAAAGTGGACCCTCAATTGACTTGATTTGGAAATGTTCTTAACAAATGGGTTGATTTGCAAAAAGTTCATTTCATTTCATATATGAGACATGAACCTCTTTCCTTTTCATTCATTTCATTCCACTTCATTACCTCTGCAACCCTCCATACCATTTCTCCTCTACTCACTCTCCTCATTCAATCCTTCAAGAACTATTGCATGTGCTTTAAGAGTGGAGTGGGCATCATCATCTTCATCTTCTCCATTTCTTCTTCACCTTGTGACAAGAGACATCTTCCAACACTCTCTATTCCATCTCAAATTCGAAATCCCTACTAAAGGTGAGTAGCAAAACCCTTTGACCATGATTTTGAGCATCTTAGAGATGAATAGACCCATCCTCATACATGCATTACATCCTCATCCATTTCTATGTGTTTATGATGATTAGGGTTTGAATATTGGGGCTTTTGGGTTTTTCCTCAAGTCAAGTGGGTGTGAAGTTATAAGCTCTTCTTTGAGGCAAGTATAAACATAAATTGGGTTTGCATTTTGTACAATTTCATTTGATTTCAAGTATTCTCTTTTCTTTCCATAAAATTGGGTTTTTATGTTTATAGAAGGTAAATGAGTTGGATTTCTTTATGAAGTTGTTTTGGGAAGTATAGAACTTTTATGTATGTGTTTGGTGAGCAAGGAGGCTCATTTGGAAGAGATTAAAATAGAAAGAAGAAGAAAAAATTGAACTCGAGACGTTCTACCGGAAGTTCTACCGGTAGAAACGGCTCGAAATCACACAGAGAGTTGAAGAAAACTGTGAACCCCTGTTCTACCGGAAGTTCTACCGGTAGAAACAGTCAAAAATCTGGCAGAGAGCCTGGAGAAGGAAATCCAGATGCTTAAACCGGTAGTTCTACCGGTAGAGCTGTCTCTACCGGAAGTTCTACCGGTAGAGAAGCCTAAACCGGTAGTTCTACCGGTAGAACTTCTTCTACCGGAATTTCTACCGGTAGAACTGCCTAAACCAGTCTGGAGAGCCTCTTTTTGGTTCAATGAAGGTATATTATTACTCTTAGTCCATAATTAACCATCCTAATCAATCCCAAATGGATAATTAGGATGTACACCCCTTACCATAGGAACTTAGGTTTCATTATGTCTTAGTATTGGGACCCTAATCCTTCTAATTAAGCCCAAATGAAATCATTAACCTATTGTTAAGCCATGAGGATTAATTTAGAAATCCAACATGAGATCATCATAAGTGACACTAAGAAAACAATAACATGTTGATTTTATAAATTAATCTTGTATTGGATGACAATAGATTATATGAATAATAATTTATTATCAATTGTTATAGTCGTTAAATAATTGCTTTAAGTATTGAAAACGAGAATTGTAATTACATCAATTTTCGATAAAATGGTTATATATATATTGATCTCCAATTGTTATACATTATGTGATATTGATATGGATAACGCCATTGGGTGTATCCAAATATTTGAATAGTCACTCGATTTGAATTGCAAACGAAATTGATTTGAATAAGTCGGCACTACTTAGCTTCGACCGGACGGTACTCGACGGGGTTAAGTCTTGGTTATTATTGAACGTCGCTGCGCAGTTGACAGACTGGAGTACCGGAACTCCAGGACCCGGGTAGCTAGGAGGATCTTTGGCCGGACCCCTAGTGACATCCCAACACGATTTGCTCTCAATGAGAGGATGAGCTTTATGTAGTTGCCAATTTTTGTATTATAGTTTCTTTAATGGTTTTAAAAGGAATGACATATAGGATTTATTCATGAAAATGGATTATGTAAGTTCTCTTTTACTCGTCTTATTTTTTTTATTCTCAAATTGTTATTGTCCTTAAAAACTTCATTGTATCCCTGTTTACTGTTTATGCTTGCTAAATAGTTGTATTGAGATGCTATTCTTGGTGTCACAGGCACAGACGCAGCCCCCGGTCCTACAGAGACCGCGGAGGGAGATAAGGGTACCCAGGAGGTACCTTCGGGACTAGAGGAGTGGCCTGGGGTAGGGCCCATGTAGAGACTCCTCGGTTCGGAGAGCGCCAAGACATTTTGAGAGCATAGTAGATGTGTGACTAATGTTTTTGTGAAGTCACACCAAATTCAATTCATTTTGTTATGTATTTTGATAACGATGTATAGAACTTTCTTTTGGACAAACATTTTGTACCAATGTATAACTTCTTTTGATTTTAAACTTGAATGTTATTTATGGGATTGTACAGGGTTATGATGATCATTTGTTATAAGCTTCCGCTATATGAACTGTTGATTGATAGTTATCAGTGAGTTCGACTCACGAGTGGAATAGTCTTCTCCTTCGTGTGCTTGTGTTTGACTCGCGACAGGTACAATCACACGGGAGTACGTGTGTTTCACCTCGGGGATTACCCTAGGCCAGGGTGATTCGGGACCGGGATGTGACATACGTAAGTATGGTATCAGAGCCCTGTCAGTCTTTCTAAAAGACTTAGAAACCAAATAGAAATCGTTGTGAGGATACGATAGAATTGATTTGTAGTACTGATTGTTGAGATCAGTTTATTATCAGTGTTGTATTATTACTAGTAGTTGTGCGTAAGAGAGAGATAGAGTGTAGTTGTAACCTGATTTTGAAACTCTTTTGCAGGTAAATGGCATCCGGCTCAGGAAGCGGTAACAATGAATCCCGCAACAACGACCCGTTCGTGGTGGTCAACGAAGACCCACCCAATGTGGATGCACGTTTAATGATGCTGATAGAACAAGTTGCGAAGACAAATGAGCAAATAGCACTACTGATGGCTAATCAAGGGCCACAAGCAGTAAACCAAATGAGAGGCAATGACTCGAGCTCTTTGTACGAAAGATTTAGGAAGAGAGGAGCCACCGACTTTTACGGGAATGAAGGCGCTATCAAAGCAGATGAATGGCTGGACCGTGTTGGTGACATCTTCGAGACTATCGATTGTGATAACAAACAGAAGGTCGTACTTACAGCTTCGATGTTCGGGGGTACAGCAAACATTTGGTGGAAAGGCATTAAAGAACCTCTCAAGTTGTTACCTGAAGAGACTGTGTGGGACACATTCAAGAAGCAATTCCGGAGGAAGTTTATACCCGATCACATTAGGAGGAAGAAGCAAAATGAGTTCCTAACTCTGCAGCAGAATCAGATGAACATGATGGAGTATGTGCACATCTTTCAACAGTTGTCCAAGTATGCTGAAGAATTGATTGATACCGAAGAGAAGAAGGTGGACCGCTTCATAGAAGGCATGAACCCGGCATATGTGGAGCATGTGACAGCATTTCAGAGACCGGTTACCTTTGATGATGCCGTTGACCGGGGCTATTCTGCAGAAGAAGTAGCTATGAAGAAAAGAGGCAGTGATTTCAGAAGAAGCTCATCATTTTCAGGAAAAGGCCAACAAAACAAGAAACAGAAAGGTGTTGTGATTGGTGCACCCAAGTGTAATACATGTGGTAAAGGACACCCTACGGAGAAGTGCTGGAGGACTACAGGAGCTTGTGTCATTTGTGGATCGATGGAGCACAAGGCAGCTACTTGTCCAAGAAACAGGAACCTTCAGGGAGGAATACCACAGCAATCCCCTCAGCAGCAAGTCAGACCTGCAATTGCAGCACCTCCCCTACGTATGGCACTACCAGCACCACCGAGACAGCAACAGCAACAACAACGACAACAAGCCAAACAGAGACCCCAGCAAGCAGGAAGAGTTTTTGCTTTGGACCATGAACAAGCAGCAGCAGCAGGGAATGTAGTTGAAGGTACTATTTTGGTTTGTACTAGAAATGCTAGGACCTTGTTTGATTCAGGGTCTACACATTCATTTGTGTCACCCAAATTTGCTAGTGATCTTCAGCAACCACCCGAGTTGCTTCCTTTTGTTTTGACGGTGACTACCCCGGTGGGTAAGAGAGTAGTCTGTGAGAACTACTACCCAGGTTGCAGCATTCAGATTGGAGGACTCGTCATGCCAGCTGATTTGATAATCCTAGCGATGCACGATTTTGATGTTATTCTCGGGATGGATTGGCTCGCTAAGCACCGGGCTTGTGTTGACTGCTTCCACAAGACAATCACTTTCAAAGTGCAAGAACCCAAGACGGACGTGGTGTTCGAGGGTGTGCGAAGAGAGAAGCCCAACAATGGACTAGTGTCAGCCTTGGATGCAGTGAAGCTTCTGGAGCATGGATGTGAAGGTTACTTCGCGTTTATCACCGAGAAGGAGCCGATAGCGAAGTTGGAAGAGATTCCAGTAGTGTGCGATTTCCCTGACGTGTTTCCTGACGAAGTTCCAGGACTGCCTCCTCTAAGAGAAGTGGATTTTCCAATAGACTTGATTCCGGGTACAGCCCCTATCTCGAAGGCCCCTTATAGAATGGCTCCAGCAGAACTCAGAGAGTTGAAGGAACAGTTGCAAGATCTTTTAGACAAAGGGCTCATCCGTCCGAGTATGTCACCTTGGGGAGCTCCGGTATTGTTCGTGAGAAAGAAGGACGGTTCTTTTCGGATGTGCATCGATTACCGACAGATCAATCAAGTGACGATTAAGAACAAGTACCCGTTGCCTCGTATCGATGAACTGTTCGACCAGCTTCAAGGAGCAGCCTACTTTTCGAAGATTGATCTTAGATCGGGTTATCATCAGCTTAGAGTTCGTGAGCAAGATATTGAGAAGACAGCCTTCAGGACAAGATATGGCCACTACGAATTTCTGGTGATGCCGTTCGGCCTAACCAATGCTCCAGCAGTTTTCATGGCGTTGATGAATAGGATTTTCGCTCCTTACCTAGATCAGTTTATCGTAATATTCATTGATGATATTTTGGTTTACTCCAAATCAAGAGAAGAACATGCTGATCATCTTAGGACATCTCTTCAGCTTTTGAGGATTCATCAGTTGTACGCTAAATTAGAGAAGTGTGCTTTCTGGCTCGAACAAGTGGCATTCCTTGGACATATTGTAACTCGAGAGGGTATTAGAGTAGACCCAGCTAAGATAGAAGCAATTATTAACTGGTCGAGTCCGAGAAATGTGGCAGAGATTCGGAGTTTCTTAGGTCTTGCGGGATACTATCGTCGATTTGTGAAAGATTTTTCGAAGATATCAGCCCCGTTGACAAAATTGACTAAGAAAGATGTACCATACATTTGGACCGAAGAATGTGAAGCGAGTTTTCGGATTCTGAAGGAGAGGCTGACAACCGCCCCAGTTTTATCATTACCAGAGGGTACAGGAGGATTTGTGATTTACACCGATGCGTCTAGAGTTGGTCTGGGGTGTGTTCTTATGCAACATGGAAAGGTGATAGCCTATGGATCAAGGCAATTGAAGAATCACGAGAAGAATTATGCCACCCATGATCTTGAATTAGCCGCCATTGTTTTTGCATTGAAAATTTGGAGACATTATTTATATGGGGAACAATTTGAAGTACATTCGGATCATCGCAGTTTGCAATATCTTTTCTCCCAACAAAACCTCAATATGAGGCAGAGGCGGTGGTTAGAGTTTATCAAGGACTATGATTTTCCCATTAAATATATTCCAGGAAAAGGAAATGTGGTGGCAGATGTACTGAGCAGAAAATCTTCTATGACTGCAGCTATGGATACTCAATGGATGGAATTGGATATTTTTGAAGAGTTGGATGTAGAAGTTCAGTGGGTTGATGATTCTGTGATGTTAGCCGCTATGTCAGTGATAGAGCCTACAATTATGAACCGGATCAAGGAAGAACAATTTGAAGATCCTGAATTGGCCAAGATTAGAGACCACATCGCTGATAAGCCAGATTTCCAATTGGTAGATGGAGTCCTATATTTTAGAGATCGATTGTGTGTGCCAAAGACTCAGCAATTGACAATTCCAATCATGACAGAAGCACACTATGCCAAATATGCTATACACCCTGGGAGCACGAAGATGTACAGAGATCTCAAGAGACGATTCTGGTGGAACAATATGAAGAGAGAAATAGCAGAATTCGTATCGAAGTGCTACACGTGTCAAAAGGTGAAATTTGAGCATAGGAAGCCTCCGGGTTTGTTACATCCGCTACACATCCCTGAGTGGAAATGGGAGCATATATCGATGGATTTTGTGTCAGGTCTTCCGTTAACTAGCCGTAGACATGATGTGATTTGGGTAATAGTCGACAGGTTGACGAAATCGGCTCATTTCATTCCGTTCAGGAAAAGTATGAAGTTCAATGACATGGCCAGACTCTTTGTGAAGGAGATTGTTCGTCTTCATGGCACTCCGGTTTCGATAGTTTCCGATCGAGATTCAAGATTCGTCTCTTCTTTTTGGCGGTCATTCCAGCAATCTATGGGCACCAAACTCAGTTTCAGCACCGCTTACCACCCCCAGACGGATGGACGTCCGAACGCACCATACAAACTCTAGAAGATATGCTTCGAGCAAGCGTTCTTGACTTCGGAGGTGAGTGGGATGAGCACTTGGCACTATGCGAGTTCGCGTACAACAACAGTTTTCATTCAGCTATTGGGATGCCACCCTTTGAAGCTTTGTACGGTCGTAGTTGCAGAACCCCAGTATGCTGGGAAGAGGTCGGTACTAGAAGTTTCCATGGACCTACCATTGTTGCTGATACAGCGGAGAAAGTTTTCCAAGTTCGAGAAAAGTTGAAGATTGCCCAATCCCGACAAAAGAGCTACGCGGACAACCGAAGAAGGAAGCTCGAATTCCAAGTTGGAGATTTAGTATTTTTGAAAGCATCTCCGATGAAGGGTACGATACGGTTCGGGCAAAAAGGCAAACTTGCACCAAGATATGTTGGACCGTTCGAGATCAAGAGTCGAATTGGCGATGTAGCTTATAGACTCAACCTTCCTCCAGAATTTGCAGGAGTTCATAATGTTTTTCATGTATCTATGCTCCGAAAATATATCCGTGATCCATCTCACGTGATACAGTACGATGAAGTCCAAATCAAGCCTGACTCAACTTATGTTGAACGTCCAATTCAAATCATCGATGAAAAAGAGCAAGTGCTACGGACGAGGACAATTCGATGGGTGAAGATTCTATGGGAGCACCATGGACAGGATGAAGCTACATGGGAACTCGAGGAGCAAGTGGCACGACACTACCCCGAACTATTTGATAAGGTTTGTTCATTCGGAGGACCGAATGATTCCTAGAGGGGGAGAATGTTACACCCCAAGCCTAATTAACCTTAATTATTGCTAATTAATTGAGTATTAGCCAAATTACCTATGCTTGACTCCTAATTATGATGAATTAGTATTGATTAATGCATTTGATTGAGTTGGGTGAGTTTTGAACCCTAAATAGATGAGTTGACACCGATTGACTCGGTTTAATGTAATTAAGAGCTTTTTCGTAATTCTTGATTTTCACAAATTGCATCATTTGCACGTCATTTTGCCACTAACACGTGTATTTTGTCGACCCTATCAACTTTCATAATAGGCTTGATTTCATTTGACCATTTATTGAGAAAGTGGACCCTCAATTGACTTGATTTGGAAATGTTCTTAACAAATGGGTTGATTTGCAAAAAGTTCATTTCATTTCATATATGAGACATGAACCTCTTTCCTTTTCATTCATTTCATTCCACTTCATTACCTCTGCAACCCTCCATACCATTTCTCCTCTACTCACTCTCCTCATTCAATCCTTCAAGAACTATTGCATGTGCTTTAAGAGTGGAGTGGGCATCATCATCTTCATCTTCTCCATTTCTTCTTCACCTTGTGACAAGAGACATCTTCCAACACTCTCTATTCCATCTCAAATTCGAAATCCCTACTAAAGGTGAGTAGCAAAACCCTTTGACCATGATTTTGAGCATCTTAGAGATGAATAGACCCATCCTCATACATGCATTACATCCTCATCCATTTCTATGTGTTTATGATGATTAGGGTTTGAATATTGGGGCTTTTGGGTTTTTCCTCAAGTCAAGTGGGTGTGAAGTTATAAGCTCTTCTTTGAGGCAAGTATAAACATAAATTGGGTTTGCATTTTGTACAATTTCATTTGATTTCAAGTATTCTCTTTTCTTTCCATAAAATTGGGTTTTTATGTTTATAGAAGGTAAATGAGTTGGATTTCTTTATGAAGTTGTTTTGGGAAGTATAGAACTTTTATGTATGTGTTTGGTGAGCAAGGAGGCTCATTTGGAAGAGATTAAAATAGAAAGAAGAAGAAAAAATTGAACTCGAGACGTTCTACCGGAAGTTCTACCGGTAGAAACGGCTCGAAATCACACAGAGAGTTGAAGAAAACTGTGAACCCCTGTTCTACCGGAAGTTCTACCGGTAGAAACAGTCAAAAATCTGGCAGAGAGCCTGGAGAAGGAAATCCAGATGCTTAAACCGGTAGTTCTACCGGTAGAGCTGTCTCTACCGGAAGTTCTACCGGTAGAGAAGCCTAAACCGGTAGTTCTACCGGTAGAACTTCTTCTACCGGAATTTCTACCGGTAGAACTGCCTAAACCAGTCTGGAGAGCCTCTTTTTGGTTCAATGAAGGTATATTATTACTCTTAGTCCATAATTAACCATCCTAATCAATCCCAAATGGATAATTAGGATGTACACCCCTTACCATAGGAACTTAGGTTTCATTATGTCTTAGTATTGGGACCCTAATCCTTCTAATTAAGCCCAAATGAAATCATTAACCTATTGTTAAGCCATGAGGATTAATTTAGAAATCCAACATGAGATCATCATAAGTGACACTAAGAAAACAATAACATGTTGATTTTATAAATTAATCTTGTATTGGATGACAATAGATTATATGAATAATAATTTATTATCAATTGTTATAGTCGTTAAATAATTGCTTTAAGTATTGAAAACGAGAATTGTAATTACATCAATTTTCGATAAAATGGTTATATATATATTGCTCTCCAATTGTTATACATTATGTGATATTGATATGGATAACGCCATTGGGTGTATCCAAATATTTGAATAGTCACTCGATTTGAATTGCAAACGAAATTGATTTGAATAAGTCGGCACTACTTAGCTTCGACCGGACGGTACTCGACGGGGTTAAGTCTTGGTTATTATTGAACGTCGCTGCGCAGTTGACAGACTGGAGTACCGGAACTCCAGGACCCGGGTAGCTAGGAGGATCTTTGGCCGGACCCCTAGTGACATCCCAACACGATTTGCTCTCAATGAGAGGATGAGCTTTATGTAGTTGCCAATTTTTGTATTATAGTTTCTTTAATGGTTTTAAAAGGAATGACATATAGGATTTATTCATGAAAATGGATTATGTAAGTTCTCTTTTACTCGTCTTATTTTTTTTATTCTCAAATTGTTATTGTCCTTAAAAACTTCATTGTATCCCTGTTTACTGTTTATGCTTGCTAAATAGTTGTATTGAGATGCTATTCTTGGTGTCACAGGCACAGACGCAGCCCCCGGTCCTACAGAGACCGCGGAGGGAGATAAGGGTACCCAGGAGGTACCTTCGGGACTAGAGGAGTGGCCTGGGGTAGGGCCCATGTAGAGACTCCTCGGTTCGGAGAGCGCCAAGACATTTTGAGAGCATAGTAGATGTGTGACTAATGTTTTTGTGAAGTCACACCAAATTCAATTCATTTTGTTATGTATTTTGATAACGATGTATAGAACTTTCTTTTGGACAAACATTTTGTACCAATGTATAACTTCTTTTGATTTTAAACTTGAATGTTATTTATGGGATTGTACAGGGTTATGATGATCATTTGTTATAAGCTTCCGCTATATGAACTGTTGATTGATAGTTATCAGTGAGTTCGACTCACGAGTGGAATAGTCTTCTCCTTCGTGTGCTTGTGTTTGACTCGCGACAGGTACAATCACACGGGAGTACGTGTGTTTCACCTCGGGGATTACCCTAGGCCAGGGTGATTCGGGACCGGGATGTGACATACGTAAGTATGGTATCAGAGCCCTGTCAGTCTTTCTAAAAGACTTAGAAACCAAATAGAAATCGTTGTGAGGATACGATAGAATTGATTTGTAGTACTGATTGTTGAGATCAGTTTATTATCAGTGTTGTATTATTACTAGTAGTTGTGCGTAAGAGAGAGATAGAGTGTAGTTGTAACCTGATTTTGAAACTCTTTTGCAGGTAAATGGCATCCGGCTCAGGAAGCGGTAACAATGAATCCCGCAACAACGACCCGTTCGTGGTGGTCAACGAAGACCCACCCAATGTGGATGCACGTTTAATGATGCTGATAGAACAAGTTGCGAAGACAAATGAGCAAATAGCACTACTGATGGCTAATCAAGGGCCACAAGCAGTAAACCAAATGAGAGGCAATGACTCGAGCTCTTTGTACGAAAGATTTAGGAAGAGAGGAGCCACCGACTTTTACGGGAATGAAGGCGCTATCAAAGCAGATGAATGGCTGGACCGTGTTGGTGACATCTTCGAGACTATCGATTGTGATAACAAACAGAAGGTCGTACTTACAGCTTCGATGTTCGGGGGTACAGCAAACATTTGGTGGAAAGGCATTAAAGAACCTCTCAAGTTGTTACCTGAAGAGACTGTGTGGGACACATTCAAGAAGCAATTCCGGAGGAAGTTTATACCCGATCACATTAGGAGGAAGAAGCAAAATGAGTTCCTAACTCTGCAGCAGAATCAGATGAACATGACGGAGTATGTGCACATCTTTCAACAGTTGTCCAAGTATGCTGAAGAATTGATTGATACCGAAGAGAAGAAGGTGGACCGCTTCATAGAAGGCATGAACCCGGCATATGTGGAGCATGTGATAGCATTTCAGAGACCGGTTACCTTTGATGATGCCGTTGACCGGGGCTATTCTGCAGAAGAAGTAGCTATGAAGAAAAGAGGCAGTGATTTCAGAAGAAGCTCATCATTTTCAGGAAAAGGCCAACAAAACAAGAAATAGAAAGGTGTTGTGATTGGTGCACCCAAGTGTAATACATGTGGTAAAGGACACCCTACGGAGAAGTGCTGGAGGACTACAGGAGCTTGTGTCATTTGTGGATCGATGGAGCACAAGGCAGCTACTTGTCCAAGAAACAGGAACCTTCAGGGAGGAATACCACAGCAATCCCCTCAGCAGCAAGTCAGACCTGCAATTGCAGCACCTCCCCTACGTATGGCACTACCAGCACCACCGAGACAGCAACAGCAACAACAACGACAACAAGCCAAACAGAGACCCCAGCAAGCAGGAAGAGTTTTTGCTTTGGACCATGAACAAGCAGCAGCAGCAGGGAATGTAGTTGAAGGTACTATTTTGGTTTGTACTAGAAATGCTAGGACCTTGTTTGATTCAGGGTCTACACATTCATTTGTGGCACCCAAATTTGCTAGTGATCTTCAGCAACCACCCGAGTTGCTTCCTTTTGTTTTGACGGTGACTACCCCGGTGGGTAAGAGAGTAGTCTGTGAGAACTACTACCCAGGTTGCAGCATTCAGATTGGAGGACTCGTCATGCCAGCTGATTTGATAATCCTAGCGATGCACGATTTTGATGTTATTCTCGGGATGGATTGGCTCGCTAAGCACCGGGCTTGTGTTGACTGCTTCCACAAGACAATCACTTTCAAAGTGCAAGAACCCAAGACGGACGTGGTGTTCGAGGGTGTGCGAAGAGAGAAGCCCAACAATGGACTAGTGTCAGCCTTGGATGCAGTGAAGCTTCTGGAGCATGGATGTGAAGGTTACTTCGCGTTTATCACCGAGAAGGAGCCGATAGCGAAGTTGGAAGAGATTCCAGTAGTGTGCGATTTCCCTGACGTGTTTCCTGACGAAGTTCCAGGACTGCCTCCTCTAAGAGAAGTGGATTTTCCAATAGACTTGATTCCGGGTACAGCCCCTATCTCGAAGGCCCCTTATAGAATGGCTCCAGCAGAACTCAGAGAGTTGAAGGAACAGTTGCAAGATCTTTTAGACAAAGGGCTCATCCGTCCGAGTATGTCACCTTGGGGAGCTCCGGTATTGTTCGTGAGAAAGAAGGACGGTTCTTTTCGGATGTGCATCGATTACCGACAGATCAATCAAGTGACGATTAAGAACAAGTACCCGTTGCCTCGTATCGATGAACTGTTCGACCAGCTTCAAGGAGCAGCCTACTTTTCGAAGATTGATCTTAGATCGGGTTATCATCAGCTTAGAGTTCGTGAGCAAGATATTGAGAAGACAGCCTTCAGGACAAGATATGGCCACTACGAATTTCTGGTGATGCCGTTCGGCCTAACCAATGCTCCAGCAGTTTTCATGGCGTTGATGAATAGGATTTTCGCTCCTTACCTAGATCAGTTTATCGTAATATTCATTGATGATATTTTGGTTTACTCCAAATCAAGAGAAGAACATGCTGATCATCTTAGGACATCTCTTCAGCTTTTGAGGATTCATCAGTTGTACGCTAAATTAGAGAAGTGTGCTTTCTGGCTCGAACAAGTGGCATTCCTTGGACATATTGTAACTCGAGAGGGTATTAGAGTAGACCCAGCTAAGATAGAAGCAATTATTAACTGGTCGAGTCCGAGAAATGTGGCAGAGATTCGGAGTTTCTTAGGTCTTGCGGGATACTATCGTCGATTTGTGAAAGATTTTTCGAAGATATCAGCCCCGTTGACAAAATTGACTAAGAAAGATGTACCATACATTTGGACCGAAGAATGTGAAGCGAGTTTTCGGATTCTGAAGGAGAGGCTGACAACCGCCCCAGTTTTATCATTACCAGAGGGTACAGGAGGATTTGTGATTTACACCGATGCGTCTAGAGTTGGTCTGGGGTGTGTTCTTATGCAACATGGAAAGGTGATAGCCTATGGATCAAGGCAATTGAAGAATCACGAGAAGAATTATGCCACCCATGATCTTGAATTAGCCGCCATTGTTTTTGCATTGAAAATTTGGAGACATTATTTATATGGGGAACAATTTGAAGTACATTCGGATCATCGCAGTTTGCAATATCTTTTCTCCCAACAAAACCTCAATATGAGGCAGAGGCGGTGGTTAGAGTTTATCAAGGACTATGATTTTCCCATTAAATATATTCCAGGAAAAGGAAATGTGGTGGCAGATGTACTGAGCAGAAAATCTTCTATGACTGCAGCTATGGATACTCAATGGATGGAATTGGATATTTTTGAAGAGTTGGATGTAGAAGTTCAGTGGGTTGATGATTCTGTGATGTTAGCCGCTATGTCAGTGATAGAGCCTACAATTATGAACCGGATCAAGGAAGAACAATTTGAAGATCCTGAATTGGCCAAGATTAGAGACCACATCGCTGATAAGCCAGATTTCCAATTGGTAGATGGAGTCCTATATTTTAGAGATCGATTGTGTGTGCCAAAGACTCAGCAATTGACAATTCCAATCATGACAGAAGCACACTATGCCAAATATGCTATACACCCTGGGAGCACGAAGATGTACAGAGATCTCAAGAGACGATTCTGGTGGAACAATATGAAGAGAGAAATAGCAGAATTCGTATCGAAGTGCTACACGTGTCAAAAGGTGAAATTTGAGCATAGGAAGCCTCCGGGTTTGTTACATCCGCTACACATCCCTGAGTGGAAATGGGAGCATATATCGATGGATTTTGTGTCAGGTCTTCCGTTAACTAGCCGTAGACATGATGTGATTTGGGTAATAGTCGACAGGTTGACGAAATCGGCTCATTTCATTCCGTTCAGGAAAAGTATGAAGTTCAATGACATGGCCAGACTCTTTGTGAAGGAGATTGTTCGTCTTCATGGCACTCCGGTTTCGATAGTTTCCGATCGAGATTCAAGATTCGTCTCTTCTTTTTGGCGGTCATTCCAGCAATCTATGGGCACCAAACTCAGTTTCAGCACCGCTTACCACCCCCAGACGGATGGACGTCCGAACGCACCATACAAACTCTAGAAGATATGCTTCGAGCAAGCGTTCTTGACTTCGGAGGTGAGTGGGATGAGCACTTGGCACTATGCGAGTTCGCGTACAACAACAGTTTTCATTCAGCTATTGGGATGCCACCCTTTGAAGCTTTGTACGGTCGTAGTTGCAGAACCCCAGTATGCTGGGAAGAGGTCGGTACTAGAAGTTTCCATGGACCTACCATTGTTGCTGATACAGCGGAGAAAGTTTTCCAAGTTCGAGAAAAGTTGAAGATTGCCCAATCCCGACAAAAGAGCTACGCGGACAACCGAAGAAGGAAGCTCGAATTCCAAGTTGGAGATTTAGTATTTTTGAAAGCATCTCCGATGAAGGGTACGATACGGTTCGGGCAAAAAGGCAAACTTGCACCAAGATATGTTGGACCGTTCGAGATCAAGAGTCGAATTGGCGATGTAGCTTATAGACTCAACCTTCCTCCAGAATTTGCAGGAGTTCATAATGTTTTTCATGTATCTATGCTCCGAAAATATATCCGTGATCCATCTCACGTGATACAGTACGATGAAGTCCAAATCAAGCCTGACTCAACTTATGTTGAACGTCCAATTCAAATCATCGATGAAAAAGAGCAAGTGCTACGGACGAGGACAATTCGATGGGTGAAGATTCTATGGGAGCACCATGGACAGGATGAAGCTACATGGGAACTCGAGGAGCAAGTGGCACGACACTACCCCGAACTATTTGATAAGGTTTGTTCATTCGGAGGACCGAATGATTCCTAGAGGGGGAGAATGTTACACCCCAAGCCTAATTAACCTTAATTATTGCTAATTAATTGAGTATTAGCCAAATTACCTATGCTTGACTCCTAATTATGATGAATTAGTATTGATTAATGCATTTGATTGAGTTGGGTGAGTTTTGAACCCTAAATAGATGAGTTGACACCGATTGACTCGGTTTAATGTAATTAAGAGCTTTTTCGTAATTCTTGATTTTCACAAATTGCATCATTTGCACGTCATTTTGCCACTAACACGTGTATTTTGTCGACCCTATCAACTTTCATAATAGGCTTGATTTCATTTGACCATTTATTGAGAAAGTGGACCCTCAATTGACTTGATTTGGAAATGTTCTTAACAAATGGGTTGATTTGCAAAAAGTTCATTTCATTTCATATATGAGACATGAACCTCTTTCCTTTTCATTCATTTCATTCCACTTCATTACCTCTGCAACCCTCCATACCATTTCTCCTCTACTCACTCTCCTCATTCAATCCTTCAAGAACTATTGCATGTGCTTTAAGAGTGGAGTGGGCATCATCATCTTCATCTTCTCCATTTCTTCTTCACCTTGTGACAAGAGACATCTTCCAACACTCTCTATTCCATCTCAAATTCGAAATCCCTACTAAAGGTGAGTAGCAAAACCCTTTGACCATGATTTTGAGCATCTTAGAGATGAATAGACCCATCCTCATACATGCATTACATCCTCATCCATTTCTATGTGTTTATGATGATTAGGGTTTGAATATTGGGGCTTTTGGGTTTTTCCTCAAGTCAAGTGGGTGTGAAGTTATAAGCTCTTCTTTGAGGCAAGTATAAACATAAATTGGGTTTGCATTTTGTACAATTTCATTTGATTTCAAGTATTCTCTTTTCTTTCCATAAAATTGGGTTTTTATGTTTATAGAAGGTAAATGAGTTGGATTTCTTTATGAAGTTGTTTTGGGAAGTATAGAACTTTTATGTATGTGTTTGGTGAGCAAGGAGGCTCATTTGGAAGAGATTAAAATAGAAAGAAGAAGAAAAAATTGAACTCGAGACGTTCTACCGGAAGTTCTACCGGTAGAAACGGCTCGAAATCACACAGAGAGTTGAAGAAAACTGTGAACCCCTGTTCTACCGGAAGTTCTACCGGTAGAAACAGTCAAAAATCTGGCAGAGAGCCTGGAGAAGGAAATCCAGATGCTTAAACCGGTAGTTCTACCGGTAGAGCTGTCTCTACCGGAAGTTCTACCGGTAGAGAAGCCTAAACCGGTAGTTCTACCGGTAGAACTTCTTCTACCGGAATTTCTACCGGTAGAACTGCCTAAACCAGTCTGGAGAGCCTCTTTTTGGTTCAATGAAGGTATATTATTACTCTTAGTCCATAATTAACCATCCTAATCAATCCCAAATGGATAATTAGGATGTACACCCCTTACCATAGGAACTTAGGTTTCATTATGTCTTAGTATTGGGACCCTAATCCTTCTAATTAAGCCCAAATGAAATCATTAACCTATTGTTAAGCCATGAGGATTAATTTAGAAATCCAACATGAGATCATCATAAGTGACACTAAGAAAACAATAACATGTTGATTTTATAAATTAATCTTGTATTGGATGACAATAGATTATATGAATAATAATTTATTATCAATTGTTATAGTCGTTAAATAATTGCTTTAAGTATTGAAAACGAGAATTGTAATTACATCAATTTTCGATAAAATGGTTATATATATATTGCTCTCCAATTGTTATACATTATGTGATATTGATATGGATAACGCCATTGGGTGTATCCAAATATTTGAATAGTCACTCGATTTGAATTGCAAACGAAATTGATTTGAATAAGTCGGCACTACTTAGCTTCGACCGGACGGTACTCGACGGGGTTAAGTCTTGGTTATTATTGAACGTCGCTGCGCAGTTGACAGACTGGAGTACCGGAACTCCAGGACCCGGGTAGCTAGGAGGATCTTTGGCCGGACCCCTAGTGACATCCCAACACGATTTGCTCTCAATGAGAGGATGAGCTTTATGTAGTTGCCAATTTTTGTATTATAGTTTCTTTAATGGTTTTAAAAGGAATGACATATAGGATTTATTCATGAAAATGGATTATGTAAGTTCTCTTTTACTCGTCTTATTTTTTTTATTCTCAAATTGTTATTGTCCTTAAAAACTTCATTGTATCCCTGTTTACTGTTTATGCTTGCTAAATAGTTGTATTGAGATGCTATTCTTGGTGTCACAGGCACAGACGCAGCCCCCGGTCCTACAGAGACCGCGGAGGGAGATAAGGGTACCCAGGAGGTACCTTCGGGACTAGAGGAGTGGCCTGGGGTAGGGCCCATGTAGAGACTCCTCGGTTCGGAGAGCGCCAAGACATTTTGAGAGCATAGTAGATGTGTGACTAATGTTTTTGTGAAGTCACACCAAATTCAATTCATTTTGTTATGTATTTTGATAACGATGTATAGAACTTTCTTTTGGACAAACATTTTGTACCAATGTATAACTTCTTTTGATTTTAAACTTGAATGTTATTTATGGGATTGTACAGGGTTATGATGATCATTTGTTATAAGCTTCCGCTATATGAACTGTTGATTGATAGTTATCAGTGAGTTCGACTCACGAGTGGAATAGTCTTCTCCTTCGTGTGCTTGTGTTTGACTCGCGACAGGTACAATCACACGGGAGTACGTGTGTTTCACCTCGGGGATTACCCTAGGCCAGGGTGATTCGGGACCGGGATGTGACATACGTAAGTATGGTATCAGAGCCCTGTCAGTCTTTCTAAAAGACTTAGAAACCAAATAGAAATCGTTGTGAGGATACGATAGAATTGATTTGTAGTACTGATTGTTGAGATCAGTTTATTATCAGTGTTGTATTATTACTAGTAGTTGTGCGTAAGAGAGAGATAGAGTGTAGTTGTAACCTGATTTTGAAACTCTTTTGCAGGTAAATGGCATCCGGCTCAGGAAGCGGTAACAATGAATCCCGCAACAACGACCCGTTCGTGGTGGTCAACGAAGACCCACCCAATGTGGATGCACGTTTAATGATGCTGATAGAACAAGTTGCGAAGACAAATGAGCAAATAGCACTACTGATGGCTAATCAAGGGCCACAAGCAGTAAACCAAATGAGAGGCAATGACTCGAGCTCTTTGTACGAAAGATTTAGGAAGAGAGGAGCCACCGACTTTTACGGGAATGAAGGCGCTATCAAAGCAGATGAATGGCTGGACCGTGTTGGTGACATCTTCGAGACTATCGATTGTGATAACAAACAGAAGGTCGTACTTACAGCTTCGATGTTCGGGGGTACAGCAAACATTTGGTGGAAAGGCATTAAAGAACCTCTCAAGTTGTTACCTGAAGAGACTGTGTGGGACACATTCAAGAAGCAATTCCGGAGGAAGTTTATACCCGATCACATTAGGAGGAAGAAGCAAAATGAGTTCCTAACTCTGCAGCAGAATCAGATGAACATGACGGAGTATGTGCACATCTTTCAACAGTTGTCCAAGTATGCTGAAGAATTGATTGATACCGAAGAGAAGAAGGTGGACCGCTTCATAGAAGGCATGAACCCGGCATATGTGGAGCATGTGACAGCATTTCAGAGACCGGTTACCTTTGATGATGCCGTTGACCGGGGCTATTCTGCAGAAGAAGTAGCTATGAAGAAAAGAGGCAGTGATTTCAGAAGAAGCTCATCATTTTCAGGAAAAGGCCAACAAAACAAGAAACAGAAAGGTGTTGTGATTGGTGCACCCAAGTGTAATACATGTGGTAAAGGACACCCTACGGAGAAGTGCTGGAGGACTACAGGAGCTTGTGTCATTTGTGGATCGATGGAGCACAAGGCAGCTACTTGTCCAAGAAACAGGAACCTTCAGGGAGGAATACCACAGCAATCCCCTCAGCAGCAAGTCAGACCTGCAATTGCAGTACCTCCCCTACGTATGGCACTACCAGCACCACCGAGACAGCAACAGCAACAACAACGACAACAAGCCAAACAGAGACCCCAGCAAGCAGGAAGAGTTTTTGCTTTGGACCATGAACAAGCAGCAGCAGCAGGGAATGTAGTTGAAGGTACTATTTTGGTTTGTACTAGAAATGCTAGGACCTTGTTTGATTCAGGGTCTACACATTCATTTGTGGCACCCAAATTTGCTAGTGATCTTCAGCAACCACCCGAGTTGCTTCCTTTTGTTTTGACGGTGACTACCCCGGTGGGTAAGAGAGTAGTCTGTGAGAACTACTACCCAGGTTGCAGCATTCAGATTGGAGGACTCGTCATGCCAGCTGATTTGATAATCCTAGCGATGCACGATTTTGATGTTATTCTCGGGATGGATTGGCTCGCTAAGCACCGGGCTTGTGTTGACTGCTTCCACAAGACAATCACTTTCAAAGTGCAAGAACCCAAGACGGACGTGGTGTTCGAGGGTGTGCGAAGAGAGAAGCCCAACAATGGACTAGTGTCAGCCTTGGATGCAGTGAAGCTTCTGGAGCATGGATGTGAAGGTTACTTCGCGTTTATCACCGAGAAGGAGCCGATAGCGAAGTTGGAAGAGATTCCAGTAGTGTGCGATTTCCCTGACGTGTTTCCTGACGAAGTTCCAGGACTGCCTCCTCTAAGAGAAGTGGATTTTCCAATAGACTTGATTCCGGGTACAGCCCCTATCTCGAAGGCCCCTTATAGAATGGCTCCAGCAGAACTCAGAGAGTTGAAGGAACAGTTGCAAGATCTTTTAGACAAAGGGCTCATCCGTCCGAGTATGTCACCTTGGGGAGCTCCGGTATTGTTCGTGAGAAAGAAGGACGGTTCTTTTCGGATGTGCATCGATTACCGACAGATCAATCAAGTGACGATTAAGAACAAGTACCCGTTGCCTCGTATCGATGAACTGTTCGACCAGCTTCAAGGAGCAGCCTACTTTTCGAAGATTGATCTTAGATCGGGTTATCATCAGCTTAGAGTTCGTGAGCAAGATATTGAGAAGACAGCCTTCAGGACAAGATATGGCCACTACGAATTTCTGGTGATGCCGTTCGGCCTAACCAATGCTCCAGCAGTTTTCATGGCGTTGATGAATAGGATTTTCGCTCCTTACCTAGATCAGTTTATCGTAATATTCATTGATGATATTTTGGTTTACTCCAAATCAAGAGAAGAACATGCTGATCATCTTAGGACATCTCTTCAGCTTTTGAGGATTCATCAGTTGTACGCTAAATTAGAGAAGTGTGCTTTCTGGCTCGAACAAGTGGCATTCCTTGGACATATTGTAACTCGAGAGGGTATTAGAGTAGACCCAGCTAAGATAGAAGCAATTATTAACTGGTCGAGTCCGAGAAATGTGGCAGAGATTCGGAGTTTCTTAGGTCTTGCGGGATACTATCGTCGATTGGTGAAAGATTTTTCGAAGATATCAGCCCCGTTGACAAAATTGACTAAGAAAGATGTACCATACATTTGGACCGAAGAATGTGAAGCGAGTTTTCGGATTCTGAAGGAGAGGCTGACAACCGCCCCAGTTTTATCATTACCAGAGGGTACAGGAGGATTTGTGATTTACACCGATGCGTCTAGAGTTGGTCTGGGGTGTGTTCTTATGCAACATGGAAAGGTGATAGCCTATGGATCAAGGCAATTGAAGAATCACGAGAAGAATTATGCCACCCATGATCTTGAATTAGCCGCCATTGTTTTTGCATTGAAAATTTGGAGACATTATTTATATGGGGAACAATTTGAAGTACATTCGGATCATCGCAGTTTGCAATATCTTTTCTCCCAACAAAACCTCAATATGAGGCAGAGGCGGTGGTTAGAGTTTATCAAGGACTATGATTTTCCCATTAAATATATTCCAGGAAAAGGAAATGTGGTGGCAGATGTACTGAGCAGAAAATCTTCTATGACTGCAGCTATGGATACTCAATGGATGGAATTGGATATTTTTGAAGAGTTGGATGTAGAAGTTCAGTGGGTTGATGATTCTGTGATGTTAGCCGCTATGTCAGTGATAGAGCCTACAATTATGAACCGGATCAAGGAAGAACAATTTGAAGATCCTGAATTGGCCAAGATTAGAGACCACATCGCTGATAAGCCAGATTTCCAATTGGTAGATGGAGTCCTATATTTTAGAGATCGATTGTGTGTGCCAAAGACTCAGCAATTGACAATTCCAATCATGACAGAAGCACACTATGCCAAATATGCTATACACCCTGGGAGCACGAAGATGTACAGAGATCTCAAGAGACGATTCTGGTGGAACAATATAAAGAGAGAAATAGCAGAATTCGTATCGAAGTGCTACACGTGTCAAAAGGTGAAATTTGAGCATAGGAAGCCTCCGGGTTTGTTACATCCGCTACACATCCCTGAGTGGAAATGGGAGCATATATCGATGGATTTTGTGTCAGGTCTTCCGTTAACTAGCCGTAGACATGATGTGATTTGGGTAATAGTCGACAGGTTGACGAAATCGGCTCATTTCATTCCGTTCAGGAAAAGTATGAAGTTCAATGACATGGCCAGACTCTTTGTGAAGGAGATTGTTCGTCTTCATGGCACTCCGGTTTCGATAGTTTCCGATCGAGATTCAAGATTCGTCTCTTCTTTTTGGCGGTCATTCCAGCAATCTATGGGCACCAAACTCAGTTTCAGCACCGCTTACCACCCCCAGACGGATGGACGTCCGAACGCACCATACAAACTCTAGAAGATATGCTTCGAGCAAGCGTTCTTGACTTCGGAGGTGAGTGGGATGAGCACTTGGCACTATGCGAGTTCGCGTACAACAACAGTTTTCATTCAGCTATTGGGATGCCACCCTTTGAAGCTTTGTACGGTCGTAGTTGCAGAACCCCAGTATGCTGGGAAGAGGTCGGTACTAGAAGTTTCCATGGACCTACCATTGTTGCTGATACAGCGGAGAAAGTTTTCCAAGTTCGAGAAAAGTTGAAGATTGCCCAATCCCGACAAAAGAGCTACGCGGACAACCGAAGAAGGAAGCTCGAATTCCAAGTTGGAGATTTAGTATTTTTGAAAGCATCTCCGATGAAGGGTACGATACGGTTCGGGCAAAAAGGCAAACTTGCACCAAGATATGTTGGACCGTTCGAGATCAAGAGTCGAATTGGCGATGTAGCTTATAGACTCAACCTTCCTCCAGAATTTGCAGGAGTTCATAATGTTTTTCATGTATCTATGCTCCGAAAATATATCCGTGATCCATCTCACGTGATACAGTACGATGAAGTCCAAATCAAGCCTGACTCAACTTATGTTGAACGTCCAATTCAAATCATCGATGAAAAAGAGCAAGTGCTACGGACGAGGACAATTCGATGGGTGAAGATTCTATGGGAGCACCATGGACAGGATGAAGCTACATGGGAACTCGAGGAGCAAGTGGCACGACACTACCCCGAACTATTTGATAAGGTTTGTTCATTCGGAGGACCGAATGATTCCTAGAGGGGGAGAATGTTACACCCCAAGCCTAATTAACCTTAATTATTGCTAATTAATTGAGTATTAGCCAAATTACCTATGCTTGACTCCTAATTATGATGAATTAGTATTGATTAATGCATTTGATTGAGTTGGGTGAGTTTTGAACCCTAAATAGATGAGTTGACACCGATTGACTCGGTTTAATGTAATTAAGAGCTTTTTCGTAATTCTTGATTTTCACAAATTGCATCATTTGCACGTCATTTTGCCACTAACACGTGTATTTTGTCGACCCTATCAACTTTCATAATAGGCTTGATTTCATTTGACCATTTATTGAGAAAGTGGACCCTCAATTGACTTGATTTGGAAATGTTCTTAACAAATGGGTTGATTTGCAAAAAGTTCATTTCATTTCATATATGAGACATGAACCTCTTTCCTTTTCATTCATTTCATTCCACTTCATTACCTCTGCAACCCTCCATACCATTTCTCCTCTACTCACTCTCCTCATTCAATCCTTCAAGAACTATTGCATGTGCTTTAAGAGTGGAGTGGGCATCATCATCTTCATCTTCTCCATTTCTTCTTCACCTTGTGACAAGAGACATCTTCCAACACTCTCTATTCCATCTCAAATTCGAAATCCCTACTAAAGGTGAGTAGCAAAACCCTTTGACCATGATTTTGAGCATCTTAGAGATGAATAGACCCATCCTCATACATGCATTACATCCTCATCCATTTCTATGTGTTTATGATGATTAGGGTTTGAATATTGGGGCTTTTGGGTTTTTCCTCAAGTCAAGTGGGTGTGAAGTTATAAGCTCTTCTTTGAGGCAAGTATAAACATAAATTGGGTTTGCATTTTGTACAATTTCATTTGATTTCAAGTATTCTCTTTTCTTTCCATAAAATTGGGTTTTTATGTTTATAGAAGGTAAATGAGTTGGATTTCTTTATGAAGTTGTTTTGGGAAGTATAGAACTTTTATGTATGTGTTTGGTGAGCAAGGAGGCTCATTTGGAAGAGATTAAAATAGAAAGAAGAAGAAAAAATTGAACTCGAGACGTTCTACCGGAAGTTCTACCGGTAGAAACGGCTCGAAATCACACAGAGAGTTGAAGAAAACTGTGAACCCCTGTTCTACCGGAAGTTCTACCGGTAGAAACAGTCAAAAATCTGGCAGAGAGCCTGGAGAAGGAAATCCAGATGCTTAAACCGGTAGTTCTACCGGTAGAGCTGTCTCTACCGGAAGTTCTACCGGTAGAGAAGCCTAAACCGGTAGTTCTACCGGTAGAACTTCTTCTACCGGAATTTCTACCGGTAGAACTGCCTAAACCAGTCTGGAGAGCCTCTTTTTGGTTCAATGAAGGTATATTATTACTCTTAGTCCATAATTAACCATCCTAATCAATCCCAAATGGATAATTAGGATGTACACCCCTTACCATAGGAACTTAGGTTTCATTATGTCTTAGTATTGGGACCCTAATCCTTCTAATTAAGCCCAAATGAAATCATTAACCTATTGTTAAGCCATGAGGATTAATTTAGAAATCCAACATGAGATCATCATAAGTGACACTAAGAAAACAATAACATGTTGATTTTATAAATTAATCTTGTATTGGATGACAATAGATTATATGAATAATAATTTATTATCAATTGTTATAGTCGTTAAATAATTGCTTTAAGTATTGAAAACGAGAATTGTAATTACATCAATTTTCGATAAAATGGTTATATATATATTGCTCTCCAATTGTTATACATTATGTGATATTGATATGGATAACGCCATTGGGTGTATCCAAATATTTGAATAGTCACTCGATTTGAATTGCAAACGAAATTGATTTGAATAAGTCGGCACTACTTAGCTTCGACCGGACGGTACTCGACGGGGTTAAGTCTTGGTTATTATTGAACGTCGCTGCGCAGTTGACAGACTGGAGTACCGGAACTCCAGGACCCGGGTAGCTAGGAGGATCTTTGGCCGGACCCCTAGTGACATCCCAACACGATTTGCTCTCAATGAGAGGATGAGCTTTATGTAGTTGCCAATTTTTGTATTATAGTTTCTTTAATGGTTTTAAAAGGAATGACATATAGGATTTATTCATGAAAATGGATTATGTAAGTTCTCTTTTACTCGTCTTATTTTTTTTATTCTCAAATTGTTATTGTCCTTAAAAACTTCATTGTATCCCTGTTTACTGTTTATGCTTGCTAAATAGTTGTATTGAGATGCTATTCTTGGTGTCACAGGCACAGACGCAGCCCCCGGTCCTACAGAGACCGCGGAGGGAGATAAGGGTACCCAGGAGGTACCTTCGGGACTAGAGGAGTGGCCTGGGGTAGGGCCCATGTAGAGACTCCTCGGTTCGGAGAGCGCCAAGACATTTTGAGAGCATAGTAGATGTGTGACTAATGTTTTTGTGAAGTCACACCAAATTCAATTCATTTTGTTATGTATTTTGATAACGATGTATAGAACTTTCTTTTGGACAAACATTTTGTACCAATGTATAACTTCTTTTGATTTTAAACTTGAATGTTATTTATGGGATTGTACAGGGTTATGATGATCATTTGTTATAAGCTTCCGCTATATGAACTGTTGATTGATAGTTATCAGTGAGTTCGACTCACGAGTGGAATAGTCTTCTCCTTCGTGTGCTTGTGTTTGACTCGCGACAGGTACAATCACACGGGAGTACGTGTGTTTCACCTCGGGGATTACCCTAGGCCAGGGTGATTCGGGACCGGGATGTGACATACGTAAGTATGGTATCAGAGCCCTGTCAGTCTTTCTAAAAGACTTAGAAACCAAATAGAAATCGTTGTGAGGATACGATAGAATTGATTTGTAGTACTGATTGTTGAGATCAGTTTATTATCAGTGTTGTATTATTACTAGTAGTTGTGCGTAAGAGAGAGATAGAGTGTAGTTGTAACCTGATTTTGAAACTCTTTTGCAGGTAAATGGCATCCGGCTCAGGAAGCGGTAACAATGAATCCCGCAACAACGACCCGTTCGTGGTGGTCAACGAAGACCCACCCAATGTGGATGCACGTTTAATGATGCTGATAGAACAAGTTGCGAAGACAAATGAGCAAATAGCACTACTGATGGCTAATCAAGGGCCACAAGCAGTAAACCAAATGAGAGGCAATGACTCGAGCTCTTTGTACGAAAGATTTAGGAAGAGAGGAGCCACCGACTTTTACGGGAATGAAGGCGCTATCAAAGCAGATGAATGGCTGGACCGTGTTGGTGACATCTTCGAGACTATCGATTGTGATAACAAACAGAAGGTCGTACTTACAGCTTCGATGTTCGGGGGTACAGCAAACATTTGGTGGAAAGGCATTAAAGAACCTCTCAAGTTGTTACCTGAAGAGACTGTGTGGGACACATTCAAGAAGCAATTCCGGAGGAAGTTTATACCCGATCACATTAGGAGGAAGAAGCAAAATGAGTTCCTAACTCTGCAGCAGAATCAGATGAACATGATGGAGTATGTGCACATCTTTCAACAGTTGTCCAAGTATGCTGAAGAATTGATTGATACCGAAGAGAAGAAGGTGGACCGCTTCATAGAAGGCATGAACCCGGCATATGTGGAGCATGTGACAGCATTTCAGAGACCGGTTACCTTTGATGATGCCGTTGACCGGGGCTATTCTGCAGAAGAAGTAGCTATGAAGAAAAGAGGCAGTGATTTCAGAAGAAGCTCATCATTTTCAGGAAAAGGCCAACAAAACAAGAAACAGAAAGGTGTTGTGATTGGTGCACCCAAGTGTAATACATGTGGTAAAGGACACCCTACGGAGAAGTGCTGGAGGACTACAGGAGCTTGTGTCATTTGTGGATCGATGGAGCACAAGGCAGCTACTTGTCCAAGAAACAGGAACCTTCAGGGAGGAATACCACAGCAATCCCCTCAGCAGCAAGTCAGACCTGCAATTGCAGCACCTCCCCTACGTATGGCACTACCAGCACCACCGAGACAGCAACAGCAACAACAACGACAACAAGCCAAACAGAGACCCCAGCAAGCAGGAAGAGTTTTTGCTTTGGACCATGAACAAGCAGCAGCAGCAGGGAATGTAGTTGAAGGTACTATTTTGGTTTGTACTAGAAATGCTAGGACCTTGTTTGATTCAGGGTCTACACATTCATTTGTGGCACCCAAATTTGCTAGTGATCTTCAGCAACCACCCGAGTTGCTTCCTTTTGTTTTGACGGTGACTACCCCGGTGGGTAAGAGAGTAGTCTGTGAGAACTACTACCCAGGTTGCAGCATTCAGATTGGAGGACTCGTCATGCCAGCTGATTTGATAATCCTAGCGATGCACGATTTTGATGTTATTCTCGGGATGGATTGGCTCGCTAAGCACCGGGCTTGTGTTGACTGCTTCCACAAGACAATCACTTTCAAAGTGCAAGAACCCAAGACGGACGTGGTGTTCGAGGGTGTGCGAAGAGAGAAGCCCAACAATGGACTAGTGTCAGCCTTGGATGCAGTGAAGCTTCTGGAGCATGGATGTGAAGGTTACTTCGCGTTTATCACCGAGAAGGAGCCGATAGCGAAGTTGGAAGAGATTCCAGTAGTGTGCGATTTCCCTGACGTGTTTCCTGACGAAGTTCCAGGACTGCCTCCTCTAAGAGAAGTGGATTTTCCAATAGACTTGATTCCGGGTACAGCCCCTATCTCGAAGGCCCCTTATAGAATGGCTCCAGCAGAACTCAGAGAGTTGAAGGAACAGTTGCAAGATCTTTTAGACAAAGGGCTCATCCGTCCGAGTATGTCACCTTGGGGAGCTCCGGTATTGTTCGTGAGAAAGAAGGACGGTTCTTTTCGGATGTGCATCGATTACCGACAGATCAATCAAGTGACGATTAAGAACAAGTACCCGTTGCCTCGTATCGATGAACTGTTCGACCAGCTTCAAGGAGCAGCCTACTTTTCGAAGATTGATCTTAGATCGGGTTATCATCAGCTTAGAGTTCGTGAGCAAGATATTGAGAAGACAGCCTTCAGGACAAGATATGGCCACTACGAATTTCTGGTGATGCCGTTCGGCCTAACCAATGCTCCAGCAGTTTTCATGGCGTTGATGAATAGGATTTTCGCTCCTTACCTAGATCAGTTTATCGTAATATTCATTGATGATATTTTGGTTTACTCCAAATCAAGAGAAGAACATGCTGATCATCTTAGGACATCTCTTCAGCTTTTGAGGATTCATCAGTTGTACGCTAAATTAGAGAAGTGTGCTTTCTGGCTCGAACAAGTGGCATTCCTTGGACATATTGTAACTCGAGAGGGTATTAGAGTAGACCCAGCTAAGATAGAAGCAATTATTAACTGGTCGAGTCCGAGAAATGTGGCAGAGATTCGGAGTTTCTTAGGTCTTGCGGGATACTATCGTCGATTGGTGAAAGATTTTTCGAAGATATCAGCCCCGTTGACAAAATTGACTAAGAAAGATGTACCATACATTTGGACCGAAGAATGTGAAGCGAGTTTTCGGATTCTGAAGGAGAGGCTGACAACCGCCCCAGTTTTATCATTACCAGAGGGTACAGGAGGATTTGTGATTTACACCGATGCGTCTAGAGTTGGTCTGGGGTGTGTTCTTATGCAACATGGAAAGGTGATAGCCTATGGATCAAGGCAATTGAAGAATCACGAGAAGAATTATGCCACCCATGATCTTGAATTAGCCGCCATTGTTTTTGCATTGAAAATTTGGAGACATTATTTATATGGGGAACAATTTGAAGTACATTCGGATCATCGCAGTTTGCAATATCTTTTCTCCCAACAAAACCTCAATATGAGGCAGAGGCGGTGGTTAGAGTTTATCAAGGACTATGATTTTCCCATTAAATATATTCCAGGAAAAGGAAATGTGGTGGCAGATGTACTGAGCAGAAAATCTTCTATGACTGCAGCTATGGATACTCAATGGATGGAATTGGATATTTTTGAAGAGTTGGATGTAGAAGTTCAGTGGGTTGATGATTCTGTGATGTTAGCCGCTATGTCAGTGATAGAGCCTACAATTATGAACCGGGTCAAGGAAGAACAATTTGAAGATCCTGAATTGGCCAAGATTAGAGACCACATCGCTGATAAGCCAGATTTCCAATTGGTAGATGGAGTCCTATATTTTAGAGATCGATTGTGTGTGCCAAAGACTCAGCAATTGACAATTCCAATCATGACAGAAGCACACTATGCCAAATATGCTATACACCCTGGGAGCACGAAGATGTACAGAGATCTCAAGAGACGATTCTGGTGGAACAATATGAAGAGAGAAATAGCAGAATTCGTATCGAAGTGCTACACGTGTCAAAAGGTGAAATTTGAGCATAGGAAGCCTCCGGGTTTGTTACATCCGCTACACATCCCTGAGTGGAAATGGGAGCATATATCGATGGATTTTGTGTCAGGTCTTCCGTTAACTAGCCGTAGACATGATGTGATTTGGGTAATAGTCGACAGGTTGACGAAATCGGCTCATTTCATTCCGTTCAGGAAAAGTATGAAGTTCAATGACATGGCCAGACTCTTTGTGAAGGAGATTGTTCGTCTTCATGGCACTCCGGTTTCGATAGTTTCCGATCGAGATTCAAGATTCGTCTCTTCTTTTTGGCGGTCATTCCAGCAATCTATGGGCACCAAACTCAGTTTCAGCACCGCTTACCACCCCCAGACGGATGGACGTCCGAACGCACCATACAAACTCTAGAAGATATGCTTCGAGCAAGCGTTCTTGACTTCGGAGGTGAGTGGGATGAGCACTTGGCACTATGCGAGTTCGCGTACAACAACAGTTTTCATTCAGCTATTGGGATGCCACCCTTTGAAGCTTTGTACGGTCGTAGTTGCAGAACCCCAGTATGCTGGGAAGAGGTCGGTACTAGAAGTTTCCATGGACCTACCATTGTTGCTGATACAGCGGAGAAAGTTTTCCAAGTTCGAGAAAAGTTGAAGATTGCCCAATCCCGACAAAAGAGCTACGCGGACAACCGAAGAAGGAAGCTCGAATTCCAAGTTGGAGATTTAGTATTTTTGAAAGCATCTCCGATGAAGGGTACGATACGGTTCGGGCAAAAAGGCAAACTTGCACCAAGATATGTTGGACCGTTCGAGATCAAGAGTCGAATTGGCGATGTAGCTTATAGACTCAACCTTCCTCCAGAATTTGCAGGAGTTCATAATGTTTTTCATGTATCTATGCTCCGAAAATATATCCGTGATCCATCTCACGTGATACAGTACGATGAAGTCCAAATCAAGCCTGACTCAACTTATGTTGAACGTCCAATTCAAATCATCGATGAAAAAGAGCAAGTGCTACGGACGAGGACAATTCGATGGGTGAAGATTCTATGGGAGCACCATGGACAGGATGAAGCTACATGGGAACTCGAGGAGCAAGTGGCACGACACTACCCCGAACTATTTGATAAGGTTTGTTCATTCGGAGGACCGAATGATTCCTAGAGGGGGAGAATGTTACACCCCAAGCCTAATTAACCTTAATTATTGCTAATTAATTGAGTATTAGCCAAATTACCTATGCTTGACTCCTAATTATGATGAATTAGTATTGATTAATGCATTTGATTGAGTTGGGTGAGTTTTGAACCCTAAATAGATGAGTTGACACCGATTGACTCGGTTTAATGTAATTAAGAGCTTTTTCGTAATTCTTGATTTTCACAAATTGCATCATTTGCACGTCATTTTGCCACTAACACGTGTATTTTGTCGACCCTATCAACTTTCATAATAGGCTTGATTTCATTTGACCATTTATTGAGAAAGTGGACCCTCAATTGACTTGATTTGGAAATGTTCTTAACAAATGGGTTGATTTGCAAAAAGTTCATTTCATTTCATATATGAGACATGAACCTCTTTCCTTTTCATTCATTTCATTCCACTTCATTACCTCTGCAACCCTCCATACCATTTCTCCTCTACTCACTCTCCTCATTCAATCCTTCAAGAACTATTGCATGTGCTTTAAGAGTGGAGTGGGCATCATCATCTTCATCTTCTCCATTTCTTCTTCACCTTGTGACAAGAGACATCTTCCAACACTCTCTATTCCATCTCAAATTCGAAATCCCTACTAAAGGTGAGTAGCAAAACCCTTTGACCATGATTTTGAGCATCTTAGAGATGAATAGACCCATCCTCATACATGCATTACATCCTCATCCATTTCTATGTGTTTATGATGATTAGGGTTTGAATATTGGGGCTTTTGGGTTTTTCCTCAAGTCAAGTGGGTGTGAAGTTATAAGCTCTTCTTTGAGGCAAGTATAAACATAAATTGGGTTTGCATTTTGTACAATTTCATTTGATTTCAAGTATTCTCTTTTCTTTCCATAAAATTGGGTTTTTATGTTTATAGAAGGTAAATGAGTTGGATTTCTTTATGAAGTTGTTTTGGGAAGTATAGAACTTTTATGTATGTGTTTGGTGAGCAAGGAGGCTCATTTGGAAGAGATTAAAATAGAAAGAAGAAGAAAAAATTGAACTCGAGACGTTCTACCGGAAGTTCTACCGGTAGAAACGGCTCGAAATCACACAGAGAGTTGAAGAAAACTGTGAACCCCTGTTCTACCGGAAGTTCTACCGGTAGAAACAGTCAAAAATCTGGCAGAGAGCCTGGAGAAGGAAATCCAGATGCTTAAACCGGTAGTTCTACCGGTAGAGCTGTCTCTACCGGAAGTTCTACCGGTAGAGAAGCCTAAACCGGTAGTTCTACCGGTAGAACTTCTTCTACCGGAATTTCTACCGGTAGAACTGCCTAAACCAGTCTGGAGAGCCTCTTTTTGGTTCAATGAAGGTATATTATTACTCTTAGTCCATAATTAACCATCCTAATCAATCCCAAATGGATAATTAGGATGTACACCCCTTACCATAGGAACTTAGGTTTCATTATGTCTTAGTATTGGGACCCTAATCCTTCTAATTAAGCCCAAATGAAATCATTAACCTATTGTTAAGCCATGAGGATTAATTTAGAAATCCAACATGAGATCATCATAAGTGACACTAAGAAAACAATAACATGTTGATTTTATAAATTAATCTTGTATTGGATGACAATAGATTATATGAATAATAATTTATTATCAATTGTTATAGTCGTTAAATAATTGCTTTAAGTATTGAAAACGAGAATTGTAATTACATCAATTTTCGATAAAATGGTTATATATATATTGCTCTCCAATTGTTATACATTATGTGATATTGATATGGATAACGCCATTGGGTGTATCCAAATATTTGAATAGTCACTCGATTTGAATTGCAAACGAAATTGATTTGAATAAGTCGGCACTACTTAGCTTCGACCGGACGGTACTCGACGGGGTTAAGTCTTGGTTATTATTGAACGTCGCTGCGCAGTTGACAGACTGGAGTACCGGAACTCCAGGACCCGGGTAGCTAGGAGGATCTTTGGCCGGACCCCTAGTGACATCCCAACACGATTTGCTCTCAATGAGAGGATGAGCTTTATGTAGTTGCCAATTTTTGTATTATAGTTTCTTTAATGGTTTTAAAAGGAATGACATATAGGATTTATTCATGAAAATGGATTATGTAAGTTCTCTTTTACTCGTCTTATTTTTTTTATTCTCAAATTGTTATTGTCCTTAAAAACTTCATTGTATCCCTGTTTACTGTTTATGCTTGCTAAATAGTTGTATTGAGATACTATTCTTGGTGTCACAGGCACAGACGCAGCCCCCGGTCCTACAGAGACCGCGGAGGGAGATAAGGGTACCCAGGAGGTACCTTCGGGACTAGAGGAGTGGCCTGGGGTAGGGCCCATGTAGAGACTCCTCGGTTCGGAGAGCGCCAAGACATTTTGAGAGCATAGTAGATGTGTGACTAATGTTTTTGTGAAGTCACACCAAATTCAATTCATTTTGTTATGTATTTTGATAACGATGTATAGAACTTTCTTTTGGACAAACATTTTGTACCAATGTATAACTTCTTTTGATTTTAAACTTGAATGTTATTTATGGGATTGTACAGGGTTATGATGATCATTTGTTATAAGCTTCCGCTATATGAACTGTTGATTGATAGTTATCAGTGAGTTCGACTCACGAGTGGAATAGTCTTCTCCTTCGTGTGCTTGTGTTTGACTCGCGACAGGTACAATCACACGGGAGTACGTGTGTTTCACCTCGGGGATTACCCTAGGCCAGGGTGATTCGGGACCGGGATGTGACATACGTAAGTATGGTATCAGAGCCCTGTCAGTCTTTCTAAAAGACTTAGAAACCAAATAGAAATCGTTGTGAGGATACGATAGAATTGATTTGTAGTACTGATTGTTGAGATCAGTTTATTATCAGTGTTGTATTATTACTAGTAGTTGTGCGTAAGAGAGAGATAGAGTGTAGTTGTAACCTGATTTTGAAACTCTTTTGCAGGTAAATGGCATCCGGCTCAGGAAGCGGTAACAATGAATCCCGCAACAACGACCCGTTCGTGGTGGTCAACGAAGACCCACCCAATGTGGATGCACGTTTAATGATGCTGATAGAACAAGTTGCGAAGACAAATGAGCAAATAGCACTACTGATGGCTAATCAAGGGCCACAAGCAGTAAACCAAATGAGAGGCAATGACTCGAGCTCTTTGTACGAAAGATTTAGGAAGAGAGGAGCCACCGACTTTTACGGGAATGAAGGCGCTATCAAAGCAGATGAATGGCTGGACCGTGTTGGTGACATCTTCGAGACTATCGATTGTGATAACAAACAGAAGGTCGTACTTACAGCTTCGATGTTCGGGGGTACAGCAAACATTTGGTGGAAAGGCATTAAAGAACCTCTCAAGTTGTTACCTGAAGAGACTGTGTGGGACACATTCAAGAAGCAATTCCGGAGGAAGTTTATACCCGATCACATTAGGAGGAAGAAGCAAAATGAGTTCCTAACTCTGCAGCAGAATCAGATGAACATGACGGAGTATGTGCACATCTTTCAACAGTTGTCCAAGTATGCTGAAGAATTGATTGATACCGAAGAGAAGAAGGTGGACCGCTTCATAGAAGGCATGAACCCGGCATATGTGGAGCATGTGACAGCATTTCAGAGACCGGTTACCTTTGATGATGCCGTTGACCGGGGCTATTCTGCAGAAGAAGTAGCTATGAAGAAAAGAGGCAGTGATTTCAGAAGAAGCTCATCATTTTCAGGAAAAGGCCAACAAAACAAGAAACAGAAAGGTGTTGTGATTGGTGCACCCAAGTGTAATACATGTGGTAAAGGACACCCTACGGAGAAGTGCTGGAGGACTACAGGAGCTTGTGTCATTTGTGGATCGATGGAGCACAAGGCAGCTACTTGTCCAAGAAACAGGAACCTTCAGGGAGGAATACCACAGCAATCCCCTCAGCAGCAAGTCAGACCTGCAATTGCAGCACCTCCCCTACGTATGGCACTACCAGCACCACCGAGACAGCAACAGCAACAACAACGACAACAAGCCAAACAGAGACCCCAGCAAGCAGGAAGAGTTTTTGCTTTGGACCATGAACAAGCAGCAGCAGCAGGGAATGTAGTTGAAGGTACTATTTTGGTTTGTACTAGAAATGCTAGGACCTTGTTTGATTCAGGGTCTACACATTCATTTGTGGCACCCAAATTTGCTAGTGATCTTCAGCAACCACCCGAGTTGCTTCCTTTTGTTTTGACGGTGACTACCCCGGTGGGTAAGAGAGTAGTCTGTGAGAACTACTACCCAGGTTGCAGCATTCAGATTGGAGGACTCGTCATGCCAGCTGATTTGATAATCCTAGCGATGCACGATTTTGATGTTATTCTCGGGATGGATTGGCTCGCTAAGCACCGGGCTTGTGTTGACTGCTTCCACAAGACAATCACTTTCAAAGTGCAAGAACCCAAGACGGACGTGGTGTTCGAGGGTGTGCGAAGAGAGAAGCCCAACAATGGACTAGTGTCAGCCTTGGATGCAGTGAAGCTTCTGGAGCATGGATGTGAAGGTTACTTCGCGTTTATCACCGAGAAGGAGCCGATAGCGAAGTTGGAAGAGATTCCAGTAGTGTGCGATTTCCCTGACGTGTTTCCTGACGAAGTTCCAGGACTGCCTCCTCTAAGAGAAGTGGATTTTCCAATAGACTTGATTCCGGGTACAGCCCCTATCTCGAAGGCCCCTTATAGAATGGCTCCAGCAGAACTCAGAGAGTTGAAGGAACAGTTGCAAGATCTTTTAGACAAAGGGCTCATCCGTCCGAGTATGTCACCTTGGGGAGCTCCGGTATTGTTCGTGAGAAAGAAGGACGGTTCTTTTCGGATGTGCATCGATTACCGACAGATCAATCAAGTGACGATTAAGAACAAGTACCCGTTGCCTCGTATCGATGAACTGTTCGACCAGCTTCAAGGAGCAGCCTACTTTTCGAAGATTGATCTTAGATCGGGTTATCATCAGCTTAGAGTTCGTGAGCAAGATATTGAGAAGACAGCCTTCAGGACAAGATATGGCCACTACGAATTTCTGGTGATGCCGTTCGGCCTAACCAATGCTCCAGCAGTTTTCATGGCGTTGATGAATAGGATTTTCGCTCCTTACCTAGATCAGTTTATCGTAATATTCATTGATGATATTTTGGTTTACTCCAAATCAAGAGAAGAACATGCTGATCATCTTAGGACATCTCTTCAGCTTTTGAGGATTCATCAGTTGTACGCTAAATTAGAGAAGTGTGCTTTCTGGCTCGAACAAGTGGCATTCCTTGGACATATTGTAACTCGAGAGGGTGTTAGAGTAGACCCAGCTAAGATAGAAGCAATTATTAACTGGTCGAGTCCGAGAAATGTGGCAGAGATTCGGAGTTTCTTAGGTCTTGCGGGATACTATCGTCGATTGGTGAAAGATTTTTCGAAGATATCAGCCCCGTTGACAAAATTGACTAAGAAAGATGTACCATACATTTGGACCGAAGAATGTGAAGCGAGTTTTCGGATTCTGAAGGAGAGGCTGACAACCGCCCCAGTTTTATCATTACCAGAGGGTACAGGAGGATTTGTGATTTACACCGATGCGTCTAGAGTTGGTCTGGGGTGTGTTCTTATGCAACATGGAAAGGTGATAGCCTATGGATCAAGGCAATTGAAGAATCACGAGAAGAATTATGCCACCCATGATCTTGAATTAGCCGCCATTGTTTTTGCATTGAAAATTTGGAGACATTATTTATATGGGGAACAATTTGAAGTACATTCGGATCATCGCAGTTTGCAATATCTTTTCTCCCAACAAAACCTCAATATGAGGCAGAGGCGGTGGTTAGAGTTTATCAAGGACTATGATTTTCCCATTAAATATATTCCAGGAAAAGGAAATGTGGTGGCAGATGTACTGAGCAGAAAATCTTCTATGACTGCAGCTATGGATACTCAATGGATGGAATTGGATATTTTTGAAGAGTTGGATGTAGAAGTTCAGTGGGTTGATGATTCTGTGATGTTAGCCGCTATGTCAGTGATAGAGCCTACAATTATGAACCGGATCAAGGAAGAACAATTTGAAGATCCTGAATTGGCCAAGATTAGAGACCACATCGCTGATAAGCCAGATTTCCAATTGGTAGATGGAGTCCTATATTTTAGAGATCGATTGTGTGTGCCAAAGACTCAGCAATTGACAATTCCAATCATGACAGAAGCACACTATGCCAAATATGCTATACACCCTGGGAGCACGAAGATGTACAGAGATCTCAAGAGACGATTCTGGTGGAACAATATGAAGAGAGAAATAGCAGAATTCGTATCGAAGTGCTACACGTGTCAAAAGGTGAAATTTGAGCATAGGAAGCCTCCGGGTTTGTTACATCCGCTACACATCCCTGAGTGGAAATGGGAGCATATATCGATGGATTTTGTGTCAGGTCTTCCGTTAACTAGCCGTAGACATGATGTGATTTGGGTAATAGTCGACAGGTTGACGAAATCGGCTCATTTCATTCCGTTCAGGAAAAGTATGAAGTTCAATGACATGGCCAGACTCTTTGTGAAGGAGATTGTTCGTCTTCATGGCACTCCGGTTTCGATAGTTTCCGATCGAGATTCAAGATTCGTCTCTTCTTTTTGGCGGTCATTCCAGCAATCTATGGGCACCAAACTCAGTTTCAGCACCGCTTACCACCCCCAGACGGATGGACGTCCGAACGCACCATACAAACTCTAGAAGATATGCTTCGAGCAAGCGTTCTTGACTTCGGAGGTGAGTGGGATGAGCACTTGGCACTATGCGAGTTCGCGTACAACAACAGTTTTCATTCAGCTATTGGGATGCCACCCTTTGAAGCTTTGTACGGTCGTAGTTGCAGAACCCCAGTATGCTGGGAAGAGGTCGGTACTAGAAGTTTCCATGGACCTACCATTGTTGCTGATACAGCGGAGAAAGTTTTCCAAGTTCGAGAAAAGTTGAAGATTGCCCAATCCCGACAAAAGAGCTACGCGGACAATCGAAGAAGGAAGCTCGAATTCCAAGTTGGAGATTTAGTATTTTTGAAAGCATCTCCGATGAAGGGTACGATACGGTTCGGGCAAAAAGGCAAACTTGCACCAAGATATGTTGGACCGTTCGAGATCAAGAGTCGAATTGGCGATGTAGCTTATAGACTCAACCTTCCTCCAGAATTTGCAGGAGTTCATAATGTTTTTCATGTATCTATGCTCCGAAAATATATCCGTGATCCATCTCACGTGATACAGTACGATGAAGTCCAAATCAAGCCTGACTCAACTTATGTTGAACGTCCAATTCAAATCATCGATGAAAAAGAGCAAGTGCTACGGACGAGGACAATTCGATGGGTGAAGATTCTATGGGAGCACCATGGACAGGATGAAGCTACATGGGAACTCGAGGAGCAAGTGGCACGACACTACCCCGAACTATTTGATAAGGTTTGTTCATTCGGAGGACCGAATGATTCCTAGAGGGGGAGAATGTTACACCCCAAGCCTAATTAACCTTAATTATTGCTAATTAATTGAGTATTAGCCAAATTACCTATGCTTGACTCCTAATTATGATGAATTAGTATTGATTAATGCATTTGATTGAGTTGGGTGAGTTTTGAACCCTAAATAGATGAGTTGACACCGATTGACTCGGTTTAATGTAATTAAGAGCTTTTTCGTAATTCTTGATTTTCACAAATTGCATCATTTGCACGTCATTTTGCCACTAACACGTGTATTTTGTCGACCCTATCAACTTTCATAATAGGCTTGATTTCATTTGACCATTTATTGAGAAAGTGGACCCTCAATTGACTTGATTTGGAAATGTTCTTAACAAATGGGTTGATTTGCAAAAAGTTCATTTCATTTCATATATGAGACATGAACCTCTTTCCTTTTCATTCATTTCATTCCACTTCATTACCTCTGCAACCCTCCATACCATTTCTCCTCTACTCACTCTCCTCATTCAATCCTTCAAGAACTATTGCATGTGCTTTAAGAGTGGAGTGGGCATCATCATCTTCATCTTCTCCATTTCTTCTTCACCTTGTGACAAGAGACATCTTCCAACACTCTCTATTCCATCTCAAATTCGAAATCCCTACTAAAGGTGAGTAGCAAAACCCTTTGACCATGATTTTGAGCATCTTAGAGATGAATAGACCCATCCTCATACATGCATTACATCCTCATCCATTTCTATGTGTTTATGATGATTAGGGTTTGAATATTGGGGCTTTTGGGTTTTTCCTCAAGTCAAGTGGGTGTGAAGTTATAAGCTCTTCTTTGAGGCAAGTATAAACATAAATTGGGTTTGCATTTTGTACAATTTCATTTGATTTCAAGTATTCTCTTTTCTTTCCATAAAATTGGGTTTTTATGTTTATAGAAGGTAAATGAGTTGGATTTCTTTATGAAGTTGTTTTGGGAAGTATAGAACTTTTATGTATGTGTTTGGTGAGCAAGGAGGCTCATTTGGAAGAGATTAAAATAGAAAGAAGAAGAAAAAATTGAACTCGAGACGTTCTACCGGAAGTTCTACCGGTAGAAACGGCTCGAAATCACACAGAGAGTTGAAGAAAACTGTGAACCCCTGTTCTACCGGAAGTTCTACCGGTAGAAACAGTCAAAAATCTGGCAGAGAGCCTGGAGAAGGAAATCCAGATGCTTAAACCGGTAGTTCTACCGGTAGAGCTGTCTCTACCGGAAGTTCTACCGGTAGAGAAGCCTAAACCGGTAGTTCTACCGGTAGAACTTCTTCTACCGGAATTTCTACCGGTAGAACTGCCTAAACCAGTCTGGAGAGCCTCTTTTTGGTTCAATGAAGGTATATTATTACTCTTAGTCCATAATTAACCATCCTAATCAATCCCAAATGGATAATTAGGATGTACACCCCTTACCATAGGAACTTAGGTTTCATTATGTCTTAGTATTGGGACCCTAATCCTTCTAATTAAGCCCAAATGAAATCATTAACCTATTGTTAAGCCATGAGGATTAATTTAGAAATCCAACATGAGATCATCATAAGTGACACTAAGAAAACAATAACATGTTGATTTTATAAATTAATCTTGTATTGGATGACAATAGATTATATGAATAATAATTTATTATCAATTGTTATAGTCGTTAAATAATTGCTTTAAGTATTGAAAACGAGAATTGTAATTACATCAATTTTCGATAAAATGGTTATATATATATTGCTCTCCAATTGTTATACATTATGTGATATTGATATGGATAACGCCATTGGGTGTATCCAAATATTTGAATAGTCACTCGATTTGAATTGCAAACGAAATTGATTTGAATAAGTCGGCACTACTTAGCTTCGACCGGACGGTACTCGACGGGGTTAAGTCTTGGTTATTATTGAACGTCGCTGCGCAGTTGACAGACTGGAGTACCGGAACTCCAGGACCCGGGTAGCTAGGAGGATCTTTGGCCGGACCCCTAGTGACATCCCAACACGATTTGCTCTCAATGAGAGGATGAGCTTTATGTAGTTGCCAATTTTTGTATTATAGTTTCTTTAATGGTTTTAAAAGGAATGACATATAGGATTTATTCATGAAAATGGATTATGTAAGTTCTCTTTTACTCGTCTTATTTTTTTTATTCTCAAATTGTTATTGTCCTTAAAAACTTCATTGTATCCCTGTTTACTGTTTATGCTTGCTAAATAGTTGTATTGAGATACTATTCTTGGTGTCACAGGCACAGACGCAGCCCCCGGTCCTACAGAGACCGCGGAGGGAGATAAGGGTACCCAGGAGGTACCTTCGGGACTAGAGGAGTGGCCTGGGGTAGGGCCCATGTAGAGACTCCTCGGTTCGGAGAGCGCCAAGACATTTTGAGAGCATAGTAGATGTGTGACTAATGTTTTTGTGAAGTCACACCAAATTCAATTCATTTTGTTATGTATTTTGATAACGATGTATAGAACTTTCTTTTGGACAAACATTTTGTACCAATGTATAACTTCTTTTGATTTTAAACTTGAATGTTATTTATGGGATTGTACAGGGTTATGATGATCATTTGTTATAAGCTTCCGCTATATGAACTGTTGATTGATAGTTATCAGTGAGTTCGACTCACGAGTGGAATAGTCTTCTCCTTCGTGTGCTTGTGTTTGA
Organism: Umbellularia californica; assembly: GCA_028538565.1. Taxonomy (NCBI): domain Eukaryota; kingdom Viridiplantae; phylum Streptophyta; class Magnoliopsida; order Laurales; family Lauraceae; genus Umbellularia; species Umbellularia californica. The sequence continues at coordinate 14,761,395 of JAPQWN010000008.1, read as the reverse complement.
CTCGCGACAGGTACAATCACACGGGAGTACGTGTGTTTCACCTCGGGGATTACCCTAGGCCAGGGTGATTCGGGACCGGGATGTGACATACGTAAGTATGGTATCAGAGCCCTGTCAGTCTTTCTAAAAGACTTAGAAACCAAATAGAAATCGTTGTGAGGATACGATAGAATTGATTTGTAGTACTGATTGTTGAGATCAGTTTATTATCAGTGTTGTATTATTACTAGTAGTTGTGCGTAAGAGAGAGATAGAGTGTAGTTGTAACCTGATTTTGAAACTCTTTTGCAGGTAAATGGCATCCGGCTCAGGAAGCGGTAACAATGAATCCCGCAACAACGACCCGTTCGTGGTGGTCAACGAAGACCCACCCAATGTGGATGCACGTTTAATGATGCTGATAGAACAAGTTGCGAAGACAAATGAGCAAATAGCACTACTGATGGCTAATCAAGGGCCACAAGCAGTAAACCAAATGAGAGGCAATGACTCGAGCTCTTTGTACGAAAGATTTAGGAAGAGAGGAGCCACCGACTTTTACGGGAATGAAGGCGCTATCAAAGCAGATGAATGGCTGGACCGTGTTGGTGACATCTTCGAGACTATCGATTGTGATAACAAACAGAAGGTCGTACTTACAGCTTCGATGTTCGGGGGTACAGCAAACATTTGGTGGAAAGGCATTAAAGAACCTCTCAAGTTGTTACCTGAAGAGACTGTGTGGGACACATTCAAGAAGCAATTCCGGAGGAAGTTTATACCCGATCACATTAGGAGGAAGAAGCAAAATGAGTTCCTAACTCTGCAGCAGAATCAGATGAACATGACGGAGTATGTGCACATCTTTCAACAGTTGTCCAAGTATGCTGAAGAATTGATTGATACCGAAGAGAAGAAGGTGGACCGCTTCATAGAAGGCATGAACCCGGCATATGTGGAGCATGTGACAGCATTTCAGAGACCGGTTACCTTTGATGATGCCGTTGACCGGGGCTATTCTGCAGAAGAAGTAGCTATGAAGAAAAGAGGCAGTGATTTCAGAAGAAGCTCATCATTTTCAGGAAAAGGCCAACAAAACAAGAAACAGAAAGGTGTTGTGATTGGTGCACCCAAGTGTAATACATGTGGTAAAGGACACCCTACGGAGAAGTGCTGGAGGACTACAGGAGCTTGTGTCATTTGTGGATCGATGGAGCACAAGGCAGCTACTTGTCCAAGAAACAGGAACCTTCAGGGAGGAATACCACAGCAATCCCCTCAGCAGCAAGTCAGACCTGCAATTGCAGCACCTCCCCTACGTATGGCACTACCAGCACCACCGAGACAGCAACAGCAACAACAACGACAACAAGCCAAACAGAGACCCCAGCAAGCAGGAAGAGTTTTTGCTTTGGACCATGAACAAGCAGCAGCAGCAGGGAATGTAGTTGAAGGTACTATTTTGGTTTGTACTAGAAATGCTAGGACCTTGTTTGATTCAGGGTCTACACATTCATTTGTGGCACCCAAATTTGCTAGTGATCTTCAGCAACCACCCGAGTTGCTTCCTTTTGTTTTGACGGTGACTACCCCGGTGGGTAAGAGAGTAGTCTGTGAGAACTACTACCCAGGTTGCAGCATTCAGATTGGAGGACTCGTCATGCCAGCTGATTTGATAATCCTAGCGATGCACGATTTTGATGTTATTCTCGGGATGGATTGGCTCGCTAAGCACCGGGCTTGTGTTGACTGCTTCCACAAGACAATCACTTTCAAAGTGCAAGAACCCAAGACGGACGTGGTGTTCGAGGGTGTGCGAAGAGAGAAGCCCAACAATGGACTAGTGTCAGCCTTGGATGCAGTGAAGCTTCTGGAGCATGGATGTGAAGGTTACTTCGCGTTTATCACCGAGAAGGAGCCGATAGCGAAGTTGGAAGAGATTCCAGTAGTGTGCGATTTCCCTGACGTGTTTCCTGACGAAGTTCCAGGACTGCCTCCTCTAAGAGAAGTGGATTTTCCAATAGACTTGATTCCGGGTACAGCCCCTATCTCGAAGGCCCCTTATAGAATGGCTCCAGCAGAACTCAGAGAGTTGAAGGAACAGTTGCAAGATCTTTTAGACAAAGGGCTCATCCGTCCGAGTATGTCACCTTGGGGAGCTCCGGTATTGTTCGTGAGAAAGAAGGACGGTTCTTTTCGGATGTGCATCGATTACCGACAGATCAATCAAGTGACGATTAAGAACAAGTACCCGTTGCCTCGTATCGATGAACTGTTCGACCAGCTTCAAGGAGCAGCCTACTTTTCGAAGATTGATCTTAGATCGGGTTATCATCAGCTTAGAGTTCGTGAGCAAGATATTGAGAAGACAGCCTTCAGGACAAGATATGGCCACTACGAATTTCTGGTGATGCCGTTCGGCCTAACCAATGCTCCAGCAGTTTTCATGGCGTTGATGAATAGGATTTTCGCTCCTTACCTAGATCAGTTTATCGTAATATTCATTGATGATATTTTGGTTTACTCCAAATCAAGAGAAGAACATGCTGATCATCTTAGGACATCTCTTCAGCTTTTGAGGATTCATCAGTTGTACGCTAAATTAGAGAAGTGTGCTTTCTGGCTCGAACAAGTGGCATTCCTTGGACATATTGTAACTCGAGAGGGTGTTAGAGTAGACCCAGCTAAGATAGAAGCAATTATTAACTGGTCGAGTCCGAGAAATGTGGCAGAGATTCGGAGTTTCTTAGGTCTTGCGGGATACTATCGTCGATTGGTGAAAGATTTTTCGAAGATATCAGCCCCGTTGACAAAATTGACTAAGAAAGATGTACCATACATTTGGACCGAAGAATGTGAAGCGAGTTTTCGGATTCTGAAGGAGAGGCTGACAACCGCCCCAGTTTTATCATTACCAGAGGGTACAGGAGGATTTGTGATTTACACCGATGCGTCTAGAGTTGGTCTGGGGTGTGTTCTTATGCAACATGGAAAGGTGATAGCCTATGGATCAAGGCAATTGAAGAATCACGAGAAGAATTATGCCACCCATGATCTTGAATTAGCCGCCATTGTTTTTGCATTGAAAATTTGGAGACATTATTTATATGGGGAACAATTTGAAGTACATTCGGATCATCGCAGTTTGCAATATCTTTTCTCCCAACAAAACCTCAATATGAGGCAGAGGCGGTGGTTAGAGTTTATCAAGGACTATGATTTTCCCATTAAATATATTCCAGGAAAAGGAAATGTGGTGGCAGATGTACTGAGCAGAAAATCTTCTATGACTGCAGCTATGGATACTCAATGGATGGAATTGGATATTTTTGAAGAGTTGGATGTAGAAGTTCAGTGGGTTGATGATTCTGTGATGTTAGCCGCTATGTCAGTGATAGAGCCTACAATTATGAACCGGATCAAGGAAGAACAATTTGAAGATCCTGAATTGGCCAAGATTAGAGACCACATCGCTGATAAGCCAGATTTCCAATTGGTAGATGGAGTCCTATATTTTAGAGATCGATTGTGTGTGCCAAAGACTCAGCAATTGACAATTCCAATCATGACAGAAGCACACTATGCCAAATATGCTATACACCCTGGGAGCACGAAGATGTACAGAGATCTCAAGAGACGATTCTGGTGGAACAATATGAAGAGAGAAATAGCAGAATTCGTATCGAAGTGCTACACGTGTCAAAAGGTGAAATTTGAGCATAGGAAGCCTCCGGGTTTGTTACATCCGCTACACATCCCTGAGTGGAAATGGGAGCATATATCGATGGATTTTGTGTCAGGTCTTCCGTTAACTAGCCGTAGACATGATGTGATTTGGGTAATAGTCGACAGGTTGACGAAATCGGCTCATTTCATTCCGTTCAGGAAAAGTATGAAGTTCAATGACATGGCCAGACTCTTTGTGAAGGAGATTGTTCGTCTTCATGGCACTCCGGTTTCGATAGTTTCCGATCGAGATTCAAGATTCGTCTCTTCTTTTTGGCGGTCATTCCAGCAATCTATGGGCACCAAACTCAGTTTCAGCACCGCTTACCACCCCCAGACGGATGGACGTCCGAACGCACCATACAAACTCTAGAAGATATGCTTCGAGCAAGCGTTCTTGACTTCGGAGGTGAGTGGGATGAGCACTTGGCACTATGCGAGTTCGCGTACAACAACAGTTTTCATTCAGCTATTGGGATGCCACCCTTTGAAGCTTTGTACGGTCGTAGTTGCAGAACCCCAGTATGCTGGGAAGAGGTCGGTACTAGAAGTTTCCATGGACCTACCATTGTTGCTGATACAGCGGAGAAAGTTTTCCAAGTTCGAGAAAAGTTGAAGATTGCCCAATCCCGACAAAAGAGCTACGCGGACAATCGAAGAAGGAAGCTCGAATTCCAAGTTGGAGATTTAGTATTTTTGAAAGCATCTCCGATGAAGGGTACGATACGGTTCGGGCAAAAAGGCAAACTTGCACCAAGATATGTTGGACCGTTCGAGATCAAGAGTCGAATTGGCGATGTAGCTTATAGACTCAACCTTCCTCCAGAATTTGCAGGAGTTCATAATGTTTTTCATGTATCTATGCTCCGAAAATATATCCGTGATCCATCTCACGTGATACAGTACGATGAAGTCCAAATCAAGCCTGACTCAACTTATGTTGAACGTCCAATTCAAATCATCGATGAAAAAGAGCAAGTGCTACGGACGAGGACAATTCGATGGGTGAAGATTCTATGGGAGCACCATGGACAGGATGAAGCTACATGGGAACTCGAGGAGCAAGTGGCACGACACTACCCCGAACTATTTGATAAGGTTTGTTCATTCGGAGGACCGAATGATTCCTAGAGGGGGAGAATGTTACACCCCAAGCCTAATTAACCTTAATTATTGCTAATTAATTGAGTATTAGCCAAATTACCTATGCTTGACTCCTAATTATGATGAATTAGTATTGATTAATGCATTTGATTGAGTTGGGTGAGTTTTGAACCCTAAATAGATGAGTTGACACCGATTGACTCGGTTTAATGTAATTAAGAGCTTTTTCGTAATTCTTGATTTTCACAAATTGCATCATTTGCACGTCATTTTGCCACTAACACGTGTATTTTGTCGACCCTATCAACTTTCATAATAGGCTTGATTTCATTTGACCATTTATTGAGAAAGTGGACCCTCAATTGACTTGATTTGGAAATGTTCTTAACAAATGGGTTGATTTGCAAAAAGTTCATTTCATTTCATATATGAGACATGAACCTCTTTCCTTTTCATTCATTTCATTCCACTTCATTACCTCTGCAACCCTCCATACCATTTCTCCTCTACTCACTCTCCTCATTCAATCCTTCAAGAACTATTGCATGTGCTTTAAGAGTGGAGTGGGCATCATCATCTTCATCTTCTCCATTTCTTCTTCACCTTGTGACAAGAGACATCTTCCAACACTCTCTATTCCATCTCAAATTCGAAATCCCTACTAAAGGTGAGTAGCAAAACCCTTTGACCATGATTTTGAGCATCTTAGAGATGAATAGACCCATCCTCATACATGCATTACATCCTCATCCATTTCTATGTGTTTATGATGATTAGGGTTTGAATATTGGGGCTTTTGGGTTTTTCCTCAAGTCAAGTGGGTGTGAAGTTATAAGCTTTTCTTTGAGGCAAGTATAAACATAAATTGGGTTTGCATTTTGTACAATTTCATTTGATTTCAAGTATTCTCTTTTCTTTCCATAAAATTGGGTTTTTATGTTTATAGAAGGTAAATGAGTTGGATTTCTTTATGAAGTTGTTTTGGGAAGTATAGAACTTTTATGTATGTGTTTGGTGAGCAAGGAGGCTCATTTGGAAGAGATTAAAATAGAAAGAAGAAGAAAAAATTGAACTCGAGACGTTCTACCGGAAGTTCTACCGGTAGAAACGGCTCGAAATCACACAGAGAGTTGAAGAAAACTGTGAACCCCTGTTCTACCGGAAGTTCTACCGGTAGAAACAGTCAAAAATCTGGCAGAGAGCCTGGAGAAGGAAATCCAGATGCTTAAACCGGTAGTTCTACCGGTAGAGCTGTCTCTACCGGAAGTTCTACCGGTAGAGAAGCCTAAACCGGTAGTTCTACCGGTAGAACTTCTTCTACCGGAATTTCTACCGGTAGAACTGCCTAAACCAGTCTGGAGAGCCTCTTTTTGGTTCAATGAAGGTATATTATTACTCTTAGTCCATAATTAACCATCCTAATCAATCCCAAATGGATAATTAGGATGTACACCCCTTACCATAGGAACTTAGGTTTCATTATGTCTTAGTATTGGGACCCTAATCCTTCTAATTAAGCCCAAATGAAATCATTAACCTATTGTTAAGCCATGAGGATTAATTTAGAAATCCAACATGAGATCATCATAAGTGACACTAAGAAAACAATAACATGTTGATTTTATAAATTAATCTTGTATTGGATGACAATAGATTATATGAATAATAATTTATTATCAATTGTTATAGTCGTTAAATAATTGCTTTAAGTATTGAAAACGAGAATTGTAATTACATCAATTTTCGATAAAATGGTTATATATATATTGCTCTCCAATTGTTATACATTATGTGATATTGATATGGATAACGCCATTGGGTGTATCCAAATATTTGAATAGTCACTCGATTTGAATTGCAAACGAAATTGATTTGAATAAGTCGGCACTACTTAGCTTCGACCGGACGGTACTCGACGGGGTTAAGTCTTGGTTATTATTGAACGTCGCTGCGCAGTTGACAGACTGGAGTACCGGAACTCCAGGACCCGGGTAGCTAGGAGGATCTTTGGCCGGACCCCTAGTGACATCCCAACACGATTTGCTCTCAATGAGAGGATGAGCTTTATGTAGTTGCCAATTTTTGTATTATAGTTTCTTTAATGGTTTTAAAAGGAATGACATATAGGATTTATTCATGAAAATGGATTATGTAAGTTCTCTTTTACTCGTCTTATTTTTTTTATTCTCAAATTGTTAGTCCTTAAAAACTTCATTGTATCCCTGTTTACTGTTTATGCTTGCTAAATAGTTGTATTGAGATACTATTCTTGGTGTCACAGGCACAGACGCAGCCCCCGGTCCTACAGAGACCGCGGAGGGAGATAAGGGTACCCAGGAGGTACCTTCGGGACTAGAGGAGTGGCCTGGGGTAGGGCCCATGTAGAGACTCCTCGGTTCGGAGAGCGCCAAGACATTTTGAGAGCATAGTAGATGTGTGACTAATGTTTTTGTGAAGTCACACCAAATTCAATTCATTTTGTTATGTATTTTGATAACGATGTATAGAACTTTCTTTTGGACAAACATTTTGTACCAATGTATAACTTCTTTTGATTTTAAACTTGAATGTTATTTATGGGATTGTACAGGGTTATGATGATCATTTGTTATAAGCTTCCGCTATATGAACTGTTGATTGATAGTTATCAGTGAGTTCGACTCACGAGTGGAACAGTCTTCTCCTTCGTGTGCTTGTGTTTGACTCGCGACAGGTACAATCACACGGGAGTACGTGTGTTTCACCTCGGGGATTACCCTAGGCCAGGGTGATTCGGGACCGGGATGTGACACCTTCCAAGTTGAGTTTCTAAGTTTCAAGATGAACACCTTTTCCTTACTTTGGTGTTTATGTTGCAGCTGTTGTTGCTATAGTAATTAAAACATGAACAAATCTGAATGTATTAACAGTCAATTGGATTGTAGACATTCAAATCTCACCTGAAACTAATGAACTTGAAATACATAATTCCTTTCCTATGTTGCTATAGAAAAAATTCCTCTCATTTTATTACCAAATAAGGCAATCTATTTTGATGTCAAAGGTTCATTCAACCTTGTGTTGAAGGTATCCTAAAAGATAAGATTAAGCTAATTCTAATGGTCAAGATTCGCGGTAACTGAAAAAGATACATTAATCTCATCCTCATTTCCTACAATGATACTGTGCATCCCTGATGGCACAACAGTGTATGCTGTGGGATTAACCACAGCCAAGCTCTTCACACTTTCACATCTACCTGCATCCACAAACACCCTCTGGTACATCACCAGCTGCTTCAAGGGGTAGCCAATTAGCCCAAGGGGAGGCACTGAGTAGACCAAGACAACATGGCTACCACTTGTTCCTCCGGCGTTTGTCACTTCGATCTCAAAATCAATCGTTTCACTGCAGCTCATGTCTTCGATGTTAACCGACGCGCAAGATTGCTGGTACGTCTTCTGCGTGCTTCGAAGGGGATGACAATGAACGTTGTTGGGCAGCACTGGGGAGAAAGACGGCGTTGATGAAACTAGCTTGGTGGTGAACTTAGTGTAGCTTAGACCATAACCAAATGGACATACTTTGGGGCCTCTGTAGAATTTGTATGTTCTTCCTGGATAACCAAAGTCATGTACTGGTCTCAATGGCATGGATGTCATTGGAAGCATGTCTGCATAATCTGTGGGGTACCATGTGAGGGGCAGTCTTCCTCCTGAATAGATCAAATCATTATTCATTAGTGTAACAAATAGGGATCACATGACTGTAATTTTGTTTCATTAGTAATATCATGTTGGTGACAATTAATGAGCACAATTTAAGTAGTGGTCAAACTCAACATTTTAGGGTAAAATTAGTCAAAACCTACAAGGTCCACCCTAATGTGACCAACTCCAACTTAGAGTAACATATAGCACTAATTCCTCAACCTTTAGGAGTTTGGAATTTGCTACTCCAGCCTAATAGAAATGATGAATTTTGGTTGGGTGAGGTAAGATTTTGGACCAGTATGAACTCTAGTGAGACCCACCCTGACCAAATTCAACCAAAGGCCAGCATCCTCCAGGTAAGTTATATATGACAGGGTAGATCATATACTGCACCATGCCTTACCATCCCTTCATCTTTGTTTCATAGCATGATGATCCATCACTAGACCCCATATGTTTGAAGTCTCGAACAGACACATACCAGGATTGTAATTTCCAAAAATGACGTCTGCGATGGCACGACCGCCTTCCTCACCAGCGTAGACAGCCCAGAGGATTGCACCAATCTTGGGGTTGTTCTTAGCGAAAGAAATGTCGAGCCCACCGGCAGATAGGATGACCATGACGACTGGTTTCGGCGAAGCATTGACAATTTCATTGATGAGGTCTGTTTGGAACCCCGGGTTCGATCCAATGATTCAGCCTCACAGTTCACGCTTAAGCCAACAGTGAGGATGGTAGCATCAGCATGCCTTGCAGCATGCACAGCAGCTGGGAACCCTTTTTTGTCCCAGCAATGACAGTCATTGCATCCTTTCTGCAAGCTCACATTAACATATTTGGAGATGCCTTTTGAAGGTTCAATGACTCGGCATGGAATACCTGCATTTTGCATGAGATAGAATTCATATAGCCGGCCCCAAACATAATTAGAACCGGGCTTTGATGATGATGATGGCGAACTAACAAAATCTATCATAATTTTCAAAAGTAATTAAGGCTGGCTGTCTAATTTACCATAGTAGTTCCCTAACATCCACCAGTGTGAAAATGCATGTGGGCCCACGACCGCCACTGTCTTGTTCTTGTAGATCTTGGGATTCAATGGCAAGGTTGAAAAAGTGGAGGGGTCTCCGGATTTCTAGATTGGTATACTCAAACAATCCAAAAGTGTGCAGAAAAATATAATATGCAGCGGAAATAAAATCAACAAGCACACATCATAAGGACACCAATTTTAAGGTGGAAAACCCTAACCGGGTGAAAAACCACCGATCCAAACTGGATCAAATCAAGCACTATGAATCTCGCAATTACAAGAAACTCAGATCTCCTCCCTAGATATCCCCTACCCAAGGACTGAAGTTACCTTGTGTCGCTTCACGCTTCAACGACTTCACACCGTTGATTGCACCAGATCCAGACCAGCACTTGACTCCTCAAATCTTCTCTCAGGAAGATAATCTTCTACAAAGGATGCAGAAGAAGTGACTCTAGAGAACTTGGCAGCACAACTTCATAAAGCTCTAGAGAAGAACTCTCTCAATGATAAACTCTAACTCAGCACTATGAGAGGTGAGGTCTTCTTTTGGAATAGCCTTAGAACCCTTTAAATAGCCCTTGGTTCGTGCTTAATGTTTCATAACTTGATTAGGATGGAAATCAGCAGTTTGAGCACAATTAGAATATCAAGTTTCCAATCTTGAACCACTGTCTGCGTCAGGTTCGCTCGAGCGATCTCTCGGTTCGCTCGAGCGAACAACCCACTGTTTCAGAACTGGGCAAGACAGAACACTGTTCGCTCGAGCCAATGAAATGGTCGCTCGAGCGAACCCTTCTCTGGATATGTTCCGGAAATTCAGCTCTCTTTCTCCAGCAGACTTCTTCTAATTCCTTCAGGCTTTCTCCTTCTGAGTCCTTTAGATCTTCTAACTTCAGAGGTCTTTTCTAAATAAAACATTACAACTCAAAGACCCAGAGTTTTGTCCAACCCATGAATTTAGCCAACACACAAAATCCTAACAATCTCCCCCTTTGGCAATTCATGGACAAAACTCCCTAGGACAATACAATTTGATCTACCCATAATGAAACCAAAATACATATATAAAAAAAAGCTCAGCAATGTAGATCTGGATTGTCTCTGACTCAGTTTGATCTTCTCAGCTTGATCTTCTCGAACTCCCCTTGATCAGTCATTCTCCCCCTTTTTGTCCATAATTTGACAAAGCTAAAAAATACCAGCAGCTTTCTTGTCAATTAGGATCTATAGCTCCCCCTCAATAGCAACTCCCCCTGAATGTATCTTCATATCAGCACTGGGGGGTGGGAGCTTGATCTCCTTGATCAGGGCTTTTCATATGTAGCCACCCACACTTGTGTAGTTTGATCTTTCAGCAGAGTGTGAGCAAACTCCTTAGGCAAGTCTGATTTTCTAACCCAAATTGGAGTTGTCTTGGGTGGAGAAAAATTCTTCCGCCATTGCTTGGTCTTAGGTAGACGTTGCAACTTCTTGCAATGGGGACGAATGTGTCCTTTTAATCCACAATGATGACAAGTGGAAGTGCGTGCAGCGCGTGACACATTCTTTTTCTTGAAACTACTCAACACATTATTTGAAAGTGCAGTATGTGGAGTAGCATGTGCAACACTTGAAACAAAAATAGTTTTACCTTTAGCGTTTGAAGTGGATGCACCATGATCATAACCAAGACCGCTTCTGTCAAAAGAAGGCTTCTGACTACACAAGATGTTTGTAAGAGTCTTCGAACCAGTGTTCATCTTGTTTAGACATGCTTGCTTGACTTCTAGCTCAGACAGAGTGATCTTCAATCTTCCTTGCAAGTCTTGATTTTCAGCTTTCAGTATCACTATCTCTTTTTCAGCCTTCTCAAGTTTTTGACCCTCAGTAGTCAAATTCTCAGCCATACAATTTTTCTGACTTTTCAAGAGATGAACTTCTTTAAGCGCTTGCTCCAATTCTATCTTCAGTGCAGAATTTTCTTCTTGAGCAGCCTTGTACTTGATAGTGATCTTGTTACCATACTTGGTCATCTTGACACAATCAGCATAGGTAGCATGGTACAACTCTTCCCAATCTTTTTCTTGATCTGACAACTCATCTTCATTATCTTCATCAGCATCACTGTCAGACACAGACTTAGCCATGAATGCTAAAAACTTGCCATTCACATTGTTAGAAGGATCATCCTCGGGATCTTTTGCATTTTCTGTTTCTTCTTCAGAAGATTCTTCATCCCAAGTTGTGTTTAGAGCCTTTTGCTTTGTAGCCTTTTTCTTGTTGGCACACTCATTTGCATAGTGACCATAGCCTTGGCATTCAAAACACTTTGTTCCTTTTGCAGAATCCTTCTTCTCAAATTTGTAATTCTTTTTATTGGCTCTCTTTGTCTTCATGTATTTTTGATAATACTTCACAAACTCAGCCATATCATCTTCAGCTTCAGTTTCAGAATCAGACTCAATTTTCTTTACAGGCTTCTTTCTTGATTCTGATGTGACTTTCAAGGCAATGCCCTTTTCTTTTGATTTGCCTTTATTTAACCGGTTTGCTTCGAATGTCTGAAGATTTCCAACCAGTTCATTCACCTTGAGGGTATCCAGATTCTTATTTTCTTCAATAGCATCAACTTTAGAATCGAATCTGGAAGGTAGAGACCTCAAAATTTTCTTGACAACCTTGTGTTCTGGTATTTCTTCCCCCAGAATGAACACAGAATTGACAATTTCATTCAGATTGGCATAAAATTGATCAAAGGTCTCATTCTCTTCCATCACGATGGTTTCAAAATCTCTATTCAGCATTTGCAATTTAGATTGCTTCACCGTGTCTGTACCCTCATAGACTGTCTGTAAGACGTCCCATGCTTCTTTTGCAGATTTGCAAGTAGAAATTCTTCTGAACTCATCAGCAGAGACTCCATTGTATATGCAATTCACAGCCTTGTTATTGCAATTGGATCTATACTTCTCATCCTTAGACCATTCAACTTTAGGTTTAGGAACAATTTTTCCATCAACCACAGATGTTGGTCTAGAAAACCCATCTTCAACAATATCCCAGACATCATCATCAATGGATTTAAAAAACCCAATCATCCTTTGCTTCCAATAAGAATAATTAGAGCCATCAAACAAAGGAGGCTTGGAAGTTGATGTCCCTTCTCTATTGAGCACCATTCTAGAAATCTAGTAGGATCAGACACAACAAAATAGTGCAACCCGCTCTGATACCAATTGAAAAAGTGGAGGGGTCTCCGGATTTCTAGATTGGTATACTCAAACAATCCAAAAGTGTGCAGAAAAATATAATATGCAGCGGAAATAAAATCAACAAGCACACATCATAAGGACACCAATTTTAAGGTGGAAAACCCTAACCGGGTGAAAAACCACCGATCCAAATTGGATCAAATCAAGCACTATGAATCTCGCAATTACAAGAAACTCAGATCTCCTCCCTAGATATCCCCTACCCAAGGACTGAAGTTACCTTGTGTCGCTTCACGCTTCAACGACTTCACACCGTTGATTGCACCAGATCCAGACCAGCACTTGACTCCTCAAATCTTCTCTCAGGAAGATAATCTTCTACAAAGGATGCAGAAGAAGTGACTCTAAAGAACTTGGCAGCACAACTTCATAAAGCTCTAGAGAAGAACTCTCTCAATGATAAACTCTAACTCAGCACTATGAGAGGTGAGGTCTTCTTTTGGAATAGCCTTAGAACCCTTTAAATAGCCCTTGGTTCGTGCTTAATGTTTCATAACTTGATTAGGATGGAAATCAGCAGTTTGAGCACAATTAGAATATCAAGTTTCCAATCTTGAACCACTGTCTGCGTCAGGTTCGCTCGAGCGATCTCTCGGTTCGCTCGAGCGAACAACCCACTGTTTCAGAACTGGGCAAGACAGAACACTGTTCGCTCGAGCCAATGAAATGGTCGCTCGAGCGAACCCTTCTCTGGATATGTTCCGGAAATTCAGCTCTCTTTCTCCAGCAGACTTCTTCTAATTCCTTCAGGCTTTCTCCTTCTGAGTCCTTTAGATCTTCTAACTTCAGAGGTCTTTTCTAAATAAAACATTACAACTCAAAGACCCAGAGTTTTGTCCAACCCATGAATTTAGCCAACACACAAAATCCTAACAAAGGTGTTGTTCTCGTTCTTGAGCAAAACAATTGATTGACGAGCTGAGTCAACTGCGATTTCAATATGCTCCTCAGTGCACACATCTTTCGGACCGAGTGAGGAGTTTTGAGGAATATCATCAAAGTAACCAAGTCTCATCAGCACCATGTAGAGATTATACAGTGCCTTGTCCACATCGCCTTCTCGGACCTTCCCCTGTTGGACTGCTGGGAGGGTATGATCAGGGTAGTAATCGCCGCAGTCCAAATCGAGCCCTAGAAGATCCAAGGGAATTTTGTTTTTAGAAAATTCTATGATTTGTTTAGTCTTATAAGTAGTTGTTTTTAACATATGCATATCCTCTAATTCTTGCCTCTTGCTTTATGGTTTCTACTTCACTCATTTACAGAGAAATGAAACTGAATTCAATTTTTCCAATTGCAGTTTTTGAATAGAAATGTATCTTTGTGGACTAGGGTGATAAAAGAAGATACATTCGGAAAATTCTCAAGCATTCAAATGCAACCTTGAGTCATGTTAAGTGGATTCATGTGAAATAAGACTTACCTCCCCTAACATAGTTAACTGCATAGCGACCAACTAGCTATGGGTCTTCACCTGGCGTTTCCATGATTCTTCCCCATCTAGGGTCCCTAACCACATTGATGTTGGGACTCCAGAATGTTAACCCAGCCAGCCCTACATTGTGCATGGCCCTTGCCTCTGTAGAAACAACCTATAATATAACAAGACATCACAAGAAATAATCCCATGGTTTCCAAATAGCAGATAATGTAGTTATAAATCTAGATCTACCTGGCCTGTCTTCTTCCACAAGGTCTCATTGAATGTTGCACCTGCATTAATAACTTCCACATGGTCTTCACCAGGAATTCTGCTGTCAAAATGGCTTCCGCTGCCAACGTCCGATACACCATATAATGCTTCAGACCACAATTATAATAAGGAAGGCCAAGCCTAGGTACCCCAGATGCCTTATTTCCAAGCTGCTTCACTTTCTCTGCAGCTGACATGCTACCTACCAAGATCTTTACTCTAACATCATAAGGAAGTGATTTATCACAAAATCCAAAGTCTGCCATGTTTAAACCCAAACTTTCATATCTCAACGGATCACATATTCACATATATGGGTGAAGTTTTTTGTTGCTTGTGCAGCTGCAGAGTGGAAGAATACTGCCACAAGGCCAAGGACAAGAAGAAAGTGGTTCAGAAAATCCATTGTGTTTAATTAAACGACAACAAGAGATGTATACTTTAAATCTTAGTATTTATAAAGGGATTTTGGATAACCTTATGCAGTTATTTGACATTATATGGATAACAACTCATTTATTTTTGAATAGTAGGAGATCTATTTCTAATGTGATTGCTATTAATGATCCAAGGTCTTATCCATTCCAACAGCAAAAGCAAAAGAAAAAGATGTTAACCACCATTATCCGCACTTCCTGTGACATGAATTTGAAATAAGATTCTCAATTCAGGTTCCAAATTTACCATGAGTGGGGATCACTTGTAAAATCCAAATCACACACAATCGATGTCCCTCAACAATAATCAGATTCATTCTGATGTGGGATTACAATCTACAGATCAAGAAAGTGAGTGGAATGAGGTGTTTAACATGGAGCAATTTGAAAGGGACCTGACTCTTGATTTGAGTGAGAATTAGCACAACATATACACATGAGGTGTTTTGAGTGGTTTGGGCCTTGAAGGTGGCGGCCTGCACGATTTGTTGATCCATAGCTTAGAAATGATGGGACCCATTGTAAGAAGGCCCTCTCTTGCTGCAAAGGGGGCGACAGTGTCAACCCGAATCCGGCCCGAAGTTAAAAGTGTCAACCTGAACCTGTAATTAACAGTTCGGTTTGGGTTGGATCAATATGTCGTAAGTACAATTTGTCGAGTTGGGTTGAGCTATAATAACAATATACTCAACCAAACCCGACCCATTTACTAATGAAATAAGTCGAAGTATCAGCCCAAACCCTAACAAAAAAAGGGTTCAACTTCACACTTGATTTACTTGGTCAGGTTATAAGTGGGTTAGGTAAGGAATCATCAACGTTTCATCCTATTATTGATCTGGGTCTAGCCTGTTGAACACAAATGGGTCTCCTGATCTGCAAACAGAACTGAATCCAGGCCTAACCCAAGTTGTTTTATTCAAAGCCATTGACAGCACAGTGGGCTGATCTTCGACATAACAAAAAGACTGCCCCAGCAACAAAATGCAAGTGTATATCTTTCTTCAGGGCTCCAGATCTAAACCTACACATCCATCCAGGCCTGGTAAGGGTGGGCCAAGTCCAATCAGCCTATAGTGCAGGGCACAGCATAGTTTGTTGGGTGTGGCCCGACCCAACCGTAAAATTTAGATGTTCACGATCCTAACATCTGCATTTTGAAAGTCAAAGAGGACAGTTGAAAAACCTTGACATGTGACACTCAAGTATCAATTAAGAACTAGCAAAACGCACCCGTTCTTATCACGGGCAATATACTTAATGATATAAATATTTAAAAGAATATCGATAACTTCTAAGAATTAAAAAAAATTATTATTATTTAAAAAAAATATTGATAACTTCTAAGAATTAAAAAAAAAATATTATTATTTTGGTGTTAATTATATTGAAATTGTCAAAATTACATTAAAATCAGTTGCTATATATAGTATAAATTATCAATATACAAATTTAATGAAGATCCGTCCAAACTATCCAAATCAACTGCTTTCATGAATTTTAAAGTTCAATTAATATGAACTACTTTAGTAACTATCAGATTGATCATGTGTAAAAGATAAATAAACAAATTTTAAGATACTTTTTTCCCAAGAAAATTAAAATATTATCAGTTGTCCATGAATTATGCATAATGATTCCAATCAAGAAATATCACATTACAAAAGGATTATAAGATGAACAAAAGAATTAAGAGACTATGAACTATATAATAAGAACTATTTAAAATGGATGTATTAGATTCCATTCTATAAAGAGCTGTATAATCCACTAAGTATATATCCAGGGTAGGGTGGATCAAGTTGTACCCAAAACCCAAACCTAGCTACCTTTAGCCTAGCAGACCTACTATCAAACCGCCCCTGTAGGAGCGAGTCATGGTAGTGTACCTATTTCCCTATTTGATTTGGGAAATGCAATAAAGAGTTTTTAAAACCAATTACGAATTTCACTTTAAAATATTTTTTAAATCCTTCCAACAATGTCATAGGATATTGGTGGTGCTTCTATAGTTGTAGTAGCTATATTTGTATTTGTCACTAATTAATACAAATTCTAATGGTTAAATCTATGGATAGTATCTTTAAACAATGATGATATTATCATTATCATTATTATTATTATTATTATGATTATTTTAAAATGGACAAAAAATAGTATTATAAAAAGTTGGACCTCATGTTGTGCTAAATCATCAAGGCATACAAGAAAGACCTTAACAACTGCCATCCACAATCGTTATATCTTATGCTTTACATATGAGATTCGTCTACCTAAAAACTAAAAGAAAGAAAAATCAAAAGAAATACAAACCAAATGCACCAATTTAGGGAACTGGTCCTACAAAGCAGCATAATATTATAGATTGAGTTCTCGTTGCATCCATCACCAGCCACACTAAAAAAAATCAAATGATAGGGAATACAACAAAGTGGAGGACCAATAAATCTAATATTAAAAAATCAACTTTATTTTTTTATTAGTAAATGAACTTAAAAATCATAACCCAACATATTAGCACAAAACTTTGTCCTAATGGTGCTATTGGATATTAAGAATGCAATCATGACATAGCATCCACACATGTTCGGTCTATTGGAAATGACAACCATTAGTCATATAATATTTCATAGTACTGGGTTGCTGGAGATGTATAATGGAGATCATATGAGATAACATGAACAAGTGGCGTGCCAAGTTTCAATATTCCTTTGGTTTTGTGATCTATGCCAATAGGAAGAGGCAATACTTCACCTACCCACTACCAAGAGTCAAATCCATATAATAAGGGCTATATCACCCCCACAAAGAGAGAATGAGAATGGAGACGGCTGAGAGAGGAAGAGGATGACAAGGAGTGCATATGCCTGAGGGGACTCGTTGTGATAGAGTTGTTCTTTGAGAAAGAAGCGTTCATGTCCGTGAGAGAGTCAATCCGGAGAGATGATTTGCACAAGAAAGGTGAGGATTTTAGATTCTATTCCTCCCCTTTCACCTTGCAGAATTTGCAAATCCCATTGGGGATCAGATCCAAGAATCCAGAGGTGACGATTACCGAACATAGATAATTGGCAATCTTATGGAATGGTTGCCTAGGGATTTGGTTATTGAACGTAATTTGGAGGAGATTTGGTTACCGATCGTGATTTGGAGGAGTTAATAAAAGTCCTGGAATTTGCAAGAGAGAAATTAAGAAGAGAGGCAAGAGTTACCGTTTAGAAGATGATGGAAGGAGTTACTCTTCTCCAAAGAAGATAAAAGAACAATCAATAATTTTTGGAGGGTCAAAATTAATTGAACAAATTGAGGCTGATTTCTCAATTGAAAACAGTTGCTTTCATATACACAAATGGTACAAAAGATGTGCTTGTTAGTTATTTATTAAAGCAGTAGCATACTACAATTTGTTTAACCAAATAAGAAATTTTGAGAAAGACTAATATCATATTTAAGTTATTATAATTGATAA
This sequence comes from Umbellularia californica, assembly GCA_028538565.1. Classification (NCBI taxonomy): domain Eukaryota; kingdom Viridiplantae; phylum Streptophyta; class Magnoliopsida; order Laurales; family Lauraceae; genus Umbellularia; species Umbellularia californica. The sequence continues at coordinate 14,743,002 of JAPQWN010000008.1, read as the reverse complement.
TCATGGATAATTATATTCGATGTTTGGATTTTCATTAAGAGCCGTTTATTAGCATGGAATTGATACCTATGAATTCTAAGAGTGCATTTCTAAAAAGTAGTTAAGTTTGCTGAAACAAAGGTCAATATTCATAAATGACCACCAAATAATCTCACTTTAGCGAAAAATGAATTAGGAAAGATGGTAAATGAATACTTATATATGGCACAAGGGGTGGAAAAATTGGACACCATCTAATTGTCTTAACCATTGGATTAAGTGAATCAAAGTTGGACATTTTTCATCCCTAGGATGAATTGGAGCAGAAGTAATTTCATCTATGAGATTTGGGCCTGCATAAGATTCATTATGCACCATTTTCCCTCACTTGGATTTTCTGTACAAATATAATTCCTAAAGAAAGTTTATTAATATGAGTAGGGCATCCTGATGGGTTAGACTTGGGCTGGACCAATCTATGGTACTTCTGCCATTGGTTTAGATTTTGACTGAGCTAACCACGTCAAGGCCTGATTCTGTTTCCCATGATCCTGGAGCAGGGTCTGCTCGATTGGAAAATGACCAAGCCAGAGTCTCTTTTGGCCAAGTGGGAGATGTTGGCATGTGGGCCATTTGGGTACAAAGTGGCCACAAAGATCCTCAAAATCCTAAAAGGGTGTTGCTAGGGTTATCGAAGTCCTTTGAGGAAGAAACATATCAATGGAAAACGTTGCTTATGAATGAATTTTTTTGGTAACCTAGAGCCAAGCGGGCTGGCAGTGGCGGACCCAAGAATTTTGTTTAGGTGGGGCTAAAGTTTTGATAGACATAACATTTTAAAAAAAAATTTGTTAGACTTTTTAAACATTACCAGATAGCACCTAAATGTTTTCCTTTAGAAAATGTCCAACTCATAAAACTCAAGGAAATGCATGACACTTATTGAAGATTGGGCAATGCAGAGGTTAGGATGTTAATCAGAAGCACCAAAAAGCATTAGATGAGTCAATGCCCAATGGAGATCATTGCAAATTCAATGTGAGTGAGTGTGTGAGAAAAGATCGAATACAACAACATTTGGAGGACACCCATGCTTTTCTTTTTCACTTTCTCAAAGTCTTCAACCTTTGGATAATGGGAGTCAATTCCATCTTTGAATTATAGTGGGGTAAGAAGACATGATAATACGAATGGATTTGGTCATCTTTGGATTTGTAGATATGGTCGGATTTGGTGGGAATTCAGGGCTTTGATAATGGGCTCGAAAGAAGAGGTGGAAAAAGAGGGAGCCCTGTACTGCCACAATGTTTTCTTTTTATTTCTTTTTTTACCAACAAAGCTTTACATATATGGGGTTGTCAATAGATATATATATATATATATATATAGGGAGGCGGTCCTGTAAGGACCGTCCTTACGGTTTACGGTGCGGACCGCCTATTGGGGCCCACTTTGAGACCCCACTAGTCATTGGACAAAGGGGGATTGAAAGATCCAAGTGGGATCAACTTATATATCAAATTTGAAGTCAATCTAATACCTCTAACCCCTTCATCTATCGCTCACAAGTTTAACAGTTTTATATCAAAGAAGAAAAATTGACCCTCAATCCAACGGTCAAGTTCATCCGAATACATGCAAATTCATGGCAGTCAGTGCTTATAAGGGGGTTATGAATGAGTGGTCACTTTGGATGGTTCATTAGATGGGCCCTAGTGGGCGTTCCGAACGGTGCGGACCGTAAGGACGGTCCTGTAAGGACCGCCTCCCATATATATATATGTATATATATATATATATGTATATATATATATATATATAGAGTGACAAGTTCGGACATGTGGTGCATGCTCCAAGGCCCCATTCAATTCTATGAGCATTTAAAATCCAACCTGGGGCCATCGCGCCAGATCGCTCTAATGTATGCCCACCCTTGATCCAATGTCCCATTAAATTGCAAGAGAGTTTCGCCCCAGGTCGCAACAAGCTAGGTCCGCCCCTGGGGGATAGGACCCAAGAGAGAGCCCGTATACACACAGGAAAACATTTCACACATGTGGAAGGTGGCGGCGTACCCAAGGTTCGAACCCTAGGCAGCCAGGTGAGAACTGCTGCGACTTACTAGTGAGTCATTCTCTTGCTTATAAATGAATTGAAAACCTTCCACAGTGCTAGTGGGTAGTGTCGTGTATCCGGAGTTTTACCAATAATCAACTTCATAAGGGGTCCACCTATTGAAAGTTTAAACAGTTAAATTGTACATCCTCCTCTTTTATGGGCCATGACTAAATTTTACGTTAATATGATGAGTTTTGCCCATCATATGACTAAGCTTTTATAAAAAGAATGAATGAAATATTTAAAAAATCATATTAGAAATAATGAATGAAATATTAAAAATTTCTTATGTTTTTATAGATTAGGGCCCACTTCTGCGTACGCGTACGTGAAGTATGGTGTAATTTCATCCAAAATCACGAGATCTTCGAGCTCAAATTTAAAGATTAAAATGACACTAATAAAATACAAACCTTTTAAGATAAAATTTTACTTTTACAGTACTTTTTTATTAGAAAAAGGGAAAAAAAGAGTTTTACAGTCTTCTTCTTCTTCTTCATCTTTTTTCTCCTTCTATTTTTTGTGGACGAATCGCGATGAAATGCCTAAGGGTTTTGTTATAAGGGTTTTGTTATAAAGTAATCACATGATGATCTTCTTCTTCTTCTTCTTCTTCATCTTTTTTCTCCTTCTATTTTTTGTGGACGAATCGCGATGAAATGCCTAAGGGCATGTTCTGTTTGGATAGGTGGCCCAACAACTCAACGATCGGCCCAGGCCCGGCTCCCGCCCTCTGCTCTCTTTACATTAACCAAAGCCCTTTTAGCCATTTAGTGATGAAATTTTTTTTTTTCTGTCTGCAGAGTCTGACCATTTCTGCTGAGGAACCCCAAGAGGGGGACACTGCTGAGGAGGAACCCCAAGCCAGGCATATGTATTATGAGAAGACAAAAGCGTCATAGATATAGATTGAGCATTTTATGTGTGAAACATTTTATATACATAGTAGTTTATCTCTTCTTTACCTTTGCTTGAGAATAAAGTGGAACTATGTGCAGAAACTCAAAACAGTGGAGAGGATACATCATATGCATATATGAGAATTTTGGAAATTTTCCAGGGAAAGTCCCTGTGTTTTGTCTTCTTAATTTTAGAAAAACATTTGATGAGGAAAAGGTATTTTTACATGGTTCCCTATTGAGGTTTCTAAATCTCTTTTTTCATAAATCATAACTGGTTTTAGCAAGATAACGGTGTGGTGATGAGTGCTTTGCAGGTGCTTTTCCAAGTTTATATGCTGTTTCTCTTGACAGGGATGCCTGCGTGAAAAATTATTAGGAAAAGGTGAGTGGCATGTGTTTGCACTCCAATTTCAGGCATACTTTTACAGTACTTTTCGATTAGAAAAAGGGAAAAAAGAGAACCAAAGCTTAAGAAAAAATGAGTTATGAAATTCAAAAGAATTATATGGATTTTAATAAGAACTAAGCTTGAGAAAATTGAAAAAACTAGGTTTTTGTCTAATTAGACATTTTTATGGATTTTAATCAAGTCGCGTAAGCCCCATTTAGCTTAATCCTGTATCAACTATTAGAAGAATTTTCTACTATTGGAATCTTTAGTGCAGCATTCTAGCCAAAAAAAATAAAATAATAATAATAATAATCTTTAGTGCAGCCGCTAATCCCAACCAGTCATGCCAAATTATATATGAGCTGTCCGAGTCCATAGATGTGTCTACCCTGGAGATCAGACATTAGTGAGCCAATTTTTGGAAATGGGCAGCCCCAAGTCCACCCGTTTAAAAGGCATTACTATATCAGAGCCCAAATCCATGTTGTGTTAAAATTCATATAAGAAAATCTCTCCTTATTTTATATTAAATGTGTAACTATGATTGATTAAGTTAAGAGAGACAAATCAAAACGAGATGATTAAATGATCAAAGGGACCAAAAAAGAAAATCAGATGGTAGGCTACCCAAGTAGTTTGGTAATGAATTAAATGATCAAGGACCTCTTCTGATTTTTTTTTATTATTATTATTTTTTTTTTAATGCTGAGGGGAGAGACGCTAGCGTCACTTATGTCTGATGGGAGCAACGCTAGCATCGCTCTATGTGATTTTATTAAAATATAGAACTCCATTTATTTCTTCTTCCTCTTATTTTTTTCTCTTTTCTCACCTATTTCTCTATCTCCCCCACTCTATTTTCTCCCAATCATCTTGGGAAAATAATATCACAGGCTTTATAGAAAGATTACTACTCACCGACATACAATCTCTTTCTTTCTTCTTTTCATATTCTCAAGATTTATGTTGAAAAGTGAAAGAGACGGAAAAGAAAAAAATGGCAGCATAATCAACCCATGAAAATATGAGAGAGAGAAAGGCTGCTCCGCATGATAAACTTGTATTTGCAACTTTTCTGCCCATATGGATAGAGGAAAACCTGTATTCACAACTTTTCTGTCTATACGAATAGTAGAAAACCTGTATTCGCAGCTTGCCACGTCGCTCAAAAAAAAGTTTTTTAAAAAAGGAGAAAAAGTGGCAGAAAAATCAAATTTGTGGCACACAACCTGTGGGGACCCTTCGCAAACTCTTTGTACAAGTACTAACCCACATAAAAAGTCAATTTCTAATTTATGATAGAAGTGACCGAAAGGCAACTCAATTTTCTTTTCAGAATTGGTGTGTGGGGTTTTTTTTTTCTCTATCGAAGGGTTCACAACCCTTTGGGGGTGTGCAGGACATATTAGATGTAGGATCATCGTAGTCGCATAGATTATATGTAGGATCAGTGTGGGAGTAGAATGCCTATGCCCATGTGTACTTTGGTACCTAACTTTGTCGTTGGGAGTATTGGCCCTTGATAGTTGGGTAAGAAATATGAGAAATTGATTGATGCCTATGCCCATGTTTTCTATATTTTTGCATCTATCTTTCCTACGGAGTTGGAGTAAGGCTTTAATGATGATGATATATTTTCGTATTTAAATGTATATATTGATGAGAGAAGTAGGGTTTTCAAACTCGGCGCCGAGTAGAACTAGTCTGAGTCCTCTTCCCAACTCTCTCTCTCTCACCTCAAGCAAATCTCCATAACCTCTTGTACTTCAAATCACCCTTTTGAATGTTTCATATCACACCACACCCATCAAAATCAATCAAAACTCCAAACCTTAAATATCTTTTTCTTACATTTCTTCTAGAAGACTCTATCTTGTTTGCCTTTTACGCATGAGATGCGTAAATGTAATTTATATATGTCAATTTCACATATGTAAGCTTTACGCATGCGTTTAAGTTTACAACGTTTGTCTACTATCGTCGCTCTCGTCGTAAAACGATGTCTCTGTCACTATCGGCTCTAGCAGCCATGGCCGGAGACTGCCGCTGAAAGCTCCCGTCCAGATCCACATCCAATACTTGACCATAATGAAGAAGAAGAAGCAAGTTGCTGCGTTGATCACAGAATGGAAGAAGTTTTCGATTATCCACGGAAGGTTCGGCAGTTGATTTTCGGCTCCGGCGCCGGCGTTGGTGCTAGGGTTTTTGGACCGACTATGTTTTCTGGTAATCTCAGTGGCTGCACTGGTCCCACATAAGAGAGAAGAAAAAAAACAGAAAATCCCACTCGATGACCAACTGCTCTTTAAAAACCCGTGTGTGAGAGAGAGGAGCTACAAATGCTAAATGAATAGAAAATGTTTTACGGTGACAATTGTTTTACTTCACTATTTAAAATGGGACCCTGATCATGGCTCAAGTATAGAGAGAATGTGACCACTGGATCTATGATGTTGCTGGATTGAGCTTCTCAATGGATGGTGAGGCTTCAGATGGGTCAGAAATGGTGGTCGGCTCGGGGCTGGTTTTAGATGTTTCAGCAAAATTTTGCCCCACCTTTTTGCTTTTTAGCATCCATCCAGTGTCTCTGTGTTGGGGTTCCTGATTTCCCCTTTCAGATTCAAGCACTGGAGGACATGCCTCAGCAGATATGGTAATGGTTGATGAAACCAGCATACTCCGCAAACAGACAAAAAAAAAAAAAATTCATCACCATAACATTCATCAAAATTTTTCTCCCATCTTCTAAGGCAGAAAGAGGGTTACAGTACCACCCGTCCTTCAGCTGGAGTGGTATATATGCTCAGCCCTTTCATGAGGCTAGGCACAAGTTCAAACCCCCACTATTGTTAAGAAGGGAAATTCAATGAAGGCAACAAAATACTCAAGGAATCAACAGCATGGTACTCAGGCATGTGCACTCAAGTATAGCATATGATGGAGGGACTGACTTCAAACTTGTCTCAACCAGCAGTGTCAATTTTGGTCTGCCTGAACCGATGAGTACTTGTTCAGTTTTAAATTAGAATGTTAAAAAAGTATTTTAGAAATGATGAATCAGCATTTGCTGTAACTAACTGCAAACTAGTGATGTGGGTTCAACTCCTGTCGTCTACTTCATACTAAGCCAGGGGACAGCCCTTTTACTGACTCCCTTTTCTGTTTACACATATAGCACACCTGTGATCAGTTCTATCCCGACTCAAAAACACCTTACACTTCTGAACAGGCAATTTTCCTAGCTCACTAACATGGGCATAGTAACCATCGTTTTTATCATGACAAATTTGCATACCATGCCGCCATTGAACTTTGATGAGCTAAAATTGAAACTATGACATTTGATTGGACTGCCATTGAGGTTACCATGCATGTGCTAAACTATTCATTCCCCCTTTCCCTTGGTTGTACTGCATGCGGGTAGGGACCACAAGAAGTGACAATAGACCTTAAAATGAAGCAAAGAATAAAAAAATGATGCAGGATTATGAGAACAGGGTTATAAATAAGCAGGGCATGAGGTTGGGGTTGGGCCAGCTTGTCTTACTGATAAATGCGTTCCATGCATATTAATGATCCGATATTGAGATTGGGTTTGTATATATGTTCGTGTATGTTAGCTTAATTGTGCCAAGCTCTAGTCGAGTCAAACTGAGTGGACTCTATCTCAAGCTCAGCTCATAAGCTAATTGATATTATTGTCCGCTCCACTACAGGCTCAATAAAAGAGAGGGACACTTCTGAAAGGAAGGCAAGCCTTCAAAAAAGTCCAAACAAAGCAGGGGCATCTGCTGTACATTCCTCAGCCCCTTTACATCTCCTACACATTTCGAACCAATCCTGGCTTTCTACATACTCTCAACCCTAGTGTATATCCTACAAGTTACAACCCCAACATTTTTACTATCCTCACACGCTTAAAACCCGCACATCAATCCTCATGAGTTCAGGCTGATTATCTCACTCAGTCAGCTCAAGCCTGAGCCCAACTGAGCTGAGTCAAACTAGCATGTGACCTGGCTCAACTTGTTGACAGCTCCATGTTTGTGGCAATTGCATTGGCATTGCATTGTGTTGTGACTTTTGACACGCCTAATAAATATTTTTCACTTAAGAAGTCCAACAATGGATTGGACTATATTTTCCAAACTAATTGGTTGCTATGATGCCCAGATATGGCATTAATATGATGGACACGCCGTGGACATGGTAAGGACACGGATTTTACACATAAAAAGTGTAGTATCTGATGCGATACAACACATTATGTTGCCCATTTTGAAGTATATGTGCAACATAAATTAGTTGAGAAGGAACCTAACTGAGTAGATTCAGCCTTGCCAAATACAGGGTGACTGGGTCAGGTTGAACTTGGTTTCAGACGAGCACTACAACAAATTAGGTTTTTTGCGACGCCAAAAAAGCGTCGCAGATAATATAAAAAGCGTCGCAATAAGTAATTGCAATACAAAAAACTAAGCATCGCAAAGGGATTGCAAATAATGGGATCGCAGAAAGATTAGCTACACTAAAGACTGTAGCGTGGTAATAGTATAGAGTATTTGCGACGATTTCAAAGCGTTGCTAATTACGTATCAATTGCGACGTATTATAAGTGTCGCAGATAATGATTTATTTGCAACGGCAAAATTGCATCACCAATAATTTATATTTGCGACGATTCAAAAAAGTCGTTAATAAATAATTAAGGGCGACGCTCTTATAAAGTTGCAAATAATTTTTTTTGCAACGCTTCTATGGTGTTGTAAATAATCTAGGGCTGTCAAACGGGTTGGGTTAACGAATTCGGGTTGCGGGTCAAACGAATTCGGGTTAGAATTACCTCAACCCGAACACGACCCATTAAGAAAACGGGTCAAAAAACTAAACACGAACCCAATTCGTTTATTTAACGGGTCACCCGAACAAGACCCGTTAACCCGTTAATTTTGAAAAAAAAAATTCATTAAACTTAAACCTGTAGGTTCAGCTAACTTAAACCCGTTAATTTACCAGAAGACCCCTCGTGCAGTCATACATTTTTATAATTTAAATAATGATATTATTTTTTTCGGGTTGTAACGGGTCATAATGGGTTACCGGGTTTATTCGTTAACGACCCATTAATTTAACGGGTTAACGGGTCCAACCCATTAACGACCCAAACCCATTAAGGGGTCACCCAAACCCGTTAATATCGTGTGGGTTCGTGTCGTGTTATTGGGACGTGTGACATTTTGACAGCCCTAAAATAATCTTCATCTTGTTACATTTAATTATTTGCTACACAATAAAAGCGCCGCAAATAATAATTTTTCAAAAAAAATATCTTTTAATATTTTCAAAAAAATATACTTTTCATGTTTTTGATACGCAATCAATATAAATATAATCTCATCATCCATTCACAAATCTTTAATGCAAAGTCATCCTTAGATCATCACAATCATATATCTCTAAGTAGCAATTCAGGTATAAAAATAACAATCCATCGATGTAAAAATATAAACTAAATTCATTTATTGAATTTGAGTGCAATGAAACAGTTGCCCTCATCACAAATAATTACTGAAGATATTGATAAAATTCTGTTAAACATAAAAATATAATAGTTGGTCTCACCTAGATCCTTAATGTGTTTGACCAACTTGGATGTGACAATTCTTGACCGTACCCACTAACCTGATCAACCCGGTCCAATAGTGGTTCGGGTTGACCATTTTTATCTTTGATTTGGATTTGAGTTGACAGTCCTCAGCGATGAATAAATGGGTCAAGATTGGGTTGAGTCCATTGCTGTTATTTGTGATGCTAACCAGGCACAAATTGACAAATTATACTATGGCCTACAAACCATCCCCAGTCTGAAATGCTACTTACAATTTCTATTAACTTTCCAGTAGGCTTTGGGTTAGCAATCCCGACCCAATTAATAAATCGATCAGGTTCACATCGAGCCAATCCATGACAATGCCGAACCCGGTCCACCTTAACTGGACCCTAATCCAGCTTAGAATCTCAGCCCAACTCGACATTTGATACCAAAAATGGACATATAAAAGGTTTTCACCATGAATCTGACTAATTATCACTAAAACAAAGCTGTTATATAAATACCTACCTCCTGATTGATTCAAGCACGTGCGGCATTTCATTTTTGTGCATGCGTCCGTGGAGCTATGGGAGAGAATGGGCTTCATTTTGTTTTCTAAAACATGATATTTATACTTCTGTCTGCAGAACATTACAACTAATGCATGCATTCAACATGAGAACCTATCCTAAGCATGTATATTTATCCACAACATTCTACATAATTCTACGTTTTTATATAATTTGTGATAAAACTTTAGATATTTCTTCATCTGTTCTAGACAATTCTAAAGTCGTCTTCAATATCTCCATCATCAATCAATCAATCAAGATCCTTTTGTCCACCAAATTAAATGCACATCATGATGCTCATGTGTCACAGATCCCGAGGGATAGTTCAGTTGGCTAGGACCACGGTTTGCACCCGAAGGTTGTGGGTTCAAAACTGCACTACTAAACTGGGGCTACAGGAAAATTTTACCCGACTTTCTTTAATGGGCCCGTAGGAATTATTGAACCCTGCGTTATCTAAAAAAAAATGTGTCACAAGCTGCATATATTTGATCCTGAAATGACAGAATTTAGATTGCACGATAATTCACTTTTTTATGGGAGACTTTTTCCAGATTGTATGCGGAGTCCAGCTCTATGGCCACTTGGGCACACATTTGATAAGTACATCTCCTTTTTCATTTTTATCCCACAATGATCTAACACCAATGATCATTCGTATGCGCTAAGATTACTCCACAAAAATTTTTAATAATTGATCTAAGTGATTAGTGATTGAGAAGGAAAAAAAAAAAAAGTATGGTCCACCCATGATAGATACTACTGTAAAATTTCAATACCATCTAGGTTTTCATGATTTTGTCCTTACATTATTACAATTCCATGCGAAAAAGAGGCACTATTCCATCAATGAATTACTATATACACCAACTAGCAATGCAGGCCCGTGCTTAGCCCGGGCCTCGATAAAAATAACTACATAGTTTATTACAGAATTCATAAAATAATAAATCTTCAAATAGATATAAAATAAAATAGACATGATCATGTTGAAAACTTGATCTGGATTGTGAGCAACTAATATTTTCATTTTGGGGGTATCAATTCAATGATCTGGGTCTCATCTTTTTATCCTGGGGAGAACAGGATTCAGGAACCCAACCCATGTGCTGTAAGGGTTTGAAATTAAGGTTGATATAAATGGGGTCATCCTGTACCCTGAATTATATGGGTCGGTCCTGATTGCTACTCAACAGGATTGTTTTGATCCAATGGTGAAAATCAGCCAGTCTGAGTTAATCAAGATGCTTTAGTGAAACAGTTGAAGGTGATGAGAAACAATTAACCTGTAAAGCACCTGTTTTTGTTCTCACTTCAATGATCAAGAGAATTTTCCAGCATACCTAATTTGTGAAAAACATTCTGTAAATGTAATGGATTATAAAGAAATCTTATTAATCAAGTCACTGGAACAATAACTTGACGTCAAAGTACATAATACATGGCCTGCCATTCGCTTGATTCAAGTGTCAATCAATATACTTTTGCTACTCAAAGTGGGGCCCATATATCATAAACTATAAACTAATTAGGATGAACCGTTGATTTATTTAGTATAGATAAGTGAGTTCTTTTATAATATTTTATTCATGTTTCTTGTAATTGTTTAATCTTATAATTTATTAATTTATTTTAAATTAAAATTTGATTAATCATATATAAAGGGGAGTAAATTATTTTGATCGGTTAGGATTCCTTATTGGCCCTAGTAGAGATGCACGTATTCAAATTTAACATTAGATAGGTCTAAGGTACACTACAATATATATATTTATATATGAGAAATATTCAAATGATTTTAATTTATATTTATAAAAGGGATCTTCGTATGCATCTATCGGATCTAAAATCTTGCCTCGCCTTTTCCTTTTATCGTCATTAAACTTTATGGATGGAAAAAAAAAGGGGTACATGGAACCTGAAATTTTGCCTAGCACTAATGCCAAGAATAAGCCAGAAACAATGTGGCAAGTGACTAAAGATCTATCTCGGATGAAGAGACTGCCCCAAGCTGGCGAGCTCTGCGTGAGGCGAGATGGAGAGGCAATGGTTCCAGAGTTCGGCTATGGTGTAGACGAATGGGATCCGAGATGGGAGAGGGTTCTGTGCACTGAATTGGATTGGGTGCGCACGTGAGAAGAAAAGGAGGAGAAAGGGAAGAGAAGTGCAGAAGACAGAGATTGTAAGTGCACAAAAACTCACAGACCCTGCGGCGTGATTTTGCGTCTCACTTTAGAGAAGATGGAGATTGCTGCTCCTTGGTTGTGGTTGTGATGATAGAAAAACCGATGCCTCGAGCCTGAAATGGGAAAAAAGAGAAGGTCAGAGGACCCTGGCTTGGGCAGCGCAGGGCTCTCCGATGCCTTTGTTAGCTGCAGGTGCAGGACTAGAACAGAGGTAGGAGATGTAATGGGAGAAGAAATGGCATACCAGTGAGTGGTGTTTGTTGGCCATCCAGCTTCTGGAGCTGTTGCTGTGTATACATAGAGGAAGAGAGGGGACAAGAGGGAGACTCTATCAGAGTCTGATCCCATCATAGCCCACCCTGCAGTCCCATCGGGCCTGATTCCTGGGCCCAGTCCCATCAGGACATTGTGAGCCATGCACCTGGCAAGGGTGGATAAGGGAGAAGAAAATATCCCCACACAGAGATAATGCAGAAAGAGGAGAGCGAGGTGGAGAACGAGAGAGAGAAAAGAGAAGGAGTGGCGCGCAGGCCAGGGGAAGAGGGGAGACAGAAACAGAGAAGAAGATGGAGTGTGAGGGGAGGAAGAGCAGGTGGGCGCTGCAGGTGTGGGTGGCTGGACGCTGCAGCAAGTGCAGGTGGCGGAGGAAGAGGAGAAGAGAAGAAGAAAAGAAGAGGGAGAAGCGGAAAGAAGAGAGGGAGTGCAGACGGAAGGTGGATGCAGTGGCAGACGGAAGGTGGATGCAGTGGTGTTGCAGAGAGGGAAGAGAGAACGAACAGAGAGAGATGAGAGCAGAGAGGGATGTGCAGTGAAGAAGGAGGCGGAGAAGGAGGGACGGGTGGCAGATGAGGAAGGAAGATGGAGCGCAGAGAGGGAGACGCAGGAGATGGAGTGGAGAAGGGGAGAGGGCGTGACATAGAAAGAAAGAGGAAGAAAAGGAAGGAGAGGGAAAGAATGGAGAAGGAAAAAAGGAAGGAAACAGAGAGAGAGAGAGAGAGAGAGAGAGAGAGAGAGAGAGAGAGAGAGAGAGAAGGTGGGTGTAGGCGGGCGATGATGCAGGGATGAGATAGGGGAGGAAAGAGCGTACCTGGTTGGGCGATGGGTCTGATTGTGAAGGGGCCGACAAAATCCCTGCGTTATGGGGAAGGAAGAGTTTGCCGCAATGGTTCCGGAGATCGGCTGTGGTGCAGACGAAGGGAATCCCAGCCGATGGGCTTGGAGATGGAGAAGAGAGGATGTAGATGGGAGAGGGCTCTGTGCACTGAGATAGACTGTGGAGATGATGAGCTTGATTGTGAAGGGGCCCACGAAATCCCTGAGTTATGGGGAAGGAAGAGTTTTCCGGATCTGAGACTCTCATTCCCATATCTCAATGGACTCTCGTCTCATGTGAAATCAGTTGATCCCTCCCTCTTTTTCTCTTTTTTTTTTCTTTTGTATTTATCTGGAATGAGAGAATTTTCAGGGTTGAGGTGGCACCCCCCACAACCCACCTCCCCCTTTGCTTTAATATATATAATTTTAAGCAAATACATAGCCCATTCCAACAATAAAGTAAGGGCCTGTTTGGATGCACAAGAAAATACAAGAAAATAATATTTTATAGACTATAATTTTTCATTTTCTAAAGAAGAGAATCTTGTGCGTTTGGTAATCCAAAAAAAATTTTAAGAAAATAATATTTTCTTTCAAAAAGCTCAATATTTTCTCCTACAGCTCCCCCTTGAAGAAAACATTCTACAAGACAAAAATCTTTCAAAACCACGATTAAAAAGTAGTAGAGTAAAGTAAAGACTTTAGTTCACCAAATCCATCATGATGTGTTTGTTTACATATATGGTAAAGTAAACTAAAAGTAAATGTCATGGCACGGTAAAGTTGGGGTAAAGTAAAGGTGGGATAAAATATTTGGTAAAGTAAAGTAGGAAGGAATGGTAAAGTAGTTTCTTTTTATTTGACTTGACTTTATCACATTTTATCATAGTTTTATATGGTAAATAAGAAGTGATTTATTTATAGGTGTGGTAAAGTAAAATAAAGATTGATATTATATCATAGTAAATGTGAGGCAAAGTAAGGTGAGATGAAGTATGTGGTAAAACAAAGTAGGAGAGAGAGTTGTAAAGTAGTTGTTTTGTGTATTGACTTGATTTTACTATACTTTGCCATGGTTTTATGTGATAAAAGAAAAGTAACTTAAGGTAAAAACATTGCAATTGAACTTTACTTTACCATACTACTTTTTTTATCCAGATTTGGTAGATTATATAGAAATTAAAATATTTAATAAAAAATTATTTTAATAATGTAATTTAATGTAATCACAGCACCTTCCAAACAACTCAATTTAAAATCTGTGAAATTCTTCAAAAATTGCCAAACAGCAAAAATATTGTAATATTATAATATTACATTATTCTATTCTATTCTATATTATCTTATTCTAACAATATTTAAATCTGTAAATATTTTATTCTGTAAACATCCAAACGGGCCCTAAGTATCTATTCCAGTTCCAAGTAAACAATCAACCTATCTGAATCAATTACTTTCTATGACAAACAAATTCATGTAAATTATGTATTCCAATTCTATGCAAACAAACAGACGAATTTAAACCAATTACTTCATATGTATGATACTTCCATACTAACAAATAGGCCTATTTGATAAAGAGTTTTTTATCCCAATTTCATGCAAACAAACAAGCCTATTTGAAAATGAATTCTTACGTACCCAATTCCATATAAACAAACACGCACATTTGAATACATAGGTTCCAATTCTATGTAAAATGAAGCAAGAGGTAGTTCAGTTCGCTTAGGACCACAGTTTGCATTCGAAGTTTGAGGGTTCGAACCTATACTACCTCACTGGGAAGTGGGGCCACATGAGATTTACCCGGCTTTCCGGCGCAAAGAACTGGGACACCTTCCTTACCCAAAAATTTAAAAAAAAAAATCTGAATACATAGGTTACAATTCTATACAAATTGATGCAAACCCATTTGCTATTTGTGAATGCCCGGCCTGGGGCTGGCCTGAATAAATAAACGGGCATGAAAACGGATCCGATTGATCGGACACCATCGTCATTCTCTCGACCCGAATACCCCAAACTGGTTTCATATCTTCCAATTCAGATTCTCAAAACCCTAAAATCCATCGATCTCTTTCAAATGCCGCTCCAATTTCTAGGGTTTCTAACTCTTCTCAATCGCAGACGAACCAGGTTCTCTATCTCCAATTTGTACTTCTTCACTAAATCTCCATTTTCATCCATTGATTTCTTCGAAAACCCTTCGGATCTCGAAAAACCATCTCTCGATCTCTCCAAACCCCACAATCGAATCGACGAGCGTTTCGTACTGCAGGAACTCTCGAAACTACTATCTATAGACACCAGAATCACTGATTCTCACCATTCGCTCCAAAATCCTTATGAAAAACGCATCCGAATCGCGGATCTACGCCCAACACATGATGAAATCTCATATTCGCAACCAGTTCTTGGAAATTCTGCTGAGAAATGGGATGAAAGCTCGAATCTTGATGGTCTGGTTGTCAGATCTTTGGAAAGATGCGTAGAAAGCAGCTCAGATTTAGTTCCGATTGATTCCATGAACTCAAATTACAATGCGTTTGTCGAAGATGCTGTTAGAAGAGGATCTGATGGTATAAAGGCTGATGGGTTTTTGTTACCTGCTGAGAAATTGAGAGGAATTTTCCTTCAGAAGCTGAAAGGGAAAGCCAATGTAAAGTCTGCTCTTTCTGCTACTGGTGTTGGTCTAACACTCGAAATCTTCGCTGAGGTAGTGAATGGAGGGAATTTAGGTGGTGAAGCTATGGTTTTGTTCTTTGATTGGGCAGTGGAGCAGCCTAAAATATCAAAAAGCTTAGAAATTTATCATATAATTCTTAAAGCATTGGGCAGGAGGAAGTTCTTTGGTTTTGTGGAGGAAATCTTGCAGCGAATGAAGCAGGAAGGACTGAGCATTAATGCTGAAACCATATTCATTGTAATGGACTGTTTCATTAAGGCTCGTCGAGTAACTAAAGCATTTGAAATGTTTGAGAGATTAGAAGAATTTGGGTCGAAATGTGATTCGGAGTCATTCAATGTGCTTTTGAAGTGTCTCTGTAGGAGGTCTCATGTTGGGACTGCTAATTCATTTTTGAACAAGATGAGAGGGAAGATACAGTTTGATAGTACAACCTATAATGTGGTTATTGGTGGGTGGGCAAAGCTTGGTAGAATGTGTGAAGTTGAGAGGAATTGGAAAGCTATGTTGGTTGATGGATTAGAGCCTGATTGTGTAACATTTAGTCTTGTTATTGAGAGTTTAGGCAGAGGAGGTCGAATTGATGACGCAGTTGAGGTCTTCAACATGATGGAGGAGAAAGGGTGCATTCCTGATACTGTAGTTTATAATGCCATGATCTGTAATTTTATTTCAGTTGGAGATTTAAATGAATGTGTGAGGTACTATGAGGGCATGTTGAGAAAGAGCTGCGCACCGGACATTGATACTTACACCAAGCTGATTAATGCTTTTATTAAAGTCCGAAGAGTGGCCGATGCACTTGAGATGTTTGATGAGATGTTGCACAGAG
Organism: Umbellularia californica; assembly: GCA_028538565.1. Classification (NCBI taxonomy): domain Eukaryota; kingdom Viridiplantae; phylum Streptophyta; class Magnoliopsida; order Laurales; family Lauraceae; genus Umbellularia; species Umbellularia californica. The sequence goes on along the minus strand of JAPQWN010000008.1, from coordinate 14,726,648 downwards.
GCATCCTTCCAACCATTGGGACAGTTACATCATTTATTGAACCATTGTGCAGCTTTGGTCCACCATATGCTGCTATGATGATATACAAGAAGGCAAAGAAAGTAGGATGTGGAATATCATTAAAAGCTTATAAGTTGTTGCTAATGAGACTATCAAGATTTGGAAAATGTGGGATGGTGTTACAGGTCTGGGAGGATATGCAGGATAGTGGTTATTCTTCTGATATGGAGATCTATGAATGTATTGTTAATGGACTTTGTAATATAGGGCAGCTCGAAAATGCAGTGCTTGTCATGCAAGAGGCATTGGATAAAGGATTTTGTCCAAGCAAGGTCATTTATAGCAAATTAAACAATAAGCTACTGAACGCAAACAAAGTAGAGATGGCCTACAAACTTCTTCTAAAGGTTAAGAAAGTGCGTTGCAGTGAAAATGCACGGAGATATTGGCGTGCTAATGGATGGCATTTCTGACCATGGGCATCACAAAGTAGGCTGGCCTACAAACTTCTTCTAAAGGTCAAAAAAGTGCACACAGTGGAAATCCACAGAGATATTGGCATGCTAATGGATGGTATTTTTTACCATGTGCATCGGCTGAAGAACGGCAAATGCCTTGAGTAAACTTCTTGTCCTACAAGCTATTAGTTTTATACTATATAAAGTATGCCATACATGTCAGGCCAAATCATTTATTTCTAGACTAGTATGATTTCTATCCATCTATCTATATAGTACCCCAAAATCATTTGATGAGCCCCTTAGTTCACAACATCACAATGAGCTACTACCCATGTGGAGTCCACCGTCCGCCTAGTGTCCTATCTCCCTCTAGCAACCATGTCCTCCCAGCCTCGTGAATTGATACTAGACCCATTTTGACACTCATTCAGATTATATCTGCAATTGTGTTTTCTACCCATTGGTCTTTAAGGCCATTAAATTGAGTGTTAGGAAAGGCAGGATTTAACCTACCCCTTATCCATGATAGCCCTCCCCGTCCTTGTTGATTGAAATTCTGCTCCATCAGGGTTGTCCTTCATGATAAGAGTGAGATCTATGTCGCTCAGCTGATCATCTGTGCAACCCCCAACCCACCCCCCCCCCCCCCCCCCCACCCCCCCAACACACGCACACACAAAAGAATCTTCCAGAGAGGCAATATAGCAATTTATTTTGTTGTAGTGGGTCCTTTCTGTCTCTTGTGATGCAGATCCATATGGACTTCAATATAGAAATTTCACTTCCTTTATTCCCTCCAATTCTTGTCTCAAATGTCATATAACGTTGTCGGATAGATTTACTAATTAGAACTAATTTTTTCGTGCTTTTTTCCATTTTATCTATTGTAAGGGGTGAACACCCCCCACAGGGAGATAGGCGGGGCCCAGAGCCCCGGGCCTATTGTATACACTTCAGGCGTCAGGGAGTAGCCCCTAGCCCTAATCATGCATTTGTCCCCAGCTGCTGTCAGCCAGGGGGCCTCCCCAGGACTCGAACCCGGAACCTCTTGTATAAGAGAATTCCGGGGAGGCTCCTGGTACCACTTGAGCTACGGCCTTTTTGTAAGGGGTGAACACCCCCCACAGGGAGATAGGCGGGGCCCAGAGCCCCGGGCCTATTGTATACACTTCAGGCGTCAGGGAGTAGCCCCTAGCCCTAATCATGCATTTGTCCCCAGCTGCTGTCAGCCAGGGGGCCTCCCCAGGACTCGAACCCGGAACCTCTTGTATAAGAGAATTCCGGGGAGGCTCCTGGTACCACTTGGGCTACTAGCCCAAGTGGTACCAGGAGCCTCCCCGGAATTCTCTTATACAAGAGGTTCCGGGTTCGAGTCCTGGGGAGGCCCCCTGGCTGACAGCAGCTGGGGACAAATGCATGATTAGGGCTAGGGGCTACTCCCTGACGCCTGAAGTGTATACAATAGGCCCGGGGCTCTGGGCCCCGCCTATCTCCCTGTGGGGGGTGTTCACCCCTAACATCTATTTTGATAGATGAGGAGTTGACTAATAGAGAGAACATAATCACAAGAGTTTCTCTAATGCAAGTTATTATTAAAAAAAAAAAAAAAGAGTTTCTCTAATGTATAAAGATAGTCTAGATTCTAGATATTATTTTCTATTCACTTTGAAGTTTGATTGAGAAAAATAATTACAATTTGCTTAATGAAGTATTTATTTAGCTGGTTGCTTAATCAAGAAAGCTCCATGAATGCTCTACATTTCATATTACTCTCAAGAAAATTCCTTATAAATGGGCCAAGCCATTACAACTGCAAGAATTTAAAAATTGATACATCGGCTATCACATTGCTGCTGTGTATGAAACTGCATGTTCATGAATCATGTCAAACATTGACTTAGGCTGTTGCCAAGATAATAACTAGGGTGATGTTTTTCATAAGCTCAGAAGTAAAGAAGATAAAACGGGTCCATAACTAGGGTGTTGTTTTTTCATAAGCTCAGAAGTAAAGAAGATAAAACGGGTCCATATGTTTCTTGGTAAACACAAGTTATTTAGCAATTTAAAGCGCCTTTTACATCAATCCTTATTCCTCCTTTTTTCCTTGTCTTGTGGATATATACAAACTCTGGTCAAATATGAAGCTCATTAGAGATCTCTTTTAGATTTTAGATGTTCCACCCATTTTTCAAACTGCAGGATAATCATCTCACTTTGTTCTGTGTTTGACTCATGCAGGATCTGTTGTGATTTTGCTAGCATATGGAGTGCAGCTTGAAACACACTATTGGAGGTAAGTTCTTTGAACTAAGTTACATCAGGAATTAAGAGAGTGATTGGAATGTTCTCTTTGACAATTATGGATATTGGTCTGTTACTTCAGTTTTCTGTTTGTGCTAAATGTATTTTTAGACATCTAGATTTCTGGGACCCATAGATTTCTAAAATTCACAGGTTCTATCTGCAGTGCTTAGTTCTTTTGGGGATCATTACTGTCTGAAATCAACCACATCCTTGAACCCAAGATATCCTTGGATGGTGTTTGGAGTGGAGGGAGGGATGGTGGGTGGGACTGTCCACCATCACCACCTTAAAAAATGTGAGCCTAGTGTGTACACTGGGCATGCTGGGGTCGTGGTCCAGTCTAGTATAATTGGATAAAGGAGTTGTAAGTGACAAAGTGTAGCTCATGCTGCAGAATTGATAAATTCATGGCATGATCATTGATGGGATGAGGGATTTTTGAAATCCGGATCCAGTTTTTTGCACAAATGACAGATAAAACTGGAATTTGGGACAATTGGAATTTCTCAAATTAATTACTTTCAAATGCCTGGAGTAAGGGACCCCTTGACTTCATGAGATATCTTATGTATCACAATATGTAACATATTAAATTCTAGTGCATTATCTATCTTGGTCACCACTGGTACCAGTGTGACTCCACCAGGATTTAATACCATGGCGCGCTTTTGTTCTAAGAGGAGTGGAAGTGATGCAGGCCAGACCCATGGTCAGCCAGCTAATTGAGCCCTGTCCACAGGCCCAATAGAATATCCATTTAGTTAGAAGTTTTAATTACTTAAGCGTCTTATAGAATTGTGATTTATTTAAAAGTCTTTAAAATTAGGAGTTTTATTTGATTTGAATTGTTAATCAAGTTTAGTTTACTTTATTGTTTAGGAAAGTAGAGTCCCACTTGCAAAGGGGATGTCCAAGTCCAACCCTTCCTATACATATGTAATACCTCCATTAGGAGAGTAGTTCATGATTATTCAACAAAGATTTGTATGTTTGGTTTGCCTATGGTTGTGAGTGTTTCTCTTCTATGGAAGAGCGCTCGTAGGTGTTGAGTTCCAAGAGGAGTTTGGCCAATTCCAATTTGTGGAGTTGGTCCTCATTGGAATCCGTCCAAGATTTGGCAAACTCTTCTGTAGAGTTTGTCTACACCCGTTCATCACTGCTTATGGATCCGAGGCTACATCAGGAAGTCATCTTCTAATTCATGTCCCTTCACAAGCTGTGGGATATAAATAACTACTGGAGTGGCACATGATTGATTTGTGTATGCTCCAACATACCCTAGAACCTCCTCCTCCTAACCCTTCAATAGTTTTGGCAAACGGCGTGGCTGATGACTAAGAGTTGAAGAGGATGACTTAGGCTGTGTTTGGAGGAGAGGAGGTGGCCTTGTGCAATAGTGCATTGCCAAGATTGAAGAGCTTGTGGAAGAATTTGGTCTTAGGTGTCTGGTATGAGTTAGTTTGTTCATTGTTGTCTTACAATGATGATGTGGGAGAGGATTTTGTAGATTTAAGAAAGAGTATTAGACTTTGAGTTAATGAGATTTAAAGTCTAGGGGATAATTTAAATTGTAGATTCTCTGAAAATCACGTCATGTTTTTGTGAAAGAGTCTTTGATAGATGGTCTATATTTAGAGGGTTTGCAACAACCTAAAGATCAATCGACTGGTCAGAAACATTAAAACTTCTAAGTAAATACACTGGTTCCAAAATTTCCCTGTCTCAATATACATGATTTGATGTTTTACTATTGCAAAAGTTGTTCATATGTGTTTTTTTTTATAACAGTAAAATTTTTATTGCACCCGAAAGACAAAAAACAGGATACAAAGATTAAAAAAATGAAAACAGAAAAACATCAATCAAACATCAAAAATCACAGAAGAGTGGAAAACTCCCTTTCTTGAGAGATTATCAGCCAGTGAATTTGTCTCCCGTAAGATGTGATGAAATATAACACCCAAGCAACTTGAGATATCCTAAACCTCCTCAGCCAAATCCGCCAATCTCCAGGGAAAAGAAGACTTTACTGAACCCCATTGAATTGCCAAGAAGAAATCACCCTCAATAATATCATTAATTCCCCCCAATCTAGACAACTCACGACAACCAATGGGAAGAGTGAAAACTTCATCTTCGTTTGCATTTGAGGACTCCACTAGCCCTGAAAAACTTCGAACAATTTTGCCAGACCAATCACGAATAACACCACCAATTCCTCCTTTATTAAGAGATTTAACAAGGCTCCCATCAAAATTTAATTTAAGAATGCCCATAGAAGGGCTCATCCATGACATTTTTGGTATGGGCTTAACACGCCAACCCCCCTTGAATATAGCTGCCCAAGATTGATTAAGATCAAATAAATCAACACTATCAAATTCCTTTCTCTTGCGCACCCACTCTGACATAGACCAAACAATAGAATCAACAATATCCTCCACTGAATGACTTTTATTTCAGAAAACTCTATTGTTCCTTTCTAGCTATATCTTCCAAAATGTAGCATACGTCACTAATTTCCATAGAATCTTACCATGAACAAACTTGCACCCCACCCTCCACTGACAAAACAACTCATCAACATGTCTTGGCATAACCCACCACAAATCAAGCATATTTAGAATGATCAACCAAACACTATGAGCAAACCTACAGTGAATCAGTAGATGATGCATCGTTTCCTCATCTTATAAGCGCATAGGACAACCATTGACTATAATATGATTTCTTCTTTTCAACTTATCAATAGTCAAGACTCAAGATACTATGCCACTTTGCAACCCAACAAAAAGCCAACACTTTAGGTGGAACTAAAGGATTCAAAAAACTTTTTCAACCTTCCCTTCTATCAGAATTAACAGTCAAGTCCTTGAAAAAAGACTTCACCGAAAACATACCTTTAATATCAGGTTTTCAAAATCTTATATTGCCCCTTCCACGCGACAAATAAACTTTATTTTCAAGTGTTATACAAAAAAAAAAAAAAATTTGGTTCATATGCCAAATGAATCATTAAAAAGGAAAAAAAGAAAGGGGAAAAAATTATAGTTTGTCTTTGTTAGGCTGCCTTCCATCAGAATAGAAAATCGACCTCTGGTTTTATAAATCTCACCTATAGGATAAAACCCCATAGTAGGAAATTTTCTGCAATTTTACAAAGTTGAAGGAGCTCATGTGACTTTGGAAACTTAAGGGGCCCTTGTACTCTCATACTTTTTTAATTCTGTCACACGAGTACAAAATGTAGTTTCTTATCTGCATTTGCAACTATCATTTTGTGTGCAGTGGGAGAGTCACCGCTGCTTTGTCCCCATTGGAAAGATTGTGGAACCTGTGCTAATCAAGAGTGTGGCCCTGTCACTTGTTCCTGGAGCCTCATCTCTGATTTTATTTCGGGAAGATGACCTGGCATTAGTTTTTCAGGTAAGATGATGTATGAGTATGACCACACCACACACACACACAGATAGACACACTCTGTGCTGGGCAGTTAGATATGTTGTTTTGGTGAACATTAGAGGGACACATTAGTATGGTCAGCTGAGCATGACAGCCTGATTCAATAAAATTTATTTGGCATGCCTTAATGATCTGATCCACAATGATACCTCAAATCTAATTGGGCTGACGGTGGATCTGGTCCAACCTCCACCAGCTCATGGGTACATATTTGAAAAAAGAAGATAAAATAGTAATGATTTTGCCAACTATCATTTCTAAGTTAATTAGAAAATGTCTAATTTCTTTATTTCTGATTTTAATATATATGTGGGGATTTTCAAGTGTGCACGCGCTCATTTACCCTTTTATGAGCACAGCCAATGAGATGCGTGCAAATATGAGCACAGCAATTGAGATGCATAGGTTTTTCCCCCCTTTGGATGACGTCATTGTATCTAAAACAGGCAAAACCTCCGAACTTCCAATTGTATCCTTTTTGCACGCATCTCATTGGCTATGCTCATGAAGGCTAAATGAGCATGTGCCACTTGCAAATCTCTCCCTCTCCCCACACACACACCCACACCCATTAGGTAAAGCTGGAGAATGCCAAGATTTTGCATGATCAAATTGAGGTGGTTGAAGGGGTGATAGTGTGGCCAAGTGGAACCCACTATCTAGGCTGTTCCTTGCCTGGAGATAGTCATCCTGGCTTGTGGGCCCACCTGGAAGCATGATTGTCACAGGAGAATATCGTGTTTGAAAGGTCTTGCTGTGGCGTACATGAGTACCAAGAATGAGAACCATTTGGGTTTTGGTGCTTCTGAAGGGTTTAGATAAGAGGGTGGGCCAGGTGGGCCCCTCCGGCTAGGATGTCCCATACTTGGGTACAACCTGGCTCGTCTTTGAAAAATCATATTGACCTGAGAACTTGTTGCTCTGCCTTGAGTTTGTATGTGAGACCATTTGTTTATTGATATCCTCATTTTAGCTTTATTCCATGTGAGGCCATTTGTTTACTGATAATCCTCATTTAGCTTTATCCCCTATTTTTGGGTTAGCTAGAAGAGCTAAGACTATAACTGTAGAGAGGGGAAAAAACTGTCATTTTTAATTCCAACTTCCTAGCTAAGGTGCGGCAAGTCAGGCTCTTTCTAGCATCCACATGTGCATGTGTGCATAAGCGCTCAGTTGGCCAAGGACTCTGCGCCTCAAGAAGCGGAGAGGTCTTGTGTTCGGCACCTACCTCCGTTGGCCACCTCCCATAGTTTTACCCGGTGCATGTGAATAGAAGGGTTTGCATGTGCCCTTTGGGATTAGTTCTCGGCTGTCGAGAGAATCAAGTGTCCCTCGGGTTCATGGCCAAAGGATCCTGGGCTGGGCTGGGCAGGAGATATCTTGGGTTATCATAAAAAAACTAGCTCTCGTGCAAGAAACTAAACGGTTGCTCTGTCGGCAACAGCACTCTTTAAGTTCCCTTGAAATAGTATTGCTCTACAAAACGCATCCTTAAAATGCACCATTCCTAAGAAGCTCCTCTGGCTCTGAGTCCTTTACTGCCCTTTTGTATTGATTCGTACCATTAATCTGCTAGGTTAAAATATCCTAGCCATCCAATTTTTCAACTTTTTTTTATGTTGAATTTGCTCCTACTATGTATAGATTGATTGGGAGCATGATGGTAACCTGCAACCTTGGGGTATTGATAATGAATCCCAGATGATCAAAAAGAACTTGTCAAATATATCTTATATATCATCAGATTAATGTGTGATGCTTCCTTGGCTTCCACTGACCTCGAGAGGACATTTGTGTACACACTTTTCAGCAGAAAAGAGTGAAAAGCATAAATGCCTTTCCATGCTACAGTAAAATTCATGTTTGGAGCAACCGCTTTTCCATGAAGATAAGTGGAAAAATGAAGTTACTTTTCCGTGATTCCATGGAAAACCAGTTCCTATTGTGGTGGTTGGATTGGACTTGGTTTTCCTAAATGTGGAAAAGGTTCCAGTTTTCCATAGTGCTGCACAGACATGCCCCAAGGAAAGTGTAATGGTCTTTGTATCTTATCTATATAAAATTCAATGTGCAGGAACTACGACTGCCAGTGAGCATGTCTGTTCCTGAGTGGCAGGCATTGCTTGCTGGGTGGAGAGACCATGGATGCAGTGGAGATTATCACCAACGAGAGAGGTCTTTTGTCAAACTATGTGATTCTTTTATGGGAATTTTACAGATACACCTGTATTTTTCATAATTACAGGTAACCATCTACTATTTTCTATTTTGTACAAATAACCTCCTGTATTAATCTTAGAGCCCCAGTCAGTTATCTTGATTGGCAGCTAGAGCCCAGTTTTCAACTAATTAACAAATCCAACATTTGGTATTGTTTGTAAAAAAAAATACCTAACGTGCTTTGGATTAAACCCAGGGCATTAATGCAAAAAGAACATTAGAACTGGGCTAACTTAAACCTGGCTGAATTGTTAATACTCTGGGTTTAATTCTGAACTGTGCTTATTTCTGAAGGTGTTTTCGTTCTTCTACGACAAGTTATGCTAACTTTTTAATGGTTCGGAATTTCGCCTTCTGATTGCTGGTCTAGTTGGCTGACTAAGATTTTCAGATTAACAAGGTTGGCTATTTGTGAAAATTAAAAAGCAGTTGGTTATTTGTTATTGGAAATATATATATAGACACACACGCACGTTACTGCATGTCATTGTCTATAAAATATCTTCCTATCATTGCTGTAAGAATCTGTCTTTAACACTACATGCCGTTGTCTATAAAATATCTTCCTGTCATTGCTGTAAGAATCTGTCTCTTGACTTTGGGCTGAAGCAGTCACGTGATAGCTAGGAGGCTGTTGACTATAAGATTGCATTCACTTGGAACTAAAAGTATCATTGAATCTTCTGCAAACTATGGCAACTACCGAAAGTAATATTCAATTCCGAGTAGAAAAATCCTTGAATCTCCTACACATGGAGGGAGGTTTCAACTTTCATCAATTTATTAAAATTGATCTTCTATCATACACTCACATATTTAATATTTCTCCCATGGTTTTAAGAGCCTGGCTCCTCCGAGAATTTCAGAGTTTGGTAGTGGAAATATAGAGTAGGACCCACCTATTGAAAATTTGAATTGCACAAGATGAATGTTGTCACCGTGTATGGATTTCTTCAGATTTTTCTCCAATATGAGTTCACGGTATTAATGTGATTAACACAATCTTATGCATTATTTATCATATTTATTGATCACATTATTCATCATATGGTTAATTTTACCATGGGACTTTGGACATCCCTTATACGGTGAGGGCGGTTCAAATTTTTAATTGGTGGGTCCTACTATGGAGTTCGAACTCAACTCCCTCAATGACCTAGAGACTTTGTATCCGGACTCTGGTTTTAGACCTGGTTTCTGACACTATTGGCCAATGCAGAAACTTTTGGGCATACTCCGATCTATTAGTTCCTAATATTTGGATTTGATTCAGCCCATTCTTTTGATAAGAAATAATTTTGGAATAGTATTATAAAAAAATGAGAGATTTGTGAATTCTCATTTATTATTTACATTTGGGGTGGTTAATATGTAAATAAAATAAGTAGTAATTTTTATTAGTTGCTGTTGAGAATGGAAGTTTTTTTTATTTTTGCTAAGAAGGTTGATATTATATAGAATTGGGAAGAAAGTGTTTATGCATATAACTACCGACTACCAAACTAGTTACTCACAGGACAAACTGCAAATAGAACTACTAGCTTACAGAATCCATTGCAAACAATCATCTTTATTTACAGCCTATGATGGCCAGATACGGTGGGGACATGTCATAAATACAGTATGGACATGGATTTTACATATAAAAAGTGAAGGATCGGATAGGATATGATACGTTGCTCATTTTAAAGTATCTGTGCATCATAGTTTCCGGCTATAATCACCAAACACCTACATGTTCACATCATGGCCCAGCAGTGGGGTTTCTTCAGGTAGCTCCCTCACTACGTTGGATCCTACCAGTAATCTGTGCTGATGCTCCCTCATCTTCATTAGCCACTGCATGTTGAATATCCTCTCTGCATGCTGCATAGATATGAGCAAGCAACTGTTGAGTAAAGATTGGTCAATGTAGGTGCTATTATATGGGAAAGCAAATGAGCAACTTGGTTGGCAGACCGTCTGCATAATTGGCTTTCCCAAGTAGATGACAGGCATTTTCTGATATTTTTCCATATGTAGGTAAGATTCCAGGAATGTGTTCGCTCTTGGTGTAAACAGTCCATAATCATTGAACAATCCCCCCTTTCCCCACTCAATTATAAGAGTGTTCTCATTTGGAAAATGTCCTCCTCTTTCAGCCCATCTAATAGTGCTAGGCTGCTAGCAATTCTGTTTCCAATCCTGACCTTGCCGATGTCGGATCATCAAGTCAACATGGTTTGGGAGGCATTCCATCCTCTATGATTTAGGTGGTCTGGACTGGCTTGCATTTATGTCAAGGGTGAGTGCTAGGGTTGCAAACGGGATGGTTCCCGGTTAGAATCATACTGGACCTGATCCAGACCTGTTTCTAGATAACAGTTTGAGTTCTGGGTACCGTTCTGATTTGGAATCTGTTTTGATGGTTTCAGATCCGGTTTTGATAGGAGGACCGGAATCCAGTTTCAAAACTGGGTCCAATTAGAGGACTGAAATCTAGTTGTAAAATCGGTTCTAATTTGTTTATATTTTTTAATTTTTCATTTTTTTTCTTAAAATAAGGATATTATTCAATTTATAATAATGTATCAAGTCAACTATCTCCTATAGTAAACATAAAAATGTCCAGTAAAAGTTGATTTTGAGCTATAGTTTGTAACATTAAAGACTCGTATGTTAGATCCCAAGCGTACGGGCTGAAACTTGTATAGACTTAGAACTGGACGCGTTTATGAATTAGAACCTATAACCTGTTTCAAATTCAATTTTTCTGGATAACATGTTAGATCCCAAGCGTACGGGCCGAAACTTGTGTAGACTTAGAACTGGACGCGTTTATAAATTAGAACCTAAAACAGATTTCAAATTCAATTTTTCTTGATAACCAAAAAATCGAATACCCATTTGCTTCCCTCCACTGATAGCGGCCCCTATCTTGAATCTTGATGCTCGTGTGTGAACGAGAAGTGTAACGAAAAATGTGTAAATGTGGTATTCCTTCTCTGACGGTCCAATGGCATCTGGCCATTCATTGTGTGGGCCCTATCTATACAGAATTGGTAAGTGTAAAAGAGTGCACAAAGACATTAAAATATATGCTCATCTTGTCGCCCTCTCAATGGCCTTGAATTTCAATTTCAAAGTCAATGGCCAAAATGACTTCTTTTTCCAGTGTGTACATCTTTTGTCACCCACTCTCTGCATATCACGTGAACAATGAAGGGTTAAGGCTTCCCAGTTTTATATGAAAAAGGTCAAATACATCTGTACCCTAGGGCATTAGATGATGCTGCATATGTTGTTTAGTGTGGACAATCTCTGATCAATCCAAAATTTTGTTTTCAAGTCAATTTTCATCCAGTGAGATCTTTCCATCCCACCCCAAATGATCATGGTTACAGCAGTGCCACATTTAGTTGAAATACTTTCATACATAATAATCCTACATTAGAGAATTTATTTGCTTAATGCAAATGATTGTGTCTTGGCATAAGTGTATGATGATCTGAATTGTTCATCTTTTGGAGCCGTTTATGGCTATGATGCATAGATACGGCGTGTATACAGCAATAAAAAATAGGCATTATTCTCGGAGGCTCTAAAATTCAGCTTAAATGATATTTACAAGTAATTCATCGTTTAAACATATCTAGTGGCATGGATGAAAACAGGTTGGGTTTTGGTTGGGTCAATTTTTTACATACACATGGGTCCAATTATCAATAAGGACCCGAACACGAACCCCAAGAGTTGAATCCAGGTTACTGGACCCATACCCACCTGAACTCAGATGAAAGGGCTTGAAGCCTTGAACCGGGCCCAGACCTGAGTTTATTCAGCTATTTGATGGGCTCGAACTTAGATCCAAATTACAAACTGATCACATCTTTTGATGCCTTTTTTTTCTCAGAAAGGTCTTCTGATGTTGGGGTACCCATTTTGAAAACGGGTCAAGTGACTTAGACCCACAGCCATTGCAAGTCAACGGGTCAACTCATTTAACCAACCCAGCCTTTATAAACTTGGCCTAAATTTTGAGGCTATATTTGAGTTACGTTACAGGCCAATGAACCCAACAATAAAATTGGCTCATTTTATATAAAACAAACTATTCTAATCACCAAAATATTAGACCCCTAAGTTGTTTGCATGGGTGTACCAATGCACATTGGACCTGAACTAACCCATTCAAATGGATTAGGTGGGTTGTATAGGTTGACCCTAAACTCAACCCATTTAAAAGCGGATCAGATTCTCCTCACCCGTGACTGACTTGAATATTTCGGGTCAGGCTATTCAGGTCAGGCAAGATTTTGCCACTTAGGCTCACCCTAATAAGCCTCAGACCTTTTGATACCACATGAAAAATCAAGGTAGGCCACAACCAGTTAAAAACGTGGCCGCCCAAAGCTGTGTTGGTGGAATATATAATATAGTTATTAATTTCGAACTGTTTCGGCCGAAATGGCTAAAATTTTTCGTTTTAAATTCCATTCCATTTCGGCCGGAATTTCAGATTTCGGTCAATTTCGGTCGAGATTCAATGCTTCGGCCAATTTCGGCTGAAATGAAATTTTACAAAACTAATTATTTTTTTATTTCTTAAATTATTATGCATATATATTCTTTGTATTTCTTTTATTTCTCCAAAATCTAATCCCAAAAGGTTTTACTAAAATGAATTAAACCCATATTTCTTGTTTTATTTTTTATTTTTATGTTTCTACATATATTTATTATTTTTATAGTTACCCGAAATGTAATTCTGAAAAGTTTCGCTAAAACTTTTTATTTTGAATGCTTGACCGAAATGGGGTCCAAAATAGTATTGACAACTATGATATAGATAAACTAGTTGTGACCACAGAATGTTGACCTCATGGTGGATGGTTCAGATCATCCGATCAACAGGATTAAGGTGACATTAGCACAAAAACATGTGCAAATCACCGGCATGCATGAAGAAGTAAGATTCTATGAATGTTAGAAACGAGGGAGATGTGCATCCATAAGTGGGGAAAGTATATTACTAAAATGTAAAGGAAGAGTATGTTAATAGTTGTAAAAATTGAAAGTGGCTTCCAGCCAAAATTAAAATTACCATAAAGATTGGATCCAAAATTTTCTAGCTTAATATAGTATAATTAGATGGTTGGTTAGGTCTTGACTTTATTTTGGTGTGGGTAAGGTGGAATTGTGGTATTCTCTGACGATCAGGTACCATCTGGCCCATTCATAGAGTGGGCCCCATCTGCACAGGATTGGTGAATAGTAAAGGAGGGGACAAAGGCATTGAATGATATGCTCATCTTGTCACATTCTCAAATGGACTTGAATTTCATTTTTAAAGTCAAAATGACTTCTTTTTCCTGTTTGTCCATGTGTTTGTCACCAACTTTCTGCATATCACGTGATCCATGAAGGGAAATTAAAGGCTTCCTAAGTTTTTTTTTCCCCTCATATGAAAAGGTCAAATACATGCATTACTAGGGCGATTGATGTCTGATGATGCTGCATATGTCGTTTTGTGTGGGCCAACTCTGATCAAGCCAAATTCCAACCTCTTAAATTTGTTTAAGCCAATTTTCTTTCACAACACCTTTCCATCCCACCCCAAATTGATAATGGTCCCATGGGTAGTGCCACATGGGGTTAAAATACTTTTATACCTCTTTCTTACCATGTAAATACATTAGTCTAATTAATAACAACTAATTAGATTATGGCCTAAAATAAAAGTTTTAATTTAAAGCTCTAATTTACCATTAGTCTATTTGTTAAACTATAAAAAAATCTCTTATTTCATGAGGTAATTGGGACCCACCTTTAGACATTGTGGTAATTGAGGTCTACCTTTTAAAAATTATAATGTAGAACCCACCATTTTCATCAATTATTGAAAATCTTTGAAGGTTATTTTCATCCAAAATACGTATAAATTTTGCACTGTCCACCTTCATCAACTGTAGCTAAAAAGACGGCCCCCTTAGCTTATGTTTTTTTTATGAGGTGACAGCTTTAATTTGTAAAGAAGTCCTAAAAATAGAAAACAACATAGTTTCACCAAACACTCTAATATATAAATAAGCTCTAAATCATAAAATAAGAGTTTATTTTTAGAGTTATCAAACGCCCTACATGAGAGAATATATTTGTTTGATGCAAGTGATGGTATGATATGTTCATCTTTCGGAGCTGTTTAAAACTCACTCGGGCTGGACCATCTTAACACCTAATTTGGAGGTATTCGTCCATTTCAAGTGAATGGCTAAATACCTTTTTTAACTTTTTACCTTTTTGCACTCAAGAGGGCTTAGCTTATGCACTCTCGCCCTGTAGGAGGGCATTTGGTGTTCTTAAACAACTGAGCTACAACATGAGACAATCAAAAGTGAATATCCAAAAATAACAATCAAAGACCTCCCCTTTAATCGAAAGGGAGATGCGAAATGTATACTCATCATTCAGCCTACTAATTCAATCAAAGATTTATGGAAATTGAATCAAGGGAAGATGTGAAATGGATACTCAGATTGAAAATCCTAAGAAAGTTAACAGTAACATTTACTTCAATAATTTGTATCTTTGCCTATCACCTCTTTAATAATCCTTTAGTAAAGCCAATTTGACCACAAATTTCTAGTATTCAATTCTTAAGTATTCCATGCAAACAAAGAGGTTTGGGCTTAAGGTCTACTTGATAATGAGCCCGCTGGAATCAAATGCTTGCATGCCATATTTATACAGTTAAGACTGGCTTTCCACCTAAATGGTTTCATTTTCAACTAATGATTCAAGGTTGTGTTATTAACAATTGGACTGATATTATTAATCGCGCACTAACCTCTAGAAGGGACTTTTATACTGCTTCATGTGTTCAATCCAATGGTAACTGTCTCTAATTGGTGAGATTTTTGGTTTCCTCCAATTTTCTCATTCACTAGCAACAGATCCTCATTTTATTCCACAGCTAGTTTTGGGCCCTGAAATCACACAGGGATTTCACCATATCCATATTTCTTGCAGAGTTCGGAGCCCCTATTTTGTAGAAACAGGGACATACTGTATTATCCAATCCAAATTCGCTAACTGTGTAAAATCTCTTCCTTGATTTTTTTTTTCCATTCCAAAAAAGCAATTGAGAGGGTGTATTAGGTGAGATAAGATTTTACATAGTTAGCGAATGTGGATTAGATGAAACTGAAGATCCAGACTCTTCATTGCAACTAATTAAGATTGTCTACAAATCTTTGTTGTAAATTATTCCTTGCTCTTCTACATTTTATTCATAAAAAAAAAAAAAGAAGGCATTCTTCTTAGAGGCTTTAATGATATTTACAAGTAATTCATTGTTCAAACATATCTAGTGGCATGGATGAAAACAAGTTGAGTTTTGGTTGGGTCAATGCTCTACGTACCCATGGATCCAATTATTAAGATTCCTGCTATGATCTCTCATCTCAAGTGTATTGCTAATTTCATCTATAAGTGTAACTAAATCAGGTCTTGGGAGCTTTATAGCAAACCCATTACACATATAATGCCAACCCACTTTTTCCTTGGATTAGGAGTTAGAACCTAGACAAGTATAGTGTGGAAGATGAACCCTAGATTTAATAAAAGAGTACACTACAAGGTGCCCAAGTGATTTCCTTTTTCCTTCTTTTGCTTCTTCTTCTTCTTATTAAAATGCCACCACTTGATTTGGACATAGTTTAGGGTACATAAACTATTAGAAAGATCAAATGATCATAGCCCTTCATTTTAAGTCCTTAAAGCCTTAATTATGGATTGTGCAAACTTGGTATGATATAATATGATAGTGAAAATGTTCAAATCAATGACAATATGTGGTAAATACATTAATTCGATCATAGTTGGAATGCATATGGCTTGTATGATTTGATTTAGATCAAGTTATTTTGGATCTTTATTTTGAAGACATCCATGCCACGTTTGCTATTATCAAATGGACTGGGCTGATGATTTTTCTATCAGCACAACCATACAAAGCTCTTTCTTAAGACTGTCAATGTGCTGGACTCACTTGTATGCTGGCCGAAGTCCACTAACAATTGAGCAGTTCGAGACAGGTTCGGATATGACACAATATTAGAGGACAGATTAGCTGGTTTTTTTTTTTTTTCCTTCAAATGATGATGTGGGCATGAAAGGTCTTTGATACAAAAAGAGTAATTTACTAAGTGGCGCCCGCTAAATCCATATAAAAATGCACCGAGCAAATCTAAGGCGCCCGCTAAATCCATATAAAAACACACCGAGCAAATCTAAGGCGATTTCTCACTAATGTGACGCTAAATCCATATAAAAACGCACCGAGCAAATCTAAGGTGCCCGCTAAATCCATATAAAAACGCACCGAGCAAATCTAAGGCGATTTCTCACTAATGTGGGGGCAAATCCGGATTTGTGCTTTACAACCAAGTATGAATTCAAAAATAATAAAAAGAGAAAAGTTTGAAAAATCATTTTAGTTCCTTTTTTATGCTGTATGTATCTTTTAAACAGTAAATATATAAGCAAACAGGGTGAGCTCATGTGCCCACTGGAGGATTTCCCAAGCAAACATGTACCTAAAAATATACACACCCCTAACTAGTCTAGGCCCTGCCCCAAGATCTGGCTTGTTTAGGGTTCCCAAAAGAGCATTCAGGTCCGGCAACTCCAATGTCCAGGCCCACTCAAATAGACTTGGATCCAGCCCAGATTCAAACCCATTGACAGCCGTCTCATCCATTACCCATGATGCAGTTAAATAAAGTGGGCATCACAGGAGAAGGTGGAATCAGATTTGGACCCGGGCCCGCTTCTTCGTAACCGGTTTCTTGGCTCAGGAACTAGAACCATAAATGAGACGGGTCTGGATCTGGATCCGGGTTTAGGTAGATAATGGTATAAAAAAAAAACATAATTTTTAGAAGATATTTTTTAAAATTGAGATAATATGTCGGGTCTCAAGTCTGAACCAAAGTGGAACCAGACCCATACCCATTTACTTATCAGAGCCTAAATAAGGACCTAAACCCTTTTTTTAACAGGTCAGAACCTCCACATAAGCGGAGAATTGAGTACCCATTTACATCCCAAGGTCCAATGAAGTTTCCATAGGATAGAAATGTCCAACCAGCAAAGTATACACTAGCCCCAGAACAGATGGCACATGAAAAACCTCCCACCACCAGATTTTCAGAGGTCAAGATCCTCCCAAGATCAGGTAGATATTTTCCAAGATCAGATAGATATTTTTTCAGCATGACCCACCAACAGCTGTGTCTCATCACTCGTGCCAATAAATGATGAAATGAAACAGATATCAGAAAAGTGAGCCCCACCTCCTTCAAATCAGTAGTAGTAAAATGCAGTAGCTGAGGGACCATGCAATTGAACGTTTTCCTCTTTTCCACATGCCTTCCTCTCCAGAGGGAAAAGGAACATGTCCTCTTTCTTCTCATGTTCAAAACAGAAAAGGCAGCTCATGTAATAGAAATACATACTCAAGACAAAACACCAATCGCCATCATCTCTATAGCTGTGGTTATTTGAAAAGGAATCAAACCAAATAGTTACTCTGTTTGAAACCCAACTCATTAAAATTAAGAGTTTAGAAACTTGGCTAAGTCTCAACTTCAAACCCATATCCATCTCTTCCTTTATACTAAAAAACAGCAAAATGCTACTAAAAATAGTGGAAATCAATACAGAACAAGACAATAGAGTCCAACCAGAAAGTGGCCCACTACCATGGAATATAGACCAAAGATGGCTGCAATGATCACAAGATCCAAACCATCCAATGGAACTTGTCTGTAATTCATCACAACTAGGCCACCTATAATCAGAATCTTCAAGAACACCATGAACATTATCACCTAAAACCCTCCAATTATCAGCCAAAAAAAAAAAGCTAAAATAAAATTAAAAAGACCCAAACAAAGATACCATTATATAATATCATATCATGTCAACCTTGATCCATGAAAATAAAATCTAAAAAAAAAAATCATAAAATCAATATTCTATCATTAAGAAAAAATCTACAACATGAAATAACCCTCCATCCACAGTTCCACTATCACCACTTCTCTCCATCATCTGTACAAACCATCATCATCCCACTTAAAAACATAAATAAATCTAAAAAATCTTAACCCCCTCACTTCCCTCTACTGTATATCATCAATCTAAACAATAATTTAAAAAAAAATAAAACAAAAAAGAAAAATTCAAATCTACCCATCATGCCCCCAAACCACCCTCCCAAGACCCAAAAAACATAAAAAAAAGAGAGAAAAAAAGTGGCCCAAATGAACATGATCATGATATCATGATCAAGACCACCCAAGATCCCATCCATCCAATCTGATCCATTGATCAAGAACATCAATCAATCAATGGCATTGGGACCAGCACAGGCCTTCAAAACAGGGCTCCAAATCCACTGCACCAGGAACCTCCTCCCCTTCCTCCCATTCAAATTATACTTCCTCCCTACCCCATCACTCATCACCTGACCAATGTACCCACCACCCCCACCACTCCCATACAGGCCCTCACAAAGATCCGCTATTTCTGTCGGGGCTGTCGGATCCTCCCCAGCATACCAAGCATTCACAAGCGGATTCGACGCCAGCTCCGCCAGCTCATGCCCGATTACGCTGATCATCCCATCCACCCCCACGTCCCCGTTCGGCGGCGCGAGCGGCCGCGGCCCCCCTCCGCCCATGTACGTCGGCACGGCGAAAGGGTACGCGCAGACCTCCGGGCACTGCTTGCCGGAGTTCCCCACCCATGCGTACGGCAGCGTGTAGCCCGCCACTGAAGGGAAGGTGAAGTAGTGGAAGCCGCAGACAGCGCGGCAAAAGTCCTGGACGGTGACGTCCGGCGAGGTGAGGACGAGGTATGCGCCGTTGCGGTGGTCGATGGGGAGGTGGCCGCGGCGGGTGGCGGCGGCAATGACGTGCTGGATGGAGAGGCGGGTGAGGGAGCGGCCGCTGGAGTAGGATGAGTCGGAGAACTCGCCGGCGAGGAGTACGGAGCGGGAGATGTTGGCGCCCGTCTGGTCTGTGTAGAGGGTGACTGTGGCCCACCACTCGGCAACGGAGGGGGAGGCGGTTGAGGGGGCGGCGGAGATGGAGAGGAGGAAGTCCCTGATCAGGGACTGGTGGGTTGGGGCCCACTTGCCGTACCAGATCAGGTAGACGTTGATCGGCGACGAGAGGACCGGGCCCATGTGGTAGCGGAGGTGGACCAGGTCGGAGGAGCCCTCGAACTTGTCGGAGGCGGAGAAGGCGGAGGGAGGTGGGCGGTGGGGGTGGTTGTGGTGGGTGGTGCGCACGTTAAGGGTCTGGGACGGCGCAGGATAAGGGGAGGCTGAGTGGACGATGTATGGAAGGGAGAGTACAAGGAAGAAGCAAAACTGGGTCACCGCCATTTTGTTCCGGCGGGCGTAAGATAGCGGGTGGCGCGTAGGACAAGGGAGGGAGGAGAAGGTGGTGGTGGTGGTGGTGGGTTTGAGAGGAGGAAGTGAAGGGTCTTTATAAAAGGTTGGGAGTGAAGAGAGAGGATGTGGGGGGCGGGAAAGGGGAGAGTGGGCTGGAGACAGCTGCTATGTGGGTCCCACTTTTTTTGGGGCAGAGGGTGTGCCTATTATATTTGTATCATATGATATGATTGTGTGATGGTGGGGTCCAGTTTTGGGGCATTCCTGTCCGTTCAATTCATTGATGGAACATAAGGTGATTTCTGGGTTGAGGGGTTTATTTGAGGTGAAGATTTCCTGAAGTAGATGGTTGCCCACTTGAATTGTGGGTGGGTGTGGAATTTGAATCCTTTGATTCTTCTCTCTTAGTGCTAATTTTTTTATAACCCCAGCCAAGGGGGCTGTACAAATAGAATGGTGGGCCCGCACACATGATAAAAGAGCTCACACAAATTAGAAGAGAGCAAATACGTGGAAAGAGGTGTCCTAGCAAAGGTTTGAACCTTAGATAATTAGGTGAAAAATGCAGCTCCATACTTCTCTATTAGTGCTAATTGAGTATAGTTTGAAATTCAAATGGTTCAAAATCATGGACATTTGTGTTTTTTAGGTGGGTGGAGATCATGCTTGCCTCATGATCAAGTCAGAATAATGGGTACCTGCAATATGAGTGGAATTTGACTAAACAACATAAAAACAATGCAGTGGGAAGATCCTGAGCTGGGGGCCATAGATGGATTTCTATGGCTGGCAGGGCGTCTGAAGATGGAGATAGTGGGGTTGGGCGGTTGAAATGGTGAGTCCAGTTGTATGGATGGAACCCCAGTCAACCTGAGGTTACCAGTTCCTCTCTCTCTTATGATGAAAATGACGAAATGGGGCTTCTAAGTTTTGAAAAGTAACAGTAAGAATCTGACTTTTGAAATGAATGAACAAAGAGAGTTTTTGTGAAATTTCTCAGCCTGTTTTGTCCCAAGGGAACTGTAGAAAATGGCTGTGCTTCTGTGGCCTTTTTCCGTGACCAGATTGCCCCCTTACATAGTTGTCAATTCCATTTAGGTTTGGCCTCGAAGATAAAATATTTTGGTATTTCAAAATTCAAGTGATACTCTTTTGGAGTAACTTTTTAAATATCAATCTCTGTTTAAATCCGAACCCGGATCTAGATCCGTCCCATAAATGATTCTGGTTCTAGTTTTGGAGCAAAGAAATCGATTTCAAAACTATTCCAGGTCCGAACCCGGTTTCGCCTTTTCCTTAATAGTTCCAGTCCAGATTCCAGAACTAACCCATTTACAACCCTAAATAAAATATTCAAATTGCTCATCTATTTAAAATCACCCCAGATTTGCCCACTTTTGTGTTTATGCGGATTTAGTGGGCGCCACCTGAGGATTACTTCTATTGGGTCAAGAACTTCAAAATACCTAGTTACTAATAAAATAAATAAGTAAATAAATAATCAATCCTCAATGGTTTTTTATGGAGCACACAGCATACTTACGACCAATCCTATCCCTCTAATACTGATCTCACCATTAATCAATCTTGGGGTTTATAAGAAGAAATCTGTACCATACAAAACCATAAAACTCTTGACAGACCATTAATCAGCATTTTGTCATAACTGATAATGGACCCATTCTCTATCTACATCTCTTTGATCAATTCCCATACTCCCACTGGTCAGTGGCCCCCACATGGGCTTTTGTAAGTAATGTCTTATTCATATCTTACTTTTTACTTTATACGGTGGATGGTAAATCTACAGAGAAATCCGTGTATCAAAAAAGTTTCTAGATGTGGGACCCACTATTCCGACATCCTTTTGGGGATCTACGAAATTGGGCCAGGTTGAAACTTATAGTTTGTGTACCTGACCCGACATATATTCAAATTGGTTAGAAATATCCGGACTCAGTCCTACTGGACCCATATCATACCCGAATCCGTATCAAAGGTCTCAATCCCAGCCGAAGGAGCAAGCCAGCAAGGGGTGTGGACCAAACTCTTTTTTTTTCTTCTACTATCTGAGGTTCCAATCCTTTAGGCTCGACAAGTCCCTCCGGGCCCAGAGGAAAATCGGACAAACTTCCCTGTATCCCCAGTGTGATAATGCAATTTCGAACCTACAACCACTGGGCCCGGGTCTTAGGCCAACTAAGTTATCCCTTGGGGTCTGGGGCTACAGGGGAATTTTACCCGGCTTTCTCTCCTGAGCCCGTAAGGATTATTCTGGCTCAAAGGGCTGGATGTTCTTTGGGGTTAATGTGGACCAAACTATGAACAAAGACTTCCATACTTGGTACCAGGTGATCAGATTTTCATGTATGTAATCAATAAATCAAGTTTTGGACTTGAAGTTATTTTGGTTGATGAATTGAATAAATATTAATCTAATTTAAAAATCAGGCCAAAAATCGGAACATATTTAGGCCTCGTTTAGTATCTATATTCTTGTTCTGACTTTTGATAGAGTCATCCAAAATAGAGCCATTAAAAAAGAGACTGAATTTAGAAAATGTGTTTCGTCTGAAAAATAAATAAATAAATAAATAAAACCTCTACTTCTATCTTTTTATGACCCTGTCCGGTTTTTACATTTAGACAAGTAGAGGTTGAAATTAAAGATGACTAATGCCACTTTCAAGGTTTTTCAGATATTTGGGTATGTGGAGTCAGTGGAGATCATTATCATCTCTGGTTTGGGATCCATGTTTTTCTCTACTTTGCCTTCATTGGAGAAAGTTTTCTTAAAATGAGTCCCAAAATCTGTCGGTCATTGGCTTTCTTCCTTGTGACTTTATGTAGTGTATTTTACATGGTCGTGATCTCCAGAATCTCCTTTGAGTGCATGTGCTCCCCATTTCCTTTTAAACAGCAATCCAATGAATTCCTTTGTTGTAATTAACAGCTCCACCAAATACTGCAAGCCTAGAACTAAGATTAGATGCTTGGCCACTAAATTGAGTTGGCCCTCATCCAAACTATCCTAAAAATTAGGATCAAGACTTTGATGGGAGATTAATGATCTTTCAAGTTAATGTTTAATCCATAGATGGCCGTGTTGTATGAACACCACACGATTTCCTTTATTGATTAGAAAAATATTCTCCTGCGTACTAGGCACGAACGTGTACAAATATGCTTTAAATATTCCATCTCATATTTCAGTTGTCATATAATTATTTTTTTTTCTTTTCTCAAAAGAATAGTAATATTATTGTAAAAAAAATAAAATGACCCATGAAGCATTGTAGCACTCGCAATCGAAATCAAACTTTTTTTTGGGGTGGGCCCACCACTTGCTGGATGGGCGTGGCAGTCAAAATAGTTTGTAGCATCTGGGAGAAAAATGCAGCCAGGTAAAGTCATCATGACTTCATGGCTCAAGCCATAGTAACAAGTAATCAGATGAAGGGTTGGTTGGGTATGTATATGATTATGATGTGTTTGGGACCCCATGGAGCATGACGTCTATGGCCAGACCATTGTCGCAATCCCATGCATAGCTCCGAACCATCCTCTTTTTGGTTTTCTAGGTCACCCTAGTTTTAACTTATTCTAATATTTTCTTTAGATAAAGAAGATTTAGAGAAATTGAAAATCTAAAGAGCATTAAAATAGAAATGAATAATCCAATGGTAACCTAAGTGGTGAGATTTCTCCCCATTTTCATTGATTCCCTGGTTAAGCCCACTAGGGGGAAGACTATTATGTGATGTTTAGGGGTTTGAAAGACTTTCCTATGACCTGTTTGTGTGGCGAAAAAAATAGAAAACATTTGATCGAGACAGTGGTTCAAAGCTATCCAAATACTAATCACCAAATAAAGTGGGATATGTGCCAAAATTCACATGATCAATTGAGGCCCTAGTCAACTTGGGTAAGCCTCAAATTCAGTTGGACGCTAATTCATGGGAGATTAGTAAGTGTGAATGTCTTATATTGATTATAAGATATAAAAAAAAGTAAGCCCCAAAGTCTTGAGCCATTTTCGTCATTCCTAAAAATTCATGTGATAAGCATTTTTATGTTTTAAATGGTAAAATAAACATAGCATCGGCAACCATTACTTTAAACTATAGTATAAACACCATATCCTTCCATTTCTTGCACATTGGAAGCCTTTTATTTTGCAATAGCTGGAGAAAATCTTTCAACATTTCTACAAAATCTAAGATTAAGATCATATCTAAAAGAAACCTAAAACAAACATTGGAGTTTTATTTTTTTTTTAAAGAGTTTGAGAGACTGACCCTCTGATGGAAACTCTATATGTTGGAAATTTCAGACAACGATGAAGATGTTTTTATCTAATTCGCAAAATTCCTTATTCCGCAATGAAATTTCAAAAGCCCAACATATTGAATTGTCATTTTTGGTCTTTAAAATTCTTCAAATCCCAATATCATGAATTGGAGGATTTGAAAAACTTGTTACGAAATAACATTTGAAAAATTTATAGTTCTCCCCAATAGAGATTTGGGGGACTCCAAATCTTTAAACAAATGCAAATATAATTATTCCAAGACATTTAGGAGAGATCACCTCGATAACCATAGATGGATGGTAGAAAATCACAAATTTACATATGCAAGGTAACCCCGAGGGGTAGCTTAGTTGGCCTAGGGCCACGGTTTGCACCCGGAGGTTGTGGGTTCGAAACTGCACTACCACACTGGGGCTACAGGAAAATTTTACCCGGCTTTCTCTCATGGGCCCGTAGGAATTATCAAATGCTTCCTCACTTTACCTTATTTGATCAAATCTTAATTGCAAAGCTATTTCTTTTCCAATCAAATTAAAATTCTAATGATAGAAGCCACTTACATTCACCAATAATAGACCCAATTACTAATATCTCTACTTCCTAATTTTCCCAAATTGAGTAGCCATACCAGCACCTTATAATTAGAAAGGAATTGAAAAGGGTGATCTTGTCATTTGAGTGGCACTTTTGTCAACTAGTTAGTCTTGGGTTGTTGCAAATGACTTCACTTTTTTCCCCCACTTTACAGTGTTGGCTGTTTTCTGGATGCCACCTGTGAGATTGCTGGATTCTTGTTCTCTTCTGCTCTTGCTCTGTAGTGGGTGCCCTAGGGGGTTCTCACCAAAATATCGCGAGATATTGAAAAGCTCCTTAGAGCTAGGGTTCCATCTAACATTCGCCGGGGGAGGAGAGGAAGTCCCATCTGCCTCCTTGAAAGAACATTGCATTCACTCCCAAATTTAATGCTAATAAATAACCTTTCCAAATCCCAATCCTGAAACCTTGTTCAAAGGTGAGAATGTTAAATATCTTAGAAGGTGGGGCCTCACTTGAAAGTAGGGTTGGGAAAGACTCAAGTTGGGTTAGATTGTGCACTATGGATTATACATACAGGATCAACCCAAATTCAATCTATTTATTAATTAGTTTGAGGATGTTAGTCTGAACCTATAATTAGCGGTTTGGGTTTAGTTGGATTTGCGGGTTATAATGCAATTAGTCTGGTTGGATCAAGTTCGAATATGATCGGTGAATTGAATAGTAAGAATGAAATCAACCCTAATCCAACCCATTTATTAATTGTTTTATAAATGTTAATCATGGACCTTGAATTGTTGGGTTGTTTGTGGGTCGGATTGGACGTTAGATAAAGAGAAGCATCAAAGGGGCATTGAAAGGCCTCACTAAAGTTCCTAATTCAGATGGTGTAATGCTCACTCGTGGTATTCTAGGACGATATATGCTGCTGTAAGGACAGTGTGACATATGGTGTGAAAGCCGACCGAAATATCTAACCTGAAAGTTAAAAGGGAAAACCCAAATACTGTACTTGAACATTCAAATTTGGGAAAGGTTGACGACTTAGTGGGTCATGGTGCATTTAACAAGGTTAGGATACGTCGGGTTTAGGTTGGGTTTGTAGATTAAATTGTGGGGATGGACTCAACCCGAACACAATCTATCTATTAATAGGATTCACGATGACAGTCCACATCCAACCTAAAAATATAAAGGATTAGTCATTACCCTAATTAATTGGTCAACTTTAGAGATTTGGTGGTTCGGGCTAGATTTTCCCATTTAGACTCACCTATTTGGCAAGTCTTATCTATTTGAAATAAAGTTGTTATACAATCATACCCTTTTTCAAGTAGATTGTTTGGTATATTTGGTTTAATTATATATAAAATAAAATAAAATTGTCATAAAGTTGTATGGACAAAATTGTCAGGTAATAAAAGTAGTTCATACAAATTTAACATATAGGAAAATTTATTTAAAAAGATTATTTGATTCCTTTATTCATGTTTGTTTGAAAGAAAAAATACCTTTAATTATTTTTTAAAAAAAGGCAAAAGATCTTAAACCTAGCTAAATGAGTCAGACATCTAGAAAAACATTTTTAGTACTTGCAAAATAAGCCCGGCATAAATCTTTCCTTTAGTACATAAAGAATGGCCTTAGCCTTTCCCTCTTTAGAGTAAATGGGTTTTGGCCCATCATACGCACCTACACAAATAAAAGAGTTATTCGACATTATCAAATAATAAAAAGAACATATTCCATCTTTAGGTTTATAAGTTATATCCATGAAAACCAATGAGGTATTATTTGTGGAGCCTCCCAGTAGCCCTAAAACTTTGGGATTAAAAAGAGGTTCTTTTCTAAAATCCCCCTCGCTGTCATAAGGGTACGTGTTTTGGATTATGCCAGTAATTTTTCTGGGATTAACCATATAGTTAGAGCCATAAATTTGAGATTGGGGTTTTCCTGCATCCACATTGTATCATTCGGTTTCATGAGATTTTTCTACCATTCTACAAGATCTATATTTCTTGTTAAATGAGTTAAGAAGTCTAAATTAGAGTCAAACCAAACGACTCTAATATGATTACATAAAAAAAGAGAGCATTTTTTTGTTGTTTCTTCCTACGAACCACAAATAGGGCACATAGTTGATCCTGAGTTCATTTTAGGACCGAGTTATTTTTTCTAGGATGGTGCTTTTTTTCGAATGCTAAAGAAGTGATTAATTCCATCAACGAGCAAGCATATTGGGCCATCAACCCAAATATTTCGGACTTTAAAAGTCAATGTAATCATTGTTCCTTAGTTTCTTTTTTGTTTTGAGAACTTTCAATGAGGCAGTTCATGTTTTGGCAAGGCTTGGTAAGAATTCTTTGCAGAGATGATGATTTTCCGGAGTGGGTTAGGCCTTGGTTGCCTCCTCTTTAATTGTGGTTTTGGCTTTGTTATATCTCAAAGAGATTTCTATTTACCAGCAAGAAAAATTTGTAAAACAACACCTCAGATGATAATATGTGGTGTGGTGTGTCCACAGAAAATTGATTAGGCACAAAGAGTTACATGACCTCTGTAAACATTCTGCTGGTATAAGCTCTATTCCAATATGTGTGGGCTCTCATGGGCCCGGTCCCATTGCCTGGGGTACCAGGAAAAAAACCACAAACAAATCACCTACACAAGATTAAACACCTACGAGATAGCTATTATCTAGCTATTATCTCTCTCTCTCTCTCTCTCTCTCTGCGCACATTCATACAGTTTTCTTATATTAAGAGGGTACCTCTCATGTCTTGTATGTGATGTAAGTAACATCATATCCTTAGTACAAATGGATCTATTAGATTTTGAGATTTTTTTGATACCCAAACCGAGGGGGTTGGGAGTTGGAACCCAAGAGAACCCAAACCATAAAAAGGATAGTCCACACACTTGGAAAGTGAAGCGCACACACAGGAAGAGTGTCCTACCAATGACCGATACCTATACAGTTAGATGAGATGCGGAGTTGCCATCCAACTAAAAGACAACAAACGTTATCTATTTAGAACTGGTGGATCTATTAGATTTTGAGTGTTATTTTCTTCACTAAAATGATTTCCTTTCGTTGAGAGGTATCTCTTATTGCTTGCATGGAAGGTAACAAGCATTATATATATGTAGAACAGATAGATCTATTAGATTTTAAGAGTTAATTATGCATTTTACTTAATGATCAATACAAGAATAACACTTCGCACATGTTTGATCACTCCATTACAAGAGAGGGTAGTGCTCGAGAACAGTTCGAAATAAAGAAAGTGGACCCACTCACTGATCATAGCACAGAGGTGGTGCATTTTTAGAATTCAGTATCCCTAAAAGGACCTCTTTGTTTAATGTAATTAACTGCATGGAATTATAAGACTGGCTTCTAAAAATGATAAAAATTGAAAAACAAACATGAATTTTCAAAAATGGCCATCAAATTATCTCCCCTCCAAATGAAAAATTAATCAAGGAGATGTCCGGAATGAATAACCCTTCTAAAAGAAATGAATAGTGAGCCTGACTCCAGTAATTCAAATTCTAAGAA
The DNA here is from genome assembly GCA_028538565.1 of Umbellularia californica. NCBI lineage: Eukaryota > Viridiplantae > Streptophyta > Magnoliopsida > Laurales > Lauraceae > Umbellularia > Umbellularia californica. The sequence goes on along the minus strand of JAPQWN010000008.1, from coordinate 14,698,347 downwards.
AGTGAGGGTTATGTCTACCTTCGAAAACTAATATCTTACACCCCTCGCTCGTTTAAAATCCTACAATGGAGCTCATTTTACCTTGAGTTTTAGTATATAATAGATTCCAATAATGTATACTACACTTACAAACAGGCCCTAAATGCTAATTAAATGGATGATCCTAACAATGTCATTGATGGCCATCAGACATATCATTCAAAGAAATTACCAATGATTCAAATTCAACACACAAGATCGATTGTTCAACACTTATCACTTTCGCTCTGTCACTAATCAGCATTCATGACATGGTCAGACTTGATCCACAGAACACTGTAATTAGTGTAGTGATGAGCCCTTTTATATATATATATATATATATATTTTGAACTTCATTGAAAGGGATAAAAATGAGAGCAAAAGAACAGCACAGAGAAACCAGATCAAATAAGCAGAGCCAGGCAGGTAAAGAGTCAAAACAGATTGTCTCTAGACTAGTAATGAGTTGCAGCAAACTCACACTGCAGTTTAAATTATCTCTTCCCTGTAGCTCAGGCAACTGATATGTAGGAAATGGACAGTATCCAAACATATCTATAGATTTTTCTGAAAAGGAACTCATTTGCTTAATGGAGCAACACAATAATGGGAATTCAGAGCTTGTCTCACCTTATGGCTCTTTAATCTTATTCTGTTCCCACAACCACCCAATGGAATCTAGGACGAGTTAGATAGAAAATCTTAAAGAAATACACTTTTTTGAGGACCTTATCTTCCTTTGGTGATATTCCAGTGGCATCAACTTTTGGGTTTTTGTTAAAAGTATTCTTTTCTAATATGTTCTCTCGAAAATATTAAACATTCATAAACTTTTGGATGACTGCATTTAGTTAACAAGCTAATGCACAAATAGCACATAGGTTAGTCACTCTGGCGGAAAAGATTTATAGTATTTGGATAGAAATTGAGGATAGAAAATGTTTTTTTTTTATCTGGTATAAGCCGAGTCGAGTTGACCTTTGAGAGACCAAACAGGCGAGGAGTGAACCCCAGTATATGTTGGGAAGAAGACCACCGACACACATAGAGTGAGGACTTCTTCAACACGTAGGGGAGAGGCCCTAGGGCTGAACTATATATAATTAGGTGAAAACGGAACTCCCAACCACTGGGCGGACAGAGAAATACAATCAATAATTATTTAGCCACTAAAATTGAAAATGCCAAAAATCAGATATGATCACTTATAGGTCAATGGTATTTTTATATATAGTTTAGAATCAAAACTCAATATATATTTGTTTGCATGAATGCATGCATTGATTTTTTATATTTTTTCTTAATAGTATTATATATATATATTAGTTAAGATTATATGTTTAATGCGGTTGAGTTTGATTCTTGAATTCTGGTTTATGAAAAGTATTATATTTATATATATATTATTAGTTTTGTAAAAATTGTTAAATGAAGCATATTAAATGTAATTTTAAACAAGATTCTTCTTGAGTTTCTAAAAGGAAGTTATAGTACATTCTTATTATCTGTGTACATATATGTATAATTCATGTACAGTACAATTTTATAATTTTTTTTTTCTTTTCATATCATCACTATAAGCATCTTTGATAAACTTGTGTGAAAGGGTGTTGGGAGAGCTAACCAGCTGCACATTTGTCAACAGAGAAGGGCCTAAGGTGAATATTGTTTACTTGATCTTACAGCTTGGGGTGGTTTTGCTGATTTTTTTTTTTTTTTCCAAAATGTGAACTACATCAAGAACTCACCAACAACCACTGTAGGGGACGCGCTAACAGGATTGTATTAGGTGTTCGAAGGGAAATTTGAACTCATTGTCATAATACAATTTTGATCAAGGCTTCCTTTTCTTGATCAAATCCACCCCAAATCCATGCTCCTAACCCCTTCATCCGTGGCCCATAATTAATTTAATGGCTTCATATTTAAAAAAATATTCAACCCTCTATCCAACGGTTCAATCCATTCGGATGTGTGTTAATCCTTACGATTAGTGACTATCAGGGGGTTTCCTATTGGTTGTTAGGTTTGGATGCGTTGCTAGTTGGGCCCCGCTAAATAATTCTCATATAATATGTGAGAACTAGTTCTCATTTTAATATTTTCCTCTATATATATATAAATGTGAGGGCCCCCACTAGGGGTGTTACGGTTTGGTTAACAGTTCATTTTGGGAAAACCGTTAACTGAACCGTATTTCATGGTTTTTTGTCTTTAAAAACCGTAACTGAATCGTGAAAAACCGTTAAAAACTGAACCGCAGTTAACAGTTTGGTTACGGTTAATTATTACTTAAAAAAATTTGTGAAAAATTTTCCACTTACCAATAAAACTTACTATGAAAAAAAAAATTATAATTGGAGAATGGAATAATACGTTACTGTAAAAAAAAAAGTATTTTTCATTCAAACCCTTAGGTTTTATTCTTATTAGCGAAACGGTTCGGTTAACTGTGTGTTTTGAGAACACGGTTAATCGAACCGCAGTTAACGGTTCGGTTCGGTAAATAACCGTAAGTTAAGACAAAAACCGTAACCGATCTGTGAATCACGGTTTTCTGATTTCAATAACTGTAATCTTAACTAAAACGCGAAACACGGTTATTAACCATGGTTCGGTTCGGTTAGTCGGTTTCTTGATTTTATTTTACACCCCTTGCCCCCACCTTTATCTCTCATAGTAAGGTGAGAGATGCTCTTAGGAGCATCTCCCATATATATATGTATGTATGTATACATACATACATATATATATATATATATATATATATATATATATATATATATATATATATATAGGAGCCAGCTTCCCTAACCTGAAGCTTAGGATAAAGTAAGCTGAAGTAAGGTCATTTGTGTGGTGGGGCCCACCTGGGGACCCACATGGGGGGGGGGGGGATTTCATATAGACCCTTCTTTATATATATATATATCTGTATGTGTGTGTGTGATGTGCTCCTATGAGAGCATCTTTCACCTTACTATGAGAGATAAGGTTGGAGCCTCAGATATTGGATATGGATGTGAGGGCCCCACCTTATCTCTCATAGCATCTCCTTATATATATATATATATATATATATATATACACACACTCTACCGTAGGGAAATTGGTGTCATTGTCTATACACAGGTATACACCCCACACGAGCAACTTGGATTATTGAAGGTGGGCCCATTCAGGTTAGACCAAGTTTTAGGCATCCCATGAGATCATTTGCTCAAATTTAAACTAAAAATTTATTGAATTCATGCAGGAAGATTAAACTTCACTCTACTAAAAAAGATAAGAACATTATGGAGGCATAAAACCCACTAACACCAACTCTTAACTGGCCTTGATTACAAAATTTAGGGGTCTGAAGAGTCTGATGGATTCCATGAATCCTTTAAATTGGATGGCATATTCGAGAATTTGACAAGTTTTTAATGGTGGGGGGGATCATATGTTAATTTAAAGCTTAGGTCTCAGGAGGACTCCACAAGAGAACCTTGTTTTTTATACTCTGTTCCTCAGATCTGGTACCTTACAATTGAATGAATATGAAAAGGTAAATGAGAATACTAAAAGGCAATTTGCTTAGTGCAATGTGAAGGGAAAACGTGCATGGTGAGATTTTCACCTCTCGAGTGCATTGTATTCCCTCAAAAACAACATTCGTCAACGTTACTTCAGTCTTTCAAATCTTGGGTTGCTCTTGAACTAGATCAAAAGGAAGCACGTGCAGCAGAAACCTCTCTCCTGCTTTTTTAAATGATAAATATCCCTCAAATGGTGATATTAATGACATTCCGCTAGTGAAACTCATATGAGAATTTGGCTTTATGAAATATGAAAATCAGCGACGGACTCGGGATATTCGTTTAAAGGGTAGGATCGAAACAGACAATTGGGTTTTAGGATCAAAATCAGGATTTTTATATGGATTGTAGTGGCGGACACCAGCTTTTATGTGAATTTTTAAAGCCGAGCCGGGATTTAGAGGCGGATGGAGGTCTAACATTTGCAACAGCCCCCACATGGATGCACTGGGTCCTCCCCTGATGGGAGTAGAACAAGGTTTTAAAAATGATAATAATAATGATTTAGAGGCGGATGGAGGTCTAACATCTGCAACAGCCCCCACATGGATGCACTGGGTCCTCCCCTGATGGGAGTAGAACAAGGTTTTAAAAATGATAATAATAATGATGTGACATAAATGATGAATGGTATAGAAAAGTTATAAAATAAGAGTGGGCATGTTCGGAAACTCCCCTTGTTTGAAATAGATTAGTTTCAACCCTTTACAAAAGGATAACTTTTCTTATATAACTTTCACACCACGAGAAGTTTAGACTTCAAATAGATAAGATTTACTCAACAAGTTAATTATATCCTGCTATGCTTTGGATTGGGTCCACATTCTTAAGCTTACCGTTTGACCTTTCACCTTTATATATGGTTTTGTCTTTTAAACGAGTTGGATTAGGGTTAACCTGCCTAACCTATTTAAATGTGTTGGGTTTGGTTCAACCCACATATCTAAACCCATTTGCTCGATTTACTACCTTTAATATTTTGGTGTTGGGTTAGGTTCAACCCAAATATCTAAACCCATTTGCACAATTTACTCCTTTAATATTTTGGTACTTAAAATAAGTATTTTATATAGAATGAGCCAAGCTTGTGCTTGGATTTGGGCTAATATTTAATAGGTTGGATTGGGTAAATAGGTTCACACCTGTTGAATATATACAGGTTATGATGGGTCAAGTTGAGTTGACCCACATTTGTTGCAGGTTGAAGTTACTTGACTCATTCATGGTGGGCCCACGGGATGAATAGTCCAAGACTCATAGATACTAAGTGCACACCCACACAACAATCCCGAGGGGTACCTCAGTTGGCCTAGGATCACGGTTTGCACTCGGAGATTGTGAGTTTGAAACTGCACTACCACACTGGGGCCACATAGGAATTTCACCCAGCTTTCTCTCCTAGGTCCGTAGGGATTATGCTGGTCCAAAGAGCTGAAACCCTGTGTTAAAAATAATAATAAAAGAAAAGTGCACACCGACATTCATTTCTAACTCCTAATTTGAAAGCTCCTCCTACAATTAAGTGGGGCATGCGACAGAGATGTTTTGACTAGTCCAACAGCTTTTTTTAATCCATGGACGGAGGAACATGGGCCTTCATGAAATGCCCATACAAGAATGAGATATCTATGTCGGGTATATGGGGGGTGTTGGGCCCACACGGATTCGTATGGGTCTAACATCAGGTATGGCCCTTTTCACAATCCACTATTTTTCTTTTAGCAGTGTCACTAAATAATACCTGACTTTGGGGCCCACTGTTGCGCCCCCCACCCCCCTCCCCCCAACTCCCAAATTACATGGGTCCCATGGGTTTTTACACCCATGCGAATGGAATGGGCCAAAAGATCGACTACACACCCATACGAATGGACTGTGAATCAATTAAATTTGTGGGTCTAGGATGATGGAATGATCACATATAGCTCCAGCGCAGCGTTGTGCGTTGGATGACTACTCTATGAAGGGAAGTTCTCATACTTTAAACATGAGTTCAAGTTTGAGATCTTGGGACCATTTGGCATCGTTCCTATGTTGTTCTAGTTGAAATTGGGTTGTGCTGAGAACAATATACACATGCATATTTAGCCAATGGAAATATTAACACATGTCATCAATGATATACATATCCTATTCTCTCTTCTATGCATTTTCTTACAAAGGTAACTCTCTTATAAATTCTCTTAAAATACTAACAAATAATTGACTATTAGATTAGGGGCAGAAACTCCCATTTTGAGATAAGGGAGTTTTTGATAATACATATAATGGAATACCAAATTAGAGTATGCAAAAAAAGCTTAAATATGTATATTTTAAGAATTTCCAAGTGAGCTCAACCAATCCGAATGGGACTTACGCGATCACTCATCCTGAATATAATTGATCCAATTTTTTTTTTTTTTTTACACTAATTCAAATGAGACTAACATTAGATTAAAAAAAAAGCACAATCTAATTAGATCATTAAATTTGAGGGCTACGGATCAAGTGTTAAGATGATCTAATGGCCGGATTTTAAATTTTGCACATAGGCAGGTCTCCCAAGAATTGTCATGGCCTTAAGTGGACTCCATAAGTTCAAGCATAGATTACTTAAATATACTTCGTGTGCACCTGAGTAGTCCGATCTGATATTTTATGCTAAGTTCACAACAAATTATCATGAACTTCCCAATCACAAATCTAAATGCTACTTTGTAATGTTTCAATAATATGATGTTAACCATTTCTTTGCAAAAATGCCTTGATGTTTTCAAAATGTGACGCTCCTAGTGAGACAATAGACATCAATCTGGAATTGACAAGGACAGCAGCATTATATAGGTAGAGAATTCTACTCTCATGTGTATTTTTCTGTTGAGCTGTTTTCTACTAGATAGTGTATGGGACCCTTTAGCTCCAATAAATGAAATAGGTCTTCTATTTATAGAAATGGGCCATTTAACACCTTGGCATTTACTGGTTCTCCAATGTGGACCCTTGCAATTAGTGCAGCCTTCCAGAATTTGGGACCAATGATCCACTTCCAGCAGTGGGGCTCAACTTAATTGAATGCATGCATTGCCAACTAAGGAAATCAGGTTAGAAACAAGTTAAACTTCACCCCAATTGAGCCCAAAATTGATCTAGAACCAAAATTTTTGGGTCGGGTCCATCAGATAATTATGTGATTAGAGTGCCATTTGCAGGCTCTTTATCAAAGCCATTGAATCAATCTCAGGTAAAAGTGAACAGTTTGATCCTTTTTTCTAACCATCTGTTTTGAATGACCTTAATTAGATTCACCTATGAAGGTGACAACACTTCACCAACAGCTAATCCATGTCACCTTCAAATTCTCCTGAGCTTTTGTAAGGTGGCATACATCCAGGTGGGCCATACACTGTGCATTCCTCTTGGGAGTGCTATGCCAATTGCCAAGGTCAGTTAGCAATAGAATACTCCCTGCCAAGCGCCACACTACAGTTTGAAGGCAAAAAGTGGAGTCTACAGCTTGCACACACTACTTTGGAGTATTCTCTTGATTATTGGAGAGGGATGAATTCCCATTCTCAGTTTCTAGTTATGGAAGGAAAATGTTAGAATGCTTGCTACTCTTTTGACAAGATCCTTGATGGGCTAATATGCAAAAGGAAACCATTGATTAGAAGTTTTCACCATCCATAGTTATATAATGAAGAATGGTCATAAGATTCATGGTTTTATAAAAAAGAAGGTTGATTAGGTGGACATTCATGATTAGCATAACTGCTCTCATATTCGTATGGGCTTGTTTGTTTCCATTAACAACAAGGGGTTGCTCAGTAGGATGGAACCCTTGCATGTCACTCGGCTATCCCGGGATCAATCCTTGGATATACCACTCTTCCTCCTTATATAAGCTATCCTTCTCCTTTAACGAATTCAGGCTTTGACAACTGAGGGTTGTTCAGTTGGTTGGAACCCTTGCATATCACTTGACTACCAAGAGATCCATTATTGGGTATGCCACTCTTTCCACTTGTGTGTACTATCTTTCCTACTTTGTGTGCTTCATCTAGGGTTGTAAACTGGTCGGTTCCGGTCCGTGTTCATGGTGGACCTGAAACCGTTAAGGAAAAGGTGGAATCGGATCCGGACCCGGTTTTTTGGCTCCAGAACCGAAATCAGAACCGTATATGAGATAGGTGTGGATCTAGGTATGGGTCTGGGTAGAGAATGATTTAAAAAAAATTTAGGAGAGATTTTCGAAAAATTAAAGTAATATATCGGGTCTCAGGTCCATGGGTCTGAACCAAGGTGGAACCGGATCCGGACACATTTACTTATCGGAGCCTGAATAAGGATCCAGACCCGATTTTTAACGGGTCAGAACCTCCTCGTAATCGGAGAATCGAGGACCCATTTACGTCCCTAGTTTCATCTTCCCACTTGTCTTGGTTCTCTTGGATCCTAGCTCCCTAGGCTGTGGTATTCACAATTAAACAAAATAAATAAAATAGGTTTGGGTCTTAATCATCTGGTTGATGGAATTTTGTGAGAAAGAGAAAATAAATGGTGAGTTATTATTTATTATTAGAAAATACCCAACATTTCTTAGGATGAGATTGGGCTTTCTATATGTTTTTAGATAAACCAACCTGAATTCTTTTTTTTTTTTTTTTTTGATAACGCAGGGTTCCCAGCCCTTTCGGTCAGAATAATCCCTACGGGCCCAGGAGAGAAAACCGGGTAAAATTCCCCTGTACCCCAGTGTGGTAGTGCAGTTTCGAACCCATAACCTCCGGGTGCAAACCGTGGTCGTAGGCCAACTGAGCTACCCCTCGGGGTTAAACCCACCTGAATTCGGCCTCTTAAAGGCCCATGCCGACATCAGCATAGCCTTGTTTCACTTCCATTACATCACTTTTGTTGAAGATGACATGTGGGGTGCGTCAGTGCGTGTCATACTGTCATGTAGGGATGTGATCAAATACAATGTGTGATGTGACATGTTCTTAGTTCTTGACCCCCTAATTTGTTAGCCTTAAGCTATCTGCAACAAATGGAGCCTTCAAATGTCCTTTTTGCTTCCTATTCCCTGCAACAAGGGGCTTCTTATGATTTCGACAGTGGCCCTTCTCTTTGAAGTGATTGGAAGCATCAATGTCTTTTACATTAAGGAAATTACAACAGCTTAGCAAATCCGCCGACAGATTTGGCGAAATTTTGTTATTGAAATAAGGGTTAGTAGCAAATTTAATGATAGTGTTAGAACCCTGCTATGCACATGACCCTGTCATTGAATTTCATATCAATGTGTCAAGATGGGTCTTGAGATTAATGGGTGTAGTTCAGATCATCTAATGGTCTATTTCATGTGGGCCCATCACAGATAGGCTAGAGATAGACCTTTAAATGTGATTAAGATAAAGCATCATCTATAAGTTTAGGATAATATCTGATTTGTCATTTTCCAATATAGGCTTTTTGCGACAACATAATTAATAAAACAGTTGTTGGTCAAATGGATATCCATTGTAATTTGGAACCTGGTCAAGAAGGGTCCTTTAGTCTCTGACTCTCTCTCTCAAAGGTAGGCTTGTCAATGGGGCGGGTCGCCATGCCCCATACCCGCCCCGGTAAGAAATTCCCCATCCCCATACCCGCCCCATAACCCGGGCGGGTATGGGGATGAATCCCCATCCCCACCCCAGTCGGGTCACGGGGAAACCCGACCCGCCCCGCTGACCCGACTGCCAAAGGATTCTCCAGATATCTGTATCCAAATTCACATCATTGGACACACAAGCTATGTCAAGGGAGACCAGTTTGCCCCAAGATGATTTAGCATCAGAACAACCATTTTAAGCTGCCCAAGTTACCTTCAAGCAGAGTCAGTCCACTCTTCAGCTCCGTCACTGTTATAGTATTAACAACAGCACGTGTATTGCACGGCTAGCCATGGGCGTGGATCAGTGCACAGGCCCAATATCACTGAGTCAGGATAATCTAAACAGCCAAAAGAGTGGGTTTAGTGCCAGATTAGTGTGATGGTCAGGCCTAATAGACTTCGCAAAAACCTCTAAGCTCTCTGGGTTGAGAAAAGAGAATAACGAAGTAAATAATTGGTTCGCTCTGTGGACCTGAAGCGACAGATGGGTCCAAGTCCAACGGTCCAACCTACAGCTAAGTTGAGAAAAGCAAATCCCATTCCTAAGTGTCGATTCAAATTGAGTAATTCACCCAAACTAAAGGAGTTAAATGAAACAACTTCACTGGGTGTGAAATGGATTGAATCGGTGTGCCAGTATTTTGGGCCTGTACCCTGGTCATCACTTGACTCATGTTTTCAAGTTAAGGCTAGCAAGCAATTGTATAAGGTGAAATTGGATCCCAGCTTTTCCATGTCATGGTCTTCCCCATCATGATAATCTCAATCCAAAGTAAAATATATTATGTCGGGCCGAGTACACAATGGGCTGGGCCGATTCAGATAGGAAGAACTCAATGTTTACATATATAATATGCATAAATTTATATATAATATTATATATATATATATATCCGACCCGTCCCCATACCCGCCTCTAACCCTGTCAACTCTTTGACCGGGTCCGGGTCAACCCGCCCCGTTGACCCGAACGGGGAGGGTAATTTATGACCCGACCAGGTCGGGTCAACTGGGTCGGCGGGTTTTCCCCGCCCGGTTGACAAGCCTACTCAAAGGACTATAAGTTTTTTACTTTAGGTCTTACTACTTGGACCAGATTACAGCTGACCTAGAAATGATAATAACTATGAAATATTAGAATACAAAATATAATGAGGAGCACTAAAACTTCTAGAAAAGATTTTGTTAAAAAAAAAAAAAAAAGCATTCCCCCTCATGGGGCCCACTATGGTGTATGACAACATCTGCCGGTGTGAAAAATGTCTGCTCCAATACATCATCCTAACCCCTTGATACCTACCCCAAAGTTTACTAATCTTAGAGGCGTCATTTTCTTGTGATTTCAATTTAACGGTGGCCATGTGGTATGTGTGAAATGATTGAATTAGCTTAAGATGGACTCTACACTGTGTGGTTAGTGTGAAATAATTGAATTAGCTCAAGATAGACTCTACAGCCTAAAAACATAAGAAATATAAGGAAGATTTTAAAATGGTGAGTTTTTTAGAATTTCTCCTAAATAATATCATATATTGAGGCCTAAGAAGATTGTGGAGCCATCCAGGGGCATGTCAAATCATTGGGAACAAGAATGGAAAGCTCCATACTTGGCTTGAGGTGTGTTCTAAAGTTGCCCCAAATAATATATGGTGGATATTAAGGTTCCACACAATCAACAGTGTAAAAGCAATAAAGAAATCTTTTTGAATCTAAATGGGTCCCATATAGGCTCACATGAATATAATAATATTAATACAATTGTATAATCATTGCATATATATATATATATGGAAATATTCATGTGCATCCATCCCTAACTATGTTATGGTGGGGGACAATATAGTCGGGTTGACTTTATAACATATTTGAATCATCCACACACATGAAACCCGCTTAAGTGCACTAGACCTATTGAGTTTTCATCAATCCAAATGGATTGGACCGTTAAATCGAGGGTCAAATTTTTTCCTTTAATATAAATTCGTTAAATTTGTGGGCCACAGATGAAGGGAGGCATGAGATCTTATCCAAGATGTCTCTTCTCATTCCCCACAAGTCTCATGATCAGTGGGTCCCTAGGTGGGTCCCATTAAGTTTGGTGAGGGAAGGATGCACGGGATTTTTCATATATAAAATGCTATGAGAAGCCTGCTGTTCTCTGAATTAAATACTATTCATTTGTGGTTCAGCTTTGCTTGCCCCACATAGAAGCATAATAATATCAAGGTGGAGCTGCGGTAGGCAGGCCGCCTCATGTTCCAACAAATTTAAAACTTCATAATCATTTTAGATCCCATCTACACTTAAGCATGAGAAACCGTACATACAAGGAGTGAGAACTCATACATATGAGGAGTGAGAGGAGACCAGACTTGATCCTTAATCATCATGGTGAGCAGTGGGGTTGCCAACCAAATGAGCGACCCCTTGTTCTCAAAGGTGACTTTTTTTTTAGTACCCCGTTACAGGGGGCTGGAATCCCCCTTGGCTAGTGTAGAAGACCTCGAGTGAAGTGATGGAGCCTTCTCGCGAAGGAAGGTGGAATGCTCAGGGTTCGAACTGCCACCTCTTACAGTTGAGGTAAGAGGCCGTTCTCGGGAGTGGCCTCGTTAATATGGTTTCTTGTCATATTCCAAATACGTTTAAAGAGTGGCTACTGCCTAGCTAAATATGGTTTTGCTTAGGGAGCCAATTTTAGTGGTTTGTGTGGGTTGTTGGCTGCTTGATTGAGTGATTGGTTTTTTTTTTTTTTTTAATATTGTTTCTTCTTTGCTTTCTAGGCAAAGAGAATAAAAAACCTGTGCCAGATCAGTTGGGAATAGGAATGTACTCATCAAAAGGTAGACCTTACACAAACGTTATGTGTACTTTTGGTGAATATATTTATGTTGCATTGGGGTGTGTATTAAAAACAATGTACTTGCACCCAATCTGTGGGACCTTTCGGCAACCGACTTGCTTGGTCGGTTGGATTAGAAGGGTTATATATAGACTGTGTAGATAAAAGAAATCAGCATTGATTTGATGGTTACAACCATCTCAATGGTACCTCCACAATAAAATGCTAGAGCAATTCCGTGTCCATTGTCTATGTTTTGAATGAAAAATTAATGTCGGCAATACAAGTTAAAACTTAGGACATAGATAATTATATTGTATCATTTCTATCCAATCATTCAGTAGTTTCAGTTGCCCCCACAAAGTAGGGATGGACTTTTGGTTTCTAAGAATCATATCTAGCCAACTTGAATGGTTGAGCCAAGTTGGCTTGGTTCAGCAATGTGCAATTCAAGTAATTCACAAGACTCTCCTCATGTAAATGGGTCAGCCCACCCCCATGGGGCCTTTTTTTTGGCTTAGCTCATTTGGTATGTCTTGGAGAGATTTCAGAGATTTCTTTAAGCAGGTTAGTTTGGGCTAAGAAAAACAATCAAGCCCGTTTAATAGCGTCAAGTTAATCCTTTCATTTTTTAAAGTTCATAAGCTTAACCAAACCCTGAAGCATGGCCCTGTCATGCCCATTTAGGCCCACTAAGCTCTTCTTCCAGGATGGGCCTGGGCCTTGGCCCAGGCTTAACGTTTATGGCAAGGCTGTAATCAGGCCTGACATCAGGCTCGGGACCGGTTCAGGTATACGTAACATTGATACTAGCACAACTAGGCCTTGACAACTCAAGCTCTCATGTCACAGCCCACATGAGTAATCCAGTTCAGGATATGCTGGTCCATGTTTGGGCTTGATTCAAACATGGACTTGAACCGAATTGGAATTCAGGCCAGCTCAGGATGAAGAAACAGAATTCGCGTAGCAATCCCAACATAGTTGGGACAAGGCTTTGATGATGGTGGTGAAGATGAAAAACGTAGTGAAGGCCCTTCTAACTTTGCTAGGGAGACCTGGATGTTCAGTGTTTGATTCCCGGATGAGTGGGCTTCTATTCCCGCATGTACGGGCTCTCTCATGGGACACAGTCCCGCTTGGCTGGGGTATAAAAAAAACTTGTTAGGTATGCTTGGTTATATAGCTTAGATGCTTTGTTATAAATATCTGAAGCCCCTTTTTTTAATCTTACATTTGACCATCTAAGCTACCAATGAACACCATTAGTCTGATGAGCTACAATGTAAACGAATGAATCTTAAAAGGTGTCAAATATATGAATACCGTAGTCTCTGCAATGGAATGATAGTCCACTTTCAAGGTAAACAAGGCTAGTATGTATTGTTTTTGTTTGCTTGATGACTAGTATGTATTGTTATAATACCATAAAGAGAATGAAAATGGCATTGAAAACCATCAATCAGCTATAATAATTGGAAGGAAGAAAACATTGACAAATCACAGATTGAGTTCTAGTTTGAGAAAAGTAGCACTCAGCAAACTTGGGTAGATGCCTTTTGGTCATTTCCTATTTACTTTGTTCAGAGGTGGATATATATTCTTTTTATAATCTCTATACAACTTATTTCATTTATAATTTGCAAAGTTCATTGATAAAGGGATCTTTGATTGCTGGAATTTCTGTCAAGGGTTGAGCATTTGAGAAACTCAAAGATAGAATTTACTGACAGCATTTACACCATCCAGAGTTCTGAAAGAATTTTTTTTTTCATATATATGTTAAATGAGTCACCAGAATAAAGTCTAGCCCAAGTCAAGTATCTTCATCAGATCATTAACTTGCACATTCTCAACCATACACACCACAAGCAAAAAACTTTCCCACCACCCACATGGATAATCTTCAAAAAAAAATTAAAAAAACAAAAAATTGCAAATACACATGATTGAGATCCTTTATTATCTAAAGGTCTCTATAAAAGAATAGGATGACACCATAACAAATGATGGATGCTAATATCAATCACAATAGTCGCGATTCTCCTGTATATCCCCTCCCTTCAACTTGATGACCACCTCACCCTGAATCCTCTAGTGTGATTTTGGATATATATATATATATATATATATATATTGTCTATGCAGGCGCAGCGCCATCTATTGATACTGCTTGAGGTCCCTGTTTCCACCTTAAGTCACTTCATATGCAACTTGTAGGATGTATCTAAAAGACCCAGATCTCAGGCAGTTTGGCCATCTTGGCAGAATGAATGGAAAGCAATCATTCTGCCCAAATTATCAGACTGTAGGTTGGGGCACATCCGAACACAGTTACAGTAAATGAATCTTATTATAGCTTTACGAGCCAAAATAAATCGAAAGCACAACCCAAATTAGGAGACCTTTCAAAGGGTGGGATAGGTTAAACCTCCAATCCACCCTCACTGGGGCATCTTAAGCTGCAACTGGTTCATCCCAGACTCCAACTTGTCTAGACCCTCTACATTGTTTCCATCATTTAGCTTAGCACTTCTGCTCTTCAGCCACGGGTGCTGCGAACACTGTGCTGCTGTTGGCCGCTTCTCTGGCGCAAAATCGAGAATGGGTAACAGAAACTCCGAAAATTCGCGTGCATCAGTTTCAGAAAATTTGTATTTCTCAACCAAAAGCCGATCTAGTGGCCAGTATTTTAGCCTTCTGATCCTCTTCAGGTCACCATGTCTGTCAAATAAGTCCTTGGATCGAGATCCCCCAATTGCAATCTGTGCTCACAGGCAAGAGGTATTCGGTAATAGATAATTACAAGCATGGTTCAAAATAGCTGCAGGCATTGAGGTAAAATAAAGATGTTCTTTACCTTTCGAGGTATCTTTCCAAGGAGTTCCATCATCAATGCCAGGTGATCCTGAAACCATGATCTATCTGTCAAATGGTATATAGAGAGGAAAAAGGACATGCATCCATATATGCACGAAAAGGATGGATGTGGATGCATAACAAAACTATGTGAAAAAACCATACGCGCTGTAGCTAAGCTGGTTAAGGGACATGGTTCCATGAGTTTGAGTTTAGCCACACATACACATGCCAAAAAAGAAAAATGTGAAAGAACCAAGTTCGCACACACAAGTACAGGTGATTTTTAGATCAGCTGTTCATAAAATGTTCAAAATCATGATCCAACAGAAGTCCAAAGTTATGGGTTGCATTTTTCCTTTTCACAAAAAATAAATGGTTTTGGCTTGTTGGATAGCAAAATGAACAAAAGCTAAAAATTCCAGGATACCTATGATTTCTCAGACATCATTTTCTATTAGAATAAAAAAAGAAAATAAAGAGAAGAAGCCAATGAAAAAAATTAAAACAGAGAACCAAAAAAGAAAAAAAAAAGGTTTCCATAGGACCACTTGTACTACAGAAAACTTAATAATCAAGTCATGAAGAACAAAGGTAATGGACATCCAAATGCTCCACAAAGCAATCATGGTTGCACTGTTCGATCCTCAGTTGGGGAAGGGAGGCACCGTTCTGTGGCACCTTTAGAGAAAATAGGTAAGAGAGAAGCTTGAGAGGGTAGATTAGGATTACCAAAAGGGCAAAAAAAGTTCAAGAATCTTTTGGGAGCCATTCCAGATGTTAAACATCAATATGTCAGAATGAGACAGACAAAGCAGAGTTCTACGGAATGATTATTATATCCAAATGTCTTAAACTTGGTACCTATCATGGGATCTTTTTCATTAATATTTTTTGAAATAAGTTTTTTCTCCGTCCTTCATCGCCATCATCCTATGAAGGAAATAACTCATCAGTATGAAGGAAATAACTCGTCAATCATCACAGTAACATTTTTCAACAATCATAGACACATGAATTTACAACTATATAGGGCACTTTGTTTCAGAATTTTGAGAGAAAAATTGGTTTCAGTGGGAGTGCTCTACCATCTTTGCATCAAAGATAATGGTTAATGTTCATTAATCATGATGATCATCTGGGCATATCCCAACAATCTAGGTATGGAACCATCAATCAAAGATTTCCTATTGCAGCATCCATGGGGTTTCTCTCATGTACTCATTTCTAATTCTATCTTTCTAGTAACTCTAAACATCTCTCTTGGCATTCGTAATTTAGCCACATATATTTCAGCCTCCTTTTGTATTTCATTACCCAACATCCAAGAAATTAGGCTTTAACCATCTTCTTATTAAAATACCCTGTTAATCAACGTGGCACTCAACTATCACATAACACTCAGAAGTCTGTCTCCACCTTCTGCATCCTGTATTGCTCCTGTTTGCCATACCCAACTCAAACCCTCCATCTTGTACTACAAATGCGTTGCAGATATCAAAATCCATCACATTGTATTAGAGTTGTTTTCAATTTTAATTTTTAACCATCTCCACTTTTCTGCTTTACAATCAACTAAACCTGCACTCCATAAATTATGTATTTAAACTGATAAAAGGAAATATATATTGTCTCTTTAAATATATGGATGTTTCACTACCGAACTGTTCATTAACTTCTTTGTTATGACCTGATTTCCTACTTCAATTTTCTTGGATAACTGATCATTTTCTTTGATGGACTAGTTTAATGATGATGATGATGATCTAATATACCCGGACACCTAAAAAGGCCCAACGTAACTGTGTTGACCGCTACGACACTCGCATTGACACCCAATACCGCATCGATACTTCTAGTGTACAAGTTTAGCATATCCTAATTACCAAGTCCATTATTTCAAATAGTTTTCTTTTTATTTAATTTTCCTACTTCTCAACATTAAAAACATTAGATAGGTAATTAAACAGTGATAATTTCATCAACTCAAATGTGAAATAGAGAAGAAATTAGGACACATGCATCCGTATTTGTGCTCTAGATTCTCAGAAGTGCGGAGCCATATCCCCAATCCCAGTATCTGTGTCCATATACCCATATCCATATATAGGCATCACAAATGATGATGATAAAAATAACAATAAGAGGATTGATTATTTAATACTAACATTAAAATAGGGGTTTTGTACAATGAACCTTGAGTGTTGAGATTTGTAAGTATGAGGCCCACCTTTGCAAGATCTAAACCATTAAAGACTGCACCCTCATTTTTAACTGAAGGCAGACCAAACCCCACCCCACCCCAACCCCAAAAAAAAAAAAAAAAAAAATCACTGGCTGACATAATGAATGGCATTTTTTTATTACTTCAATTTTTCCATACAATGGGACCCACCCCACCTTTAACACATCCTAATGTCCATTCATATGGTAGATCCCAAATTTTCATGTCAATCATGATAAGATTGACCAATGAGTTGACATGTGTAAAAGAACATCAATAAAGTTTGAGATCCTTGGAAGGTGAGTCCCAATGTATGGAACAAAGAATTTTCTAAAAAACCATTATTCATTGGGCTTTAATCATTCCTTTGATCAAATGGTCAATTACACTTTAGTTGGAGCACACCTTGAGACCTTTGTGGGTAAAGTGGTTAGGATGCACAACCTTAAAGTTTTAGATGTTGCAAAAGAGGGTCCTCTAGTAGCAGCAGCGGCCGAATTGCGTCTAATGTCAAATTAAGACCCTTGAAGGTGAGTTCAACTATATGGAACGAGCTATTTTCTTGAAAACTGTTATCTGTTGGGGGTTTAATCACATTTTTCTTGAATCTGATGGTCAATGTCACTTTTTAAGTTGTACTAGAGCTCAGACCTTTTTCAGTTAAATGTGGGAGCGACACGAAAAATGAAAGGTTTAGATCTCGCAAAGGTGGGCCCCATGCATGAGGATCTAACTGTTTTGTGGATGAAGTGGGTGCAATGCACAATATGACATGTTAATATCTTGAAAGGTGGAAGGTGGGCCCACATGATACAAAAAGTACAGTATAAGATGCAAAATATCAAAACGGAACAAGACCAAGAGCAAAGAGCAGTGTGACAGGACAAACAATTAGGATGAAGAGGACGAATCTGGTAGCCTGTAGCCATAAGACTTTATGTTGAAGATGAACAGGTGGGCAGCGAGGACGAGAACCGGGAGAAAAACAGAGACAAAAGGCACGATCAAACACGGTTTTTGGTATCACAACAATGTCATTGTAAAACAGATTGATTTGGAATACAAAACCCATGATTGACTCTGGAGAGAGAGAGAGAGAGAGAGAGAGAGAGAGAGAGAGAGAGAGAGAGAGAGAGAGGATTCAGACAGTTAGCAGCGAGAGGTGATCAAAATCAAACTGCAAACTTTAGATCAAAGTTGCATGTCATGCACTTAAGGCCTAAGATACACAATGGAAGGGTCAAAGGCTTCCAAGAGTCACATCTGACATGAGATCATCCAAGTGGTGGGACACGCATGTAATCAGATGGATAGAGGATCCTGATGGATCGTTGGAGATCTTGAAGGTCTGGAAGATTTTTGAAGACTCTAGGATAGTCTTGAATGGTGTAGAGTTATCTAGGATATTCTTGTAAATTATTCAAATTTGTAGAGATTTATGTAGTACTCTAGAAGCTTGTTGATAAGTGTAGGATCAGGGTAGATTAGTGTGGAGGTTTCTAAAGAGTAGAAGGCTCCTCATCTGTTGGATGAGTGATAAGTGGCATAATCCTAGTCATTCATTGTATAGGTAGAACTATAAATAGGGACCTTCAGATTCATTCGTAAGCAAGAAAAATTTGCAAGCAAGATTGAGAATTGAATAGAAGAACTATCATTTCTCTAAGTGTTCTCTCTTCTAGGCATGCAAGTGTGCGAGCCTTGGTGTGAGTATTGGACTGAGGGACAAATCAACATTGGGGAAGGCCGACTTGCTAGTGTAGGGGGCATAAGTCATGTGCAGAGGTGGTTCAGATAAAAAAGTAAATGAAGCAAGTACAGACCGCAGGACAAAGCATACAATGTCTTGCAATATAGTTAAATTAAATAATATATGAACATTTATCAAGACAGTATTAGAAAAATAATTAATAAACATATAAAAAGATTACACAAAACAATCCAAAAGACCTAGCTGTGTCATTGGAAAATCAAGTCAAAAGTTGAACGCACCAGATTCTTCGCTTGCTTCAGAGGATTGGTGTAACAATGTACAAAACCAATGGATCGGTGTAAACTTTGCCAATGGTCAACACTCAATGTACTTGTGGACGCTTTACATGATGAGAGGTGTGGCATGATCTTTTAGCTAGGTAATCTACAAAGCAGACCCACTTAATTCAAGTCTAGGATGTTCCACATATACATGCGGCCATAGGGAAATGGACATTGTAAGTAGGGGCGGAACCAGGATTCTGCCTTGGGGGGCACTTTAAAAAAAATCATAAGAACTTTCTTGATATATAAGGGGGTTATCAAGATTTCAGGGGGAACCATAGGCCATAGCCCCCCCTGCCCCCACCTAATTCCACTCATGATTGTAAGACTTGTGTCAGATGGCAAACCTCAGTTCTTCAATATTTTGGGGATATGGGCATGCTTACTAGTTCTGTTTTTTTATAGGGATCAAATCCTCAACCTTCTTGTTGTGACTGAGAGGATCTTATGAGTACAATTTTTAGGATAACCCAGATAAGTAGTTGATGATAATATTATTTCAAAGTTGAGAATAGGTTCTGGTTCATAAATAGGGAACTAGTGTAGGTATCTGAAAAGGTTTTTATACTACCAACTTGGCCATTCAAAAGTGGCATTACAACAAGGGAGTTGCCCTCTAAAATTAACAACATCATTTTATATTCCCGTTTGTATTTTTTTCAATAGAACTTTTCATAAACTTTAAAAAAAAATAGACATCACTTTTTCAAACATATTATTTTTCAAGAAAAGCTAACATAGGGTCTGTTAAGATAAGGTAGAGAAAATGGAGTGAAGATTACTTTCCACAGTTCAAATTTGAATTGTGGACATTTTCGTCGATCAGCTTTCTTCACATCCAAACGACACGACTCTATAAGCTATAGCAAAACAATAGTCCTACCTCATCCTCATCAAATGCTTTGCCAGGTTTAGGAACAAATAGCATGTCACCAGTAGCAAGCTCAAAAGCAATACAACCAAAGGACCACATATCAGCAGAGAAAGAGTAGCCAGCTCCAATAATAACCTCAGGCGCTCTATATTGTCTTGTCTGAATATCATCCATAAATTGCTTGTCAACCCAACAAGCATTTCCAAAATCTACAATCTTGCACCTTAGATCAATCCCTTCTAAGGTCCTTCGCCGTTGAGAAACCCCCTCCATTGATTCTTGCCGCTCTGAGATCTTTGCCACTGCGCTTTTTGCTTTTCTCCACAGATTCTTCTCACCAATGTTAGCCACAGCTCCCACATTCAGGTTGCCCTCAGGCCTCTCAAGGATAGGTGAAAATCCTGATCGTATAGGGTCTTTTGCAGGATCAATGGTGGATACAAGAAGAACATTTTCTGGTTTTAAATCTGTATGAATTATATGAAGTTCTCTGTGCAGATAATCGAGAGCCATCAATATCCATCCACAAATCTCCCTAACTTTACTCAGCTCAATGCCTTTGTACCGATTATACTTGATTAAGCGGAGTAAGCTGTCACCAAGGAATTCAAACGCCAGGCAGATATGCTGGCCATTGGGGCCAGCATGCTTAAAGTGGTCGAATAATCTAATGATACACTTGGAATTTGAGGGGTCACCTTTAGCAACTGCAGTTAGAAACTCAATCTCATGGAGGGCAGCTTCAGCAAATTCAGCAGAACTTTTCTGGATTTTAAGTGCAACAAATCTCTGCAAAAGAAATATATATAAGTAAAGAATGAGGCTTAGACAAGAAGACTGATATGATTGTGCAGAAAAATAAAAATGAGGAAATTTGCAAAGAGTTGTGAAGAAAATTAAGCGCCTAAACTATGGATATATAGAAAAGAAAAGTACATTAGAAAACGAATCAAGGAAAGGAAGATTTTATTTAAGACAGGACTTGGAGGGCTTTTGCTAGGAGAATGAAATCCTGCAAACAAGAGAGTGAATTTCAGACAAATCTCATGAGAAACCTTAAAATTCGAGATAGAGAGTGATTTAAAGATCAGAAAACTAAGGAAATATGACAAATTCAAGAGTTCAAAAATTCGACAAAATTTAGAGCTCAATCCAGACAAAGGAGTCATCCAAATAACATGAAAATGAGATTTTACACACAGGAAAAAAAATTTCAAACCTAATGTTGGCCACTTCCACAAGGGGACCCAAAATTCAGAACTCTCCTAGCATGAGAAAGAAATTCCAGAAGCGAAGCCTTGCAGAAAGCACGTCAACAAAAAAGAATTTTCATACACTGAAGCAAGATGTCAGGAAGTCTATAAAAGAAAATCCACAAGGTGAGAAGTTTTAGAATCAGAGAACAGTATGCAGGAAAAACATGAGACCAGTCACCCATTGGACATCAATATCAGTTCATCGAAGGCACTGGACATTGAGGCAAAACTACAGGCATAAATCAGGACCATTTGCTACAAGAAGAAAATAAATCAAAGAAGGAAAACCAGAAGCCATAGGGATATCACAAACATGATAGTAACAAAATATTGTGGTTTTAGCTTCATTACTCAGCACAGTGAAATAAATGAACATCAGGCAGGGAGGTCATGAAATTCAGGCAAATCATAAAGAAAGAAAATAAATTTTAAAAACATAGGATGGGTTAAAATGTAATCATCAAAGATATCATCTTCAATATAGATGGAAGAATGAAAACTATCAATATGAAGACAATTCCTTGCATTCATAGGCAAGAATAAAAATTGCTTATCCCCGCAGATAAAAACAAACCATAAACCAATACCGAAAACAGTGGTAGAAAATCATCAAAGATGAGATTCTTCGCATGCCTAGTGAAAAATCATAACGGATCTTGTTCATATAACAACCCATATGCAGAAACATTCAAACTACGCAAATCAAAGTAAAAGATCAGGTCTTTACTAGAAAACAGCAATAACCACACGAATTCCTGACATAAAACAAAAAAGACCGAGATGAGAAACCGAGAAAAAAATGCCGATAATGAAGGAAAGATGTCATCTTTCAACAAGTACAGACAGAATTATCAAAATCTCCTAAAGGAGGTAAAATGGAGAGAAGAGCTATGAACACAAAGGATTCTTCGCATGGCAAACAGAAGCTGTAACCACTCAATTCCATGAACAAACAACTCATAAGCGAAAACAATTCAAATGATGCAAATCAAAGAAAAAAACATCAGATCTTTATCAGAAAACATCAATAACCACACTCATTTCTGCGAGATGGAAAACCCAGATGAGAAACAGCGCGAAAGATACCGAAGATGAGCGAAAAATGACACCTTTCGACAAGTACAGGTAAAATTATCGAAAACCCAGATGAAAAACAGAGCGAAAGGAACCAAAGATGAAAGAAAGAAGCCATCTTTGAACAAGTACATGTAAAATTATGGAAAACCCAGGTGAGAAACAGAGCGAAAGATGCAATCTTTCAACAAGTACACGCAAAATCATCGAAAACCCAGATGAGAAACATAGAGAAATCTACCAAAAAGATGAAGGAAAGATGCCATCTTTCAACAAGTAAAGGTAGGATTCTCGAAAACCCATCAAAGGAGGAGGCCATAAAAGGAAGAAGAGTCATGATTAACGAAACATACAGATGATCTGGTATCGAATGCGAGCCAGACGGTGGAGTAGTGTCCCCATCCAAGCTTCCTCTGCGCAATGTATCGTCCTCCTGCGAAGGGATCGCCCGGTCTGACAGCGTGGTATCCGCCTTTCCTGTAAGCGTCGACGCCTTCGTCTTCTTCATCTGACGACGAATAAGACATCCCTTTCGCTGGTTCGGTGTTTGTTGGGACGTGGGATGATTGATGATGGTTCTGTTTGTTTTGATATTGTATAAATTCTCCCACCTGAGATCAAGACACTCGCTTTATGGTATTGTTTAATCTCTTCTTTTCTTTTGTTTGAATTGTTTATGGGGAATTGGGATCTTTTGATCTTGTTTGAGTCGACTAATGGTTGTTTGTTTGGGAAATTGGGATTTGGGAGAGTGGTTGTAGGGACCTTTTCAGGGGTCAGCAGGGACCTCGCCATCTTGGGGCCATCTTGCTAACTTGCGCTGGGTGGGTGGGCTGATTGGAATGAACGTTAAATCTTTGACTGCTCTGAGTCGACTCAGTGCCTGTCAGTACCACTACTGATTAAGGATTTGGACTGGGTTGTAAAGCGATCAAGGCTTGATCGAGTCATAAATGAAATTGTCCCTTTGGGTCTACTTGGATGTACGGTGAATTAAAGTATGGTGAGGTGAAACATCAAATCGAGAGAGAATAAAATATAAGATGTTATGATAATATTTTATTTTTAGTTGTTTGGTATGGAATCTTTTTGAGTTTTTGTAAAGAAAAGTGGAGCTTTTTTGTTTTTTAGTAGAAAGGGATGTTGCTTTTTTTACTTTTTTTTGAAAAAGATGAAAGGAATTTTGAAATTATGTACTTTTGATACGACTCATTGTCCTTTCTTGTCTGGATAATGGAGGGTTTACCTCACCTCACCTCACTTCACCACACATTCAAACACGCCCTTTAGAATGCCTTCTTCTCACGGGGATCCACTTGGATACATGAGAATAAGGAGACGTGGGGAGGACGAACACATTCACTTGTAAATTAAGGAGGGTACCTGAAATATCATACTACCTTGAGTATGGATAGATACGGAGAAGTGGCTGACACACAAATGGTGGTGGCACCTTGGGCCTGTTTGGCATATTTCCCTTGTCGTTTTCAATTTTGTGCTCGAATTTGGTTGTGCTAAAATCAGGTTGTGTCGAATCTAAACTCTGCAGAACTTGTTTAGCAACACTATATTAAATTACTCTACTAACAATATGCTTTATGAAACTTGTTTGGTAATATTATAGAATTTTGCTCAAAAGAGCAAACATATGATTTACAATGTAGGACCCTACCTTTTATTGTTTGCAGTACTATTATTATCATATATGAGACCCACATGTAAAAGTTACAACGTGGTGTACCCGCCTTTAAAAATTAGATTATGGAACCCATATCCATTTGATTAATAATGTGGGCCCACCATTATAGGAATTATAATGTGGGCTAACTTTTTGTAAATGTAAATATGGGATCCACCTTTAGAAATTAGAATATGAGCTCACATTTATCTCCCCCTTTTTTTTTTTCCTTGGATCCCATGATATCATGAGTTTTTAAAAACCCATGATATCATGGGATCTAAGGTCAAACGACGATGGTGACATTTAGTGACTTTTAGTCATGAATTTGGGGATTGAGTGTCCAAAGGGCATTGAATTGTCAAATCCCCTTTATAAAATCTACAATGTGGGCCCACCTTTATAGAAATTATAATGTGGGGCCATATTTTTTGTTAATTGTGAACACAAGACCCACTTTTAAAAAATTACAAAGTGGTACCTACATTTAAAAATCTTAACTTGGGGCCTTCATTAAAATGTGGGGCCATACTTTTTGTTAATTGTGAACACGGGATCCACCTTTAAAAAATTATAATGTGGTACCTACATTTAGAAATCCGAATATGGGGCTACCATTAAAATGTGATTGTGGACACGGGACCCACGTTGAGAAATTACAACGTGATGCCTACCTTTATAAATGATTATAATGTGGTCCCACCATTATAGAATTATAATAGGGCCCCATATTTTATGATTGTGACCATGCAATCCACCTCTAAGAATTATAAAGCGGGGACACCTCCTTTGGGATTGTAAACGTGGGGCCTACATTTGGGATAAATGAAAGGATTTAAAATCTTCAAATGAAATTCTTTAAAAGGTAAGACATAAGAAAGAAATAATTGTGCTAGCAAGTTGTTTCTTAAAAAAAATATAGTTTTTTTTGTTCCAACTTTCTTATGTTGGCGGGTTAAGATTTTGAGATTCCTTCCCATGAGAACAAAATTCGGAACAATCATTTATACATATTAAACATGTTTTCTACACCCTTATCTCGGGGAAACATGGGAATATTCAAATGGCATGATGCCAAACGTACCCTTAGTTTCACTCAAAGCCCCATGGAATGATCATTGGGTCTAAGGGTGGACCTAGGAATTCTACTTTGGAGGGGCCACTATGTATAAAAAGAATTTCTTCGAAGGGCCACATAGAAAAAATGCATATAGTTTTCAAAATACATAATGACATTTCTGAAAATTTGGGCCCGTTCCGTCAGTGATTGGGTCATAAAGCTAGAGAATCACTCTTGTACCTATACACAACATAGCGGGGAGAGAGAGAGAGAGGTGCAACCTATCTTAAGATTTAGCTCAATATAGATCAAAATGGAGAAACTATAACATATAGTTTACACCAACATACTTGATACAAGGTTTTGATGATGATGACAACGACGGCATTAAATATTAGGCTGAATAAATGATCATAGGCCTTTGTTTTCAATCTTCATATTGTAGTCGGTATATATTGTACAAGATTACTATAATAAAAAAAAAACCCAACAATGAATATTGCCCGTCTTAGAGTTAAATAAGAATCCATAATAATTTAAGAGAAGTGGGCGTATGCACAAGGATAGAATTAACTGCTGCTGGCCTCCACGAAAGAAAATGGATAAAAGAGCACTAGAAAAGAGGCATTATGGATAATTTGCTGTTCATTTGTGCTTAATAATTGTATATCTAAGCTGCTCATATCAAATGTCAATGAATGCATTGTGTCTGTAAAAATTTGTACTTCCAATCTAAATAAAATTTGCAACTTCACCAATACTCTTGTTTTTCTTACCAAAGTTGGGGTAGCTGTCTTGAATCAAGATATATTTATTTTTAATGTTTCGTAATCTAAGATCACGTTTTCGTATCATTAGCCGAGATGGAAATGGAAAGACTTTATACTTTCCCACAAAAAAAAAAAAAAAGCCCCACCTTCCCCTGCACTTCCACCGGAAAAGCTTTTCCATGGATCTGTAAGAAATCAAGAAAAAAATGACACTTTACTTCATAGAAAACTGCCACCAAATGGAAAAAAGTAAAACTATGTGCAAATCGGCATTTTATATATAAATGCAAGATCTTGGGCTTACCATAAATCAAATCAAGCTCTTGCACTCAAATTAGGCATATCCAAATGGGGCCTTGGATTCTCCAAAAGCAACCAGAGGATTATGTATGCACATAACTCCAGTTACTTGCACTTGAATTGTATATAGCTATACAATGAGCTCTGCAAAGAGGCCCAAAGCATTTCAACCTTCTCCACTGGGTCATATAGCAAAAAGGGACCTGTCCTCTAAGCTAATTGGGCCGAATCTATTCGAAAAACAGGTTGACGGCCTGTTTACAGAACTGCCGAGGTTAGAATAAGGCTGCAATCAAATGGCCCAGTATTGGGTCATGTCGAAATGGACCCAGACCTAGTCCTTTACGTGGTTCGGACCTTGATCTAAATTCAGACTAGACCCAATATGTTTTGGTCAGATCGACTTGGTTCAGGTCTCACCTACCCATGTGTAGCCCTGCCAGTCATATTAAAGATGACCAATGCACAGATTGGCTTGGTTTGGCTATTTCCATTCTCTTAGGAATGTACATTACTTTTAGGTTATATAATTAAAACCATAACTCAGATGGTTAGGGACTCTAACGCACTAGTAAGGCTAGAGAATACACGAGTTTGAGTCCTCTCAAGCAAAAATAAAAGGAACCATAAAAAAAAAAAAGGGAAAACAATGGTGTTGTTTGGATGCCCATTTTCATCTCTAAGTACATTTTCTCTCCTCCGCGTTCTATTTTATGTTTCTACTTGTTTAGGGTACTGAAGTTCTTTATAACAATGCAGTTGTTGTCCCGTGGGTATTTATATTTCTTTATTTAAATGGTGAGAATTTACAAAGTCAACTAAGTGAAATGTCACTTTTGTCATACATATTTTTAGATATCATGGTTTTAGAAAGTAGTTTTTTTTTTTTTTAGAAAGTTGGATGGAACTAATTAAGCATTTGAAATTCCGCTTAGATGATAGCATTTAAAGAATTCCAAATTTTAACAAATAAGAATTCTTACAAACAAATCGAAACTTGAAAGCCAACACAAGAGTAGAAGAAAATGTACATTTTTCTTCATATGTATATGCACCTTAATTTTTACTTTAGTTTTTATCATTCGTTTGCTTTACTTAAATCACACGTCCTTATTTTCTGTAAGATGTGCTTAACCAACCGAGCTATATCTAGGAACATATATACACTTTAATTGCAAATAATAAAAATGCTACATTTCCATGAAAATACAACCATCCAAACTCACTTGTTATCATCATTGCTATTATTATCATCATCAGCATCATGATAAAAGTATTATCTCACTATTTGGGTCCACTTTAATTTGTGAATTATACTTTTCCATTAATTCTACTAAAACTTGCATGTCACCAAGATGCACTTTGCCAAGGCCTAAAATAGTGTGCGCACAATCCTCATCCTCCAACAAAAAAATTGTTATACTTCCACAATTTCACAGGTAGCTTGGATATGAGGATTTCTTACATGGATTCTTGACATCTATGGATTAAACCTATGCCAAGTGATCCATGCCTGGATAGACATGAATTTGTCTTTTGCAGAATCCACATATTTTTGAAAACCTAAAAAAATTAAGGATTTGGGACCCAAAATTATCCCAGATCCAATAGGTCCATATATAAAACCCAACCCGATTATCAAATGACCAACAACTTGCAACCAAATCAGACATTGCCAACCTTTTTCCTTTTTTTTTGCTCTATAGGAAATCATACATTGCCACTTGATTCATGTCAGGTTAGGCAGCTCGAGCCAGGTAGGGTGGGCTGGTCGGGTCAAATCGTGAGAGGTATAACAGGTTACACCTCCATCTCACTCAAAATAGGAATGTGTCCAAATCAGTTGCCTGTTTTTAGTGGAATCATTAGTCAGCATAGTAGTTCCCCGAGTTTCTAGGCTTCTAGCTATTATGCATTGAAGAAGAACAAAACAAAATAGAAAACTGATCCTGATTACTTTCAAATGTCACTAGCAAAATATGTCCGTGCTTAAGAAAACGATGACATTTGTATGATCAACTAGTTGAACAAAACAAAATAGAAAACTCATCTTGATTTCTTTCACATGTCACTAGCAAAGCACAGGCAAGAAATCGATGACATTTGTATGGTCAATTAGTTGATAAGATTTGCATCATATATAATATTAAAATTGAACATTTTTTTGTGTAAATAGTGTTACACAAATGTGAAGACAAAAATATTAATTAGTTTCTAGAAGTTAGAAAGTACAATAAATCATCTTATACCTTTGAATCTCTAATATCACATTAGAAGTTAGAAAATATAAATCAATCTTCCCACTCAAAATAATTGGTCGGAGTTAGTGGAGGTGAAATAAAGCCTAAAGAACTCAATGTGCCGACGTGGCTTATGAGTCAAAATAAATTAGTGAAGGTCAAAATCAATTGAGGCTTATTTCTCAATTGGATTCAGCCGCTTTCATATATAATAATAACAACGTGACTAGTACTCTTCCTCATATTTGAATAAACATTTGTCAATTACATCTGATATGAGAATGATGTTGCTGTTACAAGTTACTATCATCAATCAACCAAGTTTTTGGTGTGTTTGTCTTTTTTTTCTCTTCTTCATCTTTGATAATTTTGTTTATTTTAATTTTTTTTTAGAAAGCAAAATAACTAATTAGCAACTTCTATTGACCATCCATTTTCTCAAGAGTCCCATCAAATAGCTTTGATTGCATTACAGAATATCAAGTTCACCAGCAAGTGAGTGTGGCCAGTCATCTATTGGTTTCACACAGGAGAAATCCATGAGCGTCCTGGTGAGGCTTCCTATGAAAATCCATACTGTTTTACAGTGAATTTTCGCATGTTGCACGAAGCCTTAGAAAACTTCGCGCTAGCATAGGATAGTCCCACCATCGGAATAATAAGGAATTTTTTTTTTATATATATTTTTATTCACGTGTTTTATAAGTGATTAATATGATGATGAGCGTATCTTATTATTCAAAAAAAAAAAAAAAAGTTCTCATGCAACAACAAATCAAGTGTTTTGAACAATTCAGATTTCTCGTAACTATGAATAGAGCACTTCACGAATTAGCGGTACATTTAGGGCCTGTTCGGTTAAAAAGGAATTCCTGATAAGGAATTGAGCTCGTTAGATATTTATGACATGATATGATATGACATCTTATTCACTTGGGCATTCCAAATGCTTTATATGCAAGAATTCAGAATTTCAAAGTAAATGAAAAATGCACTTTTAACCTTATGAATTCCGAGAATTCCAGTGTTCCAAATTCTAAAAAGAGGGTTGGGCATTTAGATTTCTACTTTAAGAAGGCAACATTTGGAATTCTCAAAGTTCTCCCGGACAAGAATTCTCACAGCCCTTCCCAAATAAACAAGCCCTTAAAGGATGCGGACTCATATGGGGGAGAAACACACAAGTGGAGCAACATAAGCTGCCACCAATAAGAGGACCACATCAATGAAGCTCATATGATCATTTTGATATATTTATTTACAGGAAGTAAACGACATTGTTCTGTGCGGTCTTTTAAAATAAGTTTTTTTTTCTTTCTAAAAGCTATTATATTTTTCAATGCCATTTATATTTTGTATTTTTACTAAAACTCTTCTCATTATCAGTCAAATAGTAGAAAAGGTAAAGTATTTTTATTTTTTTTATATTTTCACTCTCCCTTTTCTTTGTTCTAATTGAATTACTAAGAGAAAAATTCAAATGAATTATCATTTGAGTTAAAAGATAAAAAGGATAATTTTGCCCATATAAAACCTATAAAAAAGATGAGAATTATTAAAAGCATAGGATGTGATTCATGGGAAGATCATTTTTTAGTCATGGGCCCACTCCCTAGAGGGGCTCAAATTGTATCATAACATCAAGCCATCAGTAAAGTGGGCCATTAATGAAGGAAACAATCGATTGAATCTCAACCTTCTTCCTTGAAGGTAATGCTATGACGCCCAGATACAGGATGTATACGGTAGGGACATGCCATGGACATGTTAGGAATACGGATTTTACATATAAAAAGTGAAGTATCAAATACGATACGACACGATACGTTGTCCATTTTAAAGTATCCGTGCATCGTAATGCGCCATTCAGAAGTAATATTTTCTGTTAACTCATCTATTCCTGAGGTGATATTTGACAATTTGGATTGAATTTCTTTAACAACCACTCATGCATCTTCCAAAACTTTAATGAAAAACTTAGATTAATAATTTTGTCATATTCCATTTGGATAAAACTTAAGCTATTCCTCCATTGATCACTAAAAAGAAGATGTCATTGTGCCCAAATCAAGTTCATCAGTAACCCATCCCTTGGTAGGTTCCTCTATTATTGGGATGACAGTTGGCAGAATCATACAATCCATATATTATTATTCTTTGGACTTCTTATTCTCATTTCCATTTTTAGGACAACGATTCGGCCTTGAGCAGACACAGTTGCAGTTCAAAACAAAAGTATGAATGTACGATCTCTTCTCTGCATCCGTGATAGAAGGATCAAGCCTTGAAAAACCCCGTTTCTGTGGCACATAAAAAACCGCCTCTCCAAGTCTCACTACCTTTCTACAGCATTCACGGAAACAAAGTCAAAATCCAAGCTTTTTCTCTCCCCCTCCTATCCACCCAAAAACTTCAGAATACAAAATTCAAGTTATCTTCTTCTTTCTCTCCTCAAACCCAAATCAAATCCCATTTGCAATCACTTTTCTCCAAGAACCCAATCGTTCAAATCAGAATCCATACTGTATTTCTACAAAGCCCAAGAAATCTCAATCAAAATTCAACCTATCTCTCTCTGTGCAACAACAGCAGCAGCAGCAGCAGCAGCAGCAGCAACAACAAAAAAAACCCAGTAGTTATATACAAGATCCAAGCTTTCTCTACGGGAGAAGCTTAGAATCCAAATTCAATCAATGGGTTTTGAGAAAGAAGCAAGTTCTTCCTCCCAAGCCCTCTCTCTCCCCAGAGAAGAAGACCCCACCGTCCCTCTCCTACCCAAACACACCTCTGGCTCTTCTCTCCCCAAGTCCTTCGCCAACATCTTCATCGCCATTGTCGGCGCCGGCGTCCTTGGCCTCCCCTACACCTTCAAGAAGACCGGATGGCTTGCCGGCGCCCTCATGATCTTCGCCGTCTCCGCCCTCACCTACCATTGCATGATGCTCCTCATCTACACTCGCCGCCGGCTTGAGGACTCCAACGGCTGCTCAAAGATCGAATCTTTTGGTGATCTCGGCCTCGCCGTCTGCGGCCCCACCGGAAAATTCACTGTTGATGCCATGATCGTCCTCACCCAGGCCGGTTTCTGCATCAGCTATGTCATCTTCATCGCCAACACCCTGGTCATTGTCTTCAGTTTAGTTGAATTGGGTGGGATTTTGGTGTTTTCGCCCAAGAGCCTCTATATCTGGGGCATGTTTCCATTTCAGTTGGGTCTGAATTCGATTCCTTCGCTGACCCATCTCGCCCCCTTGAGCATTTTCGCAGATGTCGTCGACATGGGCGCCATGGGTGT
Organism: Umbellularia californica; assembly: GCA_028538565.1. Classification (NCBI taxonomy): domain Eukaryota; kingdom Viridiplantae; phylum Streptophyta; class Magnoliopsida; order Laurales; family Lauraceae; genus Umbellularia; species Umbellularia californica. The sequence goes on along the minus strand of JAPQWN010000008.1, from coordinate 14,666,604 downwards.
TGTTATGGTGGAGGATGTGGTGTTTTTCCTCAGAAATAGACCGGTTTTGGAGGCGTTTGGGGGTTTCTCATATCTGTTTTATGGGCTTGGAGTGGCTGTTTATGCCTTTGAAGGGGTTGGGATGGTCTTGCCTTTGGAGTCTGAGACAGCTGAGAAGGAGAATTTTGGGAAGATCTTGGGTATTTCAATGGCTTTTATCTCTTTGTTGTATGCTTCATTTGGGGTATTGGGTTATTTTGCCTTTGGGCAAGAGACCAATGATATAATCACTAACAACTTTGGGAGGGGATGGGTTAGCACTTTGGTTCAGTTGGGTTTGTGTATAAACCTGTTCTTCACCTTCCCTTTGATGATGAATCCAGTTCATGAGGTCTTTGAGAGGAGGTTTTGGGGTGGGAGGTTTTGCTTGTGGTTGAGGTGGGCTGCTGTTCTTGGTGTGTGTTTGGTAGCTGTTTTGGTGCCCAATTTTGCTGATTTCTTGTCATTGGTGGGAAGTAGTGTGTGTGTTGTGTTAGGGTTTGTTTTGCCTGCTCTGTTCCATTTGATAGTTTTTAAGGAGGACATGGATTGGAAAAGAATTGGTTTAGATGGTGGGATTGTGGCTTTGGGGGTGGCTTTTGGGGTATCTGGGACCTACACTTCTCTAGTGGAGATTTTATCTGTGAAGGGATAAACTTTCTAGTAGGTGCATGATAGTTTGGATCAACATGAGGTATTGTGGATATAAAATCACATCGACACTGCTTGTTTGTTTGTTGTGTTTGGAGGGATTTTGAGAGGTGAATCTCATCTTTAATCGATCAGATTTCTTATGAACTAAAAATAAAATTTTCATTATTTTTCATTTTAAATTTTCTTATATTGTTCTTGTCATTGCACCTCTAGCTAACTGAGTGTAGTTTCTTATGGAATGATGATAAAAGTATTATCCTGTTTGCAGGTAAGGTGAAAGTGTAGTGTTTTAAGTTTTGTTCTGTGGCATCGTGGCATGGAATAAAAAATCTTTATTTTTATTAAGAAATAACTTTCTGGCGCAGAGTTTGTGGCTATTTATCTCTTAAATTTAAAAAGATTTCAAATCCTCACTTATCCTAATGGTAGGCCAATGTTCACAATCCAAAGAAGGTGGCCCCACTTTGTAATTCTTGAAGGTGGGTCAAATGGTCACAATTACAAAAGATGGACCCAAATTATAACTCTTATAATGGTGGGACCACATTATAAGGCCCTGTGTTCTAATTTCTAAATGTAAGTACCACTTGTAATTTCTAAATATGGGTCATGTATTTACAATCAATAAAAAAATGACCCAATATTATAAATTCTATAAAGGTAGGCCCACATTGTAAATCATATGAACGTGTCCCCATATTCTCATTGTATTTTCTAAAGATGAGTTATGTGTCCACAATCACAAAATAAAACGTGTTGCCACTTTTTCATTCTTAAATGTGGGTCACATGATCACAAAAGGCGGTCCCACATTGTAAATCTTATGAACATAGGCCCATATTCTAATTTCTAAAGGTGCGTACGATATTCTAATTTCTAAAGGTGGGTCCCATATTTACATTCACAAAAAGGTGGCCACACATTATAATTCCTATAAAGTGGGCCCATATCGTAAATCCTATAAATATGGGCCCATGTTCTAATTTTTAAAGTGGTACCAAGTTATAATTTTACAGGTGGGTCCCATATATGCCGATAATAGAGTGCTGCAAATAATAAAAGGTGGGTCCCACATTATAAATCTTATGATTCTCTTGCTTCCGTTTTTTGGAGCAAAACTTTTATAATGTTACCGAACAAGTTTTGGACAACATATTCTCAACAAAATGATTTAATATAATGTTGTCAAACAAAATCTGGGGAGTATAGTCTTAGCACAACCCGATCTCAGTACAAAACTATGAACAATATGAGAACGATGCCAAAGAGGCCCTAAAATATCCATACTTAGAATCCATTTGTTTGTATGGAATAAAATTCTTTGGAATTTTTAGAAATGGATTCCTATCAAACTAGATAAAATTAAATAAACATAGGTGAGGATTCACAAATGGTTGTCAAATAGTCATTCCTTCTCCAAAAAAAAAAAATTAAAGAAAAGTCTGGTCTCATTTACATCTCTTTATTATTTTTTTTGTTGAAATCCATTTTACCATAAATTCCTAGAATTCAATTCCATGCAAATAAATGAGTTATCATATTGTGATGGTTGTTCCGATAAAGCATATTGCAATAAGTTTGATGAGCAATTGTTGGAACCATTTTGCCATAAATTGCTAGAATTCAATTCCATGCAAGCAAATGAGATTGTATTGTACCACCATCATATTGCGATAGTCGTCTTGGTAAAGCATACTGCAATAAGTTTGATGAGCAAGGTACATATTGCAATAAGCAAATTTATAGGAATCCATGGGAGGCTTCAATGTTCTTATTTCTATTTTTTTTTTTCCTTTTTCTTTCTATAGCTGAAAAGTAAACATTTTAATAATCTGCATGAGTTGAGTGAGTGCAAATTTTATGTTTTATCTTTGTTTCGTTTTCTCTTTTACCTTTGGAGCTGACAATGAGGCCCTCCCTCGGTGTGTGATATGTTCATAAAATTGGAACTGAATCTCATCTATCTAGATCAGATTTGCAACGTCTCTGCATTTCACTCATCTCTCATGAATTTTTGGCTACTGCTAGTAAGTGAAGGTATGTCTTATCTACTCATAAGGCTCTTTAGGTGGTTCAGGAACTTGACTACAAAATTATTACAACGGAGGATTCGGAATTCAGCAAGGAAGGAAAGTAAGCTATAAGGAAATTTTTTTTTGAAGGGCCTATGCAGTAGGGATTTCATTCTATGGTAATTTTTTATCTTTTTTTCTAAGCATATTCCATGGTTAGATGTGGGGAAAGTTGGGGATTCCCGTGAAAGAAATAAAGAAAGATAAGAGCAGAGAAGAAAGGGCATTCAAGCTTCAACACGTGACTTGCCCTTTCATAATTCATTGCACTTTATAGCCTTTTGTTTCCTTTCATACAGGTTCTCTGTCTATTACATTTGCAAAGAAAAATAAGATAGGTACAATCAAATCTGATTGTTACAGGTTCTCTGTCTATTACATTTGCAAAGAAAAATAAGATAGGTACAATCAAATCTGATTGTTACAGCCCAAGCCAGCTCTTTCTACAGTCTTCATGGGATCAATTGATTGAGATGAGCACAATCCAACCCATAAGATATTTTCAAAGATATGATTGATATCCTATGGATTACTTGCTGAATGCTTTGCTGTGTGATGTATTTGATCATCTGACTCTTTTAACATATGTGGTCCACTCTGATGATGTGGCTGAACCTGGGAATTATGGTCTTCCTTATCAATTCCACGTTGGGTGGAGAAATCAAGAGAAACTCATATAGAAAAAACCCCACTAACATTGTTAACTTAGGCACCTTTCTCTCCACAGAAACAACCTGGGTTTCATCTCTTGTTGGAGCTCCTAATAGAACAGTAATTCCTAGGGATTACTCTGTTTAAGGGAGATGAAAACCATTGCTTTTTATCATCCAGAGATCTGAGAGTATTTGCAACGAGTTCGCAGATCTGCCTCACACCGAAACGCACAAAGTTCTCGGCGAGTTCGGTTCCAACACCCATCTGGGATCAGCACTTTATTCAATTGGAATCAGAGCCAAATCTATGTGTTTGACGGTTCTGATTTTACGATAAGACTGTGGATCGCCGGATCTTCGACCTCTTGATCGTGCGTTTTTTCTCTCTCTCTCGATTCCATTCTATTTCTGCAACATAAGTGCAGGGAAGAAGAGAGATTTTTTTTCCTCAAAGAGACCAAGAGGAGAAAGCCACATACTCTGCTTTGATTCTGTCAGCGTGTGCAAGCAGCCACTACTGTGCAAGCACGAGTTCCACTTTGTCTCGTTTGACGTGATTTTCTCATCTCACGATACCTCCTTTCCTGGTCTTGGTCTACCTGTGCAAGCCACAATTTTTTGTGTCTTTCTTGTGGTCTCGCGCGTTAAAGGAAGGAAAAGAGGGCACCCACCACGTGTACTGTTGCCCATTTAAAAAAAATAAACTATTCTGTTCGGGAGCACGTGCTATTTCTTTTCCGCCTCGTGACGTGCGCCAGCAAAGGTGACTTTTGCTACAGAAGCACTTCTACTGCTGTATTGCTGAATCAGCGGCGGGTACCGATCTCATCAGTCAACGGAAAGTTTGACCAACCATAACTCCTTCATCCGCCTTTCAATCAACGAGTGGTTTGATTATGTGGATTCGTAGCGACGAGAACTAATTGGTAGACGTGATAGATCGGTATTCCAACGGTCATAAATTGCGATTACGGTTAGTGGTATCTGAAATTTATTATTATTTTTTTTTCAAATATGTTTACTGTTAAATCTGCTCTGCACGATATTGCTAAGATCGATATTATCAATGAGAGGAACTTACCCATTTGAAAACGTCGGATGGATGCCTTATTGCACTTTGAAGGTCTTTCTTATGTTATTAAAGAAAAGAACCTGAGAAGCCTGCTGATGATACTTCTAAGGAAGATAAAGATCTCTATGCTACTTGGGAATATGATAATGAATCAGCAAGGCATCTAGTACTTGAATTTATTTCCAATGATTTGGTCAAGCAATTTGAGCAACTGACTTTAGCAAAAGAAATTTATGATCAAATAATAGCGAAATGCGATGCATCCACTGTGTCCCACCTTATGAAGGCATTCTCAAATTATGTTAATTATAAAATGCCTGAAAGAACCTCGATCAATGACCAGATTGACTAAATGAATATAAGATCGAGGAATTTGATTGCTTTGGGAAGGGATATGGACCAGGAGTTGCAGCGATTGTATCTATTACAAAGTCTTTCACCTTCATGGGAGAATGTTTCTCAGACGCTTAGCCTCCAGAAAACACTGACGGTTAAAGATATTGAGGCTGAATTGATTGCTAAAGGATAGACAGGTTGCCCGTGGTGTTGTGCCTATTGCCTTGCTTGCCCAAACAAATTTTGTTAGTGGCTCGATCGCTACTATGGGGAAAAGGAAGCAAAAGGGTAAAGGAAAAGCAAAGGCGCAAAAAAAGAAAACGGGGCGGTGCTTTATTTGTGGGAAGCCTGGGCACTTTCATGCGGACTGTCTGGATGAAAATAAAAAGAAAAAAGGTGAGAATGGGCAACAGAACATGGTACCACAGGGAAATAAAGATTATAATGATATGATCACGGAATCCATAATGATGGACACCAATGACAACAACTGGTGGATCGATTCCGGTGCTACTCGACACATCTCGAGGACCAAAGCAGGCTTCATTAAATTCCAAGAACTTAAAGCTGGAGAACATAATATAGACATGGGGAATGAAACATTTTATGATGTGTTGGGGGTGGGGAAAGTCAAAATTCACTTGCCAACTGAAAATTCACTATATCTGTCAGATGTCTTCTTCGCTCCCGACATGAGGAAGAGCGTGCTTTTCGTCAGCCAGCTTGCATCTAGTGGTTTTGAAATTAGGTTCATTACTGATAAGGTTACTATTGGGCTCAATCGGAAAATTTGTATTTCTGATTTGCTTCATGACAAATTATATTTGTTGGACACTTTTAAAATTGCAATAAAATCTAGTTCCAATTATTCTGTGTGTGTGAATGAATGTGTTAATGGTTTGGTATTGTTATGGCACTATAGATTATGACACATTAACAAGAACAGAATAATTAGAATGGTTGGGGATGGACTTTTACCTGATATTGGAAAAGTGGAATACCCTACATGTAAACCATGTCTAAGTGGGAAAATGGTCAAGAAACCATTCCCAAAGGGAACTAGAAATTCGGAATTGCTAAACCTGATTCACACAGATATATGTGGGCCTTTAAATGTTCATATTAGGACGGGGGAGGTGTATTTCATTACCTTCATTGATGACTTCAGTAGATTTCTATGAAATCTCGAAGGATAAGGATGTTCAAGCGAGTGGGGGGTCCGACGAGATTGACGTTGAAAATATAACTCCTGGCCAAGACCCACTTGATGAGGAACAACCGGAACTTAGTAGACCCGTTCAGATAAGGAAACATTCGTCATATTTGGATGATTATTGCAGTCTAGTGGAAACTCTTGGTGGTAGAGTTTGGATCGAGTTCAGACTCCCGGTTTGACAGATTTCCCACGCTGATCAGGAGATGTGGAATTCCAGGAGAGGTAGTATCCTAATAGAGCAGTAACCCCTAGGGATTACTCTATTTAAGGAAGATGGGAACCCTTACTTTTGATCATCCAGAGATCTGAGAGTATTCGCAGCGAGTTCGCAGGTCTGCCTCACACAGGAACGCACAAGATTCTCGGCGAGTTCGGTTCTGACACCCATCTGGGATCAACACTTCTTTCAGGAACATGGTTAGAGTGCATCAATTGTACACTAATAAGAAGAAAAAAGGGGGAAACACCTGCCTTTCACTGAAATCACGTTGGTGCCACATTAGATAAAACTAAAGATAGAGAACATCTCATGGCAAAAATAATTGAGAATAAGCCCATCTTTCTAAAAGGGTAAAAAAAAGGGCAAAAGGATTAAAGGTGAAAATCAACAAGAATTATCAAACAATTTTTCCTTGAACAGGATACCATTAACCATGAATTCCTCTCATCAATTAAATATTAAGAAAGTGATGACCAATTTATTACTCCTCCTAAACCCATTCTAGGAATTCAATATTATCATATGCATGAGTAAACCATTTGGAATTGGCAGCGTTGTCTCAAGTCCATATAAAGAAAGAGGGTTATGTTAGATAGGTTGACTGTCAGGGTCCTTTGTCGCCACTCCAAATATAAATATTGAGAAAAACATTCCATGAGGCCCATGATTGGCTAGAATGAAGAAACAAAATTCATAAAGATGACTTCAACATAGTGAAGACAAAGCTTTGACATTGATGATTATTAGACATGGATTAACCCTTTCTTCAACAATGTGCTGTCTTAATAACGGCTTCTAACCCCACTGGTAAGGAGCGTCAATTCTTACTAGGCTGCTTGGGGTTCGAACTCAGGTACGTTATCTCTTTTTACTTGTGCGGCCTCCTTTCCCACTGTGGGCTGCCGTCCGGTGTGTTCGGCTGGGGTACTAAACACAAAAAAAAAAGAGAAAGTGATGATAACAATTTGTTGTCTTCACTGAGGCAAAATATTAACAAGATGTCCGGCACCGCCACGCAGCAACCTTCAGTAAATTATAAACAAATGTGATTACGATGTCTAGATTCAGTATCACTGACAATAAAACAAATATAATTTAGATGTACAGATTCAGTATCACTGATAATATAATAAACTTAAGAACGTAAGTAGCATGTGATTCAAATGGCAAGGTTTGATTTGCTCTCAATATAAAATATACTTAAAAAGAATGTAAGTAATATCTGATTCAAATGGGTAGGAATGATTGGCCAACAGTATAATAAACTTAAAACAAAACGTTAGTGATAACTGAGTCAAATGGCGAGTTATGACTGGCTAAGGCATGTAGTAAACATTTGATTTTTTTTTTTTTCCAGGGCTGGGTCCCTTAGAAAATCGGATGTAAGAGGAGAAGAACCTGCAAATACAGAAGAAAACTTGTACATGCGAGAAGAGGGAAACTCACATATGGGATGGGGTGGGGGGGTTTTCAAATCTTGGATATTTCAGTGAAAACTGACGGGTCGTATCAATCGGGTTACACTCCTTTCTCCTGCAAACATTTGATTAGTAGCTCAGAATCTCAATAATTTTTTTCCTCCTTGCTGCATACTCATGACTAACTAGTAACCACTGAGCTATCGGTAGATTCATCAAGATTGGCAAGTAAAACATATGAAGTTTCAATTTTAGAATTTTCCTCCTCTACACTGTACGTCAGCGTCCACTGGTTTACTTTGAAGATTCTGGATCTTCTACTTCTTCAACATATTGCTGCTCACAGTAACGGCTACAAAAATTCGAGTCAATGGGTTTAACAAAGGACTTATCTTCCATAAATCGAATAAATTTGTTTTACCCTTTATCGACACCCGTCATCTACTTTGGATAATTCAACAAATATAATATAAAATTCCTAAATAATCTATTTCCGATAACCCGACAAAGATAGTATTGAGTTCTAAAAAAAAAAATTGAAATTTTAATACATTGTTACTAATAGTTTTTAATCCAAAAAGAAAATCCAAATACATGAACTCCTACAACTACCCTCAACATGTTTTCATGCGTTGAAATCGTTACATAATAGCTTCATTATCAACACTAGCAAACACATACTTTTCCATATATGTGACTTCTACTATCACAATCGCTATTGGTATTATCAAAGCCAATTTTGGAAGCAAATAAACCAATTGGTAGATGATATCCTTATTTGTCTCCACTAATTTTCTGGCAATGTCATCAATTCATTTAAGTTCTAAAAATTAGTTGCTAGAGCGCATATTAGCAAAGTGCGCTCATTAATTTAATTTAATTTTATTTTGGTAGATAGTTGGCCCGTTAACTTAGGTGGTGGGTATTTTATGGTGACTTTGTTCACCACCACACTAATAACGAAAAGGTGTAAAGTTAGCTAATGTGGGGTAAAACTCTTAAATTGAGTGGGGTTAAAAGCTTTCTATAAGTTCAATTCATGATATAAGATTTTTTATTTTTAAATATCTTTTCAGATCTCAGTGGGGTCGATTGACCCCGCTGTGATCAATGTGGCGCCACCCTTGGCTGCTCATAGCCTTTCAAAGTAAGGAAAGTTCCTAGGCTTATTGGCCTAGCCAAACAATAATAAAAAAGGGACTTCATTTATCTTTCAATTTGTCATAAACATTTTTGAGGGACGTTTTTAACGGTCCAATCTAAAACAATAAAAATGAGAATGTTCAGCAAGGAGAAGGTTAGATTTATTAGCTTAGCTATATGTAAAAAAGAATATTTCTATATGGTGGTCATCTTATGGAAGGCAATTAAAGCGCAAAATTATAGAAAACAGACCATCTCCAAAGGTGAGGACCTCTGAATTTCACGAATTTCACGCATTCCCCTGCCACCTTGACTAGCACTCAGTTGGACCGTCAAGAGCAGGAGCGTAGGAGATAATCTTTCCATAGAAAAAATATATAGTTGTGATACCAGTTTTTTCTAGGGGTGCATATGGGCGGTTTGGATCGGTTTAGAGGGAAAACCATCAACCAAATCGAACCTATCGATTTTATATTTCCCTAAACCGAACCGAACTGAAAGGAACCGGTTTGGTTCGGTTCAGTTACGGTTTTTTTATTTTTATTTTATTTTATTTTTTTCATAAAAAAATGATAGTTCAATTGGTGAGAGACGTTGGACTTTAAGTAACGGAGTGAGGGTTCGAGTCTTCTTCAAATAATTTTTCATATTCCTTGATGTATTTTTATATAAAAATGTATATTTATATAATTGGTTCGGTTTGAGTAGTCCACACCTTCAAACCGAAAACCAAGCCGAAACCAAAGGGTTTGAAGAAAATCCGAACCGTGACCAAACCAATCTACTACAAAACCTATCAGAACCTCCCGATTCGGGTCGGTTTAGCGGTTTTTTTGTACACCCCTAGTTTTTTCAGTTGCTTGGTGCAAGTCCAGATCCACTAGTGTCGACGGGGCTACAGCTTGAAATATCTAACCTCTAAATATAAAAAGGCCTCCCTGTAGTCTCTAAGCTACGTTTATTAGACTCTGGATTTTCTTTTTGCAGTAGTGGGAAATTCTGTATTCAGATCTCGCCTACATAGAATCAAGATTCTCTCTATTGAAAAAAATCAACCCATATTTTTCCTTTTTCACACGAAAAAGTGTAGCACTAAATGATGGAAATCAGACTGCTTAGATGACTCAAGTGTAAAACATGTGAACTCAATACACAGAACTAATTACCTATTTTATCTGAACTCGGTTCCTATCACACTGAGACTTGCCCTAGAGATAGTACCCATGGGACACTTATATTAAGCAGTTTGGATTTTATACGCAGGCCCTGCTGATAGAGCTCTATGGATCTGAACTTTCCAGTATCATATTCACACCTTAAATTACAGGTAAATGAACTTGACAAGATCATGTCCCAATCCTAGCCAGAATGACAAAATCAGACCGTCCACTCATGAGGTGGGCCCTGCAATCACACATTGGATATGGTTATGTGGACAATCATTCAACTTCTAGCCATTCATTTTGTATTGAACTCATGACCTACCAAATGAGCTTGGAAAAAACACCAAGTAGCTCTAACTCACCACAATGAATAAACAAATGATTGTTGGGAGTTAAACTTACTTCCTTAACCATGAAGGAATTCAATAATACAAAGAGCAAAATTACTTTTCGTAACCTAAAAATAACTTTGTCCGTCTTTTATTGCCAAGAACTAATCCCTAATGCATGTTTGGATAAATGAGGAGTGGAGTAAAATGAAGTAGATTTCACATGTGAAGTGGAGTAAAGAGAAATAGGTTGAAATTAAAGTAGAGTACTTCACTTCACTCCATTTGGATGCTTATTTTGAAGTGAAATCCACTTTTACTCAAGGAAATTGAAGTATTTTGAGTTGAAGTGAAATGGAATGCATGTGGCTCACAACATTACTTCATCTATTGGGCCAGACTCATCCAAATATGATAGAGTTAAAATTTTAAACTGTTAGAGCCCATTTAACTTCACCCTACTCTATTTTTTGGCTATCCAAACAGGCCCGAAGGGCACATACAAACCCTCCTATCCACGGACACCGAGTAGCACTTGGGCCCGTTTGGTAACTCTACTAATTGAGTCAAGTGAAGTAAAGTTGATTTTGAATAAAGAATAAAATATAAGTGGGTTATGATGAGATTTTGTTTTTAGTTGTTTGTTATGGAATCTTTTTTGATTTTTTATATGGAAAAGTGGAGTATTTTTGTCTTTTAGTGAGTAAAGGTACTTGCTTTTTGACTTTTTGACTTTTTTAGAAAAAAATGGAGGGAATTTTGGTAAAATGTGCTTTTGATGGGATGTTTAAATTGATTTAACTTTACTTGACTTTATAAGGTAAAATCGATTACCTCCTAGATTCTATTTGCCAAAACCTTATAGAAATAAGCCTGTTTAAATCAAATCACTCCATTGATTAGCCGGTCTAAAGCTAGGAAAAGATCCAGGAAAACAAAAGAGCCTATTCACCTACATGCATCTAATATAACATCTAACTGTCCACAAGCCATGAAAAAGTAAAAAATTCAAGATTCCACAACTACATATAAAATCCAGAAGAAAGACAGATATTCCACATATCCTCTAATTCATGCTATGGGCAATCATTATCATGCTAAGAACATGTATTAGTAGTTAGAGAAGAAGAAGAAGAAGAAGAAGAAGGAGAGGAGTTTCTTCCAAGAGAGCGTGCGTGCATGTTGGTGTTGGGAACTTGGGAAGTGATTTGGACGATTATATATTATCCATATCCTAAATCTAAACTTACCCAAAAAGTTTAAATATCTACTCACCCAAATCCACTAATTAGATGAACGGCGCGGGATGTTCATGCTCGGGTTCAACAATATTTAGGTCCGGGCTGAATTGTAATCCTTTATAGGTCCAAGCCCGGACCAAGCCCGAGTAAGGCCAGAAGCCCTAATTGAGACCAGCCCGCATAAAATAGGTGAAGCCTGATCTTGTTTGATAGTTTTTTCTTAAATAAAGGCCATCATTAGGGCCAATTTCTTTATTAAAAATTTCTTACAGGAATTTGGGACGTCAGAGGTTTTTTTTGGCATTTACAAAGGCTTTGTTTCTTTTTAAGTATTTCAAAATTCCAGTCACTTGAAAGGTTTCCAATTACTTATGGGAATTCAAAAATTCCAGCCCGATTGTGTTTCGGTGGAATTTCTAAATGCTCAAATACATGCTAGCATTCAGGAATTTCACCCTGTCTGAAAATTCTAAAACCTGCCGAACAAGAATTCCTTGAATTCTAGCAAAGAAACATGCCTTTAATTAGAAAGAATTATAGCTTAGTTGCCCGTGATGAATTTGTATAAGCAACACATCATGCGGGGGGTCCCATTTTAAAAATAAAATTAGGCCCACTTCACAACTATTGAGCCCTGTTTTCGGGTCTAGGGCACGTTCCCTCATGGGCCAAGCCCATATGAATAATGGGCCTTCCTGGGCCTCTGATAAGACCCTCTAAAACCCTCCCCCTATCCTACTTAATAAAAATCGCATCTTTCCCCCTCTCTCTAATTTTCTGCAAAGAAGAGAGAGAGAGAGAGAGAGAGAGAGCCATGGAGATGATGGTGAAGAAGTATCAGCAGAAATTTAGAAAGGTTAGGGATGAAATGGATCGATGGGAACAGCTTCAATCTCGATTCATCACCCAATTCAGAAACGCTTCCTCCATCATCCAAAGATTGCCGGTTCGGTTTCTTCTCCATCATACCCACCAAATGTTTGATGTAATTCTTGGCCCGAATTAAATGCCCACCAAGTGTTTGATGTAATTAATGGCATGGGTTGAGCGCAATACAGGCTTAAATGGAACTGGGTACCTTTGGTATCCTCCATATGAAGAGAATTATTGTGAAATTGAAGTTTTAGAGCAATGGTGATGAATTTGGTTTTCACTAACACTTGATGAAGCATCTTTGTCAACACCTCTTAGATAGATAGAATTCTATTAGCACTTTCAGATGAACTTGGGGGAAGGGGAAAAAAGTGACACCTTACTTGGGGTGTAGAACAGTAAACAGTAGTATTAACTCTTAGTGATTTAATTTGAGAATGAAACTTCATAATGAAAGCATCATACCCCGCCTAATGGCATTCTGAATATGATGAAAAGAAGCAACTTCTAAATGCCATTTGTGAGGATAGAGGCGCTTTGGAATGGAAAAAAAAAGAAGAGGAGTTGCTTTGAAGTGATTCCTTTGGATGAAGGTTCTGATGGGCATAAGTTTTCATGCTTTGATTTATCTCAACTTATTGATTCTACTTATTCGGCCATCTTGGTTCCACTCACTTTCCAATGAACTTTGAGCACTTCTTATGCAATTTGTTTATTTTTTATAAGATGCTGCATTAAACCTTACAGTTTCTGGCTGTGAAAAAATTGTATGCATGTGGAAAAATAATAAAATGATGTGTGGAGCTTGTGTTAATCAGGCTGCCATTGTTTTTAGTATCCGTGATGCTTTAGATTCTCTCATGTTAATCATTCTTTTGTCAGTTGTTATTTTTTTTTCGTTTGTATCCTGTTGAGTCACCTCGATCCTTTTCAGACTTCAGATACTGAACTTTTGTTTACCTTCATTTGGGTGGTTTTCACTATTCACTTGCATAAAAGAGAGTCTCTTTTTAAATTGCCTGAAATTGGCATTTTATGTTTCCTCAGCGTGTTAATTTGTTCTGCAATTTTCATTCCCAGATGCTTGGCGACAGTAAAAATTATGGGGAACTAGCAGGTGTCCATGGCCTTAAGGAGGTGCTTTTGGGAAAACAGATGGAGTCCTTGGGAAGCATATTTTGTTCGATGAGAGAGACATTGTAAGCTTCTATTATTTTTTATGGCCTGCTAAAAGAAAGTTTAGTTTTCCATTTTCCTATTTAGTGCATAATGCTATTTGCATAATATACCATTGAGATGCTCATGATGCAAGGTTATGATGGAGTAGGAACAGCAAATGAATTCCAAAGTCACTTGTCCTTTCTACTAGATTATGTTTTAGCAGGCAAAAGTGAAAAGACATAGATTGATGCTCAATTTCTACAGAGGATTTAGAAACATGATCCTATTTCTTACATTTCCAAGATACAAGAATCCCCTAAGAACATCTACCATTGTGTTATAGAGCAGCAGTGATTTTGTTCATTAACTTAATTTGCATCGACATACATAATAGCTCGATAAAGGGATGAATGGGCAGGAAAGATAAGTCTATAGTCAACAAGACCTTCAAGATGTCTAATGATTATAAAACGTTATTCAATATGATTCCATGCAACTACAGTGAATTGACTGACACTATGAACTGCATGCCAGATGTTGGATCAAGTCATAGTCAAATATATACAACTTCCATCCAGCTTCCTACTTCCTGGGTTGGAGATGGGATGTCCATGATCTATGCCATATTTTTATTTTAGTTTCATCAACTAAGATCAACTACTTTAGTATATATTTTGTTTGAAAGATGAGCAAACCTTTTGCAGAAGGTAAGATTGCGCAATAGTTTGTACTGAAGGATGATTTGTGTTATCCTTGAATATCATGATTCATGAATAGGCACAGGCTCATTCCTAGAAATAACAATGTCTTCAACGTAGGTTGGCTGTGCCCATTGAAAAAGTAATCATAGGAATAACAAGGAACTTTATTAAGTTTGATCAAATAACCCTTATTGTATTGTGGATCCAAAATACAAACCAAGCTAGTGGACCTTGACTGAACTGATAAATAGACCAATGAAGATGACCTAAGAAATTTGGACCCTTGATATTAGTGTCACCGGGAAAGTGCATTTACCTATGTAGAATTGACCGTGATGCACTTGCCACAATTTCACATGTGCAAACTATAGTTGTTTTGGCCTTCAAGGAGAAAGTTTGATCGCAATCCATAGCACATTCTTGTCTATTTTGGAGGGTCACAGGCCCGCAAGAGAAGGTAAAAAGTCAGTTGGATAGTTTACAAGATCCCAGGTGTTATTATCTACTTGACATTTCAATTGCTCATCCATCGTGAACTTCAACTGCTTAAGGGATTGGGGAGCAACATATTTTAGTGATATAAATGAGGACCTGGAGCTGAAACATGACAATTAGAAGGTAAGTAGCATGATGAAGAGGAGAGAGTTCTTAATTAGGACTAATAGTCTAAGCAGCTTCATAGGGAAGCAAAATAAGAGAATGACATTCTTTTCTTACTTCTTTGGTATAGAATCCGCGGGGGTCATTTGTCTTTTACGCATGGGATATGAAAATGAGACTTACGTAAAATTTACAAACGAATTTTACTTGTGTAAAATTTGTAAATGTGAAATACAATTCCATGTTTGTTTGGAAGCACCATTTTCACACGAGTACATGTTGAATGGTTCGAATCACACACACACAATAATATTCTTGAGAAAATGGATTTGAGCATGAGATTCAAATAATTTCTCATGTGGATGGATATAAATCATAAGTTTCAAGAGGTGATACAGTGGCATCAGATGCATTTGCAGATAACCCCACTCGCTGAAATTTATTGCACACCACAGCTTGAGATTGCAACCTTGAGAAATTTTGGATGGGCAATTTGTTCATAAAGGTTGGGCTTGCATGGTTCTGGTATGATATATGTTAGAGCTCTTGGCATGTATATGCAATATAGATTTAACTTGCAGTTCCCTCCACCTTTCCATCTTTATTCTTTACAGAGTCAGTCCACTGCCTGTTTAACCACAATGTTTTCTTCCATTGTGGTGGCATCAGAAATGGTGCAAGCTGCAGAGACCATGAATCCATGATAGACTGAGGAAAAAACAGCTACTAATGTGATAATTTAGAATTTAAGAGTTTGCAAGCATGTTGAGAATTTTGTGGAACGTTTCTTCGTCATTGTGAGGCACTCAAATATAGCCATTGGAGGTGGGCATACAGGGAAATAATATATTTGTTACAATCTATTGGAGGCCATCTTATTCTAATATGAGCTAATCAGGGAATAAAAAAGACATAAAGATGCATGAGCTACAAACATGGTACTAGTTAGAATCGAAGTATGGGGTTCCATGCGATCACTTGTCATGTTTCAGCACAAGCAAATAGTGCCATTTTAATTATTAGATATTTTGAAAGTATTCAATGATAGGTTTAACTCTTTTTGAGCATGTAAATTTATTTAGTTTAAAATATCCAGGAAAGAATTCCATATCATTGTCATGTCTCTAGAGAAGATTGTGAGAGATGGCAACCAGCTATTGAAAGGAGGCTCAATGCAGCCAACAACACATCAGATGCAACTGCGAGTGGGGATACGACCTAGTGTTGAAGATTGCCTGGATGGGCTTAAATCTCTTCATGAGATGCACCTTTCCGAGTATGGATAACTTACAGAACTGATTTCAGACTGTTGCTTTGCTGGTTAATCTTTCTTTTATTGATGATTTATCTATCTTTTCTTGCTTTTCTTCTTTGATTGATGCCTTTTGTTCCTTGATGTGGGAAGTATTTGTTTGTGAGACCCATTGTTGTCAGAGTCCTAGGACTCATATACTGAACCCTACAATTTGTATCAAATTCGAATGGAAAAATATTCATATCTATGCAACGACTCTCATTTTCTTGTAAATTTTAGGCATGGTTTAAAAAACTGGCCGTTACTATTGCATAAGATAATGGTTTATGCTGTTACATTATTTTCAATGTAATGGTCATAACAGGGACAATATAAAAAAAAGTGAACAAATCAGTTCATAACGGCCCATAACGGCCGTTATATTGAATATAACAATCATAACGGCCGATATTTTGAAAATAACAGTCAAATTATCAGCCGACAATGGTTTTTTCCCCCCTTTTTTGAAGTTTCCTTCCCCTTCCTTCTTTCCTCATCTTTGGAGCTTCATTGTGCTAGAGCTTCCCAAGCCTCTTTTTCCACTAAAACTCAAGTGATTTGCAAGATTTATGTGGATTCTCATATGAAGGCTTTTTCCCTCCTCAACTGCAATACCCCTATGTCCATACTCCAATGCTTTCATTAATTAATTCATCTTAATGTAGTAGTAAATGTTACTTGAAAGTTAAAATTCACTTTCAACTTACATTATAATTAAGTAATTGAGTACTGCACTACTACTAGTAGGTCCTTGACTTTAAGTGCTTAACACTAATGGTTAGTTCAAAATTATGGTGGCAATGCATACTGTAAAATTTGTGATATTTTAACTTATTTTAATAAATACATGTAAATCTATTTAATCTAGAATGGACTTTACAAGTGTCAGATAAGACAGCGATACAAGATGTTGTGACTTAGGAGCATGGTTTAAAATCTCGGTCTCGGCCCGGCCGAAAAACCGATATGATATCGGTATCGGTCGCGGATATCGGTCCATCGCGGTCGTCGCGGTGTGAATTTTTTTTTAATCCAAAAAAAATTACAAAAATATCCAAAAAACCCAGAATATTAGAAAATGCTGGAATACAATATTTTTTTCGATTAGTAACAACAATAAATCAAAATCTCGGTCACCTTAAGTTATGAGTCCTGTCTGTGTCGCAGTTCGCTATCTTTTTTAGTATTTCATATAATGCAACCATTATTGATGCTCATGATCAATTTATTAGTGTAAAATATAAGAAAATAAAGATAACATATCAATCATCATTTAATGCTAACTCAATCATCAAATAAGTCGTGAAATTCAAGACTTTGAAGATGACGCATTAAAATCAGAAACATAATAATGAGATAGATAAATCATAAAGCACTTGGGCATCAAAAGGTTCATGGTTCATCTGAAATTAGAGGGGACTAGTACTAGGGAGAGATTGATGAGTATGAGTGTATGACAGATTGACAGCATAATTCCAAGTGATATATTATAATTCAAATATTAAAAAATCCGAAAATAAAATAATTAAAATAAAAATCTAAATCATGTTTATGAGTCTATGACTATGAGTAGATGTAGATCTATCATCTACACACTATTAATAAGCCTTTGGTATCACAAATATTCTAACAAGTTACAAGTAACAACAATTATTTTTAAGAATTTTTTTTTAATAAAATCATTTTCAAAATCCTAAATACATAGATCTAGCATAAAAGTTTGTAAATCAATCATTTATACACCATACAATGATCATGAATCATTAAAAAGAACATAGTTATGATGAAATCCCCAAAAAATGATATATAATAATTCAAATATCAAAAAATCCGAAAATAAAAAAAATTGGAAAAAAAAGTTCTAAATCATGTGTATGAGTAGATCTAGCATGAAAGTATGTAGATCTAACTTCTAAATGAAGAACACAACACAAATGAAAAACCTAATGATTTCTATACTTCATCTAAAAAAAAAAGCCACATGATAAAATGCTTTGGGTTGATTTTCTCATACCTTAGATAATATTTTCTTCAAAAAATTAATGTGGGATTTGAAAATGTTGAAGAGGGAGTAGGGCTGCTGCTATGGTTGGAGAAGAGAAGAGAAGAAGAGGAAGATGGGGAAAAAGTAGCAAAAAATAGGGTTTTCAATCATTTTATATCATCTCGGCTGATATTTTCAAAATATCGGCCGAGATATCGGTTCACAGCGAGTTCATCTCGTCTCGGCCGAGATATCGGGATTTTTTTGGGATATTTAACATAATCCGATATCTCAGTGAGATATCGGTTCGGTATCGGCCGATACCGAGTCATATCGGCCGATATGACTTGGTATCGGCCAATATTTTATACCATGCTTAGGAGACCCATATTTTCCTTTAAAGTGTTTACTAATGGAAAAAAAAACATTGTTTTCTAGCATTTTATAATATTCTAGATTTTTTTGGATATATTTTCAAAAATTTTGGGGTAAAATAAAAATTTGCACCGCAACGGGTAGTGATGACTGCGAACTGGGATGCGATGCAACGTTATAATAGTTTTCAGTGTCGATCGTGATGACTTCCGCGACTCTGATTTTGAACCATGATGCTAGGATTCAAATATGAATTTTATGATTTGATACTTCATTTATCGAATCTTAAGATTAATAGCCACAACCAAGACATTTAGATTAGTAGTCTTTTACCTTTTGCTTTCTTTCTTTCTTATTTTTTTGCTAGTAATTCTACTTTTAGAAGGTTATTTTGGGATTAGCAAAACCTCATAAGAATTTTTATAATTTATGGGATGTTTTAGAGATAAAATAAGGAATAAGCATGTGACTAAAGTGTTCAATTATACATATGGGGTTTTGTCCTACATTCTTTTCTTAATTCTTTTTTATTTTTTCTTCATGAGCACTTTTTTATCTTCAAGAGAATCCTAGCCATGTAAGGTCAATTAGTTGGATTTCATTTTTATTTTTTTATCTAAAGAGAATTTTTTATTTATTTTAACCCATTTATTTCTCCTATTAACATTGATATCTTAAACGTATTTAACTATTCACATATATCATTATGTTACATTAATATGTTAGTGATGTTCTTCATATGATTGTATCATAGTCTTACTTATCATTGTATGTATGTTGTGCTATGGATGGAAAATGGATGGATTATGAATAAGATTTTAAAATTAAAAAATAAAAAATCTTATGATTTGCTATATGATTCACAATGCGAGTCGATTCATCCCCTCGAATGATTTACGATATGATTGTGATGTTCAGAATAATGATGAGACCTACCATACTGGTTTTGGGTCCCATTGCTGTTTTTCCTTTGCTTTTCAATATATCTCTTTTGTATTGTTAATTCTTTGATCAATTCAAGTTAATATTAAAAAAAAAAATGTAACTAAGTTATAACTGTACTGATCCTTTTCTGTTAGGATTTCCAGTTCATGTGCTTATGGTTAACTCTCATTGAGTGATGATCTTAAATTTATACCATTTTATTGATCTATTTTTTGGTAGAGAGCTTAACCAAAGTTGCTTGTTGATGATGTTCTAATCAATTTAAAATTATAGGTACCTTGTCAAGTCGTCAGCTTTTGAAGCACTAACATTGAATTCCAGGTAAGTGGGTCTCTGCATGGTGTTCGTGCACTTCCCTGTAGTCTTTTCACTGTTGCATGGGTATGGCCTAATGAGAGCTATGCATTACCCCTTATGTTAACAACAAGGTGACAACTGTTTGCATTCTTCAACTCTTAAGAGTATAATTACATTTCAAAGCCTAACCTTTTTCTATTCTTTTCATGGATATGCTTGTAAATTGTAATACATTAACACATCATTTTTACATGCTCTTCTTCTCTAAAACAATATGTCTTCTTGACTTCTTCTTGTTGCTGCTGCTGCTGCTGCTGCCTTAAGCAGTCTTACTTCGATTGTGGATACATAAGGTATAAACTAATGTTAAAAAAGGATGAAGATACATAAAGGTACTGTGCCTATTTGGTTTGTAACAGCAATGTGGTTTGTAAAATACCTACTTAGCTTGTTAGGATAGGGTTTCTCCTTGGGTTGTAATTTTCTCCCGGTTATAATACTCTTATATACTATGATGCCCGGATATGGCATAAATATGACAGGGACACACCATGACCAGACACTGGAGGGACATGGATTTTACACAAGAAGTGAAGTATCGGATATGCCATGACGCAATATGTTGCCCCATTTTGAAGTATCCATGAACCGTAGCTTTTACACCAAGGCTTTTCCTTTTTGGCGGTCCTTGTATGACTCTTGGTTGTTTTAATAAAATTTACCATTACCTATCAATAAATAAATAAGAAACTGTAGTAAGAAGCACAGATAAGCTATTTACTCAAATAGTTTAAACTAGACAGCATAATGTGATTCTTGGAGTCTTCACCTTGGCTTCAACCGCAATCTTCACCAATGTAGATTATATAGAGTCTGCACCAAAGAAAGGAATAGGAAAAACGCATACAAGCATATAGGAATTCGATATTTTGTAAATTAGTTTGGAATGTGCGCCACATTTTACATATAAAAGGGATGGTTTGAGGTTTGCCTTTATCATGAATCTCAACACAACAATTTCTGTTGTATTTGGACACCATTTACAGAGAAACCCAGAACAACTTCTAACAAATGGGTCTCCTACTAACTTTCAAATAGAACACTTACCTAGAAAGTAAATTAACTCAACTAAGTATCTATGACAAAAAAATCTTAAAAAACAAACAGACAGTACAGAAACTGTGGGGGTCATCATGCATGATGGGCTGCTTATGCTGGCTTGTGGACCGGGCCCTTGGCTTGGTCCTGGGTCTGATCTATTGATCTTGCTGCATGGACCCCTATTGAAGCAGATAAGGGACCTTCGTTGAATCTCAAGCCTCATAAGCCTGCATCACAGTGTCTCTCTGTCGAATCATATCTGATACTTTATGTTGAAAATCTGTCCTTTATATCCAGGGCCTGCCATAGCTGGGCATTACAGCTGATAGGCCCTTTGGTTTACTATGACTGCTTTTTTCACAGTTCTTCACTTGAAGGGAGTTTTGACGTAAGAGTAGTTAGTAGTTGTGTCCCGAGTTTTGAGGAGCTGAAAATTTTCTCATCCCTTATTTCCACATCATTGTCATGATCATCAGAACTTTCTCCCATCAAACCGGAGTTGGCATTTCCATATGTGTGGAGCTACTATCGGCGATATGTAGCATCGAATATGACCAACCCTTAATGAAGATTGCTTGAAAAAAGATAAGATGATTGTAACCTTTTGGCAGTGGCCTACAAATAAACAGGTAAAAAAGATAAAATGATTGTCACCTTTTTTTAATACAATCTCTGATATTTTGAGGTATCTCCATCTACTACTATCAGGAAATCTTTTGCATGACTAAACCATGGGTTCTGGGTCAACATGCATGACTAAACCTCAGGCTGTGGGTCAACATGCATGGAATTGATAGCATACTTGCAATTTCAGATGATTTTTATCCTGCAGATGAAAATCGTAAATGCAATTTAAAAAATTGAAAATAAAATAGAACCATTGGTACTGGCTGCCAGTGTTCACATGGGCCCACTATGCATTAGTGGCATGTTGGTAGAAGTGACAGTGTTCTTAACTTTCAGTTGTATAAATGACTACTTACAGGTAAGTTAGACTTACTTAGAAGGGGAGAAAAGGTGAAAAAAAAAAAAAAGATCAGGCATGATTGCTGAAGAACCCACTGAATTTTCTGTTCTTTCTTAAACTGCACCATTATTTTTGACACCCAGCTTTTGGGGGGGAATTGAAAGGGAGAAAATGATTGGAAGTTTTTAGGCAGGTCAGGTCTCAGACTATCTTTTTCCCACTGGTGGCGGTCAAAGGATGCCATGAGGAACCATGGCCAAAGCTCTTGTAACTAGGGAGTTCTTAGGTCATTCCTAGGTTCTCCACAGATGCTCCTTGTTGAAGGTGATTCAAAGAATATCATCAGCAACCAGGAGACTGAACCATGGAGTCTGAGCTTTATATTTAATAAAATCAAGGTGCTAGTCAGATATTAGATACCCAGTACTTCATTTTTGACGGAACAAATCGTTCTTAAATTGGTCAACTAAAGAAGAATAAATGGGTGAAACTAATTAATATTTTTCCTTGTGGGTCCTGCTAGATGATTTGAATGTGGAATAGTCAGTGTTCTCTCTTGGTCAGTTATGTACACAGTCACTTATTCGGCTGTTCTTCAGTTTTCATTTGCAGCTCTGTCTTAACTTTCGTTTTGCATGTACATATTGTATCCTTGCCTTTTTGTTTCTATAATTTTGATTTGTCCAGCCAAAACTAGAAGATATGGTAAGTATTATTCATTTACACAATCAAGAAATAAACAAGCATCTCTGATGTTTTAAAGAATTCAGAACTATAGCCAGCAGTGATTCATAACTTCAGTGTGCTCCTGTTAAGAGTTATTTTTCTCTATTGGGGTTATTTATTCTTTCTTATTATAATTGATTAAGGCTTCTGTGATGATGATGATTTTATGTATGTAAAAAAAAAATTTTATATGATGTTTGCATGATCCCAGTATTATCTTTTGTGTACATTAATCCATAAATGTCCTTGATTTGGCAATGCAGTGCCAGCGATTTAGGCGCCCTCCATCAACTCCTGGTTGATCAGCCTAACATCCCCAAAGAAGAAGGTAGAAAGAGAACTGCAATCTATTTTCACGTCATTGCATCAACTTGCCTTCAGCAAAATAAATGGTTTGTTAGCTGATCTTCATTATTTCCTTTGTGCAGTTCAGTTCATCTTCAATATCATATTCGCGGAAGAAATTTGTTGACTTGCACAAAATGCAATCAGCCCATGGAGTTTTAGTGCACTGGATGGGATCTTGGAGAATCTGAACAGAGGATCATATGTTCTCATTCAAATAATCCGTTATCAGCCTGCAGATCTGTGATTATGCCACTCTCCAGTTTTGTTCACATTATTCGATTGATCCAATGTGGAAATATTTTGCATGGCTCATTCACAATTGAACTTGTGGCTTCAGTACCAGACTGATCTAACTTGGTTTTGCAGGCATGGTTCAGTCCGAACTGGTTCAACCGTCATTGAATCTTCTTATAACGAGTCAGCTTCATTGTTGTATCATATGAAATTAGTTAGTTGCTTTTTAGTATCTTAAATGTGTAATAGATTTTGCTTTGAAAAAAATATAGAATAAAAAGATTGCTCTGTAAATACTCATGCACCCAACATGTTGTCATGATGATAAGAAATTGATAATGGATTCCTAGCTTAACAGAGGAGTGCAGTCCTTAAGCTTCATTTTAGGGTAATAAGCATTCCTCGATCAAAAGAATAGGATCAAACTCACTTATGAGCGCAACGGTTCCCATTGGATGGAAATAGGGTTGAGGACTTGATTAACTGATCCCATCATCATATTGATGAGGGGTTGCTTATTGGTTGACAACCCCGCATGCTATCCAAGTGCCCAAGGATTGATGCCTAAGTATGCCACATTTTTCAGTTGTCTGGACTCTCTTGGGTCTTAGCCCGCTAGCCCTAGGCTGGAGTACCAAAAAAAAAAAAATCGTTATCATAGTAACAGTTTCAATCCAGCTGAAATATCAATTTCATACAATTGATGATGTTTAGGCCTATTTTCCACTGGTTTAGATCTGGCAAAGTGGTCCTGCACTGGATCTGGACGTAAAGGATTACTATGGGGGATTCAAACGCACCCACTTCTTAACCAACAAAGCTACCAAGGAGGGGCTGAGTTCTAGACATTTGAAATCTGATATTATTCTCATTGAGATTTATCTTTTTATGGTAATTTTTTTTTTTTTTTGCTAAGATTTATGGCGAAACCGTTTTGAGTCACATACTTCTGATGGAAAGCTCTAATCAGAGCTCCAACAACTGTAAGTTGTGTCTCTTGTCAGAATTACAGTTGTCTCTTGTCAGAATGGCAGCGAACTTTTTTTTTTAGCCTTTCTACTGTGGAAATTCAAACTCATGCACTCTAATTCAATACACATCCCTTACGAGCTAAACTACTCTCTTAGGGCCTGTTTGAATGTATAGTAAATTGAAGTATGGTGAGGTGAAGTGAAGCATCAAATCAAGAGAGAATAAAATATAAGGTGTTATGATGGTATTTTGTTTTTAGTTGTTTGGTATGAAATCTTTTTGACTTTTTGTATAGAAAAGTGTAGTTTTTTTGTCTTTTAGTGGAGAAAGGAAGTTGCTTTTTTATTTTTTTTAAAAAGATGGAGGGAATTTTGAAATTGTTTACTTTTGATATGATCCATTGTCTTTTTTTGTCTAAATAATGGAGGCTTTACCTCACATCACTTCACTTCACCACACATCCAAACACGCTCTTAGGAAGAAGTACAAGTGGCTTAACATTTTTAGCAACACTGAGAGATCAGCTAGAAGCTGTCCATCTTAAACATATGTTATATGGGCCAGATTTTTAAGGATACAAATTCTCAAACTCATCCATAAAAATATTTTCCATATGAGAAAAAGTACAAAAGGGTCTCTCTCAAAAGACTACTATTTGGCTTTTGCACGTAATCAATAAATTAAGGTTCATGAAATTGAATAACATTAGTAAATCATCAACCAATTACAAGTAACCAAAGTTAGGACATGATTCAAAGTCATCGTCTCCATTGTGGTCGACTCTGAAAAGAGATATAATGTAACGTCGCATGCTAGTTCATGATAGTGCAATTTATAATGGTGTGGATTTTTTTTTTTACCTCAAAAATATTTGAAAAAAAATATTCAAAATTTCAAAATATTAAAAAAAAAAAAAAAAACTAGGACACAATATGCTTTTCATTAGTACACACTAGAAATTAAAATATAGGTCCCCTCAAATCATAATATCCTATATCACTATTTAATGTTTAACTATTTCCCTTTATATTAGCTTTTTGAAACATTTCATGCCAATCAAAGCTGAGCCCCATTTCAAATTGACCATTCCACAGAATTAGAATCATTATCCTACCAGAGATGCACAGTACCAATAGCCCATCTAACAATTTTATAAAGGCAGCTGACAAGACCTAATTTCACTCCAATGAGACTTGGCCTAGGATTGGATTGACCACCATAATACACTTGAATTTTCTTAAATATTTTTTCACAAAATTTACAAGAAATGAGACTGTGGGTCCAAATTCAATTTAGGAAATAAAACGCCTTGAGGGCCCATTTAGTGGACATTTATTTTGAATATTTTAATTGTTAAATAAGTGTGCTCTACTAAAAAAAAAAACAAAACCATAGGCCTCACACATGTTAAAAGACCCAAGTCTTCCAATAGATTCAGTCAAGATTGTCAGGGTCAGTGTTTAGATTGATAGAAAAATTGGCACAGCTTTGAATAACAACTTGAGGGTCACTGGGCCCCACAGGCTCTGCCCTTGTGCGGTCGTGCTGCCGTGTGCCGTGGAGGCTGTGTGAGATCGAGGATCCATTCCTTCCAGGATCCTCGACCGGCAAACGGAAAAGTCAAACACCAAGACAGCGGAAAACCAGCTCCCCCCACTTTCGGCCCTTTTGTTCTGAATCTCCAACGCCTTTCTCTCATCATCCCAAATGCCTATTACCTCAACTGAATTCCAACAACAAGAAGAAGAAGAAGAAGAAAAGGTTTGATTTTTATTTCAATCTTGGTTTCATTGATTCTCTTCTTCAATGGAGATTACACCTACAGTTCTTTCTTAATTTCTGATTTGGATTGGGTCTGAGACACCCCATTTCCTGGATTTTGTTTTTCTTTTCCTAATTCCCATTTTCATGAGCTGCCAGGTATAAATCTGCTATTTTACATTGTGGGGTAGTTGCAAATTGCAATTCTTCTTTGGTTTTTTTTAATGGGGCCCACAAGATGAGCAATCTGGTCCTGTAAAATGAGCAACTTGCATGGATATGATGTAAGGTTCATGGAAGGTGATATCATGGCACTAGGGAATCACCTTGATGATGATGATGACATTTTGGGCTCTGACCCATTCATTTGATGGGCCCCACCAAGGGGAAGTGCAGAATCCTACCCCACTGTTGTGGGCCCCTTGTTCATGGAAATGCTATGCCTATACACATTGTGGGTCACTTACATGATTCAATGCTGTCTCCATATATTGGCATTGGGAGACGATATCATGGAGCTGTGGATCAATTAGATGATGATGACATTTTGGGATTTGAATAATTCATATTGTGTGTCCCATCATGGATCTTGTGGGCCCCATGTTTATGGGAATGCTAGGTCAAAAGGGGTGATGACAAAGAATGTGTTTGTGTTTTGGGATCATGGGATTTGGCATGAATGTGAAGATTTCACAGAAAACCGTATGTAACTCACCCTTTTTTCCTATGAACTACTTAAATTTAGAGATTTCATCATCATGTACCTTTATATATTGTTTTTGGATGTATAATTTCTGAATCTTAATCAATCTAAAAACTGATTTAGTGGAGAATCAGCTCTGTTAGGATTATTGGATGTGCTTTTATATTCAGGAATTTTTCAGGTGTCTTCTTCATCTGATGCCACCTTTTCTCTTCTACAATTATATGCATTATCTTTCCTTTTTTTTTTTTTTTAGATCAAGTTCTCTATCATTGAGTGATTTATGCACAATCAAGGTATGACAGAATCTTGGATTTTGTCTTATAACGGAAAGTGGCTGAAGGTTGCCCCTTGATTTGTCAATTGTTGAGCTTGTAGTGTTGCTATATCCTATATTTTGCCAATCCCTGGACTTGATTTTTCTTAACTTGTTTTCTCTTTAGTTTTTTGTCCTACAACAAAAGCAGAATTGTGTTAATGTAATGTAAGAAATCCTGACAATCAGTGGTTTGAATATTCTGAACGCCAGTCAATTTAGTTGGCGATAAGTTCTGTTTGAATCAGGGGATGTAATTTTATATTCAAGAATTCAATCGAAGTTATCAAAATCTCTTTATTTGATTGGCAATTATTGCAACAATTCTTATAATTATCAACTAATGCGGTCTTTCTTTTATTGGATAATAATCAATTTGTGTACAATGTAACTTGATTTTCAGCAATAAATAAACCATGGATGTTCAAGACGCGGATACAGGAGAGAAACATCAGACGCTAGAGGCGGTGATGGAGGGTGACCAGTTGTTCCGTTGCAATAAATGTGATTCAGAAATAGTGAACAAGATGGCAGAAATCTTGCTTCCTGGATTAGCCACGGCATGTATTGACAACACCACCGGAGGTCTCTTCAAGAGCCCCGAAATGGTAGCAGTTGATTTGAGGAAGGAGTTGGTAGCTTATCTTACACAACGAAGTGAAACATTTGTTGCAGAATTTGTGTTTCAAGAAGACAATCCCGATGCAGAAACTTCTGATCACCCCACCGATATTCTCGAGGACTTTATTGAAGATTTCGCTAGTTCAAAGAGGAACTTGTTTAGCCGTGTTTCAGGTTGGCTACTCAGTGAGAAGAGGGAGGACAAGGTTGATGACTTTGCACAACAGATGGAATCCAGTGGGTTTTGGTTGATGGATAGGAGAGTAGCTATTGCGGAAACTCTGCTGAAGAATGTCGATTTTAAAAATGTGTACCATTGTGAAAAGAAATTTGACACCGATGAAGAGCTAACAGAGCATCAAAATGAGTGCATTTTCAGGTCTTTGATGTGTACAAACGATGGATGTGATGCTTCATTTTGTGCAGTGCAAATGGAGAAGCACAACTCTACGTGCCCATTCAAGGTTCTTCCTTGCGAGCAGAAATGTCCGGAGAGTATTGTGAGGTGTGAGATGGATAGACACTGCATTACAGTTTGTCCTATGAAGCTTGTAAATTGCCCTTTTCATCTAGTGGGTTGTCAATCTGCTTTTCCAGTGTCAATGATTGAGCAACACTGCTCAGAGAATCTTCGTTCACACGTGTTGTCTGTCCTTCGAAAAATTCAAAAAGAGGCATCTGAGGAGGAACTGGAACAGAAGTTACTACTTCTGGAGAAGGTATGTTTTCCTTCTCTTTTTCCTGATTTTTCAACGTGTACGTTTCCGTTTGAACATATATGGCTTTTGATGATGTTCTTGTTGTTTATTTTTCATCAGTTACCATGTTATTCAGTACAATATTAAATTCTATATTAAGTTTTTAACATACTTTTAGTGATTATATTCTAAGGTGACTCACAATTGACATTCAAGCATTACAAGGTGTATTCTGTGTTTCTTCATTCTTGGAGCATCACACAAACCGCGAGTCCCTTTTTTCTTTTCTTTGTCAGCTTGACTTTCTTTCTTTGCAAATTCCCTACTATTGTTTTAACATTTTGTATACTATAAGTCTAGATTTATGCCTCCTATCATCTCCAAATTTGTGACATCTTGGCATTTCATGGTTGAGCACGTCTCTCACACTGTCAAATAATTGAGTTGATATCTTTTGATAGAATTTCTGTTGTCACAGCTGGAAAAGAGTGAAAGTTAGAATGATTCCATGATGTGTTTAGTTTTCCCTTCTTAAATTGCCTATGTTTATATCTTTGTGCCTCTTTTGGTGCTTTATGAGTAGCTTATGTTTATCGGCTAATTTTCTTTCCCTGTCTGGATTTGCACTCTGAATTGTAACGCAAACCTATGAATTATTGGTAAGATTCTAACAAACAGTTTATAGAGGCCATTCTGCTAGAGGATAATGCTATCTAAGTTCGAAACATGGGACCTGATCTCAGCAGGCATGAATCCAAACTTATATTTGCAATTTGTTTGATGTGATTTGGAGGGGGGTGACTTTGAAACAGCAATAGTACCACGATGATATTCTTTAGAGAAGGTTTAGCATAGATTCTACAAAACTTTTTTGTGACCCACAGAGAGAACACAGGGAGATGAAGCGTATATCCAAGAAGAAGAGTTGGGAATCTGATTGGTCTGTTGTAGATTCAAATTGATTAATGGGGTAGAAACAGCATGCTGTTTTCTACACTGAACTCATCTCAACTTTTCCTGATGTCAGGGAGGGTCGCAGAGTTTGCAAGTCTTTAATTTCTACTTAATTTCAATTAAAAGTATATGTCCAGTGAAAATACATTGATAACAGAACATGACATGATTCTGCAATTGTTTGACAAGATAGGAAGAACCAGCAACACATTTTGGTCGTTGCCATTGGAAGGATAATCTTAGGCACATAAAGCAATAATATTACAATGAACACCAATAACCATAAGATTCTTGGCAAGCCTTGTGGTGTTATTCAGGTACAAAAACAACAATGCCGGCTAAACAATGATTAATACAACAACAGTTCAGGCCAAGGATGTTATCCTTGATATAGGCATATAGCAACAACTGCACAGGATGATGTATACTGATTGTTTATGTAAGATTTTCATTGTATGGCTGATTGTTATAGCGACAACTGCTCTCTTTCTGCCTTCTTTTATTTTATATAAATATATATATATGTACTTCCTTTAACCATTTGCATAGATCCCTGACAAATGGTATAAGGCTTTAATGATGACGGTGGTGGTTCTGATGATTGCATATCCCTATATTATAGAATTGTGCCTCGTGATGATCTTTATCGGTAGTTTTCTGTGTTTTTTTTTTCTTCTTTTTTTCCCTTGTGACAGTTACCAACCTTCAATGAGCTATCAGAATCTACTGATGCGAGATCTTTGACCTTTGCAATAAAAGAGCAACAAGCGAATTTGGAGGCTTTGGAAAATGAGAATGGTGGTCAGTAGAGATGTAAACTATTGAACATCTCAACCAAGTGCCAAGTCTTAAGCTTGGGAAGTACAATGATGGGAACTGATGTCAGTTGTGAAAGAGATGTCTACCTCCCTCAAGACACCGAGATATGTTGTCATTAGTAGTCAGTCATGAAAGAGATGTCTCCTGCCCACAAGACACCGAGATATGTCATTATCATTTTTTTTTTTTTCATTTTTCTACTCCTCACCAATATTCATGGGTATAGTTTTAGCCGGTTTGTCTCATTTACATTTTAGAATTTTCCGTGTGGAGTCGAAACTTGGCAAGTTGAGTAGGCTGCGCCAAATTTTTTAAGTTATTTTTCAAACTCGGATCCCACTGAAGATAGTGGCATTCTTTTTCGCTTGGTTTTGTTCACTTTTGAATCATGAAATCTGTTATTTTCCGGATTAGCAACATGCCCATGCTAGCTCTTTGATTGTGTATTGTAATCTCAAAATATATACACAGCAGACATTGTGCAGAAGTTGGGTTTTGAGTTTCAATTAGTTGTTTATTTTGCCCTTTCACAAGAAGAAAAAATATAGAAAACCATGATTGCTGCTTTTGGATTTTGGTTTATGGTGACAATTCACTTATTATTCATTGAATCCACTGATAAGTAGTAGTATTCTTTATCATTCAATTTCTGTATTCTTCTTGATGAAAATATAGCTATTGCCAACACAACCGAGTGAAGAAGAAAATGAGAAAGACTAAATAACCATTCAGAGACTAAATAACCATAAAATGGAAGCAAAATAAGAGCAGCTAACTGGTTTTCCTCTCAAGAAACCATAGCTAAGTTTGACATATCTTGACAAACATGTCTTGCTTCAAGCTTTCAATGTCTCTGAGTTATGTTAAGTAGCTTTCTATGACACGATAAACACCATATCTGCTGCTTGTAAAAATCCCTTACCTCTTGGAACTCTTTTTACACCAGTTTCTCTCTCTCATTCTTATTCCTAATCAATGCAGTTTGCAAGCTTGTTCCACTCCATTTTTTCAGTTTGCAACAGCATAAAATCATGAATATTATAACACTGCTAGAACCATAGGCCTATAAATTTACCATGCTAGATTATTTGAATGGAAAAGATGAAGTTATATCAATATAAGAAATAACACATGAAACTATTAGGTGCAGTTTGGCAAGCCTAAAAATATGGTCTATTGCACTTGAAACTGATCCAAACATTTGTTTGAGTGCTTTAGACTGTTTGGGAAGGTCTATTTCCTTCTCTGATTGGATTTCACTCTGTAGAGCTGAAAGCAGATGGCAATCTTGATCCCCTCGATGCAAAATTGATTCTCCCTATCAAATCTATAAGACATTGCGACTATGAATATGGGATTGACTGCGAGGAATCTTCATCTCCTATTGTTAAAATGACCAATATAAGAATGGTTCTAGGGCCAGCCCCTCCACTCTAGGTAAAACACTAACCATCATCAAAGATGGATGTTAGAACTGTCTGCCTTCAATGAGGTGTCCTTTTATTTGTAAAATTTTCTACCTAAACCTGAGGCAACTTGTCATTATCTCTAATGGTGGACATTTCTAATCATGCAGTGGGGCTGGGTGACAAGACAATGAGTTTTATGATGCTCGATCGAGCGTAGGACCACTCCTTTTGAAGTTAAAAATGAGAATATAGCAGCAGAGGGGCTGGGATTTTTTTTATATTTTGGGGAAGATTGATATTTGTTCAAAAAGAAATAGAAGTAGATACATCAGAATTGATAACAAAAACTTCATCACCTGTACTTAAACATGATTTTGCTAGATTATGAGCATGACAATTGATACTTCAGTTGATGGCCACCAACATATCTGTTGTGAATTCTTTTCTCTCCTCGACTTTCTAGAGCTGGGCATAGATTTTTTAAGGAGGCACATTTTGAGATTTTGTGATAGCATCAATAGCTAATTTGAAATCGTTAAAAAAACCTTCCTTTCCCCATCCACATTGAAGTGCTAAGTCCAAGGCTTCTTCAATTGCTAAAACTTTAGTCACGAGTGTCTCCGCCCTTACATTTTACTAGCTTTGCCATAACTACACCATCATTTTTGTAAGCAATGCACCTAATTCAAGGCAGATTAGCTTCTTTGTTCATAGCTCCAACCCAAAACATGCAGAAAAGTGTTATAGTTCCCTTGTAACAGTTGGATTCGAATTTCTTGTTATACGTGTGCTCTGTTGGGCCCACAATATAGAAAATGATAGCATGTCTTGCCCAAGTTAAGATCTGCTCTGATGGGGCCCAGCGTATAGAAAAATACATCATGCCTTGCCTATTCAATAATACTAATAATAATAATAATAATCTATTTAAATTTACTTTTTTTTTAAATTATAAATAAAAATAAATGAAAAATTGATAAATGTATTATTTAGCAAGCTGATTTATTTATAAGAATTAGATTGAGATGCTAATGCTATTTAGCTTTGAAATTGGTATGAAGGAATTACCAAAAAACAGAATGATGGTGATGATTGAAAATTTTATTTCAATAAAATAAAGAAATAACATTTCAATAAAAATAAAAAATAACATTTCTAAAAGGATCCTACCTAAGAAATGACAATGATGGAGGAAAATAATTGAGGACATCATACAAACATCATTCCTCCATGTCAAATGTCCAAATGCAATTTGTTACAATTATGCAAGTAATAGAATACCAAAATTAATTGGGAAGCCTCTTTTTCATAATCTAAAATAATGCAACAGCGGCCTTCTTCCTTGGAGCTGCTTGATCAACATCGACGAAATTAGATCATTAACATACAGACAGAATCACATATAAAATAGAACACCATATAAATACATTATCTGGTACAGAGAGATTACATAGAAGAAAATGTAAAATGAGAGGGATAGAGAGAGGCACGTTAAGAAAGAATCTTTCAATAAGGGGGGAGGTATTAAATGAGTGACAAATTGCAACGACTCGGGCCTGCTCTTCACATGATATTGTCCGTTTTATCCGTTTTAGTCCATTGACCCACATGCCTCACGGTTTTATTTTTGGTAGTCCTCAACCCACCAAAACCACCAAAAGGCCTTATATAAAGTTAAGGTCATGTATCACTTATCCGTACCGAAGATCAGGACTAATGTTTTCGATGTGGGACTTATGTACCACTGCATATCCAATCTTAGTCGGACCTAACGCCCTTCTAACGGGGGCCACAGACATGACACAAACAATCATCTTCAAAGATTTGGCCCTTTTCCTGTTTGTAGAGACCAATATAGATCTGATTTAAGATGAGAGTAGAGAGCCTGTTTGTAGAAACTAAGTATAGATGTAATTTAAGATGAGAGTAGAGAGATTTTAGGAATTTGGTTTGACCAATGTTTTGTACTTTGATTTGCGTTGAAAATTTTTACATAGTAATCTTGGTTGTGATTTTAGTTTAACCTCCTCTCTCTAGGCAGTCTTGAGAGAGATAAGGGTCGGTTTATTCAAAATAGGAATTGAGATTAAGATTTGATAATGATTTGAGATATGAGAGGAATATTTATTTTATTTTAGGAATCATCTATTTATTCAAAAGAGAGATTTTTGTGAGAGATTTTAAGAATCATGCATGGATTCAAATCAAAGGGATTAAGAGCAGGTTGGAAATAGGGAGATACTGTTTCGTCTAATCAAAATTAGCCAACTCTGTAAAATCTTATGCCACTAATGCACCTTTCTTAGAATGTGAAAATCAAGGAAGAGATTTTACAAAGTTGGCTAATTTTAATTTGACAAACAGGGGAAGTGGCACCCTTCAAAAAATAAAAAAATCGAGAGCATTGACGTGGTACTTTCCATAGCAAGGCTCCTTATTGCTCCCTATTGCTTTAATATATACTAGCAAGCAAAGCCCGGGTATGAAAGTAAATATATACTAAAATTTTGATGCATAATATTGGAAAGAAAATAAATTTTAAAAGAAAAAAAAAACTATGTAGTTTATCATTCTTACATTTTGTATATAGGAAAAAATAGTAAACTTGCACAATTTATAAATAAAACTCGAGTTTCTATTTCCCATTTATTTTAATTTCTCATATAATCTTACACAAAGAAGTAAAAGAATCATGCATGTAAAAATTAGAATGGAAATAAATGTAGAATAAACTAAGGGGTTTATTAATCTGAAAAGGCATGAAAAACGTCTACAAGATCGGTGATAGGCTACTTAAGGTGGGCCATGTCCATGAACATCTTCATGTACTCCAATCAACTTTGTAAATACCTTTTAATAACAAGGTACTGAGGACCTCTTTATTGCTTATATATATATATATAGCATGAAGGCCCTTTGCGACGCACAAGTTAAGTCTTGTATAACATGAATAATATATGAAAATTTATATCCCTTTTATATAAATCCATGTAGATGAAACACATAAAACAAAGTTGCCTCTTTCTCACCTTTGTTGTCTTCTTGAAAACATATTATGATTTTGTGCCTTACAGATTCTACATTGCATTTCCGTCATCTAGGTCTTATCCATCTTTGATAGATTCTACAATGCAATTACCTCATCCAGGTCTTATCCATCTTTGAGTTAGAATAAAGAGACAAAGAGAGGGATGTTGGGTAGGAGATGTGTGAAAAAGAAATGTCCAGAGGCGGTGTGATGGAGAGTTTTAGGGGAAAAATGATTTAAAGATATGAAAGGGGTGTTTCGTTTTTTTAAGAGATGCAACGATTGATTCAAAGATAGATAAGAAGTTGGCACATCTTTTGAAGTAAGGAAAGAGATATTTGAGTTTTTTTTGTGTAACTGCTTTCCAACCATTACTCAACTTTAAAGATAGAACTAGCACGAAGGCCCCTGCGATGCATGGTTAGATATCAGCTAAATAACAATGTGCCTGTATTAGTAACCCAACGAGAAATTAGGAATTTATATTGGTAAAAAGCTTAGTCAAGATAAAAGAGAAAAAACTTTCAATTTCTTCTAAAGCAATCACTTGACTGTAAATTATATAAATATGGCCTAAAATATCATTATTCATGTGAGATGGTGAAAATCTCAAAATAAAACACAACCAAAAAAAAAAAAAAACCAAAAAGGATTTTATTTAGCATGAGTCCGTAGCACCTGTAGCGAGCCACCAAGCAGGAGAAGAATTAAAAGGCAGGACTTGGCCAAGAGAACAGAGAAGGAAGACTTCAGCGGAGGACTAAGCAAATGGATATCAAAGCCCTTCGAGAACAGTCGGATTAACTGTGTAAAGTCCATATTGAGAGAGTTGAAACCTCCCGCTTTCCAGCCTTTTGTGATCTTAACCAAATCCGTCATATTAGTTAATGTGAAATCAATATCAATGTCTGTCTTTGTACCTTATATTCTGGTTTATATCAGGACTTTTTTTCTATAGAAAAACTAATTTAAAGGTACACGAAGATATTAAAGGGGAACGTCATTTCCCCTAAGAAGGAGGGTTTCTTATGAGAGGGACACGAAGATGAAAGTGTTGCTTGGCTTCTGGGCGGACCCAGGAAATGGAATTAGGGGGGGCCAAATGAAAATTATTAAAAGAAAATCTTAACAATTTATGGGTAAAAGTAAAAAATCACAAAAAATTTAGTAATAAAAAATAAAATTTTGAAAACTTAGGGGGGCCATGGCCCCCCTAGGCCTACATGTAGGTCCGCCCCAGTTCTAGATGAGGAGGCTGATGTGGCCTGTGGAGGATGGAGAATGGTTGTTTTTTGTTACAACCGAGGCTAACATGGCCCGTGAAGCCCCTGTGCGATGCACGAGTTAAGTCTCGTGCGACTTGAATAATATATTAAAATTAATATCCATTTCATATAAATTCACTTTTCATAAAATAATTAAAAAATTCAGATCAACCATAAAATTATGAAAATCAAACCTTTTTTTCCTTAATCCATGTCAGCATACAATCTTCATCTTAAAAACAAAAGATTCGTATGCATTTCTACTCAGTTTGAATACTATATAAAAACTTTGAAAATAACCTTAATTAATAGAGTTGGAAGTCATCCCTTTGAATTGGGTCACATCCACACAAATGGGCCCAATAAGAACATTTTATTGACAAGGCACATATGTATTTTGCAAAAGACACATTCACAAATTGGCTCCAATAAGGTGCACATTTTATTGAAAAGGCACAGATGTATTTTTGGAAAGACACATTCACAAATGGGGCCCAAAAAGCTGACGAGGCTTCTCCTAAAGCCAGGAATGAGTTTTTTTTTTTTTTTCCTTCCCAACCGCTATATAGCTTTAAAGAGAGAATAATAACTAGTCTGAGGGGCCCGTAAAGAAAAAAAATAAAAAATAAAAACACTAAATTAGAAAGTAAAACACAGGGCTAAAAGGAATTTAATTTGAGAAAAATATTTAAAAGCACTATAAAAAAAACTAAATATCATATTAGTAATTTGAAAAAATAAAATTTAGAAAAGTAAGAACTTAATTAGAAATGAGAAATAATCTGTAAGAACTTAATTAGAAACGAGAAATAATCTACCCGTAACTTTAATTAGAATATTAACAAAAAAATCATATCATTTTCGGTTCAATCCATAAAATCAACTCAACAAAAAAAATATCATATACGGTAAAAAATATTAGATGGAAATTGATAAGTTAGAATAGGAATGGCTGTAAAGTTCATAGAAATACCCATAAAAAACCAAAGAATACCGAAATAAAATAACATCAAGACTAAATTTTAAAAAAATTAGTAAAATCCATTTGCTCAAATAATCCATGTCATTATGAGAAACCCATAATTTAAGTTAGACTAAATTTAAAAAAAAAATAGTAAAATCCATTTGCTCAAATAATCCATGTCATTATGAGAAACCCATAGTTTAAGTTGGCATGTTAGACTATATATAGGGAAGTGCTCCTACGAGAGACACTCTCACCAGGTGAGAGTGTCTCTCGTAGGAGCACTTCCCATATATATATATATAGTGAGAGTGTCTCTCATAGGAGCACTTCCCATATATATATATATAAACACTCAAAAACCCATTATAGTTTTTTTAAAAATATAGTTATATTCAAATCAAGATACAAAAGCATATTTGTACTGAAGACTGTACGTCATAGTAGAATTATATTGATCTCAATTCGAAGAATTCCATAAAAGCTACGCAAAAGGGTCTTAAATCTCACATATATCAATTTCTGTGCCTCGCCATATTGGTAAAACTGCATTCCAAGTCTAGTAGATTTCCTCCTTAGTCCAAACTACAACATGTTTCGGTGAAAAAAAAGATGCATTTGCCTTTAGTGCATGTGCCCAACCTAGACCTCATGGCCGATCTGCACCGCATTTGTCCACCTCATCACTGTTGATGATCATAACTTTATCACTATTGTTCTTCCTTCTTTTGTGGTTTTCATCATTTATATAGTTTTTGTTCTTTGTTCTTTCTTCTTGGTTTTTTTTTTTTAATTGCTAATCCATTATTGTCATTATGCCCATCAAAATCTGATGAACTATTTGTTTAATTTTATTATAATTAGGGCCTGTCAAAACCAACATGCAAGTGACATTTGATTAAATGGTTGCACCAAATCTTATGTTTAAATATGGTAAATTCCCATGAGGAAGTGCGGATAGCTAGGATGTGAAGATCACTTCGTGATTGTCCTTTCAGATCTGAATTTTTGGACAGATAAATTTTTGGAAGTTAAAAGCCTAATTAGTAGGGAATCCATAAACTCAGCCATGTTCTGATCAAAAGGTGGGTTCCACCTTAGATAATCCCAAGAATCTCCACCATCAAAGGTGAAAGCGTTATTCAGGGACTCGATTTTGATAAAATGCCATGATATAGAATAGTCTGACCCATTACATGATCAGACAAATGATAACATCATTGGCCCCGCAAGATGTCATTCCATATACTTGGATCAAGATGAAATCTCAACATCCATGTCTTTTGGAAATTAAGGGTGCGTTTGGCATCGTGCCATTTGGATCTTCCCATGTTCTCACGAGATATGGGTTAAGAAAGTTGGAATAAAAAAACTTTAATAGCTTTTGCAAATAGGCCTCTGCATTTTCATTTTAATAGCTTCCGTGTCCTCAAAATCAATAGTCTTCCAACAACAATAGGTTTCTAGAGTGAAATGACACTTTTGTCCATCTCTTTTATCCTTATATGCATAATCACAAAAGCTTGGTGGATTCGAGATTTGTTTTTTTAATAAAACATGTAACATTAACAATTGCACTTAGTGGGTGAGAAAAAACCTACATAAATTGTTTTTTAATCAATATTGGGCTCATATAAAACCATCAAATCAAGGCTCATAATCAGACTGACACAAATCAAAACCATAAAATGCTGAGCTGATAGTAATAGGACAATGCATTTCCCACATATGTTCAAGTTACAAATTATAAAAGCATCTTCATTGAAGTCCCAAAAAAAAAAAGAAAAGAAAAGGCTAATAGAAGCCATCCAAGATAACTAACTAAACAAAATACTACTCCCAAATTACGTGACGAACTCCGGTGCCAAACACGACGCCTAAATGACATCGTCAGCACAATAAACCTACCGAGACTCATGGCTCCAAAACCAACGGCACACGCTCCAACTCGTAACGAAGGACCAACTACCTAGACCACCAAATGTAATAGATTAGACACGACAGTCTGGCAGGTGAATAATACAAATAAGAACATGATAAATTTATATAAGAATCACTTTTTGATAGTAAAACACATTTGAAATCTAAAGAGAAGTAATAATGGAATAGCAAGAGTTAAATACCGAGATCATTTGTGTAAAATAGATAACATGCTGAATAAAACTAATAAAATAGACAAATAAAAAAAATAGATGGCAACCACACTGAGCTATATTCTCCTATTAACGAAATAATAAGAACAATCAAAGTATAACCGTCGCCATATGAAATGGCCGGAACAAACGTATAGTACATATATAACCCAATATAGATGGGTATCGTATGGAATTCACCGCAAAACAGATGGCAAACAAACAAAGTTTCCAAGCTACAATTGGCGAAACAATTAAGGCTCCTGGGCCGAATGATCAAACTGACCCGGCAACCCAAGCTCAATGGTGCCGACCAAAAATCCATGTAAACGCTTGCAAATTTAAAAAACCATATTCCATATTTGATAAGGGACTACTCTAAAAACTGAACAAATCATACATACGGATGCAAACGGAACGAGTAGCCCTTTCAAAACACATATAACGTGGCGAGCCACATAAAATCCATACTTGACTAGGTAAAATCCTTTTTAAAACCAAACCAATACCTTTATGAATCAAAGTCTTTACAAATCCAAACATTTGCAAACCAATACCTTTATTTATCAAAACCTTTACAAATCCAAACCTTTGCAAACCAATACCTTTAAAATCAAAACATTTACAAATCCAAACCTTTGCAAACCAATACCTTTACGAATCAAAACCTTTTAAAGATTTCCACAATCATGTTTATTGGTTGAGGATTACAATAAATCATGATCCCAAGTGGTTTTTGTAGTAAAACACGTAAAACCAAGTATTTGGAACTAAAATAGTTACATGTCGGGCGATTAAAGAATCAATTGGCAATTTTCCAAAAACATGCACCCGTAGACGCGATAAGACCACACCATTTGACACGATGTGCACTTAGGGCCCAAATGTCTTGTTTTCGTATCGATTGGTTCCACTAAAGTTAGACAACATTCCAAGTCACCAAGTGCACCTCATCAAGTTAATGGGTCTTGTCGTGTCTTGAGTTTGGTCCCCACATGGGTCCCTCTCTTTCATCAAACTAGGGTCAATAGGCAAGGGTTTTAGGTTCAATGGTCCTATCCAAGATTACACTAGGATCACCTAGGTACAAAGTTGGCAAAATGAGTTATGGGCCTAGATTCATTGGTACAAGTATCCCCTTTCTTTCCCAACCTCTGAATATATGATTGTATGGACCATTGAATTCTATGCTTCGAAAGCTTTCCAACGGTATATATATTTCCAAAATCCGACGTTTGGATCAAAAGTATGACCGTTTAAAAATGGCAATCTCGTGTCTAGCGGGCTAGTTCGCTAAAGCGAGCCCAGAGCTCGCTATAGCGAGATGGCTTGGTTCCTGGGGCAGCAACTGTGCTCGATATAGCGAGAGCCAAGCTCGCCATAGTGAGGAGAGCCGTTGGCTGCTACTCCGCCTGAAGCAAGATTTTCCTGCTCCTTCCCACTGTTTTCTCTCCCATTCTCCTAGCCCCATTCCAATACAATTCCAGCATAAACCAAGGCCTCCAATGCCCCTTTCCAAACCAGATTTACTTCCTCCAAAATCACTCCCATTCATCATACAAACCAACCTCCAAACACAAACCATATATTCAACCCAGTTGCAACAAAACATACTTAGTCGTGAAATCAGAATTTTGAAACTTACAAAGGCTCAGATGGATGAGAAAAAGAATTAACAAACATACATTTTCAGAAGCCAATTAAAAGAGCATGCTTGCGGTGACTACACTCGTTGTTGAAGAAACTCATAATAGAATGGCTGAAATCATAAATATATAGAAACCATTCCTTTAATCTAAATGCACCTTCATTCATCATATTTTTTGTCGACATTAATTATTAAACTATTAAGTCTATTCTCGACATCGTGACTTAGTCATGTTAATATTAAATTCATATATATGTGAGCTCGCAAATGATGTTGGACACATATATGGACGCAAAATCCTGAGCTTGCGAGTGTTATGTCTCGAAGTCGCGAGGATGGAACCGGAACTGGAA
The DNA here is from genome assembly GCA_028538565.1 of Umbellularia californica. Taxonomy (NCBI): domain Eukaryota; kingdom Viridiplantae; phylum Streptophyta; class Magnoliopsida; order Laurales; family Lauraceae; genus Umbellularia; species Umbellularia californica. The sequence continues at coordinate 14,625,820 of JAPQWN010000008.1, read as the reverse complement.
GTGGTTCCGTATATCGGATGAGTTCAGAACTTAGAAGAGAACGATTTGAAAAAAAAAAAAAAAATTTTTTTGGAGGAGCTTTCAAAAATCGAGGTAATATCTAACGTTTGAGCTCCCATCCAGTGGTCATATTTCTTTTGGGTGAGATATCTACGTTGAATCCCACCTCATCAAAAGTTTTGGATTTTATTTCATATGAAATGGTGAGATCCTTTTGTTTTGATCTTCATAAACAATTATAGTTAACTTGGTTATCATGTAAAAGCTGGTTTGTTCAATTGATTACTGTGAGTTTCAAGTGACTTTCTTCTTTGCTATAATCAATTACAAGGGTTGAAGATCATGTATACATGAGACTAGACTTTCATTTTTGAAAGTTTAATTTATTAGAGTGATAGCTGGCCATTTATTTTCCATCTCCCATTCATTGCATAGATATCATGGAGGTTATTTTTCCCTTGGCTATAACCAATCACAAGGGTTGGTCCCTCTCTCAATGATCTCTCTAGATTTCATACTAAACCTAATTTCTAAAAACCTATCTTCTTTGAATTGATGTGTTTTGACATTACCAAAATGTTAGGGATCGATTTATTTAATATTTCTTGAAACTTAAACTATGCTCGAATGCATGGTAGCTAAAATAATAATAACAAAAACAACCACCACAACAACAACTTCATTTTGGTAGATTCAACATGGTTATTGGTCACTCAAAAAAGTCATTTTTAGTTTAGACTGTTAAATATATTTAGCAGTAGATTAGATTTTTAATGAATTATAACTATTAGTTAACCGGTATTCATGATAATTAATCCAATTTAAGAAACCTAGATACTAAAAATACGAAACTAAGAAGAATGCTAAAAAAGTCATCCTTCAACATTATTTCATGTCACCGAATCTTCCTTTGCATATGATTCAACCCTTGTGCAGAATGAGGCAACTCTGCTCTTTTTTTTTTTTTTTTTTTTTTTTCTGCTTAAAGGTAAACTTTGAATTAAGCAGAGAGAGAAACAAGAGAAAAAGTTCCCACGAGAAAACCAAAAAAGGGAGCTAGAAGAAACCTGCAAAAGGAAGGGCTCCTAGCATACAAGACACAACAAGAAGACAGGCAACAAGGGCTGGCCCAAAAAGACCAAAAAACACAAAACAGAAGGCTCTACAAAAAGAGAAAAAAGAACAAAACCTAAACAATCAATTCAACACAGACGTTGCCATTCCTTGCAAAGTATCCTTGAAGATGGACTTTGCTTTCTCCAGAAAGGGATCCCTAGAATTAAACTTGGAATCATTCCGAGTGAACCATAAAACGTTGGTAAGTTGGAAGAAAATTACTGCAACCCTTTTCCCGCCCGAGACATCTTTGCCTCTAGAGAGAAGGTCCCAGTTGGATGAGGCAAAGAGAATGAAGGTGGGCTGAGAACCAGACAGGAAAAGAAGCCAATACCAGAGATGAGAGGCCATAGCACAGGAGAAGAAGAGATGCACATCCATTTCCTCTTCCATACAACAATTAGAGCATCTGGAAGCCAACGACCACCACTTATGCTTAGCCCATTGCTCTGTAGGAGTTTTCCTTAGTGTTAACCTTCAACTGAAGCAAGCCCGCCTAGGTAGATATGAGTGTTCCAAATAAGCCCAGACCATGGAGTTTCAATGTTCCTTGTCCGCAGCAGGTTCCAGGAGTCTTTTATAGAGAGATCTCCAGAAGAGTTCTCTAGGCATTGCAAGTGGTCCTCTTCTAAGTTGCTGCCAAAAGAGGTTAAGGAGGTAGGAAGGTCCACAAAGTCCTTTAGCTGGGACGGGAGGTGGTTAGGGATACACCAAGCGTTCTCGCCTATGATGTCAACCACCAAGTCTTACTCAGAGAATTAGAAACTGGGAAACCTGGAAACAATAGAGACCTAATCAATCCATCTGTCGAACCACAAGGAAACAGACAGCCCATTTCTAATCACCCATCTAGATTTCGAATGGATAATGGAAGAGAAAGATCTTAAACTCTTGTAGATGCAGGAACCTCCCCTCTACAACTTCCACTGCCAAATAGCTCACCCATATAGGTATCTTCCTCTAAACCAAATTGCCCAAAGACAGTTGGAAGTAGAGACAGACCAAGCCAAATAAAGAAAACATGCATCATTGAACTCTTTCACTCTGCGCAAGCCTAGACCTCCCTCTGATCTTGGTAAGCAGACCACATCCCATCTTACAAGATTGGACTTTAGATTTTTCGAATTGGCAGACCACAAGAAATTCCTCATCAACCTCTCAATGAGGAGATAGGTCTTCATAGGGAGAGGGAGAACAAGAGAAATATAAAGGGGGATGGAGGAAAGGACGTGCCTCACTAGAGTCAGTCTTGCGGCAAAAGAAATAAGCTTTGTTTTCCCACCCACTAGTCTCTGCCTGATAGAATCCAGGACATTGTTAAAATAAGGGTGATGAGCACTGCCAAAAAACAAGGGGATCCCCAAGTATACTGAGGGAAGAGAGGCTTTGTTGATTCCAAGCAGGCCTGAAACCATTGTTGATATTCTAACAAAGCAGTTCCCCATGAACAACTGGCTCTTTTGCAGGTTGATGCTCTGGCTAGAAGAGTCCTGATAGAGATTGAGGAGACCTTGAAGCCTCCGCAGGCTACCCTTCTGGGCTTTTAGGAAAATCAGAATATCATCTGCAAATAGCATGTGGCAAGGAGTAGAGATGGAAGCTGAGATTGGGAAAATTGCTCCTTCTTGTCTTACCCTATCCAGATTAATACTTAGGATTTCCTCTGCAAGGATGAAGAGGTAAGGGGATAAAGGATCACCCTGACGAAGCCCATAGGAGGAATTAAAAAAAACCACACGGACTTTTGTTAATTAACACGGAGCCTTTGCTGCTACAAACCAAATCCTTCATAAAACCGATCCATTTTGAGGAAAATTGAAAAAATTCCAAAGCCCTGAAGAAAAAATTCCACTGGAGCTTATCAAAAGCCTTTGATATGTCAAGTTTTAGACCGATCGAGCATCCTCTTGATTTGAACTTGAGCTATTGAAAGAGCTCATGGGCAAGGGCCACATGGTGGTGAATAGATCTGCCTTTAACAAAGGCAGATTGATGCTTAGAGATGAGGAGGGGAAGAATGCCTGCTAGTTTGGTAGCTAGGATTTTTTAAATGACTTTGTAGAAGAAGTTGAGGAGGCTAATTGGGCAGAAGTCAAAGAAAGTCTTTGGGCCTTTAATCTTAGGGATCAGGGTAAGGAAGAAAGCATTGGTGGACTTCAGTAGCCTTCCAGAGGAGAGGAAATGAGCTACTGCCTGGATGACATCAGAGCTGACTATATGGAAAATTTTGGTGAAGAAAACGTCAGTAAATCCATCAGGGCCTGGGGAGCTGCTCTTCTTTAGATTGAAAACTGCCTTTTTGACTTCTTCCGCCGAGGGGATGGCTATCAGTAGGTGGTTCTGGTCATTTGTGACTAATGGCCCAACAACAGAAAAGAGGGTTTCACTAGGGATGGATGGAGTTCAATGGAATAGCTAGGAGAAGAAAGAGATTGCTTCCTCTCTAATGAGGCCGCCTTCCTTAATAACATTACCTCCTACAAAGACACTGTCAATGTGTTATGATGACTCCTAGATTTAGCAGAGAGGTGGAAGAACCTGGTATTCCTATCTCCTTCCTGAAGCCAGCGGATTTTTGACTTCTGCTTCCAATGGAGAGCGTCCGCATTTAGCCAGTTGTGGAGGACAGATTTGGCATCATTAAGGTTCTTCTGAAGAGGATCACATGGGTCTGAGTCAAAGACTTCTTAAGCTTCAAGAACTGCCATTTTAGCTATAGCTATGGTTTTTTTTTTTTTTTTTTTTTTTTTTTTTTTTTTTTTTTTTGAGCTGGCCAAAAACATCTCTATTCCAAACCTTGAGGTTGCTCTTGAGAGTCTTCAACTTAGAAGCAAGAATAAACTGAGGAGAGCCTCTACAAGAGATGGCCCAGCTTTTCTCAATGACCGTAGAGAAAGACTCATGGGAAAGCAACATATCTTCAAACTTGAAAGGAAAGTTCCTAGAGAAGGAACGTTTCCTATGGGTTAGCAAGATGGGACTGTGATCTGAGGAAATCCTAGGGAGATGCAGGAGAGTAAGATCTTCAAAATTGTCAAGCCAATTGCCATTAGCAAAAGCACGATCAAGTCTGGCCGTAACATAGGCAAGGCCTTGCCTTGATGGACCCTCGGATTTCCGTCCTCTCCTTCCGCCCCGGGGCCTGCCTGGGTCTCGGCGGAGGAGGGAAATGCGGGTATCAACTTTTTGTACGGGTATGCTAGATTTTCTATTCTACTTGGAATTTGGAATGGTGATGATCCTGAGATTTACCTTTACAAGTAGAAAGGAAATCGATCATTCTTTCTAACTTTTCAAATTGCATAAATATTTAAGAAAAGAGACAATTTTTGTTTTGAGAATGCCGTAGGATGCATTTTTTGTTTATTTGCCGTGAAAGGCGATTTACAAATCTCATCAAATATGAAAGACAAGAATTGTGATTTTTTTTGTCTCTTTAAAAAATACAAATTACAATAGAAAAGAAAGAAAATGAATCTAACTTCTCAGGAGATTGTGGGGACACGTTCAGATCGACGGTTGCAAGTCATGTATGGACTTCGCTATCGTCCTTCAAATGAAAAATCTTGATACTTCGATTCTTCGGCTTAGCTCCAACCTCAGTTTTTTAAAGGATAAGGACCAAGAGGAGGTCCTTTATTCGATGAAAAACCGAGTAAATGGGCTGAAAAGCCGCGTTTATGCCATGTTGTAGAAGAAAAGGACCTTGGGGGGTGGCCCCCCAAGGGACTTTGATCACCTTGTAGTGTCTCTTGTGGCAGAGCAACAAGACTTCGTCAGGATTTCTCCGAGAGAATGCAAATGTGTAGGCTTCAAGTAGATAGTTGATCGTTTTTCAATAGGTGTAAAGTGTCTCTCTCTTTGGAATGGACCTCCTTTTATAGGCTTTTGGTAGCCATGAGGTATTTATGGGCATTGATGGCCATGATGAGAGAAATGATGGTATTGATGAGAGGAGTTACAAGTTTTATTTCTTGATTTTGTAACTCCTTTTTCTTGGCTTGTGATTGGCCGATGAAGGATAATGGGCATTTAATCGCCTTTAATCTTCATGATGAGGGGAGTTTCATGGGTTTAATGCCATGATTGCTTGGATTTGTAACTCACGAATGCTTGAATCTGATTGGGCCGTCCAAAATAATGAGTTAATGACCGCATTAAGTTGTCATAAACGGGTCAATTAACGACATTAAGTGGTCGCCAGGGCATGTGAAGAGTCGCGGGCCGCGCAGCATCCTTTGGGATTTTTCTTGTGATTATCGTAGGTGGATCCACCCATTATTTGATGTTAGATTGCAATGCAATTTCAGACATTGATTGATGTTGGTGGGCCGGTGACATCTGTCTTGTCGATTTCACGATCGGTCAGACAGAAAGTGTACTTTCTTGGTCAGCCGGTTAGTGATTTTGGAGCGATCAATGATGACTTCATGCTCTTGACGGCGGATCCGAGATGTCACTGAAGATCAGTCGTTTTCAAGCATCAAAAATTGGATTTTCAGAAAATCACAAAGGCATGAACACTTGAAAGGCGAAAAGGATCAGAAATCGGGCTTTCCGGCGAGAAATCCAACGACCCGGATTTCCAGGGTCGCCGGCGACCATGGGGCTTTGGCCCCTTTGGTCGCCGAGTGTATTTTTCGACCGTTTTTCCTTCTTTTTCGTTCCATTTTTCTTCTATATTTTTCTTGACATTTTTCCTCAATTATTGACTTGACTTTCTTGGAGAAAACTTGACGAGAACCAGCGCAAAACCGGAGCACAAAGTTTCCCATTTTTCGGGAAAGCAGAAGACTTTATAGCCGATTTTCCGTCAAGAGTCAAAACTAGGTCAAACGATGTCGGAATGACCTGAAAATTGAGGTGAAACTTCCTGAGCAGTGGATAGGACCAACCATGGGCTTTTATTTGAGTTTTGAAGCCGTTTGGGGTCCCGTCGATGCTTGACTTGATTTTGCTGCGGGGAAGATGCCGAGCTTTGATATGCGGTCAAACGATGTCCGATTGACCTGAAATTTGACAGGGAGCCTATTGGAGTCATGTAGAGATGATGCCTTAGCTCTGATTTGGATGTCATAGTTCCGGGGTGCTCCGCCGCCGGTAGGTTTGATTTTCTTTCGGAGCGTCGAAACCTTGTCAGAATGACCTGAAATTCGACGTGCAGCCCTTTGGAAGCATGTTGAAGCCACTCATGTGTTTTGTTTGATGAGTGATGGCCTCGGTGGTTCTCGCCGCCGGGAGGCTTGATTTTGTTGCTCGAGCGTTGATGGAGGGTCAAACATTGTCAGTTTGACTTGATATTTAGCATGAAGCCCTTTGGAGGTATTTTAGAGTCACCCGTATGCTCTGATCGAAGTTTTGATGTTTTCGATGATGTCGCCGCCGGGAGCACCTATTTAGCTGTCAGAGAAGTGAAGTTAGGTCAAACGATGTCGGAATGACCCGAAACTTCTTGTGTGCCCCTCTTTTGGCTGTCTTGAAGGATCTTGCAGTTTTTGTCTGATTCTGACAAGATCTGATGCTTGAAGTAGCTTTACTTGTTTTGTGGCAAGATGCAGCTTCATGTGGCCTCTTGATGTTGATGAGACATAGTGACTTTTTTGGTGTCAACATGCCTATTGTTAGCCCAAGTGTAGAGTGCACCATGTCACCAAAATCCTTTACTGAGGTATTAGAGTGCGAGCGGATGCTTAGTTTTTCGGAAGCCAGGAGGATGGAATTGAAGTCGCCAATCACGCACCAAGGTAATGCACTGGATGAGGTAGTGACCAAGTAGTCCCAAAGGATTCTTCAAACTATATAGTCTGTAGAGCCATAGACTCCAGTTATCAGGTAGGAGGCTGAGGTGAGGAGGTTCTGAATTTTGATGGTGTGTGCTGAGGGGAGTGGTTATTTAGGGAGAAAGAGAAATTGGAAATGGGGTTGAAGAGGCACTAGAGGGAACCGTTAGAGTTAGAAAAAGAAGAAGTGAAACCTAAGGATTGAACTCCAAATGATTGAATGTTATCGAAAGGGATTTTTCGGATCAGAAAGAAAGAAGATGTCAGGAGAGTGAGTTGCTAAAGGATGACGAAGCATAGATTTTGTAGGGGTATTAGCAATACCTCTACAGTTCCAGTAGAAGGCTTTAAACATTGGGGAGGGAAGGGGAGGAAGGGCCAGAGGAGCTTATAGTTTTGGGACCTTGAGAGGAGCTTCCTTTTGGTTTGGGTTTCCTTTTACCTTTGGGTTTATAAGGAGACAAATCAACTACTATGGAAGCTTGACCAGTTAAGGGAGGATCTTTGAGGTTGGAGAAGGGAGGGTCTGGAGTGGAGCAGCCAGTAGCAGGAATGATGGAGAGGGGAGGGTCAGGAGGAGAGCAACCTGGGGCAGATGCGGTGGAGACAGGGGGCTCCAATAAGGAAGGGTCCATAAGGATAGATTCAGGTTCCTTCAACTCTTGGATTGGTTTTGTATGACTAAGTTGGGCAGCAATGAGGTTTTTGGAGAGGGAGTAAGAGAAAGGCGGGTCTACTAGGGAGCTATTTTCCAGAATTGAGAAGGGATTAGAACAGACAAGAATAGGAGCTAGGATTTTCTCCATAGTCCTATGAATGAGGTCTGTAGGCAAAGACAGCACAGGGTTTTCCTCAAGAGAAGCAGGATCCAAATCAGTGCCTGCACTTAGAGGATCGGTGTTAATAGTTGAAGCCAGGATGGGATTGGACTTAGGGGAGGGGGGTAGTGTGGCAGGGGCTGGAAATTCTTCCAATAAGTGATCTGTTGAAGAGGCTGCATTGGGGGCGTTTGAGTCAGACAGAGGAGACTTCTGGCTGATCCCGAGCTGCTGGGGGAGACTTCAGAAGACCAGGCTTAGGTGTAAAGGGGCAAACTGCGAAGAAAAGTCTTGCAGATAGGCAAGAGGAGCAAGGAATATTTTCGTACAGTACCTCCACTTCCACCATTGTGTCGCCTTCCAGTTCAACTGTCAAAGAGTGAAGATAAGGCTTAGCCAGTTCCAGGTTGACAAGAATCCTAGCAAGAGACAGCATCCTCTGAGTAGTTGTAGTTTCATCAAGACGGATTGGCGTGCCTATAGAACTTGCAATAGAAACGAGAACATCACTGCTCCAACAGTGATATGGGATGCCCTTCAGACGGATCCAAACAGGAGTGGTTGTTGGCCACGAGCTCTCGTCTTGACCTGGTGCCCAAGGGAGAAGAAGAAGTTTATTCCTTTCCATGGATATTGGGCTCTGCAAAATTAGACTATCTCTCTCTAGCTTCTGAGGAATTAAACCGGAATAGAAAGTTACCTTTCTCAATTAGAGAGATCAGACAGGGCCTGGATAGCCTCCATTTGTTTTGAACCCAAAGTTCCAGAGCTTCGAGAGAGGGCCTTCTGCCAACTAATTTCCCTATTGCAAAAAAGTAAATGGATTCCTTACTTAGGCTGATCATTTTGAAGGGGGACCTTCATTGTCAGTCTTCCTTCTTTCCAAACAGGAGTATGGAGAATAGAAGGGGGGGAATTGGGATTGGGGCAAGGAAACTGGCATAGGATATCTGAGAAGAGGGAAAAGGAGGAGACCGTGTGGAGTCAGTGAGGGCGGGTATTTGGGGAAGGGCTGATAGGAAGCACAAGGAAAGGTTGCCAGCTGATTTGGGTGATGGGTAAGAAGGTTTTCAAGGTGCTTATACAGTAATTGGAGCTTAGCAGAGTCCCAAGCCGGAGGAGGAGAAGCATCTGGAAGATTTGTTGCATACTAATATCCAGGAGAGGGCTACGACTGAGGGCAGTCACTAGGATCTTGGAGAGGGGAAGGCTGAGCTGCCGACGGGATTGAAAGACCTATGTCGCCAGGGGATAGAGCAACCTGGGTGGGGATTAGAACTTGGTTGCCGAGCGGAACTGTGTGGGGGGTGGGGGCAAGATGGTGTTTGGATCTGGGAAGAGGTTGTGGAGCTTTGGATCTGGGAAGGGGAACATTGGATCTAGGATTTGCTTGGATTTCAGGCGGAGTAATGGTGGGGAAAGGGATTGGGCAGCGGGAGGCTCAGGGGGTTCCAACTCTGCTCATTGACATATGCAGGATGTCAGATAGAAAACGCAGGAAAAAGTTTATAATTTCCTCTTTTTTTTCATAGAGTTGAAAGTTGAAAGTTCTCATAGTTGTCAATCTACTATAATGTGTTACACTAGCAACAACGCCCGTGCTAATCCCCAGCCTAAATTTTCAATAATAATAAAATAAAGAATTTTTAAATGTTATTGAGAATGACATAAATTCAAGATGAATAATAGATTATTTATTATTTTTATAATTCTATATATTAAATCTTTACTTTAAAGAAAAAAGTGTAATAAACTTAGTTAAAGTTGGTGACGAAAAAAATTACATAGGTAGCTTGTATTTATGAATGAGATGATGATCCATCCCATTTAGATCTCATGTGGATCATTATTAATATATTTTGATGTTTGTAATAGATAAATTGTAAGGATCTTAGAGATGGTGTTCAAGTTTGTCTCAGCTCTAATTCAAATCAAGAAATCTTAGTTCCGCCCAGTCCTTGTAATTGACACATAATGTGGTGGGGCCCCACATCATCTTTTGAAAAATTAATTTTAAGGTGTAAAGATAGGATTATTCCATAAGTCATAAGCCCAACTCACGTTGAGCCTACTTTGTGCCATACCAGTTTCACCTAGGTGATGTCAATTCATGCATAATAGCGAGTGTGGTGGGAGTTGGTAGTCCGTAGGTGGGCTACATAAGTTGCAATCGAAACTATCGAAATCAAAGCCATTGTACATCACCAGTGAATAAGTTGTGTTCTAGACTAATTCTAATGGAAGATGAAGACAAACTATAGATTCTTTTTTTCTTTTTTTTTTTTTGATTTGGGGGGGGGGGGCTTATTTTATTACCAAATCAATTGATAATCCATTTTTCAACGAGAAAAAAGGACTCCTTATTTCTATCTATCAAGCATTTCATTTATAGAGGACAAACTGGCTATATCATTCTTACGGATCGCCGAATTGCTTGGCCGAGCTGGATTTGAACCAGCGTAGACTTATCGCCAATGAATTTACAGTCCGTCCCCATTAACCACTCGGGGATCGGCCCAGGAAGAATCAATTATAGGCTTATTGATAATCCATGATCAACCCCCTTGCGTCTTACCCCCAAGGGAAGTCGAATCCCCGCTGCCTCCTTGAAATAGAGATGTCCTGAACCACTAAACCATAGGGGCATACCCGCCCAATCGCCATGATACTATCTATGCTCATAGTATGAGCAGTTTTTTGAAATTGGGAGGGGGCTTGTTTCAAACACCATAATTGACTACATCATTATTCTAGCGATGATGGCTCGTGCTTAGCTAGGGCTAGACAATACAAATTTATGTAATTTTATTGGTTTCTTTATAATATTACAGATAAAAAATAAAGTAAAATGAGTAAGTATATATTATTCTGCAAAAAGGCTAAATTTATTTATTTATAAAATTTAGATTGAAATGCTATTGTCTTCTAACTTTGAAATTGCTATAGAAGAACAATATAAAAGAGAAGAATGATGATGGTAATTGAGTTTTTTTCTACAATGAGGTTCGAAATAAAAGAAAGGATGCGTAGCAGTCAGATTATCTCATGACGAGATCAGGAAAACATTTAAAAATAAAGCGAGGGAAATTCCTGCACACAAATAGCAGTGGATTAGGGGTAAAAAAATATCAGCTAAAATCATTCAATTTATAAGTGCAAACCAGTAAATCTCCGCGTTTTAACAATGAAAAGACAGTCATCTACGCCAACGAGAAACAAAATATCTTGAAGGTGGTTACTCAATATGCCTCCAATGCAGGGTCAGCTAAACTGCCTGAAGGAGTTTCTAGCTTTCTTTCATTTATTCTAAGCGTCTTGCTGAATTCCAAGGTATCTCATCAGTTTCTGGAGTCAGGAAGGTTGCAGGGTGTTTCAGTTGGGGCTTCCTTTGCTAGGTGGCTTACTTGTCTCAGGTTTGGTCAAAGCTTCCCTTGGCCTTGTAGCCCTTTGCTATTTAGTAGAGAAGAGTCCCGTCTGCATTTCTCTTTGTTGTTGGTGCCATTTTGGTGTTGTTGGTCTAAGCTTCATCAGGCTATTTTCTGTGCATCTAGGAGAAGTTCTCCTCCCTTTCTATTTTGCCTTTAGCTGGCTTTTTTCTAGTGCCTTTATCTTTTCTTCTCTTTGTTCTAGGGGCTTCTGTCCTTTTTCTCTCAATACAATCTTACCAATTAGCAAAAAAAAAAAAAAAAAGCTAAACTGCCTCTTGACCTTTTTTTTTTTTTTTTTTTTAATTTGTGTGTGTGTGTGGTAAATAAACTGCTTCCTAGCTACGTGGATTTGTAAAGTACGCTGAATTGTTTGGATATCAATGAAACAATACATCAAGAAGCATATTGGTTTGACTTTGTTCATTTTCAAAGAAGCAAATCAAAGCTCATTTTTGTAATGTAAGAAATCCTAACAATCCGTGGTTCGAATATTCTGAACGCCAGTCATTTAAGTTGGTGATAAGTTCTGTTTGAATCAGGGGAGGGGATGTAATTTTCTATTCAAGAATTCAAGTGAAGTTATCAAAATCACTTTATTTAATTGGCAATTATTGCAACAATTCTTATAATTATCAACTAAGGCTGTCTTTCTTTTATTAGATAATAATCAATTAGTGTACAATGTAACTTGATTTTCAGGAATAAATAAACCATGGATGTTCAAGACGGGGATACAGGAGAGAAACATCAGATGCTAGAGGACGTGCTGGAGGGTGACCAGTTGTTCCGTTGCAATAAATTGGATTCAAAAATTTTGAACAAGATGGCAGAAATTTTGCTTCCTGGATTATCCACAGCTTGTATTGACAACACCACTGGAGGTCTCTTCAACAGCCCCGAAATAGTAGCAATTGATTTGAGGAAGGAGTTGGTAGCTTATCGTACACAACGAAGTGAAACATTTGTTGCAGAATTTGTGATTCAAGAAGACAATCCCGATGCAGAAATTTCTGATCACCCCACGGATATTCTCAAGAAATTTATTGAAGATTTTGCTAGTTCAAAGAGGAACTTGTTAAGCCGTGTTTTGGGATGGCTACTCAGTGAGAAGGAGGACAAGGTTGATGACTTTGCACAATAGATGGAATCCAGTGGGTTTTGTGAAAGTGATTTCTACCTTAACACAGGCAGAGATCACTTTCAATTAGTATCAGAGCAGGTTACACTAAACTTTTGTGTGATCTTTTTACTGATCTCTAATGGATATCAACAGAGAAGGCACATCTACCAATAAGCCCCCTCTTCTGGATGGATCAAATTACTCATATTGGAAATCTAGGATGATTGCTTATATGAAGGCTATAGATGACCAAGTCTGGGATGTTATGGTGGAAGCATATACTGAAACCACCATGACTATTGAAGGGCAAATAAAACCTAAACCCAAAGGCCAATGGACTCCTGATGAGAGGACTATATCTAATTGCAACAACAAGGCCATTAATGCTGTTTATAATGGAATTACTGCATCTGAGTTTCATAGAGTGTCTGCTTGCCTTACTGCAAAAGGCCGCTTATGATCTTTTTCGAACTGTTCATGAGGGAACAGAAATTGTCAAGCAAACAAAACACCAGAACTTGACAACTGCTTTTGAGACGATACGCATGAAAGATTCTGAATCCTTTGATGAATTTAATACAAAACTGTGCAAGATTGTAAATTCGTGCTATAATCTGGGAGAACCCATTCCTCAAAACAAAGTAGTCAAGATATCGTGAGGTCTCTCCTAGAACGATTTCGTCCAAAAGTAGTTGCCATTGAGGAGCATCAGGATTTAAATTCTTTAACAATTGAGGAACTTGTTGGAAATTTGCAAACCTTTGAGTCCAATCACTGTCAGTAGAAAAAGGGAAAGGATATTGCGCTAGTGTCCTCAAATTCAGTGGATGACCCTGAATTTAGTGAACCTGGCAGTGATACTGATGATGAGAAATTAGAGGCATATCTTGCAAGAAAACTCAAAAAGATTTGGAAAAAAAGAAAGTCCTTTAACAAAAAGGAATCTTCAAACCCTAAAGCTCCTCCCAAAGGTAAGTTTGTACCCAAAACTGAGCAAAACCAATCTTCAAATCGATCAAAGGGTACAACCAAGCCTGTTAAATGTTTTGAGTGTCAAGGAGATGGACACATTGCTTCCAGGTGTGCAAATCGCAGAGATAAGAATAAAGGCAATGCCTTAAATGTTGCCTGGGATGACGAATCTGATGAGGAAATTTCTGAACCTGATCTACCTTCAAGTGAGTCTGAAAAATATGTCGCATAGGATTTGCTTGGATTTCAGGTGGAGTAATGGTGGGGAAAGGGATTTGGCAGCGGGAGGCACAAGAGGGTCAGGGGGTTCCAACTTTGCTCATTGACATATGCAGGATGTCAGGTAGAAAACGTAGGAAAAACTAAAGCTTATTAGCAGTAAAACTGCAGCAAATATAGACGTTAATTCTAATATCTCTGTTTTTTGTTTTTTTTTTTTTTTTTTTAAGAGTTGAAAGTTGAAAGTTCTCATAGTTGTCAATCTAGTATAATGTGTTAAACTAGCAACAACGGCTCATGCTAGGCCCCAGCCTAAAATTTCAATAATAATAAAATAAAGAATTTTTAAATGTTATTGAGAATGACATAAATTCAAGATGAATAATAGATTATTTATTATTTTTATAATTCTATATATTAAATCTTTACTTAAAAGAAAAAAGTGTAATAAACTTAGTTAAAGTTGGTGACGAAAAAAATTACATAGGTAGCTTGTATTTATGAATGAGATGATGATCCATCCCATTTAGATCTCATGTGGATCATTATTAATATATTTTGATGTTTGTAATAGATAAATTGTAAGGATCTTAGAGATGGTGTTCAAGTTTGTCTCAGCTCTAATTCAAATCAAGAAATCTCAGTTCCGCCTTGTCCTTGTAATTGACACATAATGTGGTGGGGCCCCACATCATCTTTTGAAAAATTAATTTTAAGGTGTAAAGATAGGATTATTCCATAAGTCATAAGCCCAACTCACGTTGAGCCTACTTTGTGCCATACCAGTTTCGCCTAGGTGATGTCAATTCATGCATAATAGCGAGTGTGGTGGGAGTTGGTAGTCCGTAGGTGGGCTACATAAGTTGCAATCGAAACTATCGAAATCAAAGCCATTGTACATCACCAGTGAATAAGTTGTGTTCTAGACTAATTCTAATGGAAGATGAAGACAAACTATAGATTTTTTTTTTTTTTTTGATTGGGGGGGGGGGGGGGGGGGGGGGGGGGGGGGTTATTTTATTACCAAATCAATTGATAATCCATTTTTCAACGAAAAAAAGAAGGACTCCTTATTTCTATCTATCAAGCATTTCATTTATAGAGAACAAACTAGCTACATCATCCTCACGGATCGCCGAATTGCTGGGCCGAGCTGGATTTGAACCAGTGTAGACATATCGCCAACGAATTTACAGTCCGTCCCCATTAACCACTAAGGCATCGGCCCAGGAAGAATCAATTATAGGCTTATTGATAATCTATGATCAACCCCCTTGCGTCTTACCCCCAAGGAAAGTCGAATCCCCAATGCCTCCTTGAAATAGAGATGTCCTGAACCACTAAACGATAGGGGCACACCCGCTCAATCGCCATGATACTATCTATGCTCATAGTATGAGCATTTTTTTTAAATTGGGGGGGGGGGGGGGGGGGTGGGGGTTGGGTTTGGGTTTCAAACACCATAATTGACTGCATCATTATTCTAGCGATGGCTCGTGATTATTCTAGCGATGATGGCTCGTGCTTAGCTAGGGCTAAACAATACAAATATATGTAATTTTATTGGTTTCTTTATAATATTACAGATAAAAAAAATAAAGTAAAATGAGTAAGTATATATTATTCTGCAAAAAGACTAAATTTATTTATTTATTAAATTTAGATTGAATTGCTATTGTCTTCTAACTTTGAAATTGCTATAGAAGAACAATATAAAAGAGAAGAATGATGATGGTAATTGAGTTTTTTTCTACAATAAGGTTCGAAAATAAAAGAAAGGATGCGTAGCAGTCAGATTATCTCATGAAGAGATTAGAAAAACATTTAAAAATAAAGCGAGGGAAATTCAAGCATTTCATTACCACATCAATTGATAATCCATTTTTCAATGAAAAAAAAGGACTCCTTATTTCTATCTATCAAGCATTTCATTTATAGAGGACAAACTAGCTATATCATCCTCATGGATCGGCGAATTGTTGGGCCGAGCTGGATTTGAACCAGCGTACACATATCGCCAACGAATTTACAGTCCATCCCGATTAACCACTTGGGCATCGGCCGAGGAAGAATCAATTCTAGGCTTATGGCGAACAAGAATCAGCCTTTTTGAAAATGAACCCGTCGATCAAATGATGCAGACCGTAAAGATGGTGTAAAAAATGGGATCAGCCTAATTCTGGGGCGTCTTCTATGTCTAGGCCATTCGGATTTGTCATTAGCTATGCCCCACTATGATGATGTGTGAATGGTGTGCAAAAAGAAAGTGCAAATGGTAAGTGGCCCACGTCCCCATAAGTATATTTATAAAAAAAAAAAAAGAAGGGAAATTAGCATTGGATCGAAGTGGGACGAAAGTTCCGTTTTGCCGCTGCTCTAAGCAGGGGGATAGATGCATTTGCAACTTTTCCTCCGCTCTGAGAGGAGGAAAATCTGCATTGCAACGTTTCCAACGTTTTAAGCAACGGTAAAGCTGCATTTGCAACTATTCCTCTTCTATGACAGGAGGAAAACCTATATATTTCTATTCTTTCGCCTCTAGTTCTTGGTTAAATATGTCGTAGGGTCCATATGAGAAATGCATGATTTCTATTTAACTCCACGGTCGAGCCAATTTATTAAACTAAACTCATTCTTTTTTTTTCTGTAGAAAAAAATCCGAACACGTTAAAGTGGATGTCCTCCATTTTATGGAGTGGCCCCAGATTTTCTCTAATAGAAATTGGTGGTCCCCTATAAGATTGACTGCTCCTATTGGAGTAAAACACGGAGACCATTTGGTCATAAGGCGTAAGTTTAGAGCCACACTTAGCCACGACCCTAAAATTAATGCAGAGGCCAATCTCAATTGAAACTCTTAAGCTCAAACTTTTACTCCTACCAAATATGCTAGCCAGGCTAAAAATTAAGTTAGGTCCAGGTTTTGCCAGTGCACCTAAGAGCATAGCCAGATTCCAATATAATGTTGGTAAAGTTCTAGTTGAGCTTATTCCAGCTTGACCTACTTTGGAGTAAGATGCCATGCAATAAGAGATGATGAAGGTAAATATGTCCCCCAAAGAGAAAAATAAAAGAAGTAAAAACAATGTGGATCCTAACTGCATCTTTACCGCCGCTATAAACAGCGCTAATGTTGCATATGCTACTTTACCACTGCTTTAACAGCGGAAGGCCAGCGGATTTTCTAATTTTTTTCAACCCTCTAGGTCTGCAGTACGACCCATATTAAAATGCACAATTATCAATACAAGATTCCCATCTAAACGCACAATGGGGACCATTTATTGGATTGATATCATTTCTTATTTCGTAGAGAAAAATTTGAACTCGTTCAAGTGAACGTCCTATAATTTCACAAATTGTCCCCAAATTCGCTCTAATAGAAATTATTGCCGTTAATTGGAGTAAAATACGGGGACAAGCCACGGATCAACAAAGTTTATATAATTCGAGTGTAGCTTGGATTAGCCAAAGACCCAACACATGCAAGCCGCCACCTAAATTCCTAGAGTTTGGCTTTGGCATATAGAAATGCTGGAATATTTTTAAATGATGCCAAATGGGCCCTAATGTGACATCGGGATCTGATTAGCCATTCGGGTAAGCGAGCACATGACATGTCAATGTGTATTCTCCGCTTCAGGAAACCAATATGAAACAAAAAGATGCCCAATCCTCTATCAATCAGATGTCCCACTATCAATCTAGAAAAAGGGCAGTAGGGACTTCACTATTCTACATTATGATTAAAGTTAAATTTCAGCAGTTGAAAACACTTTCTCATTAAATTTATTTTACCTCTTGAAAGACAAACATTGCCAAGTCCCACGAAATTCCATTCCAACTGAAGCTGGACCCAGTTACACTGCAAAAGTTTTGAGTTCGATCATACAACGAGTTCGGATGAGTGGGATGTATGGAACTCACCGTGGGGCACATATACGTACTGATGAACCAGGACTTTAAAAGGACTTTAAAATTGAATGTAAACCCCCCACGGATAGAATATTCTCAAACTTGTATAATAGAATTTGATTCTACCACAAGATTGGACATATGACTGGTAATGTGGTTTGCACAATATTACGCGTGATTAGTTCTATGCATTAGTTACACTACCAGTCAGATGTTCAATCTAATTGATATTTACACAACTGATGATTTTTTTTAAGCAAGAAAAAAAAAATTAAGATGTTGAATTTTACTGTGGGACCAAATCCTATCAAATAAGCTTTGAGAAAATGTTAGGCATTGAGTTCAATTTGAATGGTTTTGATCATCAGTAGTTGGGCACCAAGGTGATTCCCAGGACTTGGTTCGTAGGAAACATGGATTGCAGCTTTGGACATTTTATTGCTTCAAGGTCAACTCATTTAGAACCACCGGTGGGGAAAAACATATTTGCAGGATCGTCGCCGTCTATATCAGCGCTATATTACAATTGCAATTTTACCACAGCTACATACGTCGGTAATCCTGCAAACGGGGCTTCTTATTTATTGTTTATCTCACTCTCTCCCCTAGTCTGATCTAGTGATCTGGGTCAAGTCCTCGGGCTGGGTCCTCGGACTTTTGGGGCTAGATGCATCTTAGGATATTCGGTGGTAAGAAAAAGGGCCATGAAAAATGAATGTTGTCTTATTATGGGCATGGTAACATAATAAATGAGTTTTCTTCCCGCTCTAGTTTAGTTGGGAGAAGAGACACAAATGAGATTGGAGTTCTCGTGATCTACAACCAACAGGTCTAACATGGGGTCGACTTGCATTAAGTGGGTTGTGAGTTGGCCCTTCGGAAATTTTGGCTGAATCCAGTTGAATGAAATTGGGTTTGGTCCTTCTCGAATTTGAGTCTGCTTTAGTTCAGCCAGAAACCCAACACATGGCCACCCGGCCAAGTGGCACCTCGATTTTTTGGTATCTAAAATTGAAAAATTATCTTTTAAGTAGTGGTGCCGAACTAGCCCCAATGTGACCTCAAGTTCCATTAGTTTTAAGGGCAGGCGAGACCATAGCTGGGTTAAAAACCATGTAGATTGTCTTCATTGACAATGGTTCCACATCAACGCATAGCCACTAGCTAGCTTGGCTTTATAGGCGAAACATTTGTTCCAAGAATTTTAAATGGATTGAATAAATTTATTAACGTTTTATTAATTGATGATTAATTTGAATATTAACTTAAAATAATAATTCGATTTTCACGACTTAACATGTGATTACACGGGATCTAAAGCTAGCCTTTCTTAAAAGAATAGACTAAACCCAACCACTAGTCTTTGTTTAAATAAATATAAAAAATCCTTGATTTGTGGTTATCCGGTGTGCATGAAGATAAATACACCCCTTGATGTGGGCCTACTTGGGGATGCGATCGGGTGGAGAAATCTTAATATAGTTGGGACCTACTTGTTATAAAAATGGGCCCCATGTAATCATCATAATCCCTTTTATTAATGGTGAACAAGTATCAGCCTTTTTGTAAATAAACATGTCGTTCAAATGATGCAGACCCTAAAGATGGTGTAAAAAATGGGATCGGCCTAATTCTTGGGCGTCTTCTATATCTAGGCCATTCAGATTTGTCACTAGCTATGCCCCACTGTGATGATGTGTGCATGGTGTGCGAAAATAAAATGCAAAGTGTAAGTGCCCCACGTCCCATAAGTAAAATAGCATCGAATCGAAGTGAGATGAAACTTCAGTTTTGCCACCGCTCTAAGCAGAGGGCAAGAGTCCGGATTCCCTGACGGAGCCTGTTTGGGCCATTCCTAATCCGCATTCCAGCCCGATCCTAGCAGGAGTCCAGCAGGACGGTGAGTTGGACCTAATGGCCGCTGGAATTTTTGAGCCCCGCCGGATGTTTTTAATCTTTTCGTTCTTGTCTTAGAAGAAAACAAATATGCCTGCCCAAGACTGTCTCTCATCTCTCTCTCGCTCTCTATCGCTCGGATCACTCCCCATCGCAGCGCCTCCCTCACCATCGCCTCTTCCCATCGCCTCCCTCCCTCCCCCATCGCAGCGCCTCCCTCAACATCGCATCTCTCTCCCTCTCTCTCGCTCGGATCACTCCCCATCGCAGCCGCGTCCCCCTCACAGACAGGTACGCATTAATGTCCAAAAAACAGCATAACCGCATCTATACCTAGCATCCATTCAAAACCCGACGCAATCGATAATGTCTCGTAGGAGGTGCATCACGAGCATCCTGCAGAGTAAAGGTTTTTCTCTCCAAGGTACCTCGTCTAAGGATCGTTTTGAAACTACCTTGCAAGAGCGGAGGGATTACATAGGGGAGGAAGGAGTTCAGGTCATTGAAGTACACTGAATCATAGTAAGATACGCCATCTTCCGGCGCACGTTCAGGTCGGCCTCCTTAATCTTCTTCTCCAGCTCTTCATCAACCTTCTCCAGCTCTTCATCAACCTTCTCCAGCTCTTCATCATGGTCCGGCGAAGTCAAATGGTTGGGTGAGAGGACTTCATCAGCTCTTCATTCCCTCTCTCACACACCGTCTCCGACCGCGTCTCCAACCATGGACTTCATCAGCTCTTCATTCCCTCTCTCACACACCGTCTCCGACCGCGTCTCCAACCATTTGACTACGCCGGACCATGATGAAGAGCTGGAGAAGTTGATGAAGAGTTGGAGAAGATTGATGAAGAGGTGAAGAAGAAGATTAAGGGAGCCGACCTGAACATGCGCCGGAAGATGGCGTACCTTGCTGTGATTCAGTGTCTTATACACGTCTTCAATGACCTGAACTCCTCCCCTTATGTAATCCCTCCGCTCTTGGAATGCCGTTTCAAAATGATCCTTAGACGAGGTACCTTGGAGAGAAAAACCGTTACTCTGCAGGATTTGGAATCAATCGTGTAGTTGGTGATGCTGGGTATAGCGGTTATTCTGTTTTTTGGGTATAGATGCGGTTGTATGCTGTTTTTCTGTGTTTTGTATTTATTTTAGATGATGTTGGGGCTCTGTTTTTTATCCTTTTTTGGATAGATGCTTGTGGGTTGTGGCTGTGTTTTGTTTTGGCTGCCCCAACTGATGTGAATGTCCCAAAGGAAAGTTGTGTCATATAATATTACCTCGTTAAGGGCCCATTATTAATTATATATATATATATATTTGCTTTGTTAAAATTCTATTTGTATAATTTTGTGTGAGAAAATCATAAAGACACTTGAGGACTCCAAAGTAGAATTTGGATCTTGTTTTGTATGGTTGGTGCGTTGTGATGCTTAATTATTCTAATCTGCTATTATAAATTAGTTCAACAGAAGAAATGTAGTAGGAATTGTGACATCTAATTCATATTTTATTTACAAATAAATCTTATAATATCTTGCAGATGCAGGTCACAGGCCTCTATAAATTGAGGCTTCAAAAACAAGAATTCCTCGTTCTGTATTCTAACCCTCTGTTTGGGAAGGGGGGAAAGAGGGGGGAAGGAAAAAAAGGAGGGGAAAGTAGGGGGAAAATCTTTTTGGGGGGTGTTTGGGAAGGGGGGAGGAAAAGGGAGGGGAGGAAAGTGGGGGGAAAATTTTTGTTTTCTTGTGGCAAAAATTTTCCCCCCAAAAATGGGGGGAAAATGAGGGAGGGGAAGGAAAATAAGGGAAAAAGTCTTTTTTGCCCTTTTTGTCCTTTGTTGTCCTTTAGAAACTTTTATAAAAGTAAGGGCAAAATGAAAATTTTTCATGTACTTCACAAACAAACAAAACCCTACTTTTTCACTTTTCTTCCCCCTACTATTTTACTTCCCAAACAAGAGAAGCTAAAATTAATTTTCCCTCCCCTCTCCTCCCCCCTTCCCAAACACTGCATTAACTTTTCTCATAAACAAGCATTCCCATCTTTTTCTTCTTTATTTTCATCTCCTCTGTTTGTATTTTCCATGGCAGTTGACTCTTCAAACTTTTCTATTCTTGGGCCTGTGGCCTGTGAGAAGGATGAACAGGCACTTCAATTCATCCAACCCAAAAGGCAGACGCAATCCAAGAGAAGGTGCTGTCCAAAATCTTGACCCAAAATACTTGCAAAGATACAAACTTGGAAGGGCTACTGATAGAGAAGCCTTGAAGTCGAAGATTCCGGTGGTCACTTATGAGGATCTTCAGCTGGAGATTCAACATATTGCTAATGGAGAGCAGTCTCCGATTCTCTCCTGTCACCCTTTTTATTATGTATAGGAGAAGAACAAGTGCAACTACAATCATTAATAGATTCCAATTTATGTTTTGTTTTCAGCAGAAGGTGGTGAGAAAATAGAAGGCACTGAGGATTTGGAAATCATTTGCTTTCTAGATTTTCATATTTCGTCATTTTTTCCAATTCTGATTTTTACTCACTACCTATATAAACCACATTACGCTTTCATTTTTGGTGTTTTTTTTTCCTTATTTGGCTATTGATTGGTGGATTGTTTTGGACATGTGCTACGGATATTTTCCAATCTAGTGGGTCTTTTTCCCTTTTATTTGCTTGTGTGGTTGGCAGAGTTCAGGTGGCATCACCATAAAAAAGACCGGCAAAGCTCTAATCTTTGGCATTTATGAGGAACCCTTGACTCCAGGCCAGTGCAATACGGTTGTCTAGAGGTTGGGCGATTACCTCATCAACCAAGGCATGTAGCTCCTAGTATTCTCTACTTCATATGATTCCATTTATTTTCCTTCAGGCTTCCTTTTTTATTTTTCCTGAAGTACTGTTTGGGGCTATTGGAATTCATTTTATGGCGATGAAGTGGCATTAGAGTTGTTTCGCAGGCTAACTTTTTGAGGACAGAGGCAGTTAGTATCTTCAGCAAAGGTGCTAACTTCTATGAGTGTTATATTGAATGAACTTACTATGCATTGTCCATTATTATTTTTCTTATTTCAAACACTTGTACTGATGTTTAAGACTGAAGGAGTTGTGTTTTATTATTTGGGTAAATTATAATCCACTCTTTCACTTAACAGTCAGCACTCCTTTTATCAGTACCACACTCCCTTTCAAAACAGAAAAATAGTTGTACACCACATTGCAATAGTCATTGTAGAGAACGTGCCTTATTTCTATGTATGATAATCATGTAGGCTGATAAATTAGCAATCATGTAAGATGACAAATTAGTCCACCTATTTTTAAGTAAAAAGAATTTCAAATGAATCAACTAACTTGACTCAATTGAATTACTTAGGCTCTTGGTTTTTATTAACTAGTCAGGTCACCTTTCAATGTTCTGTACATCGCTTGCTATTGTTTAATCTGTTCAGTTGGGATTCTTTCAGTAGATTCTGTTTTTCACATTTTTTGTCATTAGATTGACTGCATCATGTTCTTGCTTCTGATTTGGAGACTTTTGCTCATGTTTTATTTATTTATTTTTGGCTAGCAGATACTCAAGCCATAATTGAGATATCCACGCTATGTTCAACCATTGATTTTACAGAAGAAGAAAGGTAAAAGACGATTGATTCACAGCTGCAGTCACAAGCCAGCAAGGAGGCAACCCTAGGTATATATGCTCTCTCCTTTTCTCTCTCCGGTTTTCTTCGTTCTTTCTTTCTTCTTCTTCCCTCTGCCCCTTTGTTTTCCCTGTAATCTTCATTTGCTATGCATGCAAACCTCTACCTATATGCTATACATTGATGCATTTTAATGTTTTAGAGCTTTTACTGCAATGAGATGCACTAATCTTCTTATTTGGTTCGTTGTTGTTGGTAATGTGCTCGGTTGCTTTAGGACTTTTCGCTGCTTCTGCTTCTTTTATGTACTAATCTTCTTATGTGGTTCGTTGTTGTTGGTAATGTCATCTTTTTCATCTATTTTAGGAGCTCTCCTTTGATATCATTGGCACCCTCAACTTGTATCGCCATGACCAATGGGAATTTCTAGGTATACCGTATACCCCATCTAGATTCCCTCTCTCTTTCTCTTCTTCCACTACGATTTTTTTACTAGCCTGTTTGGGTGCATGGAAAGTTAAGATGAAGAACCAGTTTTCCTTGTCCTATTCTCTTTGCCCAAAATTTTTTTTTTTTTTCACTCTGTTTGATTGAGGTTCTTTTTTTCCAGAATTTCCCTTAAGTTAGAGGGGAAATAGAGTCTGCTTTCATTGACAATGAGGATGTCAAGGAAGAGGGCAGTAGGAAATTACAGGAGATAATGACATCACTGCAGATTACATCCAAGGAGGCTTGACAGTATGTCTTGAGTTTGGTTGGGATTTAAAAAGAACTCCGAGTTTGCTTTATTTCCGTACTAACTCAGAATTAGAGATTGTGGTAAAAAATAATGATTGTGGAAACTCAGAATTCTTCTAAAGGGCACTCCTAAAAATGTTACTATGACCGAATTACTGTTATGCATTGTTTTGGTGAATGTGAATGTGAATGACATTATAACCCGACAAGACTATTACCTTATTACCAACAGTCTCTTTTTCTTTGGTGCAGATGGCACTTGACATATTAGCAGCAGAAAGCTAGCATGAGGAAAGCCTGTGGTCGAAGAACTGAATTCTATGTCAAATGCTAGAATGGGGTGAGCTTGTGCTTGGCCCACATTACATAGTACATAATGTAACATTCCTAGAGCTTATGTCTGGCCAAGTCTCTCTATAGAGAAGTCAACTTTCCACCACCAGTGGTGTATGGACATGGGCCTTGCAGGTTTAACTCCACAAGGGGCAAGTTCATATCCATGGATGAGATTCATCCAATGCTAATTGAGGTTGGCACCTGTCTCATGGGTGATTGAAATGGTGGAAACGTGGTCCATTCTTTGGAACCTGTAATAGTTTGGCATATCTATAAAAGAAAAGCAGCATTACCAGAAAAACACCCATATCAGTTTGGTTGAATATGGTTAGGACTTTCTAGAAGAAAGGGAATGATACAAGGAATACTTCTGTTTCTTAATAGGAAAAAACGAGGAGAAAGACTGACTTCAAGCCCTCACATGGGGTCAAAGTTGTGTCTCTGTCATTCCAAAGGTGGGTCTATCATAGTCTTTCTACTTCACTAACCCTTTTTTTTTTCTCTGACACCTAGCTATGACAACTGGGTAATCTCTTCAATTTCCGCCTCACTAACTAACCCCCCCTTTTTTTAATGGGATTTGCTTTCTGGGGTTTCTCTAATTCATTTGTTTTCTCATGATTCTGTTTTGTTTGGCCATGTTTGGGTGCCATTAATCTGATTGGTGTAATGTTTTCTTCTGCTACTTAGACTTGGGCTTCTCTGCTTTACTTTTGTGCTTGTGTAGACTGTAGAAAAGTGCATGAGGTTCTTACCCCTGTTCTGGATTCCAGTTCATAGCCACCAACCCTCTTTGATGGGACAACCAGGTTGAATTTATACTTAGCATAGTTTGTTTTTTTTTTTTTTTTTAAATGATTATTGTTGGATTTTTAATGCACATTGTCCTTACTGAAGTATGTTTGTAAAACCTGATCTAAACTCAACCTGAAGGAAACTCGAACATATGCCTGTCCCAAACCTGATAAGATTCGTAAATTCACATATTGAGTGCAATTCAGGTTGAGTTGGGTTTGCTTAGGTTGGGTGCTAAAAAGAAAACTCTAGAAATACTATAGTTGGTATATTAGTGTATTATACAAGATATATGTATTATGCAATGCATATGTTTATAGATAACTAGGGCACTGTGGTTGAACTAGGGTGCATGAAGTCTAAACCTGAAACCAACCCATATTGTATGTGGGTTTATGAAGTCTAAGCCTTAGTCGACCTGAACACGAGCATGTAATTTGCTAAAATTTTGATTGGCAAACATGACCCTAGTGTGAGGGTTGAGCTGTTACACAGTCAAATTCAGAATCATCTCATTGTGTCTACCAACCTATTTTTAAGAGTTGTTGTCAGGCTGGATTCTGGAATATCAACATTGACAATCAAACGAATGATGGTGATGGATGAGAAGATTTAATGGTCAGAATATTGACTATTGATGTCCCCTTCTCAATAGTGATCAGGGTTGCTGAACAGTGTAACACCATCCAGAATGCCATGGAGACATATATATGGCATTTATTTTTATGTTATTGACTGTGGAGTATGGAGGGTGGGTTAGTTAACTGGTATTCTCCAAGAAATGATAGCAGACTCAGACCATGGTGGGTTTGGACTTTGGAATTAGCCTGTTTAGTTGCGATCCTAAGATGAACGCACCAATTCTCTCTCTGTCCAGCTCGTCTCCACAACCGAATCAGCCAAAGATCACTCGCACCCCACATATGATTGTAAGATCCTTACTGAACAAATGGTTAGGATCTTCGAATTTGTGGACTGTTTGGGCATGTCCCATTACTAATCTAGTTCCTGCCCATTACTAATCTAGTTCCTGCCTCTTGTGCTTTTGTAATGTGTTTTTAGTTTATTGGTTTCTCATAGCTTAGAAGCTCAGTTAACGATGTTTGATTAAAAACACCCAAGAATGATTGACACTGCAAAAAGAGATCCCACCCAGCTTCCCTTCATACATCCTAGAACAAGAACAGAAGCAGAAAGAATAAATTTTTAGGCAATAGACATGCAAGATTAATACTACTACTAACCACAAATTGTCAACGGAGAAGACAAGACCTAGCTCACACCATCTGCATAATGGGAGATCAAAGCACAGCATAATATTACATAAACAGAATTCTCATTCACAATACAAAATCTGCCATTCGCAGCTCACACCATCTGCATAATGGGTGTGTCCTAATGATTTGGCAGGAATTACAGTAGGGTGGATAAATCAATCTTGACCCACCCATGCATCAGTCTGTGAATCGACATGTCGGAATCCCAATGAAACAAGTCATCAAGACACATAGAAACTGCATTTCTTTAAAATAAAAAATCATCAAAAACAAGAAAAACAGATAAATGAGTCTGAATCTAAGCATTAGACTAGAGAAAAAATGACAGAAATGAGAGAATTGCATCCCAAGTATGATTGAGACTGCCAAAAGAAAACCCATCCAGCTTACTAACATCCAAGAAAGATGGTTGAAACTTGAAAGTGATCACGAACTCGGCAACGTTAAATAGGGAGCAACCAGAACAAGAAAAAGAACAAAACAAGAATAGCAGCAACATGAAAATGTAGGAGAAAGAAGAAGAAGAAGATCAACAAAAAGAATAGTGCTCCAAGAAAGATGAGTGGTTGATTGATCATCAAATGGAAAAGAAGATGGGTTAGATTAGAACAAACCTGTCAGATCACTTGGATCATTCTTGTATAATTCAACCTCTTTGATTATGTCGCATGGCAGGGCAGATTATGAATCTTTCTTTTCAGTTAGAAGAAGAGTTTGTAGGATGAAATCTATAACCATATGGAACCGCCATTGAAGTTGATCTTGTTGCTTCACAAGAAATATCTCTCTTTTCCCTATCTCTATCTCTCTCTCCAAAAAAAAATTAGATTGCAAATAGACGATCTACACACATACAGGAATCTCATATATATATATATATATATATATATATATATATATAGAGAGAGAGAGAGAGAGAGAGAGAGAGAGAGAGAGAGAGAGAGGCTCCCCTGCAAGCTGAAGTGTGTGTTCTGCACGTGTGGCGCCCAAAAAACAACTCCTGGTCTTCTATTTTCCTTTCCCCTCGAGCTTCTAACCTTCTTCAGCTTGTAATAAAAGACACCATCTCCCATTCTCAATTTATCCCCATTGGCTGCTTCCAATTGCTGTAGAGATGAGGACAACGAAGGTGAAAGGCCTTGGCTCTCCGAGATGCCGATCTTGTTACTGTTTTCACCACGGGCGCCAGCAGTCCATGTGAATTGAGATGATGGAGGAATGGGGCTGTTTCCAATCACTGTTTCGGCTGATTGTGGTGTGTGGAAAGTATGAAGTGAAGAAGAGGGGTTGGGAAGCAGCATATGGAGGGGTGTGGAAGATGAAGGTTGAGTAGGAGAAGGAGAAGGTGATCTTGGTTGTGGGTTCATGAGGAAAAGTTGCGTGGCTGCTGCAGAATTCGCATCCATTCCTTCTCCTCTGTGCATCCGAGTCAGTCGAATAAAAGAAGATGCAACACCTTGGGCTGTTTGTAATTTCCTTTTGGATGATACCCAGAAGTGATTTGTGGTTTGTTCCATTCAATATCTAAGTGGGGTGCTTGATTAGGTTTTGAGGATCTGAATTTTATTGATTTGATGATTCTAACTGTGCATTTCTCATACTATTGTGAGAGAGCATCATGATATGGAATTCACAATTTTTACTAGTGTGTTTTGCAGGCTATAGAAAAATTAAATTTCTATTTTGAAGGAGTATATGACCTCGGTTGCTCTACTGATGGAATTGTAAAAAAGGATTCAGTTATAGATGGAAAAAATATTGTAGCCGGAGATTATCTCGTCAGTCTTCCATCTAGTGCGGTCCATTGGAGTGGATTCTCTCTTGTTAGAAGGTTATTCTTTACTTCAAAGTAAAAAAAAAAGTATTATTTCATTATTTTCTCACTTGAAACATCAATATTCAAAACCCTACCCGCCCCAAAGACACACACATGTTACACCATTAAAATAAATGGATATGATGTTTGTTGCTCTCAGGTCAACATATTGTGAATAGCCTTTAGAGTTTTTGTCTACACGGGGGGTGGAGCGGAATACAATTAAGGGCCAAATCAGGAGAGAGAGAAGGGGTTGGGAGTAAAAGAACTAAATTACAAAAAGTTTCTCCTCCCCCCTTTTGTCATTTAGTGTCTTTAAGATTAACTTTTTTTGTCATATAGTGCCTTTTAAGAGTAGGTTTTTTGTCATTTTGTGCATTTTACCTCCAAACCTCTTACCTTTCATTTTCTCTTGATTTGACCCTTAATTTTATTCCACTCTACCCCTCATGCGAATGAACATCTATAAAAACTATCCTTAATGGTCAACAAAGTGGTAGCTGTGTCATTGAGCTTGTCTGTGTCCAGTAGACATGATAGACAAGCTCTCGAGCTCACTTTCCTAGCAAAATATGGATGTTCAGGTGCTCCATGTGCAATTGAAACTCCCTAATGTTGTTGGGAGATGGTACCTTTATTTACATTTTATCTAGTAATTCTATTTTGTGTTAATAAACACAGTTATTAATAACCTGAGGTGGTCAAGAAATGTCTGGTTCAGTGATCCAGACCATCCATTTAATGAAGGCTGGGCTGGAGCTAGGTACCCAAAAATCCTTCAGAATGACCCTAATACATAGATTGCCCTTTTCTCCCTGGCCTAGTATATTTTCGTGAAAACTACACCTTTCCAAGGCTTAGGATCCCAAATGTATTTTCAGGCAAAAGTTTCTTTCCATGCCATGCTTGGCAATGACTGTCGAGTTCTTAATCAACTGATTCCTGCTATTCTTGTATAGAGCTTTGGCTCAAAGTGGTCTGCCGTTGAAGGACCAACTTCCTGGAGGCAGTGGTAAGCCAATCACATTAGGGGAGGCTCTAATGGCTCCAACGGTCATTTATGTCAAGCAGGTCATCCCTCATACACAGACACCTACCTTACCTTTCAATCAAATTTACGGATGAATATTTGATGCATAGTAATTATTAACTGTTACCATTTGTGTTTTGCAAAGGTTCTTGATATTATTAGCAAGGGTGGCGTAAAAGGGGTAGCCCACATCACTGGCGGTGGTTTGATGGACAATATACCCCGAGTCCTTCCAAAGGGCCTTGGAGCTACCATCTATGGAGACACTTGGGAGGTCCCTGCTGTATTGAAATGGATACAAGAGGTAATAAACAGCCTCTTATCGGAAGCTACATATAATATGTTAAGCCAACATCAAACGTATAATACTAGCAGCCACTTAGATTGCTGATCCCAACTTATCTAATTGATGACAATACCTTCTATGAGACAATTGGTGGGGTCGGACTGTGTCATTCGGTGGATGATGGTCCCCTGCTGCACTCTGTGGCCATTAGTGGATGTTACATTTGAGCATCTAATGTTCCTTTTAACCATGTGCTTTGGTTTTTTAGAATTTAGTTTCTTGGTGGATGTTATGGGCTTTCCTCCGCCTCTAATCTCTATTTTTTAGTTCTTTGGCCTGGGTTCCTGCGGATTTTTGAGCTTTATCCATGTGCTCTTGCTCTTTTCTATCCTTTTCGTACTCTACCTTCAACTGGAGGTAGGCATGTGCAATCCACATTTGATTTGAAATAAATTACAGCCCACATTCAACTGAAAATGGCCAAAATCTTTGGCCTTGGCTTTAACATATCCCAAATGTTGCGCTTGATTGTTGAGTTTCAGGGCTTCACGATGGGGACTCATTTTATGCTAGAAAATATATGCTTGGGGCTTAGAGTTGATCAGGATCATGTCAAACCAGTGGTTTAAATTAGTTGTTCATATTATTTTGTCCTTTTGGATTGGACCTGTGTTGCCCCTAGTTGGTGTGGTCCATATTTCAAAGTGGTCAGCTCTTACCAAAGTTTTTATTTACGTGCAGGCAGCGCTAACCTTATTGGTAAATAAAAATAAAAAAAAACATGTAAATTTGTTCCAGTGTGATTAGAAAGACAACTTTACTATTTCATGATATTGATTATGCAGGTTGGAAGAATTGAGGATGCAGAAATGAGGAGAACATTTGGTATGGGTGTTGGGATGGTTCTTGTTGTAAGCCCGGAAGCAGCAAGTAGAATATTGCAAGATGCAACATCTAAAATATTGTTGGAACAACATGGAGGGTATTTAGCTTGTACCATTGGTGATCAGGTCTCAACGAGGGAAGGTGTCACCTACCTGTGACGCATGTACACCTTCATTTTTGACAATGACGGAGAGAATGTTCCAGGCCAGACCCATAACCTAGGTAGTCTAGGTGTCAACCTAGCCCAACCAGATTACCATATTTATGGTGAGTTTTTTAGTTATTTATGATTCTTAATTGAGTAGTTTAAATTAATTAGGAGTCTTATTTGGGAGGTTTTTTTTTTTTTTTTTTCCTTCGCAGTCTTTAAATTAGTAGTTGGTTTGTTTAAGAGTTTTGGTTTCCTATTGTGATCGATCTAGTCTCCTTTATTGTATAGGAAAGTTGAATCCTAATAGGAAAGGGGATGTCCGACCCTTCACTTAAATTTGTAGGCCCCTTCATGCCTAAGATGGTTAGATAAAGAATTTTTGCTTGCAAGCCTAGTAAAATTTACATTTCTATTAAGACATTCCTTCATGGTTTATTATTAATTGGTTTATATTATCATGGAAGATCTATACCCTTTTAATGGGAAGAGTTTTATAATTTTTTCTATTTTTCGTTTATTATTATTATTATTATTAGGAGTTTTTACCATAAGCATCCTCAAATATCCCCATTACTCCAAAAGCATTCTCAAGTACATATAATGCCCAAAAGCATCTTATACCGTATGCTTGGATTTTTTTCTAAGCCAAATTACCTTTCATCCCTTCTCTCGTGACATCGAGACTCGACTGCATTTGCGCATTGAAGTATTTCGAAAATTGTTATTCTTGTTTCAATTCTCGAACTTGCTAGTTTATTCATTACATCATAAGTAGTTAGCATTTATTTTAAACCTATATTCTAAAGCAATAAGTGTAGAGGAAAAACATCTTCAACTTTAAAAGTAATCCTTTCCATGGCTGTAGTTAAAGTAAAGTTTTGAATAGGGAATCGAGCAGAGCACAAATCTCTGTGCTATTTTTTTTTTTAAATGAAAAGTTAGATTCTTTTGAGAAAAATCTTCACAAACTGTAGTAAGAGAATGCTTGCGGTGACTACACTCATTATTGAAGAATTTCATAATAGAATGGTTGAACTCATAAATCAACAGAAATCACTCCTTTAGTCTAAAGGCACCTATATTTATCATACTCTTGTCGACTTTAATTATTGAATTGTTAAGTCTCTTCTCGTAACTTAATCATGTTAATACTCATGTCATACGTGAGCTTGCGAGTGATGTTGGACACATAATACTGAGCTTGTGAATGTTATGTCTCGAAATTGCAAGGATGGAACCAAAGCCGAAAGTGGTTCTGTGTATCGGACAGGTTTGGGCCTCAAAAGAGAATGATTTGAAAAAAAAAGTAACTTTTTGGAGTAACTTTACAAACTCAAGGTAATATGTCGAGTTCTAGGTCCACGAGTCGAAACCAAGATGGAATAAAACCCGGACCCGTTTAAATAATGAGGGATCCAGATTCGGATTCATTTATTTATTAAGACCTAAATAAAGACCTAAACCCGATTATTAATGGTTGAACTCTTCGGATAATCAGAGGATGGGGACCAGTGACCATTTACATCCCAATCTCCCAACAATAAAAAAGAAAAAAAAAAAGCATCACAACTGTACTTATATCCGATTATATTCCACCCGTTGGCGAGACAGATGGACACAGCCTATGGTGCCACCACCTTTCTGTCCATTTTCAAAGATAAAATTAGTGTACTGTGCTGTGCATCTGTTTATGCTACTGCCCCTCTTCCTGGTCGCCGCCTGTCTTTAAAACAAGAGAAATCCCAGGGACAGACGCCCCGGGACAAGCGGCGGACAGTCGCTGTGGTTTTTGTGCCTTGAGAAGCGTGCGTGTGTCTTGAGAAGCGTGCATTCCTCTAATGTTTGTCCGCCGCTTGTCCCGGGCTGTCTGTCCCTAGCATTGCTCTTAAAACAAAGTCCATTCACTGACCTGGAAAGTCCACTTCAGTAGTCCTCCACCCTCTCATGGTGCAGTTATTTGTATTCTTAGGCCGTACCACATTGTTAGTAATGCAATCCGATTTACAGGTGAAATCGTGTACCTCTACCAAAGGTCTACTTATCAACGGTTGAGCTCCCATGCAGTGGTCATATTTCATTTGTTTTTTTTTTCGCTATCGGCGGGTTTCCAACTCTTTGGGCTGGACTAATCCCTCCGGGCCCAGAGGGAGGCCGGGTTAACACCCCTGTGGCCCCTAGGTGATAGCACTAGTGGACTCAACCCTCGATTCCCGAAGAAGGGGGGAACCGGAGGTCGATACCAAGACTTCTAGCTCCGAAAGAAGGAGGAACCGTGGTCCTGACCACTCGGCCAACCCCTTAGGATTGGTCATATTTCATTTGATTACTGTGAGTTTCAAGTGAATTCCTCCTTTGCTATAATCAATTACAAGGGTTAGAGATGTAGATGGGACTAGACTTCCATTTTTGAGAGTTTGTTTTATTAGGGCGATATTTGGCTATTCATTTTCCATCTCTTAGTGGCTGCATAGATATAATGGAGATTATTTTTCCCTTTGCTATATCAACCATGATTTCTCAAAACTTCTCTTCTCAAATGCATTGACATTACCCGAATGCATTGATGATAAATAAAGTTGGAGCTGCTCATCAAATGGCTACGATAGCCCGAAGCCACTCATCTTTTGGCTATGGCCCACCCACGTCATATGAAAAAAAAAAAAAAAAAAAAAACTATCCAAATCGTAGCAGACGTGAAGCAAAACAGATGGAATTTGGCATGATTTGAGATATTGGATTGAAAAGTCACGTGGATGCGAAGCTAGAGATGGCCCAGCCTTTGTTGTGACCCTGATATACATGTATATGGGTCTGACATAGTACCTGGTTTATGGTTAGTTTGGGACCCGGACTTAATAATTTATTTACTAATTTGTCACGGCAAATATATTTCATTATATTTGTCATGGAAGGAGCTGTTTTAATGGCTTGATATAGTCTGGCTTTTGGCCCTGTATATAGGGGACCTGATTTGAATCAGAATTGAAGCCTTATATATATGGATCTATTATGGGACTCACTATTGGGTCTCATGTAAACCAGATTTGGGCTCTTATTTGTGTGTTTTTTAAGCCCCACTTTATCTTTGACCATGCATTGAACCGGTTTTAAGGCCATATATATTTCTTGAATGTCATCCAAATAATAACTAGTAATAAGAATAGAGAAAATTAGCGAAATGTCCCTTAACTGTGCCGTTTAAAGGCTCTTGTCCACAAAAGTTTCGGCCAACGTCTGTAGTCCACACAGGTGGACATATTTCATTAAATTGGCAACCCCATTCCACATAAAAAGTAATAAGAATAAGAAGACTGCAGTTTTGCATGACAAGAAGACCAACCGTAAACTATTGGGTAAATTAGTCAAAAGTCCTTGAGCACGGTCTTCTAAGGCATCAAGGATAACTACTTTTTCTCTAATGTCTATAGTCCAGACAGCTGGAGATACTTTAGTGAGAGGTCCCTAATATGCCACGTCATGTATTTTCATGACTACTTTGCCCCATTCAACTATGCCAGAAAACTCTTTCATTCTTCTTCTCTCATTTTCCATTTTCCATTCCTTTCCATAGTTGCAGAATATCGTTGCAGAGCACCTTCCGTCGCCACCATGACTTCCGATTCTCTCTCTTTCATTTCTTCAAAGATAGACACAGTTTTACTTGATCTTGCTCTTTCATCTGAAGTCTCTTCCAAATCTCTCTTTCTCTCTACAACTGATTTGAAACAGAGCATTTTGCATTTTTTCTTGTTTCCTCCCTCTCTTTTCTCGATTGGATTGTGGTCATCAAGTGTTTTTGTTTTGGATTTCGATTTTTATTAGAATCTGATTTTCCGTATTCTAACTTTTGGTGTCGCCGAGCTCAGATAAATTTCCCAGAATCTCTGATAAACTGGACAGAAACTCAGATAAATTCGTCGAAGTTCTGCCAGAAACTCAGATAAATTTATCTGAGTTTCTGGCAGAACTCAGATAAATTTATCTGAGTTTCTGGCAGAACTCAGATAAATTTGTCAAATTTATCTGAGTTTTGGCAAATTTATCTGAGTTTCTGGCACAACTCAGATAAATTTATCTGAGTTTCTGGCAGAAGTCAGACAAATTTATCTGAGTTTTGAAGAACTTTTCTGAGTTTCAAACAAATAGCTATGTGAAGTGGTGCCATCCGACGACCCACATCCATCTCTCCTTTCTTATTGCAGTGGTTGTGATTTATGATTCGCGTTTTCTTTCTCTACCAGCAGACAGAAGGAGAAGAAGGAGCAGGAGCAGGGAATTATGGGAGAAACCAAACATGTTCTGGTTGTTGTATTCACAAGGTATCATGTGTCCTAATTTCAAGAAAGCCCAAGTCAGTCAATCTGTAAGTGGTTTTAACATGTGAAAGGATGGTCCAGGACCATAGTCCACAGGCTACATATCTGATCATAACTATGGTTTAAACAGTGAGAAGACTGTCTTAGAAGATTGATAAATTTATCTGAGTTTTATCTGAATTTTGAAAACTCAGATAAATTTGTTTCAGTTTTGCTTTTGCTGACATGTTCAAGGGCGTTTTTGTCCTTTTCTGTTACAAGAGGACTGCTGTCAGTATGATAAGGTATTGTGGACCGCTTGCAATAAAAATCACAGTTGAGGGACCTCCGCCCAAATGCCCCTAAACTATTTCATTAAATTGGCAACCCTAATGCTTCTTCTGTAGACCATAGGAGTGCGAAGAAGGCATGACCCGGCCCCTTTATTGATTTGATTCAGAGGCGCTTGAGGAATTTAATGTATGGGTGTGGGTGGTCTTCAACATGACTAGCAACAAAACTCTCTCTCTCTCTCTCTCTCTCTCTCTCTCTCTAATGTATGGGTGTGGGTGGTCTTCAACATGACTAGCAACAAATGCCCGGGTTGTTCTCTCTCTCTCTAATGTATGGGTGTGGGTGGTCTTCAACATGACTAGCAACAAATGCCCGGGTTGTTCTCTCTCTCTCTAAATATATATATTGTTTTCTTTACAATACTAATGATAAGAAATTAAAATATAAATATAAATTATTAGCAAAAAAGGGCCTACTCTAAGCTCAGGCCTACTAAACCCCCACCACCTACTTAAGAGAAAAAAAAATGAAATAAAAGAGATGTTCTTATCTAGAGAAGCCCATGTACGTGGAGTTGTAGTAATGGTTGTTGCAGCTCTAGTACCAGAGGCAGCTATTTTGTTGGCACTAAATCTAAAATATATCAATTTTTTTAGGAATTAGAGAGAAATGTAAAAACTTTCATGATCTATTATTGTGTTATAGGTTTTCTTTTCATTTTTACTAGGCCCTATATTTTATCAAAATTAAAGCTCTATATTCTCCAATCAATGGTGTTAGCCATTCAAATATGATATTTAGAACTTACTCCTAATCTTAAATGTTACACACATTCAATGTTAACATTCATCTACCCATCACAATAAAAGAGAAAAAAAAAAAAGAAATTCATAACAGATTTTATTCTCTAATTAAATAATGCAAATCATAATAATAACAATTAAATTATTGAAAATAATCATTCTCAACTCTCTATAAAAAAAATATTGTCTAATAATGAAAAAGTAAAGTGATTGGAATCTCATCCGGATGAAGAACTTGAACTGAATGCTCACATCATTGAGTCATCCAGCATTCCATCCAAAGCAAATTCCATTGTAAACCCTATAAAGAAAGAAAGGATCACTTTTTTAATTCATATGTTAAATTAAATGAGCAAATAAGAGTGAATGGAGAAAGAGAAGATCAAACATAAAACTATTTTACTCGGTCGGTTGAGAACAGAAATATAAATTTGTAATATAAGGAAAATAATGGTTTTTTTTTTCCAATCAATTTTGTTTTCCTATTCTAAATGGAACATAAATTTTGGCTTTTTGCATATAAAAATATTATTTCTCTTCTCAATGGAGTAGGTCGAATCTAATAGAACCACTTAAACTGGTGTGTTATATATACTTATGTATCTTTTAATCTTTTTAATGTAAGGCCTTTGTTTTTTCAATCCAAAAGGGTGTAACACCTTTGTCTTTTTCGCTCAAAAGGAAAGAACCACGCGAAGCCCATGGCATGGTAGGCACAAAGGCACAGCATGACCCAACACGACTCGGGCATAGCCCATGCTGGACCAGCACCCTGGCCAGATGGGCCGGCACGGCACAGCACGATTGAGCCGTCGGCATGGCCCGTTTGACATCCTTAGTTGCGAACATATGTAACTAACTAAGCCAAGAAAAATCTACCGGATTGGCTTTGTATGATCAACTCTAAGTCCTTTAGACACATTCAACTCTCATAAATTATTGTGATTTTAACTTGAGTATTAGTGTAATCACTATTAGCTGAATTTTGTCAAATTAGTGTTTCACAATATGTAATTGTTAAATTTTGAGGACATGAGTATTAAGGGTTAAGTGATCATTTAAACAAATGAATATCCTACAATGTAGGACCCATGTCCATAACTATCTATCTCACCCACTTGTTTATTGTTATGCATCATATCTCACGTGCAGTGGCCCAAATTTCACTTCAATTGAAATGTGATATGCATTGATCTTGGTCTTTCTAATATTTGTTATTTCGTATATGATCAACTTAATGGCAAGAATAGTATTATACAGTTGTTTTATCCAAATGAGAAAATTAGAATTTGAGTACTTTATTTGGGCTGATTTATTTTTGAGTTTATATTATTTAAATACATGATTCTGTTTTACTCTGGAATTTTTTTTTTTTTTTTTTTGTTCTGAATAAGAGGCTTTATATTGACCCAAAGCATGTATACAATTCAGAGGACGTACATAGCCAATACCCAAAAAAAGAAAAACCTCGATTTCCATAAGAAATATTTACAACTATGTAGCTATACACATCCAAAACAGGGCTGCTTTACCCTGAAACCATTCCTTCAAAATATAGCCGTTTTCACTGCATGTGAAATAGGACACCCATGATTCTCCCATCTTCATGCAACCTTTGTAAGATAAACCTGGCATTAATTACTCATAGCAATATTCCTTTTCACTCTTTCTTGGGATCTTTTTCTAGCCCTGGGCCCTTTTCACTCTTTCCTGAGCAAATTTAGCTGAAAGATGTTTTTATTAAATAAGGTACACATGGCTTTCCCACTCTCATGCCATCATTTTTTAATTTTTCGTTCATGTCTTCCTTCTGTAACGGACTTGTAACGTTACTTTTATTACTCATAGTCATAGCAACATGTTGTTCCTCTTTCCCTTTCTAGCCCTGAGGATTACATCGGCAACAGCTGAAAATCCCATCTATCTCCTCTAAAACGACTCATCCCAAAAGCTCTCATATCATTTTTTTCTAAAACCGGGGACCACTTTCTCAATGGAAGCCTCACCCACAAAAGTTGGATGAGAAGACATAGCAAAATATAAAACAAAAAGTCTATATGGACCGACTGGAGAGCCCGAATTTCGAACCAATCCCACGTGGAGTTCCACATGGCGCTGACGTGGACAGCACAGTGCATTCAACTTTTGTATAAGCGGGAGAAAGGAGAAAAAAAAAAAAAAGGGAAATCAGTCTCTACCCAGGAAATGCCCAAATCGGTCTCTGCTTCTTCTCCCTCCTCAACCCCTTCTCCACCGTCGACCTCCTCGCCAAGATCTAGATCTGCCTGTTCTGCTTCCACCACAACCACTTCCCCCCTCACTACTCCTCCATCTCCGATGACAACCTCTGCACCGAGTTCTTCCCCCAGTACACCACTATCGAGTACCAGATCGATCTCCGCCCCACTCCTCCCTCCCAAACGGTCTCTGTCCACCTCCCTGGATATCATCTCTCTCTCTCTCTCTCTCTCGCTCAGAGACAGATGAAGGGAAATCGTGAGGTGATTCTTCTCCCTCCCAAACGGTCTCTGCCCACCTCCCTGGATCTTATCTCTCTCTCTCTCTCTCTCTCTCTCTCTCTCTCTCTCGGCGATGGAAGAGGAGCAGCGAGAGAGGAGGAAGAGGAGCAGCCCGCAAGTCCTTGACACCCAGGTATGTTGTTGTTGGTTTTTTTTTTTTAATTAAATCGTGCAAATGATATTGAGTTTTCATATTGCTATGGATGTTGTTGTTCTCTTTCCATTTATTTCATTGGTTTTTTTAGAGGCGCAGTTATGAAATGAGGGGATTTGGGGCACGGTACTGGATTTGATTGAATGAAAGACCAAGAGGGACACAAGATAGAATACAGACACAATTCCAAAACCATCAATACAAATACAACTAACCCATTTCAAAATAGTATTTGTTTGAAAGAAAAACCAAGAGAGTTGGATCCAACTAGCTTACCAGTCCCATTATCTGTCTATTTGCTTAAAATCTAAACCCTGCTTGAGAACTTTGCGGTTTCTGATAAGGAATAGCATGTTGGAAAATGAACTCCACAGCTGATAAATGAGGCCTCTGAGACCACATAGGATGAGAATGAGCATACACCTGAAATCTCTTTGGCCATCTTCATACACCAATGAGTGGAAAGTCTTTGCAACAAGAGGGCCATATAATACATACTGCACAAGAGAACTTGTCACGTCCCCAAAATACAACCATGGGATAACGTAAAAAATAAAAATAAGTATTCATTTTCCTGTGTTTAATGCAACACAAGCTCCCAAATATGGACCCACAAAACTTCGAAACATGATGAGTCATAAAAAAAATATTTGCGGAAGCATTTAAATCAATTGGTATCAATATCCAATATTAAACCAACACATAACTACTGAATATTAAGGTTTAAAGTTTCCAAAATAACTTAAATAAAATAACTAACTAAATTTATGTTCATTATTAAAAATTGCTATTAAAATAGTTTCTATGATGAAAGTCACCCCCATGAGGTCTCAGACGGCTTCGTAGCCATCTCCGAGTCTCCACTCAGGTTCGTCAACTAGTTCAAATGTTTGAAACGTTTGGCCATTCTCCGTCTCCACAGTAGGATAGGGGTCGGTACCTATGCACCAATAAACAAAGTAAATAGCAAGTACGAAAACATAATTCATAAATAAAACACAAGGTCAGTGTGAGTAAAGACAGGTGATGATCATAAGAAATTAACATCACGAAAATGACGAAACGAACATATAACTTAAATCCAATTTACACAAATAGAGGAATACAATAATCACACAGAAGCTATGCCACTGTTTTGGGTGGTCAGCCCTAACTACAAAGCGGGAAAACCCGTTCGAAGGCCGGCGGTCATAAACCAGTTCGTAATAGAAATCGTAGGACGGATAAACAGGTTCGAAATTCGGATATTACAGTGTCCGTACACATCTGTAATCAGCCGTCCAAATACAACTACAGTCGTTCGAATATGACTCAATCAATATACATATATACATATCATAAAATAATAGACATAATGATTTGTAAAGCTCTGACACAGAATCCTAAGTCAAAGTGAAGGGCTGGTTGCACAATAATATATAATCGAATACCACTCAAATCATTCGAATAAACCACTACAATATCTCAATTGATTGCCACGCCACATCACAGTCCATATCCAATCAACACAGGGTATACAACTAATAGAACAATATCAAACTCAATCATGTATGCAAATCCAAAAATTAAAAGATAATTCACAAGCCAATCCTAAGGTTAAACGTAAGGTCTCATACCCCACAACCACAAAAATCTCTAATAGATAAAAGATCAACGCACCCCTTCTCAATTAATGGTGCATAGACACAATTAAAAGTTTTCCAATAGAGATAGCTTGATCTCGAATCCATTTGGATTTCCCCAAGGTCATACGAGTAATAAACCCTACGTTAGTAATATACCGTGTGCCCGGACGGTATTTATTTTGTCCAAGGATCCAATTAATAAAGTACAAATATATCATTTAAAATTAATTTGGTAATAATGATAAAACCACAATCTTAATTTATAATTTTAGAAAACTTGAGGACTCTATCTTAAATATTTTCCAAATTCAAATTCTTATAGAATAAGGTAAGGTCTAATTTAGTTTTATAAAACAACCAGGGTCTTTATTTCTAATTTATAAAAACCACTAAGGTAACATTAGATGACTTCCTCAGTCATCACCATTCTCTCTCCTATATTTCCATACACATCAGGTTCTTTATTAATATCATATGGGATGACATCATTAGGTCATTCCCCTTTGGCCCCACCACTAAGTGATCCAACGTTCTGCACACAAGGAAAGTATTTTTTTTTCTCTTTATCAAAACAAGTCTCGGTCCAACCGCCCCTCTTCTTTTTGTTTCCAACATAATGTATAGAACCCATGCATACAGAACCCACTCAAAACTTTGTGCCTCACGCCTACAATAACAGGGAATGCTTAGCTGTTTTATAGTTGGTTTGTCCTAAGCGGAGGATAGAATTTATCGCTGTGCAGCACTTCGCTCATGAAGAGGTCGAATCCATAGAAAACGGACTAGAGGTTCAGCTCTAGAGGACTTCTTTTGGTCGAGAGTGACCAACTTTTTCCAAAGATGGAATTAATTTTAAGCTGATGACTGATTAATACTGCAGAAAACTAAATGAAACTGTTATGCTAAAGAGATGGTTCAACCTAGGGTTTAATTCACCTGGATTTACATGGTTTCATCTTCCTTTTCATTACACAGGTAAAATTTGGATCAATCCAATTCTTACCTGGAAAATTTCTTCGTAGAAATCAAATATCAATCTAATTGGATAATTTCCAAAGAGATTCTTGAAATTCTACTCAATAATCTGAGAGTCATCGACCTAAGCACTAGTTGTATCATCATAGATGAACACAATTAGTCAAAGGCTTAACATCTCAATTATGATTTCTCGAAACAGAAAATCCAAGGAAACTATCCATTATCATCAAAGCATAAATCAAGGAAGATAATTCCTGTAAATCCTAGGGTGAATTCCCCTTAGGTTAAACCATCTATGATTCTACCCCTCCATTAATGGAGATCTCTTTAAACAGATTCTACGAAAGCAAGAGAACAAAAGGAACATAATTGAAAGATTACCTCTATTGAAAACTTGAATTACTATGAAGGATTCTGTCTTAATACAAGAATTTAGCAAAATTGAACATTGATCTTCAATTGAAACTCCCTATACACTCATCTATCAAAGAAAGAAAGAAAAGGGGGCTGGGAAACTAAGACAATTCCCAGATAACCCTAATTTTCGAGTTACCAGGCTTTATATAGGTCCCCACATCTTTAATTACAAAAATACCCAAAAAAGTAAAATTCTATCTAAATCCGAGTGTTCTACCGGTAGAACTTGCGGTTGAAGGAGTTCTACCGGTAGAAATTCCGATTTAACAGGTTCAGGCTTTTCTCCAAGATCTCAGCCAGAATTCTCGCCATTTCTACCGGTAGAATTTGCGGTAGAGATGTTTCTACCGGTAGAACTTTCGGTAGAACTATGGCTCTCAGTTTCTTTAACTCTCTGTTAGAAATTCACCATTTTCTACCGGTAGAACTTGCGGTTAGAACAGTTCTACCAGTAGAACTTCCAGTAGAACTGTTGGAGCTCCATTTCTTCAGCTCTCTGTCCAATTTTTGGCCATTTCTACCGGTAGATCTTCCGGTTGGAGTGTTGAAGTTCAATTTTTCTTCTTTATGTTGCTTCAATACTTCAATTCCACTTGCTCCTTCAATCTGTACTTGATCTATTCATCATCTAGAAGCTTCACTCTTCACAAATTTCCTACAAATGACCAAAAACCCATACTCGTGCAAAATTATGTGTAATTAAATGAATTTAAACACGAATGATGGAAATAGGAAGATAATTAAGTCCCCAATTGCATAACAATTGGGTACTTATCGGGGAAGCTGAGAGTAGTGGGCCCCACGGATCACAACCCAATATCGCATCGCCCCGCCAAGTACGGACGTGAGATCGGATCTGTTCCACTATCCAATCACCTTTGGGTCCCACAACTGATTAAATACAATTAAAATATTTTTAAGGTAACTCACGGCCTAAAATTTAGGATCAAAAGATGGTGGCCATTTATGTGCAAGGTCTCATCACAAAAAGAGAAAATCAAACATGCTGGGCATAAAAAGGGTTTCTACATGCATCCACATATGAATCAAAGAAGAACACAAGCATTAAATTTACAAATTATGATTAGCTACTTGCTTGAGGTCCGCTGTTGAGGGAGACGGTCTAGAATTCCTACTGCAAAAGCCCAAAGTGCTAATCTAGAGAAAAGTTGGAAGACAGAGAGAATTGTGTGTGAAAATAAAAGAGTATGGTGGTGTATAATTAAATAGGGGATAGGAATAAGAGTTGTAGTCTAACTTAAATTCTAAAAATAATCGAGTTCGGGTTCTAAAAATAATAAGAGTTTGGATTAAAGAAGGATTATACCCACTAAACTGAGCCCGAATTAACTATGGGTCAAGACACCTATCCAATAGGCCTAACTCACCAACCTAAGTCTAGCGTGGTCCCCACTTAGATTAATTACGTATTTAACTAAAACACAATCAATTATATAATAATAATAAAATAAATAATATATCTAATAAAATAACCCAAAACGTCACATAACTAGAGCTCATTAGAAAAAAAGAACATAACTAAAGAAAATATAAGAAACATGAAATGGAAAGAGAAAGTATTGGCTGTGATATGAACTATCCATGCCTTGAAGCTACTCAAGGTGTCCCAAGGCCAAGCTGACAGGGGAGCTACCATCTTTTCTTCTTTTATGTTCGACCCCTTTTCCCAAATTGAGAACCTCATAATCCCACTATGATTTTTCAAAATAGATAGGATTAGCCCAAAAAAGAAAAGAAGATTACCCAATGGAGTGAATAATACAAAGCTAACATAAAATGGTGAGAGAGAGAGAGAGAGAGAGAGAGAGAGAGAGAGAGGGGATTAAGTTGGAATTTCTACTAGGATGCAGGTTTTCCCCTTACACCAGCGGAAGAGCAAGCGGTGAGAGGAATCCGGAGGAAGCTTTAAGGGGAGAGCACTGACAACTGTGCTTTTAAGCGTAGGCGACACCCAGCTGCACCCTTATCCTTTTGAGAAGTCTTTCTCTGCGGTCACTCCAATATGCAGCCAAGTTGGAGATGGCATGGATGTGAGCTAGTGTTAATCGGGCTCCTTTTGTCTTTTTTTCTTTGACCTTTATTTTGTCCTGAGGACAGTGGAGAACTTACGTACTATAGAGTCTTGGAGAAGGAACCTTTTAAAACTTATGTGAATAAAGCTTCTATATGACTTTATTAAATCTTGGAGTTTTTAACCTGCTCTAGCTTCCATTTTGAAAGGTATCTGGGCTATTATCAGCTTTCGAATTTCATTTTTGTTATTTTACCCGACTTATCTTATGATGAGAAAACTTTCTCTGGCCTTTTGTGAGGTGCAATTTCTTCAATAATTTATCTGGAGAAATGTGCAATTGTTTTATCTTTTTAAACTTTTCCTTATCTTGTCACTATTATTGTATATCTTGTCATATTATTGTATTATGCATCTCTGTTGTGCTGTGGCAATATATACCATTTGTTTGTGTGAAGTCCTATCTAAGGAATGAATTGTTATGTTTTGATGGTCTAACTTTAGTGGTAGCGTGATTTGTTTTGATGCACCAGCGGAAGAGCAAGCGGTGATTTGTTAAAGAATTGTGCCTAGACTGTAGGTACTGTGTGGTTATGACATGAATTGCAGGTTTTTCTGTTATACTATTATTAACATGAACCCTAAGATCGTGAACAGCATGATAATCACGTGTAGGATTTAATCTTAAATAAATTAAAGAGTACCTCCAGACATCCTGATGCAGAGAGCTTTCTGATCCTGCAGTCTGGTGCTGTTGCTGATTGATGCTGTGATCCGTCGAGAAAGAGACTATGTCAATGGTTTCGGTTTCTCTCTCCTTGCCTATAAAACCTTAATGTGTTGATTTTCGTGAATGCCTTTGTGATGGACGAAAGGCTTTGTTTTATAGGTGAAAAGAGGACCGAATTTCCAATCAGGGTTTCCATAGACTTAATCTCAACCATCCATCAAGGTAGAGTTTGTTATGGAATACATCTCATTAAGAAACCTTTTTGTGTAAGGAATAGCATGTATCCTAAGAAAACAGATTTCCTATAATGACCACAATTCGGGAAAGGAAAGGACTTCTAGTCCAAGTAATGGACTTAAAGATAATTTCCTTACAGTCTCCCACTTGGTCGATAGGAAGATCCTTTAGTGTTTTTCATTTTAGGAATCATAAGGCGCGCATTATATGCTAAACATTTCTTGAGTCGGTTATCATAAGTGTCTTGGCTAATTCAGTGGTCAATGGGAGTCATGGCGTGCACACATTATTTTGCAACATGCTTACTTCCATGTACTACAGCAGTGACAACCTGCATAACTAGACCGTAATAGGAGATATACGTAATGGTCTCATCATGTCTATGTTGAAAGACCGTTTCTGTTTATCATTCATCCACACAGAAAATGTACACAATGGAAAAACAGAAATAGCAGATTTAGAGTTGCATTAAGA
The DNA here is from genome assembly GCA_028538565.1 of Umbellularia californica. NCBI lineage: Eukaryota > Viridiplantae > Streptophyta > Magnoliopsida > Laurales > Lauraceae > Umbellularia > Umbellularia californica. The sequence continues at coordinate 14,581,044 of JAPQWN010000008.1, read as the reverse complement.
GCTCAATAAATGTCAAATATAAGTACAGAAATAAAAGACAGAAAATGATAATTAAGAACTATCTTCAAGACCCATGCTTTCAGTATGTCCTTGAAAGGTCTTTGGAGGTAGTCCTTTCGTGAATATGTCTGCGACCATGAAATCTGTACGTATAGACTCAATGACAAATTTTTGTAATCTAACATCTTGTTTCAGTGAGAGATATTTAAGGTCCATGTGTTTGGATCCCTTAGATATCCTGTCATGCTTGGAGAAGAAGGTTGCAGCTTCATTGTCACAGTAAAGGGTTAATGGCTTAGAGATGAAATTCAAAGCTCCAAACTGAGAGATAAAATTATGCAACCATGTTCCCTGAATTGCAGCCTCGTAACATGCGACATACTCAGCCATCATGGTGGATGAGTAAAGCAACTCAGATTTCTGGCTTTTCCATGATATTGCACCTCCACATAAGAGATACACATAGCCAAGAGTGCAAAGTCTGGTGTCAGGACATCCAGCAAAATCTGAATCTGAATAACCAGTCACCTGTAGGTGACTTGATTTTCTGTATGTGAGCATGTAATTCCTTGTTCCCTTAAGGTATCTCAGTACTTTCTTTGCAGCTTTCCAATGAGCGATTCCTGGTTTACTCTGAAATCTTCCGAGCATGCCAACAGCATGACTAATGTCAGGTCTTGTACAGACCTGTGCATACATCAAACTCCCGACAAGAGAAGCATAAGGATATTTTGCCATTTCTTTAAGTTCCAATTCATTCTGTGGACACTGCGAAAGATCAAGCTTGTCTCCTTTATGCAGTGGAACAGGACTAGAGGAACAGGTCATCATGCCAAACCTCTCTAGAACTTTGTCAATATATGCTTTCTGAGACAATCCCAAAATACCAAGTGACCTGTCACGGAATATTTCTATTCCTATCACATAGGAAGCCTCAACCATATCTTTCATTTCAAAATGCTTAGAGAGATAGTCCTTTGTTTGATGTAATAAACCAAGGTCGCTGCTGGCCAGTAATATGTCATCAACGTACAGAACCAGAAATATGAACTTACTCCCACTGATCTTGAGGTATATGCAAGGGTCAACGATGTTTTCTATGAAATCGAAGTTAGTAATGATTTCATGAAACTTTAGGTACCATTGCCTCGAAGCTTGTTTCAGTCCATATATTGATTTCTTAAGTTTGCAGACCATGTCTTCCTGACCTTCAATGATGAAGCCTTCAGGTTGACGCATGTAGACTTCTTCTTCCAAGTCTCCATTAAGAAAGGCAGTTTTCACATCCATTTGATGTAACTCGAGGTCATAGTGAGCTACTAATGCCATGATAATTCTAAGAGAATCCTTCCTTGACACAGGGGAAAAAGTCTCAGTGTAGTCAATACCTTCTTTCTGATTGAAACCTTTGGCAACAAGTTTGGCTTTATGGCGTTCAATATTGCCTTTGCAGTCGCGTTTGGTCTTGAAGACCCATTTACAGCCAACTGGTTTGTGTCCTGGAGGCAATTGAACAACTTCCCAGACTTGATTTTCATTCATAGATTTCAATTCATCCTTCATGGCATCAATCCATTTACTAGAATTAACATCCTTAATGGCTTGTGAATAAGAAACCGGGTCATTAATTGTCCCTTCTCCAGATTCTACTTGGTAAAGCATGTAATCATCGGAAATAGCTGATCTCCTTTGTCTTTGAGACCTTCTTAATGCTGGTTCCTCTGGTGCATTATCCATATGTTCATTGGCGACAATCTCATTATGGAGTTGTTGATCATTTATTGGATTTTCCTCATTGTTAAATGGTTCAACAACAGGAGGATTGCCAACATCTTTCGGAATAGAGGGTAAAGGGATAGGTACCCTGATTTCCTGAATGATCACATCTTGAGGTTTATTACTCCCACTGATTTCGCCATTCTCAAAGAATCTAGCATTACCGGTTTCAACAATTCTCGTACTATGGTTAGGGCAGTAAAACCTAAATCCTTTGGACTTTTCTGGGTAACCTATAAAGTAACCACTGATTGTTTTAAGGTCCAATTTCTTTTCATGTGGATTGTAGACTCTAGCCTCAGTTGGGCAACCCCAAATTTGGAGATGTCGTAAACTGGGTTTCCATCCTTTCCACAGTTCAAAAGGTGTCTTTGGAACTGCCTTACTGGGAACTCTGTTCAAGATATAAACAGCTGTGCGTAGAGCATCCATCCACAAGGATATAGGTAAGTTAGCATGACTCATCATTGATCTAACCATTTCCATGTACGTACGATTTCGCCTTTCAGCTACACCATTCTGCCATGGAGAACCAGGCGTTGTGTATTGGGCAACAATTCCAAGTTTTTGGAGAAGTTTTGCAAAAGGTCCTGGATGTTGTCCTGTTTCGTCATACCTTCCATAAAACTCACCACCTCTATCCGACCTTATGATTTTCACTTTTCTATCTAATTGCCTTTCGACTTCAGTAATGAACACTTGTACAGCATTCACAGACTGAGATTTGTCATGCAATAAGTATAAATAACAGTAACGTGAGTAATCATCAATAAAGGTAATAAAATACTTTTCTCCTCCAAAGGTTGGAACATCAAAGGGTCCGCAAATGTCTGTATGTATTATTTCAAGAAGCTCAGTACTTCTTGTGGCTCCTTTCTTTGTGTATTTTGTTGTTTTGCCTTTAATACAATCCACACATACATTAATATTAGTAAAATCTAGATCCGGAAGGACACCATCTTTTACTAATCTTTTGATTCTTTCACTGGATATGTGACCCAGTCTTTTATGCCACAAGAAATAAGAGTCGAGTTTGGATGACTTTCGTTTTGTTTCCTTAGAATGCAGGGTAAGTTGGGTTTCAGCAAGTTGACTATCAAGATGAAACTTGTATAGCCCATCAATCAAAATTCCAGAACCAATACGACTAGAATTTTTAAATAAACTGAAATTACCATTTCCTACTTCAAATGAGTAACCAACTTTATCAAGTGCGCTTACAGAAACCAAATTACGGGAAAGAGACGGAACATAAAGAGTTTGACATAAGTCTAACTGATAACCGCTATTTAAAATAAGACGAAAAGTTCCAATAGCTTCAACTGGAGCTTTGTCTTTGTTTCCCATGAAAAGGAAGTTCTCACTTGGGTTTATGGTTTGGATCGTAAGGAATCCCTGCATTGAATTGGAAACATGAACATTAGCACCAGTGTCAATCCACCAAGCATCAGAAGAAACATAAGTAAGATTTGATTCGAAATAACTTACGAAACCCATAGGGTTACCTTTCTTTTCGAACCATTCTTTACGTTTAATGCAGTCTGCCTGAAAATGTCCAGGTTTCTTGCAAAATTTGCATAAGTTTTCCTTCTTTTTCTTCTTGGGGTTCTGACCAGCCTCATTAGATCTGGGTGGTGCCCTTTTCTGGCCTGAATTATGCTTTTTTCCAGCTTTGTGTCCAGCTCCTTGAACGAGATGAGCTACTTTAATTCCTTGTTGGTTCAGCCTGGCCTCCTCTTGAACCAGTTTGTTAGCCAATTCATTCATTGTCCACTTTTCCGTAATAGTGTTGTAATGAATTTGGAAAGGCCCGTACTGAGGAGGTAAACTGTTTAGGATAAATTGGACGAGAAACGCCTCATCCACTGATAATCCCAAATTCTTTAGTTTAGCTGCAAGGTTGGTCATCTTAATGACATGTTCATGCATTGATCTGGTGCCATCAAACTTCATGGTTGTAAGATCTGCCATTAGTTTCCCAGCAAGGGATTTGTCTGCAGTCTTAAACCTAGCTTCAATGGCCTTCATATAGTCCTTAGCATTCTCAGGTGTAGGAAGGGATGTTTTTATGTTGGTGGCAATAGTCATTCGCAAAAACATAGTGCTAAGTCTGTCAGATCTTTCCCAGGCATTAAAGAAGGTTGTTTCATCAGGGGTACTTTTATCAGTGAGTGAAGCTGGCTTATCTTTACGAAGAGCGATATCCAGTTCAAGTACCCCCAATGTAAACTCAACTTGCTCTTTCCATTCTGAGAAGTTGGTTCCATTGAGCTTAGTGACAGAGGTAGCATGCGAAGTGAGATTAGTGGTTGCAAGAACTGCAATAGAGATACAACAATAAGGCTTTAATAAAAAAAAAAAACAACACAAGCATAATATATGAATATAAACGACAAAATTTTAGGTGCTCCTGTGGGTAGTCACCATAATTTCTACGCATTATACCATCTAAGGTCGTCATATTCAAGATGATGTAAATGAGTGATGTTAATCTTAATTAGGAACAAACACTCCTTAATTATTGTTCAATCGTATGAGTATAATCCGCCTGTGGGCGACTAAATGCTTCATACCTTCTTGAACAATATGTAATGTAAACATGATGATGGTACTTTTAGGGCCAAATTCCAGTATTTAATTGTTAGGGTCACTGTGGTGAGACCTAACCCTAAGCATACAACTTTGGTGATAAAAAAGGCTTAATATGAATATAAACATTATATATTGCATACATTCATGATAGATCATTCATTGTATGAAAAGTACTGGTAAAAAGGCCAAGCCCCGAGGGCTGTCCTCCGGCTCTTTGGGGCTGAAAGCCCTATGCCGGAGGACTGCCCGGGGCTGGCCCTCCGGGGCGCCTACCATAATGGCGGGGTTCGGGGCGGTAGCCCCGAAAAAAATTGCAGGGTTCGGGGCGGCAGCCCCGAAAAAATTTTGAGGCATTATATCATCGATTACGAAGAAACATGCTAATGATAATCAACATAATACGGAATTATTATGAAAATATGATCCAACTATATGGCTTATTTTCTGTCCTTCTTTTTGATCATCTGTCTTTATCTTCGACTGCTTCAAAACGTCATCTTCAGTCTCGAAACAACATCCTTTTTAATCATGACGTACCAGTTACTGATCTCCTCCATTATTACATTGAATTTTTACTCACGCAGGAGTTTATACATAATTGAAAATTCAAAACTTAAATAAATCACGATCAAACAGTCGTGCCCAAATAAAAAAAAATTGCGGAATAACATAAATATAAACCATTCATGCAGGCCATAATAGTTGGATCGATAAATTGCTGCAAAACAGAGTCAGAACGGATCTATATTTGCCGATTATGGCGATGCATAGTTATCCTAATTAATGGACGATCATGTGTTCTAAAACCATGCTCTGATACCACATGTTATACTATTATTAACATGAACCCTAAGATCGTGAACAGCATGATAATCACGTGTAGGATTTAATCTTAAATAAATTAAAGAGTACCTCCAGACATCCTGATGCAGAGAGCTTTCTGATCCTGCAGTCTGGTGCTGTTGCTGATTGATGCTGTGATCCGTCGAGAAAGAGACTATGTCAATGGTTTCGGTTTCTCTCTCCTTGCCTATAAAACCTTAATGTGTTGATTTTCGTGAATGCCTTTGTGATGGACGAAAGGCTTTGTTTTATAGGTGAAAAGAGGACCGAATTTCCAATCAGGGTTTCCATAGACTTAATCTCAACCATCCATCAAGGTAGAGTTTGTTATGGAATACATCTCATTAAGAAACCTTTTTGTGTAAGGAATAGCATGTATCCTAAGAAAACAGATTTCCTATAATGACCACAATTCGGGAAAGGAAAGGACTTCTAGTCCAAGTAATGGACTTAAAGATAATTTCCTTACATTTTCTGGTTCAAATGAAGGCTTATAATTATGGGTTGTTCTGGTATAACTCTCTCATTTATGCATATGTTAGGTTGCAGCTCTCCTGGACCTTGTTTTCTTTTTTTTTTTTTTTAACATTCCATTTCCAATTGACATCGATTCCTAAATTTCACATTATTTTGCAGGATCTGCGGCGTGTTCAATTCAGGAGATCTTAAACTATTGTTGCAGTTGATTTTAGAATTTGTAGTATTATATATTTTCAACAGGGAAGGTTCTGATTGTTTGTTCTGCTTTTTGCAGGGAGCAGTAATCTCTTGCTTTGGGCAATCATGTAGATTGGTGTGGAAATAATGCTGAAACTGTTATTAAAATGACATCTGCCTTTCGCGATATGACCATGCCCATGAGATGATGATGCATTGACAGGCATGGGTGACTGCTACATTTTAGTATGCTGCATCTTCAATATGCTTCCACTGGATATGCTACAACGTCAAAGAGTCTTACATGTAGAAAATATTGTTGTTGTATGCACCTGCGGGAACTGTAACTATATTTTCCACATTACATGCATGTAAGTGAAAATTTAGAAGGTAGAAAGAAACATCTTTGAGCCATGACGAATTTGTATGTTCTACTTAAAAGCACGCCCGTCATGGGTTCTGTTGTATATAGTTTGTGTGTATGTGTATACATTTAATGGATGTAAATCCATTTTGTAATCCTGTTTCTCAGGGCACTGTATTTATTTATGTTTGCAAGGAGAGCCCTGTTGGTGTTGACCCCTGGGTGTAAAAATTATCTTTCAATGTGCTAGGCATGTAGGTTTAATATTTCTCTAACCATTAAGTGAAAATTAGCAGATTTTAGGTTCATAATATGGCATTGGCAATCCCCAAATCTCAGCAAAAAAACCCCTCGAGAGGTGGGCTAAAATATGTCCTAAACAGGGGTACCCAACTTGGTTCCTGCAGATTTTTTTAACCAAGTTGCAAAAGTGCCCGATTTGAAACGTATGCAAACATGGTTCAAATTAAGTGAAAATAAGCAGATTTTAAGTTCATAATCTGGTCTTTGCAATCCCCAAATCTCAACAAAAAAAGCCCTCAGGAAGTGGGCTAAAAAGTGTGCGAAACAGGGATACCTAGCTTGGTTCCTGCAGATTTTTTTAACCGATTTGCAAAAGTGCCAAGTTTGAAACGCAGGCAAACGTGATTCAAATTAAGTGGAAATAAGCAAATTTTAGGTTCATAATATGATCTTTGCAATCCCCAAATCTCAGCAAAAAAAGCCTTCGGGAAGTGGGCTAAAAAGTGTGCAATACAGGGGTACCCAGCTTGGTTCCTGCAGATTTTCTTAACCGAGTTGCAAAAGTGCCGAGTTTGAAACGCAGACAAACGTGATTCAAATTAAGTGAAAATAAGCAGATTTTAGGTTCATAATACGGTCTTTGCAATTCCCAAATCTCAACAAAAGACGCACTCAGGAAGTGAGCTAAAAAGTGTGCGAAACAGGGGTACCCAGCTTGGTTCCTACAGATTTTCTTAACCGAATTGCAAAAGTACGCAGTTTGAAACGCAGGCAAACGTGATTCAAATTAAGTAAAAATAAGCAGATTTTAAATTCATAATATGGTCTTCGCAATCCCCAAATCTCAACAAAAAAATACCTCGGGAGGTGGGCTAAAAAGTGTGCCAAAGTTTATTGCATTCTTACCAATGGTCGTGGACAGGAATAATACTGTCTACCATAATTATTTGAGTAATACTGTCTACCATACTGTCTACCATATTTTATTGCATAACAGTTGCCAACATAAGTCTTTGGCTCACCTGATGAGATAAACTGCCCTAATTTTAGGGGCATATGAATTACTCATGCTACCAGATCTGAAACACTTTTTTCCAGGGATTGATTAAGGAGATGGGTTACTCACTTACTCAGGCAGCTTTATCACAACCACAGAAAATGGAAAAGACCAACTTACAAACAGCAATCAAGTCATTTGGAGGAGATGTTAAAAATTGTAGTCAAAACTTAGCCATGGTTATGTGCTCTTTTGTGTGCATCAACAAGGCAGGTGCTTGTAAAGTTTGGGTGTCTAACAAAGGAATATGCACAGAATGCTTCAGTTCATTGTCCAAATCAATATCCAAATGATGGATGCTAATCTGGATTGGAAACAAGCAAACCATATAACGGTTCATCCAATTGTGAAATGAGGTCATCCAAAAACACCTGCTATATTTGCATTAAAAACTAAGTATATAGAGCTTATTACAGAACATGAAAATGGAAGAGATGCAGCCCTCTAAACAAGTAACCCAAGGTTCTGCTGCACAAGCAAATAGGCCCAAAGAGTTTTAGCTGTGCTCTCCACTGCGAAACAAATAAACATGGACCAGTTGCATTTGAACAACTACAACTTTCTAGATCCGTTAAAAGATTCAATGCCCACTGCACGCTCAATTCTCATCTGCATATCGGCAGAATTTTCTTCTCAACATATTCAAAGAATGTCACGTGTTTCACAGCGCATGAATCCACAAATCCCAATAGGCACAAGATGTTATCACCTGAAAAATTAACATGATAAACAATACCATAAGTGCATGATAATTAAACTGAATTAGGAACAAAATGAAAAAATTACCAATTAAACTGATTCTCCATAATAAATAGTAGTTTGACTGACACACCCAGCATACAATGTAGTGCAGTCAAAAGAACCAATCACTTCATTCAAATCGAAGCTCCCACAATGCAAAAATTACCAAATAAAACCAGACCTTACATTATGTGTTTTGGACGGTGCTCCATAACCGACCATTGCAAATAAAACCTTTTAAAGTATATAATGGCCGTTCCCTGCAAAACATTAACTGATTCTGTTACGAAAAAACAAAGGTGCAGTTTCCAGATAACTCACTACCAGGTGTTGATTTCTATTGATCTAGTCTATGGAACAAATTTGTTGACCTGAATTTTATGGGGGAACCCAAAGGCTGCACAGACTTCTTGAATCTTTTGCTCATAAAAGTTAGTTTGCGAAACAACTCTAATGCCACTTCATCGCCATAAAATGAATTCCAATAGCCCCAAACAGTACTTTAGGAAAAATAAAAAAGAAAGCCTGAAGGAAAATAAATGGAATCATATGAAGTAGAGAATACTAGGAGCTACATGCCTTGGTTGATGAGGTAATCGCCCAACCTCTAGACAACCATATTGCACTGGCCTGGAGTCAAGGGTTCCTCATAAATGCCAAAGATTAGAGCTTTGCTGGTCTTTTTCATGGTGATGCCACCTGAACTCTGCCAACCACACAAGCAAATAGAAGGGAAAAAGACCCACTAGGAAAATATCCGTAGCACATGTCCAAAACAATCCACCAATCAATAGCCAAATAAGGAAAAAAAAAAACACCAAAAATGAAAGCGTAATGTGGTTTATATAGGTAGTGAGTAAAAATCAGAATTGGAAAAAATGACGAAATATGAAAATCTCGAAAGCAAATGATTTCCAAATCCTCAGTGCCTTCTATTTTCTCACCACCTTCTGCTGGAAACAAAACATAAATTGGAATCTATTAATGATTGTAGTTGTACTTGTTCTTCTCCTTTACATAATAAAAATAAAAAGGGTGACAGGAGAGAATCGGAGACTGGTCTCCATTAGCAATATGTTGAATCTCCAGCTGAAGATCCTCATAAGTGACCACCGGAATCTTCGACTTGAAGGCTTCTCTATCAGTAGCCCCTCCAAGTTTGTATCTTCGCAAGTATTTTGGGTCAAGATTTCGGCCAGCACCTTCTCTTGGATTGCGTCTGCATTTTGGGTCATCTCTTGGATGAATTGAAGTGCCTGTTCATCCTTCTCACAGGCCGCAGGCCCAAGAATAGAAAAGTTTGAAGAGTCAACTGCCATGGAAAATACAAACAGAGGAGATGAAAATAAAGAAGAAAAAGATGGGAATGCTTGTTTATGAGAAAAGTTAAGCTGGAAAGTCAGAATACAGAACGAGGAATTCTTGTTTTTGAAGCCTCAATTTATAGAGACCTGTGACCTGCATCTGCAAGATATTATAAGATTTATTCGTAAATCAATATGAATTAGATGTTACAATTCCTACTACATTTCTTCTAATGAACTAATTTATAATAGCAGATTAGAATAATTAAGCATCACAACACACCAACTATACAAAATAAGATCCAAGTTTTACTTTGGAGTCCTCAAGTGTCTTTATGATTTTCTCACACAAAATTGTACAAATAGAATTTTAACAAAGCAAATATATATATATATAATTAATAATGGGCCCTTAACGAGGTAATATTATATGACAAAACTTTCATTGGGACATTCACATCAGTTGGGGCAGCCAAAACAAAACCCCAACATTCAGGAAACCCAGAAACACAACCCCAAGCATCTATCCAAAACAACATAAAAAACAGAGCCCCAACATCATCTAAAATAAATACAAAACACACAGAAAAACAGCATAACCGCATCTATGACAAAAAACAGCATAACCGCATCTATACCCAACATCCATTCAAAACCCGACACAATCGATAATATCTCATAGGAGGTGCAGCACCAGCTACACGATCGATTCCAAATCCTGCAGAGTAACAGTTTTTCTCTCTAAGGTACCTCGTCTAAGGATCGTTTTGAAACGGTCTTGCAAGAGCGGAGGGATTACAGAGGGAGAGGAGTTCAGGTCTTTGAAGAAGTGTATAAGACATTGAATCACAGTAAGATATGCCATCTTCCGGCGTACGTTCAGGTCGGACTCCTTAATCTTCTTTAGCTCTTCATGAATCTTCTTCAACTCTTCATCAACCTTCTCCAGTTCTTCATCATGGTCCGGCGATGTCAAAGACAAAACTGGTTGGAGACGCGGTCGGAGACTAGTATGGAGGCCCGGGAATGAAGTCCAAGCCAAGGCAGGATAAAGGATGACACGGGTGGTGGGGTGAGAGAGGTACAGTGTGTGAGAGAGGGAAGGAAGAGGTCCTCTCTTCCTTCCCTCTCTCACACACCGTACCTCTCTTACCCCCACCCCACCACTAGGTCCTCTCTTCCTTCCCTCTCTCACACACCGTACCTCTCTTACCCCCACCCCACCACCTGTGTCATCCTTTATCTTGCGTTAGCCCGGGCTTCATTTCCGGGCCTCCATCTCCGACCGCATCTCCAACCAATTTTGTCTCTGACTTCGCCAGACCATAATGAAGAGCTGGAGAAGGTTGATGACGAGCTGGAGAAGATTAATAAAGAGCTGGAGAAGATTAAGGAGGCCGACCTGAACGTGCGCCGAAAGATGGCGAACCTTACTGTGATTCAGTGTATTATACACGTCTTCAATGACCTAAACTCCTCCCCCTCTGTAATCCCTCCGCTCTTGCAATGCCGTTTCAAAACGATCCTTAGACGAGGTACCTTAGAGAGAAAAACCGTTACTCTGCAGGATTTGGAATCAATCGTGTAGCTGGTGCTGCACCTCCTACGAGATATTATCGATTGTGTCGGGTTTTGAATGGATGCTGGGTATAGATGCGATTATGCTGTTTTTTGGGCATAGATGCGGTTATACTATTTTTCTATGTGTTTTGTATTTTTTTTACATGATGTTGGGGCTCTATTTTTTACGTTGTTTTGTCTCTGACTTCGCCGGACCATGATGAAGAGCTGGAGAAGATTAAGGAGGCCGACCTGAACGTTCGCCGGAAGATGGCATACCTGTCTATAAGGGGACGTAGCTGCGATGGTGAGTGATGCGAGCGAGAGAGAGGGAGAGAGATGCAATGGTGAGGGAGGCGCTGCGATGGGGAAGGGAGGGAGGCTGTTAGCATGATGGCTCAATAGGAGTTGTCATTTCAGACTTGACCTCTCCATGGACCAGCTGACAGTAGGCTTGGGCCAGCTGACAACAGGCACGGTGCAAAGCTGGGAAAGCATGGGCAACAATAAGCTCTCCCAGTCTGACCGAGTCTATAAATAGAGGCCTCTGTTGCTGTGAATGTGTGTGAAGAAAGAGAGGAAGAGAGATAGAATGTAATCTCTCTGCAAGGTGGTGTTCCCTACACCATAGAGAGATGAGTGTTGAGGTGCTGGGTGTACTATGGGATTAGGGACTGAGAGATAATTCCATATGTAGTGTACCTCCACTATTGTAGTGATATACTTCCTATCTTCCCCCGTGGACGTCGCCCTACCTATTTGGGTGAACCACGTAAATCCTGCGTCTTTCTTGTGTGTGTGGATTGATTGCATGTGTTTATGCATGTTGCATCTAGTCATCAATTGCAGATATCTTCCGCTGCGCCACTTTCGCACAACAAACTGGTATCAGAGCAAAGGTGGGCCATGTTCCTGAAACCGATGGGAAAATCAGAGAAGCAGATCGGAGTTGATCTCCATGGAGCCACATACTATTGCAGAGAAGATTCTGGTGCAGAGAGATCAGAGCTAGACCGCATCATTTGGTTTTCTGTGTATGCGAGATCGGATAAGATAGTGCGGGAGGCACAGATGCTGGCGCGGGACAACGCAGCAGATCGGAGATCTGTGTAGGGTCTAAGATATTGGCTCTTTGATCTCTGCTAATAGAGCTATGGGGATCTCGAGGTGGGGCCGCAGAATGCAAGATCGGACCTTGATCTGATCTTACGGTGGGTCACGGTAATCACAGTACAGAGAGAGAGAAGAAAAGCTCCTGGTTGTTTCGAGTGTTGTTGCAGCGGACAGACTTGCCATCTGTTGCAGAGAAGACATCGAAGGAGATCTACACAGGGAAGTGCCATCATCGCCGATGCTGCACGTCGCAGGAAGAAGAAGCAGAGGATCTGCTTGATCTTCTGTGGGTCGTTGCAGAGGAAGGGGAAGACGACAGGGCATTGTCTTCCCTGTTACAGAACGGGCCGCCGGTCCCGTGCTGTCTTTGCTGCTTCCCCGGAGTCGAAGAAGAAGTCGCAGCAGGCTCTGCGTTTCTGTCACCGCAGAAAGAGCTTTTCTTGTTTGCCAACCGCTGCCGGAGAAGGCGTTGGTTACCGGAGGAGCTTGTCGCTGCCGCTGCAGCCTTGCTTGTCGCCCGAGAAGGTGGATCGCTGAGCCATGCCGCGGACGAAAAAGAGGCAGCAGTGCTTTCGGCAATTCCAGGGAAAAGAGAGGAGGGAGAAAGGCAGCAGGTCAGAGATGGGAGGACTGGGAGAGAGAGAGAGAGAGAAGACAGCTGTTGATGTGCTGTTGCTCTGCTGATGGCTGCTGCTGCTGCCTGCTTTTTTGGCTTTTTATTGGTCACTGCTGCTTCCTGCTGTTCACTGACTGCTGCATCCTGCTGATTTTCTGCTCACGGGCTGGCAAACCTCTGCTGCTTACTGCTTTTCTCTGTTGCTGCTGACTGCTTGCTCCTTTTCTGCTCACTTGCAAGTTACAATGCTGCTTTGTTGAATGTTGGCTGTTGGTACACATTTTCTTTTGTTTCCTTTTTCCTTTTTTCTGCTTTAAACCTCTGTAAGACACATGCAGCAGCATCAGCAACTTCTCTTCCTCCTCTTCTTTTATTTCTTGTTTTTTCAGCACTGCAAAGGGACTCGGGAGAGGCGCATGAATCGACTTGGACTCAGCCCTGGGACAGTCGGGACCGAGTCCGTTCTTTCGCACTAGACGGAAGACGAATGAGATAATCTCCAGCTACAATATTTTTTCCATCTATAACTGAATCCTTTTTTACAATTCCTTTAGCAAAACAACCAAGTCATAATCTCATTTAAAATAGAAGTTTAATTCTTCTATAGCCTGCAAAACACACTAGTTAAAAACTGTGAATTCCATCTCATGACGCTCTCTCACAATAGTACAAGAAACCCATCTGCATTCAGATAACTACACTCACATACACCTTTTCGGAGACAGCATCATCAAGAAGCCTTGAAGAATAGACATTACCCAAATACCTTGGTTTTGCTCCAAAAGTGAGAATGTTATTGACAATCATAGCAACCTGAAAAAAAAAAAAAAAGCATCATAGATTTGTAGTCAACCCAAGTGGGGATAAAGCTTGAAATGATGACTATCCATCCAAGACCCAGTCTGAATCATACCACATCAATCCCAATAGTTTCATGAATTCCAGTTTCAATGTCAAGCTTGAGTTTACTTCCCAGTTCCCACACCATATGAAGTCAAAACCATGCAATCATCATCCCCTGTTAATCATACAATGTGAAATACATGATGAACATACATCATGAACAAACTGTAAGTGATGAGCAATATTCTATAAAGATTGCAATCTTTAGAAAATAAGAGCCTTTTCTCCTTAGTTTAGTTTAGGTCCGACAAAATCAAAGATTTTTATGGAATCAACACAACAGTTGAGATAAATTTGAATCATAATAAGAGAGAGAGAGAGAGAGAGAGAGAGAGAGAGAGAGAGAGAGAGAGAGCCTTCCCTTGCCCGTGCACATGAGGCCTCCATAATCCCATTCTCGAATGCTGCCGATAGATTTCGATGTCTTTGCATTATGCAAAAAAGAAAGATGGGATTTTGGAGAGGAGCGTTGGAAGAAGAAACTGGGGTAGGGTCGATTGCTGCCGATCGATTTCGGCATTTTCAGTTGTTCCCAGGTTGTCTCCAGAGGTGTACTGGGTGGTTGTCAAATGGCTTGGTGGGCACTGTGAAAAGTGAAGGAGTTATTTCGGCCATTACTGGTATTCATGAAGCCGGTGGTACGAAGGGACTTAAGTTCTCTGTGAATTAGGTGGCATGATGAAGGTGCTGGTCTCGTTTCAGGACTTAGAGGAGGCCAAATCATTTATGGCCATGTCAGATCTGAACTTCACTCAGGTATTTTTTTTTTTTTTTTGTCTTTGGATAAGTGGGCTCCAAGACCTTCTATTTCCTCTGAGTAGGTTTGGCTCCAATGTTTTGGAGTCCCTTTACATGAGTGGAGTGAGGAGATTTTTGCTGTTGGCTCCAATGTTTTGGAGTCCCTTTACATGAGTGGAATGAGGAGATTTTTGCTGTTGGGAGAAGGTTTGGGGAGGCAGTGGAAGTCGCCAAAGATGCCTTGGACATATCGTTTATGGAGTGCGGGCGAGTTCTTGTCCAGATATGGAGTTTAACAAATCGCCAAACATGATCAACCGTCATTTCTATCATTTTCTTATGGGCTCAAAAGTTTAATGGTCAACAGTCCATTAGAATCGATATATGGTTGATCAAATGGTTCGATAAATTTGAATCTCATCGATAGTTGGTGGACATGTGCAATTTGAGGTCTCATGTGTTAGGTCCATTTGAATGGACAGGTGAGCCCCACAAACATAAGCTTACAAAATTTTATCCTAAGCTTGAGTTTAGGAGAAACTTATATATATATATAGGTGCTCCTGTGAGAGCATATCTCACCTTACTATGAGAGGGAAATGTATAGGCACGCTCCTGTGAGAGCATCTCTCACCTTACTATGAGAGAGAAATATATGGGCACACTCATATATATATATATATATATATATAGAAATTATCAAAAACTCCTTGCATGAGAAAGACTTGATTTCAATTGAAATTAATTTCTAATTGATTTTGACTCCACACAATAGATTTTGACCATCTATTAATTACTACATTTATTTTCATTATGATTGTAGGCCCAAATAATCATGAAGCAATTACTAATATATAATTTTTCTCCGTTCCCTAGCACTCAATACATTTTCTTTTGATCTTTATTTAAACTTCAAACAACCTACACTTATATTTAAGTCAAATAAATATATTATTCATTTCATTTTATTTTAATAAATTTGATTTACTTAATTTTAGATATATTTCTCATTTGTAGTTTATGTAAGTTTTTTTTATAAATTTTCTTTCCTTTTGGATAAATTTTAATATACATAATTTAATAAATGTTTAAAACTCAAGCTACCATCAATCCGTAGGTATACGAGTTCTAGATATATCAAAGTTGGACACCATTAAAAGTTCTCACATTTAAATTTATCTTTAATTTATAGTTTACGTAAGTTAGCTATACTTTAGTTCCTACAAATTTCTGCCTTCTTCAATGAAAATTACACTTACATTTCTTTCTTAATTTCTGATTTTAATTGAGCTGGGTACACCCCATTTCCTGGATTTCCTTTTTTTTTTTTTTCAGAATTCCCATTTCTTCTACCAGATTCTTGGACTTGTATGAACCACTAGGTATAAAAACCTGCTATTTTACATTGAGGGCATGTTGCAATCTTAGGTTTTTTTTTTTTTTAGTTAACGGGGCCCACAAGATTAGCAATCTGGTCCTGTAAAATGGGCCACTTCTGCAGATTTGGCGTAGGGCCAATGGAATTTGATATCATGGTACTGATGATGATAATGATGATCAGATTTTGGGCTCCCAACAATTCATACGATGGGTCCCACCATGAAAAGTCAATCCTACCCAAATGTTGTGGGCCCATTTTCATGGAAATACTATGCCTATACGCATGATCGATCACGTCCATACTCAGGATTAATACTTTAGCCAAAATATGGGACGATGGAAGATGATATCATGGTGCTTTGGATCAAGGAAAATTCTTAAATGGGCATCATCAAATACAATAATAGATTTTTTTTTTTTTAAATAAAATGAGGGTGCTCACATAGGAGTTGGTAGAGTGGCACAAAGTGTACGTCTTATGTTCGAAATTGCCCAATATTTGGTCGGTGTGTGTTTGTGCAGGTTTAGTAGGGATACACGTGTCATAAAAAAATGAGAGTGAATATTTTCATAGGCTGTCAAATTACAAGCTGTTTAAAATCTGAAATGTGATGAATGTAATAATAATTTTTCTTAATTTCAAAAAACTATTTTGGAACACTTTTTCATCATAATAGAAATTCTCAAGGCCTTTCTTGTGTAATTTCTCATTAGGCGATAGAAGTTTTTTTAGAAATAGAAGAAGATCTAATATCGCGAAGTAATGTTTATGTAATTATTTTGATTTGAAAATGTTAGATATATAGTGAGCCAAATGCTAATTTGCTTGAAAATCGTGATTTTAAAAGCCGTATGAAACTTGAAAAAAAAAAAGACAAATTGGATAATAGATTTCTTTACTTTCATTTTTTTTTTCAAAGGTAGCTAGAAGGGAGAAGATAGGAGTAGGAATTGTTACCCGCTTTGAAACTGGAAGTTATTTGAAATTTAGAAGAGGAAAATATATTGTAAAAAGAATGATACAGGCATGTATTCCTTGTCACCATCAATTACATAGTTAATAGGTGACTTGCACAATAACCCGAGTCAAGCACAGACATGAACTACATGGCTAGGTCCCTACTCTTATCTAATTAATTTTAATATATTTTTATTATAAATAATTACATATAAGTATTACATGGTATGGTATAGTGGTTAGGTTAATTGATTTAAAAGGTAAAAGGTTATTGTTTCGAATTTTATAATTTATATATTTTTAGCTTTTTGTCAAGGCTTTATAAAAAAATTAAAATTAAATAAAAGATGGTCAAAATTGAGTACAAAATCCTCTCAAAGTTTCAACAGATCAAAGTTTCAAAAGTCCAAACCTGGCCTTTGTGGAGAAAGATCAAATGCATATTTATCAATGACAAAGTGCTCTCTGTGTATTACTTGCAACTTGCAAGTGTTCTTTACACATAGTTTGGACACTGCAAGTGTCACCACTCACCAATGAGATGCATTGCCCATTTGTGTCCCCTTCTGAGTCTCGACCTGCATGCGGCCCGGGTTACATTGCAGATGACCAATGTCAGTGTTTGTGCCATCCATATCCAGGCTGGTCCAAGAACCCTCATTCAATGCTCTGTCCCACTTGGGTCCTTGGAAGTTGGAACTTATGGCTGCTCTAAGCACTCAAGTACTTACAGTGTACTCGATTTATATGTGTCAACATCACACTTGGACATTCTTTGATATGGACCCTCCTTAAATTTGGTTGGCTTCATGAGATCCAAGCCCATATTCTGTGTTTGGAAATTTTTATCTTAATTGAGTCAGGTTTGGGGTTTGACTGGCCTCACCACACCACTCATGCTACTCTTTCCCCCTGTCAGTGCTTTTGCCATTCAATGAGAATTGATAACATATGTCAAGTCCATTCGTTTTTACTATTGGTTTCCAAGATTTTGCCTGCCCGGCGGTTTTCCTAGTTGAATTACTAAAATGTAACTATCGTGGGGAAAGGGAAAGTAAAATTGGGCTTGTTTCTTTAATAGTATTTTTTAAGTTTCCTATTGAATAATTTTGAATTCTCCAATATAGTAAAATTTTTGAATGCTCGTTTATACTTTTTTTTTTTTTTTTTGCTATCGGAGGGTTCCCAACCCTTTGAGTTGGACTAATCCCTCCGGGACCAAAGGAAAGCCGGATAAATTCTCATGTAGCCCCAGTGTGGTAGTGGCCAACTGAGCTACCCCTTCGGGTTAATGCTTGTTTATACCTAAACATTTAGAAATTCCACAAAAAAAGGGCTAGAATTTAGGATTTCCAAAGGTCATCCAAGACCCTTTGCGTGGCTAGAATTTTGGAATTTTCTTGCAAAAATATGACATTTACAAATGTCAGGAGACACGACTACGGTTGCAAACGGGTATTCAATTCTCCGATAATTCGGAAGTTTCGACCTATAAAAAACCAGATTTAGAAATTATTTTGGGTTCCGATTCATAAACGGATCTAGGTCCATATAGGTTCCGACCCGTGGACCCGGAACCTGGCATATGAGCATAAGATGTTGTAAATTGTATTTGAAAATCAATTCTTTTTTCTACATTTTTATGTATATAATACTAGAGGTAGTAGACTTGATGCACTGTTATAAGTTAATGATATACTTATTTCAAGAAAAATAAAGAATAAAAAGAAATTAAAATCGATTTTGAAATTAAATTCCAGTCCTTTAGGTGGATTCGATTTCAGAATCGGATCTGGGTCTGAAACCATCAAAACAAGTTCCTAATCAAAACCGGATTTTGAATCGGAACCATTATTTAGAAATGTGTTCAGGTCTGGGTCCACTATGGTTCCGATCCGGAACCATCCCATTTGCAACCCTAAACACGACGTCACATCATATAAAAAACAACCTTAGGATGACAAGTCCTTGTAAAAAAAGATAAAACTCTGATTAAAAAAAAAAAATCCCCCCTTGCTCAAAGGTGGAAGGTATAATAGTCGTGTGGGGTTATACAAAATGGGAAAACCATTGTAATAAAAATAAAATAAAACAAGAGGTGGTTGCTGTAGGGGTGTTCATGGATCGGTCCAAACTAAGCTCGGCTTGGCCAGGTTTAGTTTGGCCCTGTTTAACACAGGCTTGGCCTTAAGTTTCACTACTCGGGTCAGGCTAGGATTATTAATTTGGGCCCATGTATTATTAGATTCGCCGGGCTTGGATTCAATGGCAAGAACCTAAGCCCAGCCCGGCCCAGTTGTAAAATTAAAAAAATTGGTAAGGAGAGTTAAGAGAGTGGACTCTAACATTTCACAAACACAAGAATAACCAAATCACCTGAGCTACAGAAAAAGACACTATTGGAAGCCCTTGTTTTTTCTTATAATACAAACTGGGCTCGGGCTCGGCCTCAATTTTCTTCAGCTGGTCAGGGTCGGCCCAGCTGGTTATGGTTTGGATCTAGTGTTTAGAAGTCAGCTGGGCCAAGACATTTCTCATCCTAGCCGAGCCCTGCCCATTAACACTTAGGCCCGTTTCTTTATCAGAATTTCAAAAATTCATATCCGAGAGAATTTCAAATTTTCCAAAAATTATCCCTTATGTAAATTCCAAATCCCTCTTTATTTTGTGGAGGATTTAAAATTTCAACAAATAATATAAAAAGTTAAAATCCAAGCATTCTAAAAAGTCTTGTGGTTAGATTTTGAAGCTCAAACAAACACAACAACTCAAATTTTAAATGAAAGTGAAAAAGATGTCACATCATACCATATCATATTCACGTGGAAAAAATCTCCAAGCTCCCAAATCATAGCCCGTAAATTTTTGGGTACTCAAACAGGCCGGTGGCAGACAAACTTCCCTCGGGATTAATTATGATTTTCCCCACTCCTCTTGACCTGCTTTGGGGAGGAAGTGAGGAACCTTCTGTCATCGCATTCTGAATTTAAGGCAGTCAGAAAAGATGGTACTGGTCAGACAGTTCTAATTAAAAATGACTTGGATTGTGAGCTTTTCTAAAACTCAAGTGGGCCTCACCATATCGTCATGCATATGTCAACCAGATTTTCTCAGCCACCAAGCTTGGGCCCATGGATCTGTGATCTAGACCCTTCAAAGGAGCCAACCTTATCCACCATCCAATATTTAGCCTTAATTTGTTTCGCTATGTCTTTTCCTTCTGAATATTCTCTCTAAAACTAACCACCCAGGATTGCCATCTTCCGTGCATATTTATGTCTATAAATATCATCATCAAATCCTTATCTCAATTACATTACCAATCGCTTTATAAACCATATTTCTCCATTTCTACTGATCCTCATCCAAATCTTCAAATAAAGTTACACTTTTTCGTAAAGAAAATAGTCACAGATACGTCGACTTGTATTTACAGGTCATGTTGGTTTGCCCACTTACATCACATACATGGATGGTCAATGGTTGGATAGATAGGGCATTCACTGGAGTACTTGCTGCTATGAAGTCCCTCTAATTTGATGATAAAACCATCTCATGATGTGAATCTAATTAAACACAGATGGTTGCAACAATTAAGTAAGTTGATACGACTAACAACTTTGCATGGCTGCTATCATCAAGTCAATTAATCTTATTGTTAGGACTTTAGGTGTTGGCTAATTCATAGAGTCTGGACAAAACAGGGTTTCTAATCTTGTATCTCGATTAGAGTCCGGACTGTCAAAGATCTTCGTCCAAGAAAGAATTAGGTCTCCAAGTTTCCTGCAGCTTTCTATTTCTTAAGGGATTCTATGGGTCGCTCGAGCGAACACATATTCGCTCGAGCGAACCCATCACAGAAGTTAGTTCGCACGACCGAACTTTGTGTGCGCTCGACCGTTCAAGGTTCTGTCTCGGAACGTTTGTGACAGAAAGATGTCCGCTCGAGCGAACCCCTTCCATCGCTCGAGCGAATAGAGAAGTTTCTATTCCTGAAGTATTGAGGATTCCTATTTCTATCAAGATGCTAATTGCTATTCCTAGAGCCTTTCAAGCACGAATTGAAGACTATATATAGGCCCTTTCTCTCAACCTTTGAAGATACTGATTAAGAGATATATTCCTGAGATTGAGAGGTTGAGAGATCCATCTTCTTCCCCCCAAGACTTCAAGCTGTTGCTGTGCTGAAGATCTGAGTTTTGGGTCTAGTTTCCATCCCCTTCCCGAAGGTGGTTATGTGCAAGCACGGTGAAGATTCGTCAACAAGATCAGAGGCAGTCCTTAGGTTGAGTCAACAACTGGGAAAAGGGTTGTAAGTGTCTTGTAATCTTCTGCGTTTACATAGTGCTTGGTTGTCTGTTGGCCTAGACGATAAGGCTCGTGGTTTTTCTCCCTTTTTGGGTTTTCCACGTATAACTCTTGTGTCTTTCTCTACTTGTGGTTTGATTGGTTAATTATATTGGAATTAGGATTAAATACTAGTTTAAGCACAGGAGTGTGATATCCAATCGAGATCTGGTAATCGGGAATTCTACCTGTGTTAAGGTAGATATCTTTTTCAATTGGTATCAGAGCGGGTTACACTAATCTGTTGTGTGATCTTATTACTGATCTCCAATGGATATCAACAGAGAAGGCACATCTACCAGTAAGCCTCCTCTTCTGGATGGAGCTAACTACTCATACTGGAAGTCTAGAATGATTGCATATATGAAGGCTATTGATGATCAAGTTTGGGATGTTGTTAAGGAAGGTTACATTGAACCTACCGTGGTTGTTGAAGGGGAAACAATTCCTAAACTCAAAGCCCAATGGACTCCTGATGAGAAGACTAGATCAAATTGCAATAACAAGGCCATTAATGCAATTTACAATGGAATCACTGCTTCTGAGTTTCATAGAGTGTCTGCTTGTCTTACTGCAAAGGCTGCATGGGATCTCCTTCAAACCTTATATGAAGGAACTGATATTGTCAAGCAAACAAAACTCCAGAATTTGACAACCGCTTTTGAGACAATACGCATGAAAGAGTCTGAATCCTTTGACGAATTTTACACAAAATTGTGCAAGATTGTCAACTCATGCTATAATCTGGGAGAATCTGTACCTCAAAACAAAGTGGTTAAGAAAATCATGAGATCTCTCCCAGAACGATTTCGTCCAAAAGTAGTTGCCATTGAGGAGCACCAGAATTTAAATTCTCTAACAGTTGAAGAACTGGTTGGTAATTTGCAAACCTTTGAGTCCAATCACTGTCAACAGAAAAAGGGAAAGGACATGGCTCTTGTATCCTCTAATTCACTGGATGTCCCTGCATTTAGTGATCATGGCAGTGATACTGATGATGAAAAGTTTGAGGCATATCTTGCTAGAAGACTTAACAAGATTTGGAAAAACAGAAAGTCTTTTAGAAAAGATTCATCAGACCCAAAAGCTCCTCCTAAAGGGAAAGGTAGGTTTGTACCAAAGACTGAGCAAAAACCTTTTCAAAATCAATCTAAGGGTACCACAAAACCTGTAAAATGTTTTGAGTGTCAAGGGTATGAACACATTGCTTCCAGGTGTGCAAATCGCAGAGATAAGAATAACGGCAAAACTGCCTTAAATGTTGCCTGGGATGAGGAAACTGAAGAAGAAATTTCTGAACCTGATTCACCCTCCAGTGAGTCTGGGAAATATGTTGCTTTCATGGCTCTCTCCAATATCTCTTCTGTGCAGGAATCCAAGTCTGAAGATGATTTAGACCTTCATGAATTTTCTGATGAAGAACAGGAATTAGATGAAGATTATCAAAAATTACTTCATGAGTCTATTCGAATGTCCAAAATCAGTGAGAAAAGAGCTTTAAAATTGAAAGCTGTGGAGGAAAAGAATTCAACTCTGCAAGCATCATTGCTAGATTCTAAATCAAAGGTAAAACAGTTGGAAGATCAACGAGGTATATTGTCTAACAAAATGATTCTTGCAGGTCAAGAGAATGATCGCCTGCAACAACAGCTTCAGAAGTCTGAATCTCAAATATTGACCTTGCAAAAAGAGCCGAACACGTGCAAATCTGAAAAAGATAATCTTGCTGGAAAATTAAAGATGGCTCTTGTAGAATTGGATTCAGCAAAAGCTTCTATCAACCGAATGAACACTGGATCAATGAAGCTGAATGAAATTCTGGGAAGTCAATTGCCTCCTTCTTCAAAATTTGGGCTGGGATTTGAAGGTTCGTCTTCATCAAAAGACAAAGGTAAAACTGTATTTGTTAAAAGTACTACAATGAAATCCATGCCTACTGTCTATCCAAATGCTAAATATCCTCAGAGTTATTATCCTTCATATGTGTCTAAACCAAAATTCATTCCTATCTGTCACTTTTGTGGAATCTCTGGACACATAAGACCACACTGTAATAAATTAAGAAATTACAACAGAAATCAGCGTAGAAGGCCCAAAAATTCTTCACATCAGATTAAGACCAAACCAGTCTGGGTTCGAAAATCTGATCTACGTTGTAATGTGGTCCTTACAGCACTTAGTGCTACTAACTCTGATGATTGGTACTTGGATAGTGGCTGCTCACGTCACATGACAGGGAACAAAGCCTTGTTTACATCTCTAGAAGATTATAATGGTGGGAGTGTTCGATTCGGAGATGGAGGTAAGGCTAAAGTGGTTGGAAAAGGAGTTGTGGCAATCCCGGGTATGTCTAACATAAAAAATGTTTATTTGGTTGATGGTCTCAAAACAAATCTCTTAAGTATCAGTCAGTTATGTGATAACAAACATGAGGTACACTTTTCTTCCCAAGAGTGCATAATTGTGGATAAAAAGGGAAAAACTGTTCTACATGGCATAAGGAATTCTAACAATTGCTATGTGGTTGCTTCTGAGAAAGAAATGTCCTGTAATTCTGCGTTAGTCAGTGACTTTGATTTGTGGCATCAACGGTTGGGCCATGTTAATTACAAAGTTTTGGAAAAATTGTCAAATCTAGAGCTTGTTCGTGGGCTTCCAAAACTCAAAAGAGCCCCGAATTCTGTGTGTGGTCCCTGTCAAGTAGGAAAACAGATAAAAGCTCCTCACAAAAAGGTTGATTCACTTGTCACTAAGCGACCTTTGGAGTTATTGCATATGGATCTCATGGGACCAACAAAAATTGAAAGCATTGGTAGTAAAAAGTATATCTTTCTGACTGTTGATGATTTTTCCAGATTAACATGGGTAAGATTTTTGCAAAATAAATCCGAAACTTTTGTTGTCTTTAATGATTTGTGGACCTTACTTCTTGCAGATAAAGGACAGCAATTTGGCGGCGTTTCAAGGATTCGTTCCGATCATGGAACCGAATTTGAAAATTCCGAATTCGCCACCTTTTGCACAACACATGGGATTAAGCATGAGTTCTCAGCCCCTAAAACACCTCAACAGAATGGGGTAGTGGAAAGAAAAAATAGAGTCGTTCAAGATATGGCTCGGGTGATGTTGCACAGTAAACATTTGCCTCAAAGGTTTTGGGCTGAAGCTGTTAACACAGCTGTTTATGTCATCAACCGTGTCTATCTCCGACCGGGAACGAAAACCACTCCTTATGAAATTTGGACTGGAGTCAAGCCCAACATTAAATACTTTCGAACTTTTGGGAGCAAGTGCTATATCCTTCGTGATAGAGAACACTTGTCAAAATTTGACTCTAGGAGCGATGAGGGAATTTTTCTTGGTTACTCTATGAACAGCAAAGCTTACCGTGTTTTTCACTTAAAAAATTCTATTGTGATGGAATCCATTAATGTTGTCGTGGATGATGCAGGTACCTCGGATTACTTCTCTGATGATGATGATGAGGGACTGATTTTTCCTCCGTCTTCTGCACAGGTTACGCCTCCAACAGAAAGCCATGCCAAACCTGATTTGGAATCACCCAAGGATTCAAACGCAGATGCTGATACATTCGAATCAATGGAACCTTTCTCTGAGTCTACAGTTCCCGATAGAATTCGACAGTTTGAAGAGCAAAGCGCTACTCCAAAATCTGTTCATCCTCGATCTCAAAAAGGCCAAGTCATCAAAGATCATCCTTTGGACAAAGTCATCGGTGAAATTTCAGCACCTATGAAAACTAGGAAACAGGTACGCAATGAGGTAAGTCATGTATGTTATGTTTCCTCATTAGAACCTAAAAATATAAAAGATGCTCTTATAGATGATTCTTGGATAAATGCAATGCATGATGAACTAGGTCAGTTTGAAAGGAACTGTGTATGGGAGCTTGTTCCTCGACCGTCGAATACAAATGTCATCGGAACCAAATGGATTTTTAAAAACAAAACCGATGAGACTGGTCAAGTCATAAGGAATAAAGCTCGATTAGTAGCTCAGGGGTATACCCAAGTTAAGGGTATTGACTTTGATGAAACTTTTGCCCCTGTAGCTAGACTTGAATCTGTGCGCTTATTACTTTCCATTGCTTGTTACTTAAACATTAAATTGTTTCAAATGGATGTTAAAAGTGCATTTTTGAATGGGTTTTTAAATGAGGAAGTGTTTGTAGAACAACCAAAAGGTTTTCAGGATCCTCATCATCCTGATCATGTCTATAAATTGCAAAAAGCCCTGTACGGCTTAAAGCAAGCTCCGAGAGCATGGTATGAAAGATTGACTGAATTTTTGCTAGAGCATGGGTTTACAAGAGGAACTGTGGATAAAACTCTGTTCATCAAACAAGACAAGAACAGCATTGTCATTGCCCAAGTCTATGTTGATGACATCATTTTTGGATCTACATCTGAGGTCCTGTCCGATAAATTTGCAGCAAAAATGTCAAGTGAATTTGAGATGAGTATGGTTGGTGAGTTGTCGTTCTTCCTGGGGTTACAGATCAAACAAACCCCCTTTGGCATTTTTATTTCTCAACCAAAATATGCTAGGGAGTTGCTGAAAAAGTTTGGAATGCAATCTTCAAAACATGCTCGAACACCTATGAGCACTACTGTGAAAATCAGTTTTGATGCTGATGGACTTGATACTGATGAGAGAAGTTATAGAAGTATGATTGGCAGTCTACTCTACCTAACTGCTAGTCGTCCTGACATTTCCTATAGTGTCGGTGTTTGTGCGAGATACCAGTCAAAGCCTAAGGAGTCTCATGTTCAGGCTGTGAAACGGATCTTAAAGTATGTTTGTGGTACTATTGAATATGGGATTTGGATGTCCAAAGATACCAACACGGTCATTGTTGGGTATTCTGATGATGATTGGGCTGGATGTGTGGATGATCGGAAAAGTACATCTGGTGGCTGTTTCTTTGTTGGAAATAATCTTGTTGCTTGGCATAGTAAAAAGCAGACTTCGACTTCTCTGTCGACTGCTGAGGCTGAATATATTGCTGCAGGAAGTTGTTGTACACAACTTCTTTGGATGAAACAGATGCTTCAGGATTATGGGATTGAGCAAGACACCATGTCTTTTGCGATAACCAGAGTGCCATTGATATTTCAAAAAATCCTGTCCAACACTCCCGCACAAAACATATAGACATTAGGCATCATTTCATTCGTGACCTTGTGGAAGAGGGAACAATTTCTTTGCACCATATTCCCACCGAAACTCAACTTGCGGATATATTTACTAAACCATTGGATGCAACGCGCTTTGAATCCCTGCGAAAATCATTAGGGATTTCTCTTATTCCCTACACTCCATAAGTTTCTATTTATTTAGGTACACACTCACTTGTACACATGACCATTGTTTTTCTTTTTCTCACCGCACGGGTCGTTTTTCGATTCTCTCACAGCTATCTCCTGCTTTATCCTTTAGAGATGTGTTGGTATTAAGGTTAACCCTGAGGAAGATGGCTACCTACGGTTGTGTGTGAAAGCTTCCATTTGATTGGTAATTTTCTCTTGGAGAAGGCTACCACGACCTTTAGTGTGAAAGTCACCTATGATGGCTTAACCCGTCCTCTTTTTATATTCAAAAAAAAAAAAAAAAAAAAAAAGGGAGGTTTAGGACTCCGGTGAGATTCAAAAGAAAAATATGGATACGAAATAAAAAATAATAATAAAATAAAATAAAAAATAAAAAATAAAAAAAAAACAGGGAGGAAACTATTTTACCCAACTTTGTGTTGACGGGTGTGCTCCCCATGTGACATTTTGTTCATCTCAAAGAGGTTTAGGGGGATTAGATCACACTGATCGTTATTTTTTTATATTTTAAATGGTCATTTTATTCACCTTTTGCACTGTGTGCTTAAATTTATGCAAATTAGAATCCGTGTCTCTGTTTACACTGTTCTATGGAGGGATTTGACCAAACGTAACCGTTAGGAATTTTTCGCGCGCTGCACACTAGGGTTTAAAACCCTGGACACATCGCTCGAGCGATAATTCACATTCGCTCGAGCGAATATGGCGGTTCAAATTCCCGAGACACCTCTTCTTCTTCATTCCTTTTCTCTCTTTTCTCTTCTCCTGCGCAGAAGGCGATTCCGCCCCTTTCTTTTCTTCCTCTTGCGTCTCGTTTCCCTTTGTCTCTTCCAAAGGTATGTTTTTTTTTATTCTCTTTTATTTTTGTTGCATATTAATCGTGTTCTTGTTTTATTTTT
Source organism: Umbellularia californica (assembly GCA_028538565.1). Taxonomy (NCBI): domain Eukaryota; kingdom Viridiplantae; phylum Streptophyta; class Magnoliopsida; order Laurales; family Lauraceae; genus Umbellularia; species Umbellularia californica. The sequence goes on along the minus strand of JAPQWN010000008.1, from coordinate 14,553,602 downwards.
TTTCTATCAGTTTCAATTTTTTTTTTCCCGTTTTCGATTAGGGTTCATTCTATTTCACATCTCTTTTGTGCTTTTCATTTTCCATACCCATCTGCATACCACATGCACATTTTATTTCACAATATGGACGATTTCAAAATTTTGGATGGCTAGTGCTCCCTTTTTCATGTTCTGTTTTCGGACATACTGGTGTTCTGCTCTTTCTCCTTCGCTGGCACTATGATTCTGATTTTCTTTGGTGTCAATTTTGAAAGTATTACATCTCCTGTGTATATGTGCTGGATGTGAAGTCATGGAGTATGGAGTGCAGTTTCTCTGTTTTGGAAGTTTGGCAAATTTCTTCTTTGCAGGGTGGGACTGATGTTGGCTGGAGCATTTACTGAGTTTTTTTTTAATATGGATGTGTCATTTGCTATGTTGGGTTGGAATTTGCATAGGAACGATGGACAATGAAGTGGCTTTTGGCTGCCATTTTCTTTTGCAGGAACAGTTTGTTGGTTGGATTCTCTACTGTCCTTGTGTCTCAGTCAGTTATGGCACCCAAGAAGAGACCTCATGCTGAATCTTCTTCTTCATCTTCATTCGATCACACTCGTTTCCCTTCCGCGGGAAAATCTAAGCAATTTTTCACCTTGTTTGCAAATCGAAATGTTGAATCCGAAAGAGAGATTGCAGAAGAATTACATGGCAAATGTGTCTTCCGGAGTCTTGCCACCCGGAATTGGTTTTCATTAGTAAAATTCAACTCCTCGTCCATCAATGTTGATTTAGTTCGTGAATTTTATTGCAATTTGGAGGTATTGGACAATGGGTCAGTTAAGTCCTTTCTCCGAGGGAAGTGGATCCAAATCTCCGCTCAGGATCTTGCAGATTTCATTGAAATCCCAATTGTTGAAGATTGTGATTACCCCATTCCTGATGAACTACCTGCACCCATCAATTACGATGTCGTAGCTTCCACTCTTTGTGGTGGTGATACTCGCTGGCCAGGGGGTCTTCTTTCCCATGGAAATTTAACAGATGAATACCGCTTTCTCAATAGGTTCGTCTGTCATAATTTGGAGCCCCGGGGACATACTTCTGACGTTGCACAGCGAAACGGTTATCTTTTATATTGCATTGGGACTGGGCGACGGGTTAATATCCCGCAGGTGATTCTGAATGTCTTCATCAAGACTCTCTCCGCGAAGAAAAACTCCCTTCTTCCATTTGGTGTTCTTCTCACGGATTTTCTGGCCTACAAAGCAATCAACCCAAGGCCAAATGATTTGCTGATGAAGATTAAAAATCCAATCAATGCCAGAACATTGTCTTTATCTACTTCACACATTCCTATTGGGCAGCAAGCTGTCGAGGCTGATGAAGAGCAGGCCGGTGATCCTGTTCAGGGGGAGCAGCAGCCGCAAGTCGGTCAATTGGTTGCATAGATACAGCATCTCACAGCCCGGGTCGACACAGTTAGTGGCCAAGTCACAGCCGGTTTCACACAAATGCACAATCACATGACTGAGGGCTTTGCTCGAATTGATACAGTGTTGGCTGATCTTCTCTCTCGCCTGGCTCCACGCGACCCTTGATCTTCTGTTTACATTTGCTACTTTTCTTTTGCTATACAGTTGCTTGTGACGTGGTTGATCTTAATTTACTTTGTTGCTAACCTTTCCCCCAATGGATGTCAATTCTGCACAAAAAGGGGGAGAACTTTTAGAACTGCTTAACTTCTGAACTTTAAACTTGCTTATCTTATTTTAAAACTTCAGCATTTTATTAGAATCTTGGAATTTGTGCTTACTCAGTTTTATTATCTTTGACCTTTCATTTATGCTGCACTTGATTTTTTTTTGGAAGTTATCGCAGGAAATTCGATCTTGGATCCTTCTACATCGGTTTATCTTGTTTAGGATAGAAGAGTAGAACTTCTTTTCTTGTATTTAGGGTTTTGTCCATGAATTACCAAAGGGGGAGATTGTTAGGACTTTAGGTGTTGGCTAATTCATAGAGTCTGGACAAAACAGGGTTTCTAATCTTGTATCTCGATTAGAGTCCGGACTGTCAAAGATCTTCGTACAAGAAAGAATTAGGTCTCCAAGTTTCCTGTAGCTTTCTATTTCTTAAGGGATTCTATGGGTCGCTCGAGCGAACCCATATTCGCTCGAGCGAACCCATCACAGAAGTTAGTTCGCACGACCGAACTTTGTGTGCGCTCGACCGTTCAAGGTTCTGTCTCGGAACGTTTGTGACAGAAAGATGTCCGCTCGAGCGAACCCCTTCCATCGCTCGAGCGAATAGAGAAGTTTCTATTCCTGAAGTATTGAGGATTCCTATTTCTATCAAGATGCTAATTGCTATTCCTAGAGCCTTTCAAGCACGAATTGAAGACTATATATAGGCCCTTTCTCTCAACCTTTGAAGATACTGATTAAGAGATATATTCCTGAGATTGAGAGGTTGAGAGATCCATCTTCTTCCCCCCAAGACTTCAAGCTGTTGCTGTGCTGAAGATCTGAGTTTTGGGTCTAGTTTCCATCCCCTTCCCGAAGGTGGTTATGTGCAAGCACGGTGAAGATTCGTCAACAAGATCAGAGGCAGTCCTTAGGTTGAGTCAACAACTGGGAAAAGGGTTGTAAGTGTCTTGTAATCTTCTGCGTTTACATAGTGCTTGGTTGTCTGTTGGCCTAGACGATAAGGCCCGTGGTTTTTCTCCCTTTTTGGGTTTTCCACGTATAACTCTTGTGTCTTTCTCTACTTGTGGTTTGATTGGTTAATTATATTGGAATTAGGATTAAATACTAGTTTAAGCACAGGAGTGTGATATCCAATCGAGATCTGGTAATCGGGAATTCTACCTGTGTTAAGGTAGATATCTTTTTCACTTATGTATCAACTCTCTCTAGACTTGACAAAAATATAAGAAGGAAAACTTCAAGTCAAGGTACATCCCACCTTAAAGATGCATTTGCAACGTGCATTTGACTGTATCAAGAAAAGCAGCTACGCGTAACAAAAACAGCACCCTCATTGCTGTTTCTGTCTATCATATAGGTGGGCCGTGACGTACGGATGTGTATGACCCATCTAGATCCTTTCCATCTTTTCTTGGTCGTATAAGAACTTTCAAGCTTCTATTCTTATTCCTGTCCAGTGATTCATGAGTCATGACCATGTCGTTTGCAGTTCTTAATTCAAATACCATCCTTCAAAAACAGGTGAGATCGGATCCGTGAGTGGATGCACGGAACTCCACCATGCCCCTATGTAATGATAATTCGGACCATTCAAAATAAACACCATCCCCTTCAATGACAAAGCGTCAAAATTTACTTAAATCATAGCCGTAAGACCATGTTATTATGTTATTACTTGCGTGCTCAATCCTACATGCAATCAATATTAACTTCTGCTAAAGTAAAATTTGCGGATGTTCAATGGAGGGGATGGTGTTTATTTTGATCGCGCTAGATGATCATTGGGTGGCCAGTGGGCAGTGGAGTTCCATTCATCCCACTCAATGGAAGCTTTCACGCTCAAAACTTTTGGAACAGGACTAGTCTTAAGAAGAATGAGTGGACGACTTGCTCAAGTCATGTCTGAGTCAAGATGTCAAAACTCAGGCTGATTAGTTAAAGTAAAAGTAAATATAAATTATGACTGTCTTTGATATTGCAGGGGCAAAGGTATTTTGTCTCACACAGCTGCATGTAGATCGATTTCTAACCACAGGTAGATTGACTGATAAGTCATATAGCACTCACCCATCAAAGAGAAAAAGTGATCTCCCTCACACGGGATGGTCAAATAGAATATGTTTGCATTCAGAGAAATATGCTATTTGTGTTGAGCCCACTCGGGTTTTTTTTTTTTTCCTTTATTGTTCTTTTCCTTTGGTAGAAATGAGCAAGGGGCTGAGAGAGAGGAGAGTATGATATGAACAAGAAGTTAGATCAAACGTCTATCTAGTTACATTTTAATTAGAAAACAGTGCTCATCTAAACGGCACCAAAGATTGGACCCCCCTAAATTTCAGAGGGCATGACTGGTCCGAATGGACCACAAAGCGAAGGAGAAAATTGTCCTCTTGTATCTACATTAGGAGGCATTTTTGTAATGCCTCCTTCCTTAGAATCAAAGGATTCCTGACCTTCCTTGGAAATGTTTGGTATAGTGGATTTTGTGGGCAGAAATTCCTTTTTAAGATGTTCTTTCTGCAATTGCGAGGATATGAAGTTCCTACTTAGAGTGATAGGATCATTGGTTCGGCATAAGTTTCATCTTTAGCGCCTCTACACAAGCCGTCTTAGTTCTTTTGCCACACTATGGCTCAAAGCCTCAATGGTATGCATTCTTTTATATACCCATGTTCCCTGCCAACTGAGTTACAACTAGGTGATATATCAACCTAATACTTCGGTCTTAAAGAAAATAATTTTAGAGCTGTAGTTTTTAACATAATTCAAATTAGGGGACTACGTGAGAGGTTCAAAGTGTACCATGCAAGAGGCCAATTTTACGGGCATAAGAGTGGTGTATACTTTAAAGCTAGCACCCGTGTGTTCTGAATTTTAAATATATGTGTTTATCATTCTATGTAGCTAGGCTTGTAAAATGAGAACTTTTATTTATCTTAAAAAGCTTGATAGTAGGGCATGACAAAAATTTTACAGCTTTGCCAATTTGAGGGTTGGGCTAGGACAATAATAGGCCAAATCTCTATATTCTTTTATATTAAAGGAGTTACTAAAATACTCATTTTTTTCATATGTTTTAAATGTCTTTTTATTTTATAGCGTTTGTTATAGCTATACATGTAAGTGTATAAAACTATCTTTAACTACATCAACTAAATATGAATATTTTTATGTACATATCTATTTAATTCCATACAAACAAATAGGACAATTGAATTAATTACTTGCTATGTATTCCATTCTTATGTTGCTCTATTGAATCTACATTTTAGCAATGTTTTATTTTTTACCCTCTTAAATAGTTTCTACTTATTTGCCGGCCAAAAAATAACAATGCAAATTAATGTTGCCTATTGCATTGCATTTGCATTCCCTATACCAAGTTTGAATAAAAGAGGAGAGTTAATGTATTCTTGACCTAACATTGCCCTATAACAACATATGAATGTTTTTATTTAATATCAAGATTGATTTTATTCTCTTCAGGACATTAGACCTGACCTTAGCTTGTCAAGAAAGGGTAAGGTCAAAGGTAAAATATTCTAACAGCAAGATCATTCTCAGAGGAGCGTCCCACAAATAAATAATTGACATGGTAAGATCATCACGCATAGTCTCACAAATTGCATTAGAATTGTTGGCGTTCAGAATTTCTAAAACTAGTATCAAATCATATGCTCTAGGCAATTCAAATGCTGAGCTTAATTGCCAAAATTATTAAAAAAAATCTAACATACTTAAAAGGTTACTTTATTGGACTGTACTTGAGCATCTACTCATCTACTTTGAAAAAAACATTTGAAAAACTCCAAATTCTCCTCTTAAAGACTTCTTAGATTCTTGCAAGAAAAAAAATCCTTCAAAGCTCTATGGCGTAATCCACCTAATGAAAATCCAATCCGCGGGGCTTTCATTATACAAGGCATCTCCAGGTTTTACCCTAAGAAGAGCCGAGCTCACTTTAAAATTGATTGTTTAGTTAAAAATGTGATAATGTTATAAGATATGGATCTTAAGTGGATGCCCACTTGGGATGAGTTAGGGTTAGATTTTAGTTTCCTCTTTTGTAGGGTTACTTTGCCTATATATAGGTATCTCTACCTTTGTAATGAGACACATAAGAAGATAAATAGAAAACTCTCTCCTCTTCTCCCTTTAATATTCTCTCTTGGTTTCTCTTCTTTTCACAACACGTTATCAGCACGAGAAAAAAAAAAATCCTTCGTAACCCTCTTGCGTGCGTTTGAGAAGAAAACTCAATCCTTGGTTGACGTGCAACATCAAGGATCTTTACGAGCTATTTTACCGAGAGTATAGAAGAACAGGCAAGAAAACTACCTCATTCTGTATGGATCATGGAACTGAGGACAATCTATGTTTGGTAGATAGTGCCACAACGCACACCATTCTGAAAAATCAGAAATTGTTCTCAGAATTGATGCTCATTCCACGACAGGTATCCACCATAGCTGGACCTGTACAGATAATTGAAGGCTCCGGAAGAGCCCATATGATGTTACCTAATGGTACCCATCTATTCATTAAAGATTCTTTGTTCTCAAAAAGTTCCCGAAGAAACTTGATTAGTTTTAAAGACATCAGAATGAATGGGTACCACATTGAGACTGTAAGTGAAGGTAACAAGGAATACTTATGTATCGTTACTAGTATTGGAAGCCATAAGCAAATACTAGAAAAACTAAGTGCACTCTCTTCAGGGTTATATTACACGACAATCTCCAATGTTGAATCCCATTCTGTTATAAGCAAAACAACAAAGTCGAGCCCGAAGCTCAGTGATCCTAAGGCCTTACAGCTTTGGCATGATAGGTTAGGTCACCCTGGGGCTACTATGTTGAGAAAACTCATAGATAACTCTTTTGGGCATTCCTTAGAGAACCATCAATTGACCATACCTAGTGGGTACTTATGTATCCCATGTTCACAAGGGAAATTGATCACCCGACCCTCTCTTACTAAAGTTGCATACGAATCTCCATCCTTTTTACAAAGGATACAGGGTGATATTTGTGGACCCATCAATCCCCCTAGTGGACCTTTTAAGTATTTTATGGTCTTGATCGATGCCTCCACCCGTTGGTCGGATGTTTGCCTACTTTCAACTAGGAACGTAGCATTTGCCCGCCTATTAACTCAAATTATTAAACTGAGGGCTCACTTCCCTGATTATCCCATTAAGTCTATAAGACTTGATAATGCAGGCGAATTTACATCACAGGTTTTTGATGATTTCTGTTCGTCTATAGGAATTGTAATCGAACATCCTGTCCCCCATGTCCACACCCAGAATGGCTTAGCTGAATCCATGATCAAGCGCATCCAACTTATTTCTAGGACTCTGCTGATGCAGTCCAAATTACCGATTAGTGCTTGGGGACATGCTGTGTTGCATGCAGCAATGTTAATTCGACTTCGGCCCACGGCCTATCATCAATATTCTCCTGCACAACTTATATCAGGACATCAACCCAATATTTTTCACTTGCGCAAGTTTGGTTGTGCAATTCAAGTCCCAATACCACCCCCTAAGCGTACTAAAATGGGACCACAACGTAGATTGGGAATATATGTAGGTTATGACTCTCCTTCGATTATTCGATATCTAGAACCAAGGACAGGAGATGTCTTCACTGCTCGTTTTCCCGATTGTCAATTCGATGAGACAATCTTCCCGCCGTTAGGGGGAGATAAGATAGTTCCTGAAGAACGTATTGTTCCTGTAGAACAAACCGTTCCTGAAGAACGGCGAGAATTAACATGGAATACTTCCACTTTGTCTCATCTGGATCCCCGAACTTCACAATGTGAGAATGAAGTACGGAGAATTGTGCACTTGCAAGAAATTGCAAACAAATTGCCTAATGCATTTAACGATGCAGCAAAAGTGACGAAGTCACATATGCCAGCTATGAATGCACCAGCCAGGATTAATGTCCCTGTAGGACAAAGTCAAAATACGGTAGCAAAAGAATCTGCGATACGCCAGAAGCGTGGCAGACCTATAGGTTCAAAGGACTCAGCTCCGCGGAAAAGGAGAAATGAGCAATCATCATCATATCCTCTCGAAGAGACACGTAACGCTCCTGAAAAGCTTCCTCCCGAAGAGGCACATAATGCTCCTGAAGAGGTTATGGAAAAGTCCGTTCTCTCTAGAATAATGAAAGTCCCTGATGAGACTTTAGAAGCCCCTGAAGAGGCACCGGTACCGGAAAATGAAGAGATCTCTATACTTTACAATTATTCAAGAGAGCGATGGATGAGAAATGAGATTATCATCGATGACGCATTTGCATATGCGGTAGCTACACAAATATCAAAGGAAAATGATGATGATGATTGGGACACAGAACCACGTTCTATAAATGAATGTCGACAAAGAAAGGATTGGCCACAATAGGAAAATGCCATCAAAACAGAGTTAGATTCTCTTAACAAACGTGGTGTGTTCGGACCTATAGTACAAACCCCAAAAGATGTTAACCCTGTAGGTTACAAGTGGGTGTTTGTAAGAAAAAGGAATGAACTGAATGAAATTACTAGATATAAGGCACGATTAGTGACACAAGGTTTTCTGCAGAAACCTGGGATTGATTATGAGGAAACATACTCCCCTGTTATGGATATAACGACATTCAGATATTTGATAAGTTTAGCAGTTTCTCAAAATCTAGAAATGAGACTCATGGATGTTGTAACTGCTTACTTGTATGGGGACTTAGACACAGAAATTCACATGAAAATCCCGGAAGGATTTCCTTTGCCTGAAGCAAAGCCAAGGAGTACGTACTCAATCCAATTAAGGCGATCATTGTACGGCCTGAAGCAATCCGGAAGAATGTGGTACAATTGTCTTAGTGAATACTTGTCTAAAAGGGGGTATGCAAACGATCACATTTGCCCGTGTCTATTTATAAAGAAATTCTCGAAGGGATTTGCAGTATTAGCAGTTTATGTGGATGACATAAATTTGATAGGGACTCCAGAAGAGCTCGAAGAAACTGCAAATTATTTAAAGAAAGAGTTTGAAATGAAAGACCTTGGAAAAACAAGATTTTGTCTCGGCTTGCAAATCGAGAGAAATTCTAATGGGATGTTGGTCCATCAATCTAATTATACCGAGAAGGTTTTAAAACGATTTGGTATGGACAAGGCACATCCATTAAGCACCCCTATGGTTGTCCGGTCTCTTGATATAAAGAAAGATCCATACCGTCCCATCGAGGAAAATGAAAAGATATTGGGTCCTGAAGTACCATACTTAAGTGCTATTGGAGCTTTGATGTACTTGGCACAATGCACTAGACCAGATATTGCATTTTCTGTGAATCTACTTGCCAGGTATAGCTCTGCACCAACTCAAAGGCATTGGATTGGCATTAAACACATCTTACGATATCTGCGTGGAACAACTGATTTGGGAATATTTTATGCTTACAATCATAAAGATTCCAGTTTAGTAGGATATGCAGATTCAGGTTATCTCTCTGATCCTCATAAGGGTCGATCACAGACAGGTTATGTGTTTCTAAATTGTAATGCCGCCATTTCTTGGCGTTCTACTAAACAGACTTTGGTAGCTACTTCCTCCAATCATGCTGAAATTTTGGCTTTTTATGAAGCCAGTAGGGAATGTGTGTGGCTAAAATCTTTGATTCAGCATGTTCGTAGTTCTTGTCAATTACCTTCTATTGCAGGTATCTCGAATATTATCTATGAAGATAATGAAGCATGTATAAGACAGATTCGAGAAGGTTTCATTAAAGGAGATAAGACTAAGCATATAGCACCGAAGTTCTTCTTCACTCATGAACTTCAGAAGAACAATGAAATTGAAGTTAAGCAAGTTTGTTCGAGTAACAACCTGGCTGATCTGTTTACCAAATCTTTGCCCAAATCAGTATTCCAAAAGTTTGTATATGAGATTGGCATGCGTAGAGTTCACCATCAAACTATGTAACTGGTTGCTATCATCAGGGGGAGTGGTTTATCAGGGAGCATCCTGAAGTATGCTACCCATGGACATTTGTGCGCTGTACTCTTTTTCCTTCTCTAGGTTTTATCCCACTGGGTTTTCCTAGTTAAGGTTTTAATGAGGCAGCATTAATGCATGTCCAACACCGGTTCAATAATCTTGAAGAATGTTGTAGTCTTTTTTCCTTCGCTTTGGTTTCTCCCACTGGGGTTTTCCTTAGCAAGGTTTTTAATGAGGCAACTGTCATTGAATGGTGGTCATCCAAGGGGGAGTGTTATAAGATATGGATCTTAAGTGGATGCCCACTTGGGATGAGTTAGGGTTAGATTTTAGTTTCCTTTTTTGTAGGGTTACTTTACCTATATATAGGTATCTCTACCTTTGTAATGAGACACATAAGAAGATAAATAGAAAACTCTCTCCTCTTCTCCCTTTAATATTCTCTCTTGGTTTCTCTTCTTTTCACAACAGATAACACGATCTTATACATTAGTAAATGACTTTTTTATATTAGTCTATCAATCTTACGGTGGAACAAACTTCTATTCGATTAATATTTAAAGATAACATGAGATGTTTCAATAAGGTGATTTATTTTGAGCGGCTAGGATTTTAAGGGCACGTTTGTGTACACACCCTTTCCGCGGAAAGAGAAAATTGCTATGTCAGCAAATTCTATAGAAATGGAAACATTAAAAAAGGATTCCCATAGAATTTAGAATTTCATGTTTGATGGAAAAAAATTCCTCATTGAATTGGTGCTAATGTTGTTTGATGCAGCTGTAGATTCCTTATAGAAAATGAAAAATTCTTATTTGGTGAATTAGTTTTTTGAAGAAAAATAACATAACATGTATATTATTTATTCAATATTAAATAATATTTTATTTGAAAAATGAAAGAGTTGTAAGGTTTTTAGTTGAAATGGGCAAGAGTGAGGAAAAGTGGGATAAGTTTTCGAGAAAATTCATTCCCCATACTCCCATAGGAAACCCATTTCCATAATTATTAAGGAAAATGCTGACGAGGCAAAAAAGCATTTACATGAAATTATTTAACACCAAGAAAAATAGATTTTCCGTAGAAAATCGTGCACATTTCTATGGAAAATTGTTACACGACCGTGCCCAATAGTTGGACACTCGGACGGTTGGACCCAAAGTAGAGTATCACGTCTTCGAGCTCGGACCAGTCAAAGCCTGCTTTCCAAATACTACCGCGTGCGGGCAACAGACAACAAAGGGCCCCTCCGCCTTGTTGTAACCATTCAAACTACCGAATCATCTGTGGAAAATGGAAATCAACCACCATGCGTCGAGTCAACCGCTCTCTTTCTCTCTCTCTCTCGCCATTCTCTCTTTCTTCGCTTTAACTTCTGCTGCTTCTCCTCTTTTGCTCTCACCTTTATGGAACTCCAACCCTTCATGGAATCCGAATCAGCCTTTCCCAGCTACCGCACTCGTCCTGAAGAGGTAACTTTTCCCCTCCATCCACCCAACCTTCTCACTTTTAATTAACCCAGAGCTCTCTCAACTTCTATTGGATTCTTAATGGGGTTTTGGAAGATGGGGTTTTTGTTTCTGGTTCATGTTTCTTTTTTTTTACGTTGTGTTGTGTTAATAGCTTCTCTGGTGATATGCAATTATGCATACTTGTTTTTGGTATTTAACGGCTGGGATTCATCGATACTGGGTTAAGAAATTGAAAAAAAAAGAAGAAGAAACTTTACTTGGGATGGATATTTAGATGGGAGGTTTGGGAATTGGGTTGATGATTGTGATTGGTTGTGTGCGAAGGAACAATTCTGATTTGAGTTGGTGAAGGGGCGTGCTCTGTATTATGTACTGGTGACAGAAAGGAATTGCTTAGCGGAAGGTTCTTTAAAGGGGAGTTTTGCCAACAAAAAAAAAATTATGTGCTTTAGGAAAGTTTATCAGACACTGTAGGTGTTAGATGTTCTAGTTGTGGGTTTGGTGTTTGCAGTGAAATTAAGGTTTGGGACGTTTTCCTTGAGTTAGAGTTCATCTTCTGAAATGGGTTTATCCAAAACCGAGTACTAAACTGGGAAATTCGTGTTTTAATTCAAGATTGGGACTCCCCTTTTTCTTTTTTCTTTTTGTAGCAAAGGGTGCATTTGTGGGATGAGATAGGCCACGGAGAGGAAAATTAGAAGTGTAGCGCCCCCTCCCCCGCCCCCCCTTTTTTTATCGTTTGGTGGGATGCATTTTCCAGGTGGAAAATAAATAAAATAAACTGATTTTCTTTGATAGAGAGGATTTCAATTTCATATGTGAAGGCTATGAATGCAAAATTGTCTCTCTCGGAAATGGAAATATGTAGATAGCAGAATCCTCTTGCTGCGCGAACACACCCTTACTCCCTTTTTCTTGGGTCTGGGTAAATCAGATTTATGCCCATAGACCTAAATGGACAACCTTATATTATATGTATACAAGTATATCGAGTTTAAGGAAGTAGGGTGGCGGATAAACTTGGGTTCGGGTTAGGAATGGGCTTATCTGGACTATTGTCAAATGATCATAGCTCTTGATTTTAGGGCCTCAAAATTTAATGGATTATGTACTGCAGTTTGTTTTTTCATCAATAAATCCAATAGTTAATATGGTTCAATCAAATTAATGTGAAAATGGGAGTGGTTCTAAGGAGGTTGAGATGTGTGAAGGATTGAATTGATCATAGGTCACTGATGAGCCCCTATATGAAAATAGAAAGGGGGTATGAAATAAGCTGGAGTTTTTCCCGACATTTTGTAATACTAACTATGTTATGTATCTATACAAGTATTCAAGTCCTGATTCGGGTCCTGGTTCATGCCCTCTATTTGGGTCAATATCTGGTTCTGGTCTTTAAATCAGATCATTCAGCCATGGGTTTTGTACATTAGATCCATGTCATGTCTGGATACACTATGGACCAGACCCAAACCTGATTCTTTTGATGCAAAATGGGTTTCTTTGAACTCCATTGTAAACTCTTCCTGTGAGTGGACAATAAGTGTGTGCTCTGATCGCCATCTTTCTAAAGATTCGTGTTGCAAAAAAAGAATAAAGAAGAGTAAGAATGGTGAGCATGAGTTGATCTATTGAAGACCCTGAGTTTATACAAAGATTATTTCCTTTAACAGCTCGACTCCAGATAAGTAGGATTTTTGGAATACCACCATAGAATAATTGTAACCACTCAGGCTACCATCAGGCTAATTACAATCACTAAAAGTTTTCAAGAGATAGTTGTCCTGTAAAAATATTGTGAGAAAATCAATTCAGCAGTCACTTTATTTATTTTCAATGTTTAAATAACTTCTATTATTTTAAATTCATCTTTGTTTTTTTTTTTTTTTTTGGTGAAACTTTTCCTATAATATTCTGAGTAAACCCCCAAATTTCAAATAAACACTACACCTCTGTCTGATTTGGGGAGTAAGGTCCTATTAAGTTCTTACTTTTTTTTTTATACTATTTGGCTCATCCCATTATTGGAGGAATGATCTCGACCGTAATAATAACCAGAAAAGAAAGTAGTTGAAACAATCATAGGAATACAGTTTACTATTCCTACTCAGTTTAGTGAATTGACATTGTATTAAAGATTACCTTGCCATTCATATTCACCCAGTTTAATGATTTGGCTATGCAATGACCCTCAAACATGATGTCTTTGGCTATCCTGCAGTAGCTAGGTTTTTTCAGCAGAGATGTCAGAAAGCTGGGGTGTAAGTTATGAACATGGTAGCCCATCTGATGACAGCCACCACTTTGAAAGATCACACATTGAGCCTCAGTATGATGCATTTTTATGCCCTCTTATGAAGCAAATAATGCGGGATCCTGTTGCCTTAGAAAATGGACAGACTTTCGAGCGAGAAGCAATTGAAAAATGGTTCAAGGAATGCAAGGAGAGTGGAAGAAAGCCTATTTGTCCATTGACATTGAGGGAACTAAGAAGCACAGAGCTGAATCCTAGTATAGCTTTACGAAATACAATTGAAGAATGGTCTGCAAGGAATGAAGCTGCTCAGCTTGATATTGCTACTAGATCCCTGTCTATTGAAAGTCCAGAAAATGATATTTTGCTAGGATTAAAGAATATCCAGTATCTTTGTCAGAAAAACAGATCCAATAAGCATGTCATCCGCAATGCAGAACTGATACCATTGATAGTTTACATGTTGAAGAGCAGCAGCAAGAAAGTGCGATGTAAAGCACTAGAAACCCTTCGTATTGTGGCTGAAGATGATATTGAAAATAAGGTTGTCCTCAGGTTTGCTGGTTTTTTTGTTTTTTGATTTTTTTTTCTTTACAATTTTCAGTCTTTATTTTGAGTTTTCTTATTCTGGCAAGGCATTGTTTATGGTTACTTTGGTCCATCTTTCAGTGATATAGACTGCCCATCTGCCAGGGTCCACTGAGATTGCAATGAAATTCTCCTCAGTTCAACAATCCCATTTTCTCATCAGTGGAATTTTTGCATTTGCATATTTATCTCCAGCTATATATTTTCAATCTTCCATTTGTAATGCAATTACCTGATGGTGAATGATTGGCCAGGGAGTCCTTTGCAGTCATCATTCATTTTGGGTTCCATCAGATGAATGACCTAGATCATGAAACAATGGACCCTACCTGTACAGTATGCTTAGCTCAAATGAAAATGACCATTAGAGGCTGAGTATTGTATGATACCTATTTTCCACAAGGTGATCCAGAGCATTTTATGGACTTGAAAGCTCCTGTAATGCGCATAACTTTTTTCTTGCTCTGCAGGAAGCTATGGTTGAAGGGGACACAATACGCACAATTGTCAAATTTTTGTCAAATGACCTTTCCCAGGAGAGGGAGGAAGCTGTCTCTTTGTTGTATGAGCTATCAAAGTCTGAATCTTTGTGTGAAAAGATTGGTGGGGTCAATGGAGCAATTTTAATACTAGTTGGGATGTCAAGCAGTAAGTCAGAAAATGTTCCTACTGTTGAGAAAGTTGAAAAAACACTCGAGAATCTGCAGAAGTGTGAGAAAAATGTGCGGCAGATGGCAGAAAATGGAAGGTTGCAGCCTGTTCTGGCACTGCTTCTTGAAGGTGCTTCTGGCCTCTGTTACTTTTACTCTCTAAAATTTTAGTCCAAATAATTTTCCTGTTTTTTCTTAGTATAGGTTGCGATGTTGTCGAGAGTGTCCTTTTCAAATGCATTATTTTATTAGAAGGCTTGGAATTCCGGTATAGTTCAGTAAGCTGATGTCTGTCAATTTAGATGATTCGTGGGATTCGTTTTTTCAGTGATTAAATGAAGAGAAATAACTCAATCACTATTAATCCTGTTGCTTTCATGCAAATCTTGCATTTCCCAATAATCTTCCTTAAACAATGTCAAAAAGGACACTTTGCCTTTTAGAAAATGGCCTTGTTGGATGCATAACGATAGATACTCTGAATTTCCGATACTGCTTTTATGAAAAAATAAGATATTTTCAATGCAATTCTGTTTATCTTTGAGCATTTTATAGCTTTTACTTAAGATGAGTGCATTATGAAGTTGCTACAACACTGATTTTAATTGGTGCTGTCTGTATAGAAGTGGAAACAATGTCCTTTTTTTCCCATCCTTTCAGCTCAAAACTGCTGCTTTCCAGTTCTGTTCTTGCCTGCAACAATCAATTCTGCCAAAGAAAGGCCACCTGTCACATTAACTATAAAAATAAAAAAATAAATATATTTTCATATATTATTGGTAACGATAAATTATATTGGAAAGAGGACAAAGATACCGCCGAAACAAAACACCCCATCCGAAGGATGGGGAGAAAAACAATGGTATAAAAGAGATATACCAAAGAGAATAAAAAAGAAAAAGAAAAAGAAATTACAAAGTGAAAGCTAACAAATTAGAAGAAATATCCACTCCTTTTGCTAAAGTATCCGCAAAACTATTGGCCTCCCACCTAACGAGCTGAAATAATGACTTGGATCGAAGACAAAATAGACTTCATCTCATTAGAGTAAATCTGAAACCTCCATGGCTTGATAGCAAAGGAAGACATCCAAGAGATGTCATTGAGAGAATCACTTTCCACCACCGAAGGAGCCTGAAAAGAGGCCAACGCACAAATCCAAAGAGGTTCAAGAATAGCCAATAGCCACAACCTCCGCCTCATTAGACTCCTTAATCTCAACATTTTTTGAGAACAATACCAACACCATCCCAAGCTCATTTCGAAGCACCCCTCCAACAGTTCCCGGCCCCACTTTTTCCCTCACAACCCTGTCTACATTAAATGATGGGGACGTCATGCCTAATTCCCCCAATTCCTTCAAGGTCTACCAAAGGAGAAAGCGTAGGGTGGCGGATAAATCTATGATGTGGATGGATGATGTTTATTATGACTTTACTCGCCAAGATGTCGTAAATCCACTGTTGGATTACCATTACGATGACATCCGACGGTTGGATTTTGGCGGATCTTCCATTTGAAGGAGAGAAGGCCCCATGTGTGCAATCACATAGAAGGCCCCACGTTGGGAAGTGCCACATGGGTTGAAATAAAAGAGTTTTAAAGTTGAGAGGGGCCCGAGTTATTTAATGAAATAGAGTCATAAAAGGGGGCCCACGTTCATTAAAGAATAGAAGACTAAGGGGGGGCCACCACTTAAAAGAACAAAGCCTTGGGATTCGTGCGCATATCCCCTTGTGCACGACTCCCAAGAACTTGCACAAGTCCTTCCCCTTTTTCCATTTATTATTCTGTCTTTTCTTTTTTTATTAGGTGCTGATGTCATCCTTAGGGCTTATATAAAAAGACTGTCTTGGTTTCTTTCATGTTCATGCTATGATATCTTGTAGTGAAAACTTGGAGATTAATGAAAGGAATGGATTTTTCCTCTTCTTCTCTGTGAGTCTCTTGGGTTCCTTGCTCAAAAGACGTAAAGCCTCCGAATCGGAGTTTGGTGAGAGCCCAATCAAAGGTATCCTCTTTCCTTCCTCTATTTATTTTCCTGTGAGCAAACTTCTGCACCAACCCTAAATCTCTACTTAAGATTCTAATCATCAGATCTGCGATCCTTATCGCTAGATCTCAACCCAGATTGTCCCCAATAGTCCATCTCCCTAGCCCCTACCCAGACAATTACAAGAAATACCAGTTCTACACAATTGGGCATTCCCTAAGCATTTTGGGAGTTCTATCTTCCATTGGGATGCTACCCATTCATCTGAGAGGGACTTTTACTGCAGGACTGCAAGCTTGTTTTGGATCCATTAATGAATTTCCCATTAGATTGCAATAGCTACCAACATGAATGGTGTGTTTTGAATTCATATTAATTTTAATTCGAAATCTAATCTCATTATATCATATTAGATTAGGTTTCATATCGTCTTGCATCAATCTTGGTATCAGAGCTTAGGATTGCTTAGGGAGACATTCAAGTCTTTAAAAAAAAAAAAAAAAAACTCATACATTTTATTGCACTGCATCATTAGGATAGCCATCATAGTCTTTTATTTGCATTTGTATGCCCCCACAAGAAGTGGTAAGGACATTCAACCAGAACATCTCAAAATGAATTTTGAGTAGTTGTCTAAGAGTATCCAAGAACAGTTGTCTAGGAGTATCCAGGAGATCTTGGCCAAAAATAAAGAGGACACCGATGCCCGACTGGATGCCTTTCTGCAACAGTCACAAGCCCAAACCGAGGAACTCAAGACTCGTCTTGAGAACATTGAGAGGACACAACACGGTGATATGGCACATCGCCGTAATCGTAACAGGAACCATGAGAGGAACCGAGGTAATGAGCGCAATGATGATTCTGACCTCGAGTCCGAGGCTAGGTATGGCCGTAGAGCCCGTGGTAGAGAACGGAACGATGATGAGCAGGCCGTGAAAGGTGTTAAGATAGAAGCACCAACTTTTGATGGTCGCATTGACCCGAGAGCCTATTCCGATTGGGAATCGTACATGGACCATTACTTTGAGTGGTATGACATGTCTGAGGAGAGGAGAATTCGATTTGCCAAGATGAAATTGGTAAGTCAAGCCCGGTTGTATTGGTCGGACGTTGAGAATAGGTTACATCAGCGTCGAGAGGAACCCATTGGTACATGGGATGAGATGAAGGAGCACTTGCGGGTTAAATACCTACCCCAGTCTTACCATGATAGACTTTTAGATCAAAGGTCTAACCTCAGACAGGGTAGTATGTCTGTGACTGTTTCGAAGAACTTAACCTTCGATGTAGGGTGCTAGAGGACCTTCCTGCTAGAATTTTCAAATTTAGGACGGGTCTTTGTCAAGAGTTTCAGTGGAAATTAATCACTGTTAAAACAACTAGCCTAGAAGAAATTTACGAAGTAGTGCAAAACCTTGAGTCTGCCATAAAAAGTAAACAGGCTAGGCGTAGTGATTACCGCAGACCAGATTCCAAGCCTTACTCTTTGAGCGGTAAATCAAATTTTGGAAGTCAACCTCCCAAGGCCTCCGCGAATTTGCCGCCTGCCATCAAAGACAATAAAGGTAAAGGAATCGCTGGTGACAGCTCTAAATGGAGCAATTCAGTTACCTGTCATCGTTGTCACGGATTTGGGCATATCGCCCGTGATTGCCCCACCCGAAACCTTTGCATAAAGGATGTGGAGGGTGAAAGTGATCCAACAGTAGATGACTACATCCCGGATTTTGTGCCTAGTGATGATGATTGTGATGGCCTAGAGGATCGGGTATCCTTTCTTAGATTTGCCCCCTCATGTCATGGAGATGAAAGTGCACTGAGCAAAATGAAAGGTGACCCACCTCGTGTGATGGTAGTGAGATGTGCAATAACCCTCCAAGAAAATGAGGACTGGCGTAGGACTTCCATCTTTCGTACCTACGTCAAATGCAATGATAAGAGTTGCAAGATCATCATCGACAGTGGAAGTTGTACCAATGTAGTTTCTGCCAATAATTTGTCTCGTTTAGGCCTGACCCCAGTTCCCCATCCCAAGCTTTATCGTGTGTCATGGGTAGATTCTACATCTATTCCTGTCACTCAGCGTTGCCTGGTCCCAATTAACATGTCCACTTATCAAGACCAGTTGTGGTGTGATGTGGTTCCCATGGATGTGGGACATATTATCTTAGGGAGACCTTGGATCTACGATTTGGATGTCACCAACTTTGGACGTACCAACATCTGCGTCTTTAATTTCAAAGATAAGAAGGTGAAGTTGCATCCATTACCCCCTAAAGATAAAATTGGCAAGAAGGAGAGTGATGAGAAAGCCAACACTAGTGCCTCAAGTTCTAAGACAAAAGGCTTACACATTTTGAGTGCTAGTGAGTTCCAGGCTGATTTGGAAGAAAGGACTAGCAAGGGCTCCAAGGAAGACCCCATTGTTTATACCGTAGTGACTACGGAAGTTCCTAAAGAGCCACCTACTAGTACTCCACATGAGGTGGAACCTATCTTTCGAGAGTTTCAGGATGTTTTTCCTGACGAGTTACCAAATGAACTCCCACCCATGCGTGACATCCAACACGCAATTGATCTTGTCCCAGGAGCGACACTGCCTAATCTACCTCATTACCAAATGAATCCATTGGAACACGCAGAACTAAAAAGGCAAGTGGATGAACTCCTCAACAAGGGTTTCATTAGAGAGAGCCTAAGCTCTTGTGCCGTTCCCGCACTTTTGACTCCAAAGAAAGATGGAACTTGGAGGATGTGCGTGGACAGTCGAGCAATCAACAAGATCACTGTCAAGTATCGGTTTCCAATACCCAGGTTAGATGATATGCTCGATATGATGGCCGGTGCCACTATCTTTTCTAAGATAGATCTTAAGAGTGGCTACCATCAGATTCGAATTTGTCCTGGGGACGAATGGAAAACCGCCTTTAAGACAAAGGACGGATTGTATGAATGACTAGTGATGCCAGTTGGGTTGTCCAACGCGCCAAGTACCTTCATGCGCATCATGACACAAGTATTGAGGCCATTCATTGGAAAATTCTTAGTAGTCTACTTCGATGACATTCTCATCTATAGTAATACTAAGGAACAACATCTCAACCACTTGTGGCAAGTTTGTGGTACTTTGCGAAAGGAGCAACTGTACGCAAAACTTAAGAAATGTACATTCATGGCAGATCGTGTGATCTTCTTAGGTTTCGTAGTCTCTGCGGCAGGTATGTCCGCGGATCCTGAAAAGGTGTGTGCGATTGTTGAATGGAAGACTCCATCCAACATTCATGAGGTACGTAGTTTCCATGGTCTAGCCACGTTTTATCGTCGTTTCATCAAGGGATTCAGTACCATCATGGCTCCAATTACAGATTGTATGAAAAAAGGGAGAGTTTAATTGGAGTCCGGCTGCTACAAAAGCCTTTAAGGAAATCAAAACCAGAATGACAGAAGCTCCTGTCATGCGATTGCCTGACTTTTCTAAGGTTTTTGAAGTAGCATGCGATGCATCTGGTGTTGGAATAGGAAGTGTTTTGAGTCAGGAGGGACACCCGTTGCTTATTTCAGTGAGAAACTGAATGAGGCGAAACGGAAAAAATATTCCAACTACGAAAGAGAATTCTATGCAATAGTTCAATCGTTGAAACATTGGTGACATTACCTGTTACCGCAAGAGTTTGTTTTGTACACAGATCATGAGGCATTGCGGTACTTGAACTCCCAATCCAAACTAAAAGGGGAACATGCGAAATGGGTCGAACTATTGCGAGAGTACACTTTCGTTTTGAAACACAAGGCAGGAGTGGAGAACAAACCCGCTGATGCGTTAAGTCGCAGAGTCAATTTAATCCACTCCATGAATGTGGAAGTCACTGGGTTTGATCGCTTGAAAGATGATTATCCATCATGCCCAGACTTTGGGGACTTGTTTGCATCTCTTTCTGATAATCCTCTGTGGAGCATTGATAGATTCACATTGAAAGATGGCTATATCTTTTGAAGAAATCAGATTTGCATTCCCTGTACCTCCATGAGAGAGTTTCTCATTTGGGAGCTCCATGCTAGTGGAGTAGGCGGCCACTTTGGTCGTGACAAAACCATTCTTCTTGTGGAGGACTATTTCTATTGGCCGAGTCTCAAGCGAGACGTCGCGCGCATCATTGAACGCTGTCGCACTTGCCAAATGGCGAAACAGCGCAAACAGAACACAAGGTTATACACTCCATTCCCAGTGCCTCATGCCCCCTGACAAGACATCAGTATGGATTTTGTGCTTGGGCTTCCGAAGACCAACAAACAACATGATTCCATACTTGTTGTCGTGGACCGTTTTTCTAAAATGGCCCACTTTGTCCCTTGCTCCAAAACATCTGATGCTTCGCATGTTGCGAAGATTTTTATGGAGCGAATTGTGAGTCTTCATGGTGTCCCAAAAACAATTGTGTTTGATCGGGATGTCAAGTTCACTTGTTACTTTTGGAAGACGCTGTGGAAAGTTTTGGGAACAAGACTGCAATTTTCATCTGCCTACCATCCACAGACCGATGGTCAAACGAAGGTAGTGAATAGGAGTTTGGATAACCTTCTAAGGTGTCTAGTTGGTGAGCATGTTCGTTCATGGGAGTCTGTGTTACCGATTGCGGAGTTTGCATATAACAGTTCGGTAAATAGATCCATAGGCATGAGTCCTTTTGAAGCTGTCACTGGTTATAAACCTAGGATGCCTGTAGATCTCATCCCCGTGTCATCTATTCATCGTCCATCTGAGTCAGCTGATGCATTCATCCATCGCATTCATGCATTACATAATGAGATCAGACAAAGAATTAATAAGCAAAATGAGTATTACAAATCGTCTGCTGATACACACCATCGGTACATTGAATTTCAAGTGGGAGATGAAGTTATGGTCCGTGTAAGACCTGAGCGGTTCCCACAAGGAATTACCAAGAAATTGCAGGCCCGTAGTACTGGCCCATTCAAAATCTTGAAGAGGTTGGGTCCCAATGCATATGTTTTAGACCTTCCATTTGATATGGGAATCAACTCTACTTTCAATGTCGAGGACCTTGTTCCTTTTCGAGGGTCTTCCACACCTTTTGTCATCCCATCTCCTAATGCCTCTCCAACTCATGCACCCAAAGCCTTTGATCCATCCTTTTCCCAAAGCCATTTCCCACAACCTACCCCACCTCCCCCTCCTAAATCTCATAGGAAAGAAATTGTGGAAGACATATTGGATGACCAATTGGTCTCTACCAGACAAGGAGGCATTCAAAAATTCCTTGTCAAGTGGCAGAACTATCCGCAGCATGACAGCACATGGATCACACGTGATGAGTTGCAGTGTCTCAATCCGGACCTCCTAGAGCGATATGATAGTTTTATCTCATCGGAGGTGCGATTTTTTCAGCCGAGGGGAATTGATGGGGACATCATGCCTAATTCCCCCAATTGCTTCAAGGTCTACCAAAGGAGAAAGCGTAGGGTGGTGGATAAATCTATGATGTGGATGGATGATGTTTATTATAACTTTACTCGCCAAGATGTCGTAAATCCACCGTTGGATTACCATTACGATGACATCCGACGGTTGGATTTTGGCGGATCTTCCATTTGAAGGAGAGAAGGCCCCATGTGTACAATCACATAGAAGGCCCCACGTTGGGAAGTGCCACATGGGTTGAAATAAAAGACTTTTAAAGTTGAGAGGGGCCCGAGTTATTTAATGAAATAGAGTCATAAAAGGGGGCCCACGTTCATTAAAGAATAGAAGACTAAGGGGGGGCCACCACTTAAAAGAACAAAGCCTTGGGATTCGTACGCATATCCCCTTGTGCACGACTCCCAAGAACTTGCACAAGTCCTTCCCCTTTTTCCATTTATTATTCTGTCTTTTCTTTTTTTATTAGGTGCTGATGTCATCTTTAGGGCTTATATAAAAAGACTGTCTTGGTTTCTTTCATGTTCATGCTATGATATCTTGTAGTGAAAACTTGGAGATTAATGAAAGGAATGGATTTTTCCTCTTCTTCTCTATGAGTCTCTTGGGTTCCCTTGCTCAAAAGACGTAAAGCCTTCGGATCGGAGTTTGGTGAGAGCCCAATCAAAGGTATCCTCTTTCCTTCCTCTATTTATTTTCCCGTGAGCAAACTTCTGCACCAACCCTAGATCTCCACTTAAGATTCTAATCATCAGATCTGCGATCCTTATCGCTAGATCTCAACCCAGATTGTCCCCAATAGTCCATCTCCCTAGCCCCTACCCAGACAATTACAAGAAATACCAGTTCTACACAATTGGGCATTCCCTAAGCATTTTGGGAGTTTTATCTTCCATTGGGATCCTACCCATTCATCTGAGAGGGACTTTTACTGTAAGACTGCAAGCTTGTTTTGGATCCATTAATGACTTTCCCATTAGATTGCAATAGCTACCAACATGAATGGTGTGTTTTGAATTCATATTAATTTTAATTCAAAATCTGATCTCATTATATTATATTAGATTAGGTTTCATCTCGTCCTGCATCATTAAACTTCAACCGCCCCCCAAAGGAGGGGCCCACGCTGCCATTTTACGCTCCTTATGCCTCCCACAGTCCCACTATGGAGAGCCCAATTATGAAAGATGCCATCAATCCTCAAGACTGTCGAACGCTCTCCTTATAGAAACCCACTTAGCTATACGCATATTCACCAAAGAAAGCACATCCTCCTTGGATGTTGAAGAACCTCTAAAAACTCTATTATTCCTATCTTTCCAAACGGGCCAAAGAATAGTGAAAAGAAAATATCCTCCAAAGCACCAAAATGCACTCCTAAAGAGGAGCTGTCCTTCATGCCCAAGGATCAAAATCGCGGCTATGATGGGCGTAGCGGCCAGTGGCCAAAATGCAACGTAGTGATTGTGGCGATACGTAGCGGTGTGAATTTTGTAAGTAGTAAAAAAAATTGAATCTTATGCAGCAACCAATCTTGTGTTTTTTTAGTGATTTGGATCCATAAAAGAGTAGAGACAACTTTAGGAAAGACTACAAATGAGAAGAAATAGAAAAAAATAATGTTTAGTGCTGCTATTTTCAAAATAGCGTAGTGGCCTCAACCGTTTTGGCCAATAACCACTAACATGCTCAGGATAGACTTTGGAGAACACATGAACAAACTGCTCCAACCTATAATCTGGCCCCACGAAAATAGAATAAAATAATAAGATGAATAATAAGAAGAAAGTCGCTTGCGAGCTCTAGTTGACACAAAGAATACCTTGCTATATCTAAGTCTAATCATATAACTACCAAAGTGTTAAGGGTTGAACATTTCCAAGATGCTATGTTTAGACATCTCATATCCCATATCCAGTTAGGTTTGTCTCACTTTCTTCCTGGGATTGATGCAGGTTCACCTGAAACTAAATTGGCCATGGTTTCATATCTAGGGGAGCTGGTTCTTAGCAATGATATGAAAGTCTTTGTGGCCAAAATGGTAGGTTCATCTTTGGTTGACGTCATGAGAAGCGTCAACATGCAGGCAAGAGAGGCTGCTCTGAAGGCTCTGAACCAGATTTCATCTTGTGAGGCAAGCGCAAAGGTATTAATAGAAATGGGGATCCTCCCTCCACTTGTCAAGGACCTTTTCACAGTTGGTGTCAACCAGCTTCCCATGAAACTGAAAGAGGTCTCTGCAACAGTTCTTGCCAATGTTGTAAGCACAGACTGCGATTTTGAATCAATTCCCATTGGTCCCAACCATGAGACTCTGGTCTCTGAAGACATAATCCATAAACTACTGCATCTAATCAGCAATACTGGTCCCAACATCGAGTGTAAGCTTCTTCAGGTTCTCGTTGGACTCACAGCTTCTAACACAACAGCTATAAGTGTGGTTGCTGCCATTAAAAGCTCTGGTGCTACTATCAGTTTGATTCAGTTCATTGAAGCCCCACAGAAGGACCTGCGCATGGCTTCCATAAAACTTCTTCATCGCCTCTCTCCCCACATGGGTCAAGAGTTGGCAGATGCCCTATGTGGCACTGCTGGCCAGCTTGGGAGTCTGATCAGAGTTATTGCAGAAAATAGTGGGGTCACGGAGGAGCAAGCAGCTGCAGTTGGTCTGTTAGCTGACCTTCCAGAGAGGGATTTGGGCCTCACGCAGCGGTTGCTAAGTGAAGGTGCCTTTGAGCTGGTCATCTCAAGAGTGGTCAGGATCCGGCAAGGGGAGACTCGTGGTAACCGTTTTGTCACTCCATATCTAGAAGGTCTTGTCCAAGTCCTATCAAAGCTCACATTCTTTCTGGGTGATGAGCCCGGTGCAGTCAGCGTCGCCCGTGAGAACAATCTTGCTGCGCTTTTCACCGACTTGCTTCAGATGAATGGACTAGACAAGGTGCAGATGGTGTCTGCTATGGCATTGGAGAATCTCTCCCAAGAGTCAAAGCGTTTGACAAACGTGCCAGATGTGCCTGATCCAGGTTTTTGTGGCTCAATTTTTCCATGTTTTGGCCAGCAGCCTGTGATCACTGGGCTGTGCCGAGTTCACCATGGTAAATGTTCATCGAAGGAATCATTCTGTCTGTTAGAAGGCAGAGCGGTTGGGAAGCTGGTTGCATGTTTGGACCACACAAATGAGAAGGTGGTTGAAGCTGCACTGGCAACACTCTGCACACTGTTGGAAGACGAGGTTGACATCGAGCAAGGTGTGACGGCATTGTCTGAAGTAGAGGGGATTAAGCCAATATTTGATGTCCTGCTCGAGAAGAGGACAGAGATCCTCCGGCAGCGAGGTGTGTGGGCTGTTGAGAGGCTTTTAAGGACTGAGGACATAGCATATGAAATTTCTGGTGATTTGAATGTGGCTACTGCTCTTGTTGATGCTTTCCAGCACGGGGATTATCGGACAAGGCAAATTGCTGAGCATGCGCTAAAGCATGTCGACAAGATACCGAAATTCTCGGGCATCTTTCAGAAGATGACGTAGATCTGAAGACCTGATGCTTATTATTATTTTTTCTAAGGTATTGTTTCCTTGTCCGCTATGCAGTTCTGATTTATGTTAGGGTCCCAATTAAAAAATTGAAGTCATGAGTGTGTTCCACTTCCACCTCTTCTGTGTATGATATATTTCATCATTCCATTTAGTTCGAGATCCTCCAGGCTCCAGCAGTGAGCTGTGTGGGCTGTCAAGAGGCTTTTAAGAACTGAGGACATAAGATATGAAATTTCTGGTGATTTGAATGTGGCTACTGCTCTTGTTGATGCTTTCCAGCACGGGGACTATTGGACCTGGCAAATTCCTGAGCATTGGGCTAAAGCTTGTCGACAAGATACCGAAATTCTCAGGCATCTTTCAGAAGATGGGGTAGATCTGAAGACCCGATGCTTCTTATTATTTTTCCGAAGGTATTGTTTCTACCTGTCAGTTCTGATTTATATTAGGAGGGCCCAATGAAAAAAACATTAAAGTACCGAGCGTGTTCCACCTCTTCTGTGTATGGTATATTTCATTATTCCATTTAGTTAGAAATTTGGAGGATGATCATGTTAATATTTTGTTGTTGAAACCTGTCGTTGACAGCCAGAAGCAATAGTAAGGATTGGATTAAATCATTTATCCTAGAAATCTGTAATTTTACTGAATGGGCTGGACTCTTTACTTTTTCCTTCACAAAACATGGTGGTGATTCATCTGTTGGTGACTTGACACCAGTATGCCAGTGGTCCAGTGGATTGTAGGTGGATCAACTACTTCATGCAATTTGAAGTTGGAAGGCTGGTCATCACTATTGGAAAGGTGAATGATTTTCCTGAAAAATGGTTAGTTTAAAAAAGAGCTGAACAACATGGAACATTTCAATGACTGAACTACCATGGTGATCGTTCAATCATGAACAATGAACCTATGACAAGTGGAAGGTGCTCACTACTGCAACCTTGAGATTGTGGACTTGAGTTACATTACCTATTGAAAAAATAAATAGAAGAAAAAAAAAAAGATTGTTCGATCTTGTTGATATTCAGGTTAAATGCTCCCAAAAAGTCCTGGAATTTGGACTTCATGGATTATACCAAAGTCAGAAAGTATGGTGGAAGAGGCACCACAGAAAAGTTGTTCTGTTAATAAATGTAACTATTTAGAAGTGGGATCACTTCTTAGATGGATTATTGGCAATTACACTGCAACTCTCCCTACCAAGACTCTCCTAGTTGGAGCATGAACAGACTACATTCCACTGTATCTATTGTATGGGGATGGTTTATTGGGACTGTCCATCAAGTAGTTTTTGCAAGGTGCCTCCATGGTATAATGACTGAGTGATTCAAATAACCCTAGCATTGTTAACAAATCCCTGCCTGCCCTCAAAATTTATTGTAAACACACGATAACTATGGCGAATGACACTAATTGCAAAGTGATAGAAACATTTAAATGGCTAATATTGTTTTGAGACTCTGGGTTATATCTACAGAAAAGAACATTAATACATGGTCCTTATCCAATATCTCCCTGCAAAAGGATATTTATTGGTCTTCACTGATACATAAGGCTCCAGGGACCGTCTGGTTCTAATTTAATTGAGGGCGTCTCTGATGATTAGTGAATTCCCTTCAATGAGAAGGTGTGTGATGTTAGATCTGCTCACAGATCTCAACTCTAATTCTACATGTTGGTTGTGATTAATTGACTGACCCATCAAAATTAAGCCCGGACCACCAAATCGATTCCAACTTTTTTTTGCTACTCTGCCACTTAGCAAGAAGTATTATCTGACCTTGGGACCTATCAATGCGATGAAACAAGCAATATGATTGTAGATGAAAATTCATTTTACTACAATATGATTTAGGGTGATTCTTGGTGTTTATGTTGATGGTTTTTTTTTTTTTTTTTTTTTTGTGTAATTTTCAAACTTAAGTTAACCCTAAATGTTAACCTTGGTAACCAGCAGCAGAGAAAAAGGGTTGTTTTATGATGTTTCGTACTTTTTTTTATGAGGTGGTGTGCTTGGATTGGTTTGGAGGAAAAGGGTGGTTTTACACCGCCGGTGTAAGGAATTTATTCTCATATATTTAACTTTCTTTAAACCATGTCATTGGAATCTTATTGCATTTTGTTTTTCAAGCGGAAGCCCATAGAGGTGGGCTCTTGAACCTCGATTAAAACAAGAGGATAAGAACCCACATAAAAATCATGGTACGTATTCATAAATCCATATATATATATATATATATATATATATAGGGAAATGTTCATATGCATCTATCCCTCACCATTTTTGGTGAGGGACACCCCAAAAGGGGAAGTTCCAAGTACAAAAGTGAGGAAGTACACCTTTGTACTTCCTCACTTTTGTACTTGGAACTTCCCCTTTTGGGGTGTCCCTCACCAAAAATGGTGAGGGATGGATGCACTTGAAGACTCCCCATATATATATATATATATGGGAAATGCTCCTCTGAGAGATATTTCTTGCCTTATACGAGAGATAGGGTGTGAACCCTCACATTTAAGTTGTTGGCATTGGATATGGATGTGAGGCCCCTACTTTATCTCTCAATTAAGGTGAGAGATATCTCTTATATAAGCATCTCTCTACATATAAGGAGGACATTCATGTGCATCCATCCCTCACCATAGGGTGAGGGACACTTACATGGCTTTCTTTTTTTGCACATGAACATTCTTTTTCTGTATATGACCATATATGGCTTTTCCTCTTTTATACATGAATATTTTCAATTATGTAAGTGTCTCTCATCTTATGGTGAGGGATGGATACACATGAATATTCTCCTATATATATGTGGGAAATATTTATGCGCATTTGGCGAGGGACGACATAGTAGGGTTGATTGGACAACACACATGAAACCCCCTTAAGTACACTAGACCATTTGAGTTTTCACCTATCCAAATGGATTGGACCATTGGACAGAGGGTTAAATTTTTTTCTTTAATATAAAATCGTTAAATTTGTAGGCCATGGATGAAGGGGTTAGAGGCATGAGATTGACCTCAAATTTGATATATGAGCTCATCCAAGATGTCTCACTCCATGCCCCACAAGTTTCATGATCAGTGGGTCCCTAGGTGGGCCCCATTGAGTTTATCCCTCACCATATGGTGAGGGAATGATGCACAGGAATATCTCCCATATATATATATATGTATATGATTTGTAAATAAATACACATGTACAACAACTATATGTAAATAAGCCATTAAAAAAACACGTAAGAATATTTATGGCTTTTTTCTATACAATTCATATAAGAATTACATAAAAATCATATGAGAACCATAGAAAAAAAATTAATACAAGAATCACTCAAGTACCTACATAAGAATTACATAAGAATCATAATAAAAAAACCCACATTACTGTCAAATAAATTCATATCGATAAAAAAAAAGGAGGACCAGGGTTTAGCATTGTCCAAGCCTAGCCCTCAAATTTGCGGGCCTACAAGAACTTTGCCTAAGCCTGCACCTCGAACTTTTTTAAAGAAACCGATGGATGTAAATGGGTTGGTTCGGGTTTGGGACCCTTAATGAGAAGGTGGAAATGGAATCGTTAATGAGAAGATGGAATCGGATCCATAAACAGGACCATATATGAGAGGGGTCCAGGTATAGATAGAGAATGATACAAAAAGAAAAACCTAATTTTTAAAATAGATTCTCCAAAATTGGAATAACATGTCAAGACCTGGGTCCACAGGTTGGAACTAAGGTGGACCCGGACCCATTTACGCCATGTGTCCAAAAAATACTTGGAACTGAGCCCGTTGACTTATAGGGGCCTAAATAAGACCTAAACCCGATTTTTAACGGGTCGAAACCTCTAGTAATGGGAGAATAAGGACCCATTTACATCCCTAAAGAAAATCCAAAGCCCTTATTTTGCAGGCCAGGTTGGGCCAAATAACTTTGTAATAGGACTATAGGCAGGCCCAACTGACAGCCTGCTCAAAACCCTCATTTCCCTTCTTCCTCTCTTAATTTAAAACCCTCCTAAACCCCTCAGAAGTCTCCATCTGCTGCTTCTGCTTCTTCGCCATGGCTTCTTCGTCTCTCTCAAAGCACCCGACGAAGAAGAAGAAGAAGCAGCAGAGCAGAGACGAAAGCTTCAGAACCCTAGAAGAGCTGAGAACCCTAGGTCACCAGCTCCTCTCTTCAAGAGCTCACATCAACAACGCTCCAATCCTCCTCTCCCATCTCTCCCCGTCTTCTCCTCTCCAACACGCCCTCGAATCGCTCCTCTCCCTCCAATCCTTCTTCATCCCCCTCCTCTCCGACCTCCCTCCCTCCTCCAAACCCCCCGAAAAGTCCGATCCGGAGTCCGTTTATCGCTCGTGGCTCCGATCGAAGTTCGATCAGTTCGTCTGCTCCCTCATTGAGATTCTCATCTCTTTCCGCTCGGAAGACGCTCTCAAAGTAAGAAATTTTGGAACTTTTCCAGTTTTCTGTACTTTGTTTTTCATTTGAATTGGGTTTGATTCTGTGTTTGTTTGGTATTGAGGTTAGGATGTGGCGCTGGATGCGATTATGGAGTTTGTGAAGCTGGGAAAAGGAGGGAAGTTTCAGTTTCCTATTTATCACAAGCTTGTTGGTGAAATTGTAAGTTTGCAGCCTGTTTGAAACTGTGAATTTGGATAACTGAACACATGAGGAATTGATTTTCTGGAACTCAGAAAGTGTGAATTCACTTGTTGCTTTCATTTCTCGTATTGAATTGTGTTTGTAGACGCCCAATTCTGATTACAGAATGTTTGATGGAGATCAACGAGTTAGAGGTGATTCTAACGGTTGGCAAGAACGAGTTTCTAAGGTTGTGTTTGGCTTCTTTTCATTTAGGAAGAAACGAAAGTTTCAATAGAGTTTTGGAACTCTACCTGTATAACTAGAGAGACCCTGCAGACTGGAGAGAATCTGATCCACTTCAGAGATGGCTGGGGTCTAATTACTACCTAAATCTAAAAGACTTCCTGACATATTGATTCAAACTGCCTCTCCTTGGAAGTACATTGTTTGATGTTGTGTCAATACCCAATTCTCATGACTTTTAGAGTGCATCATCGCTGCCATACACTAAATACCGCAGACACATGGTGAGCTCATGGAATCTCCAAACCCTCAAATATCCCACATTTTTCGTATCCAGTTACTTTACTGGGTCCATTCCACGCATTCGAACATTCACTACTCTAGAGTTGTAAAACGAAACATCGTCCAGTCTGCAATGTCTAGGTGTGTTGATTAGGTATAACTTCCCTCTACCTGACCGACCAGGGTGGCAACCCTACAATAGAAATATTTTTCTTGTATTTTGTGATACCCTGACATTTCGAACTGGAAAGCGTATCTGGTATTTTACTTTTAATGTGTAGAATATTTGTTACTAATTACTATCACATCCACTGTTATATCTATCTTGCATGATGATAGGCCTCAGGTCGCATTTGGTCAAACTGCTGTAGAGCCCCTCAAGTTGCATCAGCAGGCAACATTAGAGTCATGTGACACTTGTGCAAGGGAGCAAACCTATGCAAGATAATAACTCTGTGTGGTTCTCTGTTTTATATAGAAATTTGAGACACTGCACAGAGATGAGAATGATATTCTTTCAAATAGAAAATTTCACACATGGGAATGTCTGCATACAGACGTTTCAATCAGACCGCCAAAAGAGACGTTGGGGACTGGCATTGACTCCGAATTAAAGGTGCTGACCGTGATGATTGTGGCACCCGCACGCGGGAATGTCCGCAGGAGAAAATTCCTCTTCTTTCACATGTAATCTTTGACAACTTTCCTATTTTCCAGGACGATAGTCTAGAATGATAAGATACAAGGCTTGGTCAACTTTACCAATTGGATACAAGTTGCTAAAGGAGGTAGACTGAGATGCCTGAAGGGCTGTCTCGTACTTAAATAACAACTTGGATTCATTCCAACTTATAATAACTTATAACAAAAATAGACTCTTAGGGCCAGTTTGTTTGCATTGAAATACTAAGGAAAGTGAAGGTCCTATCTAGATTTCCACCGTATATCCTTCACCCCTCACCTCTTTAATAATCCTTTGGTAGAGTTCATTTCAACTTGGATTCCTGTGTATTCAATTCCTATTCATTTTAATGCAATCCAATGGGCCCTTAATAAAATCCAAGCATGTTCAACCAAAGCATCCTTTTCAAAAGGCTTTTGTCAGGTCGCTATGTTTCATTGTCCGCCTATGCGGTCTTTTGGCTGGACTACAGGGTCCAGTGTATTGATCTTCTAGGCTCTCAGTCTGCATCAATCCTTACCATATTTTGGGCATCATCCCTACTTCTGTTTACCACATTTTTTCGTGCATCATTTCTTAGTTTTTTCATCTAAGTTTACATGAGTTTGTGCTTTTATTTTGGAAATATGAAAAAACAAAGACCTATATTTTTTTGTACATTATTTTTAATTAGCAACAGAGTTTATAGTTTAAAATCAGTTGAAAACCCTATGGAATTCTTTTATAAAGCCTAGTTGGAGCATGCATGCACAAGCTTTTTATGCCCTCACAATAGAGAAGTGTTTTTATTTTATAAACTCATTTAGCGCTTGTTTCTATTGACATTTCAGTTGCTTATTGAGTTATGGTTGGTCGTTTATGGCTGCAGGCTCATTCAACATCCTCGGTTGATTTTTTATTAGACTTACTTTCATCAAAGTTTTTCAAGTACATGGATGTTCGGTATGTGACCTATTTTCTCATCATGCATTCATTTGGTTAAATCTTGCTTGTTTCTTTGTTTTTCAAGTAATATAATTTTTTTGGTTGCTGTGTGATCCAGTCTAACAAATAAGTTGATTTATTGGTTAAATTTGTTTGCTTAGAAGATTGTCTTGGTATGATTTTGTCTTGCTACCATTCAAAAAAAAAAAAAAAAAAAAAAAAAAAAAAGAAAGAAAAAGATTTTGTCTTGCTTGTAAGAGGTTTGGAATTCAGATTTTAATTAGGAGTTAGTTGCGTGCCTGTGTTTATGTGATTTTTACAGGTTTAGGGTTCAGATGTTAACAAGGAAAAGGAGTTGGTTGTGTGCATGCACGTGTCACGTGTGTGTTATTTTTTGTGTTTCTCTAAAGGAGTTCAGTAATGCAGTAGAAAAATGACAAGCCCATAGAATAGTTGGAAGGTGCCTTCTCAACTCGTGGCTAGAAGGTGTTCAAGTCTTGTTACTAAGAAAAGGGATGATAAGCTTTTATTGAGGATTGTTTTTAGAACTGCTTACAGATATGAGGGCTATCACAAAATGAGAGAATCTGATATCCGAGATTTCAATACAAAAAACATCAATTCAAATTCTGAAAAGTTGATTATAACACCTGATAACTCCTCTCTGGGAGCTTTAAATTATTAATTTATTATTACCATTAAAAAAATATAAATAAATTATAACACCATGTATATATTTTATAAGTTTCATACTTTTTAAGGGTTTTTTAAAGATTGTTTTATTAGTTTCATACTCTAGGGTGCCGAATCATACCCAAAAGCTGAATCTTGAAACCTTGTCTGCATGAAATTTAGAAGTTTTATACTCTAATATATACTTTTATACCACATCGAGGACACCCACATCAAAATCTAACATGTTCTAGCAATTTCAAAATTCTTTTTATAAATTTATCAGATTTTTGGATCAAATGTTTTTTCACTCTGATAAAATATATGTTATAATCAACATGTATCGTTCACTGGAGCAGCTGATACGCCTTCCAGTACCGAAATTTTAAACATTGGTTGTGGACTCGCATGTGACTCAACCAAGATCTGGTGATACTTGGCTGAGTTGACTTGGTTGTGATTGAGCTGGTCATTGATACCAAGATTGAAAACCATGATAGCAAGGCTGGGCTTCTAAGTTAGTTGTGATAAAATATGCCTAACTGTCAATTTAGACCACTGTTCATGAGGACCCCATTTTTTAACACTCGACCTGCTAAAAAACAACTTTCATCTGACGATTGTAATTGTTCAAAAAATGCTGCACATCTAGGGTTTTGTCAAGTGCCCCCCACCATTGAAGCGTACCTTTCTTAATGATCACTTTGATTTGATGATCTCAAAGCTAGGGGTGTAATAGTTTGGTTAACCATTTATTTTGGGAAAACCGTTAACCGAACCATATATTACGGTTTTCAGTTTTTAAAAACCGTAAACGTAACTGTACCCTAAAAAAACCATTAAAAACCGAACTGCAGTTAACCGTATTAGATGGTTTGGTTACGGTTAATTCCAATACGGGCTAAAAAAGGAAAAAATCATATATATTCCAACATAAAAGCAATATCTATACATAACAAAGAAAACATAAACAAAAAACATTGAAATACAAATTTTAAAAAAAAGATTTATAGAGGAAGCAAGATGAGGAAAGGGGGCTTAACTTAAGTCATTTTATTTCATTTAGGCACTTTAGTTTTTTATTATTAGTGTAACGGTTCAGTTAACTGTGTGTTTTGGGAAAACGGTTAACCGAACCGTATTTTATGGTTCGGTTCAGTTAATAACCGTGATTCGAGACTGAAAACCGTAATTGAATCGTGAAGCACAGTTTTCCGATTTTAATAACCGTAACCGTAATCGAACCGTGAAACATGGTTATTAACCGTCGATTCTTTTGGTTAGACGGTTTCCCGGTTTTTTTTTTTTTTTTTTTTTTTTACACCCCTACTCCAAGCATTTGATCATGCACAAAAATTGGTCCAAATTAAATAAAAAATAGGATGTTTGACTGTTAATATAGCCATCTGGCGAAGTGGTCTCAATCTTGTCTTGTGCATGTCTTGAGACTCACCTTGATCAGATGCTTGGGGTCATTGAAAAATTTAGGGATTTTGACCGTACAACTACCTGTAGACTTGACATTTACCTCGGAACGGCTGAAGTTTAAATATTTCCTATAGAGCTATTTGTACAAAAAAAGGTGCGATATCCTATGGATGTAGGATATCACATGGCCCTAGGATGTTGCATCGTGCGATATGTGCAAAATTGCATGGCCCTAGGATATCGCACAAACAACTCTGTGGAAATTTGTTAAACTTCAACTGTTGACGGGCGAATGTCTAGTCTTAGGGCAGCTGTATGGGCAAAATCCCAAAAATTTAAAGTAGGAGTCCATTGTAACAATATGATTCTAATAATCTTTATAGACTATCAATAATAGGTCCCAGATTCTAATCAATATATCAGCAATAAGCAAAATGGATTGTCCACATTGATTACTATTTTGATAATTAGTCTAGGTTGTTGGTCTATTTGTTCCTACCTTTGACTGTGCTTAAATTCCGTCTAATATATATATATATATATATATATATATAGTTTTTGAAGGTAACGAATTTTATTAAAGCTAAGCAGCATAAGGAAAAGCAGAAAAAACCAAGCAAAAGGAGAGCTCCCTGGACAACAATGGGATAGCCTAACAAGAAGAAATCTCAATGAACAAATCTGATCTCCCAACCCCTTCTTTAGCTAAATGGTCAGCGACTTCATTAACAGACCTCTTGATGAGCACAAAGGAGACGTTCAGCTTCAAGTAGGGATGGCATTTTTAACCCGCCCCGCCCCAACCCGGAGTGCCCGTCCCGCCCTGTACGGGTTTTCCCCGCCTCGAATCTTAGACGGGGCGGGGACGGGGCAAAAAAACATACCCCGAAGCCGGAGCGGGGCGGGGATGGGTCTGCCCCTTGCCCCGCCCCGCTACCCCGCCCCATGCCCCGCCCCGTTGACCCGCCCCGTTGCCCCGCCCCATGCCCCGCCCCGTAACCCGCCCCGAAATTAATAATCCTCTAAGAAATATATATATTTTAGATTTCTTTTATAATAAATAAACTTATTTATATGTAAATGTATATATTGATTTTATGTTGTTATTAAGGGTTAAGTAGATTGATTGAAGACTTTTTTTAAAGTTAAACATGTAATTGATTAAACCCTAGACATTATAAAAGCATATAATATGATCCCATTCCCTCTAATTCAAATTTAATGAAATTAAAGTTGTTAAAAATCTATAAAGACTTTTATACAGAGCTATACAATAAATAATGATTTAATATTCATATGACAATACTTGAAGTTCATATATAAATTCTATTTTTTTAAAACAAAATTACTGGTATATGTTTTTAGAATTTTTTCTACATTTCAAGACTTTTATAAATTTGAATTGCAAATTGTGTAATTTTCCTTTTGATGGGTGCTTATCATGTTTTCATCTTAAACAGGCAGGGCATATTATGATTGCACCCCTAATTCATGTGATAAAGATTTCGGAGCTTTTATTGAGAAACACAAGAAGAAATAATTAGGCCCAATCCCAATTGATGTCCAAAAAAATATTTCAGAATTTCAAATGATTCTAGAATTTCCAAGCCATGAGTCCAATAGATATCCAAACAAAATGTTTGATCAGCGAAATTATTATTTTTAAAATAAAGTTCCATTCATTTCACAAGACCAAAAGATTTCAAAATCCAAGAGATGGAAACGAGCTCAATGTAGCTTTAAGGTTTCCAATCAGATTCCTTAGTTGTCTACATTTAACATTTTCCTTTTAAATAAATGATAAATAATATATAAGTCATAATATATATAGTAAGTAAGTGAGGTATGTATATGTGTGTAACAATCTTGAATATATTAATATATTTTAAATAAGTTAAAACATTACAAGAAATGAAGTTTGGTCTAGTGGTAAGGCAAACCTCTAGTTGCTCCCCCACCTAAGTTCGAATCTCAAGTCTTGCACATTTAAATTTTTACAATTGAGGGGTGGGGCGGGGCGGGGACGGGGAATATAAATTACCCCGAAGTTCGGGGCGGGGCAGGGCAAGTTCGGGGCGGGGGCGGGGAACCCCAATTCCGTCCCCGATCCGCCCCGTTGCCATCCCTAGCTTCAAGCCTAGGTCCACCACCTCCTCTGCAATGTCCGTGAGACCCCAAGGGGGGCCTAGAAGAGCCCCAAGCCCACCTAATAGCATAGGATGAATCCCCCTCAGCAATAAGATTAGACAAACCCAAATGGTTTGCTTGGCGAAGAACCATTCTCAAAGCAAGCAATTCAGCTTCATTAACTGAAACAAAATCCAGACGGACCAGAGAAAGAAAGCAAGGAAGACCCAGAACTGGAAGACGTCTATGTCATCGACAAGCAAAATGAATTATCCACATTGATTACTTTTTTGATAATTAGTCTAGGTTGTTGGCCAATTGATTCCTACCTTTGACTGCCTATGTTTTAACTTTTAAGAACAGTGTGATACTGTGATCTGACTATCCTAATAATTTCATCAGTCATCATCATCATCAAACCTTATCATCTATCTGGGTCACCCAAATCCTAGTCATTTGATTAATCGCATTAAAATCAGTTGTCAAAACTACTCACAATCACAACCATTCAAGTTCAATCTTTTTGGTCATGCTTATTTATGTATATATTTAATGTTTTCATGTTGATCCTATGCATTGTTCTACTGTCTAAAAAACTTTTTTTCGAAGGACACTTGATACGAGGTGTTGTGGTTGCAAATCAAACTCAATTTTCTCTCCTGTTATTTTTGTCTCTTGATAATAACATCATGGTACATTTCAAAAACAAATAATAATAATAATAATAATAATAATAACATCATGGTATATTATTTTTTCTTTTCTTGAGAATGAGAACAACATGTACTTTTAGTCTCAGTTCCTTGAATGAGAACAAGCCTTTCGCTTTAGAAGCGCACACCTTTTGGCATGTCTTCTTATCCATTCTTGGATAAATTATTGTTAGTTTTTTTTTTTTTTTTTGGTTGTTGGTTCAAGCAAAGAGTTGTTTTGTCCAATGCTCCTTAGATTTTGCAGCACTATTGCATTTGGTGTTGCATATGTTTTTTCCTGCTAGGATGTTTGATTTTCTTGGGAACTTATCTATATCCGTGCAGTTATTTCACCTATGTTAGCTTGGAAAAGCTTGCCAGGAGCTTTGGCCCCACACATGTTAGTGGTAATTACTTCTTCATGATATCTTAATGTTTTAAATATTTAACTGTTGTGATATCTTTTACGAGCATTTTGAGTTATCCGCTACCATTTTTGCTTACCAAATTCTCATTTTTTTCAGATAACAGAAATGTGAGATACCATGCAGATGGTGAGCATATTTCTGGATCAAGGTTAGTTTCATACGGAGCTAGCTTCTTCATGTACATTTACCTTCTTCTGTACCAAAGTGCTCTAGTAAATATGTTTAATAAGGCAATGTTTCTTGTAAACATTAATAGAAGTTAACACTAAAAAAACCTTCGTCTGTGGAAAGGGCGAGTTTTTGTTTTTTGTGGCCTCCTAAATTTTGTCCGCCACATGACTGATTTTATTAAAACCAACAACAAAATGTAGGACATTTGGCACAGGGATGGATCATACACATCGATACTTGAGTTGAACTGTACACATCTGCACCTGTGAGGATGTGAGAAATGAGATGTACATCTGTTGCTGATGTGCATTAAAATACCCGTACCTGAAGGGGATGTAGTCTGAAGATAGCATTCAAAACCCTCTCCCTTTCCCAGGGCCCCATTTCTTTTCATTTATTATTCTTCTTCTTCTTCTTCTTTTTTTTTCCTTCAAATGTGATATAGCATATAAAGAAATGCGCAGAGAGCAGAGTATTTAAAGAGAATTGGTTTAAAAATTAGAACCCCTATCCCTCCCTTCTATTTCCTTCTCAAACTGCAAAATCCGGAAAAAATCTGGCATCCACTTAAAAAAATGGGTTATTAAATGGTATATGATTTAAGCTAAGTACACTCTCAAATAGAAATATAACTCTAAGCTATGTGGGCCTTTAAAACCTATATATATTTTTAATATGTGAAAATAATTGTCTCGGATCCAGATCTTCTAGTTGAAACATAAGAGGGATCTGGTTTTGGATCCTATATGCATGGATCTAGATCATAACCTGAATTTCTCCTGGATGCAAAAAAAGGGTTGCATACCCGTTTTATTTGGAACGGGAGACTTCATATACTTGGTCAATCGGATACCCATTTGCAATCCTACCTATATTTATGTAGACGATTAGATCCTGGGATATTAACCTCATGGATCCAAAGCCGAACCTGGATAAGTTAGGGTCCATGCTGGTGGATCTATAAGCCCAAACTCAAAGTTAAAAGAGGTTCAAATTTTGGACCTGTGCTTGAAATGTTTGAGTTACGTCCTAAGTATTTGAGGACCTATTTTCCCCACACCCCACCCCCCGCCCCACCCCTGCCCCCACAAACCCAAAAAAGAAAAATCTTCGAGCAGGGGGAGGATCAAATCCGCTACACCCACTGTCCTTGGTGTTATTTTTACTGATATTAATTGCTTTTTTGTTTTTTATTTGATTTCTTATTGACCGGCCCTTCGACCATGTCTCCCAAAAAAATCAGTACATATGAGATAGAGCATAGCCTTTCTCTAAGTGCTTAACTAACCTAAATATGAATATGTTGTCACCACGGTCTTATTAAGAGCTACTTTTTATCTTGCCTTGCAAGTAGTACCCCCACAAGCGGTGAGGTAGGCGATCCCTTTCCCCTCTAAAGAGAAAAAAACGATCAGAACAATCGCGTGGGGGGGCGGGCAGTGACCCCCCCCCCCCCCCCCCCCCGCGCGTGCTAACAACAAAGATGGACTCTAGTTACTCCTTTAAAGAAGTGAAGGTTCTAGGGGCTTCTTCGCCCCTTGGTTTCTTTGGGAGGACTGGGCATGGGTCTGGTTAGACCCGGGCTGTGACTGCACTGCTGGAGGAGCTTGGGCTGGGGCTGTGAGATGAGGACTCTTTTGGTGTCTTGATGTCCTCTCTTGTGACCGCCCTGGTGATTTCCCCAACCCTTCAACAAAGATTTATATTCATTTAAGCAAGAAGAGGAGGGGTTTGAACAGGGAGGGGGCACTCACTCCAGCTGCAAGGGCTTGCTCGGCAATCGTGCCCTTCCTAATGACATCATCAAAGTAGGAAAGGTCCCCTAAAAATAGGAATGGTCTTAGGGATTCATTAACACCTCGAACAAATTGTTCTACAGCTTCCTCTTCTGGTATAGGTGATCCCAAATCCCCTCTCTCCAACGAACCACGAACTCAAACAATGATTCATCGGGTTTTGAGTGGTCGCTTGCAGTTGAGAGAAGCTGACTTGGCTTTCTGTGTTAAAGAAAAACCTTCGGACAAATTTTTCTGCCAAGGAAGTCAAAGAGGTGAATGATCCGATGGGTTGGGAGGTATACCAATCCAAGGCTGTGTCAGCTAAGCTCCTAGGGAATAACCTAATCAATAGGTCATCCTTGCCTCTAAGCTCGACAATCTCAGTGCAAAATGCCACGCTTCGTGCCTATGGCGTTTTTGCCAGACGGTCTTTGCCAGTAGTGCCATCCTCTCTGCTGGCTGTATGGGTGGGCGTGAAAGAGGTTCAAGAATCCGTTTTCTTTTTATAAGGGCTAAAAATGAATCACTTATTTTGGCTTTTTTTGTTTTAACCCGGGTGGATCTCGAAAGATATGAAAGATCTCCCTCCAAGCTGTACATACGACTTTCATCGAATACGGCTTTCCACAAAATTCTATATGTATCTATTAGATCGAGTATGGAATTCTGTTTACTCACTTTAAATTTTGTAGCAGTTTCCCTCCTTTTCCTTCAAGGATTTGAAATCCTTTATTTTACATATCCATACGATCGAGTCCTTGGGTTTCTGAAATAGTGTAAAAAGCAGTGCTTCGAATCGACTCGGACCTGTTCTGAAAAAATCAAGGTATTTCGAATTGTTTGTTGACACGGACAAAGTAAGGGAAACCTCTGAAATGATTTCAATATTGAACCTTGGCTGAATCGAATCTCTTTAGAAAGAAGATCTTTCGTCTCATGGTAGCCAGCTCCAGTCTCCTTACGAAACGTTAGTGATTGGGTTAGCCATACACTTCACATGCTTCTAGCGATTCACATGGCATCATCAAATGATACAAGTCTTGGATAAGAATCTACAACGCACTAGAACGCCCTTGTTGACGATCCTTTACTTCGACAGCATCTAGGGTTCTCGAATAGTGTGATCTCTCACACTGGGTAAATCTTTAACCCTTCCTCCTCCTGTGTATAAGCAGTGATTTCATATCTAGAGGTTAATTGTACTCAACGCAACCAAGATTATAGATAGAGGTAAGGCAGAGTTAGGTTTTTTGTGGAAAAGTTGACAGAACATAAAAGTGACCTTTTCGATCACTTTTTCTAAGCGAACTGCCTTGTACTCCAGGCACTGCCCTTGCTTTGTGTACAAAATCCCTTTTAAGGACTTGTAATCAGTAACAAGAGTTTCTCCATTTCTCAGGGCGAAGCCCATGTATCGATCCATGCACATCTTGTGAAAGCTTCGTTTTTTTGGATCTAGGTCGTCTGGAATGAAGTATCCTTCAGAATCCCTATAGTCAAGGCCAAGATCATTGGGTGCCATACTAAAGAAGGCGTAGGGGGAATAATAGACTCTCCTTCTGACGCAGCCCCACAAGGGGGCAATGAGTCTTCGCTCGTCCAGATCCGGTATTTGGGAGGAGAATCGCAGCTGGATGAACCAGGATCTAAAGGGGTTCGGATCTATGCCGTCAGCACTAGCTTCCGGGGAAGTGGCAACCACTACGAGAGGTGGATTTTCCTTTTTATGAAAGATCCTGAGAATCCATTTTTTGATCCGGATGGAGCCAATAGCTGCCTTGATTTTTAACACTTTCGTACAGTTTTGATGATTTGGGAAAGAATGGGAATTGTTTAAAGTCAATTTTGAATTTTCACTTTCACTTTTTTTTTTTTTTTTTTGTTTTTTGAAATCATAAGAATCATTTGGTGGGCCCTTCACATTGTCAGATAGTTTCTAGTTCTGTTTTTTATCTGGTTTAGTGGGTTCCATATCTGTAATGGTTGTTTGAATTGGTTTCTAATGTAATGAATTTGAAGGAACAGGAGGAGAACCAGTTTATGTTGATTCTAAATCTTTCAAGGAATATTTAAATATGTGAAGATGGGGAAGATACTAGAATTTGGACAGCATCAAAATGTGGATCCTTTTCTGTCTCTTCTTTCTACTTGGCTCTAGTGGCAAGGGAGGGGTGCAGAAGTACATTGGCAAGCATATGGAGACTCAAGGCCCCTCCTAGGGTAGTAGCTTTTGCATGGATAGCTCTAAGAAAACAAATTTTAACTATAGAAAATCTCAGAAAGAGAGGGAAGGTCGTTGTGAAGGCTTGTCCAATGTGCTTGAAGGATGAGGAAAGTGTTGATCATCTTTTCTGAAGGTGCAAGTGTGCGGGGAAAATATGGAATTCTGTCATAAGCTGGTTTGGATGTGTACATGGGTAGTTGCTGATTGTCTTCATCAGCTGTTTGAGGCGTGGAGATCCCCTATTGGGAGTCCAAAAGGAAAGGAGCTGTGGAAACTTTCGTTTCTATCAGTCATATGGCACATTTGGAAGGAGAGAAATGCGAGGTGCTTTGAAGGAACAAAATCTAAGGGGGAAATATTATGTGACAAGATAAAAATTTTGGTTGCACAATGGGTGAAGAGAAATCCGATTTTTAAAGATTTTCCCATTGGCCAGATCATGTATAATTGGAAGGAGAGAGCTCTCTTGGGCACAGGGTGTCAGTCATAAGTTTTTCTTTGTTTCTGTTCTCTGTCTTTGGTTTGTTGCGTTGTTTGATGGTCTAAAGCTTTGTAGCTTGATTGTTTTTCTTTTCTGCCTCCTGGTCAGTGTAAATCTTTTGTACTGATTTGGTTTTAATGAAAGTTAACATTAAAAAATTAAAATAAAAATTGGTTTCTAATGTAATGATTTGGTGTCTACAATGTTTAATATGTAAAACAAAAAAATTTCAAAGAATATATAAGTGATAGTTTCAAAAAGGAACCATTTTCTTTGGGTCTGATGAAGGCATGAAATTCTTTTGAAATAATAGAGATTTCCACATACAAAAGC
This sequence comes from Umbellularia californica, assembly GCA_028538565.1. Classification (NCBI taxonomy): domain Eukaryota; kingdom Viridiplantae; phylum Streptophyta; class Magnoliopsida; order Laurales; family Lauraceae; genus Umbellularia; species Umbellularia californica. The sequence continues at coordinate 14,510,925 of JAPQWN010000008.1, read as the reverse complement.
TTTTAAAAATGAGGAGAATGGTTTAGTGGCACCGCTGTTAGATCGTTCACTTGTGAAAATTATCAAATGTCAGTGTTATAAATCGTTTAGTGGACCCATTTCTAAAATTCAAACCACTCGTTCAGTACTTTGATATGGCACGGTTGGTGGTGGTTTACCATAAAAAAAATCAATTTTAAACAAGGATTAAAAACCCAATCTCAAGACCTGACTTGGTCTCCTTCGAGTCGGGTTGAGTGCATAGGACTCAACCAAGTTGCACTTCTTTTGGAGTACTAAAAAATTGTAAAAATCATGAAAAGCTAAAAAATAGATAAAATGCCCCACCCGTGGAAAATTTTCTGAATCTTCTGATTTTTATACATTTTTCATGATTTTTTTGCTAGGTTGGGCTTAAATAATTCTCAGTCCATGGGACCTGACTCGGTCAAGGTTGAGTCTGAGTTGATTCGGACTCATCTGAGTTTTTAATCTTTGCTTTTGAACATGACAATGAAATTCTACAATGCATTTCATGTTGCAATGAAGTCTTTGAAAAATAGTTCAGATATTTTATTTGGGAGATAGAATAGGCTCTCTCATCTGTAATCTTATGCTGTGATATAAATGTGACAATTGCAAGCTGCCTCATAAATTATCAAAATGTAGCTGTTAAATGGTATGTCTTTGTTCTTTATTCTCTCTTTGGAGTTTTCTTTTAACCTTCAATTTAAGATTACCGTGTCTTGAACCCAAAATTTGAGAACACAACTAGTTCACAGATTCATTTATCTTCAGCTTTGTTTAAGATGACATTTTTTTTTTTAATTCAGCTGAAACCATGTTGTTCGATACCTTGATATGATATGCCATGGTCACCTTTGAACACGACAATGAAATTCTACAATGCATTTTCTTGAGTGTTTTTTTTAAACAGTCTACTCATGATGCCCATCTTATTTATGTTCTTTTGAAGCAATGAGGAGCTTGCTATTTATAAGATACATGACATCCTATTACGAATTCCTCCTTTAGAAGGCAAGGATGGGAAACCTGATTGTGAGATGTGGTGTGAGTCGGGTGAGGGCTCCATTTCTTGATTGTTTTCTTCAAGTTTTGGTTGTAATATTTTCATTTATGTTTGCCATCCTAGTACTATTGTCTTCCCTGCTATCTTATTTCATTTTCACTTATGCTGAAATTCTCCATTCCTCCCTTTCTTTTCTTTAGGGTTGTTAGCTTGCACTCATTTACATACGTAAATGATTCATATGTGTAATGGTTACACATGATCACATTTGCTTGATCTTATATATGCATGTGATGCGTGAATGAGGTGTGAAAATGGTGTAAATAAGGCCATTTTCACACTAATTTTTATCACATAGTGTGAAACACTTTGACATCTCCCACTTGCAAAAAGGTGCCAGTACAAGTCTCTACATCGTGATTGCATTTGGTCACCAGATTTCAAATCCCATCAACCTCTTTTATTTGTTTTCATTCTTGTGGCCTCATATTTGTAATTCAAACCGTCCAATTTGTTTATTGAACTAATAAACCCCATGACCTTTGAGTTTGTTATTTTAGATTTTCGTAAATTTTGATTAGTTTGTGAAAATGTATAAAAAGTTCCAACCTATATAGATCTAATTTTCTGCACTTTTGTGGGCACCTAGTTCATGATCCATACCATTCAATATTCTTATGTCGATGATAATCATCAAGATGTTTTGTTTATTATCTTAAATCTTCATGGATTTTGAGAAATTTGTGAAAAACGTCCAAAGAAACCAACATAAAACCGTTGGATGTACTCTTCATCTTAGCCAAAAGGCTGAGAAATGTATAACGGTTGGATGTACTCATTTACACATGTGAAAATGGTGTTTTTTTCACATATATGACATTTGCATATGTAACATTTACATATGTAAAACACATTTTCCTCTCCCACGCGTTTTAGGCAAATGACCCCTATGTTACTTTATGGTGCAAAATTCTGTTTCCCTTGTTTTTCTGTTTTCTGCTGTTCTGATTCGAATTATGTAGGCTGTGTTCAGCTATTTCTATTTCCATGAAAACATACCTTAGTTTTAGGTAATACAAGAAGTGGTATCTTGGGTAACCATTTTCATGAAAGATACATCTCCGGCCTCTGCATGTCTCCACTTGCCCCCCTTGATTTCATGGTTTCTACTTTACTCATAACAGAAGTTGGGTGAAACGAGCTGGAGGTAATGGCTTTTTCCACTCATCTTTTTGCATGGAAAGGTACATTTCCATGGAAATCCAAACGTCCAATTGTGTCAGAGCCATCACTTAAGGTTGTTTGGAGATGATTGAACGGAATAGATGTATGGACTGATTTATGGGGAAGAAATCTGGAGAGATCTTAGATGTACACGTCCCCATATGACTGATATCTTATTGTTAATATGATTTCGGAGTTACAAGTTTTTTTAGTAATCTCAGAAAACCCTAAAAATCCCCTACACTAGCTCATTGTCAATGAGCTCAACATGAATAAACCATGCTGCCTGAATAACTGGCCTTGTAATATAGAAGCTGAATCTCTCATTAGCCGCTTCTTCCCTAGCAAAGTGATGATCTACCTTTGTGCTTGGTACACTCTTGACACATGGGTGGGTCATTGGATGCAATACAAATGGTACTCACATTATCACAGTGGAAATTCGTTCGACCAGAAGACTACCCACTTCACTTAGTAAAATCTTCAACCAAATGATTCACAAGTACTATGTGCTATGGAATGATGCTTTGCACTTGATGCAGCAACCACCAGTTGCCTCTTGCTCTTCCTTGATACTAAGTTACCACTCGCCAAGGTGCAATATACTGTAGTAGACTGTCTATTAGGTTTGTGCCCAACCCAGTCTGCATCAGTAAAAGCTCAGTATTAGGTGTTCATGACAGTTGTGAATTATTCGACAACTAGGCACCCCTTTTAAGTACTTGATAACATGTTGCACTGCATCAAAATGACCATGCTAGGAGCATGCATGAACTGATTTACTAATTACTACACTCTGCATTGAAATGTTAGATTGAGTAATGGTCAGATAGAATAACTTACCAACCAACCCTTTGATAAGATTGAGAATCACTCTGCATTTCACTGCCCATGAAATATTTGATCGGGTAATTGTAAGATAAATAAGCTTACCAACCAGATAAAATTGAATACCACTTAGCAGATGACCAACCACACAGCATGTAGATGACGTTTTTGTTTTATGGGAGTTTTTATTGACTTTGTGACCATTTTACATGTCTCTCTTATTAGATCAAAAGTATCTTTCTGCTGTGAATTCATAATCTCTCTTCATGATTTTGCTACCTTGATTCCCAACCATCATCTCAGTGCACCAGGTCCTTGATGTCAAACTCCTTGTATAGAAACAATTTTAGACTCTATGATTCATCATTTTTAGTTACAGCGATTTCATCTACATAAATAATTAGAATAGTTACTTGGCTGCCACTTCATCTAACAACAGAATGATCTGCATGACACCTGTTGGCTGTTGTACTAAATCACTCCATAGCTTGATTGAACTGACCCAACCACTCCCTTGACAGCAATTTAAGGTCACAGATCGTTTTTTTCAACTGAGACAAATCACTCCAATTGGTCTTTGGGAGTAAATCCAGGTAGAGAATCCATATAAAACTTCTAGCAATTCACTATGATGATGCAAAGCCTTCACATTTATCAACTAATGGAGGGGCTAAGATTGATTTACGGCAAAAGGCAAAATAACTTAGACAGATTTCAATTTGACCACAAGAGCAAAGGCCTCAAGATACACATTGTACATCTCAGTAAAACCCTTCACTACAAACCTATCCTTATGCCTTTCAGTGGATCCGTCTGGGTACTTCAAGGTATACATTCACTTACAAGTTTAACAACCCGGTGTTCTCTTGCCCACATGAGGGCCAGTCAACTCCCAAGTCCCATTTTTCCTGAGAACCTGCATCTCATCAATCATAGCAGCTTTTCACTTGAAGTGAGATAACAACATTGGAGTTGCAGCTTGACAAGAAAGTATTATGGGAGGTAAATTAAAAAATTAGAAAAGAGTACAAAATTCATGTGGACGACCATTATCTTTTTGCTTATGTTTTATTCTCCCATACCTCTTTATCTTGCTACTTATGTTTTATTCTTCTTCCATCCCGTATTTGTTTCTAAAAGCAGCACTAGGGCGGACCTCTTTAAATTCTTTCTTAAACATCCACTTGAATAACTTGACATTGACTATTATTTATAGTTTTGGGAATATACTTTTATTCTTATAATTGGCTTTATAGGTATCAGGAGCTACCATTATATATTGCGTTCAACAAATCATCACTTTCTATTGCATAGTAGAGTGTTGGTATGGCTCATAAGGTTTATTTATGTAATCAACTTAAAGCGTGACATTTCCAAAATCCACTGTCAGCATGATTGCCCTTGCTCCCACGCACCATTACTGTGTTTGCGATTTCGTGTCATACTATTTTTTTTTTTTTTGTCTTTGTTCAGCTGCCTAATATCTGTTTTTAATTGGTTTTAGCTTTCTCATCCAAAAGTGGAGACAAGGTGTCTTCTGAGGTTTTGCTTGAAGAGGATGGGATGCATAAATTAAACAAGTGTAATGATGATGTGAGTTCATTCCATTCCCGACTATATATTGCTATATATAAATCTGGAAATTTTCTGTGTCAAATGCTTCTCTGCTTAACAACACTTTGAATGAGTATCTTTCCCTTTTCACTTCCATTGAAGTTTATTATACATGTAAAGCGATGCTAGGTTGTCTCTCATTCTTTTGTCTAAAATTGTTGGCCTTGATTTAATTCATTTTTGTTATGTACTTAGTACTATCCCTATTAAAACTTCTTAAGTAATAGTCCTATTTTTGTGTGGAACATTCTGACCAACCTGGCAACCCTCTAGTCTCATGGTTAATTTGACCGGGTGACTGGCTGAGTCTGGTCGACCTATTGGGCAGGAAAACTATGCTTTGTCTGTCAATATACCAAACAAATGAAATTGTGGATTCAACCAGTGTAGAATTCACACCTGTGGATGTCCCCAGAATTAGTACACCATGGATTCCACAGCGCTTTTTCCAAATATAATTGAATTTTTTCTATTTATTAATTGCTCTTTTGTTGGTTGTTCTAAACATGGCAAATGATGTGTGTGAAGAAGCCTTTCTTTTAGCACTTTCAAGGAGCCTAAATATAGCAAATGATGCGTGGAACCTTTCTTTTATGGCTTTGAAGGAGCCAATTCCACATGAACATGTTCTTTAGCTGTTTAACTTTGGAGATTTACTTTGGTCTGATCCAATACGGATTTTATTGTTATGAAGTTTTCTTATGATATTTTCAGACATTTAATACTTGAGTGAGTAAATAGGAAATGTGTTATACCTTTCAATATTAGTTGGAAATTTGATATGGCTGTTGAGTGTACGCTCTCCATTCTCTTGATAGTCTCTCACCTTTTCTTATCTTTTTAGGTATCTTCAGTGTCCAACATCACAAAAAGGATAAAGATAAAGTTTACGAAAGCATGGATATCATTTCTTAGGTTACCGCTTCCCCTTGATTTATACAAGGAGGTATTCTTTCATTGCTAATGTGTAATTTGTTTTTCTGTTGCTAGGGTTTGTACTTTTCCCATTTATTTATATATTTAATTATTTTTGGAAGGATGACTGATAACTTTATTATGCAACAGATTGTAACAAAAATACAGTGTCAACTAAATACTCATGGAATGTAAGGTTATTGCGCTCAAGCCATCAGCACCTCAAAAACAGCTATAAGAGAAAAACTCCATAGTACCTTTCTTACCCTAGAACCTTTCATACCTCGATAACTGCAGCTTCAAGATCCTAAAAGAGAATATAATCACATTTTTCACCCGTTGAATACCAAATAATCTAAAGAAATAACCTGAAACTGCTGTGGCAAATGAACAACGGGATAAAGTAGTTGTATATGACTTGTACCCCCGAAAACATGAGATGGCATATGATTGAGGAGAACTGATGCTGTTAATATTACATCAGCCTATTAGCACTCAGGAACATTCGTTTATGATAGAAAATCTTAGTAACTTCAGTAAATGTTTGTTGTTACATTTGGCAACTCCAATAGCTTTGGGAGTAGATGCACACGAAGTTCGAGATCAATGCATTTTCTGCCAAATAAGTTTGTGGCCTACTCAGATGCTCCCATTATCAGACCTCAATGCATTCACATTGGCATCAAATTTTGTTTCAATCATTTTATGAAACGATTCGAAAGTCAAAGCAATTTACTTACAAGATTTCATCAAACAAGCCCATGTGCACCCGATACAATCATCTCTTAAAGATACACTAGCTATACTCTGACATGGAAGTAACTGGAGCATACCCCAAAAGATTGGTTTACACCAAAGAAAAAGTAGTAGTTTTTTTTTTCCTATGTTGGGCTATTGGTCAAATAGTGATACCTAAACTTGAGTACCCAGGGATCGATCCCTTGGCATGTGTGGGAAGCTAAGGTGCCAACACTACTCAACTATATGTGTGTTGCAAAAAGGAGAAATTATTCTTTTTCGAAATACAATGATAAGTACTTTTACTATTCTCAGCGAACGGTGGGCAAGTTTCATGCTATATATCTCTTACATTAACATGTATGTTTAAAGAAGGAAAAGTAACTTTTAAGACTTTGAAATGATGTGTCCAACTGGTGCTAGCACTTTGAAATATATCCTTTATTGGTAGATGACTGATTTGCAGATAAACTTTTCTTCATAGAATCAGGACGATGGAGACCTTTAAGGAGGCGTTTGTGCAACGCCCTTTCCTGCAGAAAATGGAAGGAGACAATCTGGTGCCTTCCTTGTATGTGTTTGGTGCAGTGATGATTCGAAGGAGGAAAATGAGTTTTGCACCGGATTTCCTGCATTGGAGGGGATCCGGATCCGGAATTCCTACCTATCTAGGACGGAAACGGGTGCTGTGTTGCAGAAACTCAACCTTAGTTTTACAACCAGCACCACTCATCTTTCTTGTTTCCGAATCCTAGAAAACACAGTGAGAAGGCAAAAGTGTAATGATGGTCATGGGGTTGTGTTAATAAGGTGACACTATGAGAAAACTGAGGAACAAGAAGAATTGGAAACAAAGGAAATGTAGAAGAAATATTAATGGATCCCTCACCTGCTCAAGTAAAGGGGCATTGGCAACATGAACACCACCATGTGAAGAGGGTGTATGTGAAGGAAAACTAAGATCACATACTGTTATGTGATCAGTTGCACTTTTGTCAATGATACAAGATTGACTAGCGGAGTATTTGCATATGAAGCCAACCCTCTAGCCTTCTTTGCCAATACTTGAACCACCGGAAGGAATTGCATTTTCTCTGATGACTGCATAGGCTGACTTACTCCAATTAGAACGGAATACTAAATCCCAACAAGTCTCTTGGGTGTGTCATACCTTCTGGCTTCCACAGTGTGTGCAATTCAGTTTATCTGTGGTGGATGGTCTAATGTGATTGCATCCATGGAGAAAAAAGATTGACCCACTCTTGCATCCCTGAGGCGTAGAAAGCATCAATTTGCCATAATGTGTATCTGATTCCAATAATAATCAAACTATTAAGAGTTTTTCCAACCATGCCTCCGAACCTATAATTCTAGGATGCTTCTATAGGATTCTTTTTTAATAGAGAATACCTCATGAATCAGGTGCCCAAATCTTGCTAGTATAATCTATAAGTAGATAGAAAAATAATCTCCAACGTACTTAAGGAATTCAATGAAAGAATAATATGCTTCGTCATCGTGTGAACTTTGTCGGAGCTGAGTGTACTTTTCTCCACTAATTTGCTATATTTGTCTCAAATGGGTGAGAAGCTGAATCTGCTGTCAAAAGGAAAAATTGGCACTGAATGGAATGGTCTCCACAGTCCACACCATTTAGCTTCTCAAAACTGGATTATGTTACCATCTCTTGCTCAATATCTGGTTCTAGTGAGAAATTCATCAAGCACTGTTAAAGTTAACTTAGGAAGCCCAAAGCTTGATAAACATTATTTGGGATATCTGCATTTTGATTATACTCTAATATTTCCAATGCTCTTATCTCTGCATTTTCATCTGCCTTTGCTATGTTTGGCTAATTTTTTCAATTTTATTTTACTTTTGATACATACTTCGTCTCATACTCCAACTTTCCAACTTTCTAATTACATGCAACAGCTTATGGACAAATGCCTATTAAAGACCTACGCGACTTTCTTGGTCTTACATGTACTATCATGTATGCTCAATACTTGCTTCAAATAACCCTTAAAATTTAGCACTTTTACAATATTCGGAATAGGATATCTTCAGATTTTGAGGGCGAAAGGAAAATCATGCCGACGTTTAAATACGGCCGATAACCAACACATACTGTCGATATGTGTGACCTTTTTTTTACCTGCTGATATGCATAGAAAATGATATTTTGAACCGCGACTGTCAAAAGAATCAATGATGTCTCAAAAGTTGAAACCAAGCTTTTAAGCCAATGGAGTTCTATTTTTGATTTAGGTTTTTTGCTCATTTGAAAGCTTAGTAATCTTACATTCTTTTTCTTTGTTCTTTTCCAATATTTCAATCTTATGTTCCATGCATGTCTCACATTTCTCTAATTACATTCAGGTACTTGTTAATCTCCACCAGACAGTTGTACCTCATATGTCAAATCCAGTCATATTATGGTGAAAACTGCTTCATAAGCTAACTTTGATTGTAGATTTAATCTTTATTCACTTCACCTAAACTTGGACTGAGCCTTTTTTTTTTTTATAATTACTATCCAATGATTTACAGCGACTTTTTGACAAGATCATATGACATTGGTGGTGTTATCAGCATCATGGCTCTTAGCAGCCTTTTTATTCTCATGACACAACATGGGCTGGAATATCCTAAATTTTATGAGAAGCTATATGCATTACTTGTACCTGCTATATTTATGGCGAAGCACCGGGCAAGGTTTTTTGAGGTATAGTTGTTGTCGTATTCCAATAAAGTGTGCATTTTTATTCTTGTTTTTTGTTTGTTCAATGATGCTTCAATCTTTATAAGTTGGTGAAAATGGGTTAGCTCATGATTGAAATATGATCCGAGGTATATGCCTGCTTGTTAGATTGGTGAGCCTCTTAGCTGCCTTTTTTCCTAGTTGAGTCTTGTCTCAACTGAACCAATTTGGTTGTAGTGAGCTGTGCTGAGTTTGGTGGTTTGATTTAGTTCTGTTTCATAAAGCAGACACTCTTTGTTGAATTTATGCCACCAAAGATTATATATTGATCAATGTCTATGAATATCTCTTCTATTTTAGGAACATGGGGACTAATGGTGGGGAACATCACCATTCGAATAAATAAATTAAATAATATAAAGGTGGGGGACAACTTAGATCATTGATACTTGTACAAGCTGAGCATCTCATGTTCCTAACATTGGGGTACTGGATACTCATAGAACACTGATTAAACATGCTGTAGCTACATCATTTTTCCTCAGGTTTGCTAAGAGTGGAGATGGGGATATTAGGAGAACGATATGTGGCTTTGCTGAGCAAATGGTGGTGGAGATTCAAGAAGGAAGAGAGGCATTCTGGATAATGATAATCACAAAAATAGGGTGTGGGAGATGGACTGGGTATGAGGAAGAGTCTATACGGTGTCAGGGTGATGGACTACTTCTAAGTGGTTGATGGATCAAGTAATCTGGGGAGTGCTTTATAAATGAGGTTGGGTATAATGATACACTATTTTTGGGTAAACAAAACCTTTGGGCTGAACAGGGCTTTGGGCTTTTTATCACTTAATGCAAGTCCGGACTAAATATTAAAAGGGCCCATATTTAGATCCAGGCCAGACCCTGGTACCAAAACCTAAGGCCCAAACCCGGCCCAAAGATGACCCCGTCCATGAGAACCCCCATCTCTGGGTGCATGCTGCGTGCTAGCCAGATGTGTTTGTATATTTGTGTGCTGTTCATTTCAAGAAGTGTGATATAAATTCCATCTAAATTTGACAAACTCTGAAACTACAAGAATTGAGCGGCTAAAAACTCGGATGAAATTATGTATCCCTTGAAAAATTGTTAGGAGATTTTCTTCCGGGTGTTGTCGTAAAGATGAGTCTCTTAAAATCATTAAGAACTTGCACCTGACATTCTTAATTAATGCAAAACTATTTGCATTTGCAACTTTGGAGAACTATTTAAAACTTATACAGTTTATCTCATTTTTAAATGGATACCAACAACCCTATATGGGAAGAACTATGAATGAACTATTCTCATGCATTGTTTACAATTTATCTGATGTTTCTGTAATGTATATAGTCTTATCAAGTCAAATGCATATTTCATATATTGTTTTCTGGAGTGTTTTTTTATTTTTATTTTTTCCAAGAAGCTTGATTTTGGACAGTTAATTTCCAGATGCCATTTATTTGCATCTTTGCTGACAGTGACAGTTTGTCTTCTCCTCAACAGCTTCTAGATAGTTGTTTGAAATCTTCACTTCTTCCAGCATACTTAGCTGCTGCTTTTGCTAAGAAGTTGAGTCGACTGTCACTTACCGTCCCTCCTTCAGGATCATTGGTTATTATTGCTATCATTCACAATCTCCTACGGAGGCATCCCTCCATTAACTGCTTGGTTCATCGGGTAACTTTGCCCTCTTTTACTGACTGTTTGCATCATTGCATGTCTAAATTATCATTGAATGCACTTGCATACTTATTAAAGATTGACATGTGAGCACATTTGCATGTGCATTTGCATTAGCATTTGTCTCTGACCTTGCATTTTGTTTTTTTATTTACATGCACACACACATGGATGATCAGATGTGCACCTCGTCCATGGTGCGCAGCTGATGCAAGGGGTGATCATCCACCTAGTCCATGGTGCGCACCTGATGTGGGGCCCACCTGATGGCCATGGACCACACACAGGGACAAACCCCTAGGATGATCAGGTGAGCCCCAAATTTAGTAGGGAGGTTGGGCCTATCCAGATCTATGGATCCCCTGAGCCCCCCTAGGTGGGCTCCACAGTGGTGCGCACGTGATCCCCATGCACAAGCAGCACAATGGATCTCTCTCTCTCTCTCTCTCTCTCTCTCTCTCTCTCTCTCTCTCTCTCTCTCACATCATGTGTGCGCGTGTGCGTGCATCAATATAAGGGGGAAAATCAATGATGTCATTTGAGGTGGTTTTGGCATGTACACACACGGTTAGAGCTCAACTCTAATCTAACGTGTCGAAGTATTACAAGTTCAAGGAAGTAGGAGAAGAGTGAGAGACTTAATGACTTAAGATGTACTAGTGTGCTAAGACATGCTAAGACTCTTTAAGAGTTGCAAGGATCATGGCTTCAAATAAGTTTTCGAGGAAAAAGAAAGTGAAGGTGATTCTCAACAGTTGGGGGTTAATGTTACCACGATGGTGATGTTGATTGCTTGCACCTCCATCCTTTCTTCTCTGTCATTCTTTATATCTGTGTTCGTGAGCCCATGGGATTAAATGGGCAAGAGCCCATGTTGGGCCCACCTGTGACCCCATTGCTCCTATCACACACAAATTGGCACCAGACTCAATCTGATAATCATCTGAGATTGAAAATTTCTGGCCTTTCTAGTTTCTATACCTTGGGCCTTTGGACCCTGAAAACTGGCACCATCTGTTCTCCAGTTGGGCTTATGTTTGGACCAGTCCTTGTCCATGCATTGACTTTTCATTCCCCCATCCCTTCCTTTGACTGGTATGTTGGTTTGGCCCCCCAAAAGGGAGAGAGAGTCTTCATATTAATGATAATAAGAAAACTGTAGAGGTGTGTCAAGAGTAGGGATGTAAATGACTCGGTTCCGGTCCGGATCCGTACTGGAACTGGAACCGGTTCTGATTCAGAACCAATTTCATGGTTCGGGTTCTGACAATAATCTCTTCAACTTCTCTGGGCAGCAGCCATTCCATCTTCTTCAACCTCAAAGCCATTAATCAGCTCACAGCATTAGGGCAAAAAAGAAACAATAACCTTTTCTTCTTCTTGCTCTTGCTTGGAGCAGGCGGCATTGTCAGAGATGTGCTCGAAACCCTTGTTATCACTTGAACATCCCTGAAACCGATCTTGGAGAAATTGAGGGCTTGACTCTACTTTGGACAAGGCAAGGTTGCGCTTGCACGAGATCCACCAGCTGTTGCCATCACTAGAGGCCGCTGTCCACCCCATCTACGCAGGAGGTGCTTGCTGCCGTCCTCAAGGTCTTCGACACTGTCCACAGCCTCGAGAAGTCTCTCCTCTTTGATCCTTGCTCTGACCTATGGGCTACCTCTTCGTACTAAAAAACCTTGAGAAGTCTTCGTTACAAAGAGGTATTTAGGGAAAAAGGGGGAAATGATTGAAGAAAGTTGAGACACTCTATGGGTCGGGTCGAGTCCCTTTATATTATAAAGGGCAAGCGGGTTGGGTCCTGGGTCTTTGGGTCAAAACCCATATTGACCCGGAACCAGGCCATTTATTAATCGGAACCTAAAAGAGGTTCCAAACCCGGTTTTTTACAGGTAAGAACCTCTGGGTAATTAGAGATTCGGGTACCCATTTACATCCCTACTCAAGAGGCTTATGCCTTCACTTTTGTAGAACAATTATAACTTAATTTGTAAATTTGGATAAAATAATTTACTTGTGGTATTTTGACATGATCCCTCTGCGTTGTTGATTGAGAAGCTTTCTAAAGAATTTTGTTGAGGCATTGGCGATTTGTGCGCTGTTTGTGGAGCAGGTTGATAATGAAACTGGCGAGGAGGCTTTGAGGGAAGGAAGTGACTTAGGCAATGGTTCAAGGGATACTGGTTCAGAGACGTGCAATGGAAGACCAGGAGCTGATCTTTTTAATAGCGAGGAGATTGACCCTGCAAAGTCCAATGCCATGAGTGAGTTCCTTTCTCATTGCTAGATTGTGCTACTATGCTAGTTAGAAACTGTATATGTTCGAGCTGATCTTTTTAATAGTGAGGAGATTGACCCTGCAAAGTCCAATGCCATGAGTGAGTTCCTTTCTCATTGCTGGATAGTGGATAGTGCTACTATGTTAGTTAGAAACTGTATATGTTCGTCTTATAAAACGTTCCTCATCCGTGTTTTGACATGTTTGATGTGTGGGGATATGGATAGTGTCCTGAATCCTGACCACCATTCCACATGAGGAGATACTTTGTCCAGTGACCCAGGTAATTGATCTGTCAAGGAGGATGTCCCAACAATCTAACATCCTACTTTTTTTTTCTTTTTTTTTCTGCCCATTGATTGGTAACTTGAGTCAAACTGATGACCTCAAGGTTGCAATAGTAAGCACTTTCCACCATAATTTTCAATTCCATAAAAACCACCAGACCTTTTTTTTTCCTTAGCAACGTTGATTTCACGAACATATTTAACTCTTTACAGATATGTATCATCTATGATATATTAATATATGTAGATGATGTTGTTCATATGGTGTACCATAATCCTTTCTTTTCTTTTTTTGCCACTTTTAAAAATGGATGGATTTTACATAACTACTTTTGTTCTTATTTTTTAAATTTCTTGTTACCATTTCATGTTTTACAAGAAAAACTAAAAAAAAAAAAATATTCCTACGGTTCGCAATACGATTCATGGTACAATTCGGTTCGTCTCCTTGAATAATTTGCGATAATATTTCGATTTTCTAAACAATCCATGAGGCTACAACAGACTGTGTCTAGCTTAAAAGTCTGATGGGCTTCATCATATTGGTTATTAGTTGGGGCTGGTAGTCACTGAAGGCTGAATTGTTCCTAAGGTATGAATGGTTTGGCCTTTCTTGAAGTTTGTGTGCACACGCACTCAAGTGGAACTCGCAATGAAGTGTGATTAAATTTTTATAGTCAACTGCTGATCAGATGCAACCTCTTTCATCCATGCTTGGGACACAGCGATTGTTAACCTTCGGCCCGTTGTACATCTGGACCTTATAATTCCTTTGAAATATATATATATGAAAACCGAACTATAATGTACTATGCACTGAAGTCCCTCCAGGTATTATATTTTGGAAGTACTGTGAGACATATAATTCTTGATAGGACATGAAGGAGCTGTGATCTGTCCATATCATGTACTGAATTCCTTGATATGTTATTTGGCACAGGAAGTTCTCTGTGGGAAATTGATACTCTTCGCCATCATTACTGCCCAGCTGTTTCCAGGTAACTGAGCTTGATCCTATCATCCCATTAATTCTTCCTACTGTCTATTAGTTCTTTTTTGCAGATTATTTCATGTCATGTTTTTCCTTCAGATTTGTTGCATCTCTGGAGAAAGATTTGACAGTTAGAGCCAAGACTTCAGAAATCACAGTCAAGGATTTCAGCTCTGGCTCATATGCTACAATATTTAGAGAAGAGGTAAGTTTTTATGCCAATTTGTAATCTTTCTTTATACACATGACATCATCTATATGGAAGAAATACTAGAAATTTATCTTTCGAGTTAGTCTTCATTTTAGAAACCAAAATCCTATGTTCTTCATATGCAGATCAGACGTCGAATAAAACAGGTTCCCCTTGCATTTTATAAAGCAACCCCGACCTCTCTATTCTCAGATTCTGAATTTACCGGATGGACTTTTGGACCCACAGAAAATGGTAATAACAAGGCAGGTGAAGTAAATCCAACTGAGGAAGATCATCGTAAATCTGCAAAGAAGCAACGGTCGGACTCCTCTTGATTCAAAGAAAAATCTTTTAGTTCACTTGCATGTCAACATGATTGGAAAATTTTTGTTTTCTGCTGTTTTGTATGCTAGTTATTGTTGAACATAAATTTTGTCTTACCACTGGATGCATGCATGTTCAATCCAGCTCTAAAGGGGCCCACTTGGGCCCACCTTTGATCAGTTCCTCCTGCACGCTCACGACTTCCCATATCTTGCACCAGGTCCAATTTTTGACTCTGGTTCGGCCTGTACTCACCGTTGGATGAAATCTCAAAAGAATCTAATATGTAATACACTTGAAACTTTTCAAGGCTGCTAAATCAAGGATGTTGATAAATTTTGCTTGACCTTTTATCTGTGTTGATTGATACCTTTCCATCCGACCTACCTAACTATGATTGGCACTTGCCTTCATTTTGGTTGTTGCACGGGTGGACATGTGAACAGCATTATAGGGGTGCAAATGGGTTAGATCCGGGGATGAAACAATGTAAAATTTCTCACAAAGTGGACAGCATGAATCAGTATTTGAATGCAAAATCTCGCTTTATTTAGAACCGTAGATGTAAATCAGTCTGCTCAGAAGATGAAAATTCCCTTGTTGATCTCTTTCAAAAAATTTACGAGATCCGGTTTTTTCTTAGCTTGCATCATAACAATCATAGACAAAATTGGATTATAGGGAGCTGGTTTGAGTTGCATCTTGAGCAATAATCCTTGCACTATATTCATCCTTGAGTTTTTGCCTCTCAGGTAGTTGATAAAATGTAAACCTGCAATAGTATCGAAAAGGTTTTTTTTTGGCTATCCCAGTTTAGGGGTGCCTAGGGCCCCTAGCCCTCTGGCAAGGGAGCCCTCAAG
The DNA here is from genome assembly GCA_028538565.1 of Umbellularia californica. Lineage (NCBI taxonomy): Eukaryota > Viridiplantae > Streptophyta > Magnoliopsida > Laurales > Lauraceae > Umbellularia > Umbellularia californica. Next base: position 14,495,254 of record JAPQWN010000008.1, on the reverse strand, counting down.
TGAGGGGAGTAGACCTCAATTGAGGTAGGAGAACCCTATGTGACAGTGAGTATGGGTGGCAATAGGTCTGGTTGACTAGGGTCGACCTTTGGGAGGTAGTTGGTATGGGTCAGTGATCAGCCCTTTCAGCATTCGGGCCTCATATTCAGGCTTGTTTTCAGCCCACGGGCCTAAGATTCATGTGCAGGCCCAGCCGTTTGCCAATTATGGATATCTTAGTTTTAAATATTGGAAGGACCCAGACTTGTCCCAGCCCAAGAAAAGAGAAAAGAAAAGATGTAGGTTTTACCACGAATTCCATCAGAGGCAAAGCTGCAATTGCAGTCTTTCCTCTCGTATAAGCAGCGGAAAAGCCATAATTGCAGCTTTTCCTCTCGTTTAAACAGATGAAAGCTTGCATTCGGATTTCGGACCCTCTCTCAACGCAGTGGGAAACATGTATACTACCATTTATACCAGTGGTAAAGGTATTAGTGACCCCAGATTTGCGATTCTCCTTTCGTAATTGGGAATTACATCTTAAAACCGCCCCTGGCTAGGCCTTTAAAAACCCTTTTTTTGCCATGAACATTTAGTTGAGAGAGCTATGATGCAAGGATATTTCAAAATAGCCAACGTATCGTGTCGTATCGTATCCGATATTTTGTGTTTACGACGTGTCCTTGCCGACGTATCTGTGCATCATAATAGAGGAGGGCTTTTGGATGTAACTTCTCCGCTGCTTGTGCCAAGCGGTAATCCAGCTCCTCCATTTCTTATTTTTCCTTTTTCCGTATGGCTCAAGTATGGTTCCCAATAAATATTTAGGGGCGCTTTGGGCCTTTAATAAAAAAATAGACCACGAGGTCACAAAGTTATTCCCAGGTTTAGCTCAGTGGCCTAGAACCAATCAAACCTACGGTGAATATTAATCAAGCTGAATGTAATAATGAGATGGTAGGAGCACCAAGGAATTGAATGTTGGGTTGGCTAATTGTCCATATTTTTAATAAAAAGAATGCATGTTTTAGATTAAACAAATACACAAAAAAATCGATGGTCAAAAGTAGTTGATAATGGTCTCTGTTAAAGAAAAACTGGGGTCACTCCATAAAAGAGAGGACATCTATCTTAATAAGTTCATATTTTTTTTCTATCGAAGGAAAAAAAAAGAACGAGTTCAGTACAATAAATTGGCCCAACCGTGGAGTTAAATAGAAATCATGCATTTTTCATATAGACCCTACGGCAGATTTAACCCAGAACTAGAGACGAAAGAATGGAAATATGCAGGTTTTCCTCCGCTTATAGAAGAGGAATAGTTGCAAATGCAGCTTTACAGCTGCTTAAAACGGCAGAAAAGTTGCACATGCAGGTTTTCCTACGCTCAGAGTGGAGGAAAAGTTGCAAATTCATCTTTCCCCCTGCTTAGAGCGGCTGCAAAGCTGAAGTTTCGTTCCAATGCTATTTTCCCTTTTTTTTTTTTAACTTACAGGGACGTGGGGCACTTACTCTTTGCATTTTCTTTTTGCACAACATGCACACAACATCATAGTGGGCACTTACCCTTTGCATCTTTAGGGTATGCATCATTTGATCGACGGGTTCATTTTTAAAAAGGCTGATACTTGTTCGCCATCGATAAAAGGGATTATGATGATTACATGGGGCCCCTTGTTTTTATAAAAAGTAGGTTCCAACCAGATTGAGATTTCCCCACCCGGTCGAATCCCCAAGTGGGCCCACATCAAGGAGTGTATTTAGCTTCGTGCGCACCGGATAATCACCATCAAGGATTTCTCTCTTTTTTTTTTTTTTAACAGAGACTGGTGGTTGGATTTAGTCTATTCTTTTTAAGAAAGGCTAGTGTTAGATCCCGTGTAATCACATGTTAAGTCATGAAAAACAAATAAACATTTTAAGTTAATATTCAAATTAATTATCGATTAATAAAAGGTTACTAAATTTATTCAATCCATTTCAAATTTTTGGAACAAACGTTTCACCTATAAAGCCAAGCTAGCTAGTGGCTATGCGTTGATGTGGAACCACTATCAGTGAAGACAACCAACATGGTTTTTAACCCAGTTGTGGTCTTGCCTGCCCTTAAAACTAATGGAACTTGAGGTCATATTAGAGCCAGATTGACAGCACTACTTAAAGATAATTTTACAATTTTAGATACTGAAAAATCAAGGTGCTACTTGGGTGGCTTGTGTTGGGTTTCCAGCTAAACCAAAGTAGACTCAAATTTGAGAAGGACTAAACCCAATTTCATTCAGTTGGATTCGGCCTAAATTCCCGAAGGGCCAACTCACAACCCACTTAATGCTACTTGACCCATGTTAGACCTGTTGGTTGTAGATCACGAGAACTCCAATCTCATTTGTGTCTCTTATCCCAACTAAACTAGAGAGGGAAGAAAACTCATTTATTATGTTACCATGCCCATAATAAGACAACATTCATTATTCATGGCACTTTTTCTTGCCACTGAATATCCTAAGATGCATTTAGCCCCAAAAGTCCGAGGACCCAGCCCGAGGACTTGACCTAGATCACTATATCAGACCGGGGGAGAGAGTGACAAATGTAGCTGCGGTAAAATTGCAATTGTAATTATAGTGCTGACATAGATGGCGACGATCCTGCAAATATGTTTTTCCCCACCGGTTGGGTCTAAACGAGTTGACCTTGAAGCAATAAAATGTCCTGAATTGCAATGCTCGTTTCTTACGAACCAAATCTTGGAAATCACCATGGGGCCCAACCATCGATGATCAAAACCATTCAAATTGAACTCAGTGCCTAACATTTTCTCAAAACTTATTTGATAGGATTTGGTCCCACAATAAGATTCAACATCTAATTTTTTTTCTTGCCCGAAAAAAATCATCAGTAGTATAAATATCAATTAGATTGAACATCCGACTGGTAGTGTAACTAATGCAAGAATTAATCATGCGTAAGATTGTGCAAACCACATTATCAGTCAAATGTCCAATCTTGTGGTAGGATCAAATTCTATTATACTAGTTTGAGAATATTCTATCCAATGGGGGTTAGATTCAATTTTAAAGTTTTGGTTCATCAGTACGTATATGGGCCCCACGGTGATTTCCATACATCCCACTCATCCGAATTCATTGTACGATCGAACTCAAACTTTTGCAGTGTGACTGGGTCCAGCTTCATTTGGAATCGAATTTCATGGGACCTGGCAATGTTTGTCTTTCAAGAGGTAAAATAAATTTAATGAGAAAGTGTTTTCAACCGCGAAAATTTAACTTTAATCATAATGTAGAATAGTGAAGTCCCTACTGCCCTTTTTCTAGATTGATAGTGCGAAATCTGATTCATAGAGGATTGGACATCTTTTTGTTTCATCTCGGTTTCCTGAAGCGGAGAATACACATTGACATGTCATGTGCTCGCCTACCCAAATGGCTAATCAGATCTCGATGTCACATTGGGGCCCATTTGGCATCATTTAAGAATATCCCAACATTTCTATATGCCAAAGCCAAACTCTAGGGATTTAGATGGCCTACACGTGTTGGGTCTTGGGCTAATCCAAGCTAGACTTGAATTCTATAAACACGGTTCCGAATATGAGGCAAACCCAATTTCTTTCAACTAGATTCAACCCAACTTGCAGAAGGGCCAACTCACGACCCACTTGATACAAGTTGACCTACGTTAGACTTATAGGTTTTTTGAGATATACCCAACAAAATGAATATGGATCCTATGAGCGTCTCACTCTCTCTCTCCCAATGAGCAACGTGAGTGGAGTCTACAAGAGGTCCATCTTTTGAAAACACCTCTCGATTCGTGGTTTGTACCCGTATTTTACTCCAATTGTCATCAATAATTTCTATTAGAGTGAATTTGGGGACAATCCATGAAATTGTAGGACGAGTGAGTTTGGGTCGATCCATGAAATTGTAGGACGTTCACTTTAATGAGTTCAAAATTTTCTCTGCAGAAAATGAAATGATATCAGCCCAATAAATGGTCCCCATTGTGCATTTAGATAGGAATTATGTATTGATAATTGTGGATTTTAATATGGGTCATACTGCAGACATAGAGGGTTGAAAAAACTAGAAAATCTGCGGGCTTTCCGCTCTGTTAAAGCAGTGGTAAAGTAGCATATGCAACATTGGCGTTGTTTGTAACGGCGGTAAAGATGCAGTTAGGATCCACATTGTTTTTACTTCTTTTTTGTCATTTGGGGATATATTTACCTTCATCTTCTCTTATTGCATGCAGGAATAAGAGTGCATAAGGAGTTGCACTGATCAAAGGTGGCCCGAGTGGCTCCATGGATGAGGACTCCAAATGCAGTCCGTTCATAGGAGGCAGTTCTCCCTTTACTTAAGAAGCAAAAGTTAAATACAACTTTTTTCTTTAAATAGGCAAAAGGGTTAAGATTTAAGAAAGACCATTTAGCAAAAAATTGAAGTTGGCATTGATTTTCAACAAAATCCTATGGGCAAATGAACTGGCAGACATTTTAGCTGAACAATGAGTTGACAAGGTTGAAGATTGGTCATCCACTGCTTTCTTCATTACTACTTAATTACTAGTCTTGGGTCAATGTAATAATTTTTTTTTTTTTTTTTGTTTAGTTCTGTAGATTTGTCTCCTATTATCACACTTTGGTTCACCATTCCTCTAGAATAAAATTACATTTTCTTCCTTGCTAAAAGAAAAGGGACAAACAAATAGTCCGTGCCCTCTATTTTCTCTAAAAAATATAATAGCCCATCAACAATCAACTATTTGGGTGAAACGTATTTAGGGTTCTGATGCCACCATGCATGCAGTTGACTATGATAACATGTTCATCAAGAAAGGAAAAGGGATGTATTAAACAAGGGGAAATTTCCAAAATATGTCTCAGGTTTTGCCCGAATTTTAAATCAAGATTAAAAAAAAAAATCACTTTTCAAAACCAGGCTAAAGTTTTCCATTAACATTTCAAATCAGGACATCTAACGAGAATTAGTTTTCCTATGACTTTTCTCTCCATTTTCTTTAAAATACTCAAAACGAACCTTTAGGACCCGTTCTTCCTTTTTCTCTTCCTGATCAACTGATTTCATATTGAACTGATTAACTGATGGTTGTATGGGCTTGATATGTTTGAGATGGGCCGGGCTTAGCCAGTGTTTCTAGAAAGGGGTGTGCCTCAACCCGAGGCATGAACACCCCCAATGTCTAGGGTAGTAAACGAGTCGGTTCCAGTCCGGGTCCATGGTGGACCTGGAACCAGAACTGTTAAGGAGAAGTTGGAACCAAATCCGGATCAGAAACCGTTTTGGAACGGGTTTCTTGGCACCAGAACCAGAACCATGTATGAGACGGGTCTGGATTTAGCTCCGGGTCTAGGTAGAGAATCATATTAAAATATATATATATATAGTTTTTAGGAGAGATTTTCGAAAATCGTGGTAATATGTTGGGTCTCGGGTCCACAGGTCCGAACCTAGGTGGAACCGGACCCGGACCCGGACCTATTTATTTATCGGGGCCTAAATATGGACCCAAACCCGATTTTTAACGGGTCGGAACTTCCGGATAATCGGAGAATTTGGTACCCATTTACATCCCTACCCATGTGGGGTCACATAGATTAATCACAAAGAGTGAGAGCATCATGGAGTGAAAAATCAACTGCCAGTGAAAGTGTCCCTTTCTTCCATGCGGTGCCAATGCCTCGTATCCTGGCCATCAGTGAAGTTGGGGTCACCATGAAGTGAATAATGAACATGCCTGGATTACTTGTAGTGGGCTCTACAGCCTGCCACATTTATCGAAACTTGGGCTCAGGAATCTACAGTTTGCTTAGCCTCACAAAAAATTCCCATTGTCACTGTATAGCATCCACAAAAAGCTCTGTCCAAGTGGTTATTATTCCTTTCTTAGCTCAGTTGAGAACCCAAAAATACCACCACCATTCCAACCACATACGTCCTTCCCCAAAAAAACCCTTGTCCATCTGATCATCATGCATGAATGAATGGTCATGAACCATAAATCGTTATCATAATCCATCTCATGATGCCTGTGACAACCCAAGTTCTTCTCTTCCTTCTAATCCTTAGTCCTAGTCCCTTTCAACTTACCATTCCTTCTATTAATACTCTTCTCATAAAGGGACAAGTAGCATAATACTCTCTAAGAGCACTTCAAATTTAGGGGTGTTCATGACAAGGCTGGGCCAGGCAAAATCTTGTCTATACACACAGCCCATTTAGTTATCAGGCCTGAAATGTTCTAGCCCCCAGACCTTTTCTTTGTGAACAGGCCAGGTCAGGCTAGGCCAGGGTTTCAATTGTAACCCATTTAACTATCAATCCAGAAAAAATAGGTCCAAGTGCAGCTCACAGGCCTAAAAAGACGGCCCGGATCCAATCCAATGCAGGCCAGTTTTGGGTCAGCCTAGAGTTGGGCGGGGCCAGGAGCACCCTTATTTATTAACTTGTAAACCTCCAAACAGTAGTGATGTGCATGTGAAGATTCTCCGTGAATATGGAACATGATTGATATATATAAATATATATATATTTGTAATAAAGACTATGGAACAGATATTAGAACCTAAAAAAAAAAAAAAAAAAGAGTATTAAGAGTCCTGTTGGATTTGATGGTGTTTCGAAACATTTTATATGCCTTTCGTTTCTCCTTTGGGGCCTATTTGTTTGCTTTAGAATACATGGAAATTAAATACATACATATGATTCATGTAATTAAAAAATATGACTAATGGTGAATTTTAGAAAATGACTATCAAATAAACTTTTTTTTATTGAAATAGAATAAAAAAGAAGATTAAAAATGAATAACTAAGGTGTTGGCTGGTTATTCATTTATTATCTTCTGTTGATTCTATTTCCATAAAAGGAAAGATTATTTGATTCTCGTTTTTAGAAATTAACCCTTAGTCTTCATCTTTAACTACTAATGAAAAAAGCTCTATGTATTTACTTATTATGTATTTTAATGCAACAAACAGGGCCTAGGGCAATTTTGTGCGACATTGCGTAATTTTAGATATGAGGAGAAGGTTTTCAATCGGTTACATTTTTCACTTTTTGTCTAAAAAAAAAGGCCACATCAAACGTGAATTGTACTCTAACATGGCTTTCCACATTCTTTTTTTTTTTTTTTTAAACACGGCCGCACAAACATGCCCTCGTTATTTGTCTTTTAAAATGGATAGTGTTTGTTTTGGTGTGTTCATTTTGCTACTCATCCAACATACTTATTAGCGATCTATCATCCAAGCCAATCAATCAATCACAATATCTCATAGAAGAGAAATCTCAAGATGACAACCGTAGCAAAAGTCAGTCTTATCACTTTCTCTCAAATAGGAAATCTTATAGACTAATCCTCAATTGTGTGATTATTGAAATCAATCATCTTAATCACAGGAATCCTTTGATTCCTTAATCACAAAGATATGTTGTAATCATATTCTCATCCTATCATTATATACTAGCACAACATGCCCATGCTTAGCACGGAAAATATAATTTATAATCGTAAAAAGATTATGATTGCTAAATAATATTTCGTCTAAATTATATTGAGATGGTAAAAATTGCAATCAAAATTAAAATCTATAATAATAATAATAAAATATGGTCTGTTAATTTCAAAATGAGAGAACTTTAATTTATTTGAAATTAGTTAAGTACTTCACTTCAAACATTCTTTTGAAATCAAAAGAATAAACCCAAAATATAACGAAATTGGTAAACACATCACAATAATACAACATGAAAACAAATGTCCATAGACAATTCAATAATAACAACAACTTAGAAGAAACAAATAAACTTATGAAAATCCAATGCCTAAAAATAAAAATTGAAATAAGAAAATAAAAGAAAATTTATAAATCCAAGAAAATCTATCACCATGGAAACTAAAAAAGAACGCATTAAAATAAAGAAAAAAAAAAACCATTAAACACCAGAAAATACATAAAAAAGGAAATGTATATACTGAAATAAAAAGAGTGATTTAGAAGAAACAAAGAATCCATGAAAAACCAATAAAAAAAAACCTGAAACTGAAAAAAAGATAAAAAATAATCAAAATTGATAATGATAACACAATATGCGGTTGCTCAATTGGTTGACAACCCTAATTATCATCTAACTACATAGGGACAGACAAAATTTTCCTACGGCATTAGATAAGAAAATCTAAATATGCATTGATTGATTAGAGGCCGCGGAAGATTAGACTTTTTAAAGGAAATTCCAATTAGATTGGAATCCTTATTTGGAAGGCTAAAATAAGAATTTCTCTCAAATTTCTAAAATGTCTCCTGTAAGTTAAAATTGGAATTAAAATTGATTTTCAATTTCTCAATCAATTACAAAATTAGAGCTTGATTGCGAAATCAAATCCTATCCCTTTCATAGATAATAATAAAACATGCCCATGCTAAGCCCGGGCAATATGATTCATATATTAAATATTTATACATAATTAAAATTAGAAAAACATTATCTGAATTATACTGAGATGGTAAACATTGCAATCAGAACTAGTCCCTATAACAATAACAAAAGAAACATAAATATAATTGATTAATTTCAAAATTGGAGCACTTCAATTTGTTTAAAATCAATTGCAAATATCACTTTAATGTGCTTTTAAAATAATAAGTAATTAATTTGGCAGGCCCATCATATTTTCTTCTTTTTGTGTCTTTTTCTTTTAAGAGTGTTTCAGAAGAAAATAGGAAGATCATTTTTTTCCGAAATGGAGACAATCTTTTTATGGTATAGTAAATATATTCTTTTAAAAAAGGGAAATAAAACAATGAATTGAAAACCTGTGTTTGAATTTTCTTATTTGAAAATAAGTGGAAATCCTATTGAAAGAGAAAAATATATTTTAGGAATAAAAATATAGATTATTTTAGTGAATGTGAATGACCAAGAAAGAGTATAAAAAAGAAGATACAAAATCCAATGAAAAATATTAAAAATTCTAAATAAGATTGAAAATAATTAAATGATGTCATTCTTTTTGGTTTCATTAAAGAGGAAATAAATTTTGGGTGAACGTCCTATTTCATAAAAGAAAAGAAAATACTAGAAGAGAGTTTTTGATTTGCTTTGCTGGAGTAAATGAAAACTTAAAAACTAAAATGAATGAAAATTTAAGAAAGGTAAATGAGGACCAAAAGATAACTAAGATATAAAGTTTTAATAATTCTAGAATAAAAAAAAGCTTGTTATAGAACCAAAAAATTGTTCAAAAGGAAAATAGTTAGTTTTAAATTAGGAAATAATAAAAAAAAATTGAAGAGGTATACCTAAAAGGCTATCACCTAAGAAGGAGAAATTGTAAGCCATAAGAAATTGAGAGATATAAAATGAGTACAAAATAGAATAACTATTTTATTAAAAAAAAAATCCATAAATGATCATATTAGAAATATAGAAATATAATCAATTACATAGAAATAAAAATACCAAATCTTTGAGAAGGGCAAAATATTAACAAATATAAAGAAAATACTATCATAAGTAGAAGTAAATGGTGATTATATAAAATGAACTGCAAAGCAATATCCCAGAAAAAAGTACAAAGCAACAAACAAATCAAACTTAGGAACTCGCATTTGATGCACATTTCAATCATAGTAGTGATCAGTTCACATCAAGAGTTAGAATCTTGAATTATTTCTCTTTATATTCATATAATTTGTGGCGCATTCAGACACGGATGATTGAAAATTTAAGAGGAGACAAATATTTTGTCCATAGTGGTGAAAAAGTAAAGAAAATCACTAGCATTCTCATGCATTATACTGAAAATAAAGCAAATTGAAATGAGTTTTTAGGTAGAAATCAATGAATTGCATGGATAAAAATTCAAACCATCTGCAGTTACCCTTCTTCTTCCCAATCAATTTGATTGATCTCAACCAAGCCTCAATCGTTCAACATCATTTTCTAATACACAAGTAAAAATCAAAATTCATTTAGGTCATCTTCAACGGAGACCTGTCAATCCATAAAGGTGTAAGAAAAATTCTTAGTGCAAGAACCAAAAAAATTGAAGCTTTGAATCGAGAGAGATGATATGAAATAAAAATTCTTTGCATTCGTAGGTTGTAGGTTCGAAACTGCACTACCACACTGCGGTTACAGGGGAATTTTATCCGGCTTTCTCTCTTGGGCCCGTAGGGATTATTCTGGCCCAAAGGGCTGGGAACCTATAAAAATATATATATATATATATATATATATGAAATAATAAGTAGTAACTTACTTGAATCTCAACTGAGGCAGCCGAAACTTGATCATCCGGTCCTTTCCCTTCTTTTTTCACTACACACACAAAAATGAGGATTTTCTTCAAGAACATGAGAATTAGACCACCAGTCTATAAAGATCTGAGAAAATTTGGATGGAATTCTTAGAATTATAGAAAAATAAATAAATAATTAATTAATTAAAAGTCATGACTTAAGAGAGACGATGTAATAAGTAGTAAGTTACTTTCACACTTGCACTTGCATGCCAATCTCCAAGTTGACCAAGACCCATCATTTTCTTATATACTAACAAAGTTAGGATGGTAAAACCCCAAGAGGTTGGCCGAGTGGTCAGGACCATGGTTCCTCCGTCTTTCGGAGCTAAAGATCTTGCTATTACCCCTTATTCCTCCTTTTTCAGGAATCGAAAGTTGAGTCCACTAGGGTTTTTACCCGGCTTCCCTCTAGGTCCGGAGGGATTAGTCCAGCCTAAAGAGTTAGAAACCCTCCGATAACAAAAATAAAAAAAAAAGAAGTTGGGATCATATCAAAAACATGAAAATTAACAAAATGCATCAATTTCAGCAAAGGCGAATCAATCTACAAAGATGTAAGAAAACAGAGATAAAATTCACAGTGGTGGAGCAAAACAAACCAAAGTCAAAACACCCATTACATTGAGTGGGTGAGAAATTTATTTCAAAGCTTTATAGTATTCGTGCAAGTCGGGGCTAGCCCAACCAATTGAATGGGGGAAACATTTCTTGTCCACATCTTGCATGCTTTGGGCTTATTGCACGCACACACGGTGGTGCCAATCCCAACCAAATGGGTCTGTATTTTCCTTCATCTTCTTCGCAAATAACAAACTCTCCCTTCTTGTTTTAGTGCCGAAACAACCATTGGAGTCTTTCATTTAGACTTGGAATGCAATTGGACATCTATCTTAGAGAGGTCGACTGTTGCTTTTGCCACCTATCTTCAATCTTCACCAACATCAAAACGGTCTTTCTTCTGGGCTTTATGGTTCAGCTATGATCATTCCTTACAATTTCTTTAATTATTTGACAGCAGCCCCATTTGCTGTAGCTTTAATTTTCAACAGGTCCTGTGCCAATCCAACCAATGGCCCACCTCTTGATCCCACATCAAGTCCACCTATGTCACATCCCGGTCCCGAATCACCCTGGCCTAGGGTAATCCCCGAGGTGAAACACACATACTCCTGTGTGATTGTACCTGTCGCGAGTCAAATACAAACACACGAAGGAGAAGACTATTCCACTTGTGAGTCGAACTCACTGGTTACTATCAATCAACAGTTCATATAGCGGAAGCTTAAATCAAATGATCATCATAACCTTGTACAATCCCATATATATAACATAACATTCAAGTTTAAACAAAAGAATTATACAATGTTTGTATCAAGGAAGGTTTTATACATCATTATCCAAAATACATAACAAAATGAATTAAAGAAAGTGTGACCCAACAAAAACACTAGTCACACATCTACTATGCTCTCAAAATATCTTGACGCTCTCCGAACCGAGGAGTCTCTACATGGGCCCTACTCCGGGCCACTCCTCTAGTCCCGAAGGTACCTCCTGGGTAACCTTTTCTCCCTCCGCGGTCTCTGTTGGACCGGAAGCTGCGTCTGTGCCTGTGACACCAAGAGTAGTATCTCAATACAACGATTTAGCAAGCATAAACAATAGCCAAGAATACAGTGAGGTTTTAAGGACAATAGCTGCATGAGAAAAATAATAAGACGAGTAAAGAGAAATTAAATAATCCATTTTACTAAGTAAATCCTTTTTAAAATCATTAAGGAAAATACAATACAAGAATTGGCAACTACATAAAGCTCATCCTCTCATTGAGAGCAAATCGTGTTGGGATGTTACTAGGGGTCCGGCCAAAGATCCTCCTAGCTACCCGGGTCCTGGAGTTCCGGTGCTCCAGTCTGTTAACTGCGCAACGACGTTCAATAGTAAACCAAGACTTAACCCCGTCGAGTACCGTCCGGTCGAAGCTAAGTAGTGCCTACTTATTCAAATCAAATTTCGTTTGCAATTCAAATCGAGTGACTATTCAATTATTTGGATACACCCAATGGTGTTATCCATATCAATATCACATAATGTATAACAAATGAAGAGCATTATATATATGACAATTTATCGAAAAATTAATGTATATAAAATTCTCATTTTCAATACTTAAAGCAATTATTTGACGACTATAACAATTGATATGAAGTTATTATTCATATAATCTATTGTCATCCAATACAAGATTAATTTATAAAATCAACATGTTACTGTTTTCTTAGTGTCACTTACGATGATCTCATGTTGAATCTCTAAATTAATCTTCATGGCTTAACAATAGGTTAATGATTTCCTTTGGGCTTAATTAGTAGGATTATGGTTCCAATACTAAGACATAATGAAACCTAAGTTCCTATAGTAAGGGGGTGTACATCCTAATTATCCATTTGGGAGTGATTAGGAGGGTTAGTTATAGACTAGGAGTGATAAAACACCTTCATTGAGCCGTAAAGAGGCCCAACAGACTGATTTAGGCAGTTCTACCGGTAGAACTTCCGGTAGCAGCAGTTCTACCGGTAGAACTACCGGTTTAGGCATCTCTACCGGTAGAACTACCGGTTTAAGCAGCTGGATTTCCTTATCCAGGCTCTCTGCCAGATTTTTAATTGTTTCTACCGGTAGAACTTCCGGTAGAACTAAGGGTTCACAGTTTCTTCAACTCTCTGTCAGATTTCGAGCCACTTCTACCGGTAAAACTTCCGGTAGAACGTCTCGAGTTCAATTTTTTTTCTTCTCTTCTATTTTAATCCTTCCAAATGAGCCTCCTTGCTCTCCATAACACATACACAATATTTCCATACTTCCCAAAACAACTACATGAAGAAATCCAACTCATTTACCTTCTATAACTTAAAACCCAAAATTTATGGAGAGAGAAAGAGAATACTTGAATCAATTGAAAATATACCAAATGCAAACCCAATTTATGTTTATACTTGCCTCAAAGAAGAGCTTATAACTTCTCACACACTTGGTTAGAAGAAAGACCCAAAAGCCCCAATGCTCAAACCCTAATCATCATAAACACATGAAAACTTGATGAGGATGCAATGCATGTATGAGGATGGGTCTATTCATCTCTAAGATGCTCAAAATCATGGTCAAAGGGTTTTGCTACTCACCTTTAGTAGGGATTTCGAATTTGAAAGGGAATAGAGAGAGTTGGAAGATGTCTCTTGTCACAAAATGGAGGAATAGGAGAGATGAGGAAGATGATGATGTACACTCCACTCTTAAAGTACATGCAACAGCTCTCTTGATGATTGAATGAGGAGAGTAATGAAAGAGAAAGGTTGTGGAGAGTTGCAGAGAATGGGGAATGAAATGAGTGAAGGAAGGAAAAGGTCTTTATGCCTTATATATGAAGTAAGAGTGGATTTTTGCTTTTTAGCCCATTAGTTAAGAAAATTTCCAAATCAAGTCAAGTGAGAGTCCACTTGCTCAATGAGTGGTCAAATGAGGTCAAGTCTATTATGAAAGTTGATAGGGTCGACAAAATACATGTGTTAGTGGCAAAATGACGTGCAAATGATGCAATTTGTGAAAATCAAGAATTACGAAAAAGCTCTTAATTGCATTAAACCGAGTTAATCGGTGTCAACTCATCTATTTAGGGTTCAAAACTCACCCAACTCAATCAAATGCATTAATCAATACTAATTCATCATAATTAGGAGTCAAGCATAGTTAATTTGGCTAATACTTAATTAATTAGCAATAATTAAGGTTAATTAAGCTTGGGGTGTAACAACCTAGATCCTGTGGAGTAGTATATAATTTCAAATGCTATCAAGATACTTGGGTTATCACTGGCTTCTCTTATTATAATAAGGCAAAATATATTTCTTACAAAGAAAACATCCTTCCAAGCTGCATGTGCCATGCACACTACTCAGTCTTCAATGCTAAACATCCCAACATGCCTGCTTTTACGTCGGTTTGAAATTTCAGTTTTATGTCACTGTCTATTCATTCACCATTCATTAATTATAATCTCTAATGGCCAGTGCTATGAGTAGTATATAAATGCTTCTTTTCCATGTTACTTCTCTTGCTTTGTTTCCTGTCGAAGCTTTCTAGAGACGCTTCCTCTATTTTCTTCCCTTGCTATCTCTGTTGTTTGAATGCATGTGTACCCATGTAAAAGAAGATGGGTATGTCCTTACATTCATCTGACTGATTCTTTAAGTACTTTTAGAAGTATGCATCTTTCTTTTCTCAGCAAAGCACCTGCTTTTCACTCTGTTATTAAAGTTCTGATGCTCAGTCCTTGTTATCAAATGGGGTAATCTTCATGGGCCTTCTATTGGAGCGGTTTTGGATTTGAAAGGGCAGAGGGCAGTGTATTGCTATATGTCCTAGAATATGTACTTCAGTTCACATATGTTGCCTAGTAATTTGATGGATTTTTCTTGCCCCCCCACCCCCACCCCCCCCCCCCCCCCCCCCCCCCCCCCCCCCACAACAATCACCAGATTTTCATTGTACAAGGTTAGTCTCATGGTGGTCTATGGAGTTTTGTAGTTTTAGTTTCCCTCTATTGGAGACGTGACTTGAGTCAGAATTTTGACTTCATTTCATTTCTATCTTTTCCTTCTGCTCTTGAAAGAAACTCGGGTTTCACTTCTTTTGCAGCGGACTCTGTTGGGTTGTTTTTTATTCTTATGAGTGTATTATGTGAATAATTTTTCGAGTTTTCTGTGCTTATTGGGTTTTTGGCCAGGTTCTCTTTTGAAGGCATGGGTCTCTTTCAGTTTGGGAGAATAGTGATTTGATTTGGTGTTTTGTCATTTGATTCCCACCATGAAACTATGTTGGTTCCTTGGCATATTGGTTTTCTCTTATGGAGTGTTTTCAAATGGGGTTAGTAAGACTCTTCCTTCAAGGCCTGCTGTTGTGAATGTTGGAGCTATTTTCTCTTTGAATTCTACCATTGGGAGAGTAGCAAAGATCGCCATCGATTTGGCAGTGAAAGATGTGAATTCCGATCCCCGTGTACTGGGTGGAACAAAGCTGAAGGTTGTGATCCAGGATTCCGGCTGCAGCGTGTTCATTGGCATTGTTAAAGGTATGTTCTTTCTAACAATTTTTGTCAGAATGCATATCCCTCAATTGACTTATCCTAATTATATGCTTTAGGTGTGTTTGAACGTACTCCAAATTGCAAGTAGTTTAAATACTTTAGTCTTTAGGCGCCGAATGGATGGTTACCCATTCCACTAGCTGAATGTTGAAAGTTGAAACCACATAAGATGAGCTATATTTGTTTCTATGTTTTCGGTGACAAATCATTCAAAGCCCATTTGTTTGCTAAATATTGATTTCCATGGAATTCGTGGTTGAGGCCTGAAGAATGTTAAGGAGGCAAGTAGTAGCGGATATAAGGTGGAGATGAAGATGAGACTCTCAGTTTCCTAGTTTCTGATTTACAGAGGTGATGACTGGGAAATTATTTTCTATCAAAGAGGAACTCTTTTATTGCCATTTGTGGATCTTCACCTTTACTTCTTTTGATCTTAACCCTTTGATAGTAAGGCATAGCTTAGAATTATTAGGAATTCAATACTGTGCAAACAAACAGGCTGTCAGTCTTCATCATAGAAACTGATTTGGGGTTAGACGAATCCGTAAAAAGTATCCCAATAATGTCTCCAAAATAGACAGTGGAATGGTAGCCGTCCACTCTATCAAAATGTTCAAGACAATTGTAATTTTGGGAACATCTAAAAGCATAGTAAGGAAAAAAGTATCCCATGAATGTCTCCAAAATGCACAGTGGAATGCTTAGCCATCCACTCTGCCAAAATGTTCAAGACAACTGCAATTCTTCGCACATCTAAAAGCATAGTAATCTGATAGACAAGAGTCTGCCTGTTTTGACTCCTGGATAGACTGTTTCTCATGTTTTGAATTCTATAACTGATTACAGCTTTACAGTTAATGGAGAAGGATATCGTGGCAATTATTGGCCCACAGTCTTCTATAATTGCTCATGTGATTTCACACATTGCAAATGAATTCCATGTCCCTCTACTGTCATTTGCAGCCACAGATCCTACCCTATCTTCGCTGCAGTACCCATTCCTTGTAAGGACGACGCAGAGTGATCTGTTTCAGATGTCTGCGATCGCCGAATTGGTAGACTACTATCAATGGAGACAAGTAATTGCAATATTTATTGATGATGATTATGGTAGAGGTGGCATATCTGCACTAGAGGATAAACTTGCAGAGAAACGGTGCAAGATTTCTTACAAGGCCACAATTCGCCCAGGAACTGAATTGAGTCAGAATGATATTATAGATATACTGATTACGGTGGCATTGATGGAGTCTCGTGTTATTGTTCTTCACTCATATCCTGATTCAGGTCTTGCAATTCTCTCTGTGGCCAATCATCTTGGCATGATGGGGAATGGTTATGTCTGGATGGCCACTGATTGGCTCTCTTTGGTTTTAGATTCTTGGGCACCAGTCACTTCAGATACAATGGAGAAAATTCAGGGAGTTCTTACAACGCGTCCACATACAGTGGATTCAGTTAAGAAAAGAAGTTTTGTTTCTAGGTGGTGCAATTTGATCAGTAAAATGAGGTCTGCCTCTTTGGTTGGTTTGAATGCTTATGGATTATATGCTTATGATACTGTTTGGATGATCGCTCATGCGATTAACAAATTCTTCAATGAGGGTGGCACCATTTCATTTTCTAACGATTCAATATTACATGATGGGAAGGGTGGGACTCTTCACCTTGAAGCCATGACTATCTTTAATGGAGGGAAGCATTTGTTGAGTAACATACTTCAGACTAATCAAATTGGTCTATCTGGCCCACTTCAATTCAATCCTGATGGATTCCTCATTCGCCCCGCATATGATATAATTAATGTAGTTGGAACAGGGATTCGTACCATTGGTTACTGGTCTAACTATTCCGGGTTATCAGTTGAACTTCCTGAAAAGCTCTACATGAAGCCACCGAACCGTTCTAGTTCAAACCAGCATCTTTTGAATGTCATTTGGCCTGGTGGGATGATTTCAACGCCGCGTGGATGGGTTCTCCCTAACAATGGAAAGGAGTTGAGAATTGGTATCCCTGATAGAGTTGGTTATCGAGAATTTGTTTCACGAGTGAAAGGTACTAATTTAGTGAAGGGGTACTGCATTGATGTCTTTACTGCTGCAATAAACTTGTTGCCATATGCTGTCCCTTATAAATTCATTCCTTATGGAGATGGTAAAAAGAATCCCAATTATGACAAGCTTGTGGAGCTGATAACAACAGATGTGAGTACAAAATGTCGAAGGTTCTCTACTTCTTATTCTTCTTTCCTCTTTTGAAGAAATAGCATGCCTTCTAGTAGTAGTTCTTTACAGATGAAGGTATGGCTTATATTAACTGCTATGATACTGTTATGTTTCCCTTTGTAGTACTTTGATGCTGTTATTGGAGACATTGCAATTGTCACAAACCGAACAAAGATCGTTGATTTTACACAGCCATTTATCGAGTCTGGGCTTATAATCGTGGCTCCCATTAAGAGGCTAAACTCAAGTGCTTGGTCTTTCCTTTGCCCATTTACTGTACAGCTGTGGTTTGTCACAGCAGCATTCTTCCTTCTTGTTGGAGCAGCTGTGTGGATTCTGGAACATCGGAAGAATGATGATTTTCGAGGACCACCAAAAAAGCAATTGCTTACCATTCTGTGGTAAATGTTTTCGTACTGAGAGAATGAATACACCTACATTAACTTTTGGCACTACACATGCTCTCAATTTGCTAACCAATACACCCAAAATGCCTAGGTGTTAGAGGTGCAATAAATTCATTATGTAACACCCTGCATCGGGTGGGACACTGCTCGGACTCAAAGCACATGCCTTTACAAGATGCTCGACGTGGCATGGGGTCATTTTGCCTTGTGCACAAACGTCTGCACATTACAACATTTTTAACACTCGACATGGCATGGGGCCTTTTTTTGTTTCTCTGCACGGACTCAAACCCGGGACATGTTGGTTGACTCTGATACCATCTCAAGGTGCTAACCAATACACCCAAAAGCCTAGGCATTAGAGGTGTAGCAAAATTAACTACTCATTACATGCATCAAATTAGAGCTTGAAGCTGAATAAATGTCATGCGATAGAAACTTCAGCTGATAGGAGATTTTCAATTACTATGGCCATGCTCAACTGTTTATTTCTTATTATTTGTTAAACAATTTATCTTCTGTTGCAGTTCTATTTGTTTTCTTTAACCAGTCGTTTGTTTCAGTTTTGTTATTTTGTTGTTCTTGTTGTTGTAGGGTGGATATGGATGTATCGTTTATAGTCCTTGAAGAACTGTTCCAAGAACCTTAAAATGCATCTTGAGTTGTGATACCTAAGTAGTTTAAATAGGCAATGTATCTATATCATGTATTATTTGATAGTTTATTTTATGCGTAAAATCCATGTCTTTCTTTATTCCTGGACTTATTCATGTTGTGTTGTTTCTGGGAATAATTGATGGTCATTGATACTCAATTGAAAAGGCCTTATATCATTGGTCTATCTGAGAATGCTTCAAAAACTTGACACCATTCAGGAAGCTTTTCCACTGTTAGGTTAAGCCATTTCATCTCGTCACTTAACACAATTGTTGTTGGCATCGGCTTAGCTTAATGGCAATGACCTATTTGAAAGAGATCTCAAGAACTTATGATACTTTTTTATGTTATGGCTTCACTGCACCCTTTTTTGATATTAGGCCGAAAGTTGGCCCTCAAAAATTTCCATTTTTCTTTCAAATTAATAAAATAATAAGACCAAAAAAAAATCAGAACATAGTTTCCAAACAATAAAATTCAAAATGAGAGAGATGAAGGCCATTACCAGAATATATTGTGCATATTATTGTTGTGAAGAGAGTACTAATTCTAGTACACCTAAGAAGCATGATATATCTTAAATTAAGCATTCCCAAATTACCACTGTATTTTATTATCTTTAAACCCTTTTCTAAGAGTATTCATGCATTTGCACTTTGTACCCATTAATATAAATACAGGGCCCTCTCTCTTTAAGTGGGTGCAGTAATTTTACAGCAAATCTCAGTTTGACAATTTTAACTTGAAAAAACTTGGTGGTTTTAAAATCAGCTCAGTATTATTTATAGAAGGAATTCAAAATCAATAAAAGCAAGAAAGTTATGAAGATATCCTTACTACAGAAGAAAATATGTGGTAATTGGAAAATTTTGGACCAGAAATTATTTTCATCTGAAACACTTTTAATTAATTAGAGAGAGAGAGAGAGAGACTGTTTCTTTTATGGATAGTGTATATCCCATTAAGGATGTGCCTTGTTTATGTTGTTTTGACTTCTTCACCTTTTTAAACTTAACAGAGCATGTCAATATCTATTGTTAGAAGACCTGGTAGATTGAAATATAGAAAGAGACTCTCATGACTTAGTTGAAAACCAATATGCTATTGCATAGTCAGTGGGGTCAGCTAAAATTGAACCACCTTTTCCACTGTTTTATTTACTTTATTCTTAGAGATAGTAAAAAGACTTGGTAACTTGTAATCTTGTAAAAGAACTCACATCTTATAGTTGAGAAGCAATATACTCTTGCATAATTAATGGGGCCAACTACAAAAACCACTTTTGTCAATGGTTTGTTTGCCTTAGTGCTATGGACTACAATGTAGTATTTGTTACCTTTTTGAGTACCCTGTCATCTCCCAAAGAGAAGCCTCGTCTGCTATAACCTCATTATTGGGGTCAGCACTAGAGCAATAACGTTTGAGCCTTGAGGGGCTCTGATGCTTTTGTTTCTTTGCAAGCTCAGGGTTCATTTGATGGACCTAAATTTACTACCAATTTGAATCTTTGGTGAACATTTGGGATGTTAGATAAATCAAAGACCATATTATAGAATATTTTTGCTACTTATTCAGGCCAATATCATTATTTTTAATTGGTGTTAATGATACTTTGGGGTAGAATGGCAGAAATGGTACAGGTATCTACTCTGCCAAGATACACAAACCACTTGAGCTACGGGGTAAATTCAAACACACTCTAGATACAATTTGTATGTATGCAATTACTCATTCTCCATGTTGGGATTGGATCATTTTACCATGAAAAACTTTGGCAGCTGATTTGCTCCTTATTTCTGAACTTGCAGGTTTAGCTTCTCTACTTTGTTTTTCACCCATAGTAAGTTAAACTATGCTTCTTATTTACATTATTTTGAAATACTGCTTAGTGTAAACTTCTCTAATTTTACTTATGTTGCTTTTCATTCTTTCCACAGGGGAGAATACAGTAAGCACCCTCGGCCGCTTAGTACTGATCATATGGCTGTTTGTGGTTTTGATAATTCAGTCAAGCTACACAGCGAGCCTGACCTCTATCCTCACAGTGCAACAGCTCTCGTCACATATCAAAGGCATTGACAGCTTGAGAACAGGCAATGATCCCATTGGATTTCAAGTGGGCTCCTTCGCCGAAAATTATATGAGAGAGGAGCTCAACATCCCCAAGTCTAGACTTGTCGCTCTTGGTTCACCAGAAGAGTATGCTTCTGCCCTTGAGAATGGTACAGTTGCTGCTATTGTAGATGAACTTCCTTATATACAACTCTTCCTCTCAAGCAATTGCAAATTCAAAATTGTGGGTCAGGAGTTCACCAAAAGTGGGTGGGGATTTGTAAGTATATTCAAACAATCTCTCCTTTTGGTCTAGGTTATTTAGGAATTTTTTTATTATAAAAAAATGCATATTAGAAAGCCTATGGCCCTATCATCTTATCATCTCTCTCTTTTCTTTTTTATTTCTGGGTTATTACATTATGAGTATAGGCAATAATGGAACCTTGTATATCCTCATGAACTCAATCCCATGACTAACTCCCCCTGTACGAGGTGGCTAACCAATAAATTCTCACGTTGTTGAGAAAATTATGTTCATTTCATATTAGGAATTAGATAATGTGGTTGATCATACCTTCTGCTCGGTCCTAAAATTGTACTATGTTGGCCATATTTTAGTGACTGAAAACTTTTAGTATTATGGGCTCTATCTTGGATGAAGAGGCCTAAAAATTCTCCTCTTTAGGGTATCCTAACAGTCTAGTTTTTCCCTAATTACCCTTATTAAATGTGAGGTGTCTTTAGGATAGCTAGAACCATGCATTAGAGGAGGAACTAAAGCATGGTCTATCCCCTGATGTTCCACTAGATGAACAGCTTAGATTTGCAGGAGGCGGGTGCAACCTGTACCGTTGCAGGAGAATGATGGAGATTCTATTTTTCTTGGCTAAGCATTATATAACACCTTAATTAGTATTTGTGTTAGTGTTTATACTTCCTGGTCCAAATATATAAAATTGCATATTTTCATTGCAAGTAATATAGTTCTTGACTCAACAATTTACTTTATTCATAAACTTATTTCATATTAGGCGTTCCCTCGAGACTCTCCTTTAGCTGTGGACATTTCAACTGCAATTCTTGAGCTATCAGAGAATGGTGAACTTCAAAGGATTCATGACAAGTGGGTGACAAATAGTGGTTGTAGTTCACAGAGCACTGAGCTTGAATCAAATCAACTTCATCTGAAGAGTTTCTGGGGCCTTTTTCTAATTTCTGGGCTAGCATGCTTGCTATCTCTCTTCATATACTTCTTGCTAATGATACGTCAATTCATCAGGCGGCCCCCTGAAGAATCTAGTATTTCTCAATGTAGCTCGCTGTCCGGGCGCCTCCAAACGTTTCTATCATTTGTCGATGAAAAGGAAGAATCACAGAAGAGCAAATCTGAGAGAATGATGGAGAAGTCCAGCAATACAACTAACGCAAGCAGCTCATCTCATTAGGTGTGTCTGCTTGTCTTTTGAGATTTTCTTACAGGTCAGTTGATACTTCATAAGTATTTGGATTTTGCTAATTTGTATTAACTTTGTAGTCCATTTTGTAATAGAAATCTCACTCATTTCTAAAAGATAAATCTTTACATATTTTAGACTAATACATGTATTGAAAGATGAAAGTTTCATGTGACTATGACAAGAGAACAAATGTTCCAGCCCTTTCTCTTTTTTTTTTCTTCTCCATTGTTTCCTGGGTCATGCATCTAAGAAACTGGAACTTGTGCATATGAACATAAAGCTTATAGCCTTATACAAGAGCTTTACTTCCGTGAATTCTGTTCCATTGTTAGTGATGATGTTTCTTAAAGTTGTACTCTTGTGCTACCTGGACACACTAATATGGGCAATTTAGCAATATGAATTACTTCATGCCACAAACAGCACATTCGTTAGGTTGTATTCATAAGCTTATGAACTTTTTAATAGCTTAATATTGATATAAAATTATAAATTGAACACAGCTTGGGCAAACCCCTGCAACACCAGAGTACTGGTCTACATATTGTAGATACATACTATTAAGTAATAAGGGGAAGGAGTCCCAAATTGGAATGGGCCTTTAAGTGGATGGCTGATCAGATGGTTCCTGCAGTGGATGGTCCCAAGTATATAAGCCCCATAAAGGATAGATCTTTTGTGATTGTTGCAAATATATGGGCCCCCACAGTGGGTTGTCATTGGCAAATGGGTATGAACTCTCAAGGTAGATAGATATTCCTAATTAGATGGGTCTTGTAGTGGATGTGTCTAATTAGTGGACTCATACTGGATGGCCCCCTTAAGTTAGTCCAACAGTTATTAGAAATACACAAGTTCCACTCAGGTGTTTTTAACTTGAGGGCCCCACACTAGATGGTCATATGGGGAACCACAATGGATGGTTCACAACCAGATGGGTTCCATGGCTGCAAGTGCAAGCAGATGGCCATAACCTTAATTAATTCATGTTAGGCAGATCAAGATTTTACATAGCAGACAACCTTTTACAAAATAAGTGTCTCAGGCTCCTCCTGCATAAAAAGAAAAGCAGCTTTTTACCTCAGAGTTCTTTTCTTTTTTTAGAATTTGAATGGCAAGGAAAAAGCAGATTTTCTTCTCTAGTTTTTCCTTTTACCTAGCTTTTCCACTCAGTAGGTAATCTTTTCTCCAATGAAATGTGTCATCTTACCTCTAACAGAGAGAAGTGTGGTTTAAAAGAGGTATGAAATGGAAGTTGTCTTTTCAAGTAGTAGATTTCATCTCTCTCATGATCCATGAAATGTTCTTGGATATTGATGTTGGGCAGAAAAGCCAGCAAAACTGGGTCCAGCATGATGCAGATTATGAAATCCATACCACCCCAAAACTACAACATTAGCAGATGGCCATTCACAGTCTACAGAAAAAGCCTCCGTGATCCATAAAATTAAATTGGCATTGTGAGAGGTGAGTTGGGCCCAAATGCAGTTGCTATTTAGTACCATACTGAACTTGCTGCAGTTCCTGAAACACAGCTCTAATTAAATCATTGAGAGATGTGATTAAGCACACTAAGCTCTTCTCTAATCAAAGTATTGTACTTTCATAAACAAAACATTGTAATGTTTGATGATCTGGATGTTCTCTTGTGTACAACATTTCATGTAGGAGAAAGCCAGCAAATCACTTTCATTGATGATCCTAATCATTTTAATTACCAGTATCAAAAGTGATGGTTGAAATAGAAATAGGAAATTATAATCATTATCCAAGAAAATAATTAAATTTAGTGAAATTGTTGGCTCAGAGTAAAATGCACTTGTAGAATAATATGATAGCTAGATTTTTTATAATTCAGTATTCACAGCTGTAATCTGTAACCTCTTCCAAACAATAATGCAGGGTCTGGACTGTGAAGATTTGAAAAGGGTTGGTGTTGTTTTGTATGAAAAGCTGTGAAAGTGATTGATAATGGAAAGTGGGCCAATATGCATTGATGTTTCTCTCCTCCCCTTGAAAAAGGTGTTCATCTTTTTGACTTAAAGATCATACATGGAGATATTCAATGAATATGAGTTGGAGGGAAAACAACATAGATGATGCAACATAAATGGCTCTAACAGTAGAGTATACAAGAAAATGATCATAGGAATAGAAACCCATCACACTATATCAATAACAAATACCATTAAGACTCTGGTGGATCACTGTTGAGGATACCGACATGTCCCATAGCCTGATCACAAGGGGAAAAAAGGTTTAGAAAGCAGATTAACAAATTTGAAATGAACTCAATTTATTGTAATAATATTCCTTATCTGAGTTACTCAACAAATAGAAATAGAATATCATTCATAAAGAAAAAAAAAATTTTTGGGATCCTGTTTTCCATTTTATTTATCTCTATCCATGGGCAGGAATTGGGGTACCTGATTTGAAGTTGTTGGAATGGGCATGTGTGTATACAGTATATTTGATTTTCCACGACTTGGTGGGGCCAAGTAACATCCCACTTAATCAGCACCAGACACCATTGAATGATCCACTGTGTAAAAGAGTCAAGATTCCATGGAGAGTATTCACCACTTTCCATCAAATTAATGATCATGCTTTGGTGGGCTAAACTCCTAGCAAAAGTAGTTCTCTTTCATCACTGCTATATGTTTTTGATATAGTAGAGAAGAACAGCAGATATAGCAACAGTTCGGTTTACACTAATCACATGATCACTCACATCACCACAAATGATCAATGTTATACAAATAAAATATATATATATATAAACCAGTTTTTCTGGAAAAAAAAACATTTTTTTTTCAAAATCCCACCTATATTTTCTGAAAAAAAAAAAAGAAAAACTTGCTTTTTTTCTAATTTTTACAAACAAGTAATCCACCTCCATTCATCTACTAATCTCAATCAACTACCACTATGGGCCCCTTTTTTTATGGCTTTGACAAAATTTTGCATATTTTGATGTAGAAGTATGAAAATGCATTAGATTAGCCTGGTTCAGATTAATTAAATGACAATAACATTGATTAAATTAACTCACATTTAAC
Source organism: Umbellularia californica (assembly GCA_028538565.1). Lineage (NCBI taxonomy): Eukaryota > Viridiplantae > Streptophyta > Magnoliopsida > Laurales > Lauraceae > Umbellularia > Umbellularia californica. Next base: position 14,469,916 of record JAPQWN010000008.1, on the reverse strand, counting down.
AGTCTTTTCATTTGAAGACCCTAGATCTTAGGCTAAACTTAAGGCCATTTTCATCCCTTTTTGACAAAACACACCAGATCTTGTCCATTAATCAAAAACATCCCCTTCAACCATCTGTAAAATATGATTTGACCAAACTTATCAAAATTAACATAAATGATCATCTGTAAAACTCACAGAAAATCACACACTGTCAACCTACATCTAAAAATTAATATAACAACACCATAATTGGGAAAAGAAACCAGATTTTCAAACAAAAAACTAGATTTTGTCAGTAAATCAAAAACCAGCCTTTGACCAATATCCGTCAATATGATTGACCAAACTGTCAAAATAAACATAAATAGTTATTTTTAAATTCCCCAAAAAATACGAGCAACCAACATTCAAAAATTAATAAATACTAACATTGCAGTAACAACATAATGATTATAATGATGATGGTGATGATGAAGGTCACTTACTTGGGTCACTGAAGGTAACAAGGCCAGTGCCCTTGAAGTCACAGTTCCAGTAGTTCCTCCCATGCATCTGATAATAAGCATTCATTGCATAGGAAGCATGTGCATGGAGCTTGTTGGGCTCATAACATGCCTCCTTTTCAACCAGCTCCTTACAATCCACCCCACCAGCCCCACAGCAGAAGTCCAACACAGCCTGCAGCACCTTCTCATCTGCATGTGGCTTAGCCACACACCAAACTGATGCACCCCTGGCTCCACTACCCACACCCATCTTCTCCACACCCCCACTACAAAAGCTACAGCTCAAATCAACCTCATAAACCTTAGACCCATCCCCATTAAAGATCCCAAAGTTCCTCTCACTTGCATCTCCCTCCTTCTCATTCTCATTAAACAATGCAAACACAAACACCTCCACCTTCTCCTTGGGCCCCATAGGGGTCCCCAAGTGCGAGTCCCCACGCTCGATCAGTCTAGTATTGTAGGTCTTAGCATTCTCCGGCGTGGCCCCTACTTCCCCTGAATCGCCTTTCGACGGCCATCCTGATTCTGATATGATAATCTCAACCGTCCGATTGCCCCCCAACGCCTTGATCGCCGATCGAACCGCGTCGATCTGCGCATCCAACATGTTGGTGTAAGTGTACCCCTTTGGATCACTTACCCCACTTGCATTGCCCAACAATGCATACTCAAGATCAATCTTTGATGGGTCATCGCGATAAGCGAAGTAAGGATAGGCGTTGATCATGAACGGTGCACCGGTCTCGGCCAGGAATTCGACCAGCGACGCCATGACCGGAATCAGATTAAGAGCAAATTGCGACGACGACGGCGGGAACGACGACGCTAGGACGGCCATGCTGTGTGGGGTGGTCACCTTGATTTTTCTGTCCAGGCCACGGGCCGCAAGGACTGAGTGCAGGTTGCGCATTGCTGGGACCAAGATGGACGGTTCAGATTCGGTGTTGGTGAGATATTCATTGCCTACGGCGATGGCGATGATGGATGTGGCCGGGAGGAAGTGGGCCACGCGGGAAGTGAACCATTGATCAGCTGCCGATACGTCGGCGCTGATGGAGCTGATGTTGCTGTTTTCAACGGCTACGATCACGTCAATGCCTGTGTTTGAGAAGGCTTCCAAGATGTCTGGATTGGTGTCGTAGATTTTGATCTTGTTGATGATTGTGGATTGGAGCATCTGGGCCACCTTCTTATGTGGAGGGAGGTTGTTACCGAGCGTGCCGTAGTTTATTCCGATACCTGTTACGTATCGGAACGGTGTGGTGAGGAGGAGGTGGAGGAGGAGGAGTGGAAGAGCAGACATTGTTTTTGAAAGGAAGAGGCTGAGAAGCAGATGAAGCCACTCTACTGTGGTTTGGACTTTGGATGGTGAGAGAGAGAGAAAGAGAGTATATGTAGAGAGGTGTTGACGAAAAAGCACTCCTGTATAGTAGGTATTACGAATCTGCCATTCATTATAAATGGCTTTAGACTTTACAGGTGTGGCTGATGGTGAACTTTCTTCTTTCCTAGAACAAGAAAACATTAGCCAGAAAGAAGAAAGAAAATTAGACGGTCAAGATGGAAAGTGGGCTCTGCAGCACCCCACTACTGCTATTGGCTGCCAAATCCATACCCAGACCAGAACTGTAATAAACATTAGTAATTGGGTTGGGCAATGGGCTGGATTTAGATAGGGTGAACATGTAAAAAGAGAATAATTATCCAGACAAGCCCACCTTGTAGGGACAACTACATCAACTTATCTGTACAGGGGATGATAGATTAATAAGAGATTCTCAAAAACTCCCCTAGTTTCCACCCGTATCTAATAGCTATAATTTGTTAGTATTTTAAAAGATTCACCTTTGTAAGAGAATATTTAAGAGAGAGAATCGAATATATATATCATTGATGATGACACGTGTCACACTTTTATTAGCTAAAAGAGAAGTCCGGGGAGTTTTGTAGCATAATTCTTAGGTTAAATTTTCATACATAATGAAAGGAGATAATCTAGTGCCTTTCTCAATTGTTTAGTGTTGCGATGAAAAAGGAGACAGTTCATAGAATTCCACTTTCATTTCTGCGCTAAAGGGATCCAGAAGTCCGACCTGGTGTGAGATTGGAGTTGCAGTGCGGCGGAGGAGTAGACATCTACGGCTCTAAACAAAGACACCCTAATTTTCAATTGATTCAATCACCGTCACCACTAATACAAGAAGATGAAATATATCGGGTGGGTCAAATTGACAAATTGTTCTGGTCGTTGAGTTTTACGGGCCGATTGTTAGATGGTGGTGATCATCAAATGAAGTTTTATGAATTATGATGGGTCGTACTTGGGAGAGGGCATCACAAAATGGGGTCCTATGGAAAGGAATGGTTGTTTGAACGAGTCTAATCTGGCCGGCACTTGCAACATGTTCAGTGGGGCCCACCCGTGGGCAGAAAAGTCACATGACAGGGTATGAATTTTCAAACCCTGCAGAGTATCAATGATTGCATATCTCTGCGTCTGGAGCAACAAAGGACAGAAGATCAAAACGGTGGAAAAGCAAACTTTATCATGCATGTTGCGTGATTTTGGCCGTATCGACGCTCTAAATTCATGACCTTGACTATTATACACCCCCACAAATACACAAATTACAAAAAAATCACCCAGATTTTTTAAATTATAAAAGCATCCTTCATGTTCATGGCAATTGGCATAGGATAAATATTCCTTCGTTATTCTAGGGCTAGTTTTTGTAACACCTTTTATTTAGAAAGGCAGAAATTCTTGTTGTGAAAGGTCTTATGTTGGTTTGGACTTTGGTGCCAAGAAGCACCTTATTGACATCAGACTACAATTCAGCTGGCTAGAGACAAGAATGTTTGAGAGTGAATGAATTTGGGTTGGAATAAAAAACCTTAATGATATAGAAAATCAACTTCTCGTGCTTATAACAAACTCACCCATACTCTTTTAAATAGAAAACTCAAGGCTTATAAGCGTGCATGATTGTCTTGGGCCTTCATTAGGAGGCAAAATCTGATTCTAACTAGACATGCATAAGGTGACTTGCAATATTTATAGGTTGGTCGCAAGTCAAGAAGAAACTAACCTGTATTTAAACCGGTTGAATTAGGGTTAACCAGCTTAACCCACGTAACCTTTTTAAATTTGATGGGTTAGTTTTAGCCCGCATTTCTAAACCCATTTAAACCATTTAGTGATTTAATATTCTAATACTCAAAATACTGCCTTGACATTATTCTCTTCATTCAAGCAAGATCCGTAAGTCCCATAAAGATTGAAGGCAAAAACTTCTTTTCTACAAAAACCTCTTTCTTATGATTGAGATTCTTCAAAGTGGAGAAAAGCAGTTCTTCTCCCACCTTTACAAAAGAGTAATGAATATTATTTGGTTTGTAACAAGATTTTAATCAAAGTTTTTCTCACAAAAATTCTCCTTCCAAATCCAAACAAGCAAAGAACCACCATTAGAAAAAATAAAAAATGGTCATCCTCACAGAGGAGATCCCCATTATATTTGCCACATTTCTACACCTAATGAGATTTCTTCAGTCCGTGATTTTCTCCTCAGCTTAAATTTCCCCACTTTGTTTCTCCATGTATTTTCAGGACAACAACCTACACCTGGAAAGTATAATTTGCCCTTTGATTGTTGTGAAGTGAGAGAATAGCCCCACCTCCATGCCAAAGATGGTGGAGAGGGTGCAAATATTGAAGCAGTCAGCAATCAGCTACTGTAGCTCATCTCTCAAAAAAGAAACCGGATTATTTTAGTCAATTAAAAATATATATTGGGGGACCAAGTATATGATGTCAGGCATAGTTATTGAGATTTGAATCAACTTAATCTAATTTTGTAAGTTTGGGGAAGTGCAAATGGATTCTTTTGGATAAAATCAACATTTTGGACTTTTCCCATTTGAGAAATGAACTCAGAATTTCTCAGGTTGAGCTTTATCATCTCTCAGAAAGGGCTTGTCTGAGTGAGGAGGAAATAGGGATGAAGACAGCAGTGTGCATGTCTGAAAACAGCTGTTGATGCCACCAGTGCTAGATTCAGGGCCGTTTGGTAACTCTAAAAACAAGCTCTTATTTTTATTATTTAGAGCATATTTACAAATTTGAGCTTTTGCCTCTATAAAAGGAATATAAGGGGGCTACTACTTTTTTTAGAGGGTTTTTTTTTTTTTTTTTAAATGAAGTGGATGAAAGCGGACAATGCAAAATTTTATTTGTTTTGAATAAAAATAATCTCATAAATTTTCAAAATGACGCAAATGGAGGGTTTTACATTGTAATTTTTAAAAAGTTAGCCCCAATTAACACAATTTCTAAAGGTGGGACCCCAATTACCTTATAAAATAAGAGTTTTTTTTTTTAATAACTTATCCAAACGCACTAATTGTAAACTAGAACTTAAAAGTAAGAACTTTTATTTTAGACCTTAATCTAGTTAGCTCTTATTAATTAGATTAGAGTTTCCAACAGTTATGTGCCCAAGCGAATTAGAAAACAATTTCCAATGGGACGGGGTAGGATTGAACTTTCCGCAGAGTAGGTTTTCTGCAGCGCAATACAAATGTGCCCTAAGTGATGACTATCAATCAAATTAGTACATATAACAGAATTTAGATATGCAAACATGAATGCCACATAACCGTTGGATAGACCCTGATTCAGGTAATGCAGGGGAACATGAATTAGAATGAATCTCACAAGCTATTAGCCTATTACAGTATGGGGTATTTGCCTGTGTTTGGGGAATTTATCTGCCTAAAAATATGTAGTCTCCACATCACCTACGGGAAACAATGGCTATCTGTGTTATGGGCGCGCTTCAGCCAAAGACTTCATATTCCATGAGTTTTACGGATGAATGCATAAAATTCTTCTGGGATGGGGTATAAAACTCTTCTGGGAGGGGTCCAAAGTAAGGGTGCCAAACGTATCGAGCTTGGGCCAGTCCAAGGTCAACCTAAGTTAGCTTGTTCATATGCGAGCCGGAATTTAGACCTAAGCTTAGCCCTTTGGACTTCGATGTTAGAACCTAGCTTAGCCTTTGCAAGTGCTAAGACTGAGCCCAAACTCTGTAATTTTAACTAACTTTTGCTGTTTATTTTAATCATTTGTCCTCACTATTATGTGAAGAACTGTTTTTCGGCCGATAATCAAGTGGCAAGAGTCATATGAATGAAGTGATTTTTGGACCTCAGCTTGTACCTATGGCAGAAGGTTTGATCATCAAAGCCTGGCAATATAACAACTTCAAAATAAATTAAAAAATAAGAAAAATATATATCAGAGAATGGGGAAGCACTGACTCCCACCTTCTAGGCTAGGTTTAAAGGTTTCAAATGGATGAATTTTGTAGTTGAGCACTGACTCAGCTTTGGGCTCAATAAATTGCTGAGCCCCACCACCCCCACCATTGCAACCAATGACTCAATTTAGGTCTTGAGCACACCATTATCCGATTCTTTTGGCAGTCAAAAGTCAAAACAAGTAACGGCCAAAAGATGAAAAGAATCAAAGCCAGGTGTCCAGTGGAGAATGACCGGACCTGGGACATAAAATCAATAAAACATCAGGCTCAGATTAGGGTCAGAAACCAAATGCATACTAGCCTAAATTGGTTTGGTTTTATGACCCAAGGAGACAGGGTCCGTACAACACTGGTTGGGCTTGGAGCCTGACCCAGTCCTGGAAAAGTTGGTACATGGCTGAGCCTTTTGTTCAGTACTGTACATCACGCCTTTGTGAGGTTAGGCCAAAAACCCATATGAGCATACTCCTAATATAGCCCAGTAACAAACCATCCTTTTTTTTTCACTAGAAGGATATAATTGATCAATGGGACCACAATTAACCTACCTGCCAAGGGACCAATCTCTGGGCAGTTGTGTGAAACTAAGTGCCAACCGCCACTGGGCTATCAGTGCCTTGGCGGCAGAGCATGCTTTGTTGCTTTTACTTGTAATAATGTTTGGTATTGTCAGTGTTGCTCATCTCTCACCACAGCATTGTTTGAATGAGGAACCTTTTTATTTCTCCCATTTCCTCCTGCATGATAGAATTTTTAGTATAAAATGAAAAGATTTATTCTTATAAAATAAATAAGAATAACAATACTAACAAATCAGTACATGTGAAACAAAAAATTAAGCAGTTCCAACACCCTAGGGAACAGAACACCTCATACTGCATTTTTTAAATAATTTTTGGGGCTTCTACATTGCTGCTCACATAGCATGTTGCCTCTCTCCTTAAGCAACTTTGTCAAAGTTTTGCAATCTGCTACAATTAGCCTTCACAGTTCAACCTGTGTGTAAATTTAAGACCTTATGCTGTAAACAGCGAACTGTTCTGTAGCTAGCAGACGATCTGATGCAACTGATTCGGCTGAGGCAAAGATTGGGACCGTGTGGTCTTTTCAATGAGTTATGGAAATTAAAAAAAAAAAAGACTACTAAGAACCTAATTACTATTCACAAAGGATACTGCCAATTCAAGTTAGTGAAGAGAGATACCAGGAACAGGTAAAGAGCTGGACATTGATGGACTCATAAGAAAAAAAAAGTAATGGGACTTCTCATAAATTGTCTTCAAGATACAAGAGCAATCTATTTCAAAGAAGCACACAAAAGCAGCCAGCAATCTGAGATCAGAGCCCCCGTGTTTCTAGGGTGAACAGAAGATAGATGGAATCCCTGAGGAACACTTCATATATTGTCATGTAAAGAAAATGGATCAAAAGAGACCCACATTATGGATAAAAGGGCAAAAAAAAATAACATAAATCAGTTGACCATGATACAATACATGTACGTAATTATTGCAAAGAAACTGTTAAATAGCGTACACACTACACAAAACTATTATATTTACATCGACAATTACCTGAGAGGGGCAAAAGTTCCCCATATTCGTGATCCTAATGCGCAGCCAGTCAATAAAAGAATCTTGCAGTAGGCTTGCAACAGTTCAGCGAATGATAAGATCACATTTAAAATACTTTCTAAAGAGAATTTCATCCCTGCAGTAACTAAAAATAACTTTGTACACTTCAATTAACAGTTTTGGGAACCGACGTGCAAAATAGTCATAGCATCCATCGGGATATGGTCCGACAAGTTCCTGGGATGAAACACCAAAAAAGAAAATTAAGCAGCTTGAAATAAAGAAAAAAAAAAAGAATTGCAAAACAGAAATATGAATTGGATAAGAATACAAGAGAGAGAACAATTTCTCTCTATTAGCTGTCATTCTTTGAGATGTCATTAACAACTTCTTCTTGATTTCCAGTTTTGGGTTCTAATAGAGAGAAATTGTTCTCTCTTGAAGAATGACATCTCAAAGAGATGTTAGAAAATAAACCAAGAAGAAGTTGGGTGAAAACTGTGTCCCCTCTAGGGATCTGACAGGTTGCATTATATAAGGACTGTAAGCCCAATTAATGGATACAGCCCAATTAATGGATACAGCAAACCCTTAATCAGGCAAGATAATTATTACAATGAATTTAGATCCATAATCCTAGCTAATCAAATATTACAATGGATTTGGATCCATAATCCTAGCTAATCAATTTATTTATTTATTTTTGAATGGTTAATCCTAGCTAATCAAATATACAGCAAATCCCAAAATTAGTGTAATGTACAACTATTTGTTTGACCCAGTCCCAACCCAAGTAAGTTTCATTCACTATTTGGGCCTGGATTCAGATTACTGGGCCTGGATTGACATGCAACAATTGTGGGAACTTTTTTCCACACAAATGGCTGCTTTCTCATCTTGGCTGTAGCTTAGTTGGTTAGGGACACCCCAAGTAGGGGATGAAAGAGAGCGAATCAAGTCCTCCCTAGCAAGAAAAAGAAATGGATGGTTTGTTTTTCTTCTAAACAAATTGCATATCTCTGCCTTCCTATCATAAATCCCAAAGTACTTCTTATCCAGCAAAATTCTTTAGCTGTCTGGGACTGCTAGCTCAGCTGGTAAGGGACATTAAAGTCTTCCATGGGGAGGCTGGGTAGCTAGGACCCTAGTTTCAACTTTCAAGTGCCGGTTGGAATGAGGAGCTATCAGCAGGTAGCACCTTAAGAAAAATAGTTTTCCATCCACCACTGAAAGTGACAGGCACAGCATGATAACAACAAAACATGAAAACAAAGTAAAAAGATCAGGATAGTTATGAAGTCCATAACAGAAGGTGATTGATGACATCAACTGGAATGAGAATTATGAATCAATAAGGCTCTAAACTAATGGTGGTATAGGTTGTTCAATCAGATAAAGCTCATTCACTGACTGCAGAAAAAACCATTGCCTCATAAAAATGTTAAATCTGAAATGCAAAAATGTAACTATTTATGGAAAAAGTGACTTAAAATAGACATACACAGGCGCAAAATAGTAGCGATTTTACAATTTAAACATGCCAATAGCCATTACCAGTGGCAAGATGTTTAAAAGTACATTGAAATTATAATCCTTTAATCATAGAGACCCGTGAACTTGACAGACTCGGACAATGACGGGGAAATGCAACATAGGATAAGAGAGCACAAACCTGGACCTCTTGTGGAAGATCTATATAATGATTCGACTTGTTACGAATAAGTCGTAATAGATCACGGATGCTGTCATATTTGTAACGCCTATAATTACCAATGTTTTTAATGAATGTAGCTTCCATCTTCTCATCCCAATTCCCATTTAGAGCCACTGGTGCAACATTTTCCAAAGCTTGCAAAATGTCAGAATCACCCACTCTGTCAGCTAATTCAACTCTATCACTGGCATCCTGAAGAAATAAAAGACGCTTCTCAGAACTCCAAAACAGAGGGTGATGCAACACCTCCTCCGCTTGAGGCCTGGCAAGGAGCATTTTAAAGTGTATTAGCAATAGTTCTCTCTTACTTTATAAATCAACAAACTAATTTTCATAAGCACATTGGAGTAGATACTCTTGCCTTTTTTCTGGATTGTGCTCTAACAAATGAGACAAAAGGTCTACAGCTTCAGGAAGATGTTCCACCAAGAAGAAGTCAAATTGGTTCTTGGCAATGTTTGCATCACGCTCCAGATAATCACCAAAAGGGTGCCTGCCCTTGGTAATGCAGAAAAAAAGGAGACATCCAAAACTGAATAAATCCATCGCACGCGTTTGACGTCCATGAAGAAGTTGCTCAGGTGCTTGCCACCCAGAGCTTCCATTGCCTACAGTAATTTATAAAGAGCAAAATAACTTAAAAAAATAACCCACAATCCTACAAACTTCTCAACAATGTTAATTTATCAATGCACACAAGAAATTTAATAGTTGAAAATTAATAGGTACAATTACCAGTAACCTGATGGCCCAAAGAAGACATGCCACTATGAAGCCGCTTGCTTATACCCATATCAGCAAGTTTAGCACATAAAGACTTGCCACTACTTATCAACACATTGTGAGGCTTTAAATCTCGATGTATAATTCCCAATTCATGCAAATGTGCAAGACCAAAGACCACATCCCTACATAAAAATGGATCGGATGTCATGAAGATGCAGTATAATTCATGAAAAAACTGAAAGTTCTATAGAAAGAAGTAACATATGCAACAAATTAGAAAGATGATGAAAACAAAGGAAGAAAAAGGTAGGCAGGTAACAACTTTCTGCCATTTTACTATTCTAGAATTCAAAGAAGTTAAAAGGGCAGTATAGCTTAGAAATCGGCTAATCACACTGAGATTTTCCAGATTAAAAAAAAAAAAAGGCAACATGGTCTTGATGGACTGGGATGTGATCAATGCAGAAGTAGCAGCTCCAACTTAGGGCCTCATCAAGAGCAAATGTTAATTGTCAAAGTTTTTGTCCCTGTGATGTAATTCACAAGTCCAACCGTGGAAACACCAAAAGGAAATCTCATACTGGTTAATGATAACATTTTAATTCCTTTTAAGGTTGTCAATGCAAGTACATATAATGCATATACATATTCGCATGTTTTTTTCATTTTTGTGCATGCGTGGGTGTGTTAAAAAAAGAAAAAGAAAAAGAAAAAAAAACCTACTATCCCCTACATATTGAATTGGACCAGACACATTTTGACACATCCAAATTCTGTATCCCCTAGGACAAATAACGCAAATAGCGTGCAAATTTGAAGTTTACCTAATATTAAAAAAATGCATTTTTTAGGCCTTAAAATCTAGGATTAGAATGATCATAGTCCCCACTGTTTGCACAAACCTAAAATCTGACATAGAACTTCCAAGTGGACCCCACATGAGGGGTTCGTCCTCCAGGACAGCCAGACCATTCTGAAACAAGGCCATGTGTGTGTAGATATATCATATCATACATAACATATGTATGCATATGTATGTACATATATATATATATATATATTTATATAATTGAACCAACTATATCACCCACTTATAATTGGGAGCATGCCCGCGGTTCTTAAAATCCCTGCAACAGATCCTTCTATGACAATCAAACCCTCTCATGGGCTCAGGTTGACGTAGCACTCAGTAGAAGGCTGTTTTGAGGTAATCCGAATGGGATTAGAATTGGGGCATGTTTGAGGGAATGTTGTGGATGGCAGCAGTTTCTTGTGGTTGTTTAACATATATGATCCCCTTCAGTCTTTTCTTTTAATCATAGCTAACTGGAGTGTGACATTAGCTGGGTGAAAGGGGATGCTTCGCTCCCTTGGAGAATCAATCCGTGGATGGGAGAGACAGAATCTTTTGTCTGGCCACCAGATGATAATTTCCTAGTTATGAAGACAACCCAGCAGCGAACTTATTAGATAAGGTCAGTGTCGACTGACTTAATCTCTTTGTTTGATATGAGATTCAGATTTGTGTATTTTGTTTGTGCTTTCTTTAATGCTAGGCAGCTTTTTTTATTGCCTGGGCCGAGGTTTTACTTGTTTGCTTTTTCAAGAAAATCTTCCATTATCTTTCAAAAAGAAAAAGGAGGGAGATTGACAAATGAGTTAACATTCGAAGCTGAAACTTCAAGATAGTAAAATCATGCCATGGGTTCAGCATACTGATCTTACACTATCCCACTTCTCACAATATTAGAAGAAATCTCAAATGTCATTAATCAATATATGTTGAATCAGAGATAATACAACAAATACTTATAGGGATCAATTGCCAAGAATTCCAGGTGGAATTTCTAAAAATCCTAAATTCCTAATTAAATTGTAAAAAACTTTCTAAGAATCTTATTAACATAATATTTTTATTGGTATCTTAACTAACATAATTTAGAAAACTCCTACTTTCTCTTTGAATTGTGTGGGCTGTTGTATTGCATTACCGCTACTTTACTAAAACTAACTGACTAGTTGTCATTTTTAAAAAAGGACCTGTACTTTCTTAAAACAAGGGCTTTTTACATAATAGGAAATAAATTGCTAAATCTGAAACCATGTGCCCTTTCAAGTCTAAAACTCTAAATAGACGTGTATAAAATTAGCACTTAAAATCATGGATCCCACTGGCTGTCACATCTAACTCAACCAAAGAATGTCTTGAACCTACTCCTTGGGTATTCTCAGAAACATCTTTGCACAGCCAGCCAGGGGCCTGATGGGCCTAAGCCAAAGGGATCCATGGGATGACCCGCTTGATACATGGCCTTTGATATGGGTTTGGCCTACAAAACACATACAATAGAAAGAAAAAAGAATACCAATGAAGCAAAATGATGCTCATCAAGAGTTATAAGGCATGAGAAGTTATCTACGTAAGAATTTAGGCATAAAACACAAAAGGCATGTTGGAATCCTTAGAACACGAGAGAGAACAACAGTATCAAGGAAGAGTTCCAGCATAATCATCCAAAAAAAAAAAAAGAGTTCCAGCATTAACTTTGTGCCAGACAAGTAATGGAAAATCCGAGATACTAAAATAAAAGAGATGCAGTTCAAGGCATCATCACATTCTTGGGAAAGAAATGGTGGAAATCCTGATTTCAAAAAAGTTTGATAATCCCAAGCATCTAAAAAGAATTTTAAGAACTCTAGCATCGGCCAAATGTCAACATTATATGATTAAAAACTCCAACCTAGGATTCTAAAGTCCCAAGATTCTGCTGGCTGGATAATATGCTGATTTGATTGATCCAAAGATCAAAATAGGTCCTTAGCACTTTGCTTAAATCCTTTTAAGTGCAAAAAAGCATGCACTTAATATTCTATATATATACATACCAAAACTTCTACAGCATATATCAACCTAGGAAGTTCTCATTTTATCAAATAAAGTGGTGTATTTAAAGCACCAAAGAGTAACTCAAACAGATGGGATAAGAGGAATTAGCAGAAAAGTTAAAGTCATAAAGCCGGACACAAAAAGATGGGATGAGACAGACCAAAAACTGAAAAAAAAAAAAAGAAGGTTGCATAAAGAGAAAATGGGTGCTACCCTGCTAGTAACATCATATTGTTAAGGAAATGCATAATTTGGACCAGTCAGAAGATGGCAGGCAGAAAGTCTAGCATCATCACCGACACAGAAGTACTAGAATGCAAACATTTAAGTCAGCATATATGGTCGATCCCACTTCTCATTAGTTTTTGGTCTATGATACATCAGTAACTAGGTTTACCAAACATCAGTTTTCTAAAATAAATTCCAAAAGAAAGTACAACATATTAAAGAAAAAAAAGTTCTAGAAGCTAATTGTGGAGCTAACCTCATCAGTTTTAACAGTTGTGATGAAGGATATCCATTTGCTCCCCATAAATTTATACTCTCGTCAATCCCCACTCTAGATTCCAACTGAACTTTGTACTCTCTTCTGAAGTTTGAAATTGGACTGCCAGTGGATAGCGAGTTCAAAGAAGCATCTGAGCATAGCTGGATCAGATCATTAAGGCTACACGTGCAACGCTCCAGTGCAATATAAACAAAATCTAAATCCCGCTCAACTCCATATAAATGAACAATGTTTGAATGCTTTGAATCACGAAGAATTTTAATCTCTTTAAAAGCCACATCATTATGAGCGAGCACTAGACGTTTGACAGCAACTGGATGTTGAAGATCATATACAGTACCCTCCGGATGTTGATCATCATATACAATACCCTCAAAAACAACTGTGCCATTGCTTCCTATAGCGATTTCCTTATTTGATACAAAAAGCTTGCCAACCCAGCGCCCGTCACAATCTTCATCAACTTTTGTACAATTTGCATTTGTCAATGAATTAATCTCTGGATCCTCACTTTCAGATGATACGTGATTATCCTGCTTGGTTATGTTGGCAATGTTCTTATAATTTCCTTTTTGTCGAGCTTTCCTCTTTTTAGTGCTAACAGTTTGCTTGCCATTCAAATGATGTGGTTGCTTATCAGAACTTTTGGCCTGTTTAAACCACCTTTGATAATAAAGTGCAGCAACAAGAACTATGATCAATGATAGAACAGTTTTTATTTTTTGGTAAAAGAGTGATAAAACGGTTACTTTGAACACGCCTGCCACGATCTGTTTACTACCATCATCTATCTCCATTAGGCAAGTCTTTTTAACTTCACATGATTTTCTGAGCTGATCAGGTAATATCTGGATTTCAGAAGAAATCTTCAAATTTGACGAACTTTGAGTCTGAGGAGCAGGTAGAGAAAGCAACGAACTTTGAGTCTGAGGAGCAGGTAGAGAAAGCACTTCATCTTTATGGTGAGATTCTAAAAGGTTATCAGGCAGGGGAAAGGCCAGCTCTGATTCTATTAGATAACTATCAAGAGAAGGATAAACAACAGGTAATGACATCTCAACATTGCCTTTGTATCCCAAACTGTGCCTTGCATTCTCAGAACCTTGAGAAAGAGAAACAGCATTAATTTTAGCAACTGTCATGTTCCACAATGGGTCCTTTGAAATTAAAAGGACAGATTGCAAAGAGTAGTCCGTCCTCACAATCATGAGTGGCTCAATTGTTGTTATATCTAAAGAGCTAGATGCAAACAAGTCTCCCATCTCTTGTTGCGATATTAGCGATTGCTCATCATTTCGTCCACCAATCACAGACTGGAAATCCTGTGGCCTGAATGTATTAAGTACTCTTCCAGTTCGGGCATCAACTAGAAAAATGGTCAATTTCTTATGCCCAAAAGTAATTGCTCCATTTAAAACATGTGGCGGACTGTTGACATATTCTTCTATTGTCTTTGGAAGTTTCTGGAACATAAAAGATAGCAATCAAGGGAGATGAGACCAATAAAAAATAACACCTAAAATTCTAGCAAAAACAAAACAAAAAAAACAAAACAAAAAAAAAGGGACTTGTGAAATTACCCTTCTACCGAAGTGTCTGCTTTGCTCATATAAGTTCCCATCATCTCCACATTCTACGAAGCAATCATACTCATCTGTTGTGCCTTGGTTTTCTCCAAGTTCATATTCATCATCACTGTCACTGCTATACTCAAGCGAAGCATGATAAGAAGAAGAAAGTGCGGGGCCCGATGAGAAGGACCAGCGAACCTTCCCAGAGTTCCTCTCCACTAAATATATCATTCCATCTAAGGAAGCAATAACAGCAGTATCATGGTTACTGATTCAAGCAAAAAAAAAAAAAAAAAGGGGGTGAGAGATGTTTACAATGATTAACAATAACAAGAATAAGGCCCAGACAAGGATGATGAATTACAACAAGAAGAATGCAAGGACATTGATTCAAGAAGTCCGTAGCATTTACATAGCATTATATGATATCACTGATTGATTTCTTACTTCGTAACAATGGATAAAATACATAAGCATGTGAGACATGAATTAGATGTAATGCGTATGAGGTTTACAATATAACTCATGCTCTACTAATCTAGAACATGTACTAAGAGAATAGATAAAAAGAAGATAGAACATAACACGTGAACACCACCAGCACTCCTCGTACACTAAAATGAAGTCCTGGAAATAAGATTGCAAACTACTTTGCAGCATCTAGTTAAATAAAAGAGATCAAAAGCATGATGCAGCAACAGAATAACTAATTCCATCACGAGAAGTAAAAATTAATCATTTTAAAAACTGAAAGAAAGAAAAACAATTGAATAGACTAGGAATTGCAACGTAGGTCCCCGGTTGTAGCTCAGCTGATTGGGGACACCAAACACCTCCTTAGGGGGTGAAACTACGAGAGTGCATGAGTCCAAAGAAACAAAGGAATTGCAACATAAACAAAAACATTTGCTTAGTTATGTATTTTATTATTGAATGGATATGATGCTATGAAAGAACATAGATATGGAGTTATGAAAGAAGAATATTTGTTATTCACCAGTCAATAGACTCATCCATAGATAATGCAACTTACATTACATAATGCATGATTTATTGCTCCGCAACAACAAAACAGTAAAGAAAGAAAAAGGACAGGCACCATTGAATAGATTATATTCTGATCATCCTAGGATTTCAAATAATGCCCATTGATCAAAAAGGCTGAAGTCCTTAAAAATCCAAAGAGGCTAAAGTTAAATGATTAAATGTGATCATCCTAGGACTTCAAATAATGCCCTTGATCAAAGAGGCTAAAGTCCTTAAAAAATCAAAGAGGCTAAAGTTAAATGATTAAATGTCAAAATCCACAAAAGGCCATTAATGAATTGATTACCCACCCATCATCCTAGCAAACTAAATCCTGAAAAAAATGATGATCCCATCTACATCTCCACCTTTAGATCCTTCCCTCCTCACCTCTTTAATACTCATCAAATGAGACACCATCTACTGTAAATTACGCAAAATCCAACTCGAAGCAGGCAAACATCCCCTAAACACTTTAAAAACCAATTGAAAAGATAAAAAGGTTCATTCTTTCTGAACTGGTCTATGCAAAAATGCCCATATGATCATTCCTCATCTTCATCAACAAAACCAAAATATGGGTTTTGCTTTTCTAGTTGCAATTCACCCATCCCTACTCATCCAGAGCTAATTCAGCTCAAATCTCCGTAATAATACAAAACAATCAACGATAATCAGCTTCCAAATAAAAGGATTTCACGTACAAATCTAAAATCTTTTTCACATCTTCCTCACATATGCAACTTCAATAACTGCAGTGTAATGAAAGAGAAATGAAAACAGAAATCGATTGAATGATTGCTCACTTCGATGGGGGAAGGACGATGTATTTGCTGGAGGGGCTTGTTACAGGAACAGGAAGATGATTCTTTGTGAACCCTTCCACATCTCCTCCATCGGAAGCTGATGAAGGCGATGCGTTTGAGATCTCTGGAACCGGATCTAGCAATTCGGAGCTGCAGATTGAGAATCCTGCAATAATCAGAAGGAGGAGAAGAAAGAGGAGAAGGGAAAGAGGAATCATGAAGAGGAGAGGGATTGAAAAAGGGGTTTTAGAAGAGAAGTGGGGGATGGAAATTGGAATGCTAGATTTGGGGATGAAGGGAGAGAAGAAGATAAAAACAGAGAAGAACTGTTTGTTGCATTGCATCACTGGCGGAAGAAAAAATTGGCATGAATCAGTGACGGGTCAATGTCCCAATTAGAAAATGATATTGATGAATTGGTTGACCTGTGTGGGCCCATTTTTGCTTTTATTAAAATAATAAAAGGGATATAGTAGTTTCACAAAATTTCAATTATTGTATATTTTAGCTCAAATTGGAGTGAAATTGGGATATTCGGCAAGCAAAGTATTCCGATATCCTACCGTTTGATCAATGTTTTAGTTTTTATATGGCCCCTCAACTGCGCCGATACTCACCTCACAATAAGGTGAATACCGGTTTCTTATTAGCCCACTAGAGATGGGATAAATGGTATTAAAAGGTTTCTCTCGGCCTTAATATATATGGTGATTGAGGCTTGAATCATTATCCCAAATGCTTGATGGGCAATTGACAAGTTTTGATCTTCTAAAATGACTGTAAGTCGATTCAACGGTCCAATCCATTCGGATTGGTAGCAAATCTGGGATAGACGACTAACAGGTTGTCTATGTTTTATGGCCCACTCGGATGAATGACCGGGTAGACCCCACTAGGAATTTAGGACATGCATGTCTTTTCCTAATGAGAGGCCAACTTTATGACTAGAGTTTTTTATCGTTTAAATTTATAAAATCCATGCAAAAGCAATTTTAGTTTTGTTGCAGAGTTTTTAAAGATCATAAACTCTAGCATCCTAAAATACCCAAAATCTAGGTTTCACAAGCATTTAAAATTTATAGAATATAAAATTTTGAGATTTGGTGATAACACTTCAACGTCCAGTCACTATAGACAAAAGGCCTTAAGAAAGGAGCATGTGCGTGAAAAAACTCCAAAAAGAGATGCTGAAAACGTGGATGGTGTGAGAAAATCTGCTATCCAGAATCTTCTCAGGTAAGAAGTGCCCTTGAGTTTGTACTCGAGTGGAATGTGCCTTTATTTAAGCAAAAAGTCTAAATGGACAAACTTTTTGTCGAGAATTTGAGACAAACTACCATGTGGCACAATCCTAAGGATGAACAATGCATTCAACTTTTGAGAGAGAGGGAAAAAACACCTCTAGGATTATGCCACATGGTAGTTTGTCCCAAATTCTGGAAAAAAAGTTTGTCCGTGTAACATGATTGTTATTTAAGAACCTGTTTGGATGCAAAAGCAAGTCATGGAAGTCTAAACTATGTCCTGATACTTCTTCCATTTAATTATCATCATGATACTGTGTCATGCTTAGGGGTGGTCTGTTTTGCATGGAATTGAGTTCTGATGACTTCATTGTAAAATTGGTTGTACTCGAGCGATATTAAGGGGTTAATGAGTCAATGATATAAAGGGTAGGCGCAGATCAAACTAACTTTCATAGGATTTGATTTACCATGGATGAACTATTTTTAAGCGCCGGTTTGATTTTGCATGGAATTGGGTTCTATGAATTCATGATAAAATCGGTTATACTTCAGCAATATTAAGGAGGAGTGAAGTATATAATGGGTAGGTGTAAATCAAACCTAATTTTTACATGATTTGATTTACTATGGATGAACTATTTCCATCGGGGGAAAGTTTACTAATGGCCATTTGTGAATCTTCTTTTAGCCACTTTGATATGAAGACATTTTTCATAATCCTACAATTTTCAATGCCATGCTAAGATCCAGGCCTAAATGATCCTCTAGATATTTAGCTCGGGCAAGACCCCTTTGTTTAGATTCACAGCCTAACAATTGCCATACATTCCTTGGATTCTAATGGGGATATTTTCTCATGCTATCCAGAAAATTCATGATATATACACACACATACTAGCAACAACACCCTGTGCTTAGCCTGGGGCAAAAAGTAAAATATTACATTTTTAATTTATGAGATATCAAAATTAATTATAAACATATATGAATATATTTATACATATTTATATAAAAACAGTCAATACATCTCCAATCATAAATACAATTGTTATCTTCACATATGCCAATGGTCATTTCAATCCCTCCGCACAAATTTCTTCTCTACCCCTTTGAAGTAGCACCAATGCCATTTTAGAATCGATCAAACTATTTTTTAGCTCTAGATTTTTTAAAAAATATATATATAAAAATCTTAACTTTAAAAGCCATAAATTATGAGATGTTAAAACCACAGGCTAGTGTTATTTAATCCTAGTAATAATTGGCCCACCATAGATCAATGTATTTATTTTTTAATTATGGGTCCATGTGGGCCCATGGAAGTGTAATTATGGTGGGGCAAACCTATGGTCATTTGTTTATATAATCAGATCAGAAAATGATGCCTATAAGATCAAAAACTAATATCTATACATAATCCATGAGTGGGTCCCACTGCAGAAATAAGTTAAATGTGCGGGCCCACTAATTGATTTGCATCAATTAAAAAACTAGACAACTACCAATAGGCCTGCCTCCCTCCATCAGTGGGGCCCACTCCTAGAAGAAAGGGGTTAAGAGAAGGCCATTAGGATTTAATCCAATACTGGAGTCTAATATTGAAATATATTTAATACGAACTGGTGTCCACTCTAGATCAATCCATTTAGGGAAAAAAAAAAAAACAGAAACTAGAGTAAAGGAGCAACAGTTTGGATTTCAATCATCGGTAGGGCCCACAAAACATATTTAACATGGGACCCATTGATGATTGAAAATTTAAGGAAAAGAAAACAAAGAGATTGTAAAGATTTGCTTTAATTTGGATACTGGCAAGAAATGGGACTCAAATTCAAACGTTTATAAAAATCTCTCATGAGAGAGGTTTTAGGAGAGAAAGAGTGGCCCTCTTTGAAAATTGAGATTTTTTAGGGATGATGTGACACCCTTACAACTCTGAGATACTTTTTAATGATGAGGTGGCACTCCTCACAGCCCACCTCCCCTTTTGTTTTAATATATATAATATATAATAGGAAATATTCATGTGCATCCATCCCTCACTATTATACGGTGAGGGATAATCAAACAAAACTTGATTTCACGGCCCATCCAATAAAAAACAGAACGTTGATAATTAAGCTTCATAAACTTAAGATCAGATAAAACAAAATAGTAACTTCACCAAAATTGGATGACGAAACCAAGGAGCAAGCAACTAGTTTTTTTTTTTTTTTTTGGCTATTGGAGGGGTTCCAACCCTTTGGGCTGGACTAGTCCCTCCGGGCTCAAAGGGAAGCCAGGTAAACTCCTAAGTAGCCCCAATGTGGTAGTACAATTTCGAACCTACAACTTCCTGGTGCAAATTGTGGTCATAGGCAAACTAAGCTATCCCTTGAGGTTAAGCAAGCAACCAATTGAGTTAAACTAAAGTAGTAAAGGACCCAAATGAAGATAGAAGCTTGACACAACTCTTGTGCAAATGAGGTGGTTATTAGGGCTGCACAAAAAATCTGGTATCACCACAAAACCGAACCGAATCGACCAAACCAGGCGGTTCGGATCGATTTATAATAGATCGGTTTGGTTAACAGTTTGAAAATCATAGAAACCGCTTGCATCGGTTGGTTATTAGTTTTAGCCCACGGTTAATCGCTTAAACCAAACCGACCATATGCAGTAACTTAATATTGCTTTTTTACTATTTTAGCCTTAGGGTTTCGTTTTTGACTACTTTCAAAGTTACATTCCATAACTCTATTCTTACATGAACTCTACCGTCAACATTGCCTCAGTGCATCTCCTCTAATCTCTCAAATGCTTTTTGATACTTCATTACAGATGGAGGGATTACCGTACATGGTGTTTTTCTTCCATCATATATTCCTACACCGTCTCAATGAAGTTTTTATCAGAAGGCTGCACTCTTGAGAATGCTAGAAAAGCCAGTAGAGTTTAGCCTTTTTATGGTTGGTTTTGGTCTCACCCAACCAATGTATTAAGAAACCTTCATTTCTGAAAAATACAGTGGGTTTTGATACAGATTACGTTTGTGTGTGACTTTTCTTGATATGAACTATTATTCTATTGTAATTCTAAATGGTATCATGTGGAATGAATGTTTCACTGCAAGCTGTTTTTTTTTTTTTTTTTTTTTTTTTTTTTTTTTTTTTTTTGCACTTGCGTTGAGTCCAAACTCTTTTTTTGGAGTAGAATTATTTTTTATATGCGTTTAGTCCAGTCTGGAATGTTGGATTTTTATATTTGCACAAAACATTGGAATAAATGCAAATGATGGGGTATCATCATTTTGAAATTATCAACGTCTGATTTTCAAAAATAAAAAATAAAAAACAACGGTCTAACTGACTGAACTGAACCAAACTGTCTGGTATGGTTCGGTTTGGTTTAAGCCCTCTCCATCGGTTGGATCGGATCGATTAATTAAAAAATCGACAGGTTCGGTTTGGTTGTTAGTTTTAGTGTTAAACTGATCCGAACCGCCCTAGTGGTTATTTAGTAAGTCAGGCCAAGTGGTACACATTTTTGGAGGTCAGCTACGGTTCTCCATAGGTCGAGCCAGCTTGGACCAGCTTAAGCCCACGTTGGATTGGGTTGGATTTGGGGTGTGCCTTTTGGTTTAGAACTGGGTGGGTGTGAGCCTTCTCCATTCATGCCTTAAATGGGTCAGGCTTGTGACTCCTGACTTAGATGGGCCTCTTTCTAACTGCTCAATTACTAACTGGGGCTTGGCACAACCCAAAATCATTTTCATCGTATAACACAGGCCGGGTTTGGGTTAGGGGAGTGTTGTTAACATCCAACCCATATTTGACCCCACTTTATTACATGAGTCAAACCCCACTGAACTACATAAACTGGGGTCAAGATTTATTGACCTGCCTGCATGTGTCCCGTATAAGCTTCAGGCCAGATCCAGGTTGCATCATCTAGATTTTAGTTGGGTTTCTGTGTTATTTAAGGTTTTTCAATCCCAACTGGCAAACAGGTTAGCTGGAAGGTAAACAATACAACTTCAGACCCAACCTATATTCACCCTTCTTCAGGCAGGTCAAGCCGACCCAATCCTCAAAACTTAGTCGTTATGTGAGCAACTCTACTAATAGAGTCAAGTGAAGAAAAGTTGATTTTGAAGAAAGTATAAAATATAAATGAGTTATGATGATATTTTGTTTTTAGTTATTTGTTATGGAATCTTTTTTCACTTCTTATATGAGAAAGTGGAGTTTGTTTGTATTTTGGTGGATAAAGGTAGTTGCTTTTGACTTTTTTTTAAATTGCTTTCAATGTGACATCTGGTATAAAATGGAGACTTTACTTGATTTTTACTATATTAGTAAAGTGCCAAACTAGCCCACATCCAACCCAACCCAATTAAAGGGTAAGACCAACTATTACCTTACCTCTATCTCAATCTCAACCTCCCCTACCTACTTTTACAAACTTGGTCTCCTCCGAAATATACATCTCTCGTAACCCCAAGGGGTTGGCCGAGTGGAAAGGACCGCGGTTGATTCCTCTTTCAGAATCAGATGTCTTGATATTGACCCCGGTTTCTCCCTCTTCAGAAATCGAATGTTGAGTCTATTTGTATTACCACCTATGGGAGACAAGGGTTTTATCTGACTTTCCTTTGAATCTGAAGGGAATAGTTCAGATCAAAGGGTTTAGCACCCTCTCGGTGAAATTTATTTATATACACACATCCCTCAGCCGTTAATATCATCTGTCCAATGTGGGACCTCAAGTCAACGGACCACATTTATCAACAAGTGTGATCACAGGCCCACAATCGAAAACAGGATAAAAGGCGCGAAGAACAATCGTCCCCGTGATTTCCCTTGCGAAAGAAGGAAAAAGTTCGTTTCTTCGTCTTCAAGTGAGAGCAGCAAAAGCAGCAAACACTCGCAGCAAAGAAGAAGAAGAAGATGTTGCAGAGCAAATCCTTCGTTCGAAAAACAAAGCAAGGGAAAGTACTCAAGGTTCGTCTCTTCCCTAAAACCCTAACCCTAACTTCATCTTCCTCCTCTTCTCACCATCTAGGGTTTATCTCTCGCAGGTCGTGAGAGAGCACTATCTGCGAGACGACATCTACTGCGGAGCTTCGATCTGCAAAGTCTGCGACTCCTCCGCCGCCCGCCTCAGCTCCTCCGCCTCTACGATCCTCGTCGTCGACACCAACGTCGTCCTCCATCAGGTAATTCCGTCTCAGTCCTCCTGCACCTGTTTTCTGGCGGTGTAGGTTTTGGCGATCTTTTTTCTGATGTGGAGTCTCTGTGCTGTTTTCTCAGATCGATTTGCTTGAGAATCCTGCAATTGATGATGTGGTGGTTCTGTCGGTGGTGCTGGATGAGGTGAAGAATAAGAATCTTTCTGTTTACAATAGAATCAGAGCTCTATGCAGTAATAATGCGCGGAAGTTCTTCGTATTCTCCAATGAACACCACAAGTAATGATTTTTTTGCTCCCTTTTCTATTTTCAGTTAACTTGTGTCCTGTTATGGTTGTTGTTGTTTTAATTGTTTGTATGCAATTTTTATAGTGCGCTTGAAGGAGTCTAATATTGCGGTGTTTCAATTAAGATGACATGGTGATTTTTTTAAAACACTATCATGGTGGAAGCCCCCGAGAATAAAGTAAGGGTGTTGCAGGATTTGAAATTGGATACTGCAATAAGCTGCGATGTGAAGTGGTCGGAGTTAAATATTGTAATATTTGGAGTTAAATATTGTAATATTGCAATTTTGGCAGTGATGCTCATGTTTATTTTCCGAGTGGCCTTGGATTTTGGTGATACATTGGAGGGAATTTGCATGTAATCTGTTTGAATGGAAATTTACCATTTTACGTCTTTCGTAAAATTAGAGAGAAAAAAATGCATCTTGATTCCTAAAGTTATCTGATTTTTATTTTTTGATGTCGTAATTCAGTGTGGATGTGTTCACTATTGCAACCTTGTGGGCTCTAAGTATGTCACCAATAGAAATAGAAAATCAGTGTGGTGCTAAAACTCTCTTATGTTGCCAGTTCCCTCTTTCAAAATAGGGATCTTTCGAGATAAACCATGACCAGTTCTGCAAAAGTTACTATATTTAAGGAAGAAACCTGAAATTCACAACATTAGGGAGTTCCATCTCCAGTGTTGCTCAGCTTTTCAAATTTTAGGAACCAAAGTAGTTTTCCCTCGCAGGTTGCCAAAAAGGATATTTACATTTTTCTGATTTTTGTGCTCGATTTGCTTCTATTATCCCCTTTATTTTGTGATAGTTTAAGGAGGTACAAGTAATCTGATTGGAGTTTTCTACTGTCTAGGTGATGTTAAGTAGATTGTGATGGTTGACTTGATCTATGGTTTAACTTGCTTGATGCAGTGAAGAATTAGTTCGGTAGATGAAAGAATATTATACCTCTTACAGTGAAGGTTTTCCTTCTCATATAGTTAGGATACACTAATTTGCTTTTAACATCACATCAAATATTTTTGTTAGCCTCTTTTAGTAATGAAAGTACATTGCGTTTTAATAGAAACAGCACCAAAATATTTGAAATTCACTCTTCCAACTGGCCTGAGAATCACACTTAAGCATAGAAGGCTATCCTTTTCATTTGACTATTGCCAGTAAAAAAAGGTTTGTACATTTTTTTATGTTATTTCTCAAAGCAAAAGGGAAAAAATGGACTTTCCAAAATGGAGGGCCACGGAAAAAAGAAAAAAAAAAGAAAGTTTGAATCAGTGTTGCTGGAGTTTTAGAACCAGAGTTTTGGGATGAGAATCCTGCTGAAAGTTGAATAGCTTTCTTTTTTGAAAATTTCTGAAGTGAATGAGCAATACCAATCTTGAGGAGATTTTTGTTAAATGGAAATCTCATACATGGATCTCTTGGTGCTAAACAATGGAACTCTTGCTTTTCATGTTTTGGGTGTCAGGACTTTAAGGATTCTATTGATCCCTTCGTATAACTGCAGCAATGATCTTAAAAGCTCTCTTATGAACTATAATAAAGCATAGGGCTAAGCCAACTTCCCTCTCCTACTCACCAAAAAAATCCCTTAACTACAATTTTAGATTCAACACTCCTAACTAAACTAAACTGCTGGCTAAAAGGAAAAAAAAAAAAATTCAAATATTGCATTCTGCTCTGTTTGTATCTTGCTTATCATGGTTCGATGATTATGATGCTAGTGATGATGTTGCTTAATTCTTATAAGAATCCACTGATAAAAAGATTCATATTAGAATCACATGAACATAGGCTTGCTAGGGAGGCATCGTGGCCTGCTTTAAAATGAAATAAGAGCTCCATAAATCACCACATGGACCACTTTCAACACTTTTCTCCCTTGCTTCTTAGACGCACCTTATCATTATCTCACTGAAATATTTCAGTCATGTAAAGTCGACAATGTATCTGACCTATCATTTCCTCTTGAATGTGCCATGAAGTCAATATCTGTATAGTTTGAGTGTTTATATTGAAAAAATAACAGAGATAGTGGGTTCATGGAGTAACAAATGTATTGTTTTTGCTTATTCTTAGGGATACATATGTCAAAGCGATGACTGGGGAAAGCCCAAATGATCGAAATGACAGAGGTATGCTTTTCACTGCTCTAGATATGTGTTATGTTCATTTAATACAATTACGATTTACTATTTGAGGTGGGAGAGAGAAACATGGGTGGGTTTTTTTTTTTTTTTTTTTTTTGCTGGATTTGGTTAGGGATAACTATTAATTAAGAGGAGCAAAACTTAAACAAAATACAAATAACCACCAATAACACATGGATATATGAGAAGTATACCCAATACAAAATTTACAAAGTAAAAGCTTCCAATGGAGTGGAGAGAGTGAAAAGAGGAAGATTTAAAAACCTGTATGAGTTATGATCCCACAAAATTCAAACAATTCATTAATTGTATACTTTTGAAATCAAAGGACAAAGTACATAGGATGTTTGTTGCCGTCTTTGGGATGAGTAAATGAGAAGAACTGTAATATACTGGCAGATCTTATCATACTGGAGCTTCCATCTTCTTGGAGACACCTTAACAAGGCTTCTCATTATAGTAGATAAAGGGAAGAGAGGTGTAGCAGGAAGCTACTTCGTTGGGTGAAGGGGTCAAGGGATAGCTGGGAAACACCTAATAAGAGGATAGCTGGCCAAAATATAATACCTCAACATATTGGTAAATGAATTTCATGTGAAAGAAAATTTATTGAAATCCAGCACACCATGCTTCCTGTCTCCCTTTTAGGAATTGATGCAAAGGTTTCAATTCATTATTTGGTTGAAACAGGTCGATAACTAGAAAATGCCCATAGCATACCCTTGGTATAAAAATTTCAGATACATTGTATACATGGTCTGGTTGTGTTACCTTAGACCTCAATCTAACCCTGATGCAAAATAATTTAGAATGACACTTTTAGGCCCAAGCTCCTGTGTTTTAGAAAGGCTAGCCATACCTGTTCAAATACCAGATTGGGTCAGCTGGGTTTGAGTTGAGCACAACCAAGTTGCACTCCTTGTTGCCTCTGTGTGACCTAGCATAATTTTTTCTCTCTTTTCTTTCAATTAAGAGCTCTGTGGATGCTTGTCATTTTCAATTGATAATGTGTTGCTTTGATCAAGAAGACTGGGTCAAATCTAATGCTAGTAGATTTTAGCAAGCAGTCCTTGTATCTATGGCGGTACGGCCTATTGAGTTGATTGCCAAATAATGATAGATGCTTGGATATACACTGTTGCAGTTTGCATATAATTTCTAAGCTTTCCTTGAGTGTGCTTTCTTCTCTTAATGACTGTGATGCAATCTTGTATATCTTTAGATATTAACCTCTTAATGTTGGTTGTTTAGCAATTCGTGTGGCTACCAGTTGGTACCAAAGGCACCTGGGTGGCAGCAGTACACGAGTGTTGCTTATTACTAATGATAGGGAGAACAAGAGGAAGGCCACTGAAGAGGGTATTTCTGCAGAGACAGGTATTTTTGTCCTGTTTTTCCCTTTTTCACTTATCCTCCAGAAGTTTAACCTATCATTGAATCTTTTTTGTTGTTTTCTTTGGGTGATGTCTTGTTAAAATATCCTTTCATTTTTCATGACGCGAAAATCTCATTGGTGACTTTTGTTATGTTTCAGTGGAGTCATATGTTAAGTCACTTGGTCAACCATCTTTGCTTGACTTGGTTGTTCAACCAAATTCCGGGGATGTAGATATGGTGGAAGTTGAAGAGTTGAGACCTTCAAAGAGGAAAGTCATCTATAGTGAGGTATATCTAGTTATTTGCATGTCTTGATCAACTTTTATATTCGGTACATAATGCATGATTAAATGCATAGATGTTTTGGCTCTTCAACTTGAACCCACTTCTCTCTTTGTGATGCAGCACAAACCTATGTCAGAAATTACTGCTGGATTGCACCGTGGAATTTACCATCAAGGAAAACTTCGAGTCAATCGTTACAATCCATTTGAGGCTTATGTAGGAAGTGAGAGTATTGGTGATGAAATATTAATACATGGGAGGGGTAACATGAATCGGGCTTTTGATGGGGACATTGTTGCAGTGGAGCTCCTGCCTGAAGATCAGTGGCAAGATGGGAAGTCCCAGAGTATTGTTGATGATGGTAGAGTATCTAATCATACAACGCTTTTGTTTAATTTAGAGAAGGGCTTTAAGCCAGTTGGTTCTGCTTTGGTCCAGCTGGATCTGATTATTCTTGGTTGGGTTCGTGTCCCATCTTACAACTCATACTTGGATCCTGGCCAGGCCTCGTTATATTTGAATATTGAATGAGTATGCTTGTGTCCATTGTTATAAACCAAATAGCATTACATATTTAGAAAATATCTTCTAATTGTTTATTCTTTCACAATATGTGTGTCTGAGTTGAGTCTGTCACTGGGTATTGGATTGTGGACCTGGACCTGACACATCAGGTCTAATCTGGGACCTCGACCTCCTGATTATCAGGTCAGATTCCGTTGGGTCTTTGGTCTCACCTTAGTCCTGACCCATCCATATTTTAATTTAGATGAAGCATATTCTTATATAACTAAGTTGATATCATCTTACTTAAATATTGTATTCCTTTTCAGAGGATGATGAGGATGAAGATGTACGTTTAGTTCCAGGTAGTGCTGATGATGCTCCTAGGAATACAAATGTAGAGAATGGTGCTGTTGGAGCTGCGAATCCCGTTACAGGCCGTCCTTCAGGGCGTGTTGTTGGTATTATAAAGCGCAATTGGCACTCGTAAGTCATTTAGGGATGAATGTTATTTATGGATTACTTGTATATTTCTCTTTGACTACATGCTAATTAAAGTTGGTTGCAGTTATGATTACTAAAGTTTGTGTTTTCCGAATAGATCTTGGGTTGGTTTTGTCTTTTTGTTGACAAGAAATGAAATGGAAAAGATTCTCATACTATATTCGTTCTTCCAATTAAAAGGAAGAAACTAGATCACTGTTCACTATCAATTACTTCTTCTTCCCTGTTATGTTCAGTATATTGTTTCATGTTGTGGTCCATGATATTTTGTTGGTTGGTGTTGTGAAAGAATTTCACTTTGGACCCTGGTTTGGTTTGGCCTCCAAACTGAATTGTTTCAGCCAATTCGGAATTTCGTTGAAACATTTGGGAGTTACATTTAAGAGAAATAAAAAATAAATAAATAAACATATATAAATATAAAATAAATATTGAAATAAAAAATAACATATAAATTGATACAATTAATTTTCAACTAGATAATTGGGATTTCTTTGAGATTTTTTCAAAGAATACTAATCATTGGGGCTTTTTTATAATTTTCTTATAAAAAATTTACTTGATCAATCTAAACAGTGGGCTCATATTGTATCAGTTTGAAATTTAGCTAGAGCCTATTTCCAATTGGGATTGAAATTTAGCTAGGGCCTTATTTACTTGTTTTTGGTTAGACTGGAATTGGCTAGGACTCATATATGGATGGAACGTTTAGATTTGATGCTTTAGACCTTTAATAGGCTGGCCCCACTGTGGGACCCACAAATCTCACATGAGCCTGTTAATAAAAAGGAACGTCTGTAAGACACACAAAAAAAAAAGAAAACCCTCCCAGGAGCCACTTTTTACCGTGAGAACAGAGCTTGAGAAAGAGAAGGTGCAACGGAGGAGAGGGAAGGAGGCTTACTTGTTACCAGTCGACCGACAAGCTTCGGATTCTTCTTCTTCTTCCCCTTTTTTTCTCCTTTCTTCACCAGAAATGAAACATGGGTTAATTTTTCGGTAAAAAAATTTAAAAACTTCAGAAGATAGTAGGCTTCTTTGTCTTTTTTTTCTTCACCTGAGATGAGACAAGGGTTAATTTTTCTGGGAAAATAAAAAAAAATTCTGATAAAATTAGGGATTTCAGCCATGTCAGTCGAAATGGTTTGAAATCCAAACTGAAATTTTAGGAGGGTGTTAGGTTTGGACTTTGGACTCTTGCCTGAACCAGAAAATTTCCGCTGGTAGGCCAAAATGAACAGAAATTCGCAACTATGGTTGAGAATGTTAGTGTGCTAAAGGAGCTTTGAAGCTTGGGGCTTGAACTCTGATGCAACTGATTGATGAAGAGGATCTGCCGGAACAAGGCAGCTAGCATGCCAATCTTAATACTAAGAATGTTTAAGCCAGCATAGCTTGGCTCTATTACAGTGTGTTTGGGAAGGATGGAAAGTGGGGGGGAAGGAAAAAAATGGGGGGAAAATGGGGGGGAGGGAAGAGGGGGAGTGTGTTTGGGAAGGAGGGGAGGAAAATGGGGGGAGGGGAAGAGGGGGGAAAATGAGGGGGAAGAGGGGAAATTTTGAGAAAGTACAAAATTGCCCTTTATACTCCAATTGAACTTTTTTCAAAAGTAAGGGTAAAATGGTCTTTTAGTCCATACCTCACAAACAAACAAAATAATACTTTTTCACTTCCCTTCCCCTACTTTTTCACTTCCCAAACAAAAGGAGGGAAAATTAATTTTCCTTCCCCTCCCCTTCATTTTCCTTCCCCCTCCCCTCCCCTCCCCTCCCCTCCCCTCCCAAACACAGCGTTAGGGTTCGGCTCAAGCTCAGCTAGTTTGCTAATCAAGCTGAGCTCGAGTTGTCTCAATTAGCTTACAAGCTAAGATCCAGCTAGAGCTTGATCGGTTAGGGACAAAAGACATAAAAGATACATTGAATCTACTAAATGAGAAAGAAGATAGAATAATGGAGAAAACTTGAAAAGAATCTCAAAGTGATCTACTTCCCTTCTAGAGAGAATAAAGGAGTCAGCTCTCCGAATTTGCAAACTGGGCCCACATCTAATCCAAAGGAAAAAAAGTTGGGTCCCTTGGATTTCAAACAAACCCAATTATTTATTGGGTTGCATGGTTAGGGCCTTGGGCATCTGATGCAGATAGACCTCAAAGGCCACATGTATAGGGCCCAAATAGATTTAAGAAGTTTTCTATTTATCTAATTGTTATTAGTTACTAGTTTATTTGATGAGTTGCATTTAGGATTAAGTTTCTAATTTCATTGTAATTAGGATAAGATTCTAGTTTTCTAGTTTGTTTAGGTTTCTTAGGCCCTAAAATTTTTTTTTTTTTTTATTTTTTATCTGAGGTTAGGGTGATGAGGTGGGATGGAATTGCTGGTGATGGGCACTCGGGATTTGGATGGCCGGTGTTTGGAGATTTGGCAGGGAAGACAAAGGGTGGATGACGTGAGTGGCTGTGAAGATGAGTGTGCAAGGGATAGATTGTATTCACGCCGATCGATCGAGGGATCATTTGGCTTTGATACCAATTCATACAAGCTCTAACCTTAGGGCCTGCATCAGCATCCTAGCATATACTTATGCCTAGGTGAGCGTGGGCTTGGACTTGGGCTCCGTGAGTTTGTGGGCCTTGGGCCCTCAAAGACGGTCTCGGCTGGTAACAACTCTCCCCAGCTCAAGTGGACTCAAAGCTGGCAAGTTAATATCTTGATACTGCTGCTAAAGATTAGGATTTAATTGCTGGAAGACTGGCAATGATCCGCGTGGTATTGTCAAGAGGCTCTCCTTGCCAACAAGTGAGGAAACTTCTGTTGACCAGCTTGACATGGAACGACAATTTGGTCATCAAATATATCTAACAATGAAGTCCGTATGTGGTGGAATTGTTGGAAGGTTGAGAACTTGTTCTCATCTTCTTCATCTACACAGTGCCCATGATAGATAGTGAGATCCTCTGCATGGGAAGTAGGATCGACAGTTAGATCTGATGGAAGATCGAGGACATAAGTCTGAGAATTAATTTTTTTCACAATCTTGAATGGACTTGCATTGTGTGGATGGAGCTTCTTGGAGGCTCCTAGTGATACTCGGTCATGATGAATGCGGACCATAACCATATCACCTTCTGCAAATTGAACAAATGGATGTTTGGTATCTGCATTCTACTAATAACTCTCATTGCTGGCAGCTGTGCATCATTGAAATTCGTCTTATACTTATTGTCTGAGGCAGATGAAATCATCAACATTTGCACTCGACCTCATCTCTATGGATGGAGGAGCCAAGTTTGATTGCAAGGTGGGGACATAATTGACTCTCCTGTTGGAAAGGGGACATACCTATGGACTGAGTTGTTGGCAAACTTAGCCATAGGGAGAACAAGGTCCAACGTAGCAATTTAATTGCAGTCAAGATACATTACAACCTACCAAAGCAATGACTCACCACTTATTCTGATAGTGCTATGCACTAGATAAATGTAGCTTGGTCTTTCTTAAAAATCATGGTGTCTTCTAGAAGTAGCTCATGCATTGCCATGGTTTTGACATGATAGTCCTCGGAAGCCAATTAAGACGAAAAACCTCACAAAAGAATAATGTGTAATTTTGTAGCCATTTAATGTGGTTAAACATGGTATGGAATCCACCATCTTTGAGAAATTGTCATCATCACGGAAATTGTGTTGATCATCTAGTTAGCCTTTGTTAACCGAGAACGAAGTCCATGCTTGATGTTCCATGGAGCATCCAGGATTGGTGGTGCTTGATCTTTGGCATGACCTAATAGCAACCTCAAGGCCAGCAATACCTATCACCAATGAGGGCAAGGGTCTTGTCACGACCCAAGGTGCCCACTTTGTCCACTCTGTGCAATTCTCACATGATATGCATTTAGATGGATTGAACAAGATAGAGTTTCAATCTCTATTGAAGCAGAGACATGCCAACTGCCATGTCATCTGCATATGCCGAAATACTCTGGCTTTGAGGCCTTCTTACTGAATTTGGTTTTTCTGTGTCTATTCTGTGTTCTTTCTATTCCAATAACTTAAGTGCAATTCAAATTGAATCTAATCTTTCCTCCATGAATGGATTTATTACTCTTCCCCACATCTCTTCGTGCAACTGGCTGACAGCGTTACCAAGCCATGCCACGTGATTGTCACCAGTTCTCGGTTCAGAAAAATGATGTTGGGTCCTTTTGTTTTGTTTTATTTTTTTGGGTAGGGGGGGTTGGGGGAGGAACTATAGTTGTGTGGACTCTCGTACAGGAGAGCTATTATTTCACAAAGTCCTGTGGACTTCTGCATTTTCAACAATTATTATGTACATTTGATTAGATATAGACTATGATTAACTTTTGATTGAGTAATTGTTATTTGTAATATGTCCCAAATCTGTGGGATCGATGGAGTGAAATCTATATACAGGAGGAAGGCTCTCCCAGTGAGGCAGCTCAGTATTCATACAATCCTTTTCTCTATTCTTTCTTGTTGTCAAGGTCACCTAGTATAATGGTCAGATTAACTAGGTTGTCCAGTTATTAATTTTTTTGGTTAGTCTCTTAAATTAAAGTATACCCTCAATTTGGTTTGGTGAGTATGATAAAGCTGGCTTCTGGTCTTACGTAACCCTTTTCCTCTAGGCTTTGCTTTGACTCATGCCAAGACACAACACATTTCCTCCAAAATAGGTGGAAATTCAATCAATTTATCAAACCCATATCGATATCAGTAAGCTTAGACTTGAGGTTGCCATTAGTGAGTGCATTGTAAACTTTTATGTCTTTTCTTTTGGGGTAGAACAATGTCCATGGTGAACTTCATGTGTGTTTTTTTTTCCTAAAAAAAGGCATGCCATTTTTGCTCGATCCCTAAAGAAGGTTTTGTTATGTGGCTCTTTCTTAACAAAAAATCTTCCAGGGGTTTGCATAAAAATATGTCCTTGAGATGATTGCTATGCTAAAAGTTCCATTTTTGTCTATCACTACAAGCTTAGTTTGACTTGTATTTACTTGATTTTAACATTTTTTACTAATTTCTTTTAAGTTCATTTTTTTTATTGGTAACATGACTTGAACCCATAACATGTCTCAGTTTGTTTGTGCTGTGATTTTTTTCTTATTAAGTAGGTGCTTCCTTATAACAAGCGTCTCTCTCTCTCTCTCTTTCTCACACACACACACACATACACACACTTGATTGGGTGATAATGCCGTAAGATGATTATATCCTATGCTCAGGAACCAGATAATGCATGAAGTTGTTCCTATTTGAAGATTAGCCATCAACAGATTTTGAATAGCCTGCTAAAAATGAGATTAACCATATATAATTATATATTCATTCGTATTTTCATTTGTCGTGATCATATGATCTTTTATAACTTGGCTTATTTTCTGCAGCTATTGTGGGTCTTTGGAGCCAATGCCTATGCCTGCAGCTGATGGTGGTATTGCTCATGCTTTATTTGTCTCCAAAGATCGAAGGATTCCTAAGATTCGGATTCAAACTCGGCAGCTTGGGAATCTTCTGGACAAGAGAATTATTGTTGCTGTTGATTCTTGGGATTGCCTGTCTCGATATCCATCTGGTCATTATGTTCGCACCATTGGAGAAATTGGTGATAGGGATACTGAAAGCGAGGCAAGTTAATTGGGCCTACCCTGTTTCTTTCGCAGCCCCTTAATTTTTTTTCAACCACATGGTGTTGTTGAATATTAACAGCCGAAATAGGCTCCAAAATTAAGGATGTTAAATCATATGGTTTACAATTTTTTTTTCACTAAGTCTCAATATTGTCTGGATCTTGCACCTTTGACCTTCTCAAACAAAAGTGCCCTCACTTGTAATATCTGCTAGTTCTAGGGCTGAATTTCTCACCTACTGTTCCCAGAGGCTAAATTAACCTCTACATTTTCTAATTTGCTAAACTAGCTGGCTATAAGTATTGTAGCATGTCACTGAAAAATCAATGCTTTTCTTTCTTTCTTTCTTTCTTTCTTCTATGAAAGGTCCACCTCTGTGGTCTACAAATTCTAATGGCTAAAAAATTTAAGCTCTATAAATTTTACTGATTAAAGTTGTTTAGCGAGAGGAATTTTGCCTGGATAAATGGAAACTGTGGTTGTGTTCATTTTTGGATTTAAGAGTAAATATTTATATAACGCTAGAGTTTAAGGAAATACACATTTTACCCTGTTTTGATTAAAATTAAACAAAAAAGTTCTGTTATATTTGACAGTGGTTATCTTTGCATGCTACAGGTTGTATTGATCGAGAATGATATCAATTCAAGACCATTTTCTTCACAAGTTCTGGCTTGCTTGCCACCACTACCCTGGACATTGTCAGCTGATGATTTGGCAAATCTCAATAGACAGGATTTACGACAAGTGCGGGTTTTTAGCGTGGATCCTCCTGGTCTGTTATTAATTGTTTATTTACTGATACTGACTTTGTTTCTATTTTTCTTTTTTCGATTTCCATTGTTATTTCTTGTCAGTTGCTATTTGCATTCTGGGATGTACTGGTAATAAATGATCATATTTGGTTCAGGTTGCAAAGATATTGATGATGCATTGCACTGCACACCCCTTCCAAATGGAAATTTTGAAGTGGGAGTTCGTATCCTTCTAGTCTTTACTTTTGTTTATGCTGAAGTGGCCTTAATATTGTAGAGTAAGATGACATCCATAAAATATTCCTTACCCTTTGATGATGTTTCAAGTTGATTCCTGTCAAAAGTTCATCATAATGTGCTAAAACTAATGTGTATTTTGATGTGTGGATCTGTGTCTATGATCAAAGATGTAGTGTGCCAACTTTGTTTGTATTGGATAGAAGGATTAAAGAAGCTGATGCAATCTAGGGTTAGGATGCAAGTGTCGGTGCACAATTAGGGTTCCCACAGGAACAATCACTCGAAGAAGAAACGGTCTCCAACGAAAAATCCACACAGGGAATTCTATTAATCAATTCTAATCTCTGAGATCATTGATCTCTACAATGCCATATTTATAATAAAAGAAACTTAATCCCTAAGAAAGTATTTCTAATCAAACTAGGAAACCAAATAATAATCCTACCCAAATTGGAAACCTAATTCTAATTACATTCTTTACTAAGAATAAAACTAATAACAATTAAAATCAGGAAATCATGGGTCCCACATGTGGCCCACGATTCTTATTGTAATAAAGTAGACTTGCTGCTACATCAGAAGCTCAATTGAGTACTGGGTCTCCCCAGTGTTTGGTATCTTATGTCCTTGTCCTTCACCCATAGATGTGTCTGCAACTTTGCATGCAGGTTAAATGGATCTAGATGTGCACGTTGTTCTGATGCACCTAGTGCATGCAAGTGGGGTTCATAGTGGTTTATATTACTGATTATAAGATCTGATTGGTTGCACCGAAGGTGAGGGATGGCTCAAAATATTCCAGAATGAATAACAAAGCCATCCAATTTCAGACCTTTTATTGGACCATTTGGGTTTTTCTTCTTCTTTTGTTTAATGTTTTTCTGTTGATTGTCAATTTGTAGGCCGCACATTGAAATCTTCGTTGTAGATAACTTTTGGGACATCTCCTATACATGATGGATCCCATCAGATAAATGTGCTGGATCACCTACATTGCTCCTACCTCTGTGGACTTGTAGAAAGGATATAGCAAAAAAAAAACTTATTTTTATCAAAATATACAGTTCCTTGTTACAAATTGCTAAGATATTAGAATGTGATTTGTTATCGCTGTCTATAAGTATTAAAAGCTCGTTGATGGTCTGGATTGTAAAGATA
This sequence comes from Umbellularia californica, assembly GCA_028538565.1. Lineage (NCBI taxonomy): Eukaryota > Viridiplantae > Streptophyta > Magnoliopsida > Laurales > Lauraceae > Umbellularia > Umbellularia californica. The sequence continues at coordinate 14,433,961 of JAPQWN010000008.1, read as the reverse complement.
GTGGGTCGGTTCAGCCCATTGGGTCAACCCAAACTCAAACTGAACCTATTTTACCCAGTCATGGGACAAATCTGTACAACCATTCTTCATTATTTTATCAGTTGTATTTCCATTTATAGCTAGCATATCACCCAATCAATGGGTCAGTATAGAATGTAAATCACCCAATCAATGGGTCAAACTTGACAGTGTGAGAGACGAACATACAAATATGCTGAATGACCTGTCCTTTGAGGGACGATTGTATTTCATATATATAGGGGCTGAATGCCCTAATTACAGCAATTAGCAGTATCTAATCAAATCCCTAATTACAGCAATTAGCAATAACTAATCAAATCAAGATCCTAAAGATTAGCAAATAAATATGTACAGATCTTTGACTAAATTACAAAGACTGGGCCTATGATACAAAGAATGGGCCTAATGGGCCTGCAAGCTTGGGCCAACATTAACACCCCCCCTCAAATTGATGCCGAGGAATCAACAAGCATCAATTTGTCAGTCAAGAATTGATGACGCGGTCGAGGAAGTGCTTTGGTGAAAATATCAGCAGTCTGGAGGCTTGAGGAGATGAATGGAAGGGAAATAACATCGCGTAGATATTCATCCCTGATAAAATGACAAGCCACTTCAATGTGTTTAGTTCTCTCATGAAATACTGGATTCTCAGTAATCCGAATGGCACTGGTGTTATCCGCATGTAATGGTGTGGGAGATTTCTGGGAGAAGCCAAGTTCCTCAAGAAGACCACGAAGCCATATAATTTCGGAGCAGGCGGCAGACATAGCCCGGTATTCTGCCTCAGTGGATGATTTTGAAACTTTGTCTTGTTTCTTCACTTTCCATGAAATAAGAGCATCACCTAGGAAAACATGCACCAGCCCGTAGTGGACCGGCGAGTATCTGGACAACCTTCCCAATCAGCATCAGAATAGGCAGACAAATGCATCTGCGAGCCAACAGGGAAAAGCAAGCCTCTGTGAGAAGTGCCAAGAAGATAACGAATAATACGTCGAACAGCGGCTAAATGAAGATGATGAGGCTTGGTCATATACTGACTCATCAAGTTGACTGCATAACTGATGTCAGGCCCAGTAGTAGTCAAATATATAAGACTACCAACAAGTTGACGATAATATGTTGGATCAGAAAGAAGATCACCACTGTCACTATGGAGTTTAAGATTCAGTTCAAGAGGAGTATCCACTGGTGTGGATTTAGACAAACCCGCCGATTCAATTAAATCCATAGTATACTTATGTTGATGTAAAATCAACCCCTTCTCAGAGTGATGAACTTCCAATCCAAAAAAATATTGCAGAGGGCCCAGATCCTTCAGATGAAAAGATTGATGTAGAGAAAATTGGAGATCTTGAATCGTGGCTGTATCTGTGCCAGTGATGATGATATCGTCTACATAGACGAGAAGAATGGTGATTCCTTTTGATGTGTGATGCAAAAACAAAGATGGATCATAAGGACTCTGCTGAAACTGTAGCTTGAGTAAAGCATCTTTGAATTTGTCGAACCATGCACGTGGTGCTTGTTTTAGCCCATATAATGATCGTTTCAGAAGAGCAACTTGATCTGCCGATGGTTTCGGGAAACCTTGAGGCAATCGCATGTAAACTTCCTCTTTAAGATCACCATGAAGAAAGGCGTTTTTCACATCAAATTGAAAAAGAGGCCAGGATTGAGATGCAGCTATGGCAAGGATAGTGCGAACAGTGGTCATCTTTGCAACAGGCGCAAAAGTTTCTGCGTAGTCAATGCCATATTCCTGTCGGTTGCCAAGGGCCACAAGCCTAACCTTGTATCGATCCAAAGTACCATCGGCCTTTAATTTGATAGAGTAAACCCATTTACTCCCAATAGGTTTAACCGAAGCTGGGCAAGGAACAGTAACCCAGGTTTGGTTCTGCTGTAGAGCACTAAGTTCTTCTTCCATAGCCTGTCTCCAGCACTCATGTTTTGCTGCTTGTGAATAAGAAGTAGGAATGGATACAGAGGATAAAGTAGCAAGATATGAAGAATGAGAGAAACCGTATCTATCCGGTGGACGAGATATACGAGCAGAACGGCGAATAGCAAGTTGAGGGGAAGTTGATGCTGGAGCAGGATTCGGGACCGGTTCTTGCAAAAGAGGCAAAGTAGTGGCATTTGTTCCTTGTCGACGAATATACACCTTGTCCGGATGAAATCGCAAAGGTGAAGGAAGACATTCATCATCAAAGGATGGTACTTTAAAAAAGGAGATTTCTGGAGAAGAATCAGAATAAGACTGAAAAAGGTACTGATGTTAAAAAAAAACAACATTCCGAGAAATACGAATACGCTTGGAGGTGGGATCATAACAAACAAAACCTTTTTGGTGGGAAGCATAACCAAGGAAGGCACATTTTACAGATTGTGCGGATAACTTGGAACGTTCATGTGTGGGAAGATGAACAAAACAAACACAACCAAAAGTGTGGAAATTTGTGTATTGTGGGTCAGTTTTGAAAAGACGAAAATGTGGAGATGTGTTTTGAAGTTTTGGAGAAGGAAGGCGGTTGATGATATGAGTAGCAGTGGTTAAAGCTTCTGGCCAAAATCTAGGTGGAACGGAGGATTCTAATAAGAGACACCTGACCATGTCTAGAAGATGACGATTTTTCCGTTCTGCAACACCATTCTGTTGGGGAGTATAGGGACAAGTCCGTTGGGATATAATCCCTTTGTTTTGTAAAAATTCCTGAAATTGGTTGGACACATTCCCCCCCTGAGTCGGTTCGAAGAACCTTAATACATGTGGAAAATTGATTTTGAACATAATTCAAAAATTTTTGAAACACATCAAAGACTTCAGATTTGGCATGTAGAAAATAAATCCATGTAAAACGGCTATAGTCATCAATGAAAGTTACGAAATACTTATACTGTGAATGAGAAATAATTGGTGCAACACCCCAAACATCACTATGTATTAAATCAAAACTTTTGGTAGCAGAAGAAACATGTAATGAAAAAGGCAAAGTTTTACTCTTTCCTAGCTTACAAGTGGTGCAATCAAGAGCAACATCAGATGATAAAAACTTCATTTTATTAATATGACCAGAATTTAACAAGGATAACAAAATAGTTGAATTGGGATGGCCTAATCTATTGTGCCACAACTGCACATTATTCCTAGAGACAACTGATAAAGCAAACAAAGACATATCTGAATTTGGTGTTACTATGTGAAGAGGAAACAAACGCCCATACTTAGGCCCCTTCACTATTACCTTCCCCGTCTCCTGATCCTGCACCACACAACCAGAGGAGGAAAAAGAAACATTGCAGTTATTATCAACCAATTGACCAACAGAGATTAAATTGGTAGAAAGATTGTTGGAACAAAACACATCATGTAAAGGTAGAGAATGAGCAATATCACCAACAGAGGTAATTGGTATGGTGGTACCATTAGCAGCATGGACCTGAATCTGCCCATCATATGGTTTAATTTTGGAGAAATTTTTGGAGGATGATGTCATATGATTGGAGGCACCAGAATCAAAATACTAGTGAGAGGGAGATTGAAATTTACCAGATATACCAAGAGTGGAAAAAGCCTGGAGAATCATCTGTTGGATCATTTCAGGGGAGACTGGAGCAGCAGTAGCAGGTGCCGAAGAAGATGTGGAAGAAGAATCAATAGTGCCAGTAGCAGTAATCGCCTGGTAAACTTTCGGATTTCTGTTTTGAGGACGTTTGCGGCATTCATTGATTGAATGTCCAGAAGCTTTGCAATAATTGCAGATCCTCTGCTTGCACTGATTTGCATAATGGCCGAAAGTTTGACACTTGAAGCACTGCACTTTACTCATATCTCTGGTTGGTTGCTTCCCCTTGGAAGAATAAGCAACATTTTCTGACGAGTTTGGTGAGTGAAAGGCAGTGGGTACAGTATAGGCAACATCCATAGCACCCGGACTAGCTTGGTGGAGCATACCAGATTGCGTCAATTGTCTCTGTTCCTCTCGCAGTAATTCATTGAGACAAACATCCAGTGAAGGAGAAGGGACCCTACTCATGAGATTAGATCTGACTGATTCATACTGAGGCCTTAATTTCATAAGAAATTGGTCCCGATGAGTAGTTGCTAAAATTACTTGCAATTCGGGAAGAGCGTGTGTAGAAATATTGGCATATTTGATGTCATTTAATTCTGTCCACAAAGTCTGAAAACCAGAATAATATTCCTGAATGGAAGAAGTCCCTTGCATATAATTCGCAATTTCAAATTCTAACTGATACTGTCGAGCAGAATTTCCCTGATGATACATTGTTTTTAGATATTCCCACATATCTTTGGCAGATTTGTAAGGTCTCAAATTCATGAAGAATTGTGGTTCCATGGAACCTAGAATCCAAGTTTTGACCTTAGCATCTTTTGTGTTCCATGACAGAATTTTTTTTTCATCTTCTGTTGGTTTTGGATCAGTGCCAGAGATATGGCCCCATAACTCTTTACCCTCTAGATAAAGTTCAAATTGAAAAGCCCAAGAGGGATAATTTTTTCCATTAAACTTGATTAAGGTGATTTCAGATTTCTCCATTAGAACAACAGATGAATCAGCAGTAGAAAAATCCAGACAGCAACAGTAGTCACAGCAAAAACACAGCAGAGATCCACAAAGAACAACAGAACATGCAGAATAAACCAGCAGAAGAAACAAGAAGAATAAAGAACCACTGCATACACTAGCAGAAGAGGCCGTCAGAAAAAACTTCCGGAAAGGTGCTCCCAGCAGTAGGAGTCGTTCATGTCGTCAGGGAGGAGAACATGAGCTGGGCCCCACCTGATGATCTCTTGAGAGATCAGAGAGTGGGGATGGCTGAGCAGGATAAATACGCAACTAATGGAAGTGGATGCTAACAAATCAAATCCAGATCCAGGATTTTGTACGGCCGAGATGAAAACAGACCAAAAAAATGAATTTCCACAAGAGTGGGTAGAAGGCCTACCTCGGATGACCAATAATTGTTGCAAAAATCTTCATAAATCAGAGAATATGCAGACGACCAATATGGAGGAGTCCGCTGAGATGGGTCACGTCTGATCACAGGTGGGCCACACCTGATCTGAGATGATCAGGGAAGATCAAGGAGGATCCGACTGAAGAAAATGATCACAGATGATCACTGATAGGCTTCCAATGCTTGGAAGATGACTGAGACAATCACAGATGTTTGATTGACTGAAGAGAGAAAATTTTACTCAGCTCTGATACCATGACAGTGTGAGAGACGAACATACAAATATGCTGAATGACCTGTCCTTTGAGGGACGATTGTATTTCATATATATAGGGGCTGAATGCCCTAATTACAGCAATTAGCAGTATCTAATCAAATCCCTAATTACAGCAATTAGCAATAACTAATCAAATCAAGATCCTAAAGATTAGCAAATAAATATGTACAGATCTTTGACTAAATTACAAAGACTGGGCCTATGATACAAAGAATGGGTCTAATGGGCCTGCAAGCTTGGGCCAACATTAACAAAACTTACTGTATTTAGACTTAGTAGGTTTTTTAAACTTACAGTTACATCTTTGTTTTTATTCTGTAATTTCTTCTCTCCAGCTTAGAGCTTTTCTTAGTGTAAACCTTGACAAAATTTTGCAAGATATTGCTGATGTGACGAACTTTGTCTATCCTGGAACCCCACTTGATGATGAAGCATCACAGCGGGGAACATCTATCTATCTCGTTGAGCGACGAATTGACATGCTTCCTAAACCACTAACAGAAGGTGGGTGCTTGTTTCAAGCCATTGAGATTCTCTATTAGTCAATTATTTGGATTGTAAAAATTGGTTTTGAGAGTTTGATGATGCCATTTTTTTTTTGGTTAATTTCTTTGCTTCTCTTGGTCATAACTTTATCCTTGCAGACATCTGTTCTCTTCGGTCTGATGTGGAGAGGCTGGCATTTTCTGTTATTTGGGTATGAGCTTCTTTTATTTCTTTGTAAAACAGGTCAATTATTACTTTTTGATCACTGTTTATCTGCCATCTTTTGTATATCTGTCATTTGTTCTCTGTTAATTTCTAGGCACTTCGTATACGCCCTTTGCACCTAGAGCAGTGCCTAAGCGGGCTCATAATGTACGCCTTAATACCTAGGCATATGATGCACCTGGGCCCCCCTAATATTATGTGTAAATGGCGCATTTTCAGTGATCATCACGTATTTTTTATATTTTAAAGTTGCGTATCCTATAGATTTGGGGTTTAGTTCTAGCATATTGTAAAATCGTGCACCTGGGCTCACTTGTCCAGCATATTATTAAGTGAGACGTGTTGATATAAATTGTTATGTCGTTCAATAACAGCTCGATCTTTTGGCGTTTCTGTTATTAACATGATATTGGAGCCAGGGGGTCGTGTGTTCGAATCCCTGGGGATGTGTATATGTTCACATTGGTCATTTGGCTTCCATGTGCGGAGCCCCACATATGAGGGGGGCTATCCGGACCCTTTGACACACATTGTTTTGTCATTTACTAACGGCTTGAGCTTTTGGTGTTACTGATTATTAACATGGTATCAGAGTTAGAGGTTACGAGTTCGAAACCCTTGGGAGATATGTTACTTCCATCTGTCTAGTCTGTTTGTCTGCTGGGTTTTCAATTCGAACGGCTTCCCGTTTGGGGCGGGGGATGATATAAATTGTTATGCCGTTTACTAACAACTCAAGCTTTTGGTGTTTTTTGTTTTTAACAAGTACATACTCAAGTCTTAATTCCCTGTCCTTTTTTTTTTCTTATGTAAATCTGTATGTCCAAGATATCCTCTTTCTCACAGTCTCACTCATTATTGCAGTTCCTTTTTTTCGTATTCCTTTATGTTTGTGACTGAAAATATTGGTCACAAGATTGGTTTGATTTTGCTATAGTGTTCTTGTAATTTAATTTATTGTTTCTTTATGTTCATGGGCATAAAAGTTGGCTAGAATTAACTAAAAAACTGAAAAATGCATATCAAGACAATGAGTGATTGAATGCTAGTTTTGTTTCTCACATGAATCTTACAACTAAAGATGTTCTCAAAAGTTAAGTATTTGCAAAAGGTTATCTTCAAATTCTTATTTGCTATCATTGACTTGCCTATTACTCGAGTTATCCAAATAGGAAACTCTTCATGAAAATTCCATCGATCCGGACATTGCTTGTCGGGGTCCCTTTTGTAATTAAGTTAGTAACTAATTATATGCCATATTGCTGTGTTTATTCCTGTGTCCCCATGTTCATAACCTATGTTTCATTCTGTAATCACTCTGAAATTTGAATTTCGTCCACTCTTGTAATTATAATGCATTGAATATTTTGATTGTTGATAGCTGATGGTTGCCATAAATTTGCATGTTATTTTGATCTTTAAGGCGCTTCGCTTAACTCAACTAGCCTTTATGCCCCTGGCTTCAACCAGCCTCTATGCCTTTGATTTGTTATGGATGATTTATCTTCTAGTTTGATGTACACCTTTATATGTTTTTTTTTTTTTTTTTGTTTTTTTTTTTTTTTTGTTTTGTTTTTTTTTGTTTTTTTTTTTGTGTTCCAGGAAATGACGCCTGATGCAGATATTATTTCTACAAGATATACGAAAAGTGTTATCAAGTCATGCGCATCATTATCATATGTTGAAGCTCAAGCAAGGATGGATGATAGGTGCTTTCATCTGCATTTTTTTATTTAACAAAAAACCGAACTTTGGTGTTTTGTGCCCTGATATGTTGCTCTGTACTTTCGGAAGCATCAAGATCCTGCTTCGTTTACCATAGTAGACTTTGCGACAAATAGACAAAAAATTTACACTACCATCTCTGTTTCAGTTGTATTGTTGACACTCCCTGAAGTTAGCAATTGATAACAAAAAAATGTTCGATCACAATAGACATAATGTGGTTCTTGTGCTAATTTTCATTTTGTTAGAGAATGGAGGCATATGTTATGAAGGGCATGGCATTCGACGTCTATTCACCTTTGTTTTGGATTCATCCTAGAGAAACCTCATTTTTTGACAGTATGGGTTTTCTGAGGACACTTTTGTTTGAGACAAATGATTGGTCTATTGGGTTGTGAAAACAAGCATCAAAACTTTGCCGTACAAGATCCTCCCTACGGCCTGCTGCAAACAATGATAGGGCATCTTGTTCGTAATCGTGTTGTAGTCTTTTAGATAAGATGGCTTCCATGAGGGGGAGTTTGCATTAGGGAAAGCAAAACCCGGGCTGATTCTATACCTGTGCGAAGGTCTATCTCCCTTCCTATACTTATTATCGGACGAAGAGACTCTCGAGTATGAAGAGAATCTTCTGTTGCCCTCTCGTGGAAGAGTGTTGGTATTCTTGTTTTTTACTCCAATCTGGGCGAACAGGTTGGCCGTTGGCCTATCTACAAACTTGCCAATCTTTTTTAACATAAATCTGCCGGTCAGGAAAAGCTCAGCTTAATAATGCTGGTCTTCTTCTTACCATTCCTCAAAAACTGTACGTGTCCAGATTTTTGCCTGTAGCTGACTAGCCACCTCAATGTTCAATTTTCAAGTGTCTCTGGCTGTCATTTCCCATTTTGTTCTACTCTTCTCTCTATTAGTGCTTTCCAGTATCTCATAAGATCTTCTACCATATCCCTGCAAACTCCTTTAAACTGAGCTATTTGATATTGGTGATATTTATATGCCACTAGTGTGAAGTGGGATATTTTAATGGTTAAAGATCTGGTTGTTTTGAGAACCTGCTTTCTTGATGATACTGGTCCTTTAGAATCTGGAAGTTGTATGGGCATCAGATATGATTTATTCTAAAATGAATGGTTTCTGTGAGACTTCTATCTTCTTTGCTTTATAATAGACAATCTTAGGCCAATATTAGAGTCTTAGTGATCTGGAGCTATTTCTATGATCATTTGAGGTTTTTGTGGAATAATTTTTAGTTTGGAAAATAGTATTTGTGTTGTGATAAAAAACGAAAAAGAAAAAAAAGAGAGAACATCTGTGTTGTGATAACCAGAACATATTAGGATTGTTTGCGCAGGAAAACCAAACATGATGTTGATCTCCACTTTTATTTTTTGCTTCATTTCGGTCTACGATTTTGTACGTAAATTTCATAGGTACTATGACAATCTGAGAATATATGTAATCTACTTGAATAAGTTGCATTCCTGTTGTGCCGTGTATAATTATTTCATTTTTGTTCAAGTTTGGGGTTCCCAGTGACGTTGGCTATTCAAAAATGGAATATAAAAAGAAAAAAGAAAAAAAGAAGAGAAAAAATGGATTTTTTCTTGTTATCCATCTGTGATTTACTATCCAGTGAAAATTTGGATTCAGCATTCTTGATCTTCTTTCTACTTAATGCTTTATGCTGTATTGTATTTTTTTTTTCTGACTGAAAAATTAACCAATCAACTTCTTGCAGTCACAAAATCTGAGACCAAATTTGGTCTCTACTTTATTGTTCCATTTCATATCACTTTTATGAACTAAGAATTAATATGCTTCAGTAATGGATTGTGAACTCATTGTCTTGATGTTGATGTAATATTTGATGCAATAAATCAATTTTATTGACAAGAGTTTGTGGCACAGTTGGAAGGTGCTCAGTGTCTCAATGGTTGCGGGTTAGAGTCATGTTTGTATTAAAAAAAAAAAATCAATTTTCTTCCAAGAAAATCTTCCTCCATCAAAAATATTTGTTGCACTTCTTTTTCTTTGAACTTTTCTAGTCATACTGTCCTGTAAATTCAGGCACTTAAACTATTCCTATTTGCTGACAGTCGCTTAATGGATCCATTGACTACTGATCTACGAAACATGAATACTTTAGCGAAGGTATGCATGTCTGAAAATTATGCAATGCTGTTTTTCTGAACTTCATCCATGCAATGTATGTCATGATCTTTAATATTACAGATCATGAGGCTCAGGCGAATTGAACGTGGAGCTTTGACTCTCGCTTCTGCTGAAGTTAAATTTCAAATTGATACAGAAACTCATGATCCTCTTGATATTGGTATACAGTTCTGCAGCGTGCCAACACGACTGCCACTAGAATCATGTCTCTGTTGTATACCTATCTTGATGATTTTATAATTTTGAACTGTTTCTGCAGGAATGTATCAAATTCGAGAAGCAAATCAAATGGTTGAGGAATTTATGCTTGCAGCTAATGTTTCTGTCGCAGAAAAAATCTTGAAGCACTTTCCCATGTGTTCCTTATTACGGTATCCCTATACCGTTGATTTTGAATGTCCCACACATTATATTTACACATCCAACTATGATAGGTTATGGCTTCGATGATGTTGGTGGTGGGGTGCTCCAGTTATAATAGTAACAGCACAAAGCACCTCTAATAATAATAATTCCCCACTACTGAAAAACACATGAATTGGTGCACAGATATCTAGGATCATAATGTCTGTTACACCTTGTTGTGGCAGGATTATTATGTCCAAATTCTGGTTCTGGTTCTGGGGCCCACCTGGATGCATGCTACTCAACCTCTGTGGAAGAGGTTCGGGATGATTAGATCTGACGGCGTGTACTTCTCCAGTGGGGATAATTTGGGCCTATAATAGGAACTTTTAGAGGGCTAGATGTGTGTAGAGGGTTGAATTCATCATAAGTAGGACTTGGGTCTCTGTTTCCAGTTCTCAACATTGTATATATGACTTCCTATAAAATGTGCATCCAGGCGTCATCCTAGTCCAACTAAAGAGATGCTTGAACCCCTATTGCGTACAACTGCTGCTATTGGCTTGGATTTGGATACCTCGTCTTCCAAAGCACTTGCTGACTCACTTGATCGGGCTGTGGTAAGAATAGGATGTTACACCTGCGCTCTTTACACAGGATGCCTTTCTACATCTTAATGTTGAAGTACAGAAGGTGGTTACTTATTTTGTTACTGGGTCAAGGTGGTACAACACTTGCATTGTGTCAGATGTCTGCTAAAGCTTTTGCTTCTTTAATATAAGTGTTTCTTTAAATCAACAAAGAATAGTTTGACTGAAAGAAGAGAATATGACAGGGCAATGATCCATACTTCAATAAGCTGATCAGAATTCTGGCAACTAGATGCATGACTCAGGTAAAATTACAATAGTTGATGTGTGTAGATGTTGCTAATGTTGATGTGTGTCTGTAGCAGCTATTTAAGCTAAATTGGCAATCAAGAATTTTTAACTTGTATATTTGCTTGCTACTTTCAGGCAGTTTACTTCTGCAGCGGAGATTTAAGTCCCCCAGAGTTTCATCATTATGGTCTTGCAGCACCTCTATATACTCATTTCACTTCTCCAATACGACGGTATGCAGGTTAGTGTTCATGCTGGTGTTCCATATGAATGATGCCATATGATATATGCAGTGTATGCGTTTTTTCCTTGTAATCCTAGTTTATGTACGTGTCAATAATTAATGAATTATTGTCATGTTCCTCTTATTGCATTCACTCACCGAAAGAACAATGGCTATTGAGATCATTATATTGTTAATCTGTTATATTGTCTGACCGTTACCCTTGCTTCATTCTAGGCATTTGTGTTTTAATTGTCCATTGTGTTATATTGAAAGCTGAGAATAATCTCATTTATAAATAGACATTAAATATTTAATTCTTGTGGGAGAGATTATGATTAATCATGAATTGTTTGTAAGAAACAACCTTGATAGCTTTTCGCTTCATATTGTCATGGAAGAACAGATAGGCTGTCATCTGATTATAAATTAAGAGTTTGAAATGACAAAATGTGGTGGCCACCTTCTTGCAGATGTAATTGTCCACAGGTTGCTTGCGGCAGCTTTAGGAATAGATAAGCTCCCTCCAGTTTTCCAAGACAGACCCCAACTTACGGGCATTGCAGACAGTAAGACAATTATCCCTTTACCCATTTGATGTTACTGCCATGAGTTGTATGAGTTGCTGATTTAGGGCCTGTTTTCAGATTTGAATTATCGCCACCGAAACGCCCAGATGGCAGGCCGGGCTTCGGTGGAGCTCCATACAGTTATATATTTCAGGAAACGGTAGGTTCAGTGGGCCTCTGAAATTCTGTTTAATATAATTTTCCATGATTTAACATGCATCTCTTTCTGTTGCAGGCCAACTGATACAGAAGCCAGAATAGTGAAGATTCGGTCCAATGGGTTTATAGTCTTTGTGCCCAAGTATGCTGTCCATTCCATTAATGGTGGTGAATAATATATGATGAATATTGACAAAATGATGCCTCTGCTTTATACATGATAAGCATATGCACCTGGTTGAGAAATGAGATCATAACCATATCAAATAGGCGAAATTTCATGTGGATGTCCTGATCTGACCCTCAAAGAAGCGGGGGCTTGTCAGAAAAAGGGATCCCCTTAATTGAAGGCACCCACCAGACGCTTGCATGGGAAAAAAAATTTCCCTTCACAAATAGATTGTCTCTGAAATCATTTGCTCAGAATGCTAGGGGATTGTATCTTGTGAGGCTTCTAGAATATTCGTGTGGTCCATGCTGCTTGGTTCGTATTCCTTGCTATCATTGCTTCCCCAAGCAGTCATCTATTAATTTATATTACAAGCGATGATTTAGCAGCCATAAGCTTATTGATCTCGGAGCTTCGTTAAGCCTAGTTGTGTTTTTCATCAGCTCTGTATGCATGGCCATAAGCAAAGTTGCATGGGTTGGAGATTCTAGCTGTCTATCAGGTGGTTACTTTGGCCAAAAAATAAGCCAACACCTTTCATCAGCTGGGCCATGTCTGCGTTGAATGTGGGCCGTGGCCTTTTACTTTTCATATTAGCCTATTGATGACTGGTATGGCCTGAATTTTGGCCTAGGAACATATACAATGTGGTCTAGATGCCACATGATAGATGGCTTCAACCTTGCACACATGGACACATCTGTAAGCTGGGACATGCATATGATTAGGTTTAGCAGAACTTTTGAAGTAGGGGCATGAAAATTGAAGAGAAAGGGGCATGAAAATCCAGATAATGAAAGTTGCATCACTTGTGAAAGATATCCAGCTTATGAGAGTTTAACACTGTCATGTTGCTTTTTCAGGTATGGTATTGAAGGTCCAGTATACTTGATTCCAAGGGGAGAGAAGGGAGGGGACTGGTTGGTAGATGAGGAGCACCAAAGAGTGATGAAGGCAGATGCAGGCATCAGTTATAGCATTTTGCAGGCCGTGAAAATACACATGGAGGTTGTAGAGCGCCAGCCCAACAGGCCAAAGCTTGAGCTCACCCTTATATAGTATGTATAATGTTATCTTCTCATTCCCCTCAGTTTTGGTTCTTAATTTATTCATAGGAAAGTCACGCTTCATCTCTGTATCATTAGTCTTTCATTTATCTTTTTTGAGGCTATTTTATTCCCTTTGTTATGTCTTTGTAAAAGCTATATACCCCAGTGGATATCTAGTTAAGGTATGCCTTTTTTTTTTTTCCAATGTAAGTCGCCCTCTTTCATCTGTGGGTTTTCATTAATTAATTTATGGTTGTGGTTTCGACATGGGCACACTCATCCTACTTTTCTTTCTTGGGAAGAAATGGTGTATAATTTTTCCTTGTGGTCGTGTCGTGTTCATGGGAAAGTGACGGTTGGAAGGAGCGAAAGTGGAAGGTAAAAGTGATGAAAAATGTTGCAAATCATTTCTGGAAAGTCTTGGTTGATTGCAAATTGCAAATTATGTGGGCCGCTCATCGACATGCATGTACATGCGCGTTTGTATGGGAATCTGGCTGCTTTTCTACGGTAGAAATTTTCCACATTTGGTGTTGTCACTTTTCCTCAAGTAAAAGTTCAAAAAAGCTAAATTTTCTATGATTCCATGGAGAAACTTTTTGTTTTTTTGGCATTTGGGGGGGGGGGTTGTGGTGTGGATGTACACAACCGTTTGTCTTTTCAAACTTGGATTCCCCCCTAGGTGGGTCTCAATCTCCCTCCTAGTAGTGGTTGAATTATTCTTATTTAATCCTCTCTCATGACCCTTCTGTTCTTACCAAAAAAATCCCCTTCCTGCCGATTGCCTTCAGTTGTCTAGTGTTCTTAGAGTGAGGCAAGTCCACGTGGCTTGGGAATCTCCAATTTGGGCATGTTTATTTACCAAGGAATAGAATAAAGATATAGTACAATACAATCTGATAATTGTATTTTTTTACTAAAAAATGGTATTTACAGAGATTCAAGTGCTCATTCTATCTTTAATCTATTCCACGACAAACAAACAGGAAATTTGGACCCATGACAGAGACTTCCTTTTGTGAAAATAAGGTAGCGTGCGTTTTTCCCTTTTTTTTAGTGGGCACCCAATGAAGAAACCAATTGTGTTCCATTGTGCTCTTTTATTTAGGTGGGAAAAGTAAACATAGGCATGGGTTGTGATTAAGGATGTTACGGGTATCTACTAATGTTTTTGAATCCGGAGAAATTCATATCATATCTGGATGATTAGTGCATGTGGAATGCCTGCATGTTAAGATCTAGATCAGGTTTGTTTAAGTCTTATCAGCTGGTTTATTGAAGGATAATTTTTTCCTAGGGAATTCCTGCATGGAATCGATGGGAGCCTTTTTACTTTGGAGTTTGCTATCCGTCCCTTGTGCCAACTCCCAGGGCAGATCATCTCGCTTTAGCTTTGTTGATCATGTTGTGTTTGAGAGACTGCACAGATTTGAATCGTGTTTCCAGTCTAGTGGGGATTCGGAGATCCGAGGAAAGCGGTTTTAATGACTATTTATTCGTGATTTAGACGGGCAACTTAGGTTGCACCAAACAAAGCTATTTAGAACAGTAAGACTTCTCAGATCCATTTACGTGGAAATGTTGCTACGCAAACATGCCCCCGGACTCGTTCCTTTTTGAAGTTGTGGCCCGTAGATATCGATCGTTCATCTTATTTGACTCACCATACAATTGCTGAGTGAAAAAAATTAGGTTGGTCTGATCATCAAGTGGGTCCGACAGCTACGGTGATGTGGCCTCTGGTCTGTTTTCTTTTTTTCTTGAGAACTCATTGTGCACGTAGTAATGCTGCCCTCAGAAGTACAGATGTTGGGAATCAACATGCCAGTAATGGGTTGGGCTCAACAAAATCAGGGTTAGGATAATTTGATGGGCAGCTATTTTTTTTTCATGACCATTATCCATAAAGAGACGTTTTTATCTATCACATCCCAATGTCTGGAATGTATCCAAATGGGCCCCACACGCTATGTATATGGAGTCTGCTTGAATGTGCTAATTAAAGATACAAGATTAGTGACATCATTGAGACAATGGGGATGGATTGTTTCAGCTACATTTGATTTGGGTTCAACTCTGGTGTTGCTTTTAAAACAAGTGATTAATTTGAAAGTAGAAAACACTGGAAAAAGTACAAATTCTTACTCAAGACAGTTTTCTCAACCCCATTCTCGAAAATGCATGGTGTATTTTAACCTTATCAAAATCCAAGCCGATTGCATACGCCAACACCCAATGCAGTGATCATATCTAGGGATGTAAATTGGGCCAGGCCTCCTAGTAGGGATGGCATTTTTAACCCGCCCCGCCCCAACCCGGAGTGCCTGCCCCGCCCCGTATGGGTTTTCCCCTCCCTGACTTTTAGATGGGGTGGGGACGGGGTAAAAAAACTTACCCCGAATCCGGGGCGGGGTGGGGATGGGTCTGTTTCTTGGCCCGCCCCGCCCTGCTGCCCCATTGCCCCGCCCTGTAACCTGCCCCGAAATTAATAATCCTCTAAAAAAATATATATATTTTAGATTTCTTTTATAATTAATAAACATATTTATATGTAAATGTATATATTGATTTTATGTTGTTATTAAGGGTTAAGTAGATTGATTGAAGACTTTTTTTAAAGTTAAACATGTAATTGATTGAACCCTAGACATTATAAAAGCATATAATATGATCACATTCCCTCTAATTCAAATTTAATGAAATTAAAGTTGTTAAAAAATCTATCTAAGCTTATTTGACTTTAATCATATATAATGTTAAATTGCGACATGATAAATCATATTAGATAAAACGAATATAATAGAATGATAGATTATGCTTTAAGCTTATAATAACATATATGATTAGAGACAGCAAGGTAAATTATAATTGGTATGATTCTAATCATACTAATAACAATATAAATTATACTAATTTGATATAACATTACAAGATATATCATGCTATACGCTTATAATAACTTATATGATTAGAAATAGCAAGGTAAATTATAGTTAGTAACTTAATATGATTCTAATCATACTAACAACACTATAAAGTATATAAATTTTAATTATATGTAATCAACATCTTTATTAGTGAGTGGAGTTCAATACCAAAAATGAAGTAAAACCATGTATTGATGGAGTTTATGATATTTTAGAGAGATATTGTATTTTTTTATAAAGAATGTCTCAAAGCATATATGATATTTTCAAGTGTATGTTAGTGGCCTTCAAGGGCTTAGAGAAAATCTTAAAAGAGTAAATCTCACTTTAAATAGGTAAAATTTCAGGAAAATGAAAATTTATAATATTAATATTAGATAATTTTTAAATATTTAAAAAATCTGTGCACCACATCGGGGCGGGAACGGGGTATTTAACATACCCCGAATTGTGGGGCGGGGCGGGGCGGGGCGCGGCGGGGACCCAAGAGGTGTGGGCCGGGGACGGGGCAATCCAATTCCACCCCCGACCCGCCCCATTGCCATCCCTGCCTCCTAGGCCTACCAGGGCCCTGCACACTTGCCTACGTATTGCGGCCATGCCCATCCTATGCTATAGTTGGAGGATGTGGTTCGCCCAAAATGAAGTTTTATGGAGGATTTAACTAAGATTGATACTTGCCCAACCTTTCTATACGCCTGCCACAAGCAAACCATCCAGGTGGGCTGTTAGGCCCTTGATACAATCCTCGTGTGTAGTGGCGGACTCAGAAATTTCTTTTGGGTGGAGCTAGAATTTTGCCAGACTTAACATTTGAAGTTTTTTGCTAGACTTTTTCACATTACGAAATAGCACCTACACATTTTTCTTCAGAAAATATCCAACTCGTGGAACTAAACTAGATGCATGACTGTTATTGAAGACTGGACAGTAAAGATGTTAGAAATTAGGATGTTAATCAGAAATACCAAAAAGCATTAAATGGATAAAAAATTATTCAAACCTTTTCTAAAGAAAAATAAAATAAAATTCTTTACATATACTTGGGATTTCCCAAATTTAGGATGAACATTTTTTCTCTCTCTTGGCTTTACAGGACACTCGAGATTTAGTATGAACTTTACACACCGAATAACTGAACAAAATTAAATCATTTAATACTTCAGTGAAGTGGAATCTTATCAATTACAACAAAAGAATCAAAATAAATTTTTCTGATGAACTCGAACATACAATCATGATAATAAATCTTTCAATATTTTAAGCTCACCCACGTCCATATCTGAAGCATCAAGTCTGGGCCCTTTTTCAAGATCATCATATGAGAAGACTATAGACTGGTCATTATCTTCATTTTCACTGACAGTAATTTCACTTCTTGTGTCTAATTCTTCCCCGGGCATCATCTCCATAAGTTCGTCAAAGTCATCAAAATCGGAGTCACTCATAGGAATAGGAGGAATGTCGACCCAACCCACCATATCTGAAACATCAAGTATTGGCAGTTTTTGAAGATCATCATATGAGAAGAATACAGATTGGTCATTATCTTTATTTTCACCACTCTGCGTAAGTTCCACTAAGTCAGTAAAGTCGGAGTCACTGATGATTAGTGGTGGAATGTCCCAACTCAAGATATCTGAAGCATCGAGTATTGGTAGTTTTTGAAGATCATCATATGAGAAGAACACAGATTGGTCAATATCTTGCACCACATTAATTTCACTTCTTGTGTCTAATTCTTCCCCAGTCATCACCTCAGTAAGTTCGGGTAAGTCAGCAAAGTCGGAGTCACTGATAGGTGAAATGTCCCAACTTATGATATCTTCAAGATAATCAGCTGAGAAGACTACTGATTGGTCATTGTCTTCATATTCAATCTGGGGTTGTTCTTGTTGCACTACAACAGTTCTCTCTTCTCTTTTGGTGCCTACTTCTTCCATGGTCGTCATCTCCATTCGTTTGGCAAAACCGGATTCACTCATAAGACCAGTGTCCCAACCCATATCTGAAGCATCATGTATGGGCTCTTTTTGATGAATATGATCATATGAGGAGACCACATATTGGTCATTAGCTTTATATTCATTTATCTGACTCTGGGGTTCTTGCACCACGAGAGCTCTCCTTTCAGTTCTTGTGTCTAATTCTTCTGAAGCCTTCCTCTTCATTTTCTCCCTCTTATCACCACTCAAATTTTCATAAATGCTACAAAGTACCCATTCATCAAGCTGGAGAATGGAAAAATAACAGAAAACCATCAGGCAAACGAAGAAGTTATATATGGGTAATGATCATGTTCATGTAAGCACAGTACTCAAATTCTCATAAATGAGGCATCCATCCATCCATCCATCTAAAAGAAAGTGAAACATAGAGTCATGCATGGGGTGTAGTGTTTATATATATATACCTTCATTGGGTCAATAGGAGTTTGAACATTAGTACTGGTGGTTTGATATTCCATCAACTTGTACTCGTGCATAATCCAATTAGTCTTCCTTCCATGTGGATGTTCTCCAGAATAAAAAACAAGGGTTCTCTTTGTGCCAATATCATTATCTTCTTCATCTTTTATTTGTATATCAGCAGTACTGGCCTTCCAGTATCCGTTATTGGTGGCTCGATTTGGTCGGCTTCCATTCGCATATTTTCTATAAGTTGGGGTAAAGAAGTAGCACTTCTCTTCACCCTTTGAAATAAATTGACCTGAAAGAAGGATATGATCATGGAAAACTAAATATATCAAGAATATGTAAAACTTCTCCAATATATGTTAAATATCATGAAGAAATTACTGCTGCTACTAACAACAATAGCAACAATATTACACATTATTATCATTAATTAACAGGGAAGACAAAACCTATCTAACCCATGTGGGGAATCAAAGAACTGCATAATATTACACATACATGATTTTATTTTACAATACATGAGAATCTGAAAATCACAAGCGCACACCATCTACAAAATCAGGTAGGTCCTTCTTTTCTAATTAGAGGTTGAAGATTTGGCAGCAAGTATAATATAGACCAATCATGATCCACCCATCAGTCTTGGTGACTGAGATGAAAAATCCAAAGCATGAAACAAATCATCAAAACTCAAAGAAGTTGAATGCATTTGACATCATCTCATTAAAAGAAAAATCATCAAGAACAAGAAAAACAGATAAAAGAATTTGAATCTGACGCACTAAACTTGAAAAAAAAAAGAGAGAGAGAGAATCTGAACCATCCCAAGTATGATTGAGACTGCAAAAAGAAAACCTACGCAGGTTCACCTACATAAATCCAATAAATATGTGAAGGTGATCTTCCTCACGTTCAATGGAGAGCAATGAGAACAAAAAAAAACTAAAAGAGAAGAGAAACACACAAGAATAACTGCAAGAAGAAGAAGAAGAAGACAGAATCTGTAAATCACATCTCACGCCATCTGCATATGGATTTCGTTCCTTAACTTTGTTTAGTTAGAGGCTGGTGATTTGGCAGGTATTACAGTACAGCGGATCAAGCAATCATGACTCACGCAACAGTCTTTTTGAATCAAGATGTAAAATCCCATTAAACGAGTGATCGAGACTCAATAAAACTGCATGCACTTCATCTCATTTTAAAAGAAAATCAAGAACAAGGAAGACAAATAAAAGAATTTGAATCTAAAGCATTAAACTTGAAAAAGAATGACAGAATTTGAATCATCCCAAATACGATTGAGACTGCAAAAAGAAAACTCTCCCAGTTCACCTACATACATCCAAGAAAGATAGGTGAAGGTGGTCTTTCTTGTAATGTTCAATAGAGAGCGACAAGAAAAAGCAGAAAACGCCATACAAGAATAGCATTAACATGAACAAGTAACGGTAGAAAAAGAAGAAGAACAACACCAACAGCAAGAAGACTGCAAGAAAGACGAGTGGTTGCACAAATAAAAAAGCAGAAGGGATGGGTTAGAACAAACCTAGAAGATCACTTGGATCATACTTGTATAATTCAACCTCTTTGATTATGTCGCATGGCAGGGGCAGTTTATGAATCTTTCTTTCCAGGTAAACCAAGAGTTCTTCGTCTCTAGGACGAAATCTATAACCACATGGGACCATCATTGAAGTTGATCTTGTTGCAGCACAAGAAATCTCACTGTCTCTCCTCCTCTATAACTAGAACAGGCACTCCAAATCTCTCTATCTTTATCTCTTCTTCCAAGAAGTATTAGATTGCAAATAGACCATCTACAACTACAGGAGTTTCTTATGTAGTTTTCTGTTACAATCAAGAAAATTCATAACTGAATTCTGTTATTAAACCAGTCGGAAGTGTGATAGGAGTAGGAGTTGTTTCTAACTAATCAAGTGGGAAATAGAAAGTAAATTCAAAGAAGAGATATGAGTGGATTAGGACGTACTGCTGCTCACTACTGCTCATATAATTTCATGATGGGGAATGCATGCCATTTTCTACGTGGGTATGCATGGGCAATACATGGCTCGTCGTCCTTCAGGTACAGCTGGGCAGGTTAGGTTGGTACTGGGCCAACCCAACCCTAGCCCAAATTGTAATGGGGGGAGTACTGTTGACTGAATGAAGGTGTGAAATGAAATTGGCTACTGATCAGGTTTGATATTGGCCCAACCCAAGACTGACTGGCCCAAATGAAACCCGTCCATGTATACAAGTCCAACTTTTTTTTTTTTTCTTTGCTATTGGAGGGTTCCCAATCCTTTGGGCTGGACTAATCCCTCCGGGTCCAGAGGTAAGCTGGGTAAACTGCCCTGTAGTCCCAGTGTAGTAGTGCAGTTTCGAACCTACCACTTTCAGGTGCAAACCGTGATCTTAGGCCAACTGAGCTACCCCTTGGATCCAACTTGAATTGTATGCTCCCACAAGTGCAATTTGGAGTCGACATGTTACTTTCAAAGGACCGATTGATATGGTACGGTCACATGCTACTATCACTTTAATGAAATTGCCCAACTATTAATTTGAAGCTTCAAAGTTTAGTGGATTTAGAAGTACATATGTTTGTGATTTTATTAAAAAAAAAACTGTTGTCAAATTGCTTCTTCAAATTATGGAGATGTTGTCTGAAAGGCATAAATTGATTCCGTGAATCTAGTGGGTTGTTTCCTATGTATGTATTCATATTTAATTTCCTGTAGAATACAGTATAGCATGGCATTATAGGTAAAAATTTAATTGACCCTGACTCACTCCTTTTTTTTTTTTTTTCGTAGAATACCCTGACCTTTGAGGGTAGGTAATATTCTGAGTCCACCCGGGCACCCATATCAGGCTCTCACTCACCGTAGGCCCGTCCCACATATGTGAGGGTTGGGTAAGGGCTTAACCAGGCTTGGGCACTTTTCTATGTAGCTTGCTCTCATTTAAACAAGGAACGGTAATGGGTCGGGTTGAAACGGGGACCTGCCTTGACCTGCTCCTATTAGGGCCAGGTTTGGTAGCACGTGAGGTAGAGTAGGGCTTGGGTTGGATATGACTTTCAATGTATCGACGTAAGTCGAGTTTGGTTTTTTGGGCGCATCAACCAGACCTGCCCCATATATCTTTACTTTATATATTACAAAGTATGGATGTCTACATATGAGGCCTTAGTAGTTAAGTGGCACCGAGATTTGATAGTTTCTTATAGGTCATGATTTTTTTTTTTTTGGCTAATAGAAGGCATTACATCAAAAGAAAAATATAGAGTTACAAGATAGATTTAAAACCCTAATAACAACATAAAACGAAACATCCTCAAATAGTAAAAAATAAACTAACCAAATCACTGCAAGAGTGTTAGAAAAGGTGTTGCACTCCAAACCTTCAAGCATCATTCTAGTTCATGCAATGTACCCCTTGCTGTATACAAACCTCATGTGAATAAGTCTCCTATATATGTAGAGGAAGGGAGCAGTGGAACACAATCTCCTAAGGTGGGGCAAATCTTGCTAGCTGATCGGCCACTACATTTGCCGATCTTCGACATAAAGTCACCTTCCATTCATTTATCTCCTTTAGGATTTTATCTATTTGCTTCCAGCTTAATATTAAAAGCAAAGGGACTATGCCTCGGTTTGCACAGCATGCCAAATAATGAAAGAATCTCTTTCAAATATTTGAGCCCTTCTATGCGACGCACGGATTTTTGCTTCTAGGGTTTTTTTTTTAGATGCCCAAAAAGCAATAATCAGTTATCCCGAAGCATTTCTAAGAATCCCCTCGTATCGTGCTGTTTGATCTTGGGGGTTGAAAGATCTTATAGGAAATGATTTCAAATATCCCCTAACAAACACTTTTTCCATACTTTTAAGAGAATATTAACTAAACCACTAACAAACCTGATCTGACCCGTTATTGTCATAGGGTGAGTTTGATATGACAACCATAAAACCTGTACAACTACGTCAAAAACGCTAATCAATGACTCCTACGGTTTGGCTTTACAGACGGACGTGGGCCGTCTGTTTTTTTTTCGACTGATTATTAATGTTACTGATGGCCTGTAACAGTCGCATTGGCGCAAGAAAAACCCGCCAATATTTGGGCATGTTTGATAGCGCGCCATTCCTAGAAAGCTCTTGAGTTTTCCCCCAACTCCCTCATTCCTATCTCCATAGCAGATCCTTGGACTCCCCCTCCCCCCGACCTCTCTCTTCCTCTCTATCTCTAACTCCCTCTGGAGTCTCCCTGGGACGTAGGCCATCTCCGTCATCTCTATCCCATTCAGGCACAGATCTCGATCCCTCTCAGGCCCTCTCATCATCCCGTCCATCCCAGAACTCTCACCGCCCATCGTCATCCATCTCACCATCGACCTTTCCATCACCCTGCGCAAGAAGGCCCGCCATCGTTGCCATCTCCCATCATCATCTCACATCTCACGTCTCCCAGAACCCATCGCCCACCATCATCTTCCTCTCAGACGCAGACTCTCCACCACCCTCATCTCTCCCATCCATCCCTGGGCCTATCTCTCCATCACCCTCACCCCTCATCCTTCTCGATCTCTCCCTCTGCTCAATCTTCCTCCGCCAGACACCCGCCAGCACGCCAAACGCACGTCGGCAGCACCCCCGGGCCCACCCCCCTACTTGGTCTCTCTCCCTCTCTCACCCTCGATTTTTCCCACTTGGTCTCGGTCTCTCTCCCTCTCTCCCCCTCGATCCCTCTGCTCTGTTGCTGTAGCTGGTAAGATTGTTTGGTTTTTCCCTCTTATATTTTACTTTTTAGATGATTTATTGCTGGGAATCTATGATTTCTTTGTTTTTCCCTGTTTAATACTTCAATCTATGGAGGAAACTAACGATTTCTCACACTTGTTTGTTGATCCTCGTCCCTGTTTTTCCATGTTGAGTTTTCATGTGGCATTTGTCATGAATATCTTCTACTGTGAATCTATGATGAAGATGGTCAATGAGATCGTAATTTAATTTACATGTGATGATGTTCAGATGATTCAATGAAACCCCAAGAAATCTCATACTTGTGATTTATTTTCTATTTCCATGCTTTTGAGGGTCTCAAATCAGGGCACGATTTTGGGGATTTAATGAAGTGGGCTGGTTTTTATTTTCCCAGAACTGATAGCACTCATCTTAAGCTATTAGAATCCCTCTCCTATAGAACCTTTTTTCACTTTTTTTTTGTAGGCTGGCACGCTGGTCCGGATGGTTGCCTTCCAACAGGGTGAGCAGAGCTCAAACCCTGGTGTTCTTATGGCTGTGGCGTCTGGATCACCCCATTATGCATATATGGACCTGTAAACTTGTTTTGATGCAGACCCAAATTGCAGGAAATTATATTGTTGAGCAATGTCAAAAACCAATATTCCCCTGAATGCAGTTTCTTAAAAAAGATAGTGATTTGGGAAACATCCAAATTCACCTAGAAAGGGGAAGAGAATTTTTTTCTTCCCCCTTGCAGTTGAGCCATTCCAATTGCTAGGAAGTCCTTACTAGTTTCTGCTTTTGGCTACTGTATTTCACCACCCCACATATGTCATCCATCTTCTTCCATTTGGCTACCTGGAACAGGTGGTGCTCTTTGCATTTTGATGGATAGTACTGCAACTCCACTCAAGTTATACAACCCAAGTTCATCTTTATTTCACACCTGAGGTCAGTTCCTTCATTTCATTGTACAAACATTTTTCTAGAACTCTTCTTGCTCTACTATTTATTTGAGAAATCTTTTTACTCCTTTGGCAATTTATGCCATAAGTATTTAAGAGGGTGATGGATGAATTAGGACTAAAGTATATTGACATCTCATTGTATGTACAAAAATGGATCTCCACTGATATATGATCTTTTTTTTTTTTTCTCAAGACTATTCCTCACACACACTACCCCAAGCCCATCATGCACCATCAGCATGATCCCCTGGTGTTTATGTGTTATGGAGTTACCTCACCGACTGAGATAATGGAAAATTTTAATCTTTGCGTGGTGGCACACAAATAGATGGTTTGAAAAGGACTTAAAAACACCAAAAAAAAAAGGACCATTGTAAAATGAAGTTACTTTATTTGAAGGGTGTTTACAACATCTAATCAAGATCAGTCATGTTTCATTTAAGATCAATGGTAAGAACAATAGATAGAGAGACTTGGGTGATGGGAGACTCTAGCATTTAATCCTAAGTTTAGATCTATCTTCATAGAGTGGGTCTCATCAAGTATTAGACCATACAATGCAAAGTAAGCTTTCATTTGATCTCAAATAATTGTGATTTTGTTTACAAACTCAGAGCTATTCTATCATTGGATAAATGATATGTGGCTTATCCACCATATGAGATATTCCACAAGACCTAATCTACAATCTATAAATTATCCTGTTCTATGCTTACTTATGATTAGGACTTGTGGATTGATCAATAGATCTTTTCAAGCCCACTTAATCTACAATCTATGAGCAATCAATTACTGTGTCCTAGGTGTGAATCTTATCCATCAGTTCTTTCCTGAAAATAGGCATATTCTTCTATTCTTTCTGGTGTAGATCCACTCATATTTTGTGGGGGCTAAGGGCTGTATAATTCTTGTGTGTATTTGGTGATGATAATATCTTATTATGATGATAGTGATATGCATGTAGGGATGTAAAATTGTAAAGTGTATGAGATAATTCGATGCCTTTTTTTTTGTTTCCAAATAGGAGGAAATACATTGTGTTATTTTGTAATTTAAGTGCTAATTGTTATTTTTCAGAATATGGCTATGAACAAAGAGTAGATGATGGCACCAAGGTTATCTAATGAATACTTAAAGTGGGTTGAAGATTTCTTAGAGTTCTTAAGAGCTAATCGACAAAAGCTAGGGGGTGATGATTGGTATTGTTGCCCTTGTGTCAAATGTCTTAATATAGTAGGAGGGAAAAAGACATTAAGAGACATCCGTGAACATTTGATATGTGATGGCGTAGATACATCTTATACCAAATGGATCTATCATGGAGAAATTCATTCTACAAGTACTGTAAACATTGGCACCATTAACAACAATGAAGATGCATTCCTAAGAATGGTTGATATGGTGAATGACGTGTTTGCACGTATCCCTAATGAGGATGGCGTTGAATATCATATGGGGGATAGTGCGCCTACATGTATGGATGAAACTAATCATGAAGAAGATGTTCATGCTCAGGATAATTCACAGGAGGGTATCCAATATAAGAAGTTGATGGAGGATGCGATGCAATCTTTATATCCCTTGTGTCGAACTGATGATACGAAACTGTCAGTCACAGTTGAGATGCTGAGCATGAAGACTAGATATAAGTGGTCTAATAAGAGTTTCAATGAGTTGTTACAGCTTTTCAAAAGGGTCCTTCCAGAACACAATACTTTGCCGGATAATACTTACAATGCCAAGAAGATTATCGATTCGTTGCGTATGGAGGAAAAAATTATACATGCATGACGCAACGATTGCATTCTTTACTGGAGAGAGCATGAAAAAAAGGATAATTGTCCAACATGCGAGCTTAGTAGATGGAAACCGGTAAACCCTGCAAAGCCAAGAGCTGTACGTTTGCCCTGGAAGAAGCTAAGATACTTTCCTATTACACCAAGGTTACAAAGAATGTACAGTGTATCATGGATTGCAGAGAGCATGACATGGCATGTAAATGCAAGCTTAGTACCTAATGACGCAATCATGCGTCATCCAGTGGATTCATCCTGTAGGAAACAAGTTGATCGTAAAAATCCACAATTTGCTTCTGAGGCACGTAATGTTCGATTAGGACTTGCAACGGATGGATTCAATCCTTTCGGAATAAAGAGCAATGCATATAGTTGCTGGCCTGTTATGGTGGTTCCATATAATCTTCCTCCATCCCTTTGCATGCGTAAGGAGTTCACGATGCTAACATTATTGAATCCAGGAAAGAAAGCTCCAGGTCATGATATTGACATTTATTTGCAACCATTGATCGCAGAGTTGAATGAATTGTGGTCTATCGGAACCATAACGTATGACTCTTACAATAAAAATAGGTTCACAATGAAAGCAATTCTGCTATGGGTTACACATGATTTCCCGGCATATGGTCATTTGTCAGGTTGTAAGACCGCGGGAAAGTTTGGATGTCCTGTGTGTGGAGAAGAGACATATTCACTATGGCTAAAACATGGAAAGAAATGTACTTACATGGAGCATAGAAGATTCCTACCAAATTCGAGACATCCTTTCCAAAGTCAAAAATTAGAAATTAATGGAAAAGAGGAACATAGAAAACCTCCAAGGCGTTTGAGTGGTTCCGAACTATTAAGCAAAATGGATAATATTCAAACTAATTTTGGAAAGAGTAAGAAAAGGAAGAGGCCCGCGGATGATGAAAATTCCACTCCATGGACAAAGAGATCGATCTTTTTTGACTTGCCATATTGGAAGGTTCGCTTTACATTGATGTTTCTTAAAATTAAAACAATGCGGTATAAATGACTTACATACTAAAATGAATCTATAAATTTTGTAGGATCTTCCCATTCGTCATAATTTGGATGTGATGCATATTGAGAAGAATGTGACAGAGATTCTAATTGGAACAATTATGAATACAAAGGATAAGACGAAAGATGGTCTTCAAGCTCGCCAAGACCTAAAGGAGATGAAGATTAAGAAAAAATTATGGCCTGTAGAAAAGAATGGCAAGTTGACCTATCCAGATGCTCCTTACACACTGTCCCGGTTGGAGAAAGATTTAATATGTAAAACCTTATACCATTTGAAGGTTCCCATTGGGTATAGTGGTAACTGGAGACATAATGTAAACTTGGATGATTTGGAGCTCAAAAACCTTAAGTCTCATGATTATCACATTCTCATGCAACAACTACTACCAGTGATGTTGATGTACGCATTTGAATCACAGAAGCCATTACGTGCTGCTATTCGACAATTGTCTATCTTTTTCAATGTCTTGTGTTCGAAGATTATAAACCGTGAAGAGCTGATGAAGATGAAAGATAGCATTGTAGAAACATTATGTGTGTTCGAAAAGTACTTTCCGCCCTCATTTTTTGTATCTATGATACACCTTGTTGTGCACTTGGCGGATGAGGCAAAAATTTGCGGGCCCGTTAGATATCGATGGATGTATCCTTTTGAGAGGTAAATCAAATTCAAAGCTAAATATATCTTTTTTCCCCTTAATAATGTTTAGTGTAGAGATTTTATTAATGACACATGTGACAGGATGATGAAAACATTCAAACGATATGTGGTGAATCATACCTATCCAGAGGGTTCTATTTCAAAGTGCTTCCGCATGGATGAAGCAATGATGTATGCCATGAATTATATGCCAAATGGTACAAAAGGAAGCCATAAGCAAGCACGGGGGAAGTGGATGGACGATGATGGTTTATGTGCTTATCCTATCGATAAAAAGGGGAAGGTCGAATATCTTGAGATTGTGCAGTACCAGCAAGCACGTAAATGGGTATTGGAGTTGTCTGTGGAGAATGTCGCATGGAAAGAGTAAGAGAAATTTGGTTAAATTCTTTGTCCTTAACTAATTTTTTACATGTATAATGCATCTAAATTTTAAACTAATTTTTTTTTCAGGAATTATGATAGATACGTACAGGAGCACGTATCTAATGTTCAGAATCGGAGAGGCGCCATACGAACAGAAAAGGAGATGGATTACATTCCTTGGCTTAGACAACAATTACAAAATGAGTAAAATAGTGTCTTGAAAAGGATTGCTGATGGACCTAAATTTGAGGCTATTTCATATACCTCATATGCGATAAATGGATATGTTTTTTGCACAGCGGATTCGGAAATATCGAAAACAACACAAAACAACGGGGTCTCTATGCAAGCTCTAACTAAGTTCAGATCTAGTGTAAATGATTCTAATTTTGTATCTGAGGAGGTCCCTTACGATGGCATTGTTAGACAAATTCTTGAGTTAGATTACCATGACTTCAAAGTAGTAGTATTCAACTGTGATTGGGTGCGTATAGAGAACACAAACAGCATTAGAGTTGATCCAGAAACAAACTTGAGATATGTTAATTTAGAGAGGTTAATGAGAACTACAAAAGAATCAGATGAGCCATTTATTCTTGCTTCTCAAGCTTCTCAAGTCTTTTATTGCAAAGATCAAAGTCGTCCTACGGAGGAGTGGCATGTTGTGTTGGATGCTCCAAAAAGACTTAATCAAGACATGGACTCTTATGAAGATCCGTTAGTCTTTGAGGCTAGAACGAATGAAAACGCATATATCGTAGCATTACATGATGATATTATGGATGTTGATATCATATGAGGTGACAAGTTCATGTCAATATTCTTCTCATTGCATATTTATTTCATTAAATGGACCAATTTTTACATATCATGTTTCATTAAATTGGATTTTTTTTCATGTTTCGTCGATCTAGTTTCTTTCCTTATTTTTACATTTCAATGTTTTTTCATATGACAACAATATTCAAAGTTCATATTTTTTTTTACAGCCAGTATGTCACATGATCAATCAACAACACATAGTTCTGCTGCGTCAGCAACTACACCGTCGGGGTGTAGTTCTCGCGAGAGTAAATATTGCCAACAATCATTATATGTATTCACTCATATTTTATTTCTTCGTAACGAACTAATCCTTACAGTAGTCAATTCGAAACAGGCATGCCTAAGTCAATTACTTTTGGCGAGCATGACCAACCTATCGGACTAGATGCTACCCAACTGAGTTCGTTGATAGGAATCTGGTGAGGACATATGTGTCCCCGATATATGAGGCATGGACAAATGTGCCAAGTGAGATTAATGAGCAAATTTGGAATGGCGTGATTGTGAGTACTTTTGCATTTATATAATTTAAAGTTTTTTATCAGCATTTCATTATATTCATAACTCCTCATTCATAATCTTTGCAGAGCACCTACATCATCAGTGAGATCCATAAAAAATTCGTTATGAAGAAAGCAAACATATTGTGGAAAGGTTGGAAGTATGTTCTTCATCATCAGGCAATAGAAAAATACCTCACAGATGTAGAGAGGAAGAGCAATGCGCCCAAGTTTGTGAAACCAGAAGATTGGGTAAAATTTGTGGACATATCCTCGACGTCGGAGGCCTTAGTTGCCAGGGAGGCTGGTAAGATTGCTAGGTCAAAGTTGAAGAGCCCGCACACAACGGGCAAGAAGGGACATGCCAGAGTGGCTGTGGAGTTGGTAAGATTTGTGCACGTATCTTGTTTTTACAATTATACTATATTCTTTTATAGATGGTTGATTACAAGACACATAAAAAGAATTAGACTGAATGAACAAAAGTTTACATTGAATATTGTATGGACAGTTGTGCTCAGCATCGGTACTTGTGCTAGTATATCGTCATAAAATATCCCATTTTTTTTTTTTACAGAAAGCAAAAAATCCGGATCAACCATTAACTCGCACGGATCTTTTCTTGGCCACCCATAAAAGGAAGGATGGATCAGCATCAAGCCCCCATGTGGTGAGAACCATTTTACTATAATTGGTGAATAGATTATTCATTTGAATTGTTACTTGAGAACCCTTTTATTTAATATTCGTTTGAATTGTTTATATGAAGTGTTTGTGTGAAGTAAATCATTTTGTGCTTTGGAAGAGTGCTGAAAGATAAATCATACACAAATTTAGTATTATATACACCAAAGTAAGAAAAAACGCAACCCAAATAGATATGTTGAATGGTCAGTTGGTCTGAATTGTCAAGAATGGGTTAGACCAATGAAAGATTTTCCTTTCTGACCCACTTCAACATACCATCCCATATTGAATTTATTGGAACCATATTCTCTAAATTAATTGAATCTATTCTATCCATGTGTCGTCCGCTGTAATTCTGCACAAAACAGTTCTATTTGTTCCAATTAGAAAACTGTTCTGTAAATAATTCAAACCCAATATGGCAAGCAAACTCCAAGTAACTCAAAGCAGTTGAGGTCTAAAGAGAAACTGTGATTGGAGCTTGGTTTCACTGTTGCTTCGGATTTTGGAATCAGAGTGAGCCCTTTCAACTTCTCAAGGGCCTACATTAGGAACTCACACTAGCTATCCTAACCATTTAGAAGCAATAATTTTACTCCACAATGCATCCTTCTCATTTGCAAACCTCCACCACCATTTAACAAGCAACACCCAGTTCTCAATCACAATGGTACCTTTACCCAACCCCCTTCTCCTCTATCTTGACACTTCACCGTAGAAGATATAACTTCTTTTTCCCATCATTGCGATCCCATAGAAATTCCCTCGAATGCAATCCAGCTTCTTAACAACTGACATTGGCATTTTTTTTCTGCTTGATCTCAGATGCATCAGGCCTGAATAATCCAGATCCGTGTTTGGGAAGTTAGTAAGTTTTCCAAACAGAATCATGAAAGCATCACATCATATGGAAAAAAGGTCCCATACATAAGTAAATCTAACAGCTCCCAAACTAACATGAAAGAAGATAGCAGGAAAATTAGATTACATGAAATTCATATACCAAAATGCATCAGTAAAGTAAGAAGAATGCATATATTAAAATAGTAAAAATTTCATCAAAGCACAGTTGCAGGCAGATATGCACTCTATACAAGATCGCTATCTCAGAAAATTTGCATGTAACTAATTCTAAGAACAGCATATAATGTAAAGTAAGCACAGCAGTAAGAAAACAATGCAGCAATGCTAACATTATTAAATCATAGTTATCTCTATTTCAAAAGAGAAATTTCAAGTACAGAACATAAATTTAGTTTTGGGAATGCCCAACTGAAGTGGGAATCACTCAATCCAACAGGAACCCACTCAAAACGAGGGAATCAATCACCAGGAACCACTTCCTCCCATAAACAAATTTCATACCGAAGCTTTTCTACACTTCAAGTAAGAACCAATGTAACCAAAAAATGGGGAAAATGCAAGAACCAAGTTGTGTTTCTTTCCATTTCAACAGGGAAACTTCAAGTACTCTTTGTAAATCATTACAATTTCAGGAGGAGATAGATTTGGTTGGAATCACTCAACCCAATTGGGGATCCCTCAATCCAAAAGGAAATCAATCACCAGGAATTCATTTCCTCTCCCCAAACCTTTCACACAGTAGTTTTTATCCAAACTGCAGGACCATCCATCCTTGCATGAAATGGAGAAAGATCTGAAAGTTTGAAAGAATTCTAATTGTTCATCTTTACACAAATAACAATTGACATTGGCATTTTGCAAAGAGACGTAATAAAATTCTTGAAGGATTACCATAATTGTTGGTTACCGAAACTGCACAAAAAATACTATCCTTGCAGGTAATATTCATACACAAAAGGAAGCCGCAAAAAGTACTTGATATGTGGCATAAATCAAGTCTTAAAAATATCATTTTAGCATAAACAATGAATGGTCCCCTAATTAAAAGAATTCTACCACAGTGCCCAATGATTTATTTTCATCAGGATCCTCAAGCTTTCTAATTTTTTTTGGGTGCATCTTTCTAGTGTGTTGGGGCATTGAAGTGCTATGGTCGAATGGTGTATGACTAATGATGTAGTGGTGAATGACTTTGTAGTGTGTTGGGGCATTGGGTTGTTTATATGAAGTGTTTTTTTTTTTTTTTTTTCATGTACAAGTACTTAGCAGGTGGTAAAAAAAAAAAAAAAAAAATTAAATGTCACATGTACAGGGGAGACTATGCCGAAATTTCGAGAAATCTTTTACATTAGAAATTTTTCTTAGGAACATTTTTATGAAGTATCTGTTAATGATTACCAAAATGTGTTTATGCTTCTTATTTATCCTTTTTTCTTATTGCAGGATGATGTTATTACTGCATATGAATCTGACAGCTCGGTTGCACAAGGTGATTTAGACCATGATGCAGTTGCGAAGGTATCTTTTTATTGCTTGTTGATCATAATATCTTTTAATGTTTGTAATCTTTAATTTTGTGGGTTTTATGGTATATTTGTTTTTTCTTTTTCATAGGTATTTGGTCGTGATAGCCGGGGACGCGTACGTGGCTTAGGCACTATTTCAAAAACGACCTAAAACATTCAGCTCCTTATAAAAGAGCCTTAGAGGAGGAGCATGAATGCAATACACATCTTCAAACTGAGGTGAAAAGGTTGAAGAAGGATCAGATGGGCATTCGAAGGGAAATGGATGAATTGAAACAAACTCTTACCCAAGGTGGGACACAAGTGCAACCTTCAACTTATCATGGTAGTTCATCGCAGGTACAATGTTTATTTTTCTTACATGATTGATTCGATAAATTAATTAATTATCTTGATTGATGAAATACTAATACAATGCATTTGTAATATTGTTTGTAGGCTCAGGATAATTCCTCATGTCAAGTGGCATGTACAAATCAACCGAACACTAATACACGCCAGGGTACGTGCAGGCTGTTGCATTACGTGCGAAAAGATATTACCGTTGCCCTTGGACGCGTTCTCGGTTTGTCAATTGAGGAGGAAGGATGCTATAGGATCGTTGTAGATGAGATCTTGAAGTTTGACGTAGAGTTGTTGGGTGGAGAAAAGACTTTTGGGGATCTCACCGTGGGTGACATCATTTCATGGCCCACATATAGAACCGTGTTTGGGTAGTTTCAAAGCCCACATGATTTACTGTTAGATGACTTTATTTGTAGTATTTACTCTGATGTGTGTGATCGTGGTATTAGTAATACCGAACGTGAACGTGGTTTTTGTTAATTTTTTACCATTTACTGTAGCTACTTTGATGGTTTAAATTTTAAGTGGAAGGATGATTTATTAGCTTATTTGAGTTATTTATTTGATGGATAATGGATGTTTGTATGATTGATGCTAACTTACAGTTTTGAGAATTACAGGATTTTTATTAGAAAAATATAAATTTTAAAAACTAATTTTGAAATATATTTTTTTTAAAAACCCTCTAATAAAACGACTACTCCAAACAGTCGTTAATTGAATGATAAGTCGTTTTTTAATATAGTTTTAAAAAAATGACTTAAAATATTTTTGACTGACGATGTTCGTCGTTAAAAAAATTGACTGACATAGACAATCACTAATCTGACAAGTTTTCGACTGCCAACGACAGTCGTTTTCGAAAAACGACTGCGATTTTGCCGACTGCTCGTCCGACTGCTTTTAGCAGTCGTTTTTTAAGAAAAATGACTGTCTTCGACAGTCATTTTCTGGCCTTTTTGACGTAGTCAGGGAGGATATGGTTCATTACAAATACCAAATGGGTTGGGTTCGGGTTTACCTAATCCCATACCCACCCCATTGTCATTCTCCAAAGAAGCACCCTTACATTAGGATGCAAGTTTGACCACATGACCAATAATGTGTGGGGCATATATGTCAAGGAACTAATTTAGATTAAGTCTTATTGAGTCCTACTAGCAATAAAGGTGCTCCAAGCTAAGCCTTGGCAAAAATAAATAAATAAATAAAAATATATTAACATGTATTTGTCTATTTAAAATATTAATGGAAAGATTATAAATTTAAAATAAGCAAATATAATATTTATCTAAAATAATATACATATATATTTTATTTAGCATTCAAAAAATTCTATACCTGAGAACTTATTCAAAAAGTAAGTAGTGCTTTAAAATTTTATAAGCCACAATTATATTTGAATTAATTTTAAGATATAAATAGTAGAAAAAATATATATTAAGTTAAAATAGTATTCATCTCATTTCTTAATACGTTACTAAAATGTAAAATCATAAAATCAATTTTCAAAAATGTATATAAAAATTGTTATATTTTTTAAGATTTTATACATTGGGATATGTGTTGCTATTATTAAAAAAAGATAGCTCTATTTAATTGTAATATGAATAAAAATAATGTTAAATTAAAGAAATATGAGTCCTGTTAATGTCATATTTAAATGTAGGAAATTGAAAAACATTAACATAATGTCATGTAAATTCCAGAAAATCTGCTATCTTAAGTTTTACTCTTTCTTAAAATTATATATATATATATATCAAATTTATCTAGAAGAAAATAAAGTATAGATAACGTACATAAACTACAGAATAAAAATGAATTTAAATGAGAGAACTTTTAATAGTGTCTAACTTTGATATATCTAGACATCATATACCTACCAATTGATGGTAGCATGAGTTCTAAGCATTTTCGAAAATTATGTATATCAAAATTTATTTAAACGGAAAAAAAAGTATAACTAATCTACATAAACTACAAATGAAAATAGTGCTTAAATTAAAGAAATCAGAATTATTATAATAAAATTATATGAATAATATATTTATGAATTTTAGAATTATCTTTAAAGTTAATTAAGAATGACTAAACTAAAATTATATAACCTGTATCGAACCCATTTTTTAAAATAGGTCATATAATCCAGCTTGCTAACTTAACCTACTCTTAGTGAGACTCTAATATGTTTATTTGACTTAAATCTAATTGTAAGTTGTTTAAAACTTAAAGAAAGGCCAAAAGAAACTATATTAAGTGTGAGGGGATGGAGAAAAATAAATATTAATAATTTATTCATAATTAGCTGGGCCTACAATTATAATGACAATAAATGGAGTAATTAGCAGATGGTCAAAACCCATTGTGTGGAGTCAAAATCAATTAAAGATTGATTTCAATCGAAATCAGTTTCTACTAAACGAAAAGGGATCTCCACTATGAACTTTAAGAGATTTGCCCCATCGTGCTTCATATTTTGTTTCAGATCTGATCTTGATTAGGCTAAATTCTAACATAAATCACCAAAGCGACTTATTCCAACTCCCAACTAATATACTAATTACCTAGTTTCTCATAATCCAGTCCGACACCATTTATTTTGGGACACACATAAATGGATTGACAATAGTGTACCTTAGCAATGAACTAGCTAGCTAGCATGCTAAACTCTACATTAAGGCTTACATCTAGTTCTTTGACTGTGATTCCTCTACAATTGAACTGTCCAAGGACATTGTCACAAAAACAAAAAAGAAAAAAAAAAGTAAAAAAGAATTGTTCAGGGACCACATTCCAACTGCAGTACCTAAAAACCCAGAATTGAGAAATTGGGTGGCTTTATCTATACATGATGGTTATCTCTAAATGGCCAACTATCCGTATCAAGGGCCATTGGGGTTT
Organism: Umbellularia californica; assembly: GCA_028538565.1. Classification (NCBI taxonomy): domain Eukaryota; kingdom Viridiplantae; phylum Streptophyta; class Magnoliopsida; order Laurales; family Lauraceae; genus Umbellularia; species Umbellularia californica. The sequence continues at coordinate 14,398,099 of JAPQWN010000008.1, read as the reverse complement.
GGGTAGGGTTGTAAACGAGCAATGGAACCATTAAGGAGAAGGTGGAATCGGATCCAAACCCGTTTAAGAACCGGTTTCTTGGCTCCGAAACCGGAACCAGAACCATATATGGGACTAGTCTGGATCTGAGTCCTGGTCTAGGTAGAGAATGATATTAAAAAAATATACTTTTTGAGAAAGATTTTTGAAAATTGAGATAATATGTCGGGTCTCGGGTCCACGGGTTTGAACCAAGGTGGAACCGGACCCAAACCCATTTATGTATCGGGGCCTAAATAAGGACCTGGACCCGATTTTTAACGGGTCGGAACCTCCTTGAAATTGGAGAATCTGGGACCCATTTACATCCCTATGTTTGGGGATTGTTACGTGAAAGGTTCTAAAGTTTAGAGGGTTTCTAGAGTGCTGTGTAATATGCTTTTGGTGAGGTGACACTCACATTTACACTGGTTAGGAGTCTTGCAGGATTTGTGATTTTATTAGGTTGTTGTTAACCATGCACATTTAATATCTCATTATTTGTATAAATTTGAGGCATTAATTTGTTCCTAGCCTCTATCAATTTCTCTTCAAATAAAGCTGCTTCTGAGAGTGCCTCTGATTCTCCCTGGATGCATGGTTTGGTTCTGTACTCATAAATATATATGTACTGGCCACCCTCGGGGTCATTCAAATCATGGGGAGACATGGGATTTTGGAATATTTGAGTGAGATTCGGGGATACAAAATATCACCTCCATAGGATCATTTTAATTCTTTGATCCATGACCCTAAAGTTAAATGTTTTTAAAATGCACAATGGGTATCAGTTAATGACCATCAAGCATCAATTTTAGCTTTTGCCAATTCATGGGGTGTAATATTTGGGGCCAACTTGATCAACCTCACTAGAAGAAAAATATGGGAGAAATAATTATAGATTGGTATACTCACAAATGACTAAAAACAAAACTAAAGAAGTGAGTTTGATTTTATATAACAAATTATAAAAAGTAAACTAAAGAAAAAGTTAATATGGATCTATAATTTGCTAAAGTAAAGGGAGGATTTTCTCTCCTTTGGGCAGACTGTATGTGGAGTCCAGCTTTATGGAGCCACTTGGGCCACCTTTGATCAATGCTACTCCTTTCACACTCTTATCCCCCCGTGATTTGTAACAATGTCCAGTTTTATATTCATCAAACCTTTATTTAGGGCTGGATTGAATTAACCTAACATTTAATTTTAAGCTTCAAAGTTTAATAGTGCATTTTATTTATTAGAGAATGATAATTGGATTATGGTCAAATTGGATTTCAAATTATGGAGATATTGCATGTGAAAGGTACAAAATGATCGAACTAACCCTGGCCTTGATAGTAGAGGTGCAAACAGGTCCGGTTAATTAAACAGATAAGATACTCCTACCCGGCACCAGCTGAGGGTTAACCCACATAACCTGCATCCTTTTAGCCCGATCAACTCAAATTAACTTGTAAGCTTAGCTTGAGTTCAGCTTCATTTTAACAATTATTGGAGGTCCATTACCTAGTTTTCCATTGGGAAAAATGGGGCCAAGGCCCATTATTCTATTTATTGCATGCTCTTGAAGAATTGCTCGAATCATCAACAGTGGGGCTGGAAATTACAAGATGATTTTTACTCTTTTTTGATATAGGATCCTTTGTTTGCTTGGTATTTACTTCATTAGGACTCAATGCGAAGCATTCTATCAAGAGCCTAAAACTGATGTATCAAGAGAAAAGACTCACCAATACCATCTAATAGGCTTCTCTTGGAGGGTAAGTGATTGCATTAGCCATCAGTCTAGTAGATTAGACTGTAGTAAAGTGAGACTTCATGCTGCTTGTTGCATTGCATTGATGGTCCCATTCTTGGATAAACGAGGGTTAACATTAGGTCTACATTAAATGGCCGTGTAGAAAAAACTACAAAAATAATTTTCTTTTCTTCATGCCCCGGGAATGGTCTATAGGTAAGGGCCTACATAGTTCAGGCTCTCCGAGGGCTTTGGTCCTCTCTAGGCCCAGCCAGCATATATTGAAAACAATAATAAAGCCTGAAGATTAGGTTAAAAACGGGTAAAAGTAATGCATTGGAGCAACAACCTGACTCAAAGAATACAAACTATGTAGGGACATGGTTTATACTTGATAGTCTCGTATATACAAACTTAGCCACCCAGATGGATGGTATAATAAGGATCTGAAATTGAAGATGTCATTTTGATGCAGGTCAGGGCAGCAATTGCCAGATTCCCATGAGCGAGGAAAGAGGTACTCCACAGTAAGACCCACCTATCAAAAATCAAACCGGTCTTATATGGCCCTACAGTAAAATTGAGGATATGATTAATGATGTATTGACAGGAAGCATGAATGAAGACAATCGGAGGTCGGGGGGTTGACCATTAATACTCAGTCAACCATCAATCAGTAATCAACCTCATCCATTAATCTCACAGGAGATGCTATGGACAATTGATAACAAAAGAAGATTCTATTGAGATAAGCCACGTGCTTGTGAAGGTAGCTCCTCATTCATTTGTAACAGGCAACTACAAAGTAGACATTGCTTCTGCAATCTCTCATTGGCTCTCCTGCGACTGAGATTGCATACTACATGGCTCTGAGATCTGAGTTCCTTGTCTAAAAGATGAATCCGCCACTGGAGAAGGTTCACTCAGATAGCATAAGAATATATATACTCCATTGCATAAGGGTCTCTCTTGAGTAGTGTGATGCATCCCCTTATATTTCCTGAATCGTGCTCATTGTTCCAACCATGAGATTGCATATTCCGAGTTTACGAATCAAAAAAGAAAAGAGAGAAAGAGAGAGAGAGAGAGAGAGAGAGAGATACAAACAAGGCCACATGCTCTCTTATGGTAGATTAACTACACAAAGTGTCACAAACTTCACCTTCAGCATGAAACACGTTCTTTCAATTGTTATATCCAAATAGTTACGGTGCCCCATTTGCAGTAGGGTACTCGCAAAGTCATTAGGATTGATGTACAAGTATGATGTGCACACATATACAAGCACAGTCCTATATCTTCTTAATCTCTGGATTCCGAAATTACAAACTATGAGATTTCATCATATGGCAGTCTCAACTTCATCTGTGACCACTGCTGCTCCATTTGGGACATCATTAGCACGAAGCTGGGAGGAAACATCATCAATGGCTGAGTTCAGTTGTGCTATCTTCTCGGTAAGTATCTTCCGGGTCTTCTGTTCTCCAATCAAATCAATGACCCCGTAGGGGTTGGAAGTGAAGGAGAAGAAATAAAATATTACATTCACACAATTTTGACAACCAATTCATGTTTTGAAGAATAACAGATATCAGTGTTTGTGGCATGGTTTGGGGTGTATGTATGTGAGGTTTTGCATCCTTTTCATGCGTCATTTTTTTTATCAGCTCTCTAGCTCCAATGCTAGAGAGCTTAGTACAGTAAAAGCGCCTGGAAGAGCCATTACTTTCCTCTGTGTACCCCCCCCTCCAATCTTGTCATATTGAGATAAACAGCTTCAGTATCAGCCACAGATTTTTATCACACCCGTATGTGATATGAACATGACTCTGGACTAATTCAAAATTGAGCTAAATAGCCGTTCCAAAACAAGATCGTTTTTATGTATGGAAAAACCAGTAATTAAGAAATGCAAGAGAAAAAGCAAGATCATTTTGATGTTGTGGAAAAACCAGTAATTATGGAAGCATGAAGAAGCCAGAGCTAGATATATATATATATATATATATATATAGAGAGAGAGAGAGAGAGAGAGAGAGAGAGAGAGAGAGGAAAATAAAAACATATTCAATTAGAGTTCAAACGTATGAACACGTGCTACTCGATATGAGGATGCAGAAATCCAGATATCATTTTCTTTTACAGCAAGGACAAAGAAGCCAGGTCACCCAGCAAGACAAAATGGTTACCTCCAAAGCTTTTTCTTCATCATATATGAATTTTGGTAGCTTCCTCATCAAATCTTTCCTGTCAGCTCCAGCCAAAGCTTTGCTGATCTGTAATGGAAATAAGATGCCAGATAATCAAGATAAAAATTTAATATTATAGATGAGGCTCTCTCTCTCTCTCTCTCTCTCTCTCTATACACACGTAGTTACCTGAGGAGCATAAATACATCCAAGTGCTCCCACAACTATTCCTCCCAATACAAAGCCCCCAACAAATATACCTGCACTTCTTCCCCCATCCCCACTGTAAAGGAGCAAAAGCATTAATTTTGCAACAAACAATTGTGTAGCAATTACTAACAACATCAAATCAGTAGGGAGGAAAAAAAAGGGAGAATGGGAATTTATTGTGAAGCTGTAGAAAGTAAATCCCTGTAATAGATGTAACCCAAAATTAATTCAAGAGAGTGTTCTTCTGGCTTAAAGGGCTTAAAGGAACTTTTTCCCCAAGGGAGATTTATTGTAATACCTCTTTCCAAAAGGACCCTGTACTCCAAACAACCTTAAATAGGCCTCACTTTTTGTGTTTTACTAGAACCTGACCCAAGAGGAGCTTACTACTGTGATATCCTGTTCAACATGAAACTTGTAAAAAATTACCATTTTATCCCTATAATTTCACTTTATGAGTTATATCCATTCACATGAAGGGTTTATACTGTGACAGGCTTGCAGCTCTGCAATTCTGATAACTAAATAAAAAACAAATATTTCCACCAGTGCCAGCTACCCATTTCTGTCCAAACCAGCACTCCTTGAATGTTCTCAATAGAGAAACAGTCTTCCCTTTGTGAGAAGTTTGGAGCATAGGCCAGCCATGGCAGAGCACATTGCATCAATAATTTGAATCACAGAACTGTTTAGGCGGCGGGTGCACTTCTAAAGCAGGAATCTAATCAAACTTACAAAAATTCATTGCCTTCTGAATGTCTCCATTTTAACAAACACCATCGATTATTAATAGAAATATGATCCCGTATCATCTACCCATTGGTCTGTGTATAAAAGGTGGGTCCGACTCCAACCATCTCACATCTAAAAGGCCTTTTTTTCCACATTAATGGTGAATATATTAAAAGGAAAAAAATAGCAGTATAGAAGGGCCTGGACTAGAGAGAAGAAACGCAAGAAAGAACTAGAAGAACCACGATAAGGTATCCCAAAACCTATAAAAAAAAATTAAAAAAATAAAAAAAGACCACCACCAACTTTGCCAAAAAGTCCGCGATCTCATTAGCTTCCCTAAAGATAAAATGAAAAGCGACCCCAAAGGCATTGCACATTGGTTCAATTTGTTTGATAATGAAATGCAGTCTCCAGGGGTGCAAATAACTGTGAGACAGTCAAGACACTATTAAAAGAGTCGCTGCTATAAGACTAATAACAAAGGAAGCAAAAAAAAAAAAAAATTCGATTCCCCCTGAATAGGGCACAAGTCTGCTTCTGGGAGACTGGGACTCCTTGAGGTCTTCTAATCACATCTCCCTCATTGATCAAATCATCAATGGAGGAAAACAATGGGCGTTAATCAGAGTCGAGCACCTTAGACCCCTAAAACCCATACCTTTCTCACATGCATGATATTTTATGGTGAGACCTCACAAACCGAAATCTTCCTCGTATATATGACATCTCATGCCGAGTGTCGACATTTCAAGATTCAAACTTCAAACCATCCCAACTTGAGCCTGGTGTATGTGGTGGATCTTTGGAACTTGGAAAAGCCCACTAGCTAGGTTGGAAACAAAGATTAAGCATGTTCTGTGACATTTGGCCCAATTGGGTTCATTGCTATTGAGACAATGATGGGTGTTTGAAGTAGTAGGGGCACCGGATGCAGAGAATAAGTCAAACCTCACTGTCATTAGGTACATTCCTATCAATCAGTCCAATTGACAGCCATCATTTGTATGATCACTGCTTAAAGCACCGTAGGATGCATATGCGACTTGGGTATAAAAGTATCCATCCCTGAAGTGGCTATCATGCAGGATAGGCCCATGGCCCATGAGTCGACCGAGTCCATTGGGCCCAGCCCACATTCAGTTTTCATTTTATTTTATTTAGAGTTGTTATTTAATGGCTTATGTTTTAAGTATGGATGTTTTAATCTTGACTATAGGAATGTTTAGATGGTTGAGATTAGTTCTATGATTTTTTATTTTGTTTATTTACAGGATGTAATGCCTCCTTTGGCTTCAGACTTCGATTAATGAAAGAAAAGAAAATTTTGAGTGCTTTTGCAATCTCTCCTGTGATGGGAATGGTACGATGTCATGGATGTGAAGCCTGAGAATTCCATCTTCCCCTACTCATGGTGCATCGATCCCCCGTTCAGCATCAGGCTATCTCCATTAATTCAGATATTATGGGTGCTCTAAATCTATTCCAGTTTTGCTTCTGAGTATTATATCAATATTTTCTGTCCTTGTATGTTTAAATCGTTTGTTTGGGTTGTCATTTGAGTCCCAACAGTCCTTGTAAAGACCACAGATTTCAAATAAAAAAAGGTCCCCTTCCAAAGGAATTTTCAGGTTCCTATCTAGATGTGTCAAGAAGACTCGGGTGATACTTCAGATGACTAGGAAACTGCAAATATGAGCCAAGTGCTGGAAGCGATTACAAGTCAGTCTTTTCAACATTACATATGAAAGTCTGATATGCCAAACCTAAACAACATGTTCTTGGAGACATGGAAATTCATGTTTGGAGGAAGCAGGATTGTCATTTTGGCTTCCTGTCACAAATGGACCAATACATTTTAACCATGATGGAGCTGCTCAGTCGTGAGGAATGTTCTTGGGACAGTCCCTCAACAACATTTTTCCAGAAAATGTAAGGTGGATTTGATAACCCGGTCATAACTTCTTTGAGAGGTCTATAGTTTCATATAGAAGAGGCCATTTTGTCAGTCCTTGAGGACATGGAGAAAATGCCAGTCACTCATTGGGGCTGAGAAAGTGTTGGCATTTGGAAAAAAATGGAAGTTGTTTTTCTGCTCCTGCTATGCCAACCAGCATCAATAGCTCATTCATTCATCACTTATCAGTTATAAATAAAGAGGGTAATAGGTTTTTTTTTCCTGTTTTTTAACAGAGGACAACAGTTAGACACGTGACCTTAATCAAGGGAAGTTTTAGAAAAAGATTAAAATAAAGGGCCTTTTAAGATTGCATGAATCTGCAGGAGGCTTTTTGAGATTAAAAAAAAAAAAAAACCTTTATTCTATAGTTCCTGCCTTTCGGAATAATCATCCAAAATTTCCGTGCGATAAGGAAGTACTGTTTAGTTCAAAGCTTTTAAAATTATTTAAGAGAATAGTCCCAAGCGCCTGTTTGAGGTAGTATGAAACTGCAGGGGCCTTTTCAGACAAAAAAAATTAAAATTAAAATAACCTTACTCTATATCCCTGCCTTTTGGCCTAATTATCCAAAAATCCTTGTGTCATTAGGAATTACTGTTTAGTCTGAAGCTTACAAAATTATTTAGAGATTAGTCATTTAGGTAAAAAAAAGCTAAATTAACCTAAGTTTTAAGAAAGATGCAAGGACTCTAACCCAACTTTTGCCTGATGACTGAAATACCATGCGCCCATTGTAGGTTGATGCAAATAGTGACTACAGCTAAATTGAAGTAAAAAAGGACGCAAGGACTGTAACCCACTATTTGCCCAATGATTGAAACACCCTATGGCTGTGGACTTTGTATGTTGATGCAAATAGGGACAACTGCCTTTTGCCCTTTTCTAACAAATACCAACCAACCCTTTGCACCGAAATAAAACTTTATTGTTATAAAAAAAAATTATTATCCAAAAAAAAAAACCAACAACCAACCAAAATATTTTGTGCGTGTGTCTGTGTGCACAATTTCTTCTTTGCCCAAGAATCAAAATTTTATTTTAACTAGCTTCCCAACAAACTGCCGTGATCCTTGGGGAGAGATAATGGCTTTAGGGAGAAAGAGATTTTAACAGCTGCATGGAGAAATAATGTAATGTGTTTGGGAGCTTTAGACATATGTGACAATGTAAAATGAAATAGTTCATAGGCAGCAAATAATATAGTCATCGTAGGAAAATGTAGTACATTCCAATTGTTAGTGAATGATCTTCAATAAATTAGAGATTAGCCTCCTTAGTCTGAACTGATATCAAAGTATCTACGAAAGCTGCGTCTAAGCTGTTGTAGCCTGTAGGACATAAACCCTTGACTGTAAATGATATATTGGCAGGATCTTTGATTGTATTGGTTAGATATACATGGGTGAACCTTTAAAGATTATCATGATCTAAATCCAAAAATTTAAAATCATTCGAGCCTTCAGAAAGTTCTTGTTGCTCACCACATAGATTCCTTAAAAAATCATTTCTTGCATTTTTATTTTTTTTTGTGAAATTGTTCGAAGGAAATTTTTTTAATCTAGCCTTCTGAATAAATCCCAGAGAAAACTACTCGAGCCCATCAAGAAACCCTATTAATTAGTTTTCTTTTCCCATTTGACCACCCAAGCCCAACTATTCAAGTTTTAAGGTGGTTTTTGAAAGTCTGATCGGTGTAGATGTTGAGCAGACCTATATTTTACTATTGCTCTCTCTAAAAAATTTGCTTCATAGGGAGAAAAATCTTAGAACATCGATATATGCCCCTTCACATTTATGCTGATCATGAATTTCACAAAATGATGTCACTCAATTCACATCAACATGTATTCATGTCAAGATCAAAAAGGAGAAAAACAAAATAATGTGGAAATTTATATAGCTAAGCAACTGTAAATGATCGAAACAGGAAAGAAATTAACACAGAAACCAAGGCAAAAAAAAAGGCATGAATTAACTCTGTCAATCTGAAAGATAGTGGATAGATCATCTGTGAGAAATGATTCAAATGAACAACTATCACATTATTGTAGCATTCAAATTGGTCACTGGGCAATAAAATAAGTTGTTAGATAATGAGTAAAATACCTATATTCAGCTCGAACTATAACTGAACTTCTACGGGTTGAAAGTTTTGCTTTCCTCTGGCGAATGGGATGGAGAGACAAATTAGTGGGGCTACAGTTCACAGGAGATTGCTCCAAGGGTTTAAAAGGAGATCCTACATGACAAAATATGACAAGATTTAGACAGGCCAACTGATCCCCAATAAAGCAATGCCATGACAACCAGACAGGGTATGGCATTTGCAGGTATGCTCATGCACCAGTTTCCAGTGCTTCTAAATATTTGGTTATAACGCATTAAGAAGAAATTATTTCGTAGTATTTGCTTATCCAAAGATGTAAGGTGCCACTATGGAGTAAGGACACATTCTGCACTCTGTGAGCACATGGAGAAAGCTCATAAAATACTAAATGAAAAAATAAGCACCAAGCATTTTGCAGAAGATGGTGTAATCTTGCCAACATTAGGAAAAAAGAAATTACCGAGAATCAGAAGTCTAAATAACCATAGACCATAGACTTATGCTAAACATGTTTAAAAGAAAGAATAGGGGGAGAAAAGAAAGAGAAAAAAGAAAAGAAAAGAAAGGTAGAGGTAACAGTGAGAAACTATAAAGCAGAATTCCCTTTTTTTTGCCCTTCTCTTTTTCTGGATTGGCTCTAAAGCAAAATATAATTATATATGAGCATTAAAGAAATGGGTTGAGGAGAATGGAACTGTGACATGATGTTCTCAAGGTCTCCATCCTTAGACATCACAGTCATCACCAAAGTGGGGCCCAACAATTTAAATAAACATATAAAGGAAAAAATGCAAAATAGATTTCATTCCCTAGAGGAAAGGAGAGTACACATCCTTATACAGACCACTTAAAAGTCCTCTGAGAGTAGAACTCCATTATGCCAAGTGAGGGATTTCTTCAACACAAAAAAATTATCAAACGGCCACATACCCTCAAAACATACAGAATTTTTTGATGAAATATGTGAAACTATATTTCTATGAGTATAGTGAAGAATCTAAAGCATATCAGCTCCTTGATTCAAGAAAAATGAGTTAATCATTCTAGAGATGTACTCTCTGATGAGATGTGAACATGGAACTGGGAAGGTAAATCGGCCCCGTGCAAGAAATACTTAAAATGGTAGGGTTAAACTCAGAATTGAGGTAGGACTCAGCCACCCTCAAGTCCAAGTCGTATCATCGATACTGATACAGCCATTGTTTTAAAATCAAAATCGTATTGCAAATCGTTCAAGGGGATGAATCGAATCTTATCGTGAATCATAGGATTTCTTATTTTTCCTTATACAAAATGAATTTTTTTCCATCCATAGCAATAAAAAAAAAAGTTAAATACAATAAGAAAGAAGGTACAATACATACAATACAATCATAAGCAGAACATCATTAACATACATTAATGTATCATGAATGATATGGGTAAATAGTTAAATATGTTTAAGATATCATTGTTACTAAGAAAATAAACAAGCTGCAATAATTCTTCTTGTTCTCTTTAAATCAAAAACTAAAATTAAACCAAATAATCAATCTTACGTGTTAAGATGTCTCTTAAAGTTAAAAAAAGGTGTTCATGGAGAAAAACCGAAAAAGGAAACAGTACAATTGAATGCTTTAGTTGAATAATTGATCCTTACACAAAAATTCTTAATAAGAGGCTTTGTTTACTAATCAATCTTGTCTCCAAGTTCATCAAAATGAAAGATCCTGAAAAACTCAACTGTTTGTTAAAAATGATTTAGCAAACTCAAATTTATATCAGCCAAGTGGATATTGAGAGGCATAACGGCTAAAGGGGATTTTACTGGATCTGTAACAAGAGCATTGATCATGTACAATCATTCATTTTGATATTTTTTAGTAATTTCCATAGAAAAGAGGAAAAACAAAATCAAAGATGAACAAAGCATTTGAGATTCTCAAAGATTTGTTCAAAAAAGTAGAAATCAAGTTAAAGTTCAACAACACGGAAAAACAACTTGCAGATATTTTCACAAAAGTAACAGCTTCTGAAAAGAACTTTTGACAGCTAATGAAAATTATAAATTAAGAAGGGGTGTCAACTTGTAATTTGTAACTCTAAATATTCTTAGAATAGTTTTTAGAAGTGTCTTGCAAAAATCTATGAGGTCCTATGGAAAAGAATAGAGAAATGTATGAAAGCCTGACAAAGAAGAGTTTAGTACTATCTCAAGAAGGATGTACATAGTGTCATTTTTTATTACTTAATCAAAATATCAAAGAAGAGTGTAAAAGTTTCCATAAACTAGAGTCTTCCCTAGAAGGCTATAAAATGAAGGTAATGGTCAAGATTATGAGCTAATCCGAAAGCCTTCCAAACCTTCTTTGTACAAGAATTCTCTACATAGTTAGATACCCTATTTGTCTATTTCCTCTTCCTATTTTGCAATTCTATCTATTGGGTTCTACCACTCTTTTCATCAAGCTAACAATTTGCTAAGTCAGCCACCCTTTTCCTCCGTCAGAATTCTACCAAACTCTCATCCCTCCCCTCTTGTCTCAACTTCCTTTCCTCTCCCAACTTTAACAAAGCCTTCTCCACCCTCAAAAAAAATAAAAATAAAAATAAATAAATAAAAAGAAGAATCGTAGAGTCATCTACAACAAAGCCCTCTCTACCCTCAAAAAGAAAAATCACTCAGACCTCTCTGTGTGTGCATGTACATTGTGTTTAATTTTTTGCTTGCTGAGGGAAGGACCTGGTCATGTATAACAGCAGAAACCAAAGACCATCTCTTGGTTTTCAGGTTAGGGTTTGCATGAAACCCGAATTAGATGAGAGAGATTCGGTTTTTTTTTTTTTTGCCTTTTCCAACTCAATAAATTTTACTGTTACTTATCTACTTGTGAATCATGGTATTGAGGAAGGGAATTCATGATTCTTCCTAAATTTTTGGATTTTGGTTCTGGGTTTCAAATTTCCCATTAATTCTTACTTTCTTGTCCACCCAACAAGACATTAGTGAGGTGAGAACCTTCTCCATGGCAACTACATGGTCCAGATTCCCACACTCTCATCCAATGTAATAAAATCTCCGTGACCCAATCTCCCAAACCCCCCCAACACCCAAATCTCCACAACCCACGTTCCAAAAGAAGGAAAATTTCAATACCCATCTCCCAATTTCGAAGAATTCTCATACTACATCATCTTCCCATTTCTTCCCCACATCACATCCCTCAATCCCACCCAAGGAAAGAAACTCACGAGATCCCCCACGATCTACAAAACTAAGAACGAAACATCAATGAATCAAAAAGCAATGGGTCATATCAATAGCTAACCATCCCAAAAAAGAGCAAAAGGAGAAAAAAAAATTAAACCAGGAATCGAATGAATCTACGACGAAGATGAATACTGTAATTAGAAACAAGAACCCCAGAAGATGAAAAGGAATTTCATAAAAAGGGATTACCTGGAAATGATGGAAACTGAGGATCTCTTGTGAAGACGAGAGGTTGCGAAAGAGAAGTCATGGTTTTCTGGAGATGAGAAGAACTTGGAAGAGATAAATTTCTGTTTGTTGCAGATGTAATAGGTCCAGTCCCAAGTACTAGGCGGGTATTGAGTCAACCTGAAATCCAGAACCTGAACTCAACCCGACTTCAACTCCTTGGAATTCTAAATAATATTTTCACTAGTAACTAATTTTTTTTTTTTATGATATCCACGAGGTCTTTGACCCAACATGACTATCTCCCGCTGCACTTGCAAACACACACGCAGAGGGGCAGCGTGTTTAGAGAGGCATGTACTTCACGTAATCATAATAAGAGAATAGTCGGTTCTCAAAAAAGTCAAACACCATCGTCTACGTAATAGAATAATCATCTTCTATAAAAATGAGGAATGAGAAATGAATACCCATGCATCACACATTTAAATCAATTCTTAGAAAATTCTCAATCGCAGCTACATCTTCATGTTATAATGTTCACCCTCAACTCTTTAATACTTTTATATTGAAACCTGTTTTGCCTTGAATTACTAAAAGCTCAATTATTTGAATAAAAAACAGAGTCCTTTATAAACATATATCCACTATAAAGTTATGGGGTAAGAGCAATATTCAGGCCACCAGGTATCAAAGCCATGGACCTGAACTAATATCTAATTTATGGGCTCCTGTACTCAGATCCTAATTAGAAAAGAGGTCCAAACATTGGATCATACCTTAATTTTTAAAATTTGGGCCCTTCATGTGTTTAGGACCAGTTTTCATCTCTTAAGTCAGATTGAGTAACGGAAAATTCTCAATTCCATATTTGATTGGGTTTAGGTAGTGAGAATTTACTGATGCGTCCAACTAAAAAGTCACATTTGGCCAGCAAAATTATCATGATTCTGAGATTCAGTCTCTTTTGCCTAGAGCATTTTGAAACTAGGGGACAGCACTTGAAAATAGAATTCTCAACAACCAGCAAGAAGTCAGTGGTGCTGGTGTAAATATTTCAGTGTGGAATGGGCACACTTGTCATTTGATATGGGACTGGGGCTGGTACTGGATAGAGATATATCCAATTTCTGTGTGGAGTCATGGCTTCCTCCCTCCCTTCCAAACTTCCAACGGTCATGGCTTCCACAAAGAACAGCTTAAGTAGATGGGTCATTGATCTCCTGTATTCCTCACCAAAAACAGCACAAAAGAAGCAACATCCACTTCCAGTTCTCTTCCCCAAATCCATTTCAAGAAGATCTGCTCTTCTCTTCTCTTGTGTTGTGCCTCTCACCCTCATACCAGTCTCTCCACCTTCCACAGCCAGAGGGAGTAGGGGCAGAAAAACCATCCCTCCTGAGGATTACATAACTACCTGTAAGTCAGCTTTCTCCCCTTTTAATCATTCAGTCCATCTATGTATGAGGATGCAGATATTTGGGGTGGAACTAGGAATGCCTTTTTAGGAACCAAGGTGAATTGAATGAAGAATTTCAAAATTCTACTCAATAAATTTGTGGGTAACTTTTTGAAGGGTTAGAATTGTCCCTGTTTTTCTCCCCTACTGAATAACAGTTGAAAATTTCTAAATTTCAGTCCGCTACTGTATGGAATCTGTAAATGTTGTCTGTTTTCCTGAAACTTCTTTTGATAACTCTAGTTAATGCAATGAACTAAAATTCCTTGTTTTCATTCCTGTATTGAGTGTCATCTTTTATTTGTGATTTTTGGGGAATAGCTGATGGACTGAAATACTATGATCTAGAGGAGGGGAAGGGTCCTGTAGCAGAGAAAGGTTCAAAAGTCCAGGTTTTCTGTAATGAATGGACACCTTTATTTTATTTTCCCATGGTATCATATCAAATTTTACTAATACAGCATGACTTATATTACTTTATTTGACTTCTGCCTTCATAGGTGCATTTTGACTGTGTTTATCGCGGTATTACAGCCATCTCAAGTCGCGAATCAAAACTCTTAGCTGGCAATCGCTCTATTGCGCAGGTAATCTTACTGTTTTGTCTCATCTGTTTTAATGTTTAGTTTTGTTTCCTTGCAATCTTCTACTTCAATATTGTTTTGGTGTTTTTCTTCTTTGTTTGTGTTTTAATTTTTGTGCACAAGTTGGAACTGAACCTGAAGCCTCATGGTTCAACTCAAAGCAATCTGAGTCTGACACTGCTACCAATATTTAATACATCTCAATCTCTCAACTGCAAATGGCTGTAATATGACTCAAATTGGCTGGTTTATGAGGCCTCATAAGAATGTCTTAATCGACATCCACATAACTGCTGCTTTCTAAGCAAATTGAAGTTTGCGTTGAGAACACTAGTTTTTCCCTTGATACATTGTCCATTTTCCCATGATTATCTTCATGTTACACTGAATGGACTTGAAGCTGAAGGTCTAAAGTCCATCTTTCATCTGATTAGCCTTTTTTTAAGTGTATTGGTCCTCAGTTGATTTCGACTGAAGACAATCACCTTAGGTGATGTAATAACATCTGAAGTTGCCTTTTCTATCGTTCTCCAATCTCCATTAAGCTACTTAATTATGTAATCCATCTACTAATAGCTCATTAAGGATGATTAGCCATTGAATAGAGTTTGTAGGTGTGCCGCAAATTTACAAATTTTAAGTTACCTTTAGCTTCCTTAAGTACTTTGTTTAAGGTCGGTCTAGATGTTTGCTTTTCAAATTTCAAAAATCCCATATCAGAGAAATATAGAATGCTTGATTGTAACTTTTGTGTTGTCCCTACAAACCATACATGCAGGACAGGAAATGCATATTAAGGTCCCTACATTGAATGGGAGAAACCATTGTATCATTCTGTCTGCCTAATTTTCATTGTTAGTTGTTAAATGTGGGTCTTCAGCCTTGTCTCTTGCCAAGCCACAACTCATTGTCATCGTCATCATCAAAGCCTTGTCCCCACTATGTTGGGTTCAGCTGCATGAATTCTGTCTCTACATTCTGATCCGTCTTGAGTCAAATCCTTGATAGGTATCTTTGCAAGCCACAACTAGATTGCTAAAATATTTGATAGAGGACAGAGTATGGAATGGCCCATCTGTGGTAGGGCCTACCAGATGTATGGTCCATATGGGCTACCCAAGAATACTAAACCAAACAAATTGTGTATGTAGGAATGCTAAACAAAGAAAAATATTTATGAAATCAAATCAATTACAGTCACACAAAATTGCACCTACAAGAGACATTTTTCTTTTTTGCGTGGGGAAATTTCTAAATCGGGGAAACATCCTGTAAGGTCTTAGTTGGCTAATTCATAGGGTTATTATGGACAAAAGTGGGTTTCTATAACTTGTAATTCTTTTAGAAGTTGGACTGCTGAAGATCTCTTTCCAAAATAGAAAGCTTTTCCAAGATCTAAAGATTCTTAGAGGTCGCTCAAGCGATTCCATATCAGTTCCTCTTTCGCTCGACCCACCATGTTTCTGTCTTGCAAAATTGAAGAAAGTGAGTTGTTCGCACGAGCGAACCACAGACAGAATGTTGATCGCTCGACCCATCTTTCTTATCGCTCGACCCAAGAGTTACATGCGCTGAACGTCTACTTCCAGTAAGCAGTTCGCTCGAGCGAACCCCCACGTCCGCTCGAGCGAACCACGGAATTCTATTTCTGGCCGAACTCTTATTTCTAATTTCACCAAGAGGCAACTTCCCATTCTTTGAGCCTTTTATTCACGAAGTGGAGATTATAAAAAGGCTTCATCTCTCAATATATTGGAGACACTGAATAAGATCAATATTTTTGAGAAAGAGAGTTTGAGAGATCCATCCTATTTCCCCCAAGACTTCAAGCTGCTATTGCTGTGCTGAAGTATCAAGTTTTGGGTCAGTTTGCATCCCCCTTTTTAAAGGCGGTTCTGCTCAAGCACGGTGAAGATTTGTGACGAGATGTTAGCAAGATCTGATGCAATCCTTAGGTTGAGTCAACAACTGGGAAAAGGGTTGTAAGTGTCTTGTATTATTCGTTTATGCATAGTACTTGGTTGTCTATTGGCCTAGATGATAAGGCTCGTGGTTTTTCTCCCATTTAGGGTTTTCCACGTATAATTCTCGTGTCTCTCTTTCTTTGTGGATTGATTGGTTTGTTAACTTGGAATTAGGGTTAATCACTAGTTTAATCACATCTGATTGATATTCAATTGAGATTTAGTAAGCGGGACCTCTGCCTGTGTTAAGGTAGAATTACTTTCACATCCACAGCCCACTAGATGGAAAATTTTCCTCTATAAAAGAAGAAAAGAAGTACAATATTCTAGAGTGGGTGAAGGCCACTTGCCTTCATAGTTACATGTCCCTTCCAAGCACACAAGTGATCTTTCACCCACCATCCACCAACCCAACCCGCCCTTCCCTGAACAATATTTCCTTGTTTTTTGTCCTCTTTTCTCCTTCCCAACATAAAGAACAACAGTTATTGGTATTTCCTTTTTCTCCCTTTTGGAAACTACCATCCACTTTGACAGCACATGTGGTGGTTGTGGGGAGAAGCTTCCTGTGTTTTCCTTTTCCATAAATCATTTTAAATCAATGAATGGCTTGCTGAAAGGTGGATCCCATCTGCACCGTTGCTGACTGAACAAAGAAGGCCATTGTGCACGTTAGAGCCAAATTCCTGCATTCATCTTCTTTGCCTAGGCACCATGGTGTTAGTTTCGGTGACCTTACCATTCCTAAACAGATAGTTTTTATTGACATGTCATCTATGTTTAAGTAGGCATATGAATTCACTGTTGGGTCACCTCCCGGAAAAGAACGGAAGCGTGAATATGTAGACAATGCAAATGGTCTTTTCTCTGCCCAAGCTTCACCAAAACCACCAGCAGCAATGTACAAAATAACGCAAGGAATGAAAGTAGGAGGGAAGGTAAATTTCCGTTCTTAAATTCTGAATTCTGCTTTGGTATTGCGGTTTATTACTTGTGATTACCATTCATACATTCTTATGCAACTGGCATTTTTATTTGTATGCAGAGGACTGTGATCGTGCCCCCGGAAGCTGGTTATGGTCAGAAGGGGATGAATGAAATCCCGGTATACACCACCTTCTAAATTTCTAAAGTGCATTCACTTAAAATGCGTTTGGTTGTTATCAAAGCACAGTAACTGTTGAGATGATATAATTTTGGTTGGAATGAGCTTAGATGCACTTTCATGCAATAATTACCTGTGCATGTATACATACCCTCAGGTTAGCATGTTCACATGCTGGCACATGGTTACCTAGTTCACAGTTCGATTAATTTGCATTCGAATTAGAAACTCGTAATTTGAGACTTAGTTTGATTAGCAAATTGGATGGAGTAGGTACATTTGATTCGCTTCTCAATTCATCAGCTTTAGGAGTTTGAGTCAACAAGTTTGATGAACTAATTTATCTGTGTCATCACTATGGACCAAATAAAAGTTCCAAATTACTCAAAATAACTGTTCTTTACTCTCTTTTTTTTTTTTTTTTTGCTTAAAATATGGTCTTTCATTCAAAACAACCAAGCAAAAAAGAAACAACCAGCATACAGCAGAGCCCAACCAACAAAACGCAGTCCCTAAAGGAAACTAAACTACAGGACCGACCATACTCCATATAACCTAAATACAAAAGCTACCCGAGAGAAAGCAACAACACTACAAACATGAAACAAACGGACAAACTCATAACCCAGCCCTTAAAGTAATTTCTCATTGGCTGCTTGGAAGTAGAGGCTGAGATTGGATCCACAATCGAAAGAGCTCCCAACATATTGATGCACGATGATGTTGATGCTTGAGAAGAAGATTCACATTCTTGGGCAAAGTTAAACATTGCTTGATAAGTGTTTGCAGCTTGAAGGGCTCAAATGTATTGTTCATGGATTCCCAATGGCAGAATTGAAGGGAATAAAGGGGGTTTTTTAAGATCCAACTTTGATAGTGTATCTGCCACTTTGTTAGCAGTCCTCTTACAGAAATGTATGTCCTACCATGCGAATTTAGTTAGTGCTTGCATCAGTTTTCTCCAGCTCACCATAGAAATCCATGATAGGTCATCAAACTTCTGAAGAGACTCTAAAAGAATAAGACAATCTCTCTCAATGATGATATAGCAGAAATTTTACATAGACTCTATCAACAACACTATTTATTCTAGGAGAAATTTTACATCAATCATAGTTTGGTGGATCCAACCCTCCCCCAATAGAATTTGGAAACACTTTGATAGCCAGTTTTGCGGATTTACGCACGAACACCAATTTTTCTCAGCTATACACATCCATATCGATGTGAAATCCTCAGCTATACAAATCCTCAATGAGGAATCTTCTAATCTGCAGCAGTGAGGAATTCTCAAATATGTGGATTCCTCACTTGTTACCAAACTATGCCCTTAGAGAACTACATGAGATTGTTCATTAATAATTCATGAATCAAACTGTGAAACAATGTGCTGACATGTGTTTAGAAAATAGAAGTTTCCAGTTCATCACCTGATGAAGCACTCTCTGCTTATTACGTGGTTGGTGAGATTAAAACAAACTTGTGATGAATGGTGTGGAAATTGGAATCACCAACCATGCAGCAGTAGGATGGCCACTGCTTGCCATGTGGTTTAATCTGTCACTTCAAATGAATGGTAAGGAAAAAGAAAGGAAAGGAAAGTCACTGGCCTGCATCTAACAGGGAGAAGGTCTATCAATCAGGTTGTTTCTGCTGACCACCTGTTGGTTTTCCCACTAGATGGAATGTCACAGTGGAGAAAGAACGATTCACCCTCTTCTTTTATACTTTCACGTGTTCATCTGGAAGCTCCAGAAAGCACCTCTAACAGTTTGACAAGAAACGATACTTACCAAATTTCCATTTCTGTTTCGCAGCCAGGGGCTACATTTGAACTGAATATAGAGCTTCTGCAAGTAGTACCTGGATTAGCAAAGTAGCCAAAGTTTTTGGTAATGAGAGAACAATGTGAGTCTCAATTCATTACATTCTTATCAACGGGTCCTTTTTGTTAGGATGGATGCTTGTTTCTGTGAAATGGTTCTTTTGTATATTTTTCCCTCAGAATGGGTTTTGTAAGTGCAATTGAAATATGCGGCAGAAGGAAGATGAAACTTTTTTTTTTTTCTTTTGTTACTCAAAGGTGCTTGTTGAAGGCATACCTAATTTTTCTCTTAATAAAAAGAAGGCGGATTGGAGAATGTAAGATGTATGACATGATAAGAACTGTTCAAGAGATGGGTCCTGTGGGCCAGCCATGTATATGCAATTGTCAAATTACCTTCTCTAGAAATGACTTCTTACATTTGAAATTACAGTTACTGCCAAATTTTCAAATGTTTTAGTTAACTATATTGGTGGGTCTCACAAGTCTCCATATTGATCATTCTTTAAACGTTATGTATCTTGGACTTGGCAAAGGATGTATTCATAAGAGTAGGAAGGCATTATAGCTTGAGTTTTAATCTCATGAAAACAATTCCCATGATCTGTATGAGAACATTTTTATGGGGCCCACTTAGATGCATGCTATCATGGAGGTGGAAAGGTCTATGGATGGATTATATAATCGATGCTTCAAAAATCAAAATAATCAGATCATTATAGCTGTAGATTTGAGGCCTCAAAGATCAACAGTGAGAACATATGAAAAGGCCTTAATGAGTATCAAATTAGGGTGAGTGCCACTCCACGAAGGGATATTTGGTGGAGGGTTGCATAATTTGAGCATAGGTTGGGACAAGAAGCTCATATACTGTTTATGAGGATGGTTCTCATGAGAATTCTGTGCTATGGCTGTTATCTAAATAGCATATACATGTTACTAAAATCAAGAGGATAATTCAATCTAAGTTCTTTTCCCCATGAGTCCAAGATGGATATAGCACAGAAGCAGCGTCTTTTTTATTAGGAAATCAGCATCCTTGTTGCATAGGTTAAATGGAAATTCATCGAGGAACTATAGTTTTGAAGAAAATGAAATATTCCATGGTTTTAGTAGATTTTCTCTGTTCATGTGATCTGTGGAAGAATAAAATAGAATGAAACCGAGGAACTCTAAAATGAAAACCAACCTCAAAACTGCTCATTATTATTGCTGTTTTAACCTATTAACACTTGGATAAGCCTAATTAGGCAGTGAATCCATATAAAGTAGTACCCCATTATCATTGACTAGAACTTTTTCCCAACAGTGCAGGGCAGAGGCCCGTGCTACCGAAGAAACTCAAACTTGGCCATTCAGAAAAAGAAAAAAAAATCCTCAAAACTTTGGTTTAACAAATTTCTATAGTTGATTGCCTTTCTGACGCCAACTTTCTATTTTCCGAGCTATAGACTGGCACGGGTGGAAGATCAACAAAGAGCAGAGCACTTGCAGATTGTAATGTCTCCCAGCTCAAATTTTCTATGTAAAATCTGTGTTTGAACATTCCCTTGCTGTCACTGTTGCATTGTTGTTATGGGGGACAATATCTGTGATATACAATATCAAGATCAATTTTAAATTTTTGGTTTGTATCAGGAAGCTGTAAAAAACATATTGTTGAAAATAAAATTAATTTAAAATAGAGAGGATTTTACGGGAAAAGTCCCGAAATATAGCCATATATCCCGAAAGGTCCTTGCAAATTGTGCAGTACCAATGAGGTCCCTCAGGCCTTATTTCCATTTTTTTTTCAACTTTAATAGGAGCAACGCTAGCGTCGTTCATGTCTGATGAGGGCGACGCTAGCTTTGCTTGTCAATGTCTAGCGTCACTCGTCAGCGCTTCTCCTAATGCACAATTTGCTATATCGTCATTCGTGAGGCTCACTTGGCTTTCAATTTTAGGGAGGCAGCAGAAAATTCCTTCTGGCTCTTAGTAGTTCTACTACAAGTGAGGTTCTACTTTAAGCTAATTTTAAAATAATCACCTGATTGCAGTCCTCACGATGCACAATTCCAACACAACTACCCCAATCATCCACAACAGGAATTGCAGCATCCCTATAGAAACGCATCACAGCTTTCTTCAAGTCCAGGCTGTTGGCTTGCAAGGGACTAGCTTCTTTAAACGGTGTCATATACTTCTCAATTGGATCACCCAATGATACCTAATTGATAAGAGATACTAAGAAACATTGAGGAGAAGAACAACAACAAAGTATGAAGCAAAAAACAAGCAAATGAGACACCTGAGGGAGTAGGTAAGGACAAAACAGTGAGCCGTTGAATCCAAATGAAGCATCAATGCATACAACAACCTGCAGCACAGTGATGCATAAATAATCTCATACAACCTATTTTTAATATGTAAAATATAAGAATGCAATTGGATGCAAATAATTTATCTTCCATTATGTGTTAGTTATTAATAGATTGCATAGACAAGCAACAGTACAAGAGGCAGCACTGCAGCCCACTTTCAGTATATAATTTATTCATTCAATGTTTTCTAGCATGTAATGTACCACTTAATATCTTTCCCACTAAAACACTCTATCCACATAATTGACAATTACACTAAATAGCCTAAATTTAACTGTGGCAAATGGGTAGAACCAAGAATATAAACAATTATGGCTCATCATGTTCTGACGAGTGACGATATAGCAAATTGTGTATATTTTTCCAGCTCCCCCACTAGCAAATTGTGCATTAGGAAATGTGCTGATGAGAGACGCTAGCGTCACCCTCATCAGACACGAGACGCTCTTATCAAAGTTGTAAAAAAAAGGTAATAAGGCCCGACAGACCTCATTAGTGCTACACAATTTGCGAGGACCTTTCGGGATATATGGCTATATTTAGGGATTTTTCCCGTAAAATCCTCTAAAATATAAAATGAGAATAAATGAACCAGAAATCATTCTACCATTATAATTATATTATGTTGTTTTTGGTCATGCTTTGATTGTGATAATTCCAAGAATTTACTTTACAATATCATTGTAAGATTCTTTTCAGAATACTATTATGATAGTATGATAAAAAATTCTCTTTTGTCATATTTATCACACCACTGGCTGGACCCATAATTTCAAGATATCAGTGGATATAGTACTGGCTAATACATATCAATCACCTACAAGATATGCCAATGTTGATTATCTATAGATATAATGGGTGTTATAATCAACTCTATTTAGCGGTTTCCAAATATTAAAAAAAAAAAAAAAGGGTGTGACAACCTTCAAAACACAGCCACATGAACTATTCTAAGCATTTGGACCACCAAATTATGTTGCTTCCTCTAATGTTGTGTTTGTGATTCTTATAGCATATAATGACACAAACTTCCTATACCATATAATTAGTAATGAGGGAGAGAAGAAGATATCAAAAATAGGATAAAAGCTAGATGGTTGAAGTGGAGACTTTCAGAAGTCCTTTTTGATCGGAGCATACAAGAAAGATTGGAGCAAAAATTGTACATGACATGATACCAACTATGACTTGAGTAAAATGTTGGTCAATCAAGAAGAAATACATACACAAAATGAGTATAGTAAAGATGAGAATGTTGAGATGACTATGTGATACAACTAGGAAAGATGGAATAAAAAACGAGTGCTTTTGGGGCATTTAGGAGTAGTAGAGCATCCGTAGATAATTAAATCTGGGAAACTTGTGTAGGAAAATATAAGGGTGTATATGGTATTTTATATCGTTCTTAGGCCTAGTTTATAATTTCATGAATATGGAGGATCCTATATATGATATTGAGAAAGTTTCTTTTTTTTTTTTTTTTTTTTTTTTGTATCCCAGCTAAGTGGGGTTGTGTCCCCTAGAGACTCTCACATATGAAGAGAACCTGGAAATATGGGGAGAGAACTCGTACATGCAAGGAGAGATGAACTCACATGCGAGGAGAGGGGGAGGCCAGGGTTGAACTCAGGACCTCCCAGTGAGAACTGGCGTGTCTTACCACTAGAGACTCGCACATATGAAGAGAACTTGGAAATATGGGGAGAGAACTCGTAGATGCAAGGAGAGATGAACTCACACATGCGAGGAGAGGGGGAGGCTAGGGTTGAACTCATGACCTCCTAGTGAGAACTGACATGTCACGGTTCTCGAGAAAGTATTTTGCATAATGTAAAAGATGATATAGTTGGCCTACCCTAGGTATGACAGTATCTCTTTTTTCCTGTTCTCCCTCTCTTCCTTTTCTTCCCCGTTAGATCCAAATCCCTCAATTAATAACTCCTAGAAAAACTACTACTTATTTGAGATGGTTTGGAAATTTCTGCCGTAAGCCAACGATAGCATCGTCAAGAAAAAATAAAACTTATACAGGTTGATAGCACGCATGCCATGCTATGCTGCTATGCCAGGCACGGTTAGCACGATTGGGTAGGGGCCAGCAAAGGCACAACATGAGATATTTGATATTTTTAGTTTAAATAGAAAAATTATGGTCTTATTTTTTTTTATTATCCAAAAAAATTGTAAAGATTTCGAAGGTAATCCTATTGAAAAATCTTCAAATTGGAAAAGATCCAAATGGTTCTCTTCTAAATGGAATAGGTTGAATTTGACGTAACCACTTTAATTTGTGTGTAATATTATTCTATGTGTGTATCTTTTAATTTTTCTTTTAGTACAAGACCTTTGTATTTTCAACCCTAAAGGTAAGGACCACACGAAGCCCATGACACGATAGGCATGGGGGCATGACCCATTTGACATCCTACCTAATGCCACCCATGATCATTTACGTATGGCACACTAATGATCATTCCAATCCCTGTACAAACTCTTATCCTGTTGAATTGATATTAGCCCTAGTTTGACACTAATCTAGACACAAAGCACGATTGTGTTTTTATCACAATAAATTTTCTTGATATGCAGCCACTGAAATTTGGGGAGCAAAAATCAAAGGCTAAGATCAATTTGTCGGGCTTAAATTGGACTCCCTTAATCTATGTGCCTATATCCACCTACCTGTCTCTCGCTGTCATAAATTAAAGTCTTTATGACCACTTTCAACAGGTTGTCATTAAAATTTAAGATCCTTTAAGAAAAAAAAAAAATGCCCTTTTAACTCCAGTCAATCTCCACCATTTACCTATGTTCAAGAATACTTTTGAAAATAAACTATGGTGGTTTCATATGGTAATTTAAATTATAGTAAAAATATCTTGATAACTCTAGTTAGTTCAGGGATGTATCTTAGATTTTGGTTTGAGTCATTCTATCAAAGTCTAATAAAAAAAACATATATTTGATGTCGCCATCAAGGCAGGGTAATTGCTTGTCAGACTCGGGTAATTTCCGACTGGAGGCCAAATGTCCGAAGACTAGTTTAGCCTCGCAAGAGACAATCTTGGGTCATCAAATATAAAAAATAATGTCAAAATATTATCAGAATTCAGTCAAAATGATTGAGATATAGGTTTGAATTTGACCACTGGTCAAGTGGTAGAGGTGATACTGGCGATCATAAAAATAAAAATAAGGATGGGGCTGTTTGTAAATACTAAAAAAAGCAGGGGGTTAGATATAAATTTCTATAAAAGATCTTCAGCTTCTTTATTGGCTGTCCCCATCTCAAAACAACCTGTCTATACCTGTCAAAGCTAATTAAATCATTAGTTCTTCAAACCTATCTTTCCGTTCCAATGTATCCATGCCACTGAAAGCTACTGAAAATAAAATCTTACTAGTTGGACCTATATTTTCAAATCCGCCTTCAAGTATCTCTTTCCACAGGGAACCTTCTAGATAATGTTGGCATGAGCTTTGTTTCACTTTAATCATGTAGAATTAGGGAAGGAAAAGTTGACTCTAAGGCCTACTTCCACCCCAGTTAGGGGAAGTTATTGCATCTTTGAGGGGTGTTTTTAGTAAGCATATTTATCCAGGTCTTCTAGTGACTTGTGTATCTATTTTTATTTTTTGCTCTTTGGCCTTTATTCTCTTCTTATTTTAAACAAAATTACCATCGACGAAAGGAAACTATTCCCTAGAAAGTATTTCTTGAATTGCGAAAACCCAATCACAGGAAAATGGAATTTTCCTTTGTTTGGTTCAGCCTGTAACATAAAAAGTTAGATAATCAAGTAATCTCTCAAACACTTCTGAGGGAAAATTGGCCTTAATGGGATGATTCTTCAGCATCCCAAGACCTTGCTTCCGCGAGACCACACTGAGTGGTGATGATGATGATTCTACCACTAAATGCTCCCGAATGCACTTATTTATGATTCTATCTTTCCTATATTTACCATACATCCTTCTCGATATTTTTCATCTCTACTACTCATTTCGTGAATATGTTACTTTTTTGCTTCGCTAATATTATACTACGTATATCATAGTTGGCCTAAATTTACTCTAAAACATCTCCTTCAACCTTGTTAATATGAGCCGATCACAAAGCACTTTAAAAGCAAGTCTTCACTTAGTCACCATCCAACTCTTACATCCTCCTCAATCTATTCATCTTTACTAATTATTGATTTAAGTTATAGAAATGAATTTCTTTGTGGTATCTCTTGATATTCAATTCTTATAAGTATTTGAGCTCTTTGCATGTCCACACTGTAGTTGTAATTTAATATTCCATCTTTATACAACTTATTTTAAAGCCTTTGGACTATAAAATCCTCCGCCATTACTCAAGTTTCGCATTTATGTCATCTCTCAATTCATTATATCTTATGCTTGTGCCAAATGCATATTAGTCCTCTTTATTTTAGACTTGGGGCAGTCGTATGCTAACACACAACAAATGGTGGATATTATAATATGGGGTATACAATCTTACAAATAATTGATTATGTTAGAAAAATTTACCCATCCAAAGGTGCATAAACTTTCATTAATACATTGGGACGATAGGGGAGAACCAATATGTTTTTCAAAATTTTGTTATATTAATGAATAGATTATACTTATTTCTTGAATTTCCATGCTCCTTGTAATATCTCTTTACTTTTTCTTGTTTTGTTATTTCAAAGAAGATTATGACAGAGGATGTGCCTTCTCAGAAAGAATCCCTTTATTTGTGAAATCTCAATCATTGGAAAATAGATTTTCTTTTTCTTTCTTTTTTTTTTTTTTTTTCTCAGCCCAAAGCTTATGAAATAAAGATAATTAGTTAATCATTTTTTGAGCTTATGATGGAAAATTGGGTCTTTACAAGAATAGTGTGGAAAGTTGTTGAGATCTAGGTCTAAAGAGAATATCAAACACACACAAGAATAAGAAATTTACGTGGTTCGGCTTTTGGCCTACTTCCACGGAAGAAGATAAGAGAGTTTTACTATCAATAAAAAAAGAGTACATCATAAAGGCTCTTAGCCTCTATTTATAATATCAGCCCCAAAACCCTAATACATGAACAGACTACTTCTAATTACAGTAAACCTATAATAAGCCAATTTCTAATCAGAACAGAACAAGCATGGTACCGGGGCCTGGTCAACCGAGACCATTAACTTAATCACTCAGTATCACAAGCTTCTATTGAGCCACAAGTCGACATCCACATCATTTGCTCAAGATTTTACTCAGCAGTTTTAGTTTGAGTACTTCTTTCATACAAAATGGACTTCAAATTTGATTGACAAGCTTTTATTACCAATGCTTATATCATACTAGCCCTCCCTCTTTATTTTAGGTTTGGAATCACCTTTTCTTCAGCAATGGGGTTGTTGAATGTTGCTTCCATACAACAGTAGACGAAATTTAGTTTTGCTTAGCCCAAATGCCTATTTCATGCCAACTCTGTTTTTTTTTTTTTTTTCCAGGCTTGGGACCCCCATATGTCGATGCATAACATGTGGTGGAGATTATAATGCTGGAAACAATTAATTAATTACTCTAGAAAAACTTATCCATCCAAACGTGCAGGAGTACTGCTTTTGATGAATATTCATGATTACATTGGGTAGGTGTGAGAGAACAAAAAAAAAAAAAAAAATCAAAATTTTGATTATATTAATAACTAAATTATACTAAAAATATTTGATTATACTAATAACTAGATCATACCAACTTCATGAATTTCTACACCTTGTAATTGCTTCCACACTTTTCTATAGAATCTAGCAAGCAAATCTCTCCTAGCTAGCTACCCAATGCTTCTGTCTTTTGCCCTTGGCTTTTTCTTCCTTCTTCTCAGTCTTTTTTCTTTCCTTTCTTTATCACCTTTCCTTGTCTTTTCAGTAGCCGAAATCATTGAAGGAACGAAGTCATAGAAGCTATTTTAAAGTCCTAAAAGGTACTTGCTCAAAAATTTCTTTAAAATGTGGCACTTAAGTGTAGTACTCTTATTTTTTTTTTTTTCTTTTTTTCCTGGAAATACTAGTAGTCCTCATTTACATGGAGGGTCATGACTATTCATTTTTTTTAGGAATATAATCATTCTTCTTGGTGTTTTTTTGGAGAAAAAGAAGAGACCATGAATAGGCTTTATGGGAGGAGGATAAGGAGTAAAGGCAGTCCTGCCACCTCAAGATTCCATGGAGGTTTTTTTTTTTTTTCCTGAAAAGGTTCCATGGCGTTACTTCTCTTTCTTACTTATGAGAAAAATTAGTTTTCCAGAAAAATATAATGTCTCCACTTGCATTGTGAGCCTGCCCTCTCATTAAAAGTGTACAATTTTTAGGTTAAGTCTCAAGGCCAATAGACCTAAACATATGTCCTTAGGTACAAGGACCCAAAGGGTCAGCACATCCCCTTGACAGTCATAATTATCTGTGTGTTCCTCTCACTCTTTGAGAGAGAGAAAAAAAATAAAAGAAGAGACACAAAAGAAGTGGATTGATAAAAATAAGGGTAGTGTTGGCCACACAGACTCAAAAATAGTAGATGGTGAGGAAATGAATTCCTTGGATTAACTTTAAAGCCACAATGGGGAGGCATGGCATGTGGATATAGACTTGAATATGATAGGACGGGGTGAAAAAAGGGTACCCAAAATATTTGATTGAGGCATATAGCTAGCATGTTACAGGTAGTATAATAGTACATAATATGTATAGCATGTAACATGGGTGCTATATTATGTAGAAGTAGGTGGAGCCTATATTTAGGTTTTACAAAATAGAATAGGATTGATCGCCAGGCCTTTGTTATAAGAATTTGAAATCTATGTGAAAACAAAGTGAGAATCATATGCTTGAAAACCCTTCTGCTAAAAGAAAAGCCTTATTTTGCATGGTTTTGTACATAGTATCATGTCAAAGCCTAAAACAAAAGAGAAAATTTTCATTGAAGCCTAAAACAAATGAGAAAATTTTCATTGAAGAAGATTTAAGCATTTTGAAGGCATGTTTCATGGTGACAATTATGACCTTTGATTGAGTACATGAGAACACACAACATTCTATATTTTCAATTAAACATGTGATTCCTAAGTATAATAGGACAAGGGACCATTTTCTACTACAAAGGAAATTTAATGGTCTCTGCTGTCTACCATGTTTTCAAATTCATACAAATAGCAAATATTAGCTGGATGAGTGTCAAATTCTATCCTTTGCCAATTCACATGAGATAGTGAGTGAGAGGTGGGCAAAACTGATGACATGTGGGCCGTGAATACTCCTTATAGGATTAGTATATGTGCCCTTTTATAACTAGTAGAATCAGTAGTATAAACAGGTAGATGACACATGCTATTTGCAAGATTAATTGACATAATTAAAATGAATTTGGATAAGAGTTTCTAAAATGTGATCACCTATGGTCAAACTACGTACCCTTCCAAAATTCCATTGCTAAGGTATTGAAGGTTCCCATTGTGAAGGCATAAATATTAGATTGGATTTAAGGAGTGGTACTTCGAATATGCAGACTATGGGTCGATCCCTTGTTAGTAGCGTGAGACTGAGGTGCTTTGTCAAGTTCAATGGTTTGTCACATGGAAGCATTTGTTATATATTTTATTATATCTATCGAGGTAATAGTGGAGCATTGTATTTTTATTCAAGACCAGGTACAACGTTAGCAAAAAAAAAGGTCCTAAACACGAAATCTGTGAAATTTCAACCTAGTTTAGACCACTATATATTTTGAATTACCTTTTTTTTTTTACCCCAAATCCAAGTGCCTAAATCCATCAAATAATTGAAAATGTCTAAAAAACTTAGAAAGCAAAATATTTTGCTTATAATTATCTCGAATGTATGTAGTACCTTAGTATATAACTTGTTAGTGGTGAAAATAGGGTTTAAAAGTTCCCAACATATATCATCAAGAAATAAATAAAAGAAAATACAACTCAAAACTGTAAATGTATTACCAGCAAAACCATCATTGCGGCGCCATCTCCTCCATTAGTTTTGTGAGTTCTACTTTTCTACTTACATCTATAATGTACAGAGAATCTGCTAAAATATATTAAAAGAACAGCAAGTTTCCTAAACTCAAAATATTTGAAATTACTTAACTCTAAAATATTACTAATGCAAACTAGCAAAGGACCCACTGGAAAGACAATCAAGTTTGTTGTCTGAATGCTACTAAAGCTGGGAGGAGTATCTTATCCACAATCCCTTTGAAAAGGCAGGTAGTATAACAGATGACGACTAATTGTGAACCTTCACAGCATAATGTGAATACTACTTCTAGGCTCATGTTTTCCTGTTTTTGTTTTATTAGTTTAAAGGGACATGGAATGACCATGAAACATAATATGTCAACATATAGCTTTAAAGAGCCATATAATGGGTATTTATCTTTTACCCACCTTGTTCATGCAATAGGTCACATCACACCTCGCACCTCACCAGCCTATATTAACTGTTCCCCAACCTATGTTGGGCCTTTGTTGGGATGGTTCATGTACCAGATGACAACCTATTATTGGTCATTCAGATTCACATATGCATTGCCTAAAACCCTTTCTGGTATGGTATTAAAATGGGGTAAAAAGAGTCAATAGACTCTAAATGGGTGTTAGTTCGGTTGGCAATGAACTTAAATATTTGTGCAGTTGCATTTTTCCTAAAAGAAAAGTTGGTTTCTTTTTCGCAGAATTTTTTTTGAATATTTGGTGCAGCGGCCTTTCAACAGGAAAGGCTAAGAAATGAGCTACGTTTTTTATGATTTTGGAGAAAGCGTATCTTATGGATTATTAGAAAATCATTTTTTTTCCATGGAAAAGGAAAAGACAGAGGAGCTAGACAACCTTTTTCATGTTCCATAAAAACCCATTTCTAACCCAAACCCCAGCCCCTCTTCACCCAATTGAAAATGCTTTTCTATTGAATAGAGGAAAATTTAGGCGGCGCTTGTGCCACTGCATTTCAGCCAAAAAAAAAAACATCATAAGTGGAAAAGGTATTTCATGTTACAATAAAATTCACGTTTGGTGGGGCTGATTTCTCATGAGAAAAAGTGGAAAAAAAAAAAAAAAAACATTCCACAAAAAACCATTTCCAATGAAGAGAGGAAACAATTCTTTTGATGGTACAGACTAATCCATTCTTTCGAAAGAAAATTGAGATCGGCCGAGGAAAATTAACTCATTTTCTTTTTCATAAAAAATGTGTCATACTAAATGTTAAAATAGCTAGCCATAAAAATAAATCATATCAACTTTCCTCTTGCCCACAAGAAAGACAAAATTCTTTAGTAGGCAATGCGAAAATAGAGTTGGGAGAAGAAAAAGTCTACTTGTACTGGGACTGGCCCGACTCCACATGGGAGGGGCATTTTGGTCTTGATGACCAAAATGCCCCTCCCATGTGGAGTCGGGCCAGTCCCGGGACAAGATCCCCGGGACAAGTAGCATGGCTTTTGGGAGAAAGGGGTTTGTCAATTAGATTCAATTAGAGTTTTCTATAAAAAAAAGAAAAGACTCAATTACAGTCAACATCACATGTACAGGGAAAGAATCATAGCTATGAAGAATGATATTTTGGATAAGATGGAAAGAAGAGATAATGGGAACTAAGTGTATAACTTGGTGCACGTAAGGATCATTTTGAGTTTTAAAAAGGAATAGGACATGCTCAGTTTTTTCTTAGCTGTCAGGCCATAATACATTTTCGGCCGGGCTCTTGATTTCAGTTTTGATCACTTCGGTTGATGGGTTCAATATCATCATATGTTAAAAAGAAGGAAACTTTGACATGAAAGCTTATTCTTCTTCTTATTATTATTATATGGAGATGTTTGGAGATGATAATGAGTCCAATATCACTACTATCTTTAGGAGAATTTTCAAGGATTTGTTTGTTTGTTTGTATTATATAGTACGAAAAAAAAAATATCTTTCAAAAAAAGAGAAAGGAATTCAATACAGAGATTTGACATCATAACTGATTCAAAATGAAGATCAAATGTGAATTTTTAAACATAAGTATCAAATAAGATGGGACAGGGATAAACAACCACCATCACCGTACTAGTAGGGGTGTTTCATGGGCTGGGTTGGGTAGGGCCAAGGAATATCCGGGGCCAGCCCAACTTGAACACTCTAGCTCCAAGTCCCACCCTAGCCTGACTTGTGCTAAAACTAGCTGGCCGACTAGAGTTTAATTATAAAATTGAAAAGGTCACTTCATCAATTACAAAGTTAAAGTTCAGGTGGTTTGGTTGTGATTTTTCCTTATGAGATGTCATGGGTTCCATTCCCATTTTATGTTTTTACTTCTAAATATTTTCTGGGTCGGGCCGGGCTTGGGCTCTCTGTCAATAATGTATCAGGCCCGGCCCATCTATTAAGTGGGCTAAAATAAATAGTCTCATCACGGCCCAGATCTCAGGCACTTACTAGTTCAATTCCTATATATTTTTTTTGTTTCCCCTAAAAGGAAAGATTATTTGATGTATATTTTTTATATGAGTTCTATGTAGTTGAGTCCTATATATTTTAATGCAAATAACTAGGCCATAAGTAAAATTTAGGTTGTTTGTAAATTTCAATTTTTAGCTTTTCAAACTTTATTTTTTTTTTTGGTAGATGAGTTTCAAAATTCAATTAAGTGAAGAGACAAATATCGGATTAAGATACATGAAACTCAAATTTTGCATTTGAAACTTGAAGAAAAAGAATTTAAGGTATGTTTGCTTGCATGGAAATTGGAATTGAATTCTTTAGGAATATATTCTTAAATAAAGCCAAAATTGAAGAAATAAAGGTGAAGATTTGCAAATTGTCATAAATTGAGATATCAAATAATTTGAAGGAGATGGAAACAAATTCTTAGCCATTACCCTCGTAAATCAAATCCTAGGTCCCATATACATATCTACCTTTAGATCCCATATACATCTCTACCTTATTTTTAGTGCCCCCACCCCCTGCGTTTACTTATTACACAAATGTATGCACTACCAAATTCCACCCCCTACCTTATTTTTAGTGCCCCCACGTTTACTTATCACACAAATGCATACACTACCAAATTCCAACCCCCCCCCCCCCCCCCCCCCCCCCACACCCACACCCACACCCACACCCGTTTAATTATCACACAAATGCATATTACTTATCACACAAATGCATATACTACCAAATTCCCCCCCCCCCCCCCCCCCCCGGCGTTTACTTATCACACAAATGTATACACTACCAAATTCCCTTTAGTCAAAACTCCACCCCTTTAATATTTTTCTTGTTGGAACCCATCTTACCAAGAATTCCTAGTTACTTAATTCATGCAAACCAACATGCTCTTTAAAAGGGCACGTCCGATTGCAAGCATTTTTGACATGATCTCTCTATCTAAAATTCTTGTTGGCAATACAATTGATGTCTCCCTTGGAGTCCAAATGACTTACTTTATGAAGAGATTTCTTTAAACTCGCATTTCAAACTATACATTTGACATGTATAATTTTAAATCAAGATTGCTTGCAACCAAATTCCAAATCCCCCTTATAAGAAATCCCTAGGGCTTGATATTTTTTAATAAAGGTATTTAAAAACAAATTTTGGCACACTTTAAACTGTAGTGGAGTGGGCCCCAGCCCACGGCCTGTTTCCACACTCCTACTCTCCCTTTAAAACCCCATTTCAAGCCCCCAAAGATACTACAAAGTTAAAAACCCTCTCTCTCCCTCTCTCACTGGCCTCACATGCCATCTCCGAACAGGTTCTCACCGCCGGCGGCTCCACCGCCGGAACCCCTATCCGTCGACTCGGACGTCGTGGTCATCCTCGCCGCCCTCCTCTGCGCCCTCATCTGCGTCGTCGGCCTCGCCCTCGTCGCCCGCTGCACCTGGATCCGCCGCAGGTCCGCCCCTCCTCCGCCCCAGACTCCGGCCAACAAGGGCCTCAAGAAGAAGATCCTCCGCACCCTCCCGACCGAATCCTTCCACCCCTCCCCCGCCGGCAGCCCGGCCGACTGCCCCATCTGCCTCACCGAGTTCGAGGTCGGCGACCCGATCCGCGTCCTCCCCCAGTGCGGCCACGTCTTCCACGTCGGATGCGTCGACACGTGGCTCGGGTCCCACTCCTCCTGCCCCTCCTGCCGTCAGATCCTCGTGGTGGGCCGCTGCCACAAGTGCGGCAGCGGCTTCCCGTCGTCCATGGAAGGAGAGCTGAAAGCCAGGGACGATGATCGCGATCCCGACAGCTTCCTCCCCTGATGAGGTGGGCCCCACTCTCTCTCTACCTATCTCTTTCTCTCTCTCTCTCTCTCTGTACCTTGATGTAATTCTCTCAGAATGTAGGGGGTTCTTTTGTAATTCCTTCCTTGTTGGAAATTTAAATGGCTACGGTTATGTATACTTTTCTTTTGCTTTCAGTCTTTTCCACGACGGAGGAAAAGATGCTTGTGTTCAGAGTCCCAAGTAAGGAATATAGTCCCAACCCAAGCAGCTGTCCTTGTTTTGGACCATCACTGGTTGAGTCTCTGGGCCCCACCTGGAAATCTTGGGCCACTTTTCCTTTTGCCTTATTTGATTCGATGTTGGGGACAAGTGGGACCCTCTGTCGATTTGATGGCACTACAGAAGCCAAGCAAGTTCTAGTGATTGGTATTTGCATGAGTGGCCCACTGCAGAGAAAATGTAGGCCGTCCATCATGTGGGTCTGCCTTCATAAAGTCCTGATTGTTATTCTTGGTTCGTGGATTGAATTAAAAGGAAAGATTGTGGGGGTCAGTCTAGTGTAGAATTTTTTATGGGCATGGATCTCTTTTTGGGGCTGAAGGGATCATAGTTTATATGGCTGAATTCCTATTCTGTAAGTACTATAAAGTAGATATTTTGTTTAGTGGGTTTGGGAATGAGGGAAGAGTATGTGTGAGTCCACACCAGGAGTAGAGATGACTTGGGTAGGATCATGTATCCAATAGTTTTGTTTTCTTTTCAGATTGTATGAGACTTTGACAGTGTAAATAGTTCTAGTGTAGTAGTCAGTGTATATACTATGTACTATTTAATATACGCACATGTTTATATAGATTGGGTGGCAGAAGCCCAAGCTCGCTTGAGTATAAAGCTCGCCACCTTGAGAGTCGGACTAAGGCTTCAACTAGCACAATCCTTTGGCCATTAGTAAATATCATCATCATCAAAGCCTTGTTTGGGGTTTAACTATATTAATTTTGTTTTGTATCATTCTAATCTTCAGGAAGGTTGTATATCTTCAAATCTCTCTTCGGCTTGTCATTTTTCTCTAAAGGGCTCTCTCAGGGGCTGTCATCCTGCATAAATTAAAAATCTTTTGTTGGCCCTACATTATGGAAGATGTTGCTGGCCTGCCTGCCTTGAACTTATCCTAATCATCTCAATTGAGTCATTCTTAATTTATCATCTATTAATGCTACTCCTAAATACCCCGAAATGCTCTCAAATGCGTTCTTCTCAACCACATATTCATCTCAACTTCATCCTCACCATCTAAGCCTCGTCCCAACCATATGGGGTCGGCTGCATGAATTCTATTTCCCATCCATCTCAATGAATATCATATAAATGCGCGTGTATGTGTGTATTCCTTGCAAACGTACAAGTCATGGGTTTTCCTCTAGTAACTTAGAATTCAAGAATTTTTTTTTGGAGAATTTCAAAGGTTAAAGAATGTTTCAAAGGTTATAAAAATTTAGAATAATAAATAACAGTCTTTTAATTTATTATGTACTTATTTATTATTTTAATTATTAAAAAATTAATTCTTTTCCCAGCAGCATTTCAAGCAGACTTATAAATCTGAAAATTACAACAATATAGGATTCAGTGGAGGAGGGGGCCAGGGATATTACACTACACACCACCTATTGGAACCCACTTGATCACTAATCCAAATGGCCCACACACGCCACTCCACTTAATGTCACCAGCCCCTTAGTTTTCGGACTGATTCGAATCGGACTGACCATTTGATCAACTGTCAAAGTGCTTCTTGATAAAAAAAAAAAAAAAAATCATTAAAATTTGTGGGGACACAGATCAAGGGGTTTCAACAATCCGAAGGACCTGAAATTTTATAGAGAGCCCAACTAGATCTTTCGATCCCCCAACTTCCCCTTATTAGAAACTGCGGATTGGTTTACTCGTATGCACATAAAGAGCCAACAAAGTCATGTAGAACAACAGATCAGGATCTTCTGAAAGAGGACTGACTACATGGCATCATCTGCGCCCTCCCAAACTATCCATTTAGTGGCACCCACGATAAAATTAGAACCCATCAAAGACAGACCACATGAAGTCCAAACTTGTTCCTTCAATTGGAGTCATGACTACTGATTGATTAAAAGAAGAAAAACAAAGATAAAAACAGCCTGATCTCCTTTTGTTTTATATTTTAAGCACATATTTCAAATGTGATAAGCGTATAAGATAACTTGGTGTGGGGCAGTGGTTTGGATTTAGATGAATTCATAGGAATCTCGTAAGGGATGAAGATTCAAGACTCAAATCATGAAAAACCTTCTAGTCTCCAACACGGCTATCTAAGTATCTAACCCACACGTTGTATCTTACTTGAAAATCTTTGGTTGCTATCTTCCAGACTCTGCTCCTTCCCCTTTCCCTTTTAGTTTCAACAATTCTTCTCTTATCCAAGCAGTATTTCCTTCAACTCTTCTTCTAATCCCAAGTCAAAACCTCTTTCTTTCTCGTTTATCTCCTCCTCTTCTTTAATATAAATGTATTAGACTATTACACGTTCTTCTTGTCCAATGGAGAAGTCTAGCTTCATCGTCTTGAAGTCTTCCAATTTCTCCATGCTGGCAGCTATAGTGTTACTTCTCATTATCACCATCAGCTTCTTCACCAACCT
Source organism: Umbellularia californica (assembly GCA_028538565.1). Taxonomy (NCBI): domain Eukaryota; kingdom Viridiplantae; phylum Streptophyta; class Magnoliopsida; order Laurales; family Lauraceae; genus Umbellularia; species Umbellularia californica. Next base: position 14,361,495 of record JAPQWN010000008.1, on the reverse strand, counting down.
CTCCCTTTATTCCATCGACTTCAAGACAAGAGATTATGCCATTGCCAACATTACCCAGAAGCCAATCATATTTGATTCTTCTCCAAAATTGCTTCTTTCAGTGAGAGAAGAGATCAAAGACTCTTACGTTAGAGACCCAGATCCAATTCTTGCCCCCATTGGTGTCACCCCATATGAAAGGATCACATGGTTCAGAAAAAACTTGGCGGAGTTCAAGATAATTCAATCAGACGAGTTGAGCCAGAAGTTCTCATTCAGAGCTCGAGAGTTCTTCGATGGTCGATGCGATGTTCGGTTCTTCATGACTTGGATTTCACCGTCGAAAGCTTTCAGGAATCGGGAATTCCTTGCTCTTGAGAGCATCTTCAAAGTGCATCCTTTTGGGTGTGTGATGATTCTTTCCAGGAGTATGGATTCTGCTCATGGCAGACAGGTATTGAAGCCGCTTACCGACATGGGTTACAGAGTAGCTGCTGTTTCACCAGACTTGCTCTCTCTATTCAAAGACACGCCCGCAGAGACCTGGTTCAGAAATCTAAAGAAAGGGAATGTCGATCCAGGTGAGATTCCATTAGCCCAGAACCTGTCCAATTTACTAAGACTTGCAGTCCTCTACAAATATGGGGGTGTTTATTTAGACACAGATGTCATAGTCCTCAAGAAATTATCAGATTTGAGGAACACAATTGGTGCCCAATCGGTCGATGAAGACGGGAATTGGAGCCGCCTGAACAATGCAGTCCTTATTTTTGATAAGGAACACCCCTTAATTCTCAAATTTATCGAAGAATTCTCCTCTTCTTTCGATGGAAATAGATGGGGTCACAATGGCCCTTATATGGTATCAAGAGTGGTGGAAGGCTTGGTGAACAAGCCCCATTACAACTTCACTGTATTGCCGCCGATAGCCTTTTATCCAGTGGATTGGATTAAGATAGGCAGATTTTTCCAAAGTCCAGAGAATCCGGCAATGGAGAAGTGGGTGGCAGCAAAGCTGCGTCGGCTAAGTGGAGAGACTTATGTTGTTCATCTCTGGAATAGACAGAGCAAGAGCTTGAAAATTGAACAGGGGAGCATACTAGATAGACTAGTATCAAATCACTCTCTCTTCTTTCAGGATGCATACAGCGCGCAATAAGCTCTAGACTAATACTTTTAACTCTTGCTTCTTTTTCCTTTTTTTTTTTCAATTTGAATGGCTATTTTCTCCTGATATAAACAAGCAGTTTTATTCCAACATAAGAAAATGGCATACAAGATTAGCAGACTTTGTACTTAGGAGCAATTGTAAATTTGATTCTTACCAAGGAATAAGATCTAGGACTTTTATTCTAATTCGATCAATTTCTTTGTAGTTGTGTATGAGACTTTTTGTGTCAAAGTTTCCTCCCACAGAAGATAACCCTCAACCGCCACAACCTTAATCCAGGCAGAGTTCTAAATGATTTGGTTCGTGACAAAGGCTGCTTGTTTCTTGATTTTTTCTCTGCAAAGCCCGAATTGTTGTTTGTTGAATTGTCATCTGATGCAAATCCAATAAGGTCATCCAACTCAGAACTGCTCTCAGGCGGTTTTAGTCTCTTTATGGTTGTACTCCATGGAGACAGTGCACCTTCATCCTCATCGCTCCCCCATAGATATATAGGCTTGATGACAGGCAAGCCACTGTAATCGTTGAAATGCGTGGACAGACAGGTATGCTCCATGTCGAATAGTCTTCGCAGAGATGCGTTTCCTTCTTTCATTAGATCTAGCAAACTGCTTCTTTTGCTGTACGATGAGGACGAAGAACATGAGGCGGCAGATGACGAGGAAGAAGAGAAATATAAAGATTTCTGGTACTGGATAATTCTTCTGATCCTATCATTTTGAATCTCTTGGTTGATGCCACAAAAGGTCCCTTCATCATCAGTAATCTTTGGGGAGTCTTGAATTGCTTCGTTCATCATCATAAGAAGTCTAATTTATCCAAGAGAACAACATGGTATATGCAGTTCTTCTCTCAGAGAAATTAAGTTGAGGCAATATCCAAAGGAAGGTGGAGGAGTTCCAACTTCCAGGTCTTCTAATAATTAAAAATGGTTATAGCCGGCAATGAGGAATTTTACAACCCCATCTATAGTTCTATTAGAAGTTGTTTTTGAGAGATGGTAGGTGGAAGCTGAGAAATAATATAAAACAGAGCTCCAATGTTATGAAACTTTCATATAGAAAAACCCATGAATTTGATTAGATCATTAAAAGTAAAATATTACTCCAACTCTAATAACACAAGGCTCCAAGCATCACTAATTGCAGGTACTTAAAAACATTTCTACATCTAAGTAGGGTCCAGATGTAGGTGTGCCATATAAGAGAAGAACCATAGCTGTGAGACAAACCTAGCCATCACTTTCCAACACCTTCCCCTGTTAGATGACAGAGATCTAGACACCCAAGTTACCTACGACCCGACCCATAAGAATGTATGTGGACCACTCCTGCTGTGGTTTATTGGGTGACAATGGATCCATATTTACATGATTATTCAAAGGACCTGAACCTCAAAAAGAGAAAAAAAAAAAAAAAAGGGTATGGAACATGTTGGGGCCACTGTCACCAGATCCCAGCTCATTGACATTCTTGCTGCTGGATGTCAACCATTAGCAATATGTAGTTATTTCATTGCAGCACATGGATATATGTTCTATTCATTGACTACAATTCCATCTTTAGCTCATTTGCACAGTATAAGATATCAAATATTAATCTCAATCGGATATGAGACCACCAAAAAATATTCCTTGTACATGGGGGGAATCTTCTTATGAGACTGCAAATAAGGTATGATTATGGCTGCTAAATAAGGCCATCAAAACACTAAAAGTCATTTCCTCCCACTATCCAAACATTCATGAACACATTGGTGTAGTTTAAAACACCAAAATAAATTCTCCCAAAAAAAAAAAAAAACCATACAGAAATCAATAGTGTGGGCCAAAATGAAGACTTAATGTAACTTCCCACATCGCAAAGAGACTCCCCAGAGACTCGGCTTATATATGTTCGCGCCGTGAGTCTAGTAAGATGCGTTTAGGAGCTTAATGAGCTCCGAGAACAAAACCTTGAAGCCTAGGTCATGAATGATGGCGTCCTTTTGCTTTGTGCCAAAGATGACAATATCTGCTGGGCACTGATTTTTGGTTAGGTGAGTTTTTAGGGTGGACTATCTATTTGGCACCAATTTTCCCTTTTTTTATGGCGGATGAATTATACAAAGTGAGACAATCGGATGTACAAGAAATCAAGGCATATGAGGGACCACTACTATGATTACTCACTCTTAATTGAGAAAGAAGACTAATGAATAAGGGAACATCCAAGAAGGACTACAAATCAAAAAATTAAAAATGAAATAAACATTGAAGAAGAGGCCTATTTGTTTACATAGAATACAAATGAATTAAATACATAAGAATTCATGGTTAAATGAGCTCACGTTTACGATTATTAAAGAGGTGAGAGATGAATGGCATAATATGAGGGGTGAAGGATATAAGGTACCAATGTAGATGGGAGCTCATTCTATGATCATTTTCCATCTTTCCTTGATTCAATTTTCATAAAAAAAAAAGATTATTTGATGCTCATTTCTGGATATTCGCCTTTCATTTTCATTTTTAACCACTTAGGAAATGAGTTGTTTTGTATTTAATGCAAACGAACGGGCCCTAAATGGAATTGATTGAAAGGGAAAATTCAGAAGAGATAATTGTTAATCTATTCACACACGTCAGTGACTTAATACTTATGACCCATTTAGATGTTTACATAATACAATATTTATAGATTTAAATATTATAAGAATAAAATGGAATAGTATAATATTAAAATATTGTAAGAGTTTTGACCAATATTAACCACTTTTATGCACTGTCTATCCAATCTCTTTTTGGTATTATATGCAGTTTTACTAGTTAAATGATATACCTTGTCATAATACTTCTATTGGTGGAGTATTAAAAACTCTTGGACCTTTTTGCACATGTCTAGCATTTTATAGGAATGGGGCACGACACTCTGAGACAAGAAAAAAAGAAAAGGTGTTAACCGAAAGGATTGGATGTGTCACGCCCTTGGACTTGCTTAAGCATTAAACTGGGGCCAGGGCTTGAGATTAGGGCCAATTAAAATCTTTCCCTATAATACACCACTGTGGCCCCCAATCGATATCCTGAAGGATTGAAGTCCGCGGTGAAGTTAGTGTGTTTCCATAATTCACAACTATCTTCTAGAAACTTCTGTCATTGACAAATAAGTAGACTAGCAATGCTTTCATTTCTACAATTTCAAGTTTATACAAAAAGATAACCAAAAGTTCAGTTACAATAGTGTTCCAAAAACCTAAGCCATTCAACAAAAGATATACCAAGATAAACCAAAATAAATAATTTCTGAAAGTAATTCAGTGCTGGCTCTCAATTGCCGGGCAAATTAACGCTACTCTATGTCATCGGCACAATACTAATATAACTCTGCCGGTTGTACATCATCTGTAACCACCTCAACCTCTGGCCCAAAGGTACGGGAGTCACCTAAATAAAGAGGTAGAGTCGTCGGACTAAACAACTAGACAGGCCAATAACCAATATATAAAAGATAAGATGCATTAATATAAGATGTAAGATAAGTATTTGAATAACAATAAACAGTAGACTGGCATTAAGCAGTAATAGAATGATAATGAGAATAATTCGAATAGCAATAGTTACAACATAAATCCTAGCAATAAGGCATCCACATAGGCTAAAGTTATCGGGATGACCACTCGTTAATATGCAATGCAAGCTATACGACTCCGAGGGTGTCCAAGCCATCTTTCGGGGGTAACGACGACGTCCAAGCCACCTATGAAGAGCATACAGTCCCAACTCCGATGGTGTCTGAGTCACCTACCCAAGATAGCAATGACATCCAAACCGCATACCCAAAAGTATCACCATTCTGCAGACAGTATCATATGTAGTCCTCTTTACAAGGGGTCAACATCTTTTGCTCTCTCATGAGGGAGGCAACTTGTTGGGTTGACCTCTCAAAGGTCTGCTTTTGTTTAGCTGTCTCATGGCACTATTCCTGATGGCTTGTTCTAGCTTTTAAATATTAAGTCTATTGAAATGTGGTTTCTTCATCAAATAATGAAAATTTTTTTTATAATGGCATCTTAAAAAGGCTTTAAATATAGTTGAGTTAAACCTGATTGTGCCCAATTAATTTATTAAATAATAAGCTAATCTTACGTACTACTTCTATTAATTTATTTTAATATTCTGCTTAGATATGGATAAACAATGATAGTTAACACTGCAGCTTCTAATAGTAGATTAGTCATTTCAAGATCCTAGGAAAAGTTTGGGTGAGGAGAAGAAGTAGAGAAAATGGAGGTGAAGAAAAGCGTTCACGATCCTAGTTCGGATTATCTCCACATCCAAATGAACCCTAAAGATTGTCACATAAAACTTTATGCAAGTGCCTCTCTTGAATTAGAGCATAGCCATGCTGTAGAATTTCAAGGGTGGCAGTTGGGTATTCATTTTCCATCTTCCCTTGTTTCATTTTTTTTATAAAAGGGGAGGTCATTTGATGCTTGTTTATGGATATTCACCTTTGATCCACATTTTAAACCACTTAGGATATGAATTCTTTTGCGTTTAATGCAAACAAAATGGCCCTTAACTGAATTAATTGAAAGGGAGAATTCAGGAGAGACCATCATTAATATGTTCATAAGAATCACTGACTAGATGATTTAGTTATCTAAGCAAGATGGTGACCTATTTCTGCCTTGTCTAGCCAATTCTCTCTTTTTGATACTACTATGCAGTTGGTCAATGAGGCTTCCTTGCACCAATCCGAGGGAGAAAGCATCCCTCACCAACCCATCAGTCAGGTGCTGGTGGACAGGCCAAGCCAAGCCAACTTGTGTTTTTTATGTTAGTCAGGATCAGGTTAGCAGGTCAAGTCAAGTTTTGCCACTACTACCTGAATGTGCCTCAGCCCTGTCCAGTCTGGTCCATGAATGGGCTATTTTTATTTATTTATTTATTTTTATAAAAGTTTAGTAGCTTTTTCATTTTTCAAAAAAGAATTTGCTACTCAACGGAGAAACGAATCTCAAAGGGGCATACCGCTAGCAAAAGGCATTATCCACAAATAGATCAATCCCAAACCCACATCCGAGCAAAGTAAACAACTCGCATCCATGGTAAAAAAAATTTAACAGTCCAAAAGTGCAATCTTCAATGAAGACATATACGACGGAATCAAACACTTGCATTTGATTTTTGCTCCAAGAGACCAGGATTGGTGGGATAAAGCACCCAACTAATTTCGATGGTGCCGTTGAATAGCCACATTCAATTTTCTAAATTCAAGCCGATGGTACCAATTTGATGAAGACGGATCTTTTAATTCCTTCAGTAGGTTTGAGTCCAGCTCAAAAGTTATATCAACAATATGTATTGGGATTAAGTCCAAAAGGTATAATAATTCTTGAAAATACAAGTGGTCCGGCTGCACAACAGCAAATTCAAGAGGAGCTAATGGGTTCCAAAGGAATGCCCCTATTCTTGACTTCTTTTTCAGATTATTTTGGACCTTTTTATAAAAAAAATATAACTTAAAAATATTGAGATTTTTTGTGTATCTTCATTTTTAATTGCTTTTACGTTCCCTTTGTTTCTATGAAATTGAATTCCAAGGAATTCATAATAATACGGTCCAACAAATCTCTCATTTCCTTCAAAAGGGAAGATTATGTGGTGGCCTTTAATCTTCACCTCTGCTGTTTGGAGTTTAATAACTACTAGGAATACCATAACATAAGGCCAGTAGGAAATAATTATATCTATGCATACCGGGCCAAAGCCTTTGGTGGGCCTCAAATAGCTAGGCCCCTACCCTCACAGGCCAGGCCAAGGCCAGTAGGAAATAATTAATATGTCAAATCCCCTATAATCAATGGAAAAAGGGCTTTGACATATTAGTCCTCCTTAAATCAGATTTTGCCAATTTCGTGATCTGAATTCAAATAATGTCACTAGAGTCGTTTGACTTCAATCAATGTCATTTTTTAAACTTTTTTGCATCATATCTCATGATATCATGGTCAATTTATGTATGATAGATTTTCAACAATGAGCAAATCAACTTTTTTTTTTTTTTATAGAATATGAAAAAAAATATTTTATGAAAAGTAAATACACATCTAACCACCATTTCTTGTGTTCCATCGTTCAAAAGATGCTCCATAAGAGTTATGACATCATGTGGGAAAGTCCCGTGATATTATAGGGTTTATCTATGCATTCAAATGGGCAATTATCAAATATGCATTTGCATGGAACTGAAACCTACGTATTCAAATACGCCCATTTGTTTGCATTGAATTGGATACATGAGAAGTGATTGTCAAATGGGCATGTTTGTTTGCATGGAATTATAGGCCCGGTAGTTTGCATAGAATTGAAATACATAAAAGTTTATTAATGGAGGGGCTTATTTGATCGCATGGAGTTGGAATACATATGAAGTAACCGATTCAAATGGGCATGCTTATTCACATGATACTTATATACATATTAAGTAAGGGAGATGCTTTTATGAGAGATGCTCTGACCTTAGTATGAGAGATAAGGTGGGGGCTCTCACATCCATATCTAATGCCAACAACTTAAATGCGAGGGTCCCCACTCCTATCTCTCATATAAGGTAAGAGATATCTCTCATAGGAGCATCTCTCATTAAGTAGTTGACTCAGATGGACCTCTTTCTTTGCATGAAATTGGAATAGATAGAAAGCAATAGATTTAGATGTGCCTGTTCATGCACAGGAAGCAATTGATTCATGACTGTTTATTTCACAGAACTGTTAAACATAGAAATTCATTATCAAATGAGCCTTTTTGGGATAGATACGGTTATTATTATTATTGTTATTATTATTATTTATGGAATGAAGCTTTTTTGATTACTTGCATTGGAATACATAGGAAGTAATTGACTAAAAAATGGGCCTGTTTGTTCAAATGGAATTTAATACATGGGAAGTCATTGTTTCAAATGGATCTATTGGTTTGTATAAAATTGGAATGATTAGAACTAATTGATTCAAATGTGATTTGTTTGTTTGCATGGACTTGGAATATATAAGAATTCATTGTCAAATGGGCCTAGAAATTGTTTACATATGTAGATGAAAATATCCATACTTTATTTAATATATTTATAAAAATTAATAGAATGGACAAAAGGGTACACATATATATTATAAATAAAAAAAGAATATAGTAATGAATAAAAGACCAGGCTTGGGCCAGGTCTTTCCCTAGCATTAACTAGCCCAAGGAAACAACAGCATTAACAAATACAGTTCAGACACAGGCCACGTCTAGTTGCAGCAGCAGAAAAGGACAACATGAAGACCAGATAAAAAGTTCAAGTTGATTCAGAAAAATACAGAGTTCATAACCTTCATGTAGCTCACCAACAGATGGAAAGATGGAAATTGGTGCTCAATGGAGGAAAACTAAACACTTGGAAGTAGAATGCCCCAAGAGTTTCAAGATGCTCCTTCTATTAGCGTTCTCCAACCACATTCTACCACACTCCCTGAGAAGAATCTAACCTTATAAATTCAGACTTAAACTTCCAACTTAAAAGAATCTTGTTACTATATAAAGGACTAGAGTTACCAACTCCTGGGAACTACTGATGTTCCAAACAGTGCAAATCTCCTTACAACTCATGCATGCACTTCAGATTCTTCTCCAAGGAAACAGATCCACAAAGAAGAACCAAAGTGTTGTATTCTAAAACTAAGAAATTTTTTTCCGTGTTGGAAGTTTGAAATGACCTATAGAACATGACAGGTTTGGTTACTCACCCTTAATAGTTTCTTTTCTTCATTTCTTCCTTTATTAATTCCTGGTGTTTTTTTTTTTCCAAGAAGGTTCAATTTTAATTGATACAATTAAGTTTCATGACTGTCCTGGTCAAGAAAAGCCTCCCAACTTCAAACTTGCAAAAGATGTAAACAGTTCTCTTGCTCTAATGCCACATCCATCATCTTGCATCTCTTATAATCTCATGACTCATCTCCATACTTTGCCTTTTTTTTTTTTTAATTCAATAAAACTGATCTCTTTAGATAACAAGTGATTATAGATTGGCCAATACCAACAAGTTTTTACAAAAAAAAAAAAGCTCAAAAAGGTTTTCTTGTAATGAGCCTCAATTTATTGGTTTTCAAGTTCTCCATCTATGATAAGCTGAGAAGAACCCTAAAAACTATAATATCCAAAATCCAGGTTCATTTCTTTGTCTTTCTACTTAACTAGCATATTCATATCTACAATAGATCGGTCTTTCTTGGCTGATTCTAAGAATTGGAAATGTCATGTTTCACTACATCCTCATATCAGAGTAACATCTGAACAGTGACTTCGTTGGATAACAACAGGGATTAGAAAGAAGTTTTTCTGTAATACCAAGATCAAGCCTAATGCAAACCAATGCATACAACATGTTACCAACGGCTAAAGCATACAGATTCCTCAGTTCTTTCCTTTTGATTTTATGCGGTATTGCCCTAGGTTAAAATTATTACCTTTTTCCCCTAATTAGAAACTAAGAAAGGAATACCTTCTGAACACTATTATAAATAGAATCCAATGGGAGTCAAAATGCTCATTTCACAATTTCAGAGATACGACGCTGCACAAATCCTGTGTCAAAACATTCTCCAAGAAATTCCATATCATCATTCACTACTGTCATTATTGGCACAGTGGCCCTTACAACTGCAACAAAGTGAGTTGAAAAAAATGAATTAAGAGGATGGAAAGCATAAGAATGGCTAACTTAGTTCCAACTAAACAGATTGGGTTAGTGTGTCTCACGGGAAACAGATCACAGTGCAATTTTTCCATACAGAATGGTTGCTGCAGCCCACCATGACAAGATAGGTAGCTAGGCATTGAGAAAGCAGCATAGACAATAGCCAGTTACTCTTTCTTATGGATATTTTTGCAACAATCATCACCCAACAAAGCCTTTAAAAATGATTTCTTTGACTTCTTACAGCTGTGATTTCAATTCTAGATCAGCATAAACAAAAAGATAAGGATATATGGTCATAGCTTGATTGTTTTTAAGAGTGGAACTGAGTAAACTGACACCAGATTTATAGGATAAGAGTAAGATGATGATGCTGATAGCTTGCAGAAAGACAGACTAGCAACACTGTCGGTGGGCAACGTAGAAGTGTGGATATCCATGGAAGATGCAATACATCATGTAAGAAATGAAGCATATCTTCTATTCTATTAGGATGTAGTTCTATCATGTTATAAGAGAAGGTAGTGACGTGGTTGATTCCTAATTTGCTCACAAGCCGAATGTTGGTCTAGCTCATTCAAGGTTTTAAAATAAGAATTGGGGGAAATTTGGTCACCTTGAGTCAAGTTGAGTCGGCCCAGTTCGACTGAGTGCACCCTAGAGTCCGAAAACCTTTAAAAATTATAAATCATAACAAAAGAACTCTTAAAAATGGAAAATAGTGCTCCATGAATCGAAAAATTCAAGACTACTTGTGTTTTGCTGTTAAATAATGAATTCATGTATTTATAGGCATTTGCATTGTATTTCACTTAGTTGGCAGAATATTACCTCCAATCATTGTATGCTTACATGTTCCAAAGAATGTGGTGTAAACCTTCCATAATGTGTGAAAAATGTTCCTTCTCCCAACAAAAAACTGAGAAATAAATGAGTTTCAGGCCCAAAAACTATAGAACTTGGCAAACTAGGAGACTCGGAGGATAACTAAACTGGTCACCTGTCGAGTCCAAGTCAGCTCAGACTTGGCTGTCTTTTATAACTATGAGCTCGTAACTAATATTTTCTGAGTAACTTTATTGTATTTTCTCTTGTTCAAATATTGGTATTCAACTCTTATATTTAAGGCTCTCTCACTCTGTTGTTATCATTTTCTCATCTTAACTATGTTTCAGTGTTATTGATTAAGAAAAGAGTGATGGTGATGAAGATGATGATCGGCATAAACAGTCGCGGATAAGAAAACTTTTAGATATGCCTATGAAAATTATTGGATTTTATCATGGAGTAATCCTCTGCGTTCAATAGCAGTTTGCAAGTTTCATTCACAATAGAAAGGAGGAAACAAAATGAGAAATGCAGTCCATCCACCAAGAACGAATGGAAAAGATAAAATGGACTAGTCAGCAGCACCAACAAGCAATACCAGTAATTCATCAGATGATTCCAAAGGTTGTAACACAATATCATGTACTGAAGAATGTATAGAGAAATGATTCGGGGAAATGACATGGAACATCAACTTTAGAAGAGATTCGATGGAATAATGTAGTCTTGTGCAGAGCTTCTTGAGTAACCAAAGCAGGTGATGTTGGCAGGGAAGGCGAAAGATAAAAAATCCCGGTTACTCATAGTTATTTTCCCCTTCTAGCAAAGACTATTTAAGCATACTATTAATACCCTTCTTCCTCTTCATGATTATTTTTAATTTTTTTATGTGCGTTGAGAAGAATAAATAAATATAGAAGTGGTCCATGGAGCTTTCCTTCTGTTGTGAATGAAATAAGAACAATGACTTCATTGAGGGAGGTTATGTTTAGATGTGTGCCGAGAGAGCTTGATGAGTTAGCAGATGCTCAAATTGGGGGTAAGAAAAGATTATGTGAGATTTGCAAATAATGTTTCAGCTTTGAAATGGTTCCATTGGACTAATTTTTCTTGATTATTTATTAATTTCTTCTCTCATATGTTTTACTTCAATAAATAATATAAGTTACTTTTAAAAATATAAAACAATTCAATCAAAAATTAAACAGCACAATCCACATAACCCAATAACAAATGATGATGACTTCCGATGAACAAGACCTCCATCGAAATTAGAAGGCAAGTGATAATCCATACATCAAAATACCATAACAAAGAAGAAACCCACCAAGTTCAAGGCAAGTACTTTTTTTTTTTTTTTTTACCTTTTGCAAAAGAGGGAAAACATTAAATAGAACCCAACAGCTCCTTAACTTGTAAAGAGAGACTCATCAATTTCAATTTTGACAACCTCACCATCATCGTACTTGTCCTTCCTCGGCTGTGATGGCGGCATCGGAGGCCTTGGAGGGCCTCTTCCCTTGTTCTTGTTCTTAGGCCTCGACTATCAATATAGAAAATAAGTAATTCAAGTCACAACAATCATCAAAAGACATGCACAAAAACCCCCTTTCTTGAGTAATTCAAACCACAACAATCACCAAAAGACATCGACACACACCCCCTCTTTGATTTTTTTTTATAAAATGGAAACATGGGGTAGAAATCTGGGAAGAAGAGAAAGAGGAACTTACATTCCCAAAGGAATGATTGAAACGCTTTCCTTTGGCAGTCTTCCTGTCGCCTCTACCGCAATATACTGAAGGGAGAAAAAAAAGAGAGAGAATTAGAACAGATGACAATCATCAATACACATGAAATCTTTCTGGTCTCCTTTTTTTGAACAAAAAGAAGAGAGAGAACCAGAAAAGGAGAAAACATCAATGCCTACCAAGTGTTCGACGTTTGGTGTGAGAGAAAAAGAGACTTACTTGAGGGGATTGTTTGAGGAGACGATGAGAGGGAGATGAGGGGAGGAGTGGAGAGAGGGGTTCCGAGGATTTGAGAGCGAGGGGGAGTGAGATGCGAGGAAGAGAGGCTGAGGTTCCGAAATTGCAGAGCCATTGGAAGAGCTCCTGCAGCAAAAGAAGCCATGCTGTTTGTGAAGAAAGTAGATAAGATAAGGTGGGACTTGGGAGACTCAGATGTTGTGAGGCAGTGAAGTGAGCCTTTATAAAATTAAGAGTAGTAGGGATCTAAATGGTTATCAATTGTTCAATTGTCCAATTGGGGGGTGGGGGGTTTTAAAATTCGGATATGCATCTTGATTTAAGTAAATAGGCCTGATGTATTATCTCAATTTTCAAAAATATTTCCTAAAAATCGGATCGGGGGCGCGGGTGTGACCTGTTAAAAATCGGATGTGCATCTTGATTTAAGTAAATAGGCCCGATGTATTACCTCAATTTTCAAAAATATTTCCTAAAAATCGGATGTAGGGGGGGGGGGGGGGGGGGGGGTGTGACTTGTTAAAAATCGGATGTGCATCTTGATTTAAGTAAATAGGCCCGATGTATTATCTCAAATTTTAAAAATAATTCCTAAAAATTGGATCTGCATCTTGATTTAAGTAAATAGGCCCGATGTATTATCTCAATTTTCAAAAATATTTCCTAAAAATCATATTTTTTTTATTATCATTTTCTTCTTAGACCCGGACCCGGATTCAGACCCGTTCCATATATGGTTCTAGTTCCTGTTTCGGAGCTAAGAAATCGGTTTCGAAACAGTTCTTGGTCTGGATCAGGTTCCACCTTCTTTTTAACGGTTCTGGTTTCGGATCTAGCATGGACCTGGACAGATCCGACCCGTTTACAATCCCACGTAAGAGGAGTGAGTCCGGATCCCATGACTAGGATGAGTGGGCTGACTGGAAGTCCAATATGGGCCCACAACTAATAATACGAATCTGTGCATATTCTTCAATTTTATTGCGATAGAAGTTGTCCCATTATATGATTGAGAACATGATTGATAATGTGACTAATGCATAACATTGTGCTACTGACTTTGTCAATGAAACGTTTAATTTATAGTGGGATCAACTTTTATTGAAGTAAAATATGCCAATATACAACTATGCGGATGCTCACCGAGTGGCCAGAGTCAAATGGAAAGAAGAGGGGATTGCCATCTGCACTCTATATTATTTGAACCAACTCCAAATTGATGGGACAATATTTAAGTGAAGATGATGTACCAAATACAAATTCAATTACAGTATACTAAAGCCTATCGCTCTTAATTTAATTTTCGGACTCGATCAATATAATTTTGACTAGTTTTATTGAGCCTTTTAGAATAACTAACCTAACCATTAGATCAATACTTGATCCTGAAAGGCTTGAGAGTTGATCATTTTTATTCCAAAAGAATAAAAAAAAAAAAAAAAAAAAAGTTCTTGATCATGAATCGGAACTTAACTTCACCAGAACTACTAGAAAACTAACGAGAATATAAAGCGGAAGAAAAAAATAAAAATTCAGAATTAATCTATAATTGAAATCAGAAAACCATAATTATTTTTATGAGGGTATCCCATGGTATTTGACCCAACGGGACTAATCCCTTGGGGTTACGCATCACCCCGCAATACACATGTACTAGATAAATCTAGGGGGGGGTGTCAAACACACAAATATATCAACTATTTCAAGAATAAAAAATAGTAAAATAACAGGATCAAAATAAAGTAGAAGAATAAAAAGCTAAGTGCATACCATTTGCAATATAAGGATTTTCCTTAGTAGATCTTTGAGGGATTGATGAGGTTTAACATTTTTAAACCTATAATTTTAAAGAAATAAAAAATAAATTAAGGGTATCTAAAATTAGTTTTAGATCATTATGGTTTTTATAAGTAGAGAGAAGTGTGGGCCAGTCCATAGACACACATGGCCCATAAATACACCTTTGCGTTGCCACGTGTGAAAATAGATGGTCATTGTGATAATTGAAGGTTTGAGACTGCGCTACCACACTGGGACCATGGGAGACGAGATTAGTCAGTCCGAAAGAGCTGGAACACTAACTTTCGAAGATGCCCATGACGAGAAAGTGTGAGAAGGTTAAGATGCGGAGTTGGTTGGACTGTTGGAGGCATTGCTTCTCAACCCCAGTGCCAGGGATCAACGCCTAGCATTGGCCGAGGACAAGATTGATAGTGTCCTCGTGGTGTGGAGTATGGTTGAAGATGCACTTGGAGCACAATACAGAGGATACTATGGTAGAGGATGTGTGGAGCACACACTAGAGTAGAGAGACCCATAGGCCCATAGGCTAATGAATTAGGATAGCTTACTGTTCTTTTCTTAGTGAGATCTCAAATGGATGGGCTCTCCTCTGACCATCTGTGACCATTCAATCTATTCACACCAGGGGTGTAAAGGGGTACCCGATTCTTCGATTACCTGGAAGTTTTAACCCGTAAAAAATCGGATATAGGTCCTTATTAAGCCTCGATAAGTAAATGGATCTGGGTCCGATTCCACCTTAGTTCGGACCCGTGGACCCGAGACCCGACATATTACCTCAATTTTCGACAATATCTCCTAAAAATAATATTTTTTAATAGCATTCTCTCTCTAATTCCGGACCCTAGACCCGTCCCATATATGGTTCTGGTTCCGATTCAGGAGCCAAGAAATCAGTTCCGAAGCGATTCTGGGTCCGGATTCGGTTCCACCTTCTCCTTAACGGTTCCAGTTCCGGATCCACCATGGACCAAAACTGCAACCGACCCGTTTACAATCCTAATTCACACTCACTACCCTCCATGAATCGTCACAAGCCCAAATATGACACTCATCCACTCTTCCTTTTTCTAACTTGTGCGTTTATATGACTTCTTTGTAGGGCTATCAATCGTGTCGTGTTAACGAATTCGGGTTAAAATCACCTCAACCCGTACCCGACCCGTTAACTTAACAGGTCAAAAAATCTAACTCGAACATGATCGGTTAATTTAACGGGTTACACGACCCAACCCGTTAACTCGTTAAGTAATTAAGTCTTTTCGAAATGAAAAAAAAAATTATACAAAAATAGAAGGAGAAAAATATATATAACCCATATGAAACTGTAAGTGAGGATCTCGAGTGGATCCCACCTAAAAACCCACTATAAAACAAGAAATTTCAATTTCTTCTTTATGAATATAAATTAATTTAGTTACATTTAGTGAGTAAAAAAAATTTAACGGGTGAAACGGGTTGTTAACGGGTTACTAGTTTAATTCGCGCACGACCCGTTAACTTAACGTGTTAACGGGTTTGACCCAGTAACGACCCGAACCCATTAAGATCGAACCCAAACCTGTTAATATCGTGTGGGTTCGTGTCGTATTAACGGGTCGTGTGACATTTTGATGACCTTACTTCTCTGTTTCTTACTCTTAAAAAATAAAACCGCTTTCTTCAAACCTCTTATAAATCAGGAAGGTGATTAAATCTCTTTCTAGATATATGATCAATAACCTCATCTTAAGCCATCTAACGATACAAGTTTATGAGAAATTTACACTCGTGATGCTGTACTTTATGTATCTCTCCCTGATCTTTTTTTTTCATGCTTTTCTTTTTGTTTCTGATTGCTCTTTATCTTTCGCGAGTATGTAGATTCTCATACTTTGTTATTGTATAAAATGTATATATTTGTTATAATGATTTTCAGGAACGACTAAATTGTCCTCATGTTGGCCCACTTGGAGTGATGAAAATCACAAAAGACAGAGATTTGAAAGTAGTTCTTAATTCTTATGGGCTACTGTCTGAAAAAAAAATCATTTTAAAAATCATAATAAGAAATAAATATTATTTTATTTCTCAATGACCATCCGAACCTGACCACATGACCAAAGTGAAAATAAAAGTTGGCCCACTATGGGAGGTTCATGAATTGAGAGCTATACAATCATATAATGATTTGATATATAGCCATAAGACTACATAAATTTCATATATATGTTCAATTTATTTGAAAAAACAGTGTCATATTTTTGTTAGAGTTTGTTCCCTATTTCATATTTTTTTCATAATTTTTTATGAGAAAATCAAAATATGCAAGATTTTTAAGATTCAAATTTGATTTTGCGTATTATGTAATTTTTCTATAATTTCTCTGTTTAAATAAACTGATTTATAGAATTTTAAAAATGATAAATGATTTATGTTTCTGAATGAAATATATTTTTATTTTTTGGGCCTGGTTTTAGCGCGGTTCTATTTTGCATACTTGAGGGCCATAGATCAAAGGGATATGATTATGTAATGGAGTTGATATTTTACATACTTCAATCTCATTTAAACCTTTCAATCCTCCACCTGCTATAAGATTGGCATAGCTTCAAGTGGGCCTCACAAGGTAGTGCTCATGACAAGTGCTCGCGAATGGGATGTGCTGAATGAAGTAAAACCAACTCGCTCTATTACCCCATCAACTCATTTACATCAAAACCGCTTGATTTTTTTTTTTTTTTTTTTATAACGGAGGGTGTCCCAGTCCTTTGGGCCGTACTAATCCATATGGGCCAATATTATATATTGAGCCATATTAACCATGGGCAGTTGCAATAAATCAACTAAATACAATCCATCCATCCATCTACGGGAGAGCATCTAAAGGAAAGACCAACCTGTCCCACCATCGATTATGCATCAACTCATCTAATAAAAAATGACCTTGTGAAAGGTCCATTTTATCCAGTAAAGGGGTTCATCTTCGTCTAAATCTACTCCCATGAATTCAAATTAATAGACCCACAATATTATATATTATAATCAACTCATCCTCATAGGCCCCACTTGATCAAAGATCTATTCAGATATACATTTTCCCCATCCTATCCACCTTCCCATCTTTTTCCAAAACCGTAACCTATATTAATCATCATGGACATTTACACAAGATCGTGTTAGAGGAACGGCCTTTTACCTCGATGTAAGAGGCATCAGTTATTATCTGGCTGTCTAGGGTTATCTTAATTCACTTAAGGTCTCCTTCCCTCACCCGAGGGCATAAGGTTCAGCCCCTCTAAGCTGGATTAAATATCCATCTTATTCACCTGCCAATCTTTCTCTAATAAATCATTTACCCATTCTGCCAATTTAGTCCATCTCCAATCTATGTGGGACCTATTATATGAGACACCAATACAACAATCTTACATATCAGCATGGGAAATGCTAAGCACAAATGTGCATAAAATCTTCTTATTTCACCGTGCACATCAATAAAGGTCCTACAATTTATGGGAATCACTGGTAGTTATTGTGGATAGCAACTTCCACTCCCATAGCCCCTGCCATGGGCTGATTCCTACACGGTGGTTTCCACTTTACTCTCCAAGCCATTGGGCCAACTCAGCAGAAAAAAAAGGGTCCTACAATTTAAATCTTTGTATTATCTTAATTTTTTAATTTTAATTTTAGCTAACCTATCCACTGAATGGTTGAGTGGTATTGGCAATTTAGTATCATACACATGCCAGTGATCAATCTCTGGGACTTTCAATTGAAATTACAACTTCTTGTTTATAGACTTGGCAAAGAAAAAATATATTTAATGGTAGATATATAGTTGTATCAATAAATGAAAAAAAGGCCATATATAAGTGAAAATCGTCTTTGTGAAAACTCTTATGCATCACATGTAATCACTTCTGTTTTATATTTAGATAAACTTAAAAAAAAAAAAAACTTATTCAGATTCTATTATTTTTATAACTTAACAAAGACTTTATTCACTTCCAACCCTTTGATTCTCATTGGCATAGAATCTTAACACCCTTTTATTTTTCCACCTCTTTAATACTTACAAAGAGTCAAAATTATTTAATTTTGTTAAACACAACTAGTTTTTTTATTATGGCCCGAGCTTGCGACGAGCGTAGGGATGTCAAATGGGCCGGGCCGGCCCGAACCAGTCAATGAGCCGAGGTTGCTGGGCTTGTTGGCCCGTTTGGCCTGGGCCCGCCAGGCACGTGGGCTGCAATTTAAGGCCCGCCAAGATGGGCCCGCCAGGCATGCAGGCCTGTCCTGCTAGGCACGGCCCTCCTGGCCCGCCCAAAAGTGGCTTTTTAAAAAAAAAAAAAAAATTGTCCATTTACCCCCCTCAAACAGTCATAAAACGGTCATATAAGGGGTATTTTGTGTCCGATTCAATTTTACAAAGTCTATAATACTCTAACCCTCCTATTCTTTTCTAAATTTATTAGTATTATATATAATACTCTAACCCTCGAATATTTCAAGCCCTTAATCTGATTTCCATATTCCCACTTTAACTTCTTAGTGATCTAGATATTTGATTATGTAAATTTGGGTAATAATTCAAGCAAATTTAGGTTTTGAGAAATAGAATCATAGAATCTGTTTGATATTGATCATTATTGTTATCCGACTGGTATATAACAATCTTGGTAACTCAAACTTTTCTCAATATCTCATAAAAAAATGATGCTTTTAGACAATGAATTACCTATCAGATAAAAATTAACTTAATTGGTAAATATTTATTTGATAAAGACTTTTAAATAAACATTATGCTTAGTTGCATGTGTAAAAGACAATCGTCCAATGGGATGATGGTTCAAAATTGCTCATCAACTACACTGAAAGGTGCAAGTCAAACATGATGTGTGTGTTTGGATGTATGGTAAATTGAAGTAAATTGAATTAAAGGAATATGAGTTGACAAAGGAGAGATAATTAGGAGCCTTAAAGAGACCTCTTTGGAATTAACACTCCAACATAGTTGGGTATCTGACAATTTTACCAAAATATCATAGTTTCCTAGAACTTGTGTTGATTGGGACAAGAGGAAGTCGCGTAGTTGTTTGCTCTTTGGTGTAGTTGTTTGATCTTTGTGTCGAACAAAATTATTCTTTTATCAAAAAAAAAAAAAAAACCCCAACACTGAAAGGTGATCCTTTGGATGAGTGGTTTTGATCCATGTCCCCCAAACTACACAAGTGGTGGTTAGTTGGTATGAAGTACCAAACACATACCAAGGGGATCACATCACTAGACAAGTCTGAGCCTGGCCCATCCATTTAGGCCCTATTTGGCAAATCTTATCTATATAAAATAGATTTATATAGAACAGATCTGTATGGAATAGATCTACATAAAATAGATGTTTGGATAAATAGACCGTTTGGTATGTCGAAAAGATAATTTGAAATAGGCTTTTTTGAATCCAACAATATAGATTTTTTTTTTCACAAAATCCTATAGATGCACAAGGAATTAATGGTACAAAATTGAGCTTTTAGCTGTTTATAGTGGTTTAAAGAGGATCAATGGCTTGGACCTTAATCTTGGAGCCCACAAAAAATCTAAAAATACATGTTTCTAATTTTGGACTTTTCTCAAATATCTTGAGATCTATGATAGATCAACGGCTTCAATTTACCTCAGCGGACATACTTGAGATTATCAAAGCCCCAATGGTTCAGATCTACGTTACCTAGCCCACAACTAAATAAAAAAAAAGAAAAAAAAAGGCTGGAACTCAATCATGTGAGATTACAACCACTACATGTCAGAACCCAACCATTATACATATATATACATCAACAGCTCATAGTTTTTTAGAGATTTCTTGAGATCTATTTTTAGGGCCAGTTTGGTAACTCTACTAATATAGTCAAGTCAAGTAAAGTTGATTTTGAAGAAAGAATAAAATATAAGTGGGTTATAATGGTATTTTATTTTTAGTTATTTATTATGGAATCTTTTTGACTTTTTGTATGGAAAAGTGGAGTACTTTTGTATTTTAGTGGATAAAGGTAGTTGCTTTTTTACCTTTTGTATGAAAAAGATAGAGGGACTTTTGAATAAAGTGCATTTGATGTGACATCTTGTCTGGAAAATGGAGACTTTACTTGATTTTAATTGTATTAGTAAAGTGACAAACGGGCCCATTAATGTATGATATTTTAACGTATATCCGTGACTATCATTCTAAAGAGAACCAACGGCTTGGATCTTGATATGGGGATCCAATAGGCAGTAGGATGCAAGCCCAATTAAACTCCTATTAATATAAAAAATCGAAAGAAAAAAATGAACAGAAATAAATAATGAACAGGCCGGCCAGCCCGGCATGGCCCAGCCCGCTCCAGCCCGGCCCGTGGCACAGGCGGGCCAAGGCTGGAGCAGGCCGGGCCGAGCCGTTTGACATCCCTAGACAAGCGTATCCTACTAATTTCTTGAGATTGATCTCGAGGGAGTAATAAATTGACCACATGTAATTGACTCAGGGCCTACTCAGTAGCCGTTATGTCATAAGTGGGTTACTTTCAAAAGACATGTTTCTTTACCAGAATTCCTGATAAGAATTTACTATATTGGGGTTTCTTAGACATGATATCATATCTTCTCCCCTAACATACAAATTTCAAATTCCACCTACTTAAAAGGTCTTAAATAACCTTTTGAAAGTTCTGAAATTTCATTATCCATGCATTCGATTGGAATTTCAAATGCTCTATGAAGATGAGAGATTTAAAATTTCACCCAAAAGAAATGACTTTTGGAGAATTTAAATTGCTGCACATATATATAAATTCTTGCAATTCTGGTAAAGAAACCGGCTTAAAAAGTGGAGGGGGCGCATGGGCATTTGGAAGGATTTTGCTCTTACCACATGCCTATTTCTATAAATAAACGTAGCATTTAAGGGCAACAGAAAGGAACACAAACACCCACGTGTTGCTAGCTAGTTTGCTAACAATAGAAACAACAAAATCCTCCTCCCTCGCTATATGTTTTCCAAGTGTCCAGAATTGTTTTTGAGCCATTTGGGAAGAAACAGCCGTTTTGGGCCATGTTTCCACCAAGGGGATCTGTTTCCTTGGCAATAGGCAGCTAGCTGCCAAGTGCCCTCTGTTCACTGCCCAAATGTTCTTGGGCTTGCTTTACAGGCAAATCTCTTCTGTCACGTCCAACCATGTTATAAATGAATTTCTCGAGAGTCCCTGCTCAAACGATTGTTAATGTCTAGCTTGCCCAATTTGCCCTTATGAATGCATGGTATAGAAGGATGAAAATATATACGCACTTGTTCCTTTTGATTTGAATTATGCTAATGCTAAATACACTAAAGTTACTAATATTATTTTATTTGTAGAGAGAGAAGTAAAATGTAATCGTGTATGGAAGATGATTGAAGCCTTATTTCATCTACTTAAGGTTGGCAAAAAAAAAAAAAAAATTTGAAAAATTGAAATATGAAGTGTTTCGTGATATGTGATTTTATAAGATTTTCAATGCGAACCATTACTTTAAACGGTTTGGTTTAAAAGTAGATAATGATCTCATTTTTTTGGGAGAATCTTTTTATGAAAGTTGAGCTCCACCAAAGCCGGGTCGGTCCATATGCCGATCTATCTGAAGTATAATAATACATATATAGTAATGAGACTCGGTATTCATCACTATGCATGATTAGTTATCTTTTGTCATAATTGATAAATTATAGAATATGTGGCACGCTCGAATCTTTTGTAACTCGATACCGTCACTATATTACCTCTCTTTGAGAAAAAAAAAATTGAATGGTTAATGGCACGTGTAACCCATGAAAAATAACGTTGTAATTCGAATGCTTCTCCCCTCAGTCAATATAATTTACTTAAATAAGAATGACGTATCATATAAGACACGGTAGTACGTAGCACCTTCTGATGTAATACCGTTAGCTTATTTTCGGGAATCACAGGACAAATCATATAAACCAATGTGGTCGTATCTTGTGACATAAATTGTCTGCTTATTGTCCGGAATCACTTGAGTTATAATTGCAAAATGGATTGTTCCTGATAATTTTGCGGTTAAATTCCTTTTTTACTTGATTATATGGGCACTAATGCTAGGAGGAATTTTTTTATTTACCAATCAAAGGTAACATTTTATATATATTTTTAATCAACTATCAATTTTCATATTATGCGAGATCATTAAAAACACCTTGCAACAAATTAAGATGGAAAATAACCCAATGTAAATACATTCAATAGAAATAATCAATAATGTGCATTTAAACAAGTTCCACTCAAACTTACCTAAAGACATGACCCCAACTAGATGCATTTGCATTCTATACAAATGAATAGTAAATATCCATTTTAAAATGTCATTTATTTGATGACAAAGGGCCTTATTGTCATTAACAAAAAGTAACCCATCCCACTCCCAGTCAGAAATTACTCTCACTCTAACCAAAGCCCCGCACTCCTGCGTCATACATCCCAACATCCTTTTAAAGCCCCCAATCTCCATCTCCCCTTCACAGAGCCCAAGAGCAGCAAATCCTCTTAGAACTCCAAAAAAGGAAGCTTCCTCATATATCCACTCAGAGCAAAAATATCTCTCTTTGCATCCATCTGTTCTGAAAGAAAATGATGTTTGATGAAGATGGCTTTGATTTTGTTATTCCTGACCTCTCGTCGTCTCCCTTCTTCGATGATCCATTCTTTCCTGTTGATGAATGGACCAAAGCCGAGGATAAAGTGTTTGAGACTGCATTGGCAATCTACGGCGAAGATACGCCGGACCGGTGGGAGAAGATTGCCAAAGAGCTCCCCGGAAAGACCAGACAACAGGTGGAAGAGCACTATCGTTCGCTCGTTGAGGACGTAGAGAATATTGAGTCGGGTCGAGTCCCGATTCCAGAGTACCAGAATGAGGATCGAGGTGGAGTGAAGGTGTTGGATGAGAAGGAGAAGGGGAAGGGGAAGGGGAAGGAGAAGGTCCATGATTCTAATGATAATGATGTGAAGGAAAAAGAGTACTCAGTAGAAGCAAAGCTGGTTGCTGAGGAAGAAGAGGAGGAAGAGGAAAAGGAGTTAAAGAGGAGTGGGAAGGGAGTTTCTTGGACCGAAGATGAGCACAGGTTTGTTGGTTTTTTCGTTCTTCAATGATTGAGTAGTTAGGGAGGTATCTCTATTATTGCCTTTTCGTTTTGTGGGTGGATTTTTGGTCAGTTCTTGCAAGTCTCTTTTTAATGGCTTTCTAAATGTTCTATGAATGAGGACTACTGTAAGTGAGATTCTCTCTTCCTCTCTCTTTTGAGTTTTTTTTTATTATAGTAAAATTCATTGCTCCAGAAAAGAACTGGATTGAAAATAACACAGAGCAGATCTAAAAGAAATTAACAACCAGAAACATATTTTTTTTTTTTTGTTATCCTTGTTTTCTTAGTTATTTCTCATATGAGGTTTTGATGGAACTTCTTGTGAGTATTTGGTTTTGGAGTAATTTTTTGGTCTTCTACTGGTTTCAATCTCTGGATTTGGAAGGAATCATTATTCGGATGGAGACTACATTGATGATGTTTTGGATTTTTCTTTTTTGGGGCATATTTATAAAGTCAATCTTACAATTATTTTACAAGGATGATTGTTTTTACTAGATCTTTTATATTTATATTTTTTCATATTTTTTTGTTAAATGCTTTGTATTTTGGATGTTGGTTGAATGAATGTTTTGGATGAAGGAGCATATTTGGGGTTAGGTATAATTCTTCCATGCCATGAAATTTTGACTTCTTTAAAAGGTGCCTGTTTATCCTGATTTTCATTTGCTTAGTCTTTGGTTTTAGGAATATGACAGTTGTATCTATGTAAAAAAGATGATAAGTATGGTTATTCAATTCTACAAATGAAAATATAAAAAAAGAAAGTACCAGTACATGCAAAGAACACGTAAGAACTTGTCTGTTATGGTAGTCTGGATGTGAAGTCTTCTCTCTACAAGTTAGAGCCTCTTTAGTGGAAAACTGATTTTTTTTGTTTTATTGGGATATTTCCTCTTTTTCTATAGAAACGGTTTAAACAATTCATATGAAGTTTCTACAAAATTTAAAAGAAAAATAAATCTTGTTTTATCTTTGGTAGACATGTATATCACCTTAGAAGATTTATATTAATATAAATCTTTCTATTTATAGTGGATTATGTTATAATTAATATATTGGTTGATGTATTAAAAACCGCAATATATCTTAGGACCTGCTTTTTACTGGCAGTTAAGGAATTGATTTTCTAGACTTTCTAAATACCCCAACATAGTAAAATTCCTGAATCCACTTTTATAATTGAACATCCATAAATTCTACAAAAATGCAAAAGGGTCGATATTCCAAAATTTTGCAAGGGCATTTGAATCCTGTTAAGTAGGGATGTTCATGGGCCGGGCATAAGAACGGCAGACCAAGCCCGACACAGGCTGTAAAAGTTGGCCCCGAGCCTGCCCATTTAATCATTGGGCCAGGCCAAACCAGGCTTGTATCACTTTAATTAGTGAGAATTCCATCAATTGTTTGGGCTAACTAAATTAAATTACATGCATTCGTTATACAGGGGCCGGGCTTTGGGCTTTTATCACTTAATCCAAGCCCGGCTCAATTATTAAACGGACCCTGATTACATATCCAAGCCTTGCCCAAAGCGGGCTGGCCCCAGATCGGGCTCCTGCTAACCCAGCCCATTAGCACCCCTACTTTTAGGTGGCAAATATTTTGAAATTCTTTTGAAGAAACGTGACATTTGTAAATGCTACGAGGCAAGACATCACATCATATCTAAAAGAAATCAATATCTCAGAGTCCCTTGTAAGAAATTCTAGCAAAGAATCAAGCTATAATTAGTGTTCAATTAATTGAGTTGGTTGACCCACCAGGCAGGAAAGCTATGTTTGCAGCATCTTGACATGACTATTTAGTATCTATAGCAAGCATTTCCATTCAAACACTAGATAGGTAATGTCTTTGGCTGAAGTTACAAGATCTAGCAATGTTCAGGTTGTTGTTGGATTTGTTAATGCAAGTTCATCTAAATGTTTATAAATCTATAGAATAGACTACAAACAAAACTTTCAGTTCTTGCTTACCTTTCTAACTCATTACCATTAGAAAAGAGCCTCTTGATGGTTCAGTACAATGTTATTTTGCTTCTACTCTCAGGTTATTTCTGTTGGGTCTAAACAAGTATGGTAAGGGGGATTGGAAGAGCATATCCAGGAACTATGTTGTGACAAAGTCACCGGTGCAAGTCGCCAGCCATGCACAGAAGTTCTTCCGCCGTGCGAAAATGACAAAGGAAAGGCCGCAACATCGGCGGGCAAGCATACATGACATCCGAAGCGTGCCGTCCGACCAAGCAAGCTTAATCAATCTCACCCGCCGTTCCAAATCTCGCCTTTTGTCATTTCGACGGACGAGCAATATTGTCCCTAGGATGGCATCCATGGACCAGGCTTCTAATGTTCCACCACCAAAAAATGACGGTCTACCTCTAATCCCTCCTAACCAACTCAATGGATATGGTAACTTTGTGGGGAACCCATCTAGGAATTTGAGTGATGAGAAGGAAGATTACCCACCAAAGAGTATCAGTGGTCAGGTTTTGAACTCTACCATCCCTCCTAAACAACTTCCTCTCAATGGATATGGTAACTTTGGGGGGAACCCATCTGGGAATTTGAGTGATGGGATGGGAGATTGCCCACCAAACAGTATCAGTGTTCAGGTTTTGAACTCTACCACCCCTCCAAACCAACTTCCTCTCAAAGGATATGGTAACTTTGGGGGGCACCCATCTGGGAATTTGAGTAATCGGATGGGAGATTACGCACCAAACAGAATCAGTGGTCAGGTTTTGAACTCTACAATCCCTCCTAACCAACTTCCTCTCAATGGATATGGTAACATTGGGGGGAACCCATCTGTGAATTTGAGTAATGGCTTGGGAGATTACCCACCAAACAGTATCAGTGGTCAGGTTTTGAACTCTACAATCCCTCCTAAACAACTTCCTCTCAATGGATATGGTAATATTGGGGGGAACCCATCTGTGAATTTGAGTAATGGCTTGGGAGATTACACACCAAACAGTATCAGTAGCCAGGTTTTGAACTCTACAATCCCTCCTAAACAACTTCCTCTCCATGGGTCTGGTGACTTTCGGGGGAACCCATCTGTGAATTCGAGTCATGGGTACATACCAAACAGTATCAGTGGTCAGGTTCTGAACTCTACAATGAATGGATATGGTAACTTTGGGGGGCACCCATCTGGGAATTTGAGTAATGGGATGGGAGATTACACACTAAACAGTATCATGAGTGGTCAGGTTTTGAATTCTACAATCCCTACCAAACAGCTTCCTCTCAATGGATATGGTAACTTTGGGGGGCACTCCTCTGGAAATTTTAGTAATGGGATGGGAGATTACCCTCCAAACAGTATCCGTGGTCAGCTTTTGAACTCTACAATCCCTCCCAGACAACTTCCTCTCAATGGATATGATAACTTTGGGGGGCACCCAGCTGGGAACTTGAGTAATGGGATGGGAGATTACCGGCCAAACAGTATCAGTGGTCTGGTTTTGAACTCTACAAACACTATGTTGGGTGCCCCCTCTAGCCTTTCTGGTCCATCTTCTAACGATAACTACATGCACCCTGGTCAGTGGAAGATGCAGTGATTCTGATGCAGTGAAGGGGGTTTGCAGGAAGCTCTAATATAATCCAAGTTTCCGTATGTGTCGTTGTGTCTTTATTTTCATCTCTGTTGTTCTTCTATGGTCGGTTATATATGCTAATCTATGCTCGTCTATTGGAAAGTAATGTCTATGATAGTAATGTGATTGGCATTAGAGCTGTACATATTTTTGGTAATTTGTTGCAACAAATAGGTTTAAGGGAATCCAGTTTGCTATTTATTTGCATTAAAATACATGAAAACTGAATACATGAGATTTCTACTCTAAGTGGTTAAAAATAAGACCAAAAGTGAATTTTTAAAAAATGATCACATCAACTAATCTTTTCTTTTATGAAAATATAATCATACATATATATATATATATAGTTAGGAAAGGAATATTAAGCAATCACCCTTAGTAAGTCATTTCTCATCTTTCTTTGATTTTAGAATCCAGTTGCCTATTGTTTGCATTAAAATAAATGGGAACTGAATATATAAGATTTCTACCCTTGTGGTAAAAAATAAGATCAAAAGTGAATTTTAAAAAATGAATATTGAATAACCTTTTCTTTTATGAAAATAGATTCATATATATATAGATAGGAATATCAAGCCATTACCCTAAGTAATTCATTTCTCATCTTTCTTCGATTTTATTTTCATCAAAGAAAAGGTCATATGGTGCTTATTTTTTAATATTTACCTTTGGTCTTCATTTGTAACCACTAATTATCGCATAAATCCTATGTATTAAATTTTTATGTGTTGTATTACAAACAAATCGGCCCTTAAAAAGGCACTAGTTTGAGAAAAATCTCAGCCAGTAGTCTAATCACTAATGGTATTTTCTCGTAAAGGCTTAGATGAAACAAAGGTGGTCCAATTTAAGGTGATAGCATGAAATGTCCTAAAATTACCAGTCATAATTGACACAACACAGCAACCTAGAATTAGTCTCTGATGATAATCTATCTAGTGACCCAGTGAGTCATCCTCATGACTCCATACAACACAATACATCAGCCTAGAATTACAGTCGAAAAACTCTGTTCGACTGGACAAGGCAAGGCAAGAATATTTGGCAAAAATCTTAGTCTTTTAAAAACTCATATTAGAGTAACTCTTAGGGCCGGCTCGAGACAATTTGAAGCCTAAAGCGAAAACCCTAAATGAGGCCTATTCTATTTTTTAATATTATTATAAAGGAGAGAAGGGTGGTACAAAAACCAATACAGTGAAGAAAAGAAGAAAATAAAAAAGAGCAAAACTTTCCACATTATCCTGTAAAATCGAAATGGAACACAAGATCAAACCTAACTAGAAAACGAACAGTAGGAAAGATAAAGACGATGCCATTTCTTCACAAACTCAAAACAGAAAAGAATCAAAGATGCTTTCATTCGTCAGAAAATAAGAAGAGACTCGTTTGCATGAAGTCAAAAGTCGAAAATCAATGGACGACATAGATATAGGTATATAGTTGTGTACGTGTGAAGAATAAAATCTGTGAATATACCGAAAGGAGGAGGAGGAGGAGGAGGAGGAGGAGGGTGCGGAGATCTAAGGAAAAAATGTGTGGGAAGAAAGGACGAGCTTTTTCGGAGTTGGTGACTTCTGCTTCTACTGCATGTTGTGTTGATTTGCAAAGGAAGCTGCAGCATCTTTGGCTCTGTGATAAATATTCGAGGCGATATATCCAGGTTAGGTGTCGATTAGAAGGATTGAAATTAGATCATTAGTGCTTGAAACCTCCTCTCAATCCTCTCGACCTAGCTCCAAAAACGCAGATTGGCACTATCGGAGCGAATCCATCTTCATAGCGCGGTTTGATCATTTTCAGAGCGCGGTTCGACCGAATATGGAGAGAACCGTGTAGAATTTTGATTTTTTTGTGCATTTTCTCTTTTCTGTAAATTTGATATTTATCTTTTAAATGAAGAAAATTATTTTGACTTATTAAATATTGTCAATTTTATGTGATCAAATTGCAAAGTTAATTCTTTTCTATATTTTTTACGCTTGAATATATTGATAAAATATATTTGTGCCCAGTAGTTTATTGTTTATAAACCCACAAGCACTATATTGTATAAGCGCTCTAGAGGTGTTTGAGATATATAATTATTTTAAAACTTAGCGTTTCGGCGCTCCGTCTCTATGCTCTGGGCACTTACTGCCTTGCCTACCTATGATTTTTGTTCCAGTTTGGCAGCTTTATTTTTTGGGAAAGAAATAAAAGGATGTCAGTTGTTTTTACGAAACTAGTTTATATTATGGGGCCTTATTTTTTACATTTTTTGGGGGCTTATTTTTTGGACCTAAAACAAAGGCTTTCCTTGCTTTATAGTAAAAGGGGCCTGCCACTAACTCTCACGGTACCATTTGAGTTTTGACTTTCTGACCCATTCAAGACCTGAGTTTCCAAATTGACCAGGGCCGATAACATCCCATCGTGATTACGGCTGGGCCAAGTACGACCATTGGACTGAATTTGGATCTATTGGAATGGGCCCTCACTTTCAAGCCCATGTATGGTCATGGTCCATGGATATGGGTGTTCATGGGCCACATCAGGCCAGTCCAAGTTTGCCTTCGGTTTAGATACAATGGTAGATCAAGCTAGGCCCAAGAGTCATCCTCAGCCCATCCCATTTTCAAAATATGCACCTCTTTGTGCAAAAAATGGGGTCAGGCAAGGCGTTGACCATAGATAGGCCCAGACGGCTCGTTTTATATCGGGCCAGAGAATGACGCCCCAGTCCAGTCCAGGCCCAAACCTGGCCGGGTTATGTTTGGGTTGGGCTCGCGTAGCCCATGGGGCCCCTCAAGGCAATAAGTGATGATGATGGAAGGCCCTACAGTCCAAAAGCCCGTTCCTAATGGACCCATTTTTTAAGGCTTGGACCAGTATGGGCCCACCAGCAGAAATGAGTCCTGTACATTTGTGCCTTCTGTTTCTCAATCAAGGTCCAATCCAGGCCATTGATCATGCATTGCTTGACCAATCTCATTCATTCATCCGCAGATCATTGATCGGATGATGCCTGAGATGGCCCAGCCAATCTGATCTTTCAGTTGCTGCCCCATCCATTCACTTGTCCTACTGATCAGCAGCCAGGATCACCTCTCAGACATACCAAGTGGACCCCACCTTCTCCATTTATTTTGTGCATGAGCAGATGTGGTGGGGACATCAATCCACGTGTATGGACACAAGCGCTGCAATCGTGTACAAACTTAAACCCTAAAGACCGTTTGGCACATTTTAACGAAATGACAAATACACCCTAACCTTTTTACAAGAAGGTCAACAGAAGCTCATAAACCCGAGGCAATCGACAAGGGCAGTTACGTAAAACCCGGATTCTGTTTCTAGGGTTTTAGCTACCTGTTCCTTTCTAAAACCCTCTTTCACGGCGTTGGGTTCCTTTTCGTGCAAACGTGTTCAAATCTCAAGCGAGGAATCTGATTCATGGCATTGATTATTTACGTCGAATCTTCATTAAACCTTGAATTCAACTCAAAGAACGAAACCCCAATTCATTTCGCCTCTTCCTCTCTCAGAAATTTCTGGGAACTTCGCTTGAGTTTGGGTGCTTTGGAAAGAACGAGTCTTTACAGAGAAATGGATGGAAATCTAGTAGGAATGAGGAATTCATCAAGACCCATTTCTTGTTTCTTATGTTTCTTGTGAGATTTCCTTGGACTTCATTGATAGAGCTGAGGAAAAAAGTCGATTGTATCATATACAGATTAAGGAAATCAAAGGGAGAAGAGAAACGAACAGGATTGAGAGAGAATACTAATGGGTTGTTGATGGTTTCTGAATTCAACCCAGCATTGATAAAAACCCTTTTCTTTTCATGCTCTCCTGTTTTGAAATTTTCGCTTGAATCTAGTGGTTTCTGGAAATAACTGATTGTAGAGAGAGAAGTGAAGTAAAGGTGAAGGAACTTGTAGTTGCAGAGCGCATTCTGTTCTGCTTTTCATCTTCTCTTTCTGAGGGTACCCAAATTTTCTTTTGAAGTTGGGATTTGTGGAAAGAAGTCATTTATATAGAGAACTGATGGTTTCTGCTTACTGATTTTAGAGAAGAAGGTTTGAAGGATAGTGGAAAAGGAAATGATGGGAAATGATGGAAGAGATTGTAAAGAGGAGAGGAGATTGAAGATTTTATCTCCTCATTATTATGCGATTTGCGCAATGGGTGGAATGTTTAGTGCGGGTACAACCCATCTCGCAATTACTCCGCTTGATGTTTTGAAAGTGAATATGCAGGTGAGTTTGATCAGAAAAGGCGGATATATGTGTAGTTTTTGAATGGAGATTGATAGGTTTTGTACAATTTGATTTGTTTGTGTGGTGGGTCTGATGGAAATGAATGTCTTCCTGTATTCATTTGTTTGCAATTTGTATTACTATGATGTTTCCGGCATATGATTTCTTTTTAAATTTATCGTCCAAATGATTCCATTTCCTGATTGTTGAAGTCATTTTGTGGGTTTATTCAGTTTATAATTTTACTACATTGGCTTGTTTTGATTTGTTTCATGGCTTCTCTTTCCTACAATACAATCCACAAGTGACTATTCTTCGCTGACCTTCTATGTGAAAATCTTGTGTCATTTATAGGAAACCTCATGGTGCTTGTAATTACCTGTAGGACTGTCAACGGGACGTCCATTTATATTTAGATTTACAAGCTCTAAATCTGGGTCCGAATCTAGTTCCTATCTGAGAACACAAACCTGAGTGCATTCCATAAGGTAAAAGCAGGTCCTAGTCTGTCCATTCAAGATCTGAATTCAAATTCACAACCAGACCTGACTCGAGTGTGAATCTATGAGTCTTAATTTTGATCCAAATCTGAATTTGGCGCTGAAGTAAGTGACTTTTTGTGAATATGAACTTTGAATAATTTGTGTTTATGTTGTATGGGTGTCAAGTGTTATAGTTATAACCTTTTCTCACCATCATCTGACCCATATCCATCAATGTGGGGTTGGCAGTGTATTTTATTATATATTATCATAGACACCTTAATGGCACAGTTGGAAAATTCCTACTGAGTTCCTAAGAATTCTCGGGGAAGTGTCTTTGTCTTTTTTGAAGGGGTGAAGTTCTGCAGGGGACCAGTGGTTTTGTAGTATTTCTCTCCCATAGAAATGGTCGGTGACAATTTATTGCTAAGGATGGAAAACTTTGGTAGTCCCTACTCCCTTGTAGATGTCTATCCTTAATCTTTTACTTTAAACCCTTTTGATAATACCTACTCCCGAAAACTCAATAGGAATTTGCCAGTATGCCCAAAGGAAACCTTGAATTCTTGCATAATAATCTAAAAGGCCCAACACCTCTTTAACTGCCTGTATGCTTTTGCTTATTTAGAAAATACATTATTGGTTATGATTCATGATTTTTTCTTTTATTTGTTAAAACTCTTGCTGTATAGATGTTTTGTGTCTCATCTGATGGATCTAGTGTATGTTGTGTTCATTTATTGGATTTTTTTTTTTTTTTTCCTTTTGCTTTATAGCTTTATCCCATCCATCTTGGGTCTGCTTTATGAGCTCTACTGTGAAACTTGAAAATAAACTATGGCCAAAATTCATTTATTTTTTTACTTAGGTGCATGATAATGATCTCTCTCTCTCTCTCTCTCTCTCTCTCTCTGTAACTTCATTTGTTCTTAGTTTTGCTTCATTAATAAATTGAATGGTATTCTTTTTCCCTTTTTTTTTTCAGCAGCTCAATTTTCACATTGTGCTGAGTGTAACTTATCATTGTAGGTAAATCCTGCCAAGTATAACAGCATATTCTCAGGTTTCAGTATCCTTCTAAGAGAACAAGGCCCTTCTGCCCTTTGGAGAGGGTGGGGTGGCAAGTTCTTTGGATATGGTGCTCAAGGTGGCTGTAAGTTTGGCTTGTATGAGTACTTTAAAAGGCTGTATTTGGATGTATTGCCTCACCAAAATAGGAGTGCCATATACTTCCTCAGCAGTGCATCCGCCCAAGTAATTGCAGATATTGCTTTATGCCCATTTGAAGCTGTCAAAGTTCGTGTCCAGACAGAACCAAAGTTCGGAAAAGGCTTGATTGACGGCTTCCCAAGGCTATATGCAACAGATGGATTGTCCGGGTACTAACTTTAACCCCTGGTTGTTTTCTGTTTGGATTCCTTTTTTTTTTTTGTCTAGTAATTGAGTTGAAGACACCTGTATTTTCTCTTTGGTTGCAGGTTTTACAGGGGGCTTGTTCCGCTTTGGGGTCGGAACCTGCCATGTAAAAAAATCTCCTTGAATTTATTTTTGTTCTATCCAATATTTGGATATTAATTAAGTGATTGTCTGACATGTGTGTCTGACATGGGTTCTAGATAAAGAAATCTTTTAAGAAAATGGAGTGTCTTTGGTACATTGAATATTCTTAACTATTGTTATGCAATTGTGTTTTATTGACATCTGTCCATGTTTACAACTATCTGATCTGTGATAATCTTCACAAACTTCCTATAGAACTCAATAGGATGTATCCATTTAGGTGCCGTTTGGCAAGTCTACCTTTTGTGTCTATTTGACGTAAAACTGATTCAAATAGATGTTTGAGTGCCACTGCTTTAGACTGTTTGGCAAAGTTTGTGGATGTCTAATTCAATCAATTTAGGACCTTTTTCCTCTTTTTCAAAAGCAACCAAAAGGTAACTTTTTCGAATAGACATGCATCTCTGAAGTAATCAGAGACTTTTTGCCTTTTCTTTTCACAAGTTTGCCTATATGACTTTTATAATATGACAAGTTCGTTTGTACTGCTTTTAATGTATGACAACTTTTCCCATATAATTTATACAGCACTGCGAGTTTAATTTTTCTAATTGAATCAGACATATCGAACAGTCTATCTAATTGAAACAATTCTATTGTAGTTAGATCTATTTGAATCAGCTCTGAACAGAAAGCCCATGTTTGGCATCTCTATTTCCTACCTCTACTTGTCTAAAGTAGGTAGAGGTATGGAAAATGAGCGTTTGACACGCGATTCTACCCTCTGCCCGCTTTAGAGAACTCAAGGCAAATCCTCTTAAAATGAACTGCCCCAATTCTGGGCTTGTGAAAATAAGAGCTTTGACTTCTTTTTTTTTATGGCCCTTTTTTGATGGCTCTATTTTGGATGGCTTTGTCTAAATAAGAGTATAGATACCAAACAGGCCTAGTGCTTCCTCATTCTCCTTAGTGAAAGGTACAAATACTATGCAACATTCTGGTTATGCCCTCTTGAAACACTGACATAACAGTGCCGTTCATATTGTAAGCTTTTTTGGTTTTTTTTTTTTTGCCTGATTATGCTAGGAAACCCTGAAATAGATTTTAAGCATGGGTTTGGCTGTTCTGAATCCTTGAAGTAATCCAAGTGGACTTGGCTCCTCAAGCACTTGTCTTACCTGTTTAGTGGTGTGCCCAAATCTTACACTGATGCAGCATTACATGATTATATCCATTTTGAACTTGCATAGAGAGGTGAAAATCCCTCCCACCAGTGGACTGCGTGTGTGATCCAGCTCTATTGGGGGCGGGGCAGCGGGGGTGAAGCACTTTGATCGGCGTACCCCCTTCACACTCGCAATCTCCCCATTACCCGGAACCAGACCTAGTTTTACACTTATGAATTTTCTCATTGTTGGATTGAAACTAAAAAAACCTATAGATTAAAGACTGTTAAATTTACAGTTTTTAAATCATAAGAATAGTGTGCAGTTTGATCATAGGTGAAAACTCCCTGTATTCATAATGTCCACGACCTCAGTTCCGAAGTGGTGGTGGACACTTACTTCCATAGAAATGCCTAGAACTCTTTGAGGCCAGTATACTCAAGTCTACTCTTATTTATTTCCTTTTTTTAACTTCCATTTATTGAGACCACATTTTTTTGCTGAACTGGATGTGTTTTTAGAAGAAACTGGTTATATGCTGTCTGTATAAAACCTTTTTGTTAGTTTCCCTCATCATCTCTTTGGTGAATATCATTTTTCTTAATTCTAACCTTTCTAAAAATTTGTGGTGGCAGTTTCTATTCTAATGTTTTCTACATTTGAGCATGCTGTGGATGTTTTATATCGCGATGTTATTCAAAGAAGAAAAGAGGATTGCTCGAGAGCTCAACAGCTTGGGGTGACATGTCTAGCTGGCTATGCAGCTGGTGCCATTGGTACAGTTATCTCAAATCCTGCAGACAACATTGTTGCCTCTCTTTATAATAAGAAGGCAGATAACGTAATGCAGGTATAATCTGTTGATTAATCTCTTGGCGGTTAAATTTAGTTTCATACTGAAATTTGTGGTTTTTTTTTTTAAGAAAATCTTTATATAGCTCAAAGGTTTCGTTGAACGGTTGCAACGATGAGCACCCCCCCCCCCCCCTCTCTCTCTCTATATAAATATATATATATATATATATATATATATATATATCCCTTCCATATTTGCAAGCTGTTATCTCTGATCTCTTGAAGGTTGTACTTGATACTGGATCCTTCACACTTGCAGGCTGTTAAGAAGATTGGGCTTGCCAATTTGTTTACTAGAAGTCTTCCTATTCGGATAACTATAGTGGGACCTGTTATAACGATGCAATGGTTATTCTATGACACTATCAAAATATTAACTGGATTGTAAGTGTATCTTGCTTGTTAAAACTTAAAGAAAATATCTTATTATTTTAATGATTTAGTCAATATTTTTGTAGTATGTCAAGATAACTCATGATATTTACTTGAAGTTCTATTTCACAAGAATCATGCAATCTGTAACTCATCAAGTGTTTAATTCACTAAGGTGTCCATTGCCCAATTATGTAGCTGTAATTTGGCAATTTAGACCATTGATCTGATGGAACCCATTATGGATGGAGGATGGCCCCAAGTCCTTTACTGAAAGATTGGCATTTACTTTCTTCTTTTCTTTTTCTTTCGGGGATTTTACCAAAAAAAAAACACACACATTAGATGCACCCTAGACCAAAAAGGCCAATTTAGTTTCCTTAGCACCAAACTGGTCTTCCCTCCAAAAAATCATTTTTCTTTAAACTATTTTTTCAAGGGTCGATAGGCGGAAAAAGTAGTTTTCCGTCATCTTCTTCCTTCCTCCTCTCATCCCCAAACCTAATCCAATGTGGAAGAATAATATAAGGATTCACCCTGAGGAAGAAGAATTGAAGAACCTAATAGGTTCAGTTATCGTGGAAAAATCAGCCACTATGGATGTGAGTATGGACCTTGTTTTTGGTAGGATCAAGCACCTAAGGTAGAGCTCGAAGGTCAACTAGGAGCGATCAATTCGGTAACGTTTATTTTGCACAATCCCAACGGCAAAGATAGACAGACAGATTGGCTTTGGATCATGCCACACTTCAAATTTCCGAGAAAGATATCTCCTCTCTTTTTGACTGAATATATGTTTGAGAGTATCGGTTATGCTTCTTTATTTAGAGAGGGAGAGGCATAACAACTCACATGGGGATCCCTCATCCTACCATTTGTCAAGGGGAGATAAAAGAGAGATTTGAATCAATTGAATTTCAATAAACCAATGTCAGGATCATCTTCTGTTGTTAATTAGTTGATGTTAAGAGAGTGTACTTGCAGTTGTTATACAAAGCTATCAGTAGCGCAATGGCTTCTTCTTGTAATCAACACCACTGAATCGTCTTCTAATAGACATAGCGATGCCAATCTCAATCTCCCTCTCCCTCTGATGGAGGACCCTAAACCCAAATTCCACCTTACGGGATTTATCATCTTCATCCGACTGACACCATTTTGTTCATGGTCTACCACTGCATCTTGCATGTGTGGTGCAGTCGGTGCCAACAGTTCAGGCTCCCTCATAGTAGCCAGTTACCACCACCAGAAGAACAAATGGTAAGCAGCCCAAACAATTCTTTCATTTCAGCTTATTCCTGTTGTCCCCATGATGACAGACCTAACTTGGTCCATGAAAGGCTCCTCTTCCTCAAGGTGAATCCTCATATTATTCTTCCCCATTGGATTGGGTTCGGGGAAGAGAGGAGGAAGGAATAAGATGACGGAAAATTGCTTTTTCCGCTTGCGGCCCTCACCTGCTTGGGGAGGGTCGATATCGACCCTCGAAAAGATAGGTAAAAAGAACGGATTTTTTTGGCGGGAAGACCGGTTTGGTGTGAGGGAAAATAAAGTGACTTATTTGGTATAGGGTCCATCTAGTGTGTTTTTATTTTTTATTTTTATAAAATCCTCTTTTCTTTTTCTCCCCATTTCTTACTAGACCATTTTTTGTGCCTGTGTTCTTTTCTTTTAACCATCTATTTTTGCCATTAATTAAAGAATTTTTGTAGTCTTCCAATCAGGAAGATTTTTGGGGTATCCACATCACAGTAACGCATTATGTTCTAGGCCATGCTTTTTTTTTTTTTTTCCAGTTAATACTCTGGATTATCATTAATCAGTAAAGAACTTCTGAAAATTCTGGCTTTGGTTCATGTTAATTCCATACACCTCTTTAACTGCCCTGAGCATTAGGACCAAATTCTGAGCTTGTTAGACTGCTCTGAGCATGTAGATTACAAGATGAAACTTTACTATTATTTTTTTTAAATGTATGGTGCTTTGATAGCCTTTCGAGAAAGGATCATTATGTTGTGTTTGGTTAGATTACACAATGAAACTTGATTGTTTTATTGTATTTGTATGTAGTAGTTTTACAAGATGCCAAAAGGATATTTAGGTTGTGTTTGATTTCTAATTTAAGCGGCATCATACCCATCTACCTGACATTTTGAGCCTGTTTGTTTCATGTAATTGAATACATAAAAATTGTGAGACCAAGTTGAAGAAGCAAATGTTAATTTCCAAAAATGACCATCAACTTAGCGCCCCTCTAATGGAAAACATTAAATTATCTCTCCTCTAAGGGGCGTAGGAAATGGATACCCAGCCACCACCCTTGTAATTCAAATCCTAGGAAAGTGAGGGTTGCATCTATGTTGGTACATTATATCTTCCATCCCTCAACTCATATCCTTCATCCCTCTCCTCTTTAATAATTCTTTGGTGGAGCTCTTTGGACCATGCATCCCCATGTATTCATTACTAACAAACAGGCCCTTAGCAAATTCTGAGTTTATTCCCACAGTTTTTTTAGCAGCCCACAGCCTAGTTTCTGCTGTAATATGCCTAAAATGGAATTATTTGCATTCAACCCTCTCACCCTGCTTTCCTGGCTTGGCTTCCCGTCAAGTGTCTGATCTCCACTAAATTTTGCAACCAAAAAGGCTATTATAATATTTATAACAACTGCACTCTTGCTTATATATAGCATGCATTGGAAATATGGTAATAATGTTGCTTTGAGTTTTTGAGGAACTTATTTTGGGTTTCCTACTGAAGAGAGTTTGGTATTAACTGACCTACAAGATCCAGGAATTTCAGGTGTGCACTTCTTTGTGGTCTTGCACTCTTACTTGATAATTGGATCCAGGTCTAACTTAATAATATATCTAATAATTCGGTAACAAATCCAGCTTTGGCCAGATTGTTGACTGCCTTAATTTTTCATCTCCCAACAGTTACTCTTGAATCACACATGATCATTATTCAATTCTTTATCAGTTTTAATTTGAGTTCTCTTCCCTGAAGTGAGATTGAGATTTTTTTTTTCCTATGGAAATGTTTCAGGCCAACAAGTGGAGGTGCTGACAGTTATTTGGAAGAAGCCGTGAGCGCCGGTTAATATCAAGATACTATAATTTGTTTTTTCTATCGGAGGAACATCTGAAGTTTAACTCACACCATGTGGATCTTGATTTGAGCATTGCACATATCACCACCAACATGGAAAAGACCAGAATTACCTTGCTCTGTTACCAAAAACAATAATATAGCACTGGTTACATATGCTCTTTCCCATCTTTCTATTGTCTTCTCCTGCATTTTATTGGCAGGCCGCCTTTTGTTTTTTAATAGAATTTGATTATTTTGTTGGAAGGTGCTTTATGATCTTGTAAGGGGTAAAGTCTTTTCTGCTTTAAGCCAGTGGTTCATGGCAATTTATTTTGTGTAATGGGCTACAACAATATGTTGTGTATAAGCAGGTGGGGGAATGAAGGAAAATGCCTATTTCTTGGTACTTGGTTTATGATATAAACAGCTATTGTAATAAAGGTTTGGTATAAACCATTCAAAAACAAATAAATAAATTAATAAAGGTTTGGGTCATTTGCACCATTGCCTGTGTAGTACTGTGGTAGATGTCCATGTTCTGGATAGATGAGATCAGTCTTGGATTGCTCAATGCCTTAATAATCATTATGATTTATTGCAATTGAAGTAGATTTTACAAGGCCATCTAATGCTGGGTAGAAGATTTGTTTTGATCCTCATTGGTGGAGGATTTTCTCTAACAGTGGGCTGCAAATTGTAATAATCACTCAGGCAGTGCGGGCGCCACTGAATTGTATGTATGCCTACAGTGGGGTTGTGTAGGGTGGGTTGGATGTTGGCATGTGGAGGTCTCTGGGAAGAAGAAAACAGCGAAATGTGAAGGTTAGAACTTGTTTTGACACTGAACTTAGGCAAGCAGACTTGACTTTGTTGGTTACTGAGGCGTGTGAGTTTTTAAGTATCTGATGGAATCTATCTGGGTATATGGTTTTCATCTGGGTTGGCTCATTAACCTTCTGATTCAAGTTGATTTTCAGACATTTTGAACATTGCCCTCAAGGATTGCAACTGAGCGGACTCGGATCTAAAGTTTTTGAGACAGCCCATGTTCTTGTTAGGCGAAATATTAGTCCCAGATTTAGATCATTTGAGGATTAATGAAATTTGTAGTGAAAAGCCCATTTGCATTACATATTTCCGGGCCATCTAATTGTGGGTGCAGGCAAAGGCCTACGTTCAGCCCATCTAGTTAATGAACAGAAAGATAAGACGTGGCTCAAGCAGGGCCTGTTTCTTTATTAGAATCTCTGACAAAAGCTATGTTGGGGTTTTTTTTTATCTGATTGTCACATGGCATTTACAAATAGGGCTTGTTTCTTTACTAAAATTTCTGACAGGAATTTGCCATTTTCGGGTTTCTTGGATATGATGTGATATAATGTCCTGCACAAGCATTTCAAAGATCCAACTATTGATAATGTCTCAAATGACGTTTAGAAATTCCAGTGGAATTTCTAAATGCTCAAATACAAGAAAGCAGAATTCCACCTTGTTTGAGAACTTCAAAATTCTCCAGGTAAGAATAATTGCATGAACTCCTTAGCAAGACATTGGTAAATTTGCAATGGCCCTTTACGTTAGCGCAGCTGAGCAAGAAATTGGAATGCTTAGGGGGACAAAAGGTGAAGGCATATCAAAAATTCCCAACAAGAGCAATTACTTCCCAGAGTTCCAACATTTCAAATACTACAGGGGAGTTGAACATTTGAAATTCTCATAATCTTCCCAAAATAGAATTATCACAATTCTTCCAAACAAAGAGACCCTTAAGGTCTATGGTAATTTGGCAAATAAGAAAGTTGCCCCCCCTCCCGGTAATTTGGCAAATAAGAAAGTTACCCCCCTCCCCCCCCGGTCAAATCATGTTCCAGCAATTTTTGTTACAGTTTCTTGTAAACCTATGGGCATGGTTTAAAATCTCGCCGATATGACTCGGTATCGGCTGATACCGAGCCGATATCTCGCTGAGATATCGATCTTAGAAAAATATCCCATAATATTGGCCGATATGATATGTATCTCGCATGAACCGATATCTCGGCCGACATTTTGAAAATATCGGCCGAGAAGATATAAAAAGGGTAAAAACCCTAATTTTTGCAACTTTTTCCCCATCTTCATCTTCTTCTCCTCTCTTCTCATTTCCTTACTACCCATAGTAGCAGCCCTACTCTCTCTTGCATATTTTCAAATCTCACATTAATTTTTTGAAGAAAATATTATCTAAGGTAAGAGAAAATCAACCTAAAGCATTTTATTATGTGTTTTTTTTTTTTTTAGATGAAGTATAGAAATCATTAGGTTTATCATTTGTATTGTGTCTTCATTTAGAAGTTAGATCTACATACTTTCATCATTTCATGCTAGATCTACTCATACACATGATTTTGAACTTTTTTTTTTCCAATTTTTTTTATTTTCGGATTTTTTAATATTTGAATTATTATATATTATTTTTTGGGGATTTCATCATAACTATGTTCTTTTAATGATTCATGAACATTGTATGGTGTATAAATGATTGATCTACATATTTTTATGCTAGATCTATATATTTAGGATTTTGAAAATGATTTTATTAAAAAAAATTTCTTAAAAATAATTGTTGTTACTTGTTATAATATTTGTGATACCAAATGCTTATTAATAGTGTGTAGATGATAGATCTACATCTACTTATAGTCATAAACATGATTTAGATTTTTATTTTAATTATTTTATTTTCGGGATTTTTAATATTTGAATTATAATATATCATTTTTTGGGGATTTCATCATTAATATGTTCTTTTAATGATTCATAATCATTGTATGGTGTGTAAATGATTAATCTACATACTTTTATTGAGTATATCTTTTTAGCCAATACCGAAGAAATGATAATGATGATGATATCAAGCCAGGACGACACTCCACTTGGAATTAGGCTGTCAATGTGTCATACACTCATACTCATCAATCTCTCTCTAGTCTCTACTCTCTACCAGTCCCCTCTAATTTCAAGTGAACCATGAACCTTTTGATGCCCAAGTGCTTTATGATTTATCTATCTCATTATTATGTTTTTTATTTTAATGTGTCATCTTCAGGGTCTTGAATTTCACAACTTATTTGATGATTGAGTTAGTATTAAATGATGATTGATATGTTATCTTTATTTTCTTATATTTTACACTAATAAATTGATCATAAGCATCAATAATGGTTGCATTAAATGAAATACTAAAGAAGACAGCGAACTGCGACACAGACATGACTCATAACTTAAGGTGACCGAGATTTTGATTTATTGTTATTACTAATGGAAAAAAATATTGTATTCCATCATTTTCTAATATTCTAGATTTTTTGGATATTTTTGCAAAATTCTTTGGATTAAAATAAAAATTCACACCGCGACGGACCGATATCCGCGACCAATACCGATATCATAGTGGTTTTTCGGCCCGGCCGATACCGCGACCGAAATCGAGATTTTAAACCATGCTTATGAGCCTAAATACTAGATTTTTGGATTGGTTGGGCTACTATGGCCTAAATACTAGATTTTTGGATTGGTTGGGCTATAATCATACCTTTCACATAGGGACTTGATTTCCCTCCCTACTTTTAATCGTTCTCTACATCCAAACGGGCCACGTAAGTTCAAACCCCTTGTAGTTGTATGATAAAACGGACAATAACTGCATGGAAGGTGTTAAAAGTTGATAATAGCTCCAAACCGCCGGAAAATATATATTTACCATAGAACTGTGCAATTTGTACGAGTGTAGAAACTAATATCGCACCAAATTTGAACCGTTAATCTATTACCGTTATAAAAAAAAAATTACAAAAAAGTCTCACTGTTTTGCAAATTTAAGAACAAATTATAGCCCACATTTTTTTTGTAAATTTCTCGATAACCGTGATAGATCAACGGTCCAAATTTCATATGATATTAGTTATTACACATATACAGCTATCCAACGCTTTGGATGGTGATTTAGTGGTCTCACAATCAATGAAAAAAAAAAAAAAAAAACAAACAAACAAACAAACAAACAAACAAACTGTTCAAGTGATATTGTCCCACTATAAACACCCCGCCTTTGACATTTGATTTGAATGCTTCCCGGAAAACAACCCAACTGAAATGATAAGGATATCTTTTTACTTGCGAAGGGGAACGACCACTCCCAAATCCCAATTCTCATGGTTAGAATTTCATGGCCACGCTCAAAACCCATCTCACCACAACTCCATCCCACTTCCTCTTCCTCCCAACAAATGCCCCTAAAAAACGCCATGGATTCTCTCTACGACGAGAATTCTTACATGGGTCTTTCCCAGAAATTCTCAGAAGCCATGGCTTCCTGCGCAAATCTCCGGTCATTGGCCGGTGCCCGGAAACTCCATGCCCAGATCATCTCCATCGGCCTGGAATCATCAATTTTCCTCCAGAACCACCTCATGAACATGTACTCGAATTGTGGGTGTATCGATGATGCTCGCCGCGTCTTTGATGGCATCCCCCAACCGAATGTGTTCTCTTGGAACACCATGATCACTGGGTTTTCGAATTCAGGGAGGTTGAGAGAAGCGCGGCGTATGTTTGATGAAATGCCTGAGAGGGATTCCGTTTCTTGGAATGCGATGATGACGGCGCATTTCAAATGTGGGGAGTGCGAGGAGGCTGTTAAGCTCTTTGTTTCGATGATTCGGATTGGTAATCGCAGGCCGGGTCCGTTTACTTTGGCCGGTGCTATGAAGGCCTGTGGTGGGATTCGGTTTCTTGGGTTGGGTTGTCAGTTGCATTGTTTATCATTGAAGTTTGATTTTGCGAAAGACACTTATATCAGAACAGCTGTCCTTGATATGTACGTCAAATGCGAGGCCATGGAGTTCGCCCGTCAAGAGTTTGAAAGGATGGTC
This sequence comes from Umbellularia californica, assembly GCA_028538565.1. Lineage (NCBI taxonomy): Eukaryota > Viridiplantae > Streptophyta > Magnoliopsida > Laurales > Lauraceae > Umbellularia > Umbellularia californica. The sequence goes on along the minus strand of JAPQWN010000008.1, from coordinate 14,317,605 downwards.
AATCCAAGTCTGTTCTGTTGGAATAGTATGATCATGGGTTATTCGAAATCATCTGGTATAAACTGTGCGCTTGAATTGTTTTATCAGATGCCTGAACGAGACATTGTTTCTTGGAACACGGTGATTTCAATCTTGTCACAACATGGCTGCGGGACCAGAACTCTTTCCATGATTGTAGAGATGCAGAATCAAGGGTTCAAACCAAATTCTATGACTTATGCTAGTGTTCTTAGTGCATGTGCGAGTGTGCTTGATCTTGGATGGGGTAAACATCTCCACGCTCACATTGTTCGATCAGAGTCAAGCATCAATGTTTTTGTGGGCAGTGCTTTGGTCGATATGTATGCGAAATGCAGCTGCTTAGAAACTGCAAAGCAGATGTTTGACTCCTTACCTGACCGTAACACGGTGTCATGGACTTCCATTATCAGTGGATTTGCACAATTTGGGCTCGAGGGCGAAGCTCTAGTGTTGTTTAATAAAATGAGAGAGGCAGCTGTTGCTTCTGATCAATTCACCCTTGCCACCGTTCTAGGAGCTTGTTCGAGTATAAAGAATCTAACTCTTGGGGTTCAGTTCCATGCTTATACATTAAAGATTGGATATGAATCAACAGTTCCAGTTGCTAATGCTCTTCTGACAATGTATGCAAAGTGTGAAAGTGTTCAGATGGCAGACCTAATCTTCCAGTCAATGCCCGCAAGAGACATAATTTCGTGGACAACAATGGTTACGGCTCATTCTCAGATGGGGAACATCAGTAACGCCCATGCATTATTCAATATGATGCCTGAAAGGAACATTGTTACTTGGAACTCTATGTTGGCCGCATATATACAGCATGGTCATGCAGAGGAGGGTCTCAAAATGTATATTCGGATGCTAAGAGAAGCAGATGTGAAATCTGATTGGATTACATTCACAAGTTTGCTCAGTGCATGTGCTGATTCTGCGGCATTAAGACTTGGTAACCAAATTGTAAGTCAGAGCATTAAAAGTGGGTTTGATTATGATGTCTCTGTAGCAAATGGGATCATCACCATGTACTCAAAATGTGGAAGGATTGAAGAAGCACAGGAAATTTTCAACTTGATTCCTGTTAAAGATTTGGTTTCTTGGAATGCAATGATCACTGGATACGCTCAAAATGGCCTAGGGAGGAAAGCAATTCAGATCTTCGAGGACATGCTGAAGATGGGAACAGAACCGGATTATGTAACTTATATTGCTGTGTTATCAGGTTGCAGCCGTTCAGGTCTCGTCTCTGAAGGGCAATATTATTTCACATCCATGACTAAAGATCATAGCATTCCTCCTAGACCCGAGCATTTTGCTTGTATGGTAGATCTTCTTGGTCGTGCTGGTTATCTAGAACAGGCTAAAATGATGATAGACGAGATGCCTATCCAACCAACTGCTGCTGTATGGGGAGCTTTGCTCGGTGCTTGCCGAATTCATGGCAATACAAAACTTGCAGAATGTGCAGTGAAGCATCTATTTGAGTTGGATTGGAAGGATTCTGGCAGTTATGTGCTGTTGGCAAATACCTATACAAATGCAGGTAAATTGGATGATGTTGCAGAGGTGAGGAAATTGATGAGGGAAAGAGGAATCCAAAAGAACCCCGGTTGTAGCTGGATTGAAGTTGATAACAGAATTCATGTATTTACCGTAGATGATACAAGCCATCCACAGATTGGTGATGTTCACAGAATGCTGGATAAGGTTCTTAAGAAGATAGAAGAAATGGGGTATGTGATCGATACCAGTAGTTATAGATCTCGAAGCCATCACAGTGAGAGGCTTGCTGCTGCTTTTGGATTGCTCAGCTTGCCTATTTGGATGCCCATACACATTATGAAAAACCTTCGAATCTGTGGTGATTGTCACACAGTGATAAAGTTAATGTCCCTTGTTACTGCAAGGGAGTTGATTGTGAGGGATGCTACCCGTTTCCATCACTTTAAAAATGGAGCTTGCTCTTGCGGGGATTACTGGTGAATAAAGTGAGGATTCATGTCAGCATCACTCACATGTTAATGGCTAATACAGAATGGTTTTGCATGCCTGGTCAATTCGAAGGTCAAAAAAAGGTCATCACCCAGTGCGGTTCTGCCAAAGCAGGGTCCTGGGATGGTCCAGACTGGAGACAGATCTAACCTTTGACAATTTTGCACAAAGTACCAAGGTATGAAGATTAATTTCTTTTAGCTCTGGATTCTGATGGATTCTTTTGGATTTTCTAAACGTCCCAACTTAGTCCTAATCGTTTACATGGGTTTAAGAATATGTTACTCTGGGAGCATTAATCATGAAGTGGAGCGTTAATCATTTCATTTATGGGATTTCAAAAATATTAGCCATGAGGACTTGCCATTTTCATTTTTGGGCTTTTATCAACCAACATATTGTTTTACCCTATTGATCATAAAGAAGATTAAAAAAAAAAAAATCTCCAGTTCAGCTAAGGGCAGTGCTGTGGCGTCATATGAGGCTAAGATTCACTATCGATGAGATGAAGGAATATTATTTTCAATTTGGATATTTCTTTTCACCATTTCCTGGGGCTGCTTACATGGTTGCTGCAGAGAAGTTGGCAAAGATTGTCTGTATTTTAGTTTTAAAAACCAGCCATCACCTAGTTTTTTAATCGAGATTGATAGGTTTTGTACAATTTGATTTGTTTTTGTGGTGGGTCTGATGGAAATGAATGTCTTCCTGTATTCATTTGTTTGCAATTTGCATTACTCTTATGTTTCTGGCATATGATTTCTTTTGAAATTTATCATCCAAATGATTCCATTTCCTGATTGTTGAAGTCATTTTTGGGCTTATTCAGTTTATAATTTTACTACATTGGCTTGTTTTGATTTGTTTCATGACTTCTCTTTCCTACAATACGATCCACAAATGACTATTCTTCCCTGACCTTCCATGTGATTTTCTTTTTTATAGGAAACCTCATGGTGCTTGTAATTGCCTGTAGGACTGTCAATGGGACGTCCATTTATATTGAGATTTACAAGCTTTGATTCTCGGTCCGAATCTAATTCGTATCTGAGAACATGGACCTGAGTACCTTCCGTAATGTAAATGCTGGGCCTAGTCTGTCCGTTCAAGATCTGAATTTACATTCACAACCAGTCCTGACTCAATTATGAATCTGTAGTCTTAATTTTACCCAAATCTGAATTTGGCCCTGAAGTAGGTAACTTTTTTTTTTTGCGTTATATGGGCACTACTATTATGGCATGTTACTTTATATCACAATCATCTGACCCACATCCATCAATTTGGGGTTGGTAGTGTATAATATTGTATATTATCCTAGAGACCTTAACTGGCACAGTTGCAAAATTCCTTCAGTTACTATGGTAGTACCTTTTAGTTATTCAAACACTTGTCATATAAATGTTTTATTGTATCTCACTGATGGATCTAGTATATGTTATGTTCATTTCATGGATTTTTTTAATTTCTTCTTTTGCTTCATAACTTCATCCCATCTATCTTGGATCAGCTTTATGAGGACTTGACAACTTAAAGATAAAACTATGGTCAAAATTCATTTATTTCTGACTTTAGTGCATGATAATGATCTCTCTCTCTCTCTCTCTCTCTCTCTCTCTCTCTCTCTCTCTCTCTCTCTCTCGTAACTTCAATTTGTTTTTATTCTATATAATTGAGAAATAGCATGGTATTCTTTGACCCCTTCCCTTTTTTTTACGACGACTCAATTTTCATAGTGTGACCCAGTGTTACCATTGTAGGTAAATCCTGCCAAGTATAACAGCATATTCTCAGGTTTGAGTATCCTTCTAAAAGAACAAGGCCCTTCTTCCCTTTGGAGAGGGTGGGGTGGCAAGTTCTTCGGATACGATGCTCAAAGTGGCTGCAAGTTTGGCCTGTATGAGTACTTTAAAAGGCTGTATTTGGATGTATTACCTCACCATAATAGGAGTGCCATATACTTTCTCAGCAGCGCATCTGCTCAAGTAATTGCAGATATTGCTCTGTGCCCATTTAAAGCTGTCAAAGTCCATGTCCAGACACAGCCAAAGTTTGGAAAAGGCTTGATTGATGGCTTTCCAAAGCTATATGCAACAGTTGGATTGTCTGGGTACTAATTGCAACCCTGATTTCTTTTTTGTATTGGTTCCTTCTTCTTTTTTTTTTCCTTCTAGGTTGTAAGTTGAGACACCTCTATTTTCTCTTTGGTTGCAGGTTTTACAGGGGGCTTGTTCCGCTTTGGGGTTGGAACCTGTCATGTAAAAGAAAATTTCCTAGAATTTATTTTTGTTCTATCCAATATTTGGATATTAATTAAGTGATAGTTTGACTTGCATGTCTGACTGGGTTCTAGATAAAGAAATCTTCTAAGAAAATGCAGCGTCTTTGGTACATTGAATATTCTTAATTATTCTTATGCAATTATTTTTTATTGGCGTCTGTACATGTTTATAATTTTCTTCCATCTTACCTGTGTTATTCACATACTTATTCATATGGCACTCATTCGGATATGTCTAGTGTTTCCACGTTCTCCTCAGTGATAGGTACAAATACAATGCAACATTCTGGTTATGCCCTCTTGAAACAAGGACATAAAAATGTCATGCATATTGTAAACTTTTTGGGGGGTTTTTTGTTACTTCATCACACGTGTGTACCTGATTATGCCAGCAAACCCTGAAATAGGTTTTAAGCATGGGTTCGACTGTTCTAGATCCTTGAAATAATGCAATTAGATATATTGTGAAATGTTTAAGGAGGGCCTTATTGAATTCTGTTTCTCATTGTGTTTCTCTATGTACCTTTATCTCTTGTGATATGTTGTTTTGTGTGTTCAGCTGGTGAGTATTTTAGCTCATTCCGGGAACTCTTTTATTGTTTTTTTTTTTTTGCTTTTTTTTTTTTTGTTTGTTCTTTCTTCCTCTTTTAATCCAATTGATGTTACCATTCAGAGAAAAAAGTAATGCAATTGGACTTAGCGCCTCAAGTACTTGTCTTACCTGTTTAGTGTTGTGTCCAAGTCTGATACCGATGCAGCATTACATGTTTTATATCTATTTTGAACTAGCGTAGAGAGGTGAAATTTTCTACCACAAGTGGACTGCATGTATAGTCCAGCTCTATGGGCATTGTACCCCCTTCACACTCACTATCTCCCCATCACCTGGAAGCAGGCCTGGTTTTACACTCATGACCTTTAGTCTCTGTTGGATTGAATCTAAACAAACTGTAGATTCAGACTGTTAAATTTAATGTTGTTAAATCAACGGTTAAGAAATAAGACAATCTGATGGGGCTGGGAGAAAAAAAAAAAAAAAACACATACACAGAAAAAAAATAGTAATAATAATAAAAAAACGAGTAGTAATAATAAAACAAATGAAATATTAAAAAGGAGCCCAAACTGATGGGCATCCATTTGGGAGTGTGTACAAGCTGGACCACCAATAAATAGTGTGCAGTTTGATCATAGATGAAAATTCCCTGCATTTACAGTCCACAACCTCAGGTCTGAAGTGGTGGTGGACACTTACTTCCATGAAATGTCCAGAACTCTGAAGCTAGTGTACTCGAGGCTACTCTTATTGATTTCCTTTTTAAACTTCCCTTTTTCGACAACACATTTTTTTTTTTTTTTGAACTGCATGTGTTTTCAGAAGATACTGTTTGTGCTGTCTGTATAAAATTTGTTGGTTTCCCTCGTCTCTTTGGAGAATATGATTTTTCTTAATTCTAACCTTTGTGGTGGCAGTTTCTATCCTTATGCTTTCTACATTTGCGCATACTGTGGACATTTTGTATCGTGATGTTATTGGAAGAAGAAAAGAGGACTGCTCGAGAGCTCAACAACTTGGGGTGACATGTGTCGCTGGCTATGCAGCAGGTGCCATTGGTACAGTTGTCAAATCCTGCAGACAACATTGTTGCCTCCCTCTATAATAAAAAGGCAGATAACATAATGCAGGTATTATCTGTTGACTAATCTCTTCGTGGTTAAACTTAGTTTGATATTGAAGTTTGTGACAGGGACGGACCCAGTAATTTTTCCTTGGAGGGACCATTATGTAAAAAAAAAAAAAGTAAAAAACTCGTAGGAGCCATATGTAAAAATCAGAGTTTTCTAAATATTAAAAGGGTTTTATGAAAACTTGGGGTGCATGCGCACCCCCCCCCCCCCCCCCCCCCAAGTGGTTTGTGGTATTTTTAATAAAGTCTTTATATAGGTCAAATGTTTCTTTGAGTGGTTGCAACGATTGTTAAGTAGATTTTCATCCACTTCTTAAAAGCCTAAACTTTTGGGTCGAATTGGCTAGTCGGACTTGACATGGTATCAAAGCCACACCAGGACACGAGTTCAAACTCCGGGAAGGTGTTATTACCCCAGGTCTCGTGGGCAAGCACGTATTGTGTGTACTGGATAGGCATGTGTGGGTTGCAAATTCGAACAGTGTCCCATTTGAGGGGGAGTGTTAAGTAGATTTTTCTTCCCCTTCCTAAAAGCTTAAGCTTTTGGGATGAATTGACTAGTCAGACTTGACATCAATGAGCACCTTCCAACTGCTCCTTCCCTCTCTCTCTGCACATATTTGCAAGCTGTTATCTTTGAGCTCTCTAAGCTTGTAGTTGATACTATTCCTTCACATTTGCAGGCTGTTAAGAAGATTGGGCTTTGTCAATTTGTTTACTAGAAGTCTTCCTATTCGGATAACAATGGTGAGACCTGTTATAACAATGCAATGGTTGTTTTATGACACTATCAAAGTGGTAACTAGATTGTAAGTGTATCTTTCTTGGTAAAACTTCAAGAAAATGTCTCATTATTTTTATGATTTAGTAAGTATTTTTGTAGTATGTCAGGATAACACGTGATACATACATACATACACGTGTATATATATATACACACACACACATGTATTTATATAATGAGGATTTTACGGAAAAAATACCGAAATTTGGACATTTCTCGAAAAGGGTCCCCAAATATTATGTTGTACAAGCGTTGCTCCTATCAAATTTGAAAAATAAAGGCCTAGTAGACCTCATTAGTACTACACAATATTTGGGGACCGTTTCCAAGGAATGTCCAAATTTCAGGATGTTTCCCGTAAAATCCTTTATATATATAATAGCTAATAAAATAACGCAATATATATAATAGCTAATAAAATAACGCATGATATTTACTTGAAGTCCTATTTTACAGGAATCATGCACTCTATAACTCATCAAATGTTTGATTCACTAAGGTGCCCAATTATGTATCTGTAATTTGGCAATTTTGACCGTTAATATGATGGAACCCATTATGGATGGAGTACCCCAAGTCCCTTGCTAGATGATTGGCATTTACTTTCTTCTTTTCTTCCCCTTTCTTACTATACCATTTTCTGTGCCTGTTTATATATATATATATATATATTAAAAAAACTGTCTAAATTTTGCCATTGGTTGAAGGATTTTTTGTAGTCTTTCAATCAATAAGGTTTTTGGGGTAACCACATCATAGTAATGCTGAATTGATTGATGTTCTAGGCCATACCTTTTTGAGTTAAAACTTTAAATTATTATTAATTAGTAAAGAACTTCTGAAAATCCTGGCTCTGGTGTATGTTAATTCCATAAACCTCTTTAACTGCCCTGTCTTACCAAAAAAAAAAAAAAACTGCCCTGAGCATCAGGACCAAACTCTTAAGCATGTTAGACTGCTCCTTGGAGAATGTTAGATTACAAGATAGAAACCTTTTTTTCTTTTAATGTATGTAGTACTTTTACGAGATGCTGAGATAAACTTGGAGAAAGGATCATTATGTCGTGTTTGGTTACCGAATGAAACTTGATTGTTTTATTGTATGTAGTAGGTTTACGACATTCCAATGTAACTGCATGTAGAAGTATCACGAGATGCCGAGATACCTATGGAGAATGTATCTTTAGGTTGTTTTTTACTGCTAATTTAAGCAAGCATCATACCCATCTCCCTGACATTTTGGGACTGATTGTTTCATCTAATTGAATACATAAGAATTGTAGAACTTCTATTCTTCAAATGGGTAAAATTGAAGAAGCACATGTTAATTTTCAAAAATGAGCATCAAATTATCTCCCCTCTAATGATCTTTATTCAACTCTTCATCAGTTTTAATTTGAATTCTCTTCCCTGAAGTAAAATCAATTTTCTATGGAAATTTTTCAGGCCAACTAGTGGAGGTGCTGACAGTTATTTGGAAGAACCCTTGAGCACCGGTTAATATAAAGACATCAAAATAACTTTGAGGGAAGATATTACATTTTGTTTATTCTGTTAGAAGACATCAGAAGTTAACTCACACCACACCATGTGAATCTGGATTTTAGCATTGCAGATATCACCATCAACATGAAAAATACCAGAATTACCTTGGCTTGATACCAAAAACATTTGCAAGAGCACTGGTTACATATGCTCTTGCCCTTTTTTCTATGATCCAAACCCGCATTTTGTTGGAAGGTCTCCCTTTTTTATGAGAGTTTTTTAATTTTTCTGATCAATTAGGATGCTATGCTGTCTCGCGAGGGCTAAAATATTTTCTGCTGTAAGGCAGTGTGGCCCATGGCAGGTCTTTTAGTGTAATGGGCTACAACAATGTGTATATGGGGGTTGGGGATGAAAAAAAGGTGCCTATTTCTTGCATAGTGGGCTATCTTTATGATTTAAACAGGTATTGTAACAAAGGTTTGCTATAAATTACTATTAAACCTCATTTGCACCATTGCCTGTTGCACCTGTATAGTATTCTGGTAGATGGCCATGTTCTAGATAGATGAGGCCAGTCTTGGATTGCTCAATGCCATGATAATCATTATAATTTAGTGATTTTAGCTTGCGTTTATTGGCTCTTGATAATGATTTAATTATTAAAATTAAAGCAAGATTTTAGGTGTATGAGTGTCAATTTGGGCCTGGTGGGTTAAAACAAGTTTTGGCACTAAACTTTTGGGCAAGGCTACTTGACTCTGTTGGTTACTGTGGGGTGTGAGTTTTGAAGTATCTGATGTAATCCATCTGGGACCCTGGTTTTCATCTGGGTTGGCTGATTGACCTCAGTCAAATAGACGTTCAGACTTTTTGAACATTGCCCTCAACCTCGAGGATTGCAACTGAGCGGGCTCAGATCTAAAGTTGTTGGGACGAAGCCCATGTTTTTATTGGGACAATTATTAGTCCCAGATATAGCCAATTTGTTGTTAATGAAATTTGTTATGTAATGCCCACTTACATTACAAGTTTCCAGACTGTCTGATTGGGACTTTAGGTAAAGGCCTACTTTCAGCTCATCTATTGTTTTATTTTTTTTTATATAATGAACAGAAAGATGGACACAAGCACAAAGTGTTGGCCCACTGTGCAAGACATTGCTAAATTTGCAGGTTCCCTTTTCCAGCATGGTAATTAGCAAATAAGAAAGCTGTGCAAGGTCAAATCATGTTCTAGCCGGCTGTGTTTGGCATCATTCTGGGAATGTTTCATTTTGAGAATGAATGAATAAAAACTTGTTTGGAAGGCATTTTGTGAGGGAGAAAATGAGGAAGAGGAAAATAGAGGGAGATATTTTGTAGATGTTCAGAAAGGGAGAGAATGCCTGCCAAACAAGTTTTGCTTCGTTCATTATCAAAACGAAGGATTCTCAAAATGATGCCAAACACCTCAAAGTTACAATTCCTGACTTGCCTAAGGACCTAAAAGTCGGGCTAATCCAATTGCAAAATGGTAAAGTAGGTGTTTGGATGGGGTCCTGCTATAGTCGGACTTTCACATTTGAATTTGACAGCCCATTGCAACACATTTAGGTAGGGTTGCTGGTGGTCTGGTCCAGCCCAAGCTCAGTCCCTCTTGGGCTTGATACAGGCTCTCTTCTTCGGCCTGTGCTAGTGGGCTGCTTTTCTGGCTGATTGTTTAATTGATGGGCCTGTGACTATACATTAAAGGCCCGACGTTGCTCGGCATAGTTAACACCAAGGGCTTTATGTATTTTGAAAATGGGCTGAACCTTTGACTTTCCTTCAGGCCAATTTGTAGGATTACTAAACAGAATAGGCCATGAACATCCCCATGTTTAGGTATTGGGTGAAAGTAGACACCTTGGCTCAAAGAGGAATGGGTTTGGGCGGCTAATGCCACAGCACATTGTATGGCTCGGGTAAATGTTTTGAGCTGATTGATAGATCATCCAACTTGGTGACTGGAACGAGTCCGAGTATTTGAGCTGACTTGTTTACAGTACCTAGGTTTGGTGAGCTCTGAATTTTGTTGACTCCTTTTCTTTTTTTTGGAGTTCAAATCTGGAATGCCCAAAACTTTCATGGTGACCAATGAGATTAATTTGGCACAATCCAACTGTTACCCGCCATAGGATCGAACTGGCTCTAAAATAGAAATTAAATTCGAACTATGGGTGCTCAACGGCCGGGCCAGCCGGGACCCTTGGGCTCAGCCCAGTTTGGGGCTGGCTTGGATAAAAATCTTGGCCCATTTAATTTATGGGCCAGACTGGGATTAAGTGATAGAAAGTACACAGCACAGACCGACCTGGCTGGATAAGAATTCATGTTGTTTAGTATTCATTCACTACTACAATTTAGCTTTTTTGCGACGCCAAAAAAGCATCGCAGATAATATAAAAACTATGCGCCGCAAAGGGGTTGCAAATAATGGGGTCGCAGAAAGATTAACTACATTCAAGACTATAGCGTGGCAATATGAAAGAGTATTTGCGACGGTTTTAAAGAGTTGCTAATTACGTATCAATTGCGACGTATTATAAGCGTCGCAAATAATGATTATTTGCAACGGCAAAATTGTGTCACCAATAATTTATATTTGCGACGATTAAAAAATGTCGCTAATAAATCATTAAGGGCGGCGTTGTTATAAAGTTGCAAATAATCATTTTTTGTAACGCTTCTATGGTGTCTTAAATAATCTCCATATTGTTACGTTTGATTATTTGCAACGCAATAAAAGCGCCACAAATAATAGTTTTTCTGAAAAAAAATATTTTTTAATATTTTCAAAAAATATATTTTTTTCCTGTTTTGATACCCAATCAATACAAATATAATCCTATCATCCATTCACAATCCATTCATTCACAAATATTTAATGCAAGGTCATCCTTAGATCATCACAATCATGCATATATTTCCAAGTAGTAATTCAGGTATGAAAATAACACTCCATCAACGTAAAAACATAAACTAAATTAATTCATTGAATTTAAGTGCAATGAAACAGCTATCCTCATCCCAAATTTTTACTAAAGATACTGATAAAATTCTGTTGAACATAAATCTATATACTAGTTGGTCTCAATATAACATAGAAACAGTGACTGAAAAGCAGTCTTCGATATGTATCATGGAGAGACAATGAACAATTTCCACCATAAAATGTAACATCTTCAAATTGATCTGCGCCATCCAAACGGGTCCGAAAAAGTCGATTGTTCTTATTTTCTCTTCATGTCCCATTTCGATCTGTAATAAATAAAACAAGATAGATGTTAAAATCTATAGAAAATTAAGACCATTGAGTTTGTTTAAAATTAAATGGTAGTAATCCCTTTTACATAAGTTAGACATTGCGCCAAGGTGATGGTTGCACTCTTTTTTTATGGTATCCTAAATCAACTAATATCTGAGTTTTAATTACACCAAATATTGAACAACTATAGAAGCAGAAATTCACAATATATATATATATATATAGAGAGAACAGGAAGTGGGAACAATAATAATAAATCTAAATCACAACTCTAAATATATTAAAGTAGCAATAAAATCTAAACATAATCCAAAGCTAAATGTGTTTGGCAGTGACATTCCACTGTGAAGTGATTAACAGTAGTAACATGTACTCATGTTATCCTTTGCCTAGTCGACTAAAACAGGAACTTCAAGAATTGGTTTTGCTCCACAACTGATCAGTATCCAGAACAATGGTTTTGTTCCCAATCTACCACTAAATCCGATGTCCTATGGAGGAGGGTAGCACTCAATGCACAGATAACTGTGCAAGAGCAACAATTAAAAACATTTTATTTGGCAATCCAACTAAAACAACCAATAAGGTTCTTGAGAATTTTTATTATTTATATATTGAACTATGTAAGTTCTTGAACAATGGAAATCTTAGTCAATATTTTTTAAATTACTCCAAAGGAATAAATTAAAGATATCAGAAGTTTAATGTGAAAAAAGTGACTGACTTGTCTATTCATATATTTTGGAAGATTGAAAGATCTTTAGAAGCACACGATCTACAAGACATACATGAATACAAGTAGAATTTTAGAACTTGGATTCTTCATATAAGGTGAGGAAGTGAATGTACATAATACAAGTGAAATTTCCACATTGAAACACTGGCCTTGAAGAAACATCTTTTGTAATGAGGATAATAAGAAAGGAACTAACACTCACAACTCTACCTACTACATATCTGATACAGTAGCGTTGTAGCCTTTCAAAAGAGAGGAAAAGCACCCTATTCCGTAGAAGCACACGATTGAAAGATTGAAAGATATCTAGAAGCACACGATCTACAGGACATACATGAGATTCCTTACAGCTAATTATGAAAAAGCACCCCGTTCCGTAGGGAGGAGTCAAAGGACCACATCTCATAGTCACTACTTGTAATAAGTTTATGCCTACCTAACCTGATTTGTAACCAACTATTAAAACAAAAGCAAACTGACTGGAACTGTACAGAATGCCATGCACACAAGTGAACCTAATGCATAACTTTATGATAATGGATGTGACTCCCAGAATAAGAAATTAGATGGGAAATAGAATGAGATCATGAATCCCATCTGACAATTTATAGAGTCAAAAAGAGTATGACATCCTATAATGCGCATGTCATCCTGCCTTGTTTGATCCAGAAGAGTCCGAATAATGTTTAGCAAGCTACCCACAAATAGTGCCCTATAATATATTTTAAAAAAATCAAATTATTCAATAAAATTCAGTGAGCATGGACCAAAACAGAATAAGAAGCTACCTCTCCTGATGCATCAAAGCATAACTAAAATAACAAGTGTAGTAAAGGAAGTTAAATCAAGGTAGCATGAGGAAACTAAGGGACTGTCCACAAGAATTGAAGAGCTATGGTAGAAGCTTAGTTATTGTTGATGTATATGGAATAAAAAATAGAATAGTTTGTCCCGATCGTATTTGTGTGGAGTGGTTGTGTAATACCGAGGTAATCTTCTACCTTGACACTGAAATACCAATTAGGGGTTACACCGGCCTCAATTAACCCAGTTCGGCAGAAGTGCCAACTGGCACCGAATTGGAGTTGGATTCGGTCAGTGTACCGGCCTCGTTTATTACGGGCTCTGCCCCGAGCGCCTCGGTACCAATGCCCGACCTCGAGCATCCCTGATCTCAGTGATTTCCATCTCGGTCTACTTGACCGAGATGGCCATTGTCCGTCTAAATCTCCATTATGAGATGGGGCGGCTACATTACAAAGATCCCCTGACAGAGGGTGACCGCCAGATACTGATAAGGGATCTTCCCTATCACGTCCACATTTATGTGAGGGATTTGAGGGGACGTCTGATGGGACAAGTATCCTCACCTACCAAGGGTCCTAGGAGTGGGCTGACGGGACAAGTATCCCCACCTACCTCCACTATGGAACCTTCTACTCTCTCCTACATATACCTGCATGGTAATCCCATAAGAGGTACGCAATAATACAGCCTACATCCTGTTGATTTTGCTCATATCTTCTTCCTCACTTCACCCTAGTTCAGTGACTGCACTAACTCAGGCGTCGGAGTGCCTTTGGCTGACAGCAGCCTCGGGCCCTGACCTCTGTTTTCTCTTCCCTTTCAGATTTCGGATCATAAGAGACGTTCCCGTTCAGCTAAACAGCTTCTCTCTAAACCCTTATCATCATCTAAATAAAGTCCGTAATTTTTAGGCACGCAAAATCTGGCGCCGTCTGTGGGGACGATCTGAAAATTCCATATTTTCATCCTAACAGCCATGCCTCCTAAGGCTAAGAAGGGAAAGAGCGTTGCTGGACCGTTCAGGTCCAAGCAGCCAGAGAAATTCCTGCCTCTCATGCCGCCTCCACTGGTGACGAACCGGGCAGGGGCATTGGTAACAAGCCAGCAAAGAGAGGCCAGGCAAACACCACCCAACCCTCAGTCGAGAAGAGCGGGTGGGGAGCCTGATATTCGAAGTGTAGGATCACCCGTCACGGTGACACACTCATCGTCAAGAGATGCAGCGGCGTCTCCTCGGCACGGTCCTGTAACAGAACGGGCCCGGCCAACAACCTCTCAGGCAGAGCGTCCACGTCTGGAGGTTGTTTTCACCGAGCCACCCCGTAAGGACTTTCCTCCTCAGGAACAGTCCCAACGAGGTAGGGCTCCTGTGCGGTCTCATTCTCGTCGGTCTCATCACGAGGACCACATGGAAGAGGACCGCGTCCACCTCGGTGATGAAGGTGACGACGACATGGCCCTAGAGGAAGATGTTGAGGCCCAAACCGAAGCAATCAAGGCTCAAAACCTCGTCATTGAAGAACAAAAAGAGCAGATTCTCCAGCTTCAGCGACAGCTTGAGACAAAGCACGGAACCCTGCCCGAAGCCTCTCACACGCCTCCACCTCGGCAGCAAGCTCGGTGGGGTCCCGAGGGTCAGCCAGACCTAAGGCAGCAACTAAACAAGAGGCGTGCCCGAGCTCGCGAAGAGGGTTCGAGTAACACCCACACCAGCGCCGACCAGCAGCAGCGCCGGAGACAAAGGCGGGAGTCCGGGGCCGACACCGACATGGCTGCCTATATTGATCAGCAAATTAAGCTAGCCGTGCAGCAGAACCTGGTCATCCACGGCACATCTCCATTTACTCGGGAAATCAGAGATCATCCCCTCCCTGATAAATTCAACGTCCCGCGCTTCAATCTCTATGACGGGACGTCAGACCCCGATGCTCATCTCCGACACTTCACCCAGAAGATGTCGGTATTCAGCGGCGACGGTAACCTTGATTGCAAGGTTTTCTCCTCCAACTTGGGTGACCTCCCGCTTCGGTGG
The DNA here is from genome assembly GCA_028538565.1 of Umbellularia californica. Taxonomy (NCBI): domain Eukaryota; kingdom Viridiplantae; phylum Streptophyta; class Magnoliopsida; order Laurales; family Lauraceae; genus Umbellularia; species Umbellularia californica. Next base: position 14,302,494 of record JAPQWN010000008.1, on the reverse strand, counting down.
TACTGTGCACTCTCTTAGGGATCGATTTCAAGCTGGCGACAGCTCCGAAACTCCTTCGTCGAGAAGTTTCAAGCACACCGGGTCATCCTGAAGACTAACGCCGACCTGATCTCGATCAAGATGAGGCCGACCGAGAATATCACTCGATTCGCTAAAAGGTTCTGGACCATCTACAGCGTAATCGAAAATTCCAACGACGAGGTAGCCGTCACGGCCTTCCAATAAGCTTTGCTACGGGGCAATGAGCTTCGTAAGAAATTGGTGCGTCACCCCGCGGTTTCGGTGAAGGCACTGATGGCCGGGGTAAACCAGTACGTTGAGCAAGAGGAGGACGAAATCCGAGCTCGGGAGAGCCATAATGTTTGGCAGGAGGGCCGTCCGGAGGGCCATCCTTCGAGGAAAGAAAGGAGGCTTGCTAAGAAAGAGACGGATCGAAATAAAGAGCCATCCAGCATGGCAGTACGTTCTATCCCGACCTCGGGAGGCAGCGCGAGGCCGAAATCAAGTAGCGCTTCTTACAGAGCCGTCAACACTATCTTCAAGGAGCCAATCTACAAGCTCCTCGGCAAGATCCAATCCCAGCCCTTCTTCAAGTGGCCCCAGCCTATGAAGAGTGACGCCGCCTCCCGAGATCAGAGCAAGTTCTGTACCTATCACAAAGATAGAGGACACAGAACCAAGGATTGCCATGCCTTCAAGGCGCACCTCGAAAGACTCGTGAAAAACGGGCATCTCAGAGACCAAGTCAAAGAAGAAGGCAGAGCGAACCATGCTCAGCAATGCCACCCCGACGACCGAGATAGCGATGAGCCTATAGGGACCATCGACGTCATTCACCTGGCCCCCACCCCTAGAGGCAGTGACCGGGCCCGCGCCGAGGCCAGGAGGACCCAGCACGGCAAACAAGTGATGACTGCTGAGCTTAGTCCCTCAGCAAAGAAGGCACGTGTAGAGAGGCCAAAAATTTGGTTCTCTGCCAAAGACTTGGCCGGGGTCCAGCCACCCCACAATGATCATCTTCTTCTAACTATGAGGTTACAGAACTTCAATGTCAAGAGGATCCTAGTAGACCCCGGGAGCTCCTCAGAAATCCTCTATTTTGATTGCTTCAAAAGGATGGGTCTGAAAGAGGAGGACCTGCAGGAAGCTCGCACCCCGTTGGTGGGTTTCAGCTCCAAGACAGTATATCCGAAAGGAAAGATCTCCCTCAAAGTCGAGGTGGGAGGAGCTCCCACGACGGCCGATTTCCTGGTGGTAGATGCACAATCTCCATACAATGCCATCATGGGAAGAACCTGGCTTCACAATATAGAGGCTGTGCCCTCAACCCATCACCAGAAGCTCAAGTTCCCGTTACAGAATGAGAACGAGGGCTTTGAAGTTACCATAGTCCGCGGTGACCAAGAAATGGCCAAGGAATGTCTCATGGCCGTGGTCCCCGGAGACGCAGAGCCGCACCAAGTCCACATGAACGAGCTCGAGGCCAAGCTCGACACGGTTGGCCGAGCTCCCGAGCAAAAGAGCGTTGAAGACCTCATTGAGGTCAGGATCGATCCCAACGATCCGGAAAGGTTCTTTCTGCTCGGTAGCCAGCTTGCAGGCGAGGAAAGGGCCAAGATGCTCGACTTCCTATTACAGAATAGAGAAGTCTTCGCTTGGACCCCATATGAAATGCCTGGCATCAACCCCGAGGTTATAAGCCACAAGCTGAATGTAGATCCCAAGCATAAACCTGTTGTCCAAAACACTCGCAGGTCGGGCACCCAACAAGCATAGGCTGTGACCAAGGAGGTCAACAAATTATTAGAAGCTGAAGCTATCAGAAAAGTCCACTACCCTGTGTGGTTAGCCAACACGGTTGTGGTGAAAAAGAAGGATGGGAGCTGGAGGGTCTGCGTAGACTTCACCGATCTTAACAAAGCCTGTCCCAAAGACAGCTTTTCCCTTCTAAAGATAGACCAGCTGATCGACGCCACTACCGGGCATGATAGGATGAGTTTCCTCGATGCCTACCGAGGTTACCATCAAATTCCGATGTATGAGCCTGATCAAGAAAAAACTGCGTTCATAACACCCAGGGGCACCTACTGTTACAAAGTAATGTCCTTTGGGTTGAAAAACACCGGTGCAACTTACCAGAGGCTGGTGACCAAGATGTTTCAAAACCAGCTCGGCAGGACGGTCGAGGTCTATATCGATGACATGGTCGTTAAGTCTAAAAGGTCACAGGACCACTTGACTGACTTACATCAAACCTACTCCGTCCTCAAACAATACAGGCTCAAGCTGAACGCCTCCAAATGTGCATTTGGCGTCGGCTCGGGCAAATTCCTGGGCAGCCTGGTCACTAGGTGGGAATAGAGGCCAATCCCGATCAGATTTCGGCAATCAGGGCCCTACAGAGTCCGACCTCGGCAAAATAGGTTCAGAGACTTACCGGGATGGCAGCAGCACTGAACCGCTTCATCAGTCGAGCCTCCGATAAATGTCGTCCCTTCTTCCAGCTCTTGAAAACCCCGGAGTGCAAAAATGCCCTCCAGGAACTCAAAGTATACCTCTCCTCCCCTCCCCTGCTTTCCACCCCGGCACGGGGTGAGGTCTTATATCTATATCTGGCAGTTTTGGACCACGCAGTAAACTCTATTCTCATAAGAGAAGATGACAGGCAGCAAAGCCCATCTATTACACCAGCAAAATTCTGCTGAATGCCGAAACGAGATACCTACCATTGGAGAAGCTCGCATTTGCACTCGTCAGTGCGTCCCGCAAGCTCTCCCACTACTTCCTGACATATTCCATAGTGGTTGTGACAGAACACCCACTCAAGTCCCTCTTCCGGAGAGCAGACTTCTCAGGAAGAGTGTCTAAATGGGCTGTCGAACTCGGGCAATATGATATCCAATATCAGCCCAGAACGGCCATCAAAGCCCAGGTACTGGCAGACTTTATTGTGGAATTCACATCTCCTAGTTTGGCACCGAACCTCCTCGGAACCGAACTGGGGGGCAAGGAGGCAGAACCCACCACCGAGGCCGAGACAGAGCAGGAGCAGTCTTGGAAACAGTTCCTTGAGTCATCTTGGAAGGTCTTCCTGGATGGATCCTCAACCTCCAGAAGGGCTGGCGCTGGCATCGTCCTCCAGTCTCCGGAGGGCCTCGTCATTGAGCAAGCCCTGACTCTTAACTTCAAAGCATCTAACAATGAAGCTGAGTATGAAGCACTAATTGCAGGGCTGGGCAGCGCAAAAATTCTGAGAGCACAACAACTGGTGATCTTCAGCGATTCACAGCTGGTCACAAGCCAACTCAATGGAGATTACCAGGCCCGTGACGACAGGATGGCGGCCTACCTAGCCCACACCAAGCAACTTCTATCTCAGTTCCAAAAGGCTGAAGTCAGGCAGATCGGCAGAGATTCCAATTCTCACGCCGACGCACTTGCAAACCTGGCCTCTGCTGTCGAGGCAGGAAGAAAAAGAACTGTTGAAGTGGAAGCACTATACAGACCGAGTATAGAACTCCAACCACCTCGGCAGATCATGTGCATTGATCTCGGCCCAAGCTGGAAGTGTGAGAAGTGTCAGAGGTTCTCTCACTCTCTCCATCAGCCCGCACATGACCTAAGTCCTCTTTCCAACCCCTGGCCCTTCGCCCAGTGGGGACTGGACTTGGTGGGACCTCTCCACCGAGCTCCAGGGAACAAGAGATGGTTAATAGTAGCTACCGACTATTTTACCAAGTGGATAGAAGCTGAAGCGTTATCCTCCATTACCGAGAAGGACACCAAAAACTTCGTATGGAGGAACGTCGTGACTAGATTCGGAGTGCCTCGAGCCTTGGTCACGAATAACGGGACCCAGTTCGACTCCAATTTCTTCAAAAGCTTCTGTCAAGACCTTGGCATCAGGAACTACTATTCTACCCCAGCTTACCCCCAGAGCAATGGACAGGCTGAAATTTCCAATAAGGTAGTGCTTGACGGACTCAAAAAGAGACTAGATCGAGCCAAAGGGAGATGGGTAGAGGAACTTCCAAGTGTCCTCTGGGCGTACAGAACTACCCCAAGACGCTCGACTTCCGTAACACCTTTCTCCCTAGCCTATGGGATGGAAGTCGTAATTCCACTTGAGGTCGGCTTACCGACCCTCAGGTCAGAACTATTCAATCAAGGCCGAAACGATATGAACCTCGCCACAGAGCTCGACTTAGCTGAAGAGCGGAGGGAGTTGGCAGCCATTCGCCTCGCCTCTTATCAGCAATAGTTGGCTAGGGGTTACAATCTGAAGGTCAACGAAAGGAAGTTCTCCCCTGGAGAACTAGTCTTAAAAAAGACACTTCCAGCAGACAAAAATCCCAGCGAAGGAAAACTTGCACCGAACTGGCATGGACCATTCAAAGTGACTTCGGTAGCTGGGTGGTCTGCATACAGACTAGAGGACATGGAAGGTAGAGAACTGCCACGTCCTTGGAATGCTACGCACCTCAAGAAATTTTATTTCTGAGATGTAACCAGGTTTCGGAAGTCAATAAACTTATTCTTTTTTATAGAATATGTTTTTACTTCCTAAAAACTATCTCCTACTTTCGGAAATAGCCAAGTTATGGAACTCGGCACTTACTCACAGCTCGATCACAGGATCGGCACCTCGGGCTACAAACTTAATACGTTAAGTCCGGCTGAAGGGCCGAGCTCGTTTACTAGCCTTAGTTTTTCTTATGTCCTATTATTTATTTTGATTACGAAGCCAACCGCATAAAAAGAGCAAGAAAAGTGGAAAGGAAAGGACATTCACCACACTGTATAAAGATTAGAGCAAAATAAGAGTTCCATTCAGTCAAAATCATATACAATGAAGGTTTCATTCTCACCAAAAAGAATTACATACATCTCCCCAAACGGGCACAGGAAAAGAAGAGAGAAAAATATCACGGCAGCTGATCTATCTCAATGATAGACACATCTTCACCATCACCAGTCGGAGCGGGAGGGGCCACCGTGACATCGGGCCCGAGATCGGCAGTAGTGGTTTCGGTAGTTGGAACTTAGAGAGTCTCCGAAGCCTGTGGCTCGTCAGCTGGATGGTCAGGAGGGGCCTCGGAGAACAAAGGGGCTGGCGACTCTGGCTCGGCGCGAGGGAGCTTGGGCAGGTCTTGACGGATGAGGTGATCCTCGGGGACCCCCACTTCTTTCAGCACTGCCAGACATCCCATTTCGAAAAGCTCATCTCCCAGCGGAACGAGTTGCTCTTCATAAACCTTGGTCGCCTGTGCCACCCCCTTTTGGAAGGAGGCCTCGGTCTCTGCTTGCCGGGAAGCCTCGAGCTCAGCCCTCAGTTTGGCTGAGGCTTCCTGCTCAGCTTTAAGCAGAGCTTCGATCTCGGTTTTTTCCTTCCTCAGGGCCTCCATCTCGGTCTCCACCTCCTTCGCCCTCTTCTCTATCCTGTACACCGCAGCCTGGAGCCCATAGTTCTCGGCGCTTTTCTTGGTAATCTCTTCCATGGCAGCCTCGTTTTCTGTATTCAACTTGGCGCACTCTTCCTGAGACCTCCTTAGCTCCTCCGAACTCCCTTCCAGAGCTGCTGCGAGCTTCTGTTTTTCATCCTGCAGGGATTGGATCGCAGCACGGCTCTGGCGGGATTTTTCCAAAGCCACTACAGATCTCTGCACGACCTAGACAGCAGAAACAAAGGTTAGCATCACAGAGTTCGTTCGCAAAATTATATGAACTAAATATTGCTCACCAGCAGGGTTGATGAAAGGTTGGCTTGATGAAGTGCGCTCTCCTCCATCCTCATGAACCGGTCTACATCTGAAGGGAGCGCACATGCCTCAGCCAGTACGGCCGCCACTGCCGGGCAACCTTGTAAATGGTGTCCCGAGGTCAGCGGCGTCCCTGGCGCCAGAAGGAAATATGGCCGCCAAGGCTCCACCAAGGGGGCATGAGGCGCTAAGGGCTGGACAGGGTTCTGCCTGGATGAGCCCTCTCCTCTGGGCATCACCGGCACCCTCTCCTCCTGTCTTTCTCGGCGGACCAGAGGCTGCTCCTCCTCCCGCGGCTCCTCCTCCACCTCCAGTCGCTGACGTGACTCCCTCCTCTCCTCCGTCGGATTCGACCGAGTAGCCCTCTCCTTCCGGGGCCTGGCTAGGCGCTGCTCCTCGCCCCTCGCCTTCTTCGTCTGCCTCTCCTCCCTCACCGCAGTCGAGTCATCTCGGGAGGAGCCGGATGGGGGAGCCTTATGGGCGTCCCTGGAAGAGGAACCAGCAGACCTCGAAGACGAAGAGGCCCGCTTGCCTAGGAGCTTCTCCCGGAGGTTAGTGGTAGGACGACCCCCCTCCATTTCAGGGCCGGGCTAGTGCTCCTCGGTCTCTTCTTCCGGATCGGTAAGCGGTGAGATCGGTCGCTCCTGCCCAACCGCCTCTGGCGCGTAACTAGGCCCGACCTCAATGTTCTCAACCCCTCGCCTTTTGGTGTAATGTTTGTACCTCGGCAGGTACCCTATGAGACACCAGGCAGCCCTGCCTTTATGCCCCTGGTAGCGTTGGACTTTGTCAAACCAACCTTCGTTCTTCTTCCAGCCGTCACGAATCGCTGCCTATCTCCTCTCACTAAGGCCTGCACAAAAAAGATCAACATATGTCAGTTCGGCAGGAAGATAACAGGATGAAAAGTCAAGCTATTTGAGCTCGGTGTTTTACTTGGGAGGCGCCCAAAGTGATGAGGTACCTGGTACCTCCTCTCTGCCTCAGTTTCTTGCGCACCGAACTCCCAGTTGCCGGTAACAAACAACCTGTCGGTCCCGGCGTAGCGCATTGAGTCCTCCAGGGCAGTAACGAAGGAGACCATCTTCGGTTTACTCTGGAGGTAATAACAGTCGTCGACCTCCCCGTTGGACTTACTAATGTCATACGCTTCCTCGATGTCATGGACACCGAGGTGGATGCCTAGAAGCCTATTCAACGCTACTGTCCTCATTATGATTTTATAGCTATTCGGTATTAATTGACAGGGGGCAAGATGCCACGTCGCCAGACATCGCCTGAGCAATGGGTGGACGGGGAACCTCACTCCCCCTTCAACTACCGAGACCAATGGGAAGAGCATCACCCCGTCTCGGTAGACGTAACCATCCCACAGATCATCTGGATCGTCCAACCTGATCCGGACGTCGTCCGGGATGCTGTAGGTCTCCCTAAACCTAAATATGGCCTCGGGGGTATCGGCCAGACAACGGTAAACCCCTTTTCCCATGTTTTGATGACTGTAAGATAGGTGAAGAAAGAAAAGCCCTAACTGAAGGAAGAAACTGGAAGAGAGGTGCTCAAAGGGAAAGATAAGGGAGGAGAAGACTTACAGGAAACTAGACGCAGAAGGACAGAAAGGTAAGGAAGATACAGAGATGGTCTGAGAATCGCACGAGCAAAGTCTCCCCCAGATTCAGAATGAAAAGGTAGACGAAGGGAGAGGAGGAATGCTGCTTTTATAAGGCAGCAGGACGACTCCTCGGAAACCGAAGGCACGCCCTCATCACACCGCCTCAAAAGGCGCGCACGTCGCTTCGGTATACCGTACTACGAGCCAAATGACGCCACGTGTCAAGATCATGGCGGTTTCCGCAGTAAACGCTGTCAGAGTAATTAATTGTCTCGGGCAGGTGCAACGATTTTGGCGCTTCCTGGCAGACAGGCTGGCGACGGATTGATAGAACTCTTAAATGAAGTCATGATGAAGACCGCGACACCTGCGGCCGATTACAGAAAAGTGTACTAGCTCGGTACTCATATGAGCTTCCACGTCTCCAGCCCCGAGCGGATGAGATCGACAGCTAGGGGGCAATTGTGTGGAGTGGTTGTGTAATACCGAGGAAATCTTCTACCTTGACACTGAAATACCAATTAGGGGTTACACCGGCCTCAATTAACCCAGTTCGGCAGAAGTGCCAACTGGCACCGAGTTGGAGTTGGATTCGGTCAGTGTACCGGCCTCGTTTATTACGAGCTCTGCCCCGAGCGCCTCGATACCAATGCCCGACCTCGAGCATCCCTGATCTCAGTGATTTCCATCTCGGTCTACTTGACCGAGATGGCCATTGTCCGTCTAAATCTCCATTATGAGATGGGGCGGCTACATTACAAAGATCCCCTGACAGAGGGTGACCGCCAGATACTGATAAGAGATCTTCCCTATCACGTCCACATTTATGTGAGGGATTTGAGGGGACGTCCGATGGGACAAGTATCCTCACCTACCAAGGGTCTTAGGAGTGGGCTGACGGGACAAGTATCCCCACCTACCTCCACTATGGAACCTTCTACTCTCTCCTACATATACCTGCATGGTAATCCCATAAGAAGTACGCAATAATACAGCCTACATCCTGTTGATTTTGCTCACATCTTCTTCCTCACTTCACCCTAGTTCAGTGACTGCACTAACTTAGGCGTCGGAGTGCCTTTGGCTGACAGCAGCCTCGGGCCCTGACCTCTGTTTTCTCTTCCCTTTCAGATTTCGGATCATCAGAGACGTTCCCGTTCAGCTAAACAGCTTCTCTGTAAACCCTTATCATCATCTAAACCAAGTCCGTAATTTTTAGGCACGTACAGTATTCAACAAATAATACTGGTACCCTGATCTATAAGTTAATATGTTAAATATTGCTAAAGATTGGTGAAATTGACCTCCCAACAAGTGGTCCTGATAATCGAGTGATTCATCCCAAAACAAATAATTAGAAAGCCCAAAAGAGTGACAAAATGGGCAGCTTTGGGTCAGGCAGTTAAGGCCCGCGTCAGGCTTGGGCTGGATAAGGGCATGTGTTTATAAAAAACAGGCTGGAATAAGCCTTGGCCTGGCCTGGCGATTAATAACCCTAATTAGAACCACTTCGGAGTGATATGACTGACATTTGACCATGCTTAATTGACAGAAAAACTATCTGGTCGCTTTGCATGGTCATGATTGAAATGCATCCGGGATGACCCAAAAGGATGCAGTTAGTGTCGCACCAATTCCCATTGGTGACATACATCCCTGAAGTCTTTGGTTCAACGGGGAAAATCTGGTGCGTGTGATAGGGATGGCGTTGGGATATTACGTGTTAGCTCCTAAACTGCCGACTTAGTAATCGCCCAAATATCTTAATAGTGGTAGCTAGCGAGGGTCGCGCGAAATCCTAATCCGATTCGGACTCTAGTGGGTCCTAGAAAAACTTTTTGACCCTTTTGTTGGTCCTGGAAAACGTTTGGTTTTTGGTCGATTCTCTCCTTAGCTCTTTCTGCTGAATTCAAAGTTCACCGCCAAGTAAAAAACAGAAAGAAAAAAAAAATAAAAGGAGTAGTGGCTATTTTTTTTCTCTTTGGGGTGCCGAAGGGATTTGTGCGCAAGAGCCAGGAGTCCTGTCTGATCTCTCCAGTGGTTCATGCATGTTGAAACTTTTGATGTTGAAACTTGAAACGCTCAATGATAGGTGGAGACGTACGTCCACTCATGAGATACCACTTAGGTTAGTCCTGTCGCTTGACTCGTCTCTCCTTCCAGCGTAACTATGGAACTTTGTTTAAGGACACGTTGGTTATTTTCTTTTTGAACACAATTATTATTCATTTTAACCACAATTATTATTCCTACATATTGATGAGATCGTGCCAAAAACCAAAAAATAAGGTAAAAAAAAAAAAAAACCCAGCTATTTCTACAATGCCCCACATTATAAATCTGGTTTACTAAGTTATCGGAAATGACAATAGGACTCTTAGAACACCTTGGCTAATATTCATAATGCTTTAACAGATTTGCAACAAATATGTACTCTGGGAGGGAAATGTTTATTTTGATTTCTGCCTAAACTTTACTAGGGCTTTGGAGGTAGTGGTATGCCTAAACTCTGGGAGATTACACAGTATTAGCTGCTGACTATCAAGGCGCCCGCCCAAATCTAAACCACCGAAAACGCTGTTTATTCTTCATCAAGTCGGGGGCATCGAGCAAAACCCTAGACCGATTCGGGCTCTAGTGGGTCCTAGAAAGACTTGTGGATCCTTTTTGTTGGTCCTGGAAAACTCTCAGTGTGAATGTGTATATGAATGAGTGCCTTTCTGTCTTATAATGCTTTTGGTTTTGCCGAAGTAGCTTCTCTCCTGTAGCTCTTTCTCTAAAAAGAGAATGCCTATGTGTCGATGAAATCCGATGAAGAGGGGCAAAAAGGTCATTTGCTGATGCCCCTCCCGTGGAATCCGGACTTTTCACAAGTAGCATGGCTCTTCTTTTTAATTGAAAGTTTACCAAAAGCTCAAAGATAGGTGGAGACGTACGTGCGCATGAGATACCACTTAGGTTAGTCCTGTCGCTTGACTTGTGACTCCTTCCAGGGTATCTATGCGCACGTATCTATATCTATAAAAGTAATATCAGGATAGTCTGAAAGATGAGGGTTTCTCTCTTGCATTCCGTCTACCTTCTTTTTCTGCTATTGTTCTCCAACCTCTTTTGTCCAAAGATCTTCCTCAATTCCTCCAGAACCACTTCCTTGAACTCTTCCTTCTCTCTCCCCATTCCGAAAACGAAATGTCTGAAGAAGTTTCGGACTTGGACGTTCTTCTTTGGGGCTTCTCTTCTCCCACCCTTGATGACCTCGTCCATCCTACCAACGAATGGACTGATCAGTTGAACGAAAAAAGAGCTCATGATGCTAATGACGCGAAGGGGAAAGGGTTATTATCACCAGGAGAGCCCCAAGAAAATGGCCCGACCGCAGCTTATCAATCTGAAGCGCAGGTGTTGGAGGAGGAGAAGGTCCATGATTCTAATAAAGTGAAGGGGAAAGAGATATTACCAGAACCAGAGCCGAAAAAGAAGAAGTCATCAAAGAGGAATGGAAGTTGGTCTGAAGAAGGAGAAAGGTTTGTCAGTTTTTTTTGGACTTCTCCATTTTTTTTTAATCGGGATACATATTTTGTGAACTAATTATTGCAGCTGAAACATTCAGGAATTTGATACTATCCCCATGTTCAGATACTTGAGGCTGTGGGGCATATCTAATAGTAATGGTAGTTCTACCATGAACGGAGAAGGCAATAGCTACACCAGCATTTTTCCTCACTTCAGTTTGGTTTTTATTATTTTGTGACTAAGCCATTACAGTTAGAAAGAGCTTCATGGTTCCATACAATTTGATTTTGGTCTCGCTGTCAGGTTACTTCTGTCGGGTCTGCATAAGTATAGCCGGGAGAAATCGAAGAACAATTGCATGAAACGGGAGAGCAATTACGGGAAATGGAAATATATCTCCAGGCACATCGGCACACGGTCGCCAGATCAAGTCCGCACCCATGCACGATGGATGGAGAGTAAGAGGTCGAGCATACAGGATATCCAAAGCTTACCACTGGAGACCAACAAACCCATTGCCAACCCTGGCCACCTGCCATTTCCAAGGACTGTCCATCCTATGATGGAACCCATGGTCGTGCCGCCTCCATGTCTGCCCTTATTACGTCCTGAGCAAGATGGGGGCTATGTCTGCTATCTATCATCGAATTTGAGGGCCGAAATGGGAGCTAACCCATCAAGCCGTATCAGCGATCAGCTTTGGAACTCTACAAACATACTGTCGAGTGACTCCCATGCTTGTCAGGCTGGCCCATCTGCTTATGGTAACAATATGAACCCTGGTCAGTAGAAGATTTACCAGCTCTGAATCGTTGGGGGTGTTGTGTGTTTTCTTCTGTTGAAGATTCACCAGTTAGTCTGAAGCTGTGGGGAGTTTGTATCTTCTTTTCTTGTGTATTTTCATCGTTTTGGTTTTCCACACTTTTGGTGTGGTTTATGCTTTCCTATGCTCTTCTATTGGAAAATAATATCAATAACAGTAATGTCTGGCATTACACTTGCAGTGCATATTTCTTTTAGTATTGTTGCAATGAAAGAGGGCCTCCCATGTGAGAAAACTGTTGTCATAGGACATGACTGGACGGAGACACATGATAGGCTTAGGCCTAAATTAAAATTGTACATTAATAGAAAAAGAAGTAAAATAACATTGGCTGAAGATAGCCCCCAAAAGCGAGAAATTCAGCTGCTATACACGCTCTGAGAAGAGGGTTTCTGCAAATGGGGAGTAAATAGTTTTTTCTGGGGCAAATGAAGGAGTTGCAGAGAAGAGGGTTTTCATTCTTTCTGAAGAAGAAGAAGGGGATTTGGAGATGGATCTTGGATTTCTAGCTGCTGGGTTTGCTTGTTGTGATTTATGTTAATTGATGTTAACAGATATCTACAACTCCGTCGGCTGGAGGAGGTGCTGGTGGTCGTGGAGAGGATGTAATATTTTTTCCCTTTTTTTAAGTCTCAAGGAAGCCTGATAAAGTTCAATGCTGACACGGAATTTCTGATAACATGGGAACCCGCCCACCTTCCTTTGAGGGATCATTGGTAAACCCACGGATACATAGAACCATCCACTAGCCCTATGTATCAGGTAAAGCCTTAAAGAATTCAAATGCAGGACCTCTAGATTAAAACAGGACTTCCTAACCACACAAATATTTTAAATATAAATAACATTTTAAGTGTGCATTTTTACGAAGGACTGGAGATCCCCGGTGGGGGTGGGGTGTTGGCACTGATAAAGTCCAAGAACAAGCATTTTTATGATTTGGACCCACCAATCGTGGTGGTGGGTTCAAAACAAAGGTTCCGGGCAGAATCTGCGTCTTCTCGTGGACACAAAAGTCCGATTTCGGATGTGGTTTTCTCGGATCGTACACGACAAGAAGGGCGAATATGGATAAAGAGACAAAGTTGTCACATGGTCAGGGGCAGACAGTATTATAGGAAAGAATAGTCACTACACAAATGAATCAAAACAAGCCGATGTCATCAGATCACCCACAAAATAATTTAAAAAAAAGAAAAAGAAAGAAAGAAATCATATGTGAGAAATCATGGAATAATGCAAATAATGATTAGTTGATACCGGAAGGCATTCCTTTCCAATCAGACCACCACAGAGGGAAAAAAAGTTATTAAATTTCCCAAAACTTATCTATTTCCATCCAAAACTAAAGCAAAATAGATAGAGAACATGTGCATTTATTCATGAGCTTTTTGCATATATCCCCTAAGATTTTTATAATTTGTAAATAAGCCCTTATGGTTTTAGTATTTATAAATAGGCTCATGCCTTTATATTTTAGAGCGTTTTGTATATACCCTCTAAGGTTTGTAGGATTTGTAAATAGGCGCCTAGGGATTTAGTATTTGCAAATAGGCCCCTGCATCTTCATTTTAATATCTTTTGTGTCCCCAAAATCAATAGTCTTCCAACCACCATAAGTTTTTAGAGCAAAATGACACTTTTGTCCATCTCTTTTATCCTTAAATGCATAATTTCCAAAGCTTGGACTTAATTTTTTTTATAAAGCATATAATATTAACAATTGCACTTTGTGGGAGAGAATAACCCTACATAAATTCATTTTTTCTTATCAATACAGGGTTCATTTAATAAATCCAAATCGATCAGGATGACAATTAACACTACTTATAACCGGTTATGATTTATCCAATCCATACATGACACACCATTAGACTGATTAAAGTCTCACAATAGTTGATTATACTTCATGTATAGAGGGTTTAAAAGAAATATTAGGGGAACGGGTAAATGTAGAAAAAAAACTAATTCTTAGAATTTAGGAGGGGGGGGGTGCAATGCTTTATGTAAAATAAATATTGGGGGAATAGGCAAATTTTAAAAAAAAAAGATTAATTTTTAGAATTTTGGGGGGGTTGCGGGGTATTTTAAACTTTTCTCAAATATGGTAGAGGCTCCAGTTCCCAGACCCTTGTACCTGGGTCCACCCCTAGTTATGTGCATAAGAGAGTTATTGAGAGAAAACATTCGGACTTGAGATAAAATAATAGTATTATTGTAAATAATAATATACTCATTTTTGTTTAATAGATATAAGAGCAAAGCTTACATTTATACAAAAATCTAACACAAATCTCATGGTGGCTATCCATTCTTGTTAAGAATATTGATTTTGGGGATATAAAAGGTATTAAAAAGAAAAGATAGAGGCCTTTTTACAAATACTAAAACCTCAGGGGTCTATATACAAATCCTACAAACTTTAGAGGGATATATACAAAAAGCTCTATATTTTAATACCTTTCGTGTCCTACCCTTCTAACCACCAAAAGTCTTTAGAGTGAAATGGCACTTTTGCCCATCTCTTTATCCCCATGTGCATAAATTCAAAAGCTTGGACTTATTTTTTTTTTAAAGCTTGTAATATTAATAATTTCATTGAGTGGGAGAGAATAACCATATGTAAATCATGCTTTTTTATCAATACATGGTCTATTTCATTAAATCCAAATAGATCATAATGATAATCAACGTCTGCGCTGATAATTGGTTATAATTGACTCAATCCATGCACGACCCACAGTTAAATTGATGAAAGTTTTAAAATATATTATTAGGCTTCATGTGCATTAAAGAGTTATTGAGAGAAACCGTTAGGACTTGGGATAAATAATGATATTTTGTAGATAATAATATACTCATTTTTGTTTAATGGATATTAGGGAGAATGTGTCATTTTTATAAAAGTTTAATACAAATCTCACGGTGGGTTCCCATTTTCAATATAAACACTGATTTCTAGGGACATGAAAGGTATTGAAATTAAAAAAATAGGGCCTATTTTCAAATACTGAAATTACATGGGCCTATTTACAAATCAAGGAAATCTTTAAAAAAATTCTTTATTCATTCCTTTGGAGAGGAGAGAATATTATTTGTCTGGCGTGAATGGAACCTTCCTCGCGAGTCGACAACGTTCACGTCATCAACATCCCAGCCCCATCCTAATAAAGACTTACTGAAAGGTCCTATCGCTTTCCTTCTTTTGGATCTTGAACTGTTGTCTAATGGTTTCCTACTATAGCAAGACTGTTATTGTTGTTTTAGTACCATGCATTTGCAAAAGGGGCTGGACTCCTATATGGGGCGGACCCAGAAAATGGAATTAGGGGGGGGGGGGGGGGGCAAATGAAAATTATTAAAAGAAAATCTTAACAATTTAGGGATAAAAGTAAAAAATTACAAAAAATTTAGTATAAAAAATAAAATTTTGAAAACTTAGGGGGGGCCGAGGCCACCCTAGACCTACATGTAGGTCCGCCCCTGCAGTCCTATACATCGGCGCTGCATTGTTGATCTCCCTATCACAATTTGCCACATTTACTATCATTCAAGAGTTTAAAATGTTAGACTTTTCCAACACCAACACCCGTGTCCTTTTCTTTTCATTTCAAATTTAACCGTTTCTATGATGTATCTCAGCACTTCACGAGTGTCCCACACTAATAATAGGGCCCACTTGCCTGGATGGTGTTATTTAGATGGATCATCTTGGTTTCATAATCTAAATGAACATATTGCTATATAGAGAGGTGGGACACTGACCGGGGGTGTAAAGAAATGGAGACTGGAGAGACATACAAGACAGAGGGGTAATTTTGGAATAAAAGTAAGAAAAAATGTTTAGTTGTACACTTTGAATAAAGATGAGAGACGATGGGACTCTTGGAGTCGTAACCCTTCCTGTTTTTTCGTTTGCAGTCCACATGGTGAATACTAATAGGAAGATATCTGGTGATGTATTATATTATAATACTACGCTGCTGTATGGGAGCCCAGCCCATATAAAAGCACCATGCACACAAATACGCCCATCTAATGATCATCCTTAGTATTTTTGCATGAAGATCAAGGGTGGCTAGACCGTTAGCTAAGAAAAGTCCTACACCCCCAAAACTAAGGCCCTAAAATCATCTTTTCCCATTATAAAATAGCATCAAAGCAACTGTCATGCGCCTTGTTTTTTCTCTCCAAAAGATTAAGGCTCCATAATAATAATTAGTACTACATCTCACTAAAGCCATCTTTTCAATTTCTAAAAAAGCATTATAGCAACTTTCATTGTTCTTTTTCTCTTCACAATGTCTTTTCAAATCTCAACAAATCTCAACCTACCTCCCTTCCACCTCACCATTGAGGTTTTTCAAATGAGCGTTTCTCTTATAGATTAATGAGCCACATTTAATTCAATTGTTTCTCACATAAGCATCTAACCAATGAGTTCTTTTTGTGTAATGGGCTACAACAATGTGTATATGGGGGCAGGGGGATGAAAAAAAAGTGCCTATTTCTTGCATAGTGGGCTATCTTTATGATTTAAACAGGTATTGTAACAAAGGTTTGCTAAAAATAACTATTAAACCTCCTTTGCACCATTGCCTGTTGCACCTGCATAGCATTCTGGTAGCTGGCCATGTTCTAGATAGATGAGGCCAGTCCTGGATTGCTCAATGCCATGATAATCATTATAGTTTTGTGATTTTAGCTTGCATTTATAGGCTCTTGATAGTGGTTTAATTATTCAAATTAAAGCAAAATTTTAGGTGTATGAGTGTCAATTAATTGGGCCTGGTGGGTCAAAACAAGTTTTGGCACTAAACTTTTGGGCAAGACTACTTGACTCTGTTGGTTACTGTGGGCACGGGCGGACCCACATGACCGCCCCAGGTCTATTTTGAAAATATTAGAGAATTGAATGGGTTTGGTCTAACGTACCGTGTGATCGTCCCTCGTCGCAAAACCTTGGTAAAAACACTTAAGTCTTTTGACAATTTCTTACTGCGAGAGTACTGGATCCTCTCCACAACGTTCTCTTTCGACATTTTCTTTCTATTAAGAGTGTGATATCCTCTTCACAGCGATTGAATTTTTTGTCGCCGGTCCTTTCGTGGTTAATCTCCCTCATACCAAATAACTCTAAATAAAGCAATCTCCCTCTCTCCTGAAATGTAGCATAATTCTAATCATTCTATACCTAAATTTAAACCCCTAATCTCCAAATTCTATTTTCAAATCCTAATCCAAACCTAAGCCCTAAATCACCAAATCTGAGCATATCTACAAGATGACCAAATCACCATTGGGCATACTTTAATCTTCAATTCATACAAAAATCGGATCTCAGAGTTCATGTGTTGATAATTTGAGTGACATTTAAGTGGTGGTTTTTCTCTTTTGGTATGAGCCCATGACCAACTATAGAAAATTGTTTTTACAGTTAAGTACATGTGACCAAATTCTTTAGATCCAAATAAAACCCATTTGGGAACCCAAATTGGGTGCTCACCCAAATCACTGTTGTAGGGCATTCAAATGCTTAGGATTAAAGAAAATGTTATCTTAAACTTATTTGATGATAATGAATCGATAATAACCTAAATTTGTGGGAGGCAGTGGGAATACCCTTTTAATTGGGCAAGAGATCTGAGCATGAAAAAGAAAATTTATTTCTATTTATATGCAATAATTTGGCTCTTTTTGTATTATTCATGAAAAAAGTAAATAAACCGAGCAAAGGTTTAGCCCCACCCAAACAATCTTGTTCGCTCCTAAAGACTCACTATTGGAGCGCATATCCATAATATAAGTTTCAACATCATTGTCAAAACATGGTCCACCCCATGCTGCAATTGTATTTTTTATTTTTTATTACCTATCAACAAATGCAATTTGACTAAGAAAAATAAAATGGAGTATGCATTGTCATTGTTTGGTAGGTGAACTTGGCGGTCCAAGTTCAATTACTACTATTACTTTATAATGGCATATTCTTAAAAAAATATATATATAAAATGTCATTGTCAGTGTAGCGGCCTTCTATGCCACATGGATTGCCCTACCGTTATTTAACTTTTTAAAATGGTATACTTAGCTTCTGTTGTGACTTGCACCTCAAAATCTTTCAGGCCTTCAAATTGACGCCTATAATCATCCATCAATTATTCTTGGCCAAATCTCATCACAAACTCCACAATTTACATCTTGATTGGTTGTTTTAGACATCTCACCTAATAAACTAAACTTCAAGATGAGCAATGGATACTGTAAAAAGTATAGAACATTCACAATGACGGACTCCACCTATCTACCTGATTTGATCAAGTGGGCATCATTCTTGTCCAATCTAATCCATTCATTTTACTTAGCCCTAAATCTCAAAGCCCGTCATTGACTGTGTGGTGTGAGTCTTGAAGTATCTGATGTAATCCATCTGGGAACCTGGTTTATAATCTGGGCTGGCTTTTTGACCTCAGTCAAATAGACGTTCAGACTTTTTGAACATTGCCCTCAACCTCAAGGGTTGCAATTGAGCGGGCTTGGATTTAAAGTTGTCGGGACGAAGCCCCCTCCACTGTACACCAGTAGGGCCTACCCATATGAATTGATTCCCCCCTCCCCCAAAATCCCATTCCCAGGTGGGCCCCCAATTCGTTGCTGATGGAAGCTTCTATGCACAGTCGTGCATTGGATTTTTAGATTGGGCCTCTCTATTGATATTCCTTCACATTCTGCAATTTATCAAGAAACCTCCTAGTTTAAAACTATACCATCACTTTTACGAGGCAATTCTTTAGTGAATGTGCGTGGACAATGAGTTACATGCATTTTTTCCTTTTCCACGCTAAAAAGTTTTTCCGACCCCTTTCGTATGTGGAAAATTAAAATTATTTTTACACTCTTCCTCACGTAAAAATGGTTATACTAAACATAGATTTTACTGTAACGTAAAAGATCGTTTCCACAACCCTCCCTTGTTTCCATGAAAATCATCGACGAAAATGTGTAAAAATAAATAAATAAAAAGAAAAGAAAGAGGAAACCATGGGCCTGAATTCTACATGGGCTTCTGGGTCCACCAGGTAAACTCGAATCCGAATTAGAAAACGGGTCTTGACACTTGATATTTATGCGAAATAAGCAGATGTTTGACTCCTTACCTGACCGTAACACGGTGTCATGGACTTCCATTATTTGTGGATTTGCACAATCTGGGCTCGAGGACGAAGCTCTAGCATTGTTTAATAAAATGAGAGAGGCAGCTGTTGCTTCTGATCAAATTCACCCTTGCCACCGTTCTAGGAGCTTGATCGAGTATAAAGAATCTAACTCTCGGGGTTCAGTTCCATGCTTATACAATAAAGATAGGATATGAATCAACAGTTCCAGTTGCTAATGCTCTTCTGACAATGTATGCAAAGTGTGAAAGTGTTCAGATGGCAGACCTAATCTTCCAGTCAATGCCCGCAAGAGACTTAATTTCGTGGACAACAATGGTTACGGCTCATTCTCAGATGGGGGACATCAGTGACGCCCTTGCATTATTCAATATGATGCCTGAAAGGAACATTGTTACTTGGAACTCTTATCTTGGCCGCATATATACAGCATGGTCATGCAGAGGAGGGTCTCAAAATGTATATTCGGATGCTAAGAGAAGCAGATGTGAAATCTGATTGGATTACATTCACAAGTTTGCTCAGTGCATGTGCTGATTCAGCGGCATTAAGATCGGGTAACCAAATTGTAAGTCAGACCATTAAAAGTGGGTTTGATTATGATGTCTATGCAGCAAATGGGATCGTCACCATTATTAAATTTCTTTAGCTAACCATTACTATCAAAACCTTAAGGCGTTAGCAGAGGCAGCAGAAATACTTTTCAATATTCCCCCTTGGGTGGAGCCCGCTCTTCAATATTAACCCTCATGTGGAACCCGGCCGGTGCACTTTTGGCGACATGCATTTTTTCTTTATTTTACGCCGAGTCGTTCCTCCTGGGATTCGCTAACCATTATTACCAAAACCTCAGGGCTTTAGTAGAGACAGCGGAAATATTTTTCAATAACCATGTACTCAAAATGTTGAAGGATTGAAGAAGCAAAGGAAATTTTTAACTTGATTCCTGTTAAAGATTTGGTTTCTTGGAATGCAATGATCACTAATTCACTATACGCTCAAAATGGTCTAGGGAGGAAAGCAATTCAGATCTTCGAGGACATGCTGAAGATGGGAACAGAACCGGATTATGTAACTTATATTGCTGTGTTATCAGGTTGCAGCCGTTCAGGTCTCGTTTCTGAAGGGCAATATTATTTCACATCCATGACTCAAGATCATAGCATTTCTCCTAGACCCGAGCATTTTGCTTGTATGGTAGACCTTCTTGGCCGTGCTGGTTATCTAGAACGGGCTAAAATGATGATAGACGAGATCCCTATCCAACCAAATGCTGCTGTATGGGATGGGATGCTTTGCTCGGTGCTTGCCGAATTCATGGCAATACAAAACGTGCAGAATGCGTTTGGTCCTAACCGTTTACATGGATTTAAGAATATTTTACTCTGGGAACATTAATCATGAAGTGAAGCGTTAATCATTTCATTTATAGGATTTCAAGAAATATTAGCCATGAGGACTTGCCATTTTCATTTTTGGGCTTTTATCAACCAACACATTGTTTTACCCATATTGATCATAAAGGAGATTTAAAAAAAAAAAAATCTCCAGTTCGGCTAAGGCTAAGAGCAATGTTGAGGTGACATATGAGGCTAAGATTTACGGTCAATGAGATGAAGGAATAGTATTCCCAATTTGGATTTTTCTTTTCGCCATGTTCCTTGGGCTGCCTACATGGATGCTGCAGAGAAGTTGGCAAAGATTGTTTGTGTTTTAGTTACTTCAATAAATTTATTCACTGGTGCTTCTGCCAACCTTGCCACCTGTCACATCCCCAAGATACAGCCAAGGGATAACGTCAAAAAATATAATTAAATAATTATTTTCCTGTGTTTAATGCAACACGAGCTCCCAAATATGGACTTATAAATTCCGAAACATGATGAGTCATAATAAAATATTTGCGGAAGCATTAAACCAATTGGTATCAATGTCCAAAAATTAAACCAACACATAACTACTGAATATTTAAGGGATAAAGTTTTCAAAATAACTTAAATAAAACAACTAAATAAAATATATTATGAAATTAAATCAACTAAGGACTCTAAGATGTCGATATCTCATGCACGGACTTAGATGGTTCCGTAGCCATCTGTGGCTCTCCACTCAAGTTCGTCAATTGGTTCAAACGCTTGAAACATTTGACCATTTTCCATCTCCACAGTAGGATAGGGGCCGGTACCTATGCATCAATAAACAAAGTAAACAGCAAGTACGAAAGCAAAATTCATAAATAAAATACAAGATCAATGTGACTAAAGACAGGTGATGATCATAAGAGATTAACAATGAAACAATGATGAAAAGAAAGTACAATCAAATCCATTCTACACAATAGAGCAATAAAAAAATTACACAGATGCATTGGTACTGTTTTGGATGGTCAGCCTTAACTATCGCAATCACGTCAGCAGTCATAAACCAATCAATAATTCGGAATACTGGTCAATCAATCAAGTCGGATATTACAGTGTCCACTCACATCGGTGATCAGCCGTCCAATTACAAATGCAGTTGTTCAATTATGACTCAATCGCTGTATATAAATATATATCATAATAAAATAAACCCAATGATTTGTAAAGCTCTGAGACGGAAACTTAGGTCAAAGTGAAGAGCTGATTGCACAATAATCCACAATCGAATACCAATCAATTCATTCAATTAAACCTCTACAATAACTTAATCGATTGCCAGGCCACATCACGGTCCATATCCAATCAACATAGGGTATGCACCAATAGATCAACATTAATCTCAATCATGTATGCAAACCCGAAGATCAAAAGAATAATCACAAGTCAATCCCAAGGTCAAACATAAGGTCTCATACCCGACAACCACGGGAATCTCTAATAAATAAAAGATCAACACATCCCCTCTCAATTAATGGTGCATAGACCAAATTGAGGGTTTTCCAGTAGAGATGGGTTGAGCTCAAATCCATTAGGATTTTTCCGAAGTCATACCAAGTACTAAGCCCTACATTAGTAATATACCGTGTGCCCGGACAGTCTTTACTTGGTCCAAAGATCCAATTAAAACTATAATTTTAACACATTAAAATCAAAGATATCATTTAATATTTAATTTACAATTGATAATGATAAATAACCTTAGTTTCTAATTTTAGAAAACCCAAGATTCCATCTATCATATTTTTCCAAATTCAACTCTTTATAAAATAGGCCAAAGGGTCTAATTTGAGTCTATTAAAACTGCCAGGGGCCTTTTCTTCTAATTTCTAAAAATTAATGGGGGCATGATCAGAGACTCGAAACTTAATGTTGTTCCACCATGAGATTCCCTGACCCAAAACCGGCCCGGGTCAACACACACACACAACTTCTTTTCAACTTATAAAAAAACAAAAAAAAGTACTCATGGGCAATGGGTCCCACCACACTAATCTATCCCATCTATCTATTCTACTAAAAGGATGTATGCTCCCTGATATGCCAACACCTGTCTCCCTGCATGCAAAGACACATCAACCCCTACCTACAGTCAGCTGTACGTCATCCCCACTCCCCACTCCCCACTCTCCACTCTTCTTAACTGAAGGAAACGGCCGCAAGCATGAGCAGCATTTTCAAACTTGCTATCTCTTCTCTTCCACTTCATTGAAAAAACAGAAGCGTCGAAAACCGTCAATGGCGACCTCCTAATGCACGGCTTGCAACTGGGAATTAGCTCAAACAAAAACCTGATTCTCTCATGAAAGATATCTCAATCAACAACAGCAACAAGCTTTCTTCGGCTTCTCCTTCATAGGTAAGGTTTTCTATGATAGTAGATTCTTTTTCTATTTCTGTGTTCTACTGAATCATTTGTGTTGAATTCCTTTCTCTATGGACCTTATCTATTCAAACGCATTGTCTCTTTATGGATCTGTCAATTCTATCTTTGTTGGACTGTTTGAAAGAGATAGATTAACATAGAGGTTGATTTCATTAATGGGGTGTGTGTGTTTTGGGATATGCATGCATGTGTTGCAGGTGAGAGAGAAAGATGCAGAGCAGGCTTAGATAGGTGGGGTGGGCTCGGGTAGAGGAGAGGGGGTGAGAGAGAAAGTGGCTGAAGAGAGTGGCATGGAGAGGGAGAGAGAAGGAGTGGCAGGGAGAGGGAGTTGGGCGGACTGGGGAGGGGGGGAGCTAGAGAGTGGGGCGGAGTGAGGAGAAGGAGTGAGAGAGAAAGAGGCTGAGAGAGTGGCAGGGAGAGGGAGAGACAGAGTTGGCAGAGAGAGGGAGTGGGGCGGAGTGAGGGGGAGAGCAGCGGAGGAGAGACAGAGAAAGCAAGAAAGAAAGAGAGAACCAGCAAAGAGAGATAGAATAGAGAGGGTGCAATGGCAGGTAGAGGAAGAAGAAGGGACATGGAGAGTGTGGAGATAGAGAGTGAAAAAGAGAGCGAGAATCATCAGAGAGTGGGGCGGAGTGGGATGTAACAGGGAGAATGAAAGCAGGAAGACGGAGGAGCGGGACGTTGGAGAGAGCGCCGGTGGGCTCGGGTAGAGGAGAGGGAGTGGGGCGGAGTGAGGGGGAGAGCAGCGGAGGAGAGACAGAGAAAGCAAGAAAGAAATAGAGAGAACCAACAATGAAAGAAAGAGAAAGAAATAAAGAAAGAGAACGAGCAGAGAGAGGAGGTGGGGGAGGAGAGAGAACCAGCAAAGAAAGAAAGAGAATGGAAGAAAGAAAGAGAGAGAACGAGCAGAGAGGATTTCCAGTTTAGAGGGTTCCCGAAAGAAAGAGCAGGAGAGAAATAGAGAGGGGGTGGGGGAAGAGATCAAAGGAGGGAAGAGAGGAAAGGGAGAGAAAAAAAAGGAAGAAAATAAGAAAGAAAGAAAGGAGGGAAGAGAGGAAAGGGTTGCCGCCGTTTTTGCTGATTTCCGCCTGGGCCGTGGAGGCCGTCCACCACCGGTGGAATCAGCATGGGCTCGGCGGAGATAATGTGAGAGGGAGTTGTAGAGCGCTGCATCCGGGGCCATCATAGTTACTGGAAGGAGGAGAGAACGGTTGACTTCTTTCATTTTATTGATTGTACGGTAATTTTTTGTTTTGATTATTTTTTGGTTGATGATGACGATGGGATGACGGACGGTGAGGATTTTCTGATCATCTGTATGTCGATTGATGGGGCTTAGTTGCCAACTTCGGCGTTGGGAGATAGGCCTATAATGTATTGGATGAGTGGTGATGATGAGATGATGAAATCATAGGAAGTGGACTGTTGATATGAATAATTTATTACATTTTATTTATTTGATTCTTTTTTATACCTTGATCAATCATTGTGGATTGTTTTTCTTTGTTTTCTTGGATCAATGGTGCTTGCCGGCTTAGAAAGTTCTGTTGGGCATTTTTTGGGATTTTTGGCCAATTTTAAAGATCTTTTTTCTTATCTACCATCCATATAATTATTATTTCCCAATGTAGCATTCGATCCTAAATATTTCCCAACCTACCACTCCAAGCTTACCTGGCAAATCCAACCCTGAGCACTGGTTTTCAAAAAATAAAAAATAAAATATGTTGTACAACAACACTGAAGTTGTTCCCTGCCACTGGATGGTACCATGCATTAAAAACAAGAAGAATAAAAACCATGTGAGTCCAAATTGATCACCGGATGGCCATTGAAGTTGATCAATGACAGTCCACACTTCTCACTTCTTACCCACCAACTTATCCACTCTCTCTCTCTCTCTCTCTCTCTCTCTCTCTAACAGAAACACATGACATGCATTCAAATAGATTTGTTGATACTCATCATTTGGGCTGGAGATGAAATCAGATCCATTGATTATGAGGTGTTCTTTTTTTCTTTGGAAAGATTTGGCAAAAATGTCACTTTTGGTTGGGCCCACTACTAATACAAAACTCACGTCGGTCACCACAACTTTTAAATCAACTATTAAAAGTTAATAAAATTAGTTCTTCAAAAAGTTAATAGTGGCACCACAACTTTTAAATCAACGATTCATTTTGACTTGTAGAGTTACAATACTCACATCCATGAACTATTTAAACATTTAGTAATTAAACAAGTAAACATAAATAATATAGTAATTAAACATTCAATAATTAAACACTCACTCATTCCTATTAGGACAAGACCTCTTAGTGTGTCCTACAGTGTGACAAAGACCACAACGATGGGGTCTGCGAGCACCATCCCTAGCATCCATCTCATTGTGAAGGCGAGTGGACTGAGGCCGACCTTTCTTACTCCTCCGCAAACTAGGATCTGGAACAATAACTGGGCCATAGTAAGTGGGCCAGGTTGACCGGTCTGATACTGGAAAAAACATCGGAGCCCAAGTATTGAGATAACTCTGCATGGAATAAAACCCGTCCATAAACTGAGACCGATTAATTCTTTGGGCAGAACATACAACAATAACATGCGAACAAGGGTAATGATAGATTAACCACTCGTTGCATGTACATGTGGCATTGCCCAAGTCAACAACATTTGATAGTCGAGGCCTGGACGGATGGCTTAATCTTGATGATGCACGTTTCACTTCAAATACCCCTGGTTGATGATGAAACATTTCCACCTCATATGCATTTGATTGTTGTCTCAAACCCTGCAATTTCAAATCTATCTCTGGTGTGAATTCAGCTCCAGAAAAAGCCCGAGCCTGACCATCTTGTCGATGGAGGGTATAATATGCATTACACCTATAGAAGGTTAGTTGCACCAACGCTGTGATTGGTAAAGCACGAGCAGCTTTCAAGACACCATTAAAAGTTTCAACCATATTTGTAGTCATGTGTCCCCACCTTTTGCCTTCATCATACAATAATGTCCAAGATGCCAGAGGAATCTTTCGTAGCCATCGGGTAACAGCTCCATCATCGATGGTGTCAATCTCGGCCCATAATTTTTCAAACTGAACTTGTTGGGTTAGTAAGGACATCCTGTGGACTACATTCTTCAACTCCTTGTTCTTGAACACAGTGTTGAAATTACTGGCTAGATGTCTGATACAGAAACGGTGATAAGCCAGTGGCTCTCGCCAACCAAGATGGGGATCTTTCATGGCATTGATGATGCCGATATGTCTATCAGAAATGACACCTAAACCTGGTCGATCTGTGACCTTATCTCGTAAGCATGCCATAAACCAGCTCCATGAAGAGTTTGACTCCCCCTCTGTTACAGCAAATGCCAATGGAAATAGTTGTCCATTCCCATCAAAACCTACAGCAATCAACAATTTCCCCTGATATTTCCCATATAAGTGAGTACCATCTACACATATCACCGGTTGGCAATGCCTAAAACCTTCAATTGCAGGACCAAATGCCCAAAATACTCGTTTGAACATTTGAACATTTGGGCGGTTTGTTTGTTCACAATTCCAGACAACAACCGTCCCCGGATTTGATCTTTGGAGTGCATTCATGAACTCTGGTAGAACCCTATACGACTCATCCCAATCACCAAACAACTGAGCAATAGCCATTTGTTTTGCAAGCCACGCTTTCTTGTAAGAAATTGTGAAGTTGAACCGTGCCTTTATGACAGCAATAATAGCACCGATGGTAATAGACAAATCCGTTTTTACTGTCTCTTTGATATAATCTGCAACGAAACCAGAATCAAGTTGAGCGTGGTCCCGGTTTATAATAGGATTTGAACAAGTATGAACTGGTTGTAGTCTCGCAATCCTAAAGTAATCATGCCCATCGGGGATCGATGCAGTCAGTTTCCAGTTACAGCCACCTCCTTTTCTGCACTTCAAGATAAGACGACCAGGATCAGAGTGTGTTACTTTGTATTGCGCATGTGCTTCAATGTGGTACATCTTCACTGCATAAATAAGTTCTGCCTTCGTTGCAAATTGTGCTCCGACATACAAATTTTCATTTGTATTTTGGAGTTGAACTTGTTGTTGCACCCACTGACTATCCACAGCTTGGTTGGCCCAGCTAACATCTATAAATTCTAGAGCTGGAGGCTCCATATGGTGAGCAGATGTCCCAGCACCTATACTGTCATGAAATTGAGAGTATGCAGAGGGCCCTACGTCCATACTGCTCTGAAACTGTGAGAATGTTGTAGGCCCTGCACCCATATAACCATGAAACTGAGATTGCTGGCCAATCTCATATTGATGCTCATCACCATCATCATTCTCCAAGATCTCGTCTTCTTCTTCAGAATCATCAGATCGAAGATCATTGTGGCTGAAAGTATCAGCGCTGAGAGCACATATATCCTCTTGTGATATCAAATTCGGAATTACATTTAAGTTCACTGTGCTTGCCCTGAGATCCATGGGAGATAGGAGGAAAGGCAGTGACTTTGAGTGTGAAATTGATAAATGAGCTATGGGAGATAAAACGTTGTTGATAAATTATTTAAAGCGGATAGAATTTCAATGCTTTTGGGTTCATGTGCAAACCTGCCGAGCTCCCTTCTACTGACACGAAACAACTGTCCCACTCCCTTCCAGGCCTCTCCTTGCAGCCCACGCAACTTTCCTCCCTCTCCTATTTTTGCAGTAGCCGCGTGGACTGTCATTGATCGTCTAATTTGGACTCCAATAATAGATGGTTTTTATTCTTCTTATTTTTAATGCATGGTACCATCCAGTGGCCCACCCTTGAAAAATCGATTTTGAAATGCTTATCCCAAATGATCAAATGATGAGTATCAGCAAATCTATTTGAATGCATGTTATGTGTTTCTGTTAGAGAGAGAGAGAGAGTGGATAGGTTGGTGGGTGAGAAGTGAGAAGCGTGGACTGCCATTGATCAACTTAGTGGCCATCCAGTGATCAATTTGGACTCACATGGATTTTATTCTTCTTGTTTTTAATGCATGGTACCATCCGGTGGCCCACCCTTGAAAATTCGCCTAGGACAAAAGTCTTCACCCCATCACGTGTTGTGGCAGGGAACAACTTCAGTGTTGTTGTACAACAGATTTTTTTTTTTTTTTTTGAAAACAGGCTGACCAGTGTTTCCGTCCCCATCACAGAATATTACACGTGTCGACTCTGAAATAGACTCGGTTGAAGGGGCCATCATCGCCACTGTCTAATCAGCAGTTAGTCATGGCCCTATGCACGTACAGCAGATTTTTTTTTTTTTTTCTTTTTTTAAAACAGGCTGACCAGTGCTCAGGGTTGGATTTGCAAGGTAGGTTTGGAGTGGTAGATTGGGAAATATTTAGGATCGGATGCTAGATTGGGAAATAATAATTATATGGATGGTAAATAAGAAAAAAAATCAATTTTAAATGACTTTCGACCTTGGACCCCATCTAAATCTAATTGCATGCATGGTGCAGTGGGGTTGAAGTTTCTGCTCATCATGGTTTGCCAATTGATGAATAAACGAAAAGAGGGGCGCGGTTCTCACCAACCCTTAAATTCATAATTGTACTCTAAAAATCCGTTAAAAATAAAATTTTGGTTAATTAATTGTATTAGGCGGTTCGGTTATGGTTAAATATCACTTAAAAAAAATATTTTACCTTTTGACTTTGCATACAGAACAACATAATCAATTTTTAAGGATTTGTGTGTTTAAGTGGTATTTAACAATGTTTATTGATATCACTGTTGTATTTTTATTAGAACAACATAATTATTGCATGTTGTTAATATTACTGTTATTTAAATTAAGGTGTCGATATCACTATTTTTATTAAGTTGAATATCTAAGATCTATAAGGTTTATAAACATAATATTATAAAAATGATAATAACATAATTATTATATAAGTTTAAATTTATAAACTTAATATCACTGTTGTGTTTTTATCAGAACAACATAATCATTTTTCAAAACACACATATCTCAGATATTCAATCCATAATCATTATCATCACTCAAAGTGTTTATAAACTATCACAAAGGCCAGGCCAGATTGTGTTCCTAAGTCCCAAATTTAATAAGGGCTTGGATTCGACATATCTGATCGACCTGGCCCAACCGAAGCCTAATTATTGCCGGCCCTTTTCTTTTAATCTTACAGGCATGGAACCCACCATAATCTATGTTTGGGTTAACCAGCAGTGGGCCACACATCGAGCAAATTGATGTCTCATGTTGTGAGGGAACCCTACCATTCCTCACATCGAGGGGCCAACCCATATAGCTAATAAGCTATCCTATCCGTATATCCGTGCATAGCACGGGTTGTTGCTAGCCTCCTTGAAAAATTAATTAAAAGATCTGGAACAAATGTTAATATATGGAAAAAATAAAAAAAAATCTGGAAAAACTCAGATAAAATATTTGGTAGATAAAAA
Organism: Umbellularia californica; assembly: GCA_028538565.1. Lineage (NCBI taxonomy): Eukaryota > Viridiplantae > Streptophyta > Magnoliopsida > Laurales > Lauraceae > Umbellularia > Umbellularia californica. The sequence continues at coordinate 14,273,339 of JAPQWN010000008.1, read as the reverse complement.
TGTTTTCCCTAAAACATCTGAAAAAATTAATAAAAATCAAATTAACGACAAAGAAATGACCAACGTTTTACTAAAAAAATTATTTTATAAAAATAATACATGTTAGTCTGTGCATTTAAAAACTCCTGTACAAACTCATAAAAATATCTGAAAAGATTAATAAAAATATGGGCTTTGATTGGACGGATTTGATCTACCTAATTTAAAAATACTCATAACAACTAAAAGGCCGGTCCGTGCATCGCACGGGGTTTTGCTAGTACTATAGAAAGAGGAGTAAAGAAGTATTGAGTTATATTGTCGCTATAAATTTGGCTTTAATGGGCTGGTTAAACGTGTGGTATGAGTACAACTGACTCAGGAGACGTGGGATGAGAATTAGCCCATTGATGATGTGTCTTAAGATTATGACGAAAGACAAGGAAACGTTTAGGATTAACTACACTAAAAGCTCAATAATTTCCCGCACGGGCAACATAATTCACAATATTATATAGTGAAAAATATTATAAAAAAAAAGTCTTTGTAAATAGAAAAGGGAAGATGTAGAAAGTAAAGGGAAGAGAACGGACACATAGAGAAAATGAAATGATGCATTAAAATGTTGAAAACATACCGAGAAGAGGAAAGGAGTGGAGAGAAATGAGGAGTTTCAATATTAAAGAGTCATAAAGGAAGAGCTTGGGTAGTAATTAAAGAGGGTATAAAAACGGAGATCGTAGAATCAATCTATAAAAAGAAGGGGTCAAAACGAAATTCATAGATGTTTAATTTTTCCTACGTCATTAAAAATGTTTTATATCTGACCCAACCTAATTTACCCCCGACCCGACCTGTTTGTTAGGGCCAACTAAATTAAATTGGATGAGTCAAAATCAATTACCTCATTTACCTCGACCCGACCCGCCCCGACCCGTTTGCTTTAAAATGTTTTATATCTAACCCGACCTAATTTACCCCGACGCGACTCATTTGTTATGATCAAACTAAATTAAATTTGATGAGTCAAAATCAATTACCTAATTTACCCCAACCCAACCTGTTTGCTACGGTGAAACTAAATTAAATCGACCCAATCCGTTTGCTAGGGTCAAACTAAATTAAATTTGATGAGTCAAAATCAATTGGAGCAAATTGGAACCGATTTGAATTTAAAACCACTTCACTTCATATTATATAATTGATGAATAAACCTTGCCAGATAAAACCCCACAAAATATCTTCAACGATTGCATGTGAGAACTTCCCAAAGAATTCAGATATTTGAAAGTGGAAGTGGGCCCAATGATTTAACGTGCAAGGGGTGTGGGACCTCCTCTTTGTTTATTTCTTGCTATTCCTTCACTTGGGCCCCGCTTCTCTTTAAAAAATCTCAAATCGGAAAATCAGATTTGATGCAACACATTGTAGCTTGAGTGGGCCCACATGAGGTGTGCTACACTTGAATCTCCCGAGTCCGAATGCATGGACGTCCGCCATCTCTTGCAATCTTTTATTGCTTTCCTTTTTTTTTTTTTTCATTTTCCTTACTTCTTTCCTTCTCTACTTTCCTTTCTTGATTTCTTGCTCCACAAGGTCAACTTCAATTCTTTCCTTTCTTGAGCTTTAATTTAGATTTTGAGTCTTCAACAAAAATAGGATTTTCTGAATTTTAAAACTCCTTGTGGGACCTACCATGGTCGTCCCATGCTACGGAATTCATGCCCATGGGATGTGGGTCCTCATGATGGCTTCTTCTTGATTTTTCTCTCTTTAATTTTTTTTCTCAAATTCTTCTCAAAGCGGGCCCCAAAGTCATTTTTCGTGCACAAAATCAAAGAATAACTTTTCATGAGGGAAAGAATAATGATATACATGAGACCCAGTTCTACACGTATCCATGCATATGAATATACCATGTTGATCGAAGTTCCACAAACTACGCAGTGGTGTAAAGAAATCATGCATGTTTACATGTGAATCAAAAATTAAAAAGAAAATTTTCATGAAAACCATGCGATTTTATGAATTTAAACCAATTTTCACATGAAATGCACTTTGAGAACCATGATGCATGATTTTATGAAGTTTAATGAATTTAACCGAAATAAGTCCATAATTCCATATGAAATGATGATTAATAAATGTAATTTCATGGACTTATCATGGGACTTATGCATTATTGCATACCTAGTTCTCATAGAGCTGAACTGCACCTATAGTCGGTCGTTGGAGAACATTATCTCCCGACAGATTAATGGTGTTTCCTTTTATTCGTTGGAAGCATTGGAGAATGAGTTGGCCAATGTGTGATAACATCTTGGTCGACCAGCTTGTTGTAAAGGTGTCCATATCCTTGCTCTCAGATTGTACAATTCGATCTTCCAATCGATCTGATCGATCAAAACATATCAGATTTGTACAACTCAATATTCATTTAGTTTATGGAAACATGCAGTTCATCTGGTCCTTCGGATGTCACTGACCCGCTTGGGTTTATTTTAGATGCACTTCACTCAAATATTATGTAGAATCAAGATTCTTTGAGCGACACAAGATCCATTGGTATGGCGATAATTGTTCTTGGTTTACTGTTGTTGAGCCAAGTTTTACTTCAATCGAAATTGATCTCACTGAAAATTTGATAAATAAGGCATGATAATATATACATTATTAAAATACAAACAAAGGAAGACGATGCAGGGATTTTGTTAAGTTTGAATTTCATCATAGCCCCATTGATAGATTTATAGGTTTGGACTCAGAAATCTCTCTTATGCTTTTTTTTTTTTTTTTTTTCTCTCAGAATTGGTTGAACTGAGATAATAGAGAGAGAAAATGGTGGTCGTGGGAAAAGTTTGCATTTAAAATTCATTGAGAATTTGTTATTAGGACTCCTTGACCAGTTTCATTTCAGTTGGAGTTGATCTTCGGCAAATGATAATGATGACCAATGGATTTTGAATTTTAGCAGAGGATTAATTTTCCAGCCCATTTGGTCAAACAAGTGGGCACCAAGAAGTGAGATATGTTAGGCACATTTGGCTGTTGTAATCAGACCTTTTAGAAGGCATTTCTTTAAACCCAAATCATTTAGCTATATAGCAAGAAAATCAAGCCCGGGTACCTCATAGCAAGAAGGGTGTTAGAAAATCAGGGGTTGCGCTATTGGTAAGCAACTCCATCTCTCACCTGGTTGCCCATGCCTGGCATGCCACCCTCTTCCTACTTGTGTAGGCACCCTTTCCATATATATGGGCTTCCTCCCACTTGTGTGCACTTCTTTTCTCTTCCTACTTATGTAGGCACTCTTTCCATATATATGGGCTGCCTCCCACTTGTATACGCTTCTGTTTTGCATGTCTGGGCTCTTTTCCCTCATATCACACAAACACCTCTGAATGGGAAGAAAACCCAAATTCCACTCTGACTGGGTTTTATATAAATCATTGCACTGATCATGTGTGAAATATGGTTACAATCTCTACTTATAATCAATCCATCCAGTCTTAAAGGCATCCAATGTGATATAAGCTGGTTTCATCAAACATATGGGCATGGTAAATTAAGTATGAGACTTGAGTAGTGGGCTCCACCCAAGGGGGAGTATGAATAGTATTTATATGGCCTCTACTAATGCATATGAGGTTTTGGTATAAATGGTTAGCTGAGGAAATATAATAGAAAGTGTAGCTAGGGGTGCACAGCGGCGGCTTGGGCGGTTATTAGGCGTTTTAGGCGGTTTTGTTTTATAGCGGTTTGTAAAAAGTAGAAACTGTAACTGCCCAAAGTATAGGCTGTTTGGGCGATTTCTTTAGTGGGCGACTTGGGTGGCATGTTGGGAGGTTTGGTATTTGTACCTATCTCTCTCTTTTTTATTTTATTTTTTTGTTTTTATTTTTAATAGAATGTGACTAAAGTTTCAAAGTACTTAACATAAAAAATAAAAATTAAACATGATTTTTAATAAAAGTCAATAATCAGTAATAAACAAAATTTTCAACTAAATATATCAATGTAAATTAAAGTCCAAAGGCATCACCAAAATTAAAAAATACAATCACTTATATAATCTAACGTCCAAAAGTCAAAAATCTAATAAAGAAACATCTAATTTCGAAAATTCAATGTCTAAATTTCAATAAATAAACCTCTAAATTTCAAAATTCAATATCTAAATGCTAAAATAAATTCAAAATCTAAACTTCAAGTTCGTAAAGATCGATATATAATTCGAAGCAATTCTGCAAAAAAAAAAAATCGTAGTTAGAATAATAATTGATAAAAGATAATAAACATCAATGTTTAGTTTAGTGATAAAATTATAAAGTCGTCAAACTGTCATACAATATAATCTAGACTTGTATTGGAGTTGCACTAGGATCATGAGGAGTGGGGGGACCCATACGAGTAGAAGTGCTATCTGTAAAGGAATATAACTCTTGTCAGTTTATAATTTTAAATATAAAATATAATAAAAATTTATAAAAATTAAAAGTAGAAAATGAGAACAAAACCGCCTAAACCGCCCAATAACCGCCCAATCCGCCCACTATGCACCCTTAGCTACACCTTCTATTAAGTTTCCTTTGCTAACCATTTATACCAAAACCTCATATGCATTAGTAGAGGCCATATAAGCAGTACGGATTGAAACCGCCCCGCCCGCCTAAAGGCGGTTTTGCAATATATCCACTTGTAGCGGGGCGGGGCGGAGCGGAGCGGGCGGGTTAGCGGGTTACGGTTATTTTTGTGCAGCCCTAGGTATAGCAGCTCGAGTTTGTTACTACATTTGGAGCTGTTTGTTTTCATGTGGCTTCATTGGCCTAGAGAAAATGGGGAAATAATTGCTTTTGATGTTGAGAAAGAATGAGGTTCTTTTAAGAATTAAGAGTGTTGGGTCGTGAAATAGAGCTTTGGTCACTTGAAGACAATGGAAAAGGAAATGGTCTGTAGTGTGTGAAAATGTGGAAGGAAGTGAGTACATGAGCATATCCCAATCTTCTACCATGCTAATCAGGTTGTGTTGGGGGTATATTCTATGACTATGGACACAGGGTTTTAACTTTTTACCTATAACACCAAGAACAAAAACTAGAAAGACATCGGGAGACTTGAATCTTGGATGAATGGGTGCAGGAGTTTCTTTCCTTACAGCAGTAACATTGGTGGTAGAGGGCACCTACAATCTGAAGGATCAATGAAATTTCTTAGTACCCGCTTCTTCGGAGTGCACAATAGTGATTAACACAGTACATATAAATAATGTGCTACTTCCACTTCTTAATTTTAGTTGTTATTTATGTGCATAAAGATGGTTTTGTCCATACAACCATTAGGGTCGGGCCGGGTCAAGGCAGAGTCAGGGCTTCAAAAGAAGAAAAAAAAAATTCCCACATTTAGAGAAAGTAGGAGGATCAGGGGCCAAGGCCGGGCCAATACCATCCAAGCTCAGCCCTTAACAAATCAGAGCTTGCAAAAAAATGTCTTAACCCGGCCGTAAGACTTTCATTAGAAACAAAATCCTTCATTTTAAGAGCTTTTGGAGGGTCAGACAAGGGTCATAGCAAGATTGACGGGCCTCAAACCATGCATGCCCAATTATTTTAGTTTCTCTTCTTTTTTTCTTTTTTTTAAGATCGAGTCCTCAAATCCTTCTTGTATCTGTGAGGGTATATGACCTGCATCTGCATGAACTCAGCTACACATCTTCAATGGATCATACGGAAATATTCTGATACATTGGTGCTTCACTAGTGCCCAATACAACTAACTCCTAACCGTCAAAAGGACATCACTGATTTCATCACTCTCTAGTGTGATTGTGTATGGATGGATAGATGGATTGATATGGTGCGTTATGCCCACCTGGGACGGGACCAGGAGATTGGAAGATCTGGGTGGGCCCTATTTATGCACAAAATTTGACAGGCGTACACTATACTTGAGGTGAAATCAGTGGGCCCACATTTACCTTTTCTTTTCTATCTTTTTTTGTTTTTTGAAAGGCTTTTTCTTTTTTTTTATATCACTCAATCTACTTTGAATAAGCACAAAGCTATTTAAACCACTCACCCTACTTTGAATATGTAGGAAGGCAAACTTCACTTCGTTAGGAGTGATGAGATAGATATACACCCTTGGATTTACCATTGTGTAAAAGTAAAGATTTAGATCAATACATAATCACTGCTTCACTTATCAATAAAATTAACAGTGTATATCACTCTTATTTAAGTAAAATATGGGTACTAGCAAAAAAACAAGAAAAACTCTACTTGTCCTGGGACTCTTGTCCCGGGCCTGGCCCGACTCCACATGGGAGGGGCAGTATGGTCATTTGCCAAATGACCATACTGCCCCTCCCATGTGGAGTCGGGCCAGGCCCGGGACAAGAGTCCCGGGACAAGTAGCAAAACCCAAAAAACAATATGGTTGGCTACATATTCATAGCGAGGGAGTATGGGGCCTACATGAGCCGACAAATAAATCATTCAGCATAGAATGATTAGAATCAATCCTGTGTCGCCCTCTTAGATGTCATTGTCACCCAGATTGGTGGAAATTTACACAAACATGTATGTCGTCAGGGTATCTAGTAACTGGTAATTTATATTATCTTATAACACAATCATGCTCAAATCAAGCACACCTAATATGATTTCATTTTGTGAGGGTGCCTGTGCCTTGGGATTTTGTTTCATGAAAATACAAATATTATTTTTCAGAGACAATGGCTAATTATGCATATCAAATATGATTTTATATCAAATTTTTGCTTTAAGTTGTATGAACATCTTTTTTTCCAAAAAAAAAAAAAGGCTGAATAATGCTTGCGCGGTATATATACATGGGCAGACCCAAGTAGGCCGCATAATTCAAACAAATTTTTTCATAACATATTAAAAATACCATTTTATTATTAAACTTCTTCACTTGACCATTGCCTCACGATATAAAGAAATTTTCCAGGTCCGCCATTGCCCATGATCCCTACCTTCGACAAGATGTGAAGGTAATTTTGGAAAAGTTTGATGCAAAAGTCTATACCATGCATACCAACTATAGATTTGAGCCCATAAAAACAAGCAGGGGACAATACAAGTGACTTGAGCCCACAAGTGGGGAGAAAAATGAGAAAGGGCGCGACCTCATTCCCATATCAAGAGGGGCTCTAGCCAAGTGGTCCATTGCTACCTTTACATTGTCTCAATAAATGGTAGGGGCAGAGGAATCAGAATATGGCTTTCACAGTGGACTTGGGCCTGACTCCTTTGGCTGCAAGTGGACCTAGACCTCATTCTGGCCCATCTTAAAATACAATATCAAAATCTCACACAGGTATAAGTTAGCAGGTTATAGAATCCATGGCTTTCATGTTGCCAACACTTGCTGTACACACTGCAATAATTTCAGCCGAATCAAAATAAGGACCTTTTCTACTTTCTTTTGTTTTTTTTAATAATTATCAAAATGAGAGCCATGAAACGCGATTTTATGATTAAACTTCTTCTCAAAGCTAACAATACCGTGAATTACCAGGTATTAAGAACTGAACACTACTAGATCAACAATTTCTATAGTTGTGAGACCCACAGATGATTGGAGGATAAATCTAATGATTGACGGGTGAGAAAACAGAATGCAATATATCCTGTCACATACATGTATATGATCATTTCTCATAAATCAGAAGCGCTGAACATGGAATACCTGCAAGCAAATGCTCACTAGAAGTTGACCAATCATCTCCTGGAGGTAAGGATATCAAGATTTAGGGTAAATGAAGCTATTTGTTTTATATAGAGAAACACACTTCGTTATTCATCTGGGAAAGACAAAAAGTTCAACACTACAGAACCAATAATCCACATGAAACTACATGATGGGATAAAAAGCAATGCACCACAAAAGAGGAGCTAATATTATTCCGGAACACAAGCTTGTCCTACATGTTGTTGCACTCCAAGGCCATTGCAAATGATGGAAGGTTTTCTGCATAACAAAATTCAAGATTAGAAACACAATCATCAATTAGAAATGAAGGTAATCATTCAACTCCCAACTTAGAATTAGTTACTAAACTCCATCAAAAATGATTTCAGACAATTGAACCACGCACCAAAGATCTCCATGACGAAGCAACCCTGACACTTCAATTGGTTTCCTCTGACTAGCAGTAGATAGAATTATAACATAGCAATGCCATACATTCCTCGAAGCGCAGAAGCAGGAAGGAATGGTTGCACATAAGTAAATCCCAGTGCCCAAATCAAATATGGCCTGAATCACCAATGTGGGTCCTCCCACAATCTTGCACCCCTTAACTTTTTCCTTTTGCTACATGGTGAACTCAAACTCACGCACTCTCACTCATCTTCCCAACCAGCTGAGCTAAAGCCAAGGACAAATCCCACCAAAATCTTGCACTCCATATATCTACAACATATTGCTTGTGTCTGAAGTCCAAACTCAAAAGGGCCGACAGTTTTTAACCCCATCTAGATCTAGTGGGTGGGTTGGCCTAACCAGGCAACACAACCAAACTCAAATGGATGATGCTTAGTTTGGTTTCTAAACATTAGTCAAAAATACCAAATCTCCTTCCTTCCATAAAATTGTTGGAGCCATTTTCCAAGGAGACAATACTAATATGACTTAAACTAAGCAGCTTGACTTGTAGACTCAATCCAATCATTTTTATTTTTATTTCCATTAAGTTCCATTTTTAAGAGGAATATAAATGAACAAGTATGAATATATACATATATGAATTGACTAAGCAAATGTGTCCATCAAGAAAAGGACACACAAGTATGTGCCAAACCATTCGACCATCAGAAACCAAGGGCCCTTCATAAGTTTTGCCTAAAGACAATGGTTACCCAAGAAGAAGATTGCTGTAGCTTTGATCATAATACAGATCCATCCAGTAGCAAACCTTGACAGAATAGAACCTGATGCAGAACATATCTAACTTCTGGAATAACTCTACTTCAAGGGCCTTTTCATTTGCAAGAATTCTGATAAATCCTGTGAAGGAGACTTACAAATTTTCTAAATGTTGTCCCCCAACAAGTTTCCTAGATGCTCAAGTCCAATACGGCATTCAAGAAGCTAGAATTTGGAAGTTTCCAAAGACCAAAAGTGACATTTTAGAATGCTGGACTTTGAAAATTTTAGCCAATCAGATAGGGAACACCAAATGCTCCATAGACATCAATGTCAGAATCCCAAATGCTCCATAGACAGCAACTGACATTGCTGTCAGAAATTCCCAACCCAAGTAATTCCCAACAGAAATTCCTCCAAACAAACAGGCCCAAAGCAAGTTAGAATAGCCTTCACATTGCTAATTCAAAAGGTACTACCATCACTTCAGTTCTTACCAAGAAACAGTTTTGTGGGATGACTTTGCCGATTTATGGTGGTATTGGAATGGGTGGTGCAGTATTCCTGTTCTTAGCTCATGAGCTTTGGTATCATATACTACTTTCCTTCACGATTTCTCAGCAACATCTTTTTATCACATCATAATTTTAAACTCCTTTGATGTCTTGAGCCCATGCATACATGAACAAGCAATGAAACAACCGAGGACTCTACAAATGAATAGGGAATTGCCCAAAAGAGAAATTTGCAATCTAGACTCTTGAAGCTAATACCTTAGGATTTTCATATCTTTTTCTCTATCAAAGTAGTTATTATACCGAGTATTGATTATGCATTAGGGAAAGTTGCACAATGCAGAATCTAGCCCATGTGGATTCTCTAATCTGAAGCCTTTTACCTCAACCCCTCTTTTAGCCTTCTAGTGTAAACCATCCCTTTGAAATTAAGTGAATTGAGATTCATGAATTACAATCAAAACTACCAACAAAGCTTTTACCACAATGTTCCACCAGTAGTGAATTGTGAAAAGCAAAGATTTGAATGAAAGGTTAACAATTTATACTATCTATTCACACCAAAGGATATGAAAATTGTGAAGACTACAGATCTATTAAACTTATGGGTCATGCAATGAAATCTTGGGAGAAAACTTCTGGGTCATCGATGCCATATAAAAACCCTAGGTTTAGCTATGATGATCATACCATATCAGATAATCCATCTCAGTGCAAGATCGAGAGTAGAGAAACAAACCCTAACGGAAAGAGGGGAAAGAAAAAGAACCTGATTGGGGAAATAGGGTTGGTGTAGATGTAGGAAGTGGTTAAGTGGAGAAGGTGCGGTTGCCTTTTCCCTTGATGGGGTCGTTTTCTGGGGAGTAGCTGAGGGCTGCAATCATGGTGCCTGGAAACACTATGTATTGTGAGACGATGGCAAGCTTCGAAAGCAGAGGCTCGCCTCTCCCAAACACCGCTCCTCTCATCAGCTTCGCGTTAAAAAACTTCCCTCCCATCTTCTTCGCTCTCTAACTTCTTCCTAAATCCAAATCCGAACACTCTCCTTTTTCTCAATTTCTTCTTCTTCTTCTAGCTCTCGAGTCTCTTCTACTTCTTTTATGAAGTGGGCGTGCGTAGATACAGGCCAGGGCAAGGCCAATGCTTTTTGAAGCCTGGTCCTTCCAATCAATGGGCCTTTGAGCATTTATCAACAATTTTTTTTTTTTTTTTAACGCAAGATTCCCAGCCCTTTCAGTCAAAATAATTCCTACGAGCTCAGGAGAAAAAGCCAGGAAAAATCTCCTATAGTCCCAGTGTGATAGTACAGTTTCGAACCCACAACCTCCAGATGCAAACCGTGGTCCTACGCCAACTAAGCTACCACTCGGGGTTAATTTATCAACAAGTATGGTTCTTTTAACAATTGGGCCATAATAATTAGTACCACTCCAGTCCACAAAGCTCAATAATCAGTTCAAATCCAACTTCTATAGAGGTGGATTTGGATGTCAAATTGTGGAGAAGGTAAATATATAAGGTATGTCAAAATAAATATAGGGGTGTGATAAAATCCTTATTTGAATCTTACGTGAAAAAAATAAAATTAATAGCGAAAGTGTAAATTAAAAAATAATTTTGTCGAACGATATTTTATCACCTTTTTTTTACCATTTTATTTTGAAATAAAAGAGGCTTGTAGAGAGGATTAAAAGGTAAGTAGTGTCAAATCATGAATTTATTTCTCCACTCCAGACTCAAGCATGGTGAAGTGAAAAAATGGCATGCCTTCTTCAAGTTTAACTCCACCTTCCTATAACATATATCCAAGTCTTCATTGAATCAGACTGAAACGATGACCTTCACAGTTGACACCCTTCCAAAGGTGGGAGCTGCACCTTAGTTAATCGAGGATCCGGATCCTCTCTAGCAGTTATTATAATGAACAGAGTAATAAATTCCTGAAACACCATTTTGGGGCCATGAATTGATAATATGGTCCGTTCAAGATGAATCTCATCCTATTCAATGATATATATTTTTAGTTTCAGTTCAAAAAGAATGGGTCCCATTGTCCGATTGAGAACCATGATGAAAATGTGGACTAACCACCTGTCACAATTCCACGTCGGTGACCAGTCATGGTGCTCAATCAATGGTGGAATCCACTCCTTCTAAATTGAAACTTTAAGATGTGTCGGTATATGGGATGGGATTAATCTTTTATCGGTTAGGATTAACTTTATATGGGCCCCATAATAGAGTTCCTGCAATTTGTTACACGGTTCCATGTAATAGCTGTAAGTGGGGATCGAACTCTTAGGTACCCACCAATGTCTTTTATTTTGACTTAATCCTTGTTTGACTGAGATATTCTAGAGGAATCTCTCTCTTGTGCCCAATTGAAGGTACTTCATTCCATTGATACCTTTCAAGGTTTGCCCAATGGAGCTGGTTCTTAATAGATGGAAAATCAACCCACCAAGTCATCCAGTGTCAACATAGACCTGGGATATCAATCTACAAAACCAAGCAAGTGAGACTCATTCACCCATTACCCAACCTCCACATGCTAACAGAGGAAGAATTGTAATATGGCTTGTTGGATTTGAAATGCATTGATAAGAGTAAAAAAACAACTAAAATCATGGCCCCACAAACCAGGACTCATAAGTGTCTGATCAGTGTGATCATTTGTCAAAGCAACACCTGCAGATTGCCCCTCATTACAGAGCCCCACATTCATGGATTAAAAAAAACAGACCTGATCAAACAATCATAAGACAAAAAGGAAAAGGAAAGAAAAAAAAACCATACAGGACATCCCCCGTTCATAAATGGACTTGGATAAAACCTCACCTGTAACCATTCAATTGTGATACAAAGGCACTGCAGAAATGAATGCTGATAGGATATTTATGACTAGAAGAATTATCCAATCTCTTCTTGGATTGGAAGCCAATTCAATCTAATATAATTACCCCAATTATACATAATTTATGCACCAATTATGGTGCACCTGGCAAATTCAACATGGCACCCTTCTCTCTTTGAAGAATGATGACTTAAAACAACAGGTCCAGTACAAGCGCCGTGGATAATGCTTCCAAAACTATGGAGCTGTGGGGGAAAACATAGTCATCTTAAAAGCCATAGCTACGCTTCTGTTCGATGCTGCTGTACAACCTACCACCAATGGAAAAGGGCATAAGGACATCACAATATTTGTTCCATTTCTGTAGGGATGATGATGAAAATCATAGTTTTAAGTTTTGAAAGATGATCTGGTCTATCCAGATACACCAAAAAAGTGTGGCAGATCCCCTAGAGATCTCTGCTGTGGGGCTACTATCCTCAAAGGATCAAACGAAACTATTCGATAAATTCCTCCCTAAGCAACTGAAGATATGCCGAAACATCAATTTGAGTAAAGGGATATTCACTGTTGGACCGAGAGTGCAGGTGAGTAGAGGACAAGAATTGGGTGGGAGAAGTGGCTACAGACTTACCACCTGTGCTATTTTAGTCCAGCAGTGAATATCAGTCACAGTTCTGATGCTTGAGGATGCTCCCATGCAAGAGGGAATAGTTCGATCCAACAGTTAAATTGAGAAAAGTGGGCCACACAGTGGAATTTCTTGGGCATACACTGCATTTTGTGGTGCATATTATATGCATAAACTGTGAAGAATCTTTTTTTTTTTAATTTATATTTATTTATTAAAAAATAATACCCTCATTACTGATTGTTGTTGAATTTTTTTAGCCAGCCATTCCTACCAAAACCTCGTGGCATAAGCAGAGGCAGCTCGGGTGGAACCCGGCTGGCGCACTTTTGGCTACGTGCATTTTTTTTTTTTTTTTTGTGCCGAGTCGTTCCTTTTTGGATTCAAACACACGACTGGTTCGCTCTGATACCATCTTGAATTTCTTTAGCTAGTTATTCCTACCAAAACCTCAAAGCGTAGTAGAGGCATCGAAAATACTTTTTAATATTCCCCCTTGGTGGAGCCCACTCCTCAATAATTGTATCCATCAACTTTTTTTTCCATTTTTTATGTAGAGTGAGTTGTACCTTCCCCTGCCAATACCAGCCGCCCATGTGAATTTTCAATTAATGAGAATTTTGCACTTCTTATTGCTAAGCTGGTCTTAGTTTCAGGTAGACACAACACCCCATTGAAGATAAAGAAGTGGCATTTGTGTATTTCAGACTCCAGCTGTAGTATATTACATGGAAAATAATATCTGATGTTCTAGATTCCTAGTCAGGAATGGAAGTCGAGCCTTTCTGAGAATATCTTACTAATAACACTCAGTAATCTTCAAAAAAAAAAAAAAAAACAGTTAAATTGTAAAGGTATTTTAATTAAAGATTCAATGGAGGAGAAAGGGGTAGAGAAATGTGAAATGTTACATTTAGAAGGGGTCTTATGGAGTTTGAAATTCAGGCATTGTCTAATTTATTGGTTTTCTGAAGAAGTGGTGTTTTTGTTCATAGTGACATCTATGGAAGTGCCATTTCTCCTAATATGCAAAAAAGAGTTAAGCAGCAGGGCAGAAAGACAGAGAATAAACCTGTACATGATATTATGATTAGAAAACTCAATGGGCTTCCGTTCCATCCCTCGTGTTCATAGTCAGACGCATGGTTCGTCTTCCGATCCCACCATCCCCCTTTTGCATCATGGCGACAAACTCACCATAGTCAATCCGGCCATCCTGAGAGACACAAAAATTGATAGTTGAAACAAGTTCAAGACAAGACTGAAACATGGAAAAGAAGGATATATCGAATAAGCAAGAATCATTTGAGGTATGATGTCGGGAGCTTCCTTTGGCACATATATGATATATATGTATGTAGATCCAGCCCCCAATGCATGGCCAGATTTTGTCAGTGTCAAATGTTCATATCCAAACTGTTCACCAGGTGGAAACCAAAAGTAGGTGGCCAGGTGCCCTGGCCAAAGAAGTAGACCGGTACACTCATGTATGAAATGAATAGGCACTAAAAGAACCCCCAAGAGTCCAATGAATACATAGGGATTTAAAGGCTCGTATCTCTGAAAGTGATAAAATTTGAAAAAACAAAGGTGAATATCCAAAAATGCCAATCAAATAATCCCCCATTTAGTGGAACTGGAAAATAAATCAAGGGGAGATAGGAAATGAATACTTAAACCTTCAAATCATAGGAATTAAGGTCTGAGCTACATCTCCACCTTAAATCCTTCACCTTCACTTCTTGAATAATCCTTTGGAAATGAATAATCAACCATCACCCTAGTAATTCAAATTGTAGAAAAGTTAAGGTCCCAGCTACATCTCCACCTTAAATCCTTCACCCTCACTTTTTTAATAATCCTAACTTAGAGCCCATTTGATCATGAAGTATTATCTATTCAATCTCACGCAAATTTTTTTTTTTATCGGTATCTCATGCAATCAAATGGGCCCTAATGTTCTACATCCAACATAAATGTGCAGCCCACCACCTGATTAACAATAGTAGATCTACTTATTTTCGACAGATCAATCAATCCAAACAAGCCAGGTAAACCTGTTGCCGAATTAGATGTTTTACATGAGCAACATCTATGCATGAGTGTCCCCATTTAAAGATATCCCTATAGAGCCGTATGATCTGAGAACAAATCTATAGTGATTGGGTTTTCGCTTTTTTTTTTTTGGTTGTTTTGTGTGTGTTTAAGAAACTCAAACTCACCTCCTGTGATTGGCAATGGCACCCCTAACCAGCTGAGCCACAGCCCAGGACCACAATAATTGGTATGTTTAATAAGCATGTACACCTAGCAGCTATTACAGATACAGGAAATAAAAGCCCGCCTCATAAAGAAAGCAGAATGAAAGGCGATTAACAATAATTGGGGCAAATTGAATTTCGAAAGTTCATGCTGCATGTTACTCACATTGTCTTGATCAACTTCTTTGATAATATCCTCAATAAGTACGTCAGTCATGTTATGCTCCTTACAAGCTTGCTGGAGCTCATCTACTGTAATATAACCACTGCCATCCTTGTCAAAATATGAAAATGCAGCTACAAGATGTTCCTCACGTTCCAATTTGTTGAGATGAAATGTCGCGGCAATAAATTCCCCATAGTCAATGGTACCACTGTTGTCAACATCCGCCTAGATGGTTGCAATGAAGTTAATCAAATGGAGCAAATATAAACTATGATGTCCATTTACGGCATGGATAAGGTAGGGACACGCCATGGATATCATAGTGACACAGATTTTACATATAAAAAATGAAGTGTCGAATACGATACGACACGATACGTTGTTCATTTTAAAG
Organism: Umbellularia californica; assembly: GCA_028538565.1. Classification (NCBI taxonomy): domain Eukaryota; kingdom Viridiplantae; phylum Streptophyta; class Magnoliopsida; order Laurales; family Lauraceae; genus Umbellularia; species Umbellularia californica. Next base: position 14,257,647 of record JAPQWN010000008.1, on the reverse strand, counting down.
TATCCGTGCATCATAAAATATAAAAAACACATTAGAAGCAACATAAATAGAAAGCCCAATAAATCGAGTGCATGCAATTTTGATACATCTCGACGTTAAAAAGTTCTTATAAAAAACATTCGGTAAAACAGAGTGCTACTTACAACAGAATAGATTCCATTAGCGGTATAACAGTAACAGAAATTTAACACTAGTGTAGTTCTCTGCTGGATACCCATTCTGTAAAACCAACACTCAGTTGTTAATTAGATTTAGGGTTTATGTCGTTCAATGATTAGGTGGGTGAGAGAGAGAGAGGGATTAATAATTTGCCATCCAAGGGGAATGGGACCCAAGAGAGAGCCCGGATGCACACTGGAAAGCAGCCCACTCAAGTGGAAAGGAAGCCCACACACGCGGGAAGAAAGCCCACACAAGTGAGAAAGGAGCCCACACAAGCGGGAAGGGAAGAGGTGACGTACCAGGGGTTTGAGCCCCGGGCAGCTAGGTAAGAACTGACGCTCTTTACCCGTGCTTAACTCTTACTAATGTTGAATGAAGTATATAACACAAACCCTTTATGTCTTACTAGATTCAAGTGCCCAACATTTCTCCTTGACAAATATATCTACTTATGCCAATCTTGATATCAGCTCTATCTGAAAGCAACTTCTGCCTCACAAACTTTAATGTTATTCAACATCATCATGTTAGCCATAAAACATCAATTGAGATTTGGCTTAAAGAGTTCTACTATTTGTCTGTAAGAAAGGTACATCATCTTGATCTTATAACCAAACTTTCTGACTAACATGCAAGAAAGCGAGATCTCTATCCATGAACGAGTGCACAAAAGTGATGGCCACAAGTTTAGGAATGCAAGTACACTAGCAAGACATGAGAAAACACCTCTGCGTATTCTGTTATTCACATCTCTTATTGGCAAAAATATCAACTACACCAAAAGTGTTAAAAAGTTTCTTCTAGCACAAGATGGGAAAGTTGCTACTTTGCTGCAAAGATTTTCAAATATTTGAAAGAATCTCAAGAATTCAACTAATAGTAGAATAAAAAACCAGTGTCAAAAAAATGTGATTCACCTTATTTGAATAGTTAGTAGGATATGGAATATAGCAACAAAACCTATGTACAGATGGTCCCTGCTTATACTTTAATATTCTGAATTAAGAAATATAGGGGGAGAGAAAGGATAAAAGAACCGACATAATGTTCAAAATTTCAAGATTCAGGAGCATGGTGCATTTATAGTTTAGACAGATTACAGAAAAATGCATCAAAATATATTGAATTCGCAATGTTTTTAGAGAAGATAAGTGCGTTAAACTACATATTACAGTCATTAAACTCAGGGGAAAAGGGATCTTACCGCAATCATGAGAGCACGGATCTCTGATTCCTTTAGATTAGAACCATATCTCTTCAGGCCAGCTTTTAGTTCATCAAATGTGATGGCACCACTGTTGTCAGTATCCATTACTTGAAACATCTCTTTCAAACCAGCAATTTCTTCCTCTGAAAGACTTTCAGCTATTACCTGACACAATGCATAGCAAACTTCAGACAAGCCAATCCAAAATAATTGTCAGGACATTATGATTGTACAATCCTAGAATCATGACAATCATAGATCTTTTTCTTATTAAGCAAAACCCTTCTGAAGTAAAAGAAAAGGGAACCTATAGAAAAGTGATTCACAGGCAACTAGGTGTTCAGATTTTGAGTTTAAACTGTTTGCATCCCCTTGCATGCTTGGAAGGTTTTTCATTACATATCAATGACCTTATTTGCATGGACACAAGAAGTAGGTAGATAAAAGTGAAAATGAAAGCTGATCAATGAGACATTAAGGATCCACTAGGTTTAATGAGCATTTGGATTGTATAGCACTTTGTGTTGGCTTTGGGCAATTACTTAGTACTCATTGCCTTACTAAGACCCAGGCCTCTTCATCTCAAGTTCTACCAGAAATGAAACACGAGTTATAGGAAGAAGAAACCTGCTACACATGCTTCTCAAGCACCCATATATACCTGAGCTTTTATCAAATGTGAATGAATCTTTTCCATGTAAAATGCATACCCTTAAAGCCATCTTCTTCAACTTATTCATGGCAGAAAATTGTTTAAGGCGAGATAATACGCCTGGATCCAGTGCTTTGTCAGGAGCAACTCCACTTTCACAGACCCAAGGATGACCTGATGAGCACAAGCAAAAAAGCACATTAATGTATCAAACTTAAAAGTGGATAAAAGGGTTGTTAGGGTTTTCTGTCAAGAAACGAGCAAGCTCAATCATAATAACAGGATAGGGATCATTTAGCTAGTTTTCAAGATATATGTGTCAATTTTGTTCTGGAAAGTTCACCGAGTAAATCTATCTATAAGGATTGACAAAAGCAGGTAACACAGTTGGCAGGTGCTAACTAGTACTACTACAGGTGCTCATTGCCACAACAAAGAGGTTATGTTCAAGCCAGCTTGCCTTTCAAGAAAGAAAAGGAAAAAAAAATAAAAACAATATTGCATTATACTACTACTAGTACTACTGCAATGACAAAGTTTCTATTTTTCTATCTTGGATTTACAATGATGGCATAAACTCATAGATCTATGTGTACAAAATAAACAAAAGGAGAAAACACAGCATAACCTTCTTATTTCTGAACATTGATTTTGCTATAAATATCATGAGAAAAGGAAACACTCTTAAGTCCAAAACGTACTGCGAATGTTCTCAGCTAATTACTTAAAAGGTGCATTAAATCTCATTTATTGAGGGAACTACAGTATTCTGCTGTAGTCCGATCAGGGACCTACAATGGCTTTTGTCAATTTGATTAGTAACAGAGGTTTGTTGTTGATGAAGAATACATATGAAGCTAAATGTTATTTTGCTGATTACTGAACCATACTTTCGATGATAAACACGTGATTTGACCTATATGGGGTACAACTTCAAGGCATTTGATGACATTTTAACTCCAATTAGAATAACAAAAACTGTCCGACTGATCATGTAAAATTGGACACATGGGCAGCTAAACGATGTGTATCACTTTTGACTGAAATGGAAGTTAGCCCAGTACCTATACATGTGTGTTAGGGAAAGGAGGAGAGGAGAGGGAGCAGGGGAGGAGGAGTAGGGAAGGGGGGAAGAAATGATATAAACAGGTTGGGATCAAGCAAAAGTGGGCCCCATGTATGCCAAATCAGGAGGTGAGTATGGTTGATTTTGTCAGCACAGGATTATTTCACATATATACAAGTTTACTACTTAAAGAGGGTCTAACATACAAAGTACTTCATGAGCTGTTAAGCGCTCAGAAGGGCAAGAAGAGAGCATCTTTGTTATAAGATCCTTAGCACTGTCTGAGATCCGAGGCCATGGGTCTGAATCAAAATCAATGACTCCCTTCAACACTGCATCAAATATTCCCTGCTGTGTTTCTGAATTCAAAACAGAGAAGGCGTTCAGAACAAGAAATAAATGAAATCCATAGCTTGTGCAAAACAAGTTTGTCCTCTTTTTGTTGGAGAATATCATTGTAACAACAATATCAATGAAATACCTGCCCAGAAAGGTGGTACACCACTCAACAATATATACAATATAACCCCTGCTGTCCACACATCTGCCTCTGGACCATAATGCTTGCATAGTACCTCAGGTGCAACATAGTATGGACTACCAACAACTTCAGTGAAAATCTGACCTGAAACAGAATGTAAGGTAATGGAGGTTAACAATCACGTCAGTGCAAAATGAAACATTAGAACCAAAAATGTTAAAATGTGAAGACCAAAAGATCATCTTTATTCTTGTTCACATAAGAAGAAATATTGTTAATAAAGAGAAATTACAGCAGGGAAACAATCCTGAAAAAATAAACGATAACGTTGGTCTTCTCGTGCCTATTACAGAACATAAAACAATGGCTAATGAGTCATGAGACAACTCTTGAGAATTAAGCACAATAGATTAAAGAAAAACAACGCAATGTTGAGATAGATATTTGATCTGACTAACTCATTACTATGTTATAATATATGAATACAATGATAATAGAGGAAATGGAAAAAAAACAAAAAAAACAAACCAAAGCTGCCAAGAGAAGGTATTTTACCTGGTTTGAAGAAAACTGAGAGCCCAAAATCTATAGCTTTAAGTGATGAATCGTCGTCCTTATTAACCAACAAGAAATTCTCTGGCTTAAGATCCCTATGCATCACTCCAAGGGAATGACAAGCCTCAACAACCCCCACAACAATCCTTGTCAGCTCAGCCGCCTTCCTTTCGCTGTAATGTCCTCTCTGAATTATCCGGTCGAACAATTCACCCCCAGCGCACAACTCCATCACGATATGAACATACAACGAATCTTCATAAGCACCCTTTATTGTCACCACATTCTTGTGACCCGAAAGATGGTGCATTATCTGGATCTCCCTCCGGACATCCTCCACATCCTCTTTCATAATCAATTTCCTCTTCGAGATCGACTTACAGGCATATTCAATCCCTGTTGAAATCTCCGTACATAAGTAGGTCGTTCCAAACTGCCCCTGCCCCAATTTTCGACCCAGGGTGTAGAGATCACGGATATTCGCCGTCTTGTTCCCCAACACATGGAATCCCTGATTATCCCCTCCTCGCTTCATGCTGCTCTGTTTTGGGACAATGGGTTTCCGATTGTTATCGTTATTAATGGATTCTTTCCTGAATTCTTCGTCTGTGATCAGCTGAGAATTCGCACGGTAACTATTTGCACTAACAGATGAAGTATCAGAAATTGAGTAATCTGAAGAGTCCCTCCTATAAAAGTTCGTCGACCGATCGATGGGCTCTGTGTAGCTCTCAAAGAACTTTCCTCCTAAAGACGCCCCGCATGAATTTCCCATCAAACAGAGCGAAATCCAACGAATCTATGACCTTTCCTTCATTCAAGAAAACCCCAATCAACAAACAGAAACCACACAAATCTAATCCTTATACTACAAAACGACTTCCAGATTCCAATCCAAACAATAATTTATCATCCTCTACACACCCACCACATGAATCTCGATAGAATCAAATCAAATCAAAAGCCATAACCAACGAAAATGAATAGAAGAAGGCAAAAAAAAATTTGGGTGAGTTTGAAAACACCGACCTCAGATCGAAAAATCAAAACTTTTTGTGAAATGGTCGAAGATACTGATGATTTGAATCGGGAAATGCAGGGTTTCTATGAAAAGGGATGAGATGAGATACCAGAGATAAATGAAAGGAGAAAGATGAAGAGCTCGCTTACCGATGGACGGCTGGATTTGAATTCTGAAATTAGGTGATGAAGGAGATGGACGGATAGGGTCTTTCATGGCGCTTTCGCATTCAACTTTCGAGAGAGACAGAGATTTTCAGGAGCTGTCGGGGTGAAGAAGAAGAATGCTGACTGGGTTTCGGTTCTTCGGGGAAATTCGTTTTAACTGTTTGGTTTCGTATGTCTCGGTTTTGGAGGGAGCCATGCTATGGTAGTCGTCGGCTCCTCTCAAATTATAGTCCTCAGACCCAAAGATGTGGGCTTCTGCAAGATGGGTCGACCCACTAAGTGCTCTCACCTGGGACCGAGTGAAGACTGAAGAGAGTATGGGATGGGACCTTTTATATGGGCCCATTAGATTGGACGGTTTGTTTTCGACTTGGATAAGTTGAATTGACTCGGTGGTTATTGAGTTTGGCGGGTTGAATGAGTCTGAGTATTGGGTTAAACTTGATGAATGAGTTGCTTGACTCGGTTAAGTTTCAAATTGAGTTTAGCTTGGCCAACAAGCTAAGAATGATATCTGGATCGGGTCGGGTTGAGTGAAATGAGTTTGGGTCTGACCTACAATCTGAACTCGGCTCCAAAATTCAGTGAGGCTTTCAACCAGGTTCATTTGATTTATCCAACTTGATGATCTACTGAACTGAGCTATGGTGAGTCAGAATGAGTTTCTAAGCAATGATATTACTTTGTTAGTTAAGGAATGGGTGTAAAATATGATCACCCGATTAAGTCAGGCCCATGACTAAAACATGTTGACCCAATTGGGTCAGTCCTGATCCAACATAAAAAAATTTCGGGTTGGGCCTGCATGACTTCAAGAATCTATAGACCCTACAGTTGAACAACCCTACTTAGCCAGGGCCCTGTAAATCACGCCATGACATGTCTAAGTAGTAGTGTGAGTGTGTGACCCATCAAATTACTGGTCTTTATCATCTTAGACACAAGTGCAATTTTAGGCCATAGGGTATAAAGGATGAAGTCCAAAGGGAGGGTCCTATTATTTCATGGATGGGTCCTAAGTCCTGAGTGAGTAATTCCTAGAGATACTCCCAATTGTAGCTTTCAATCAGATGCACATGTACCATTATTTAATTGGGTTTTTTGTACACTCCAAGTTAGGCCAACTAAATGAACGGTTCTGATTTTGAAAGCTGCGGACCACAACTGGTCGAGCAGGCAAACAAGAAGTCAAAGTCTCCACGTGAGGGAAGACCAATTCAAAGCTGTGCTTGTTTGCCCGGCTAATTTTCAAAGGTCAAAGGAAAAGTCCATGATTTGACCAGTGGTTTGCTGTTTTCCATGGAAAGGAAAGTGGGGAAAGAATGCAGAGGAAGAGAGTAAGCTTCGGTCTCGGAGTGGGAAATTACTTTATTTGCTTTTTTTTTATGTTTTTTTTTTGGTTTTTCAGCTACTTTATATCAAATTTTACGGTCGGATCACTCCAATTAGGACAAAATTTGATAATACGCCACTATAAAAAAGAGTATTTATATTAAGCGTTTTAGATCTTAAATGAGTGGGCCTGATGAGGAGTGTCTTTCCTTCACTTCCTGCTAGTGAGGCATAGAGACCTCTAGACTCATGTGTTATATATGTAGGGTTAGAATCAGAAAATTTCCTTGTGGGGTCTCTCTATAAACAAATCTCAAGGGACCAGATGTAAATACACTGTAGAAATCCCCATATGAAAGAGGGTTCTTCCAAATTTTCCAGGGTTACCATGGCTCCACCTCTCCCTAATTCGCCCATGAATACTGTGTGGACTGTTTCCACCGAAACCGATGTTGTCCCGGCCTCGACAATGGTCCTAATCAAAGAAGGCCTCCACAGCCGCATCTCAGCCGCTGTCAAGATGGGACTGGTCTCGGGACTGGTCTCGGTAGAAATACCGACCACGTCCTTCCGAGTTCAGCCCCGCGCTTACATCCCCGTCCGATCTCGGGTATAGCTGACCTCGGTGGATTCTCCAGTTCGGCCCCTCGGCCGAGGTGAACACTGGGCGTCCAAACTCCCATTATGAGATGGGACGGGTGCTTTATAGGGAGTCCCTGACAAGTGGGGTGGCCACCGCCATTGATAAGAGCTCGTTCCTATCAACAGATCACATCCACATTTATGTAAGGGATTTGAGGGGATGTCTGATGGGACAAGTATCCTTACCTACCCCCACTAAGGATCCCAAGTGTGGACTGATGGGACAAGTATCTTCACCTACCTCCACTATGGAATCTTCTACTCTCCTCTATATATGCCTGTATGGAGAACCATGAACAGGTACATGCAATACACAGCCTGCACTGTTATTCTGTTAAACACCTTCTTCTCCACTTCACCCTAGTTCAGTGACTGCACTAACTCAGGCGTCGGAGTGCCTTTGGCTGACAGCAGCCTCGGGCCCTGACTGTTCTTTCTTCCCTCTTTTCAGGATTCAGGTCGTCGGTGACTTCTCCGATCAGCTAAACAGGATTCTCCTAATCCCCTTCATCACTTAAACTAAGTCCGTAATAATTTAGGCACTTACAATTGGCGCCGTCTGTGAGGATTGATCTGAAAAATCCATACTTTCATCCTAATAGCCATGCCTCCTAAGGCTAAGAAGGGAAAGAGCGTTGTTGGACCATCCATGTCCAGCCAGCCAGAGATATTCTTGCCTCTCATGCCGCCTCCACTGGTGACGAACCAGGCAGGGGCATTAGTGACAAGACAGCAAAGAGATGTCAGGCAAACACCACCCAACCCTCAGTCGAAAAAAGCGGAAGGGGATCCTGGTGTTCGAAGCGTAGGGTCACCCGTCACGGTGACACACTCATCGTCGAGAGGTGTACCAGCGTCTCCTCGGAGCGGTCCCGTAGCAGTACGGGCCCGGACAACGTCCTCCCAGGCGGAGCGTCCACGCCTGGAGGTCGTTTTCACCCAAGCACCCCGCAAGGACGTTCCTCCTCAGGAACAGTCCCGGCGAGGTAGAGCTCCTGAGCAATCTCAACCTCTTCGGTCTCATCACGAAGACCACATGGAGGAGGACCATATCCACCTCGATGACGAAGGTGACGACGACACGGCCTTAGAGGACGATGTTGAAGCCCAAGCTGAAGCAATCAAGGCTCAGAACCTCGTCATTGAGGAACAGAAGGCGCAGATCCTCCAGCTCCAGCGACAGCTGGAGGTCAAGGACGGACCCCTGCCCGAAGCCTCTCACACGCCTCCACCTCAGCGGAAAGCTCGGCGGGGCCCTGAGGGTCAGCCAGACCTAAGGGAGCAGCTAAACGAGAGACGTGCCCGAGCTCGGGAAAAGGGCTCGAGTAACACTCACGCCAGCGCCGACCAGCGTCAGCGCCAGAAGCAAAAGCAGGAGACCAGGGCCGACCCTGACATGGCCGCTTATATTGATCAGCAAATTAAGCTAGCCGTGCAGCAGAACCTGGAGCACGCCGGCCTCGCTCGAGGTCGGTTGGTTACCAGATATGGCGACATCCACAGCGCCTCCCCATTTACTCGGGAAATCACAGACCATCCTCTCCCTGATAAATTCAGCGTCCCACGCTTCAATCTTTATGACGGGACGTCAGACCCCGAAGCTCACCTCCAACACTTCACCCAGAAGATGTCGGTATTCAGCGGCGACGGCAACCTCGACTGCAAGGTTTTCTCCTCCAGCTTAGGTGACCTCCCGCTTCGGTGGTTCTGTGCACTCTCCGAGGGATCGATTTCGAGCTGGCGACAGCTCCGAAACTCCTTCGTCGAGAAGTTTCAAGCACATTGGGTTATCCCGAAGACTGACACCGACCTAATCTCTATGAAGATGAGGCCGACCGAGAATATCACTCGATTCGCCAAAAGGTTCTGGACCATCTACAACGTAATCGAGAATTCCAATGACGATGTAGCCGTCACAGCCTTTCAACAAGCTTTGCTACCGGGAAATGAGCTTCGGAAGAAATTGGTGCGTCGCCCAGCGGATTCGATGAAGGCACTCATGGCCCGGGTGAACCAGTATGTTGAGCAAGAAGAAGATGAGCTCCGGGCTCGGGAGAGCCATAATCTTTGGCCCCCACTCCCAGAGGGCCAACCTTCCGAGGGCCGACCTTCGGAAGGCCGACCTTCAAGGAGGGACAAGAGGCTTGCTAAGAAGGAGGCGGACCGAAGTAGAGAACCATCCAGCTCGGCAGCGCGTTCTGCTCCCACTTCGGGAGGCAACGCAAAGCCGAAGCCAACTGGCGCCCCTCACAAAGCCGTAAACACCATCTTCAAGGAGCCCATCTACAAACTCCTCGGCAAGATCCAAGCCCAGCCTTTCTTCAAATGGCCCCAGCCTATGAAAGGTGACGCTGCCTTACAAGATCAGAGCAAGTTCTGTGCCTACCACAAAGATAGAGGACACAGAACTGAGGATTGCTACTCCTCCAAGAATCACCTTGAAAGGCTTGTAAAAGATGGGCACCTCAGAGATCATATCAAAGAGGAGGGAAGGGTAAACCAAGCCCAGCAGCACCACCTCGACGACAGGGATAGCGATGGGCCTATAGGGACCATCGATGTCATTCACCTGGCCCCCGCTCCCAGAAGCAGTGATCAAGCGCGCGCCGAGGCCAGGAGGGCCCAGCACGGCAAACATGTGATGGCGGCCGAGCTCGGTCCCTCTGTAAAGAAGGCCCGCATAGAGAGACCAAAGATTTGGTTCTCAGACAAAGATTTGGCCGGGGTTCAGCTACCCCACAATGATCCTCTTCTTTTGACTATGAGGTTACAAAACTTCAACGTCAAAAGGATCCTAGTGGACCCCGGGAGCTCCTCAGAAATCCTCTATTTCGACTGCTTCAAAAGAATGGGTCTGAAGGAAGAGGATCTGCTGGAAGCTCGCACCCCTTTAGTAGGATTCAGCTCCAAGACGGTATATCCCAAAGGGAAGATCTCCCTCAAGGTCGAGGTCGGAGGAGCCCCCATGATGGCAGACTTCCTGGTAGTGGATGCACAATCTCCTTACAATGCCATCATGGGAAGAACCTGGCTTCATAACATGGAGGCTGTACCCTCGACCCATCACCAGAAGCTCAAGTTCCCGTTACAGAACAAGGACGGGAGCTTCGAAGTCATCATAGTCCGCGGCGACCAAGACATGGCCAAAGAATGTCTCATGGCCGTGGTCTCCGGAGAGACAGAGCCTCAGCGAGTCCACATGACCGAGCTCGAAGCTGAGCTCGACGCTGTGGGCCGGACTCCCGAGCAGAAGAGCATTGAGGACCTCACCCAGGTCGGGATCAACCCCAGCGATCCAGAGAGGTTCTTCCTGCTCGGTAGTCAACTTGCTGACGAGGAAAGGGCCAGGATGCTCGACTTTCTGTTGCAAAATAGAGAAGTCTTCGCTTGGACCCCATATGAAATGTCTGGCATCAGCCCGGAGGTCATAAGCCACAAGCTGAATGTAGACCCTCAGCATAAACCTGTTGCCCAAAAGATTCGAAGATCGGGTTCCCAACAGGCAGAGGCTGTGACCAAGGAGGTCAACAAATTATTGGAAGCTGAAGCCATCAGAGAAGTCCACTACCCTGTGTGGTTAGCCAACACGGTTGTGGTGAAAAAGAAGGATGGGAGCTGGAGGGTCGGCGTAGACTTCACCGATCTCAACAAAGCCTGTCCCAAAGACAGCTTTCCTCTACCAAAGATAGACCAGCTGATCGACGCCACTGCCGGGCATGAAAGGATGAGTTTCCTCGATGCCTACCGAGGTTACCATCAAATTCCAATGCATGAGCCTGATCAAGAAAAAACCGCGTTCATAACACCCAGGGGCACCTACTGTTACAAAGTAATGCCCTTCGGGTTAAAAAACGCCGGTGCCACTTATCAGAGGCTGGTGACCAAGATGTTTCAGGACCAGCTCGGCAGGACGGTCGAGGTATATATCGATGACATGGTCGTTAAGTCAAACCGGTCACAGGACCACTTGACTGACTTACATGAGACCTTCTCCATCCTCAAACAGTACAAGCTCAAGCTAAACGCCTCCAAATGTGCATTTGGCGTCGGCTCGGGCAAGTTCCTGGGCAGCCTGGTTACTAGGCGCGGAATCGAGGCCAATCCCGATCAGATCTCGGCAATCAGAGCCCTACAAAGTCCGACCTCGACAAAACAAGTTCAGAGACTTACCGGGATGGCAGCAGCACTGAACCGCTTCATCAGTCGAGCCTCAAATAAATGTCATCCCTTCTTCCAGCTCTTAAAAAAGAGCTCCGGGTTCCAATGGACCCCGGAATGCGAAAGTGCTCTCCAGGAACTCAAAGAATACCTTTCTTCCCCTCCTCTGCTTTCCACCCCGGTTCGGGGTGAGGTCTTATACCTATATCTGGCGGTTTCGGACCATGCAGTAAGCTCTGTACTCGTACGAGAAGATGACAGGCAGCAAAAGCCCATCTATTACACAAGCAAAATCCTGCTGGACGCCGAAACGAGATACCTGCCATTGGAGAAGCTCGCATTTGCACTCGTCAGTGCATCCCGCAAGCTCTCCCACTACTTCCTGACATATTCCATAGCGGTTGTGACAGAACACCCGCTCAAGTCCCTCTTTAGGAGAGCAGACTTCTCAGGCAGAGTGTCTAAATGGACTGTCGAACTCGGGCAATATGATATCAATTATCAGCCCCGGACGGCCATTAAAGCCCAAGTACTGGCAGACTTCCTTGTAGAATTCACCTCTCCTAGTTCGGCACCGAGCCCTCTCGACACCGAACTGGGGGGCAAGGAGGCGGGAACTTCTGCCGAGACCAAACAGGAGCGGTCCTGGAAACAGTTCCTCGCCTCATCTTGGAAAGTCTTCGTCGACGGGTCCTCCACCTCCAAAAGGGTTGGCGCTAGCGTAGTCCTTCAATCTCCAGAGGGCCTCGTCATTGAGCAAGCCCTGACTCTTGACTTCAAAGCATCTAACAATGAAGCTGAGTATGAAGCACTAATTGCAGGGCTGGGCAGCGCAAAAATCCTGGGGGCACAACAACTGGTGATCTTCAGCGACTCACAGCTGGTTACAAGCCAACTCAATGGGGATTACCAGGCCCGTGGTGACAGGATGGCAGCCTACCTAGCCCACACCAAGCAACTTCTATCTCAGTTCCAAAAGGCTGAAGTCAGGCAGATAGGCAGAGACTCCAACTCTCACGCCGATGCCCTTGCAAACCTGGCCTCTGCTGTCGAGGCAGGAAAAAAAAGAACTGTCGAAGTGGAAGCACTAGATAGACCGAGTATACAACTTCAACCACCTCGGCAGCTCATGTGTATTGATCTCGGCCCGAGCTGGATGGATGAACTCATCTCCTATCTCAAAAATGACCAGCTGCCCGAGGACAAGAACCAGGCCACAAAATCAGGCTAAAGGCAGCCCGATTCTAGCTCTCTCCGGATGGCAAACTCTACAAAAAATCTTACAACGGCCCTTACCTCCAGTGCGTACACCCGAGCAGAGTCGAGGACTTCCTTTATGAAATCCACGAAGGGATCTGCGGCAGCCACATCGGAGGTCGGTCACTGGCTTACCGAGCTATCAGTCAGGGATACTGGTGGCCCTATATGCAAAAGGACGCACAGGTCTACGCCAGGAAATGTGAGAAGTGCCAGAAGTTCTCCCACTCTCTCCATCAGCCGGCACATGACCTAAGTCCTCTTTCCAGCCCCTGGCCCTTTGCCCAATGGGGACTGGACCTCGTGGGACCACTCCACCGAGCTCCAGGAAACAAAAGATGGTTGTTGGTAGCTACTGATTATTTTACCAAATGGATAGAAGCTGAAGCGTTGTCCTCCATCACTGAGAAGGATACCAAAAACTTCGTGTGGAGAAACATCGTAACCAGATTCGGAGTGCCTCGAGCCTTGGTCACGGATAACGGGACCCAGTTCGACTCCAACTTCTTCAGAAGCTTCTGTCAAGACCTTGGCATCAGGAACTACTATTCTACCCCGGCATACCCCCAGAGTAATGGACAGGCTGAAATTTCGAACAAAGTGGTGCTTGACGGACTCAGAAAGAGACTAGATCGAGCCAAAGGCAGATGGGTAGAGGAACTTCCAAGTGTCCTCTGAGCGTACAGGACTACCCCAAGGCGCCCGACCTCGACAACTCCCTTCTCCCTAGCCTACGGGATGGAAGCTGTAATTCCACTTGAGGTCGGCCTCCCGACCCTCAGGTCGGAACTGTTCGACCAAGGCCAAAATGATACAAACCTCGCCACAGAGCTCGACTTGGCTGAGGAACGAAGGGATGCTGCAGCCATCCACCTCGCTTCTTACCAACGACAATTGGTTAGAGGGTACAATCAAAGGGTCAAAGAACGAAAGTTCTCCCCTGGATAATTGGTCTTGAAAAAGACACTTCCAGCAGACAAGAACCCTAGCGAAGGAAAACTTGCACCAAATTGGCATGGGCCATTCAAGGTGACTTCGGTAGCTGGGCAGTCTGCTTACAGGCTTGAGGACATGGAAGGCAAAGAGCTACCACGCCCGTGGAATGCCACCCACCTCAAGAAATTCTATTTTTGAGATGTAACCTGATTTCGGAAGGTAATAAACTGGTTCTCTTTATAGAATATGTTTGTATTTTCCAAATTATCTCCTATTCTCAAAGAAGGTGACCGAGTTATGGAGCTCGGCATATACATACAGCCCGGTTACCAGGATCAACTACTTCGGCGCAGCCTTTGGGCCAGTCAAGTTTTGATTGTAAAACCGGACTCAGCTTTGGTCATAGGACCGAGCACTTGTTACCGAAGTCAATGCTTGTTATGATTGCAGGATCAATACGGCATCTCGGGTTACAAAAAATACATTAAGCACGGCTATGGACCGAGCTCATTTACTTGTTTTATTTCCTACTTTATTCTGGTTGTTCAGCCAAACGCATAAAGAAAGAAAGAACAAGACAAGAAACATTCATCACGGATGTTCAAAATTGGAAGCAAAACCAATTCTATTCCAAAAGTGAAGACTGATTACAAATCTCTTCCGAAAACAAAAAATTTAAATCTTCCCCCAGTACAGAAAATCAAAAAAGAAAAATACATAAATCTTTTCTCAAACCACGGCCTCCTCAGTGCCACCACCAGCAGCGTCCCCCTCGGCTTCGGCAATCACTTGTCCGGCATCGACATTAGTTCCAGGGACGGTGTCTTCACCTTCCCCGACAGCGACCTCAGGAGCTTGGCTCGGAGCGGGCCGGGGAGGAGGAAACTGGGGGATCTCTGTGAACACAGGGCTGTCCTCGGGGACCCCTGCTGCTCTTAACGAGCTCGTCCACCCCAGCCTCCAGGCTTTCAGGCTGACCTTCTTCACTTCGGCAATATAATGTTCGGTGGCTTCTGCCACCCCTTCGTCGAAAGCCTTTTCGACTTCAGTCCTCAGATTCTCGACGTCGGCACGAAGTGCAGCCTCTACCTCCTCCCACTTTTTTTCGAGCTCGACCGTTGTCCTGACTTGGTCTTCCAATTCAGCTCTGGCCTTGTCAAGCTCGTTTTTAAGGCCCGCGGCGTATGTTTCTTGCTCGGCCGCCTTCGTTTTTACTTCTCCGAGCTCCACCTCAAGCTCCATTCCTCTCTTCTCCGCCCGCTCTGCCCGAGCAGCGCTCTGTTGGGCTTTCTCCGCCAATAAAAGACCCCTTTGCAGGATCTGTGGAAACAAGTGTCACAAGGAGGTCAGTACTGGAAGTGCAGAAGTCAAAGGAGAAATATAAGCTCAGAGAAGAAATTACCTTGAGGGCGTCGCCCATCTGGGCCACATCCAGCTCCACCTCGCTCCGCTTCCAATATTCTGCCATATCTCCAGGCAGAGCGCAAGCATGCGCGAGGGCACTGACAACGGAAGTCCCGTCGGTCAACCGGGCGTCCGATGACAATGGCTGGCCGTCCTCCAGCAGAAAAATAGGTTTCCAGAGCGGAGGACCGAGCAGCGGAGAGTGCTGAAGGACTGGGTTGGGTTCGTCCTCGGTTGAATCAACGGTCCTAGGCCTTTTTCCCTTCCGAACTGAGTCCCGCTGGGATTTAGTGCGACGCTCAGTCGTCGAGGAACGCCGAAGAGGAGACTGGTTCGGGGGAGAGACGACTGTTTCTTCCAGATTCGGAGGAAGAGCGGGCCCCGAGGGGGTGGGCGAGTCTCCAAAGACGACATCATCAAGGCTTATCATCGCCGCACGGCGTCGCCCCATCCCGGCCTCGTCTGATCCGGAAGACTGGAGGTCTACCAGCTCCACTCGCCAAGCTTCCTCGGATTCGCCCTCTGACTCACGCTCCTCTTCGGACTCGGTCTCTGCAACGACCTCAGCCCGTGAATGCCCGGCTTCGGCAGGAGCTCGGAAGGGTATGATCTCGGGGGGCACTTGTGCAGACCCTTCAGCTCGGGCTGTCTGCTCTTCGGCTTCGGCAAGAGTCAAAATCTGCGCCCTCCTAAGGTTCTCGTGCCGTCTTCTTATAAAGGACCGGTACACAGGCTCGTACCCGAGAAGGGCTGAGGCTGATCGCATCCGGTGACCCTTGTAGCTGTATATTCTTTTTAGCCAGGCAACGTTTCTCCGCCACCTGGAGTTCTTTTTTTGCTGTTGTCTTTCCTTATGACCTGCACACCAAGAATTTGAGTGTCAGTTCGGCAAAACAGAAGAACAAAAAGACTAGAAATTCAGATATTTACTCGGTGGCACTCCGAGACGACGGGGTATGTGATCCACCCTGGGCTCTCCAGGGGCATACTCCCAACTCCCTTTGACGTACAGGCAGTCATCCCCAGCATATTTCGTGTTGTCCTCAAGCTCGTTGATTATGGGATTCCCCTTCGACCGAACTCGGAGGTAATAAGCGTCGTCCTTCGGAGATCGACAGAGGTCGTAGACGTCCTCAATGTCCTCGACGCCGAGGTCGGTTTCCAAAATCCTATTGAGTTCGGCTATACCCATAATTATCTTGAAGCCATTGGGCATTAGTTGGCAGGGGGTCAGGTTCCACCTCCTGAGACAGGCCCTCAGGAGAGGATGGACTGGGAATCTCACCCCGCCCTCGATTATGGCCACTAGTGGGAAGGGCATCCACCCGTCTACAAGAACCCGAGGTCGGATTCGGTCGTCAGGCTCATCCGCCCTAATCTGGACGTTCTCTGGTATCTGGTATTTTTTCCTAAGCTCTGATAGGGCGAGCTCTGTGTCTATCCAATGTCTATACACTCCCATTTTCCCCAACATAAACCGGAGTACAGGTGACGGCAACGGAGAAGAAGGACAGAGAGTACAAATCCCCAAAAGAAAAGAAAAATACCCCGGAGAAGGAAAAATGGCAAAAGAAGGGCAGAGAGGGACTCACTGGGACGCAAGGCTGGACGGAATGTAGGGACAACAGAAACTCGAAGCTTCAAAGGCAGCGAGTGGACTTCTCGGACGATGGGGCTTCAGACAGATCTCAGGCAGAAGCTCCAAAACGCAGTAACAGCAAAAGTAGTCCTCCTTCAAAGACGAGAGCTCTTATACAGGGATGTAAAATCTTTTCGTATCCCGCAAGGCGCGCGCGCAGACACTGCCTCGATCACGCCATCCGTCTCCTCGATAAGACATCACGGCCATTAGGGACGTGACACGTGGCAGCACCGCATCGCCTTCATGATGATATGGATGGGCTATCGAACCGCCTCCAGACAGCCAGGCGCTATTAAATGCGCCTCGGAAGACAAAACGGCACCCCACGCTTCTTTATAAGCTACGGGATCGGTTTCGGGAAATATTCGTCCTATCACTCCTAACCCCGTGTTGTCCAGGCCCCCGAGGTCAGGAGCAGGGGGCAGTTGTGTGGACTGTTTCCACCGAAACCGATGTTGTCCCGGCCTCGACAATGGTCCTAATCAAAGAAGGCCTCCACAGCCGCATCTCAGCCGCTGTCAAGATGGGACTGGTCTCGGGACTGGTCTCGGTAGAAATACCGACCACGTCCTTCCGAGTTCAGCCCCGCGCTTACATCCCCGTCCGATCTCGGGTATAGCTGACCTCGGTGCATTCTCCAGTTCGGCCCCTCGGCCGAGGTGAACACTGGGCGTCCAAACTCCCATTATGAGATGGGACGGGTGCTTTATAGGGAGTCCCTGACAAGTGGGGTGGCCACCGCCATTGATAAGAGCTCGTTCCTATCAACAGATCACATCCACATTTATGTAAGGGATTTGAGGGGATGTCTGATGGGACAAGTATCCTTACCTACCCCCACTAAGGATCCCAAGTGTGGACTGATGAGACAAGTATCTTCACCTACCTCCACTATGGAATCTTCTACTCTCCTCTATATATGCCTGCATGGAGAACCATGAACAGGTACATGCAATACACAGCCTGCACTGTTATTCTGCTAAACACCTTCTTTTCCACTTCACTCTAGTTCAGTGACTGCACTAACTCAGGCGTCGGAGTACCTTTGGCTGACAGCAGCCTCGGGCCCTGACTGTTCTTTCTTCCCTCTTTTCAGGATTCAGGCCGTCGGTGACTTCTCCGATCAGCTGAACAGGATTTTCCTAATCCCCTTCATCACTTAAACTAAGTCCGTAATAATTTAGGCACTTACAAATACATGATGTAACCTATAATAAACTGTTGCACATGAAGCCCATTAGGCAATGTTCGTTTTGCAAGTGATGAAGTATCAAAATTTTAACTTCACCATATTGGTGATACCAAGTGAGAAAGTAAATTTCAACTACCAAATTTTTTTTTCTTTTATTTCAATGAACCTGTGGTGCTCAAGGACGAAGAAAGGACAAGAGAAAGATCAAGCACACCACACAAGACAAACAATGACTCTTAGGGATTTTTAAGGTTCGGCTTTAGCCTACATCTGCCGGAGAAAATGGAAAGAGGTTTTTCATCATGCAATTAGACAAAAGCCTTTTGCTCTCTATTTATACTCTCAACCCCACATCAGAAATACACTCACCTCAGACACACAATTAACTCCGTGTCAACAGAACCCAAGAAAGTTTTACCTGTTAAAAATAAGTAAAGTGGCTATTTTACTATTTATTGACTTATCTTCTCACTTTAACTTACTATACCTCATGAAAATAAATACATCTTTACTTTATTATAAAGAATACTTCACACTTACCAACAATATAGGTTTTTTATTGATTTAACATTTACTTTACTTGATATGTAAATACACAAACGTTCCTAGCCAATGGATTGAGGGATTCATTTTGAGCAATTTTGAATTTTACACGTGAGAGACCCACCAAATGGTTTACGGGCTTGAACTAGTCTCACCCACAAAATGGTTTATGGGCTTGAACTAGAGATAACAATAAGAGTGCGTTTCCAAAATCTGGAGGTAAGAATGCAGGATCCGCTCTAGCGACCACTTAGGTTTCGTTGCTGCACCGAACAACAAGAAGAAGGCGCCGGAGGGCGTTCCCTTATGCTGAAAACCCCATTGCACAAACAGATCCTACCTGGGTATGCATTTTCCATAGGAAAACCTGGTTTTTGAACAAGGTGATCCGACTCGAAATCCTGGGCTGATTGATTCAGAATATAAGGCCTTGTCCGGGCCCACGTCCAACGTTACCAGTTATACAACTTGGTAGAGAAGTTGCAGCGATTGCTCTGCAATGTTTGGGTCCAAATCTTACTGATATGAACCATAAACCATCCATTCCAGCAATGATAGAATTGACATTATCATCAAAGTTGATCCCTTTAATTTCAGGGTACAACTTCTGAGGTGGACGTGTTCATGGGATGAGCCAGTTTGGACTCAATGCTCCTGACATGAGGCTAGCCCAAATTGGGCTGGATTTACAGGCCCATCTACTAGAACCTAGCCCTATGTTCTGGTTTGATGGGTAAACAGGCAGGGGGTAGGCTTGTGTAAGCTTGTATCCATTCAGTCTGGCCTGTTATATTTAGCAAAACGAGGCATGTATGTTTTAAGTGTTTAGGCCTTTAAATTGGTTGAAATGTTGGGCCTAGTTTAAAATCTAAGGTCACATTTGGCAACCAAATCCTCACCGACTTTCCTCGTGTATTTGAAAAGACAATGTTTGGCAATTGTAACAATTTGGGTTAGTTGAGGGTTTTTTTAGTCTGACCTTTCTCCACAGGGTTTGAAAATCCTCGGTTTTGCGGATTTACACACTACTACAAAATTTCTCAATTACATGCATTGGTGTGAGGAACTAAATTATACAAACCTCTAGCGAGGAATCCTCAATAATACAGTAGCGAAATCCTCAAATTTATTGATTCCTCACTTGTTACCAAGAACTCATCTCCTTCCAAGAACTCATAGATACCTTGTTTGGAGGATTTAAAATTCTCCAAAAGCCATCCCTTGACGTGGAATTCTTAAATCCTCCTCTTGAGTGGAACATTTGAAATTTCAAAAAGGTTATTTGAGATTTGTTAGGTGATTAAAAATTGAAATTCTGATAATATAAAATAACTTTTACAAATATCAAGGGACAAGCCATCACATCATATCAAAAATCCCTAATATCCCAAAACCTTATAAGAGGATCTCCTAGTTAATCGATGAGTGCCTACAGTCTATAGCGAATTAAAATGTGCTCATTCTTGCAATCAGTATCATAATATAACCACTTTCCTGATGAAGGAACAAAAAAAAAAAAAAAAAAAAAAACCAACTTGAATAACTAGGGTTTGGGGAATTGGGTTTTTATTGGAACATCTACATACTTGGACGTCTCAATGGGCGCTTTGAATTTTAGGGGGTCCCGGTTTTTATGTTTCTTTTACCTTTTTGATGGTTAGATCAGAATGCACATCCCAACAAAATAAATTTCTATCCACAGTCAGTCTAAACAATCTAATTTACGGCTCATTGGAGAGGCATCTCCGTATTCTAATAAACAATAAGAGATCGCCCCGCCAACACACTCTTGGTTGAGTGGTGTTATCACCTTAGTTCCCACAAATATGTCCAGAACTCGATCCTTAGGTCTCTATACTAAATCATCACTCATTTAACAAATATTACAAACATAGGATAGAGAGAGAAGTTAGAATGCCTACAAAGTCAGCTCATTGGAATATTACCAACCCTTTTATCTTATGTTTGGAATGTAACTCGAAAAGAAATCTACCATCTATATAATTGCCCTTTTATCATTTTTTTCAGACCAGAGAGTGTCTCAACTTTATCGGCTGACTATTCCCTTTAGGCGATAAGTGTAAATCCCCCGTGACCCTAGTGTGGTAGGATAGTCTCGAACCTTCAGCCGCAAGTAGTAGGCCAAGTAAACTACCATGTTTATAATTGCCTTTTATCCAAAACTTCAAATTGGGTGGGTTTAGTTTAGTGGACTCCTTTGGAATCAATCCTTGTAAGGCCAGTGGACTGTGGACCAACCCATTTTAGGTTTTTATGTCATCCGACCCTCTATAGTTTATAGTCCCTCTGGAAGAACAAAAATGCGAGCCAAAAACATCAGTAGTTCCCGCCATCGAAAAGGGAGCAAGCATGGAAGTGGAGGGAGAGGAGAAACGCCTCCACAGAAAGCAATCTCTCTATCAATCTCTTGTACGCTTTGCTTTCTTCACCTTCTCTGCATCACATTTTGGAAATTTCTCAAACAGGTGTGTGTGTGGGTGGTGGGGAGATTCTGATTTGTGATTGTTTCTCTATTTCTTTGCTATGGGTATGTTTTTTTTTTTTTTTCTAGGATGAGAAGTTCCAGATTCTTCAGACGGAGAAGTATAGAGGGCAGCAGTACAGTCAGATTTACTTTGCTCGCCTCCACCATATGAGAAATCTCATCTATTCCCTCGTCCCCAACTGGAAGCCTAATTTGCCCGGTATTCCCTGCCTCCCCTTTTTTTTTTTTTTTTCTTTTGAGATATGGGTGCGTTTGGATGTTCCCGTAATCTGTGTATTTAGTATTATTGTCGAAATTGATCGATGTTTGTTGGGTCATGTCCCAAGGTGAAAAGCTCCTCTTTTTCTTCTTTTAAATGCATATACACACCTTCAATTCATTGATGGAGAAATGATGGTTTGATGGAAGGAAGAAGAAAGTGTCTTTAAAACACTGTGCTTTCCTATTTTAGCACAGGGGCATACTGGGTGCTGCCAAAATAGTCAAGCTTCCTACAAATCGGAGTCCATCTACACTAGGTGGAGTGTTTGGAGTTTCAAGAAGGGCTGGAGGTACAAGGCCCAGAAGACGACAGGGCGGTGCAGGCGAAAGTCCGATACAAATCTAAGATATGATAACGATGTTAATTTCATTGTCTAGGTTGAGATAGATCTACAACTGGTTTTTGATTTGGGTGTGGGTTATGTTGGGAATGCCAATGGGCTTGAGTGATGTCTTACCATTAGGAAAAAAAATTTGGTGATGGTCTTGAATGATATGCGTTCTTCAGGATGAAAGTAGGGGCTTTTCAGATCTGGTTGGAGGGATAAAGGCATTTTCCCCCATTCTTTTAAAAATCAACTCATGGAGCTTGTACAATTGTTTGGAAGAAGATGAAGATGATGATTGATGATAATAATAGTACCTTGGTGCAAGTGCTATGGATAATTCTTGCAATTCTCAAGCAAACATGCTCTAATACCAATTGATGCAGTTTGGGCAATTACTGGCTGTGCCAATCTGATGAAGGAGGGTCTGATGCTTTTAGATTGTACTTGTAGATTTGACTTTGATCGGGTTGATTTCGTGTTTGATCTAATTGGAGAAGCCAATTCTTGATTGAGTCCAACCAATTGCTTGATTGAGGAGAGGGAAACACCCAACTCAGAGTTATAAATCTTAAATTAATAATAATCATCCAAAAGCTCCTTTTCTCATTAATTGTATTGGTATTATATATGATTGCTGTCTAAAGAGTAAGAATCCTGGAATGAAATGAACTCTTATTTGATTCTTCCTAATATAGACAATCTAACAAATAGAATCTAACAACAATATAGTAAATAAAGGTAAAATAACTTATAAAACAAGGCAGGCATGCTGTGTCTTGATGAAGTGGACCAGGGTCTCCATGGTGGGTCACTTCTTGGACTGCATCGGATGGACACAGAGTCAGCATTTGTGCCCTAACATGGACAACACAAGTGTTAGCTGAGCAAGTCCTTTTCCTTTGCTTTGTTTTAGACTGTTGAGGAATCAGCTTTTTCCAAGTTCTCTATCTCAATATGATTGGTGTCTTTAAGGGGCCAGGTTGCTACAGACGACAGGTTTCAATTCGGTCAAGGATTAGGACCCCTTAATATTGGTCGGTTGTTGAGCAAAAACCTTGGACAGAGACCAGAAAAAGGTGCAAACTTTTGCCTATTTTCAAAAATGCACTTGACAGTCAACTCATATCATAAAATCAGAAGGCTCAACTGATTCTTCTTGATAACAATGGGCCAATGGCCCTAGCTACTACTACTTTGCAGATCAGTAATAGGAAAATCTGTTTAAGCTCTGAACCTTTTTTTTTTTTTTTTTCTAGCCTTATGCTCTGTGTTTTTCTTCATGATGCAGTCACTACAGTTTTAGGACTTGAAGCGGGAAAGGAATGCATCGTCGTTGGAACTTTATACAAGCATATGAAGCTTAAGCCTTCCATTCTCGATGAATACTCTAAGGAGGTATGTATGGCCATCTATGATGGTCTTCTGGATCTCATATTTCTGTTCTGTATATTCTTTATCCTTTCTTCTTCTTCTTTTCTCCCCATTTTAATGCTGTCTTCACTTGCAGAGGTCTGCAGTTCCTCTTGCAAAACCTCATAATTTTATGCATCCCGATGACTACCTTGTGTTAGAAGATGAGAGTGGGAGAGTTAATGCAAATGGTATACTTGCCCCATCTGTGTTTGTGACAGGTATATTTTTGTTGAACAGATTCTGATATCTGATTTCACAAACTTAGAACCTTGTTAAACAATAAAGTTTACATTGATTGATCATGCTTCTAGTTTGAATTTTCTGATGTCATGATTTAGTTTGTTTCCGGTAACAGGACTTGTAGTGGCTCTTCATGGAAAAGAAACCAGTGATGGTGTTTTCTTTGTTCAAGATATTCTGGAACCTGGCCTGGCACCACAGAAAACACTGCCTCTTGGATCAGGTGCTGTTCCACTAACTTACCTGTCATTAGCTGGCCTGAGGAGTGTGGTGGTGGTGTTTTGTTTTTTTGGAGGGTGGGGCTGTGGGAGTGGGGTTAGTTGCATTTGGAGTACTATGTTGGTGTTACCATTACCATTGGCTAAATATTCTTCTGGGTTTGCTATGAAGTAATTTATTGATGTGCTGCCAGAGCTTACGGTTAGAAACTCTGGCCTTTTTGATGGGCAGAAACAGAAATACCAACTAAACACAAGGAATCTTGTGGCCATATGTTCTTAGTAGCTTCATGAGAGTTCCATGCTTAAAATTACTTTCCAAACCACTTCCTATTGTGTTAAGAATCCCACTACGAACTCAACTTTTTTTGGCCTTTTTATCATTAAAATCTAGCTTTAATTAGAATCCTCTGTTTAAGAGGTTTTCTTAATTAAATTCTCTGTCTCTCTCTCTCTCTCTCAAATTGAAAAAGGGTTGGCGCAGTGTATTTATTTTGTGAAAGAGAGTTGGATTTATAGCATTTTTTGTATGAAAATTCATTAAGAGATTCTTGGGTTTTATCATGTGTAGGACACATGAGTTTGACCTCTTGTTATCTCTTAGTCTCTTAGGCACATTTTATCTTTCTCTTTTTCTCTAGTCGATTAAACTTTCATCCTCTTTGCCTGCGGGTGCAGCCTTTATTGATGAACCACATAAACTCCTTTCTCTTGTTCTTGTTGTTTTCAATTTTTTTTTTACTTCTGTTCATTTCTCCACACTGCAGCAGCCAGTGGTGAAACATTACCTTCCTTGCATTGCCTCAACTTTCGTCAGGATTATCCTATCACTTCTGGTCTCAGAAAATACACAAGAGATCTCAACATTAGCCTTTCTCCTTTTCCATCTGCCTCAATGATTTATGGATGGCTCCTTGGTGTAAGATTCATTTGAGTAACACAAACCATATCCTCACTCACACAATTAATACTACTTCAGCTTGTCACTTGTCCGATGTCATTTGCAATCTACTGGAACCACTGTTGTTATTTCTCAACAAAAAGGACTCTTTGATGTCTGGACTATCCAGATTCCGAACTGATTTCTGGATGCCTTGAATTGATGGCTGTAAAGTCATCCAAAAATCACGACACTAATGGCTCATCAGTTTTAGACCAAGTCAGTCCTTGCTACCAAGGGTGAACTTTTACAACGTACTGATCTACACATTTGATCTCCTTATGAAAACGTTGTAAACGCTGAAACGACATTTGTTCATAGCATGGTTCAAAATAGTGCAGCAGCCGCATTATCAGCTATAGCGATTGAGGCTACTACGCTATTTGAAAATAGCAGCGCTACGGTCTAAAACCTATTAGAGCCAATCAATTTTAATTTAAAACATTGTTCTTCCTATTTCTTCTCCTCAATAGCCTTTCCTAAAGTTATCTCTACCCTTGTATGGTTTCAAATCGCTAAAAAAATACAAGTGACTACTAGAGACGATTTGGGTTTTTTGGACCACCTAATTATTTCACACCACTACGCCGCTAAATATCACGGCAACTGCTACGTATTGCCCACTATGTAAGGTTTTGGCCACTAGCTGCTATGGCCATTGCAACCGCTATATTGATCCTTGGTTCATAGTTGATCAGAGGAAAACTTTCTCCCACTTTATTTTCATGTTTTCAAATAAGGCAAGCTTAGTCTCCCATTTTCCTTTCTGTCCAACTAAAGTAATGGCATAGGACATCTGTATGCGTGGGACACCCAAACATGTGTGAATGGGCTGCATTAAAAAAAAAAAAAAAGGAGAGAGAAAAAGGACAGGTGTACTGCTAGTGGTCTGACCCTCACATTGCCCTTGCCTTCCATCTGACACCTTCTGTTTTGGAGAGTTACATCTGATATTAGCCAAGTATGCTCAGACTTCTTATGGATTGATTTTGCATTCATCTGTGTAGTCATTTATTTTTTGGGGCCAAATCAGTAGTTAATAATTGTGTGTGATCGTCATATTTAATCATATGGATGACTGGTATCAGCCAATTCGGAATTTCTTTCAATGGCTTGGGAAAATATACAATTTTGTGACTTGTAGATGATTAAATTGTAGTAATCAAACATGATTTTTCATGGGAAGTGATCTAAGACCACCCTTTTCATTAGTACGTAGTCCAACAGCAACTTATGAGAAAAAAAAAAAGGTTTGATAGTGATGTTATTCTATGCTCCTAAGTCCTAATTATAAACCATGCCAAGACGCCTGCACATGGGCGATCCATTATTCCTATAGGTTGCCCATGCCTATGACAACCACTAAAGCTTCCTTATTTTGTAACTATGCCCGCTCACTATGGCACCCAAGCAACATACATGTCTGATTCCAGGATTTCTCTGATTCCCATATAGATCTTAACGTGTTATGCAAACAACATTTCTCTAGCTGGAAGTCCATGATTTCAGGAGTCCTGAATAATCATTTTCCTTGGGACTAAAAAAATCCTCAAGGAAATATTCCAGGGTCATGGATCTATGCATATTGATCATAGTTCAGAAAATGAAAATTTAACTTGATGTCTTGCTGGTTGGGCTAAGTCTTAGTCTTGATAATAATTAAGAGAAATGTTCAGGAACTGACCCTATTTTCACTACAGTCAGGAGCGATATGAAACACTGAATTGATCATGTGTGAAATATATATATTTTTTACGTATGATCTATCCAATGATATAGCTGTGTTGAGAAATGCTCTGGGGAGATCCTTATTGCTTTTTTGGGCCGAATTGAGAATATTGGCTCCAATCAAGCTGACTTGTATGCTATCAGAGAAGCTTTGAAAATATTTGTTGACATATTCCGCCGCTTGTCAAAATCACCATTTTCACATATGGATCCGAGTACATCCAATGGTTCTCTGTGTATTTGGAATTTTGGGGTTTTTTTTCACAAATTTCTCAAAACCCATGAAGAATTAAGGTAAGATATTTGACCCCTTAGCTGTTTTAACCGGATGGTGAATTAGCGGCCCACAGAAGTAGAAAAAAAGGTCTAACAGCCTGGACATTTTTCACAAATTCCTTAAAATCCATGAAGAATTAAGACATGAAATTTTATCCTCTAGCTGTTTTTATCCTTGTAAAGAAGATGAATGGTTCAGATCATGAATCAGGGACACATAGGAATGGGAAAAAAATAAAAAAAAACCCAAAGCTCTTGTTTTGGCCCATATCACTGTTTTATACTGTAGCAATGTGCATCAGTTCCCCTAGTTGTGAAACAGTTTGTGTTTTATGCATGTGAAACCATTATTCATGTGTTATAAAAAAAATGTTATGCTGTGAATCATTTCACATGCAACAAATGACCCCAAAGGTGGAGTTTTATCATGTTTTACAGGAAGATTCCCTACCTAAGCAAGGAATTCTTAGGGATAGCTGCACCTGCACATATGGTTGTGTGCTGTAACTGTTGGTTTGATTTGTGTTTTCCATCTGTTCTTTTTGTTCTTGACAGTCTCAGTATTTAACTCTTATACTGGGTCTCTCTGCTTTGTATTCATGGGCGGACCCAGGTATAAGGGTCTGGGGCTGAAGCCCCCACCCATATCTGAAAAAAAGTTAAATCTTTTAAGAATCCCCCTGCAAATTTTAGAAATTTATATATATATATATATATATTTACATTTGCTTCTCCCCCCAATATTCCTTTTACATAAAGCACCCCCAGGTTCAATTTCCTGGCCGTTCCTGATTGCATCTTTCTCCTTTAATAATTTCTCATTAGATTAAAATAAATAATGATGATAATTACGAGCCCAATGGTGTATCATTCTCAGATTTGGAGCAAAATTTGTGACAATTCCTGTATGGAGTGGTCTGTGTGATATTAGCAAATTTGATCATGCAAGGGTGGGCCCCGTATGGGATAAGTCAGGTTTTAGCTTCCGTGAGCACCATAGATCATTTCTTTATAATTATGAAATACAATATAGTAGTAGTTGTCTTTTACATTGATGGTTTTCATATCAATCTGTCAGCTGCTGTCTGGCTGAAGAGATGTTATTTTTTGGTTGATCAAACAATTTCCATACTTTCTATGGGAAAATAGGCCAACATCTGCTTTGCAGGATTGGAATCTAAATGTTACTCTTGTTGCTGTTTATAATTCCAATCTAAATGTTACTCTTGTTGCTGTCTATAATTTGAAGTTACATAGCATTGGTCTCCATGCAATGCATGGCAATTCTCTAAGCTTTACTTTTTAATTACTCTACAGATGAAGACAAGTATGTGGTATTTGTGTCAGGATTTAGTGTTGGGAGCAGTGAGTCTAATCCTCTTCAGATCCAGCTTCTTGTGGATCATATGACTGGACATCTTGGTGACGAAAAGGTTTTTCTTGTTTTTTACCTTAAAATATATGATGCTGGGTCCATTGCTAGTCAAAACTTCAAATACCAGTAGTAAATGATATCAACCCCTACCAACATTTGACCATTTTTTTTTATCAATATCAACCATCTGATAGTCCATCTCTTGCATTAGCCTATCATAAAAAAATGTTAATTAGATGTTTTTAGCCATTCAATCTATACATAACTTTTTTTTTATCTGGACTGCTGTATTGATCTCACCCATCCAGATATGGTTGATGGCTGTACATGAACTTCTTGTCTGCTCAAATTTCGGGACTATGTTTCATTCAACAGGTCCTCCACTAGTCTGATGATCTGGATCATCACCAAGGAGCACCATGGGCTTGTAGGGTTTGAAAATGTTTACTTAATGTCCCACAGCTTGCATGATATCCTAAATCTCAACCAAATGAGTCATTTATGCTGTAAACTACCATTCTATCTGATTTACAGATCAATCTAACAGGAGCAAAATATTGCATCACAAATAGTTCGTGTGGTTATTGCGGGAAATTCTGTCAATGTTCCTGTCAGACTTCTAACTGGCCAGGTATGCTTTTGGACATGAAATGTAACATATAGTTTATAGTTTACCTTTTTTCTGAGCTTATACATTAACCTCTTTCTAACATTACCTACCCTTCTAGTTGTCTTTTCGTTGTAAACAGACTATATCCTAGTCAAGCTAAGGTCGAATAGAGAATTGGGACCTTCATCCAAATGGATATGATTCAATCTGGATCTAGGGTTGTCGTTGGATTAGGTTGGCTTGAGGGTCATTTGTCCAACCCCCTGTTTTGGCGGGCTACACTTATGGGGCATGAGTTGTATTTGGTTTGAAAAAAGGCCCATTTAGCAAAAGTGTCCAATATGGATTGACTTCATGTCACCCACCTGCCCACATTTTGCTCGATAACGTGACCCACCCAAATCATCATTAGGACTAGTGATAGAATTCCTTATCCCATTTAGAAAGGAATCATGGTTGGAATTTTCTATGGCTTTTCTTTTTTTGATCCATCCAATCCACTAATTTGTCTCTGGCTCGGGCTCATAACTCGGGCTCATGGTGGATGGGTTGATCTCATCTGTTCCTGGGCCAGCCTCCACATTTGATGTGGCACGATTTCACGCAATCCCAAATTAGAAGAGGATTGGGCAAGTTCTCCCCCAGGACTGAAGTCATTAAAGCCATTGACTATTTTATTTTAAAAGTTTTTTTGCACTTTATGAAATCTCATGTCTTCATAAAATTTTAGATACTAGCTACTGTCTGATGGGCCTGACAAGCCTCAAACTCGTGCCTGACCGTATTATTAATTAGACCTGGCCGGAAAAATATGTTCATATGCGGGATTTAATTTGGATCGCTTCTATTGATACTCATTGACAATGTTAATCAAGTGCTTAGTTTCTTATTTCTGCAGAATTTGGCTTCAAAGGATCAATCAAAGCTTTCTGAACCATTCAAAGAGCTCGATATTTTCTTAACACAGGTAATTTGGCTGTTTTGACCATTATAACTTGTCTGTGTATTTTGATTCTGGGTTTTTCTATTCTCTGAAGAGTTTCGTCTGTGACCAAGCAAACACATAATAGCTACTATCCTTTGTTCTCAAGTTTGGACATATAGAGCCAGTGGTTTGTTTATCAAGTCCATTGATTTTTTATGAGCCCCATGATGGACAGTCAGATTTCCTGAAAGCTCCCAGACTGGAGGATCCTGAAAGTTCTCATTTGCAGACCATAAGTCAACGGTTTGAAATGTTCCACTTTGGATGCTTTGGGGAACTGATCCATCCACAGTTGGCTTTTCCAGCTCAAATGTCTGGATTACTGAACCACTGGGCCCTTTTAGCCATCATCATCATCACTGTCGTCATCATCATCATCATCATCATCATTATTGTTGTTCTTGTTGTTGTTGCTATATTATCTGAAAGTTTTTCCTATTGCTCAGCTAGCAGCAGCTCTGCCTGTGGATATCATGCCTGGGTCTGATGACCCAGCAAATTACTCCTTACCCCAGCAGGTCTTTTGTGCTTCCTTGGGCATATCAATAAGTTACATGATCAGAGAATCCTGTATGCTTTGTTTCCTTATTCTCATGTCTTATTTCAGCCTCTGCATAGATGCCTTTTCCCAGGAGCATCTGCATACAATACTTTTGTGTCATGTACAAATCCTCATTCATTTGAGCTTGACACTGTCAGGTAAGCTTGACGTCCATTTGTGATTAGTTTTCTTACCAAGTTAGCAATATATTAATGTGTTAAGCTTCTTGTTTTCAGATTTCTTGGCACTTCTGGTCAAAACATAGATGATCTTGACAAGTATTCTGATGCAAAAAGCAAAATTGACTTCTTGGAGAGGACATTACATTGGAGGCATCTGGCTCCAACGGCACCTAATACCCTTGGTAAACTTAAGCTGATTCTACCATTTCTTCATTTTCTCTTAATTTTTCATTTTACATATGATGTACTTGGCTGTTGATTAAGTTGATGGTAACTGTAACATTAATGCAAAAGACGAGTTAATGTATGGTCCCTGGTCAGATCATTCATTTGTGTGCTTCATGTGCCGATTGACAACTGGGTGCTATGTATGAATTTGATGGCTCTGCATATTTAATTGTTGGACCCTGTTGATGGGGTTAGTGAGTGGGTTGTTAAGATAATGCTGACCAGCAAGTCTTTTTTATTCTTATTTTTCCTTTTTCCTTTTCTTGTGGGTAATACACAGTGCCATCCATCTGATGAATGGTTCAAACCATGGACCATAGTGCCGCGCCTCTTTTTTGCATGTAGTGAACTGGATATTTTATTCAGAACCCTCACTTCTGTGCCCAGGCTTGCACTGACCATCAAGCATTGAACACATGTCATTGTCAAGAAAATAAAAAGGTTAAGGACTCAGTGATTCTATAAAATTAGTTGCAACAAGGAATATGTATAAATAAATAAAGTGTATCTAATACAGAGATTTGATCATATACTGCAGGAGGCATTTATGGACCCATTTATCTTGAACCTCTCCTACTCAAGCATCCTGCATTGTTAGCATAGAATATTGATTTTACCACAAATGGGTGTTGTTCTGCTGTACCTTGTATCTGGGAAATAACCTAGCAAGTAGTGACCCCCTTCTCACTGCTTCATTGTAGTGTGTTGCTTTGAGGAATTGCTTGCACGCAAGGCCCCACTAGCTCCCTCGATGTCTCCTGTTCTCATCAGATAGTCATGCACTGAAACCTGATCATGATAATACTGTTACTCATAGTTGATCTAGTCACTTTAATTTTTCACCATTGGCTGTCATGGTCCAATCAAGCTAACTTTTGGGGAACTTGGAGTATTAGTTATGAAGGGAGATTCTTCTGACAGGATAGAGTCAGTTGAAAGGAAAGGTTCCGTTCCATGGATGTTGGCATTATTGTGAGGGAGATATGGGATTTTCACGAATCTTTTCTGTCATTTGTACATGTTTTGTGAAGCATTGACTAAGAGGTGAATTAATTAGCTTTGCTAAATAAGATGTAGAATAGCTAAGTTTTATTTTTGTCAGGGATGAGTCTTGTATTTTAGAGCAACATATTTTGTTTTATTTATGGGAGAGTTCCTTTTTATGTATACAAACAGTATAGTTCAGTTATACCATATGGCTTCTGTCTATTGTACATATCTTGCATCTACAAATATTTATTAGCATCTAAATAGGTTTGGCATCCCAAATGTGAACCCCCGTTTGTTTAAAGATTAAAAACTGATGCAGATGAGCCAAAGAGGGTTCTTGTTAACCCATGATCACTTCCATGCCAAAACTCCACAAGAACTGCCTTTAGATTTCATCATCATCATCAAAGCCTTCTCCTAACTATGTTGAGGTCAACTACACGAATTATGTTTCTTCATTCTGATCTACCTTGGGTCGAATCCTCAGATAAGTTACATTTCTTCATATCTATTTTTACTACCTCCATCCACGCCCTCTTTGGCCTACCCCTTCCCCTTGGTGAGCCATCGCCCTGGTATTTTTATATATGATGAGGGTATCCCCATGGTATTTATATTATACCCTACCGGACACATGCACTAGGTAAGTCTACCATGGGACTCAAACATAAGACGTGGGGAGCAAACCCATGCCTTATGCCTTTAGAATTAATTCATGAGATATCAATAGTTTCCCTTTTTTATTTTAGACTCTTTGTTATTTCTTCACTCGTTTTCTTTGATTTTGAAGGGAGTCCTAATGTAGGAATAATTTAGTGTTTATTTTAGCTGACTGCACCACTCTCTCTCTCTCTCAAATTCTATTGCTATCACTTTTCTGTGAAAGAACTTTAGTGTGAACCCTTCTTCCTCCTTGGTGTTGGATCTTTTAACGTTCTCATTGCATGTTGTTTTACTTGAGATTGGTAGAATGCTGAGCTCATCAATTGCTTGATGAACTGAAATCTTGTGAAATGGTGCTATTTTACAACAGGGTAGTTCCTTTCTTATGTTAGTTCAGAGTCTCTGTTGACATCAGAACATTGTGACATTCTTTCACAGTCCTGTGAAGCCATTCAAATTTCAAATGCCCTGAGGAACTCTTTGGAATCGTGGGCTGCTTAATCTCTAAATTACATGCATCTCAGGGATGAGTAACCAACCACCCCCCCTTCCATGTTACATCTGCATGTGTTGCATACATGTGATCTTAGATGAGCCTAGAGCAGATAATTTGGTCATTTGTTTTCATGGACTTCTTGAATTTCTTTATATTACATGACTTGTGCCAAGACAGACTGAGTGCTGAGTACTGACTGGTAGCTCCACTAAACATTGATATTGCTGGTGTCACTATCAACTCATTGGAGACAGGCCTCGTCACTGTTTGTATTTAAACCTCATATATCATTGGAGAACATTCTTACATGGAGGCTGGCCTCTGATTACTAAGATCCTTATGACACATGATTTGGGCCTGGTTAGCTATTGGATGCTCTCTCATTGGGTTATAATGTGATGTGACTTGGGCTTCCAGATTATTTGATACTTGTTGGCTTACTTCCTTATTGGTATTGCAATTCATATTTCAAGCCTATTAAAGTAAATGCAAGCTAAGAACTGGGACCGGTGATAATTTGACCGAGTCGAATCCATCTGTGCTAATCCGAGTCTGGCCCTGAGTGGCCCAATGTATGACATCATCATCTTAGAATTCATGTTTGAGTTGTGACAAAATTGTACACTGGCTGTCAACCTACCAAATACAACCCTACTTTATCTGGGCTTTGGACCGGTAGTTAAAAATGGCGAAGTTTGGCCCAGGATATATCAGAATCATGATTGTACAGGGATGTACCTATGTCAAAATAGAAAAAGCGCTTCTAAATATTGGAACAGAGCATGATATGAGGTTGCCCATATTGGAACTGCCAGTTTGTGTTGCTAGTATCACATAGCAATATTTTATAGAAAGAAGTTGTAATGTTGTTTTTCCATTGAGAGATGAGCAGACTAAATCACGGATTCTCAGAGTGGCTAATTATGCTTATGAAACTGTTATAAACCTTTCATGTGCAATAAGTGGCACCTTTTTTTTGCAGGGTGTTATCCTTTCATCGATAAGGATCCTTTCCTCATTGAGAGCTGTCCTCATGTTTATTTTATTGGTAATCAGAGTAAATACGAAACTCGTTTGTTACAAGGTACTGTGTAATTATTAACCTCTGCAGGGCTCTGTACATATCCAACAATTTGTTTTTGTGAAGCAACTTCTCGTCTTTTCTTTTTATAGGATCAGAAGGACAGAAGGTTAGACTCATCTGTGTTCCTAGATTTTGTGAGACCGGAATTGCTGTTGTGGTATGTCATTATGCTTAAGCCCTTATTTTTCATTTTAAGGAAAGCAACTAAGACAGCCAAAGGGAATTCTTTTATTTGTAATTTAGTTATAATGGTATGCTAAGGGTTGGACAGGAATGAATACTTCAAAGTGAATCTTATTTTATTTCACATTCTGAAGGCAGGCTAACCACCAGCCTAATTACTTTCCCTCAGATTTATCTTGATTTTCCATTTCCACTTGACTAGGATAGGAGCGTGGTTGGCCAAGTCACCTGGACAATGAACATGTGTGCCTATGTTGAATATAAACATGAGGTGTCAATTATGGGTACCTTAAAATGCTTGACACTGGAGTGGCTTTTAACTAATGCATTTCCAGGTTAAGGGAGTTAAAGAGATTCTCCCATGATTTTTACTATTTCTTTCGGTTAAAAGTTGAGCTATGATTTATATATTAGTCAAGCATCCTGTATTGCATTATACATTATGCATAATGATGTAATATGTAGATTTTATGTTTCTTCAAATTCCAACAACCTTTTCCCTTTTTTCACCTGATTTGCTGTGTGCGTAGTTTTTTTTTTCCCCAAAAAGGAATGCCAAAATGAAATGTTGAAATGCTAAAATGGCATAAGTGTATCTGTCTAGACGTGAAGTGAAACAGCCGTCAAAATGAGATTGAGAGCTGATATTTTATATTTGGATGATTGATTAAACACAAGCAACACAACTTCTAGATGTGAATTGTGATACAGACGAGCAACTATGCTCCGGGGCCGGCTTCAGGTAGATCAGCCCTCTCCCCACGGGTGACTATTTCTCTCATGTGACTGAACTCTTTCTAGTCACTAGTTGTGTGAGCTGTTGTTTTAATCCAATGTTCTACCATATGAAGTGAGTACCACAGTGCAAATCTGCTGAGGCGTTTCACAGATTGGTTTATGTTGCCTGAATTTAATCATTTCTGTCTTCCATGAGAAATGTAGAACATATCTAGGAGAATAATTTTTTTTTTATTACTACCGCAAATAAGTATTTGAAGTTATGAACTACACAACGAAGATACCTGAGTGACACTTTTCAGACCAGTTCCATGTAATGTTAGCATCATTTTCCAAAAAGAAAATTTTAAGGATATGAAATATTGCGGTTTGATTGTTATAGATGTCTTTTCTTGGGCTGGACAAGACAGTTGTAGTGCACAGAGTAATGTCTGCTCTTCCATATTTTTGGTCAAAATACCTAGTGGTGAACTCCTACATTCCTCTCATTATGGTATTCAAGATCAAGTTTGTGTATGATAATCCTAAAGGTCATCTTATTGATGATAGTGACAATATTAATGATGATCTTCATACATAGCTGCTAAGTATGATGAATGTGCTGTGTACTGACACTGAAAATAGAATTAGAATTAGCAAAAGGAATGGCCCCTTGCATATTATTCAATTTCGTTCTCCATGAGTTAAATGTGAAATTGGTAGAAATGCTGCACTTGGGCGACACGGTTGGGTCATCTCATCGTACATGTCCAATACTTGTTTGCAGGTTTGCAGATGTATTTAATGTAGGCTTTCACATTTTCTTATGATATCTTGAACATTTGGACAAAATGAAAGAAAAGCAGAATGAAAACCCTGCACAAGAGTCTCTGGAGCTTTTGGTGGTTTAGTAAAAAATATCACAGAAGCTCAAAGTTATTTTTTGACAGGAGATTTGCTTCCTAAGGGCGTGTTTGGCACTTAACTAGTTAAAGTGAAGTAAAGTGAATCCAGACAAGAAATGAAAAGGAATAATATCAAAAGTACACAATTTCAAAATTCCCTCCGAATTTTTCAAAAAAAAGTAAAAAAAGCAACCTCCTTTTTCCACTAAAAGACAAAAAAACCCCATTTTTCTATACAAAAAGCCAAAAAGATTCCATACCAAACAACTAAAAACAAAACACCATCATAACACCTTATATTTTATTCTCTCTTGATTTGATGCTTCACCTCACCATACTTTAATTCACCATACATCCAAACAGGCCCTAATGAAATGTTTTAAGGTTGTTTCATGTGGGTGGTTCTTCAAAAGGAGAGAATGATCATTTCTTTACAGATTGACCAACCCACGTAACTTAGAAGTTAGAAGGGCATGGCATCGTGCCAAATTAATTGACCGAGTGAATGATTCTTTGGTGGATTTGGTTGACCAGTGCTTTCTGTCTACTAGGGTAGGTAGGAATTTGAGTCAACAAAGTTTTGAACAGTGGGAGAATGGTGCAAAAAATCTTCAATACTTGGTGAAACCTTGACAGATGGTCCAGTCCAAAAGAAAGAGCTTTTGCTTTTGTTGACTGTAAAAACAACAAATATGCACCATATGATTTTCACAATGAGAAACACTTATCTTTTTTCCTTGGTTTAATCAGAATCAATAAATTTGAAATTTGACAACACTGCTATCAAGACTTTGGGATGTTACTGATATGATTATTTGCTGATATATTCTAGTGGTTTCTGTAGCAAGTCATCAATTCTTTTTACTCGTGTTCTGGTTTGTGCAGGTTAACATGAGAAATCTCGAATCTCACACTCTCAGTTTCTCAACATGTTTCGACTTGTAAAATTGAGGTATGAAATCTTGTTGTCGTTTCTGGACCTGTGGACGAGCTTATTAACTTGTCATGATCCACCCTTTGATGGTGGCTAAGCAGAATCTTTTCCGGATTTTGGAAATTCATCATCAACCAAGAGTAAGCATAATTATGTTAGGTGAGTAAGAGGTTACAAAGAAGGCATTGCAAAATTATAGCCTTTAGATTAACCTGACTACGGAGAGATTTCATACTTAGAAGGAATTGTACTATACATCCATTGTGACTGACTACTGAATGACTAATGAACACTTCAGTTTGAGGGGAATATATGAACATGCACAATTTTTTATCTTGAGTTTGTATAAATGTGAGTTTATGTCCCATGAATAGCAAGACTGGATCTGATGCCTGCTGCAGGTGTGTTATGCCTCTGATTGGCAAATGCAAATAGATGGTTAACAAATGCAGCAAAATTCCACAGGTGACGTTTAATGGACGAATGATGAATATTCATAATCTTTCAATCTGGGTTTGCAGTGCGTAATCTTTCCAGTGGGGCCCATCTAATTAATCACCCGGATCACCAACCAAGGAGTGAGCTCCACATGTACAAACTCAAGGCCCCAGGGTGCAAGGCATGTTGTATATTCAGTCATCATATAGTGCTTTTCTCTCAGATCCCTATGGGGAAGACACTGTCATCTTGCCTCAGAAATGAACCCAGTTACCTATCTGTAACATAAAACTTGAGAGAGAGAGAGAGAGAGAGAGGCTGCACCAAAACTCTGTAGCATTGATGATGGCCAGGATTTTAGAGGCACATCCCAAGGTATTTAAAATGCTTGTCTTATATGGGAATAATTTACCCCGGTTTTCACTGTTGTAAGTTGTGAAACAAGGGAGCAAATCTGCAACATGGGGCTCTTTCTTGTTGAAGTAACCTTTGAATCAAAACATGCCCCTTGAATGGTGACTAGTCTAAACACCATTCAGATCTCCTTTGGATTGAAGTCATTTGCACATGCTGACATCAAATTTTTGTCTTGGGTAAAGATAACTTAAATCCCGTGATTAATATTTCAATTTTACCTTAATGAGATTAGAGCTTTAGCTTCCTCGTTTCAGTTAAA
This sequence comes from Umbellularia californica, assembly GCA_028538565.1. NCBI lineage: Eukaryota > Viridiplantae > Streptophyta > Magnoliopsida > Laurales > Lauraceae > Umbellularia > Umbellularia californica. Next base: position 14,220,312 of record JAPQWN010000008.1, on the reverse strand, counting down.
GTTTCAACACGTTGGGAGGTGGGCTAATCGTTTTGCTAATTCGTTAGCTAATCAAAGGGTGGATAGGTCTTCTAATTTGGTGGCTTTCATTGAGTGATGTTTCTTTGTCTTTTGCTTTTTCTTTTCGTGGTATAATTCTTTTATACCATTGTGCTTTTTTTGTTTGTTTGTGTGGTTTCTTGTATCTGGTTTTCTCTTTTAATAAAATTTATTGTTACTGATAATATATATATTTGGGTACGTGTGGCAGTATATCACTGACATTCACATCATAGGGTCCACCTTGGAGACCCACCTGCATTATTGGTGAGGGAGGTGTGGGGTAGAAAGCCCATGACATGGAGTGTAGAATGGAGATGGCCTCAGTCACAATTACTGGATGTTTTTATTGCTTGTGATTGCAATGCATCCAAGTTAGTTCTATAAGGTGATCACACATATAGGAGCTACGTTCCTTAATGGGAAAGTCCCATGGTGTATACAATCCAGAGGGTGATAGAAAGTCTTGCTGGAATGGGAAAGTTCCATTGTGTATTCAGGCCCTGGAAAAAAAAATTCATCCTAACCCTTGATTTAAGAACCTCAACATTGTAATGGTTTTCTAACTGAGAAAAAAAAAATTCCTTCTCTGCTGTCAGTGCCAAATAAACAGCAGCTAGCCATCTGATATAAGATATGTGGATTGCACTTTTGGTAGATTGAACCTGCTCAGTTGCTCTTGTTACAAAAAATAAAATAAAAAACTCTCTTGGAGAACTGATCCATATTTCAGTGGAAAACATGACTGTATTTCAGGTGAACAAGACTCATGCAAGTGAAATTTGGTTGAACACCTATAAATAGGGAAGTGAGTGGTATGAATTGGACCAAATAAAGGTAGGCCCAAATTGGTTCAAATGAAGTTTAAGCTGCCATCATCATCAAATGGCAGCATAAGAATCTCCCTAACTTTTTAATATTTTATCTTTTTAAAGATTCAATTCAACAGTGAGTGCAGGTGAAATGAGTGTCAAGTTAAGGTCATTGCCAATTGCCAATTCTCCATTCATGAGAGTGTGTGTAGGGAGGTGAACATAGTGTTCAGAGTGAACTGGTTCTGTTTTGAAATTATTTTGTGCATTTCTGGCCAAAGCTAGAAAGGAAAGAAAACCCTTTACATTTTTGGGAAGGGTGCCCCTTTTTATTATATTTATGGATTTATCTACGACTCAAACTAAAAAAAAAAAAAAACTCAGACTAGGTCTGTGCCAAGTCACGTAGATTCGGCCTAGTCTCATGCGACTTGAGAGGTAGTCTCATTAGGGAGATAGAGTCCACTTCGACCCATTGAGAGGGCTTTGTTGACCCACCTGCTATCATATCTTACTGGTACTTCCTGTAACTCAGCACCTACTGATTTGTTAAAGTTGTCATTGGTTTCCAAAATCGAATGTCATATTTTACACAATAACACCCTATGAGGAAAAAAAAAGAAAGGGATTTTTCTATTATAGAAGTCCCTGGCCTTTTGTTACAATCTTAGTAGCCCTGTTTAAAATTTAGGAAAAATTTCAAATAAGTCCTTAAGTTTTTGTCTTATTTCAAAAAAGGAATTTTTTTTAAAAACTTTTCAAATTAGTCCTTAAGTTTTCCATGAAGTTTTCAATTAAAGACTTTCATCAATTTAAAGCTATTTTTCAGGAAATTTTTTCTTCAATTTTCTTAAACTACCCAAATTATCCTTCAAAGAAATAAAATCCCCCCTTCACTTCCTCTATATTTTCTTCATTTTTTTCACTAGCAGCCTTATAGTGGTTGAGGAAAACTAGGTACGGCTAAATATAGTGGCTACCAGATCCATGTCATGGCTTTAAATAAAGGTACTCTGGGTGTTTTTAAAAAATTGAGAGAAAATTCCATAAAATATAGTGCTTTAAATGACCAGATGTCTTTAGTTGAAAACTTCATGGAAAACTTAGGGACTAATTTGAAAAGTTTTAAAACTTATGTCCTTTTTTGAAATAAGACAAAAACTTAAGGCCTCATTTGAAAATTTCCCTAAAATTTATATTCACTTATATCTTCCCAATAAAATCCCGAATAACAACACTAACCAACATTATCTCATGCATATATTATTTCAGCAGTGGTATTTGTGACAGTACTACTGAATAATCCTATTAATGAATTTCATTTACGGCCTGTTTGCTTGCATTAAAACTCATAGGAATGGAATACTTACGATTAATGCAACAAGAGAGGTCAAATAGGAAGACCATAGCCCATAGGTCAGTTTTCCAAAAATGAGCACCAAATTCATTGATAAATAATGCCTTAGCACTTTTTTTTCCCCTAAAATTCATTGAGAAATATATGCTCTTCAATTGAAAACCTTTGGTTCACTAGTTAAAAAAGACTTTGTCGTTGATGATGGTGATGATTGTAATGTGCGCATGATGTAGAGATGTTGTAAGTGATTATTCTTGTACTTGTGGACAGTGATCTTAGTCCAGGTGAGAGGGCCAAGCTTGGGATTAAGGACAATTTGATCCGGTTCAGCTTTGGTGTTGAAGATTTTGAAGACTTGAAGTCGGACATTCTTCAAGCCCTGGAAGCTGTCTAATCTAGTCTTGGTCTACCCAACCTTCCATTTATTTTCTTTCTCCTGCCTTCTCTTGTCATTGTTTCCATAGCTTGCAATGCAGGCCTGCTTACACTTTCAAGTCATTGTTTGTGTTTTCTTGGGTAGAGGAGTCATTGTTTGTGTTGAGTGGTATCCCATTCCTGCCAACGGTTAAGATGAGATGAGGCAGCAATAATGCACTATACAGAGTGTTTTTTTTTTTTTTTGATGACATGGATATTCCTGACGTCTTTTAACTAACAGAACTATTCCTGCGTCCATAAAATCCACACAAACGCGCATACGGGGTAAATCTGACGCAAGTTTTGAATACAAGATGAGGGGAATCAACCCATCCTTAGCATACAGAGATTCATTCCACTAATTCTACTTTTTAAAGGGATTATTGGTAAACGAATGGTGTGTTCTTGATGTTGGCCATCTGTTTTGATTGAAGGATGGCATGGGTTATCTGAGATGGGGTCAAGAGGATTGATGTGGTTATCCTTGTGGTGCATTATGACAATACATCATGATCGTGTGGTCACAAGATTCTGATTTGATTGGTCTGTAATCTCATTCATTTATGAAGGGCATGGAGAAGTCACATTGCAGCGTCTGTGTGGCTGATGCTCTGAATCACAAGATAAGATCCAGTTGATGAAAAGCTCAATGAATTTAAAAAGAACACCAACTTTTCTTAAAGTATAAACAAAAAAAGCTAAGCCAGATTAGGTGTTGCCCATTCAAACACCATGTTTAGATGGATAGGAAATCAATTTGGGCCATTAGTTAATTTCTTGAAGAAAGGTTATGTTATTGTTATTTTGTAAAAAAAAAAAAAACATTTAATCTTCACTTATGGTATGAAATCAACGCATTTATTTCCTTATGTATTTTAATGCAAACAAACATGCCTATATAAAAGTGTTTGGGAGGTTTCAAGATGTTTAGTAAGTGTTTGGGTGCTCATGTAACCACACAAAAACTTCATTAAGACTAGTGTTTTAAAATCATCATTGTAAAACACAGTTTTGGAGAAAGTATCAGCCAAGACCAGAAGCTTTTATGTATCATTTGATATATTATTGGTACTCCACTTTCAGACCTGTTCCTTTAAACTTTAACCTTTCTTAGTAATCAGAAAAATAAAAGTCAAAATCTCCATCTGTCAATTGCTTTTAGATTGGTTTATTTGGAAACAAAACAAAAAACAAAAAATAAAATGCTAAAGATAGTGAGAATGAGATTTCAGGACATTTTATGTTTTGGATTTCATGGCCAAAACCTTTCTTCAGGGAAAAATCAGTATAACCTATTACAATCATGTCAATTGTTAAAATGTAATGGCCAGTTAATAATACTTTTTTTTTCTATTTTGCCCATTACAAAGCAACAGTCAGTTCCAGTCTGCTTCTCTAAAATGTCCCAAGAACAGAGTAACATAAAATAACAGCCTCATTATTTTATCTTAGCCATATCTATTAGTAACTTTCAAGGCATGTCAAGAATAAGAAAGAACTTAAAAACCCTATAAGAAAGAACTTAAAAACCCATGCAACCGCTGAAAACAGTATTTCAAGGATCTTAAGGGGCTTGTTTGTTTCATGTAATTGAATAAATAGGATTTGTAATGCTTCTATTTCTAAAATCGGTTAAAAATAAAGAATCCAGCATGAGTGTTAAAAAACAGCTATCAAATAAGTGTAAGACTTTTGGCTCATTTTCAAAAAAATACATGGCGATTTGAATGTTTCAAGTGGGTATAAAATTTTACACAGTTCTTCCAATCCAAGCCCACAACTTATGCCACTCCAGTAGTTTTTAGGGAGGTAATCATGAATTCCTATATATTCAATACCTACGTATTTTATGTAAACAAACAAACCATTAGTATAAATTATTGTCAACATCAAATAACATTATCACTGGCTGAAAAAACCAACATGTAAATGATCAAACCCATGATAAAATATTAATTGTTCCTTAACCATTTTCTATTACCATGATAAAAAAAAAAAAAATGCCCCCTATGCAAATAAGACAAGTAACTTTTCTTTACACGTATGTTCATCACATGATCATGAAACTTTAGTTCTATTTTTCTATTTTTCCACCATAGACATTGAAGTGGAATATGTAGCTTTATACAAGTTGTAAAGCAAAGTGAAAAAAAAAAAAAAGAGGCAAGGCCGGCTTTCTCCTATACTTCGTTGCTAAGATACACATGAGAAACTCGACTTTAATAAGACTGACTCAGCCATTCAGCTGTAGGTGGGATCGGTTTCTTCATGGATTGGATGTGCATGGGATGATGTCTCTGTCATGACTCATGAGATTGAGTATCTTGATCCCTCATGGCCTCTGAATTCCCAAGCAGTGGGGCCCATCTATTGATGAATCTGGTATAAAATACTGTCAAAACTCCATGTTTATAGAAATAACAGGCACCTGGAAGAGAAATGGTCAAGAGATTTTTTCTTGTGCAAATCTTTATGACTTTGTTAGTGGGACACACATTGAAGATTGGAATTACTAAAAATACTGTGCCACCTGAGGGAAAGAGAGAGACTTTTTTTATTCTGACTTCACCTGTCCAGCCCAATTGACATGGTGGGTCTGAGCACAGAGTGCAAAAGATTTTTGTTGAAGAGGTTATGGAATTTTTAGATTTCTAGCTAAGAATGTCTGTCTTTTCAGTAGCTGGATTCTGTTTGATTACTAATATGAACATACTTTTTGCATTTTATGCATGGCCTACCAAAAGCTAGCTATTTGTTCCAAGGGAATTAATTACCTGAAATTTATTATTTTAATATTCATGTTGAATCTTCATTTTAACTACTTATGGATTGAATTCCTATCTATGCAAACAAATAGGCCGTTAATGGATTTATAGTTTTTTTCAATAACCCTTTTAAAAATTTCTCAATCAATGAGGCTTTAATTTTTTTTATTTCTAAAAGTGGTAAAAAATGAAGGAATAACGGTAAATATTCAAAGATCAACAACCAGATAATCTTCCTTTTATGGGAAATGAAGGAAGATAAGAAATTAGAAATTAATACTTGGTCTTCACCCAAGTAAGTCAAAACCCAAGAAATTCAATGCCCATCTATATTTTCACCTTATACTCTTCACCTCTCTTTAATATTCTTTCGGTCAAGTCCATTTGTCCATAAATGTCTATATATTTAATTCTAATCAACCCAATTAGACCCTGAGAAATTCATGAATTGCCAAAAATGAAAAATCAATGCCCATTCAAATGCAAATCCATGTCAAAAATAATGAATCTGTGGCATATCCATGTCAAAATAATGAATTTCTTTATAGGCTTGATGTTTGAACCTTGCTATGCATCATTTTAGGCTTCTGGCAATTACCCCCCAAGTCGATTTGACAACTATAAAAATCATAAATGGACAGTGACCACACAACATGAGTGAGATAGACATTCACCATAAATTGATCACATGTAGAATATGGGATAGCTATAAAAGCAAAAGGGCACCAATATGTATTTACTGACACACAATCTAAGGTTGGACCTATTTTTGATTAGGGTGAAACTTGGCCCTGCACTGATTTGGTGAGGTCTTACATTTGAGCTGTTAGAATTTTTTATTTTAGTTATTTTCATTCTTGGAATGGACCCCCAAGAGTTTTTCTTAGCTGATGTCTACCAAAACAATTGTGCTTTGACTGAGCCCATTCTATTTACAGCCCGATTCGGATCCTCTAGAGGCTTTGATTTAGAAAAATTTTGAGTAAAAAAAGTGAAACTCTATAATAAGGCTCACCTATTAAAATCAGTAATGCTCATTATAACTTCTTCCAAGTATTTGAGGCGGCCTTAAATATTTCATGCCAATCATAGTTTTAGTCCATCATCAGAGAGACAGTTTGATGAAAAATGATATTTACACAAATCTTATTTGTCTATGGTGGAATAAATTTGAATTGATGTAAAATTTGAGAATGCATCACCCATGAAGAGAGAGTTTATTGTGAAAGGTACCTATTTTAATAGGTGGCCCCACTGTCAGTCCTACTCTTTTAATTCAGAATTTCTCCTCAGAGGATCCGGGTTATTTACAGCCATGATTCCAGGGGTCATTTTGCAGGGGACCCTTCTGAAGACCTGTAATGAGAATGTGCCCAGGGACCTTTTTGAAAACCTGACAAGACCTTCTACATGTGACATGTCCATGTTCCAAGGAAAGCTAAGATATCTAGGATCCTGCCTAGGCCCTGGAGTCTCCACCTGGTAAACTTTCTATTCACATGGGTCCAACGTGACAGGCATTTGCATGCTTTTAGAGGGTTTGTTTGCTGTCACCCTTTCAGTGGAAATGGGGTGCCCACACAATGCGTCGGATTCCGGCGCTTTCTTCTTCTTATTTAGTGAATTGGAAAAAAAATTTTAGGATTTTCCATCATTTTACTCCATATTTCGTGGCTAGAGAGGAGCCGATTTTTCTATTTACCAAACCTAAAACCACGGGATTTCCTCTTCCACGGCTATGCACAAACCCTAAATAATGGATTCGTATGAGCCCACTTGAATTTTCTCTTACATGGGGATTGCTTGGGCACTTCCATTGGTGGAGCTCTTTCCACCCTCGCGTCTCCCCATGATTTGGCTCCACTCCTAATTTTCCCATTGTTGTATTGACTCTTAAAAAGATTTATATTAAAAAGCAATTAAATCTTAAATTGTTAAATAAAGGGCTGAAATAGCTTGATGTGGCTGAGATTTTTGCATGACCGCTTAAGTACATATGCGGTTTGCTTATAGGTGAAAATCTTCCATACTATAAAATACTCGAGCTTTATAATCAATTACTTTAAAAATCAGGGTTATTAGATGTTAATGACTATAAAAAAAAAAAAAAAAAAACTCATTTGGTTTATGTTGGACTTTTTAAAATTTCAAATAAGTATATTTTAAACAAAAAGGGGAATTTTCTATAAATTATTTACATACTGGTAAATAGTTACATATGTAAATGAAGAAAAGGAGCCGCTATAGATGCAATAGAGCGCCTACTGAGTACACCGCTTGGACAACATTTTTTTTTTGCTTTTTCATTTTTTCACACTTTTTGTGGGCTCCAAATTGGTAATATGAGCTGTTCATCTTCTTTATTGGTTTAATAAACTTTTGGACATTTAGTTTCATATCTTCAATCTTTATGATATTGAGAGATTTGTAAAAAAATAAAAAAACTTCAATAGTTCAAGATTTTTGTACTTTGTGAGCCCACAATTCATGATCCAAACAGGTCAATATTCTCATATTAATTATAAGTACCAAGATGTTTAACTTCATGTCTTAAGTCCTCATCATTTTCTAAAATTTACAAAAAAACATCCAAAAAATTCAAATTCATCTAAAACCATCATATGTAATCATTTACTCGTACGAAAATGATGTTTCCAAACAAGCATTGTTAATGTACACACATGTAACTTTTGCATATGAAAGAATTTTATGTAAATCCCTGGGGCCTATTCGTTTGAACGCATTTCGGTGTAATGAATAAAAATAATAAAGGTGGTAATACGAGGCCCACATAAAAAAAAGGTGATTAATGGGGTTAAGAGAATACAATAACGATGTTAGAGACTATACTAACGCCTTTTAAAAAAAATGTGAATCATATCTATTAAATATGATAATTTTGATGTATAAATGGCCTTATTTACACACATGCCTAAATACATGCATACAAACATTGTTATCTATTATGCATGCAAGAATTCAGGGTCACAATGAAGGGTATTTTTGTCAATTTGCTAAAATCGACTGCCAACTGCACGTCTGCACCTCTCCTGCGCTAGCGCGCCCTTTTGTAAGTTTGACTACATGAAATGACGAAAATACCCATGCCCGTCTTCTCTTTTTACGTCACACCTAAATCTGATTGGTTCGTCGCTCTCATCTTTTGATTCAGAGGAACTTTAGCATGTTCTCTTTATTCGCCAGCATTGTGAATTGTAACTTTCTAACCATTCCCAAAACTATTTTATACTGCACCATCTCAATCGAGCCCATAATTTAACATTATAGGGCTCTTTAACTTGTTCTTTCTCCAACTTCTTTTTCTTTAACATTACATGTGTATAGATTGTTGTTAAAAATTTTGCTACAGTTGAGTTGAGTGGTTATATTTTGATCAACTTATTTAGGGCACATATGCACGACACTTTGTCACCTATGCTCGCTGCTCTTCAACATATTGATGTTGTACATTTTTGTGAAAATTGATGAAAGAAACAACTATACTTTCTTTGAATATGCAACAAAGAATTTCCTAAATCACAGTAGTAGATTGTATTAAAGGGAGTTTAGAAGCACCTTTTTTTTTGCAAGAAAACAAAAACAAAAAATCTACAAAAATGATTTCTACAAATATTACACAAACATGTCATATTCATTAGAAATTTGCAGTTATGTTTTTCATGCATACTAATTACATTCAAAAGGTGGGTTTAAGAAGAGTTTGTACTGCATTTAGAAAGTGTTCATGTTTTGCAATCACAAAATCAAGTTTCAATCCATATCATCAATAAAAACATATTTGAAGTCAATATTAAGTTATTTCATAGATTTTTCCCTCTACTAAAATCTTTCATTTCTTCTAGCTTTGGCTCGACCCAAAAACTAACCCACCTAAGGCTCTCATGCAACTTTAGTTGTTTTTGGGGGAGCCAGGTTGGCATTTAACAATTGACATTTAGTCCAAATCCTGCAATTCCTCCACGGTGATGGTAATTGGATCTAGGACTATCAATCGTGTCGTGTTAACGAATTCAAGTTATGGATTAACGAATTCGGGTTAAAATCACCTCAACCCGTATCCGACCCGTAAACTTAATGGGTAAAAAAATCTAACCGGAACACGACCCGTTAATTTAACGGGTTACACGACCCAACCCATTAACCCGTTAAGTAATTAAGTTATTTCGAAATTAAAAAAAAATTATACAAAAATAGAAGGAGAAAAATATATAAGCCACATGAAACTGTAAGTGAGGATCTCGAGTGGATCCCACCTAAAAACCTACCACAAAACAATAAATTTTAATTTTTTTCTTTATGAATATAAATTAATTTAGTTACATTTAGAGAGTAAAAAAAAATTAACGGATTAACCCGGTTGTTAACAGGTTACTGGTTTAATTTGTACACGATCCGTTAACTTAACGTGTTAACAAGTTTAATCCGTTAACGATCCAAACCAATTAAGAGCCAATCCAAATCCGTTAATATCGTGTGAGTTCGACCGTGTTAACGGGTCGTGTGATATTTTGACAGACCTACTTGTGATCTGTGAGCAGGCTGCCCATAGAGTCCAAATCCTATCACAATTTATGAGTAGGTGTCCTGCAAGTAGAGTTGCCCCAATGACACGGAGAACCATAATTGTTACACTCATGTTCACTTGAAATTATAAAAAGAAAAAATAGCGTCCAAGAGCCCGATTCAAATGAGATGGCGTGAGTGTTTAGCAAAGGAGATGGCATGGTCGTAATATCTGGATGACAATGCTGCCATCTTGGTAAAGTCCCGAGGAAGTCTTTTTCTCCCTCCGGTAACCGAAAGGAGGCGAAGCTACTCTCTCTCTCTATATTTCTCACTCTCATTCCTTCCCTACTCATACGTCTGTCATCCATCCTCTCTTTTCACTTACTATCACCTGCTCTCTCTCTCTCTCTCTCTCTCTCCCTATCTTGCTTTCTCTACAATTCGATCTAAATCTCCTCTTCTTCTCATTCGCTTCAGATTTCATTGCATGCAAGCTAATGCACGAACGAAAATGGAGATCTCTCCATCTTAAACCGAAGCAAGATTCAACAGCACAACATTCACTTGAGTAAGCAAAAAGGCCACCATCTCCACCTTCCTCTGCTCGTTTTCTTCACAAGAATGAATTGAAATCCTCCTCCATCTTCATCTTCATCTTCATCTTCATCTTCTGAGAGTTGGGAATTCTGTTTTTTTTTTTGGTACAGCTTTAGTCGTCCTCTGCTTTGAGAAAGAGAAAGAGAAATGGGCTCGAGAAGAGGTCTCGAGCAGCAGCCGTCGAAACGGCTCATGCGCGCGCAGACAGCTGGCGCCTTGGGCGAGTCGATGTTCGACAGCGAGGTGCTGCCTTCGTCGCTCGAGGAGATCGCTCCAATCCTTCGAGTTGCCAATGAAGTGGAACGGATCAACCCTAGGGTTGCTTATCTCTGTAAGTATAAATAATCGCCTTGTCGATTCCTCTTCCTTCTCATCTAGCTTTCATTTTTGTTTTGATTCTCGCATATTTGGTGTTCGATCTTGAGAAGAAGAACAGGGGCAGTTGGACTGATTTTGGCACAGGTTGTTTTAGACGAATTCATTCTCAGACTAGCAATAGCCAATAGACTATCAATCTGATTATATTGATCTGATTATCAATTCTTTCTCATCTGCCCACGCCACCGGCGCAGATTACAATGATCTGTAATTTGTAAATGAAACTTGGCCAATAGTATTTAAGAAGAAGAAGAGTACAAAGATGGGTCTCTCACTTGCAGTTTGGTGAAGCAACTTGATAGAGTTCTTTATAGTCTCGTGTGCATCAGAAATTTCTAAATTCGAATAGTCTCTCATAATTTTCCAACCCCATGGGCCATGGCCTTTCAATTAATAAAAGCTGTTTCTAAAGCTATAAATCCCTAAAAATGATCATAACTCTTGGTTAAACTAAAAAAAAAATGAAACAAAGAGTTGTAAACTTCAGAATTGTTGCAAGTCCCCCTTGGGATACTTTGATTTCGTTCGCAGGCCCTACTCTTTTGTGCGTCAGAAAACATTCATAGTTTGACCATTTAAAGCCTTTTAAATGAGTTTTAGTAGTTAGAACAATCTTAAACTAAAATGACTTCTCTAAAGATTATAAACTTGCCCCTCCCTTTTCCTTAAAGACAATGTTTTAATAGGGCATATGTTCCCCAATATGGAGCATGACTGAAGCGTCCACTTCATTTGAACCTTACACCTCACAATATGCCTTATATGGTAAGATGTAAGGTCCAAATGTAAATCATCTTTGACTTAAGCCTTGGGTAGCCTTCCTAGTTCTGCCAGGCACTAGCCATCTTTAAGAAGAGGAGGTGTAGTATGCCTCTGAGCCTAATCTATTTCATTCAAGTGCCCATTTGACATTGTCTTGGATATTTTGTCTGTTTGGGTTTTTGTCATATGATCAATGTGCGTACTACAAGTTTTATTTATATGATCTCACATCCTGAGTCTGTATCCATTTTTCATTACTAGGTCGGTTCTATGCTTTTGAGAGAGCTCATAGGTTGGATCCCACATCTAGTGGACGTGGTGTTCGACAATTCAAAACCGCACTTCTACAACGTCTTGAACGGGTAATATGATCCTTGTTTGCATTTGTCATAGAAGTTTGCATGCAAATACACTATTTATCATTTAAAATTTAGTAATCATTTGCTTATGAGAGCATTTCTCTTTTTCTTCCATGTCATATCGTTTTCAAAGCTTAGATTACTCTTTTTCTTATGCTATTTAATAGAAATTTATTAAATCTTAACGTTATAATGATATGGGTGTTATTGGAGAATGCAATGAGTTTGAGAAGCCAGAAATCAGGTCCAAAGAGCTGAGCTTAATTTTTGTGCATTGTACATTTTCCTTTGGAATGCTTACTTAACTTTCCAAAAAAGGGGTCCAAAGGAAAATGGGGGAGAGAAAGCTAGGACTCGGAGAGGAATGTTGGAAAAACTTTGATGATTGCATGGGACCCCAATTCGAAATGCAATGGAAACAGTTGGTAATATTTTCCAATGTTCTAGATTTTTTGGACCTTATTTTATAATGAACCGGATAACCAATACCGCCGCAATCAATACTATCTTGTCATAATGATTTGCAAAATTTTCCTACCAACTCCATTATTTTTCCTACATTCGTAGTCCATCGCTATTTAAATCTTAATGTTTCTCTCTTAGTCCTGCAACAAAATGCTAAATGTTTGAATCTACTCTTACCAAAAATTCAATCTGCTTCATGTCATTACTAGAACAAAATCCTAAATATACATGCCCATTCTATAATTTCAATGTTTATTTTCATTAGCAACTAAAATGAATGTATGTATCAGACCCGTCCTTTCATATTGTTCCTGTATCTCTGTATGATTTAATAGAACAAGCCTAATGTATCCGTCCATCTGTTTTCATGTAATTAGTTATAAAACGTAAGGGATTTATCTATGGTATGCATAATTCTAGGATTAAAAGAAAACATTAATGAAGTGATCTTTGTGAGCCAAGCTAAAAAAGAAATTCTTATATTTTCAAATATCCTAAACATTCGTGGATATTTAACGGTGTACAGTCTATTCGGATCAGTGCAAACTTGGTGGGACCTGTGAACTATTAGGGGGGATGGGGGGTTGGTCCACTTGGATGGACCATTAAGTGGGCCCCCACTAGGGGTGCACGACCTGCACACCGGGCGCACCCGATATCTGATACATAAAACAGAATTTACGTAGCTGAGCATAAATTGTGGGGACAAGGCTAAGATGATAATGATGACTAATGGTCCACATTCTGGTGCACTTAGGAAAATGAACCAACTTTAGAGGAAAGACAAAAGCAGAGTGATGCACGGGAAATGCAGTACTTCTATCAACAATACTACAAAAAATATATACAAGCATTGCAAAAGACTGATGATAAAGCTGATCGGTGAGTTTTTCAGATGTTTAACATTATCATATATGGTTTTTGGACCATGTGATCTTCTGATAGGAAATTTTTGTTCAATATTGTAATTAAATAGAATTTTTGTTTCTTCATTGATGCAGTGCACAACTTAGTAAAGCCTACCAAAATGCTGCTGTTCTTTTTGAAGTTTTGAAGGCTGTCAATCTGCAACAGCCTATTGAACTTGACCGTGAGGTAACAGCGGGTCTTACTTTCTTGCTTAGGGATCTTTTTATTCATTGTAACTCTTCTTGAGCATTTTGGTCGTCGGAGAAGTAGACTCGATACAAATGGCTGGTTGCCAACGGTGTGAATGCACCTATATGAACTCTCTGGTTATATGCTTGTATTTGTGATCATCAATCTTTTGTTTAGGTTGTGGAAGCTCAGAAGAATGTTGCTGAAAAGACAGCAATATATGTACCTTACAACATTCTTCCTCTTGACCCTGATAGTGCAAATCAGGCTATTATGCGATATCCTGAGGTTTGTTGAGATCTATTCATCTGTTGGATGCACCATCAATTCTAGGAATCTGCTGAGATAATTTGGTTATTCTAAACTTCCAGATTCAGGCTGCTGTTTATGCTCTGCGTAGCACTAGGGGTCTAGCGTGGCCCGATGATCACAAGAAGAAGGAAGATGATGACATTCTCGACTGGCTTCAGGTCATGTTTGGGTTTCAGGTAAAGACAATAAATGTCATACTAAAAAAAATTCTCATGGTATGCTTTGATTTTCATGGAGCTTTGCTGCTTTCATTAAATGATTCACCAACCTTGTTTCATTGGGGTTTGCATTCAGTTTGTTTTTCTTTCTCAAATTTGCAGAAGGATAATGTATCTAATCAAAGGGAACACTTGATTTTGCTGCTTGCAAATGTTCACATAAGGCAGTCAAAACCTGATCAACAACCGAGGGTTTTCTTTTCTTCACTTTTCTTCTTCAAAATAATGCAGATGTTATTAACTCTTTAATATCTTGATGCATGCTTACTGGACCATATTGCTGGATCAGTTGGATGAGCGTGCACTGAATGAAGTCATGAAAAAACTATTTAAAAATTACAAGAAGTGGTGCAAGTACTTAGGCCGCAAGAGTAGTCTTTGGTAAGCATTTCCAAGTTAAGTTTGTCATCAAGTTTAACTCCAGCTTTCTGTTTTTATTCTTTATTAAAATGGTTCTCTGCCTTTGCGTGAATACATTATGTTTGGGCTTTACTATACAGGTTCAGTAATTTACATCATCTAAAAAGAAGAAGAAGAAATTCGTGTTACAGTTCATTTGTTTTGACTGACCCATGCTTACTTCTGAATGATCTTTGACTTCTGTCATCTATAATTTTTTCATTGGTGAGTGTTATGAATTTGAAATTACAGGTTGCCAACAATCCAGCAGGAAGTACAGCAACGCAAACTATTGTACATAGGTCTATATCTTCTCATATGGGGTGAAGCTGCGAACTTGCGATTCATGCCAGAGTGCCTTTGCTACATCTACCATCATGTACGCCTTGCCATGCCAATTTTCTATCGGACTCTCTTGTAGAAATTCCCTGCATGTATAAATATGCCTTCATCTTCTGCTTGTGATGTTGCTCACACTGTTATAATGAAAACTACAATAAGAAGAGGGCTGCATTTACCAAAACAACTCTAAAACACTGCAAAATGTCAGTTCAACAGCATATTGGAGAGTGAAATCAGGAAAACCAACATCGAAACTTTATAGTAGTTATGGTCTTAGGAAATCTCCTCATGCATCATTCAGCAGATTCAATCAGCCAATTCTAAATTCTGGATACTGTAGAAGTCATTTGGACCGTACTTTTTCATTAGAGAAGTAAGGTATCATCAATGTTAGTATATATATTGATAGAAAAATGATCTGGATGAGGTGTGGAGCCTAATATCATATATGGGGCAAGAATTTGGCATGAAGGATTTGGGTGCACTGAAATACTTTTTGGGTACTAAGGTGGCCTAGTCATGAAAGGGCTTTATCATATTTGAGAGGAAGTAATTTTTTTTATTTACTCTGTGATACTGGCAAGTTGGTGCACCGTGTATGTCTAATAGGTACTCCTATTGAATTGAATTATCGTCTTCAACTAGATTGTGGTCGCCTGATTTAAGTCTTTATCGGTGATTGGAACTGACAGTCCCGATCCCAAATCCAAACCATCAGAGCCCCATTCCCATGTCCTACCACAACAGAACCCTGAACCTCAACCCCATCCACTTTTGAACCAAAATTGCATAACCCCACCCTTGACTCCTAACAACCGAACATTTTCACCAGAACCACTCATTCTCAAAACCTAAACCCCCTTCACTTAACACCCTCCAAACCATAGTTGTTAATTTCATGCTGTCTCGGCCAAGTGGCTGAAAGAAATTGGGGTTAAAACTTTTCCTTTCAACTTTTTGCCTATTTCGGCCGAAAAGTTTTTTGACGTAATCCATGTTTGATTTTTTATTTTTTTTTCTTTTTTAGAATATATATACTTTCATATATTTCCCCAAAATGTAATTTCAAAAAGTTTTACCCGAATGGATTAAATCCATAATTATTGTTTTATTTTTTATTTTCCTATATATATTTTTATATTTCCTTGAAATGTAATTCCAAAGATTTTCACCGAATTTCTGAATCGACTGAAACTTTTCATTTTATAGGCTAGACTAAAATGGGGTTTGAAACGATATTGAAAACTATGATCCAAACCCACTATCCCCTTCCACCTTTGTTTTGCATCCTAAACCCAGCAGAAAAAGAGATAGACAAAGAAGGAGAAGAGTAGTAATGTACCTAGACCACTGCTAGATTTCTCTTGTCGTCGTGGCACACCGCCACCACCACCACTGTCAATAGTCGGCATCAACAGAGTTCGCCCCCCTTGCCTCCAATGGAACTAGCGAGAGTAGCATCGCCTCCTTTGCTCTCTGATTTCTCCAAGACCTAGCCAAGACCCACCCTCATCTGCCTCCATCGTAATAGTAACATTGCCTCCATCAAAATCACCACAGCCCTTCTCCTTTTTTTCATTCCAGACACCAAGTAAGAAACCTGTCTCTCTTTATTCTCTTCTTTGCACCAAATTGAGACCAGGAAAACAAAGGTGGACCCATCCCGTGTCTACTTTACACGTGACAAGCCAATCCCTGTCCTGGGCCTAAGTTTAGGTCCAACTTGAACCCGAACGTGGACCGCCAACAATAAAAAAAAAGAAAGAAAGAAAAACTCTCATCACCCATGGCTGAATTTGCGTACAACAAGTCAGTCAATCGTTCTACTGGCATTTCCCCATTTGAAGCAGTAATAGGTGTTTGTTTGCGCTTGCTCATTGATCTAGTTCCCTTACGCCTTACCTATCAAAAGCGCGACCTATTGAAGTTCGATGCCATATCGCTACTAGCAATGATAGTTACAAGACTCGTGCGGACAAGCGTCATTGTTTCATCGAGTTTTCTAAAGGAGATATGGTTATGGTCTGAATCCACTCGGAACGGTTACCACTAGGAGCTAATAAGAAATTACATCCATTAAGGCGAGTCCATTCATATTTTTGAAGAAGCTTAGCTCTAATGCCTATACTTTGGAATTATCGTCAGATCTCAGTGTCAGACCAACCTTTAATGTTGCAGGTCTCACACTCTACCATGGGCATGACAATGATGAAGAATTTGAAGAACAGACCATTGCGTTACTAGTTGCTGCTCCACCTGCAAAATAAATCATTGATGCTATCTATGATTAGCTTGTTTCTACTCTTCAAGGAGGATTCCAGAAGTTACTTGTTCGTTGGTACAACCGTCCAATCTCCGATGATACATGGATCACTGCTACCTACTTCCAACGCTTCAGTTTAAATTTCTATGAATATTATCAACCTATTAAGGGCCCGTTTGGATGTTTACAGAATAAAATATTTACAAATTTAAATATTGCAGGAATAAGATAGTATAGAATAGAATAATGTAATATTATAATATTACAATATTTTTGTTGTTTGGCAATTTTTGAAGAATTTCACAGATTTTAAATTGAGTTGTTTGGAAGGTGCTATGATTAAATTAAATTACATTATTAGAATAATTTTTTATTAAATATTTTAATTTCTATATAATTTACCAAATCTAGATAAAAAAAGTAGTGTGGTAAAGTAAAGTTCAACTGCAATGTTTTTACCCTAAGTTACTTTTCTTTTATCACATAAAACCATGGTAAAGTATAGTAAAATCAAGTCAATACACAAAACAACTACTTTACAACTCTCTCTCCCACTTTGCTTTACCACATACTTCATCTCACCTTACTTTGCCTCACATTTACTATGATATGATATCAATCTTTATTTTACTTTACCACACCTATAAATAAATCACTTCTTATTTACCATATAAAACTATGATAAAATGTGATAAAGTCAAGTCAAATAGGAAGAAACTACTTTACCATTCCTTCCTACTTTACTTTACCAAATATTTTATCCCACCTTTACTTTACTCCAACTTTACCGTGCCGTGACATTTACTTTTAGTTTACTTTACCATATATGTAAACAAACACATCATGATGGATTTGGTGAACTAAAGTCTTTACTTTACTCTACTACTTTTTAATTGTCATTTTGAAAGATTCTTGTCGTGTAGAATGTTTTCTTCAAGGGGGAGCTGTAGGAGAAAATATTGAGCTTTTTGAAAGAAAATATTCTTTTCTTTAAATTTTTCTTGGATTACCAAACGCACAAGATTCTCTTCTTTAGAAAATGAAAGATTATATTCTATAAAATATTATTTTCTTGTGTTTTCTTGTGCATCCAAACAGGCCCTAACTCGCCGGAATTGATTTTTTCCAAGCCGGGGCCCAAGACAACAACTCGTACAAACCATTGACCAATAGGTCAACTCTGTTCATTGGTTTCAGTCCACAGGCGCAATGGTGACTA
This sequence comes from Umbellularia californica, assembly GCA_028538565.1. Classification (NCBI taxonomy): domain Eukaryota; kingdom Viridiplantae; phylum Streptophyta; class Magnoliopsida; order Laurales; family Lauraceae; genus Umbellularia; species Umbellularia californica. The sequence goes on along the minus strand of JAPQWN010000008.1, from coordinate 14,201,983 downwards.
AGAGTCACTGTGGTAATCATTGATACCTGGATACTTGAACAAGCTCAACGTATCCGTATTGGACCGATAAGACACTTGTATTGGTACCTGATACTACACCGATGCTTCTTGGGAACAAGTTTAACATATCCTACTTATAAATTCCTTTATTTCATATAGTTCTTTTAATATTTTTACTTCTCACCATAAAAAATGCGAGAGAGGGATGAAAATAGTCATAGTTTTATTGATTCAAAAGTGATCTAAAGAAAAAAATTAAGACACTCGTATCCGTATCTGTGTCCTAAATTTTCAAAAGTGAGGAGTCGTATCCCTGATCACTGTATCAATGTCCGTATCCATATTCGTATCTGGGCATCAGAGGTGGCAATAGACTTTTGTCCTATTTCTATTTTTAATTCTATTTTCTATTTTAGGACTGCTATTTCCTGTTTTATTTAGATTTCTATTTTATTTAGAAAGTATTATTTGCTAAGGAGATCCTACTCCTCTGTATAGAGTTAAGTTCTCATTGTAATTGCTTAAGCTTATTCCAATTAATCAAAGAACTCTGATTTTTCTATTCAATAATGGTGTTTCGCATTATTTTGAGTGTGTCGCCCTAGTGGCTGTCAATCCCATTGGAGATTGGTATATTTTTCGATAGAGGATCCGGGGCTGCAGCACTGAAAATCACTAAGCCGGACATTTCATATGTTGTTAGTATTGTCAGCCAGTGCATTCTCCAGGGTCTAGGCATTTAATTGTTGTTTATGAACTCATAGATATCTAAAGAAACTTGTAACTAACATAATAAAAGTAGGACAGAGTGTTGATACCTCCTCGTAAGTCCCTCAAAGAACCCCAATGTGGAAGTTCCATTCTACTAAAAAAGTGGAAAACCTTGATACTAAAATGACCCTCAAGGGCTTGAAGGCTGCTGAAGAAACCGGAAAAGATGAGGAGGAAAGGAGAAATAAAAATAATCACAATGGATAAGAAAAGGACAGCAAATCCAAACCCCAGGTTTTGTGACTTCCACTCATCCAAAGGGCCTGATTCCTTCAAAAGTATTCAAACACAGCATGCTGCTGGTTGTTGCATTATTATTTATATGAACTTTTTAACATAGAAATCCTAGTTACATCTAAGAGACTAATAAGATATATAATAATTAAGATAATTCACTGCTAGCCATATACATACTACCAAAAAAAAATAAAAAAAAGAACAAAGAAAAAAAGAAACCATGAAACCAAACTTGTGCATGAAGCAAAAAAGTAATAAGTAATAGGCCGGCTCACAGACTGCACACAAGGGGTAGGCTGGTCATCTGTGTGCATATTTTGAGCCTTGCAGGCTCCAACATGTTGTCATGTGCTAATTGCTCATGGCAAACATCTGAGAACTTGTGCTTTGGGCTGTTTTAGCTGTACAGTTCGTAGTGTGGATCAATGGTGTTTTGGCTCTTCCATGGGCTAGAACTCCTACGGAAATGGGTTAGAACCCCAAAGCTCAATCAAATTCCTCCAAGTAGACCAATGATTGGGCTGCAACATGATCTTCAATTTGTTCTTGGTGGTGGTCAAGAAGCAGCACAAAATTCAAACTTTAATCATGGTCATATTAGAGAAATTTGGAGACAACCTTGTGGCCCATGAGGGGACGGATCTATGCTTTAGCAGTGCATATCATCAACTAATGGATGGCCAGAAGGAAGCAATTAATCAAAGCTTTGGTAATCAATTGCGGAGTTTGGTAAACAGAAAGCATGCCGAGTTTACCTTTAACAGCTTACACGACATATGTACTCGAAAGAGTCCGTTTGAGATTGTTTATGGATCCAATCCTACCAATGTATCGAATCTTGTGCCAATCTAATGGCTGAGAAAAGTCAGCGAGAATGTAAAAGAGATGGCACAACACATAAAGACTATTTATGAGGAATTGTGGAAGAAGATCGAAGTAAGCAATGGCAAATATAAAGGAGTGGATCAGGTACATTTAATGCAGCTATTAAAAGTTGGAGAATTGTTATGAGTTCATATGAAAGGAAACATTTCTTGGAACCTACAACAGGCTGATTGGAAGGAAGATTGAGCCATTCAAGTTTGTTTGGAAAATCAATGACAATACGTACAAGATCAAGCTACCGGATCTGTGAAGGCATTGGATGTTTTCAATATGTCTTACACTGTTCAAAGAAGATGCTTCGGTTGCTGATGCAATATAATGAGGAAGATGAGAACTTGAGGCCAAGTTCTCTTCAGCTGGGGGAGAATGCTATCGATCAAGAAGAAGCACAAATTCAAGACGTAACCAAGGATGTATTAGAGCAATTTGGAGACAAAAATTGTGGCCTACGAGGGTGGGTCAATCTATGATTGAAATTAGACCCAAAACAGTCCCAAATATGATTAAATTTATGATATTGGGGGCTGTTTTGATAAAGCAGAGAGACAAGGTTTATTTGCAATATAGGAAATTCTGTAGCTCAGAATTTCCAGATTGTGAGTCTTCCTTTGGATCTGAATAAGTCTGTCCAGCATCAGCCCAAACCCGTGGGGGATCTGTACCCCCTTGGTCTCCCAAGGGTCCTCTTTAAATTGTTGGGGCTGTAGAAAAATAAGTTACAGTTTTTCATTATTTAATGCTTATAAGATTTATATGTATTTACAAAATACTAGAAGGACCTTTATGTAATATTGTATTTCACTTAAGATGAAATAACATGGGTCTATGGAGTCTAACCTAGACTACCATACAGCTATTTTACTCTCCTTTTCTTCTGTTTTTCTTCATTTCTTTTCTCCATAAAATCTTTCATTGATTTTCGTTGCACAAAGGTTTGAGAAGGCAACTTTTTTGTTGTTGAGGTATTTCAATATTCGATAAATTGTTATAAGCAGTAAATAATGAAAAACTGTACTTATTTTTCTACAGGGGCCCTCACCACCAAATAGTGGGCCATGAGGAACCCACGACAGCAAACGAATAGTGCCCAGAACATTCAGCAACTTCCAATTCCCTTTTCTTTGTTTGCTTTTAGTAATATAATCATGATTAAGAGTCTTGTCAGCCTTAGTATGAAATTATAGGCGTAGTAGGAGTCTTAGGAAGTTTGTTAGGGGTGTTTTGAAGGTATTTATAGCACTATATAAACAATATCAGGGTTGATTGGTGAAAGACATCAGACATTCTATATTATATGCAGAATTCAGTAATTAAGGTTTAAGAATTCTTTTTTCTCCTATTCTCTTCTTCTCCCTTGGTCATGCATCTTTTGGAGATTGAGAAGGCATGTCTAAGGCCAGTTATGTGGTTGATTTTGGTTCCTCGATAATTTTGTAGTTTCTGAATTTTTACAAAATGCCTACAACTTTTTTGATTTGCTTGGATTTTTTGGTTCATTCAATTTTGGGTCCCTTGATAGTCTTATCTTTTGAATCAGGACCGTTTTGGTATAGTTAAGTAGTTGTTTGTATAGTTTCCTATCACCAATTGATTTTGGGATTACTGGCTAGCAACTCTGTCATGGTATCAGAGCCAAAGGTCTCAAGTTCGAAACCATGTAGGGGAAAAATGGCCCATGCTGCGTTTTGTATTTGTGCGGGCGCAAGTGCGCAGGGCAAGGAAGGCCTCATGCCGCGTTTTGGTCTTGTGCGAGGTTGTGCTTCGAGGGGGGGTGTTAAGCAGTTGTTTGTGTAGTTTCCTATCAATAATTGGTTTTGGGATTACTGGCTAGCAACTCTGTCAGGTATTAGAGCCGAAATCCCGACTGTTTGTTTTTGTTTCATTTTCTAAAATGCCTCCCCGACAAGACTGTTAGGGTGTAAACGGGTTGGTTCAGGTCCGGGTCCAGGGTGGAACTGGAACAGTTTTCTAAGAAGGGGAACCGGAATTGGAACCGGACCCGGTTCAAAACTAGGAAACTGGTTCCAGAACCAGTTCCGATAATATTAATGGGAACCGGAACCGTATGTGAGGCGGGTCTGGATCCGGTTTCGGGTATGGTTTCAGGTCTGGACCCTAATTTCTGTATTTTTCCTTTTAAAAAAAATTATGCTTTTTCATATTTCAATTGGATCACCTGCAAAACAAATGTAACTTTTTGTCTATCAATAACAGGTACTTTTAACCAAAAAATCAGAAATCACATCCAAACTCTTGTTCCCTAAACCATCAAAATCCCAAACATCAATCCAAACTCTTGTTCCCTAAACCATCAAAATCCCAAACATCACATCCAAACTCTTGTTCACTAAACCATCAAAATCCCAAACAAAGTCCAGTCATCACAAATCATCAAAATCCCAAACATGACATCCAAACTATTGTTTGCTAAACCATCAAAATCCCAAACAAAGTCCAACCATCACAAATCATCAAAATCCCAAACATCACATTCAAAGTCCAACCATCACAAATCAAAACCTTACAAAACACATTCGAACTATAAGTCTACAACCAATAAGACATCATCAGCTCATAAGCTTCTTCTATTCTATTCTTCACAGTTAGTCATCACTCATCAGTCCATGGCATGCTTCACCTAAAAAAAAACATGAGTTCATAAAATTCTCATTCAAAATGACTATTCAAACCATGATTAAAAATAAGTAAATGTGTGACTCACTAATCATTCCAAATGGTAACTGTCAGTATCATTTGATATTATAGTTGAAGTCTCTTCTTTATCAAACTTGGCTGCATTTGTGATTGTGTAGTGATGAGATTGAAGATCTGAAAATTAAACTTAATGTTAAAAATTTTAATGAATCTAAACCCAAAATAAATCATATAAAAGTAAAAGAAAAAATGTTACATTTTGTTGAACTTCTCAACCAATCTTGACAACACATCAAAGTCTCTACTGTAGCTGGGAGTAAATTGCTATTGTAATCATCTGTCACCAGTACTAAATGTTGACTCTGATGCGACTGTGGATACCGGAATGGCCAAGATATTACGAGCCATTTGAGCAACTTCCCAGTATTTGGCTGCATTGGTTTTCCACCAAACTAGGATGTGAAGATTCTCTTCGTCTTCATCAGCCCATAGTCCTTCATCCAAATACAACTCCAAATTTGACTCTCTTTTTATGGATTTATTTTGTTTGAGAAACCCGTGGAGGCCAAGTCTCCATTTATCAAGAGAAACAAGTGGAGAAACAACACTTGATGATGTCCCAGAACTATTGCTAGCACTGCTATTGGTACTTCCAACATTGGTTGATAGTCTTCCATCAAAAGCATTACTGGTTGTTGACTCAATGGCATATTCATTGTAAAGGCTTGTCAAAGCAAATCTAACATCCACAATCCTCGCACCAGACTCATCACCATAAATCAATGGAAAGTAATTATCGATTACTTTAAACTTCAATCGAGGATAAAAAATTGCAGCAATTGCTAATGGTGTGGAAATGATATTCCAATATTTTCTAAACTTCACAATCATTTTTCCATCCATATCTTTGATAAGAGATTCTGAACTTGTGCACCATTCCATCAAATGCAAATGAAGCATGCTAACATCTGAGAAGTACAAGTTCACTGTTGGGTACTTAGTGCCTGAAAATTTTTCTGTCATCTCAAAAAATACTTGCAAACATTTACATTTTTTTTTTTTAACAATTTCCCATTACTCATAACTTGGGGCAAATTTGTATCCACTATCACGACCACTTAAGCATTCAAAAGCCTCCTTGAACTGTATCGCTGTTTCTAGCATCTCAAAAGTAGAGTTCCACCTATTCAAACTATCAGGTTGAATTTTCTTTCTTGGAGCTCGTACTTGCTGTGCAATTTCATTAAACCTTTCTTCTCTTAAATGTGAAGCTCTGATATATTTTACACTTTCACGCACTTTAAAAGTTACCTCAAGTATGGAATCCATGCCATCTTGAACTATCAAATTTAAAATGTGAGTGGAACAATGCACGTGGAACATATCTCCATTGGAAAAAAAGCAACCCTTAGTCATGAACTTTTACTTGAGCTCTCGAACCACAACATCATTGGTAGTACAATTATCTAAAACAATGGCACACAGTTTTTTATCGATGTTCCAACTATATAATCTGTCTAAGATGCAATTACAAATTACTTCACCAGTGTGGGGAGCTTCATCAGAGCTAAATGCAATGATCTTCTTTTGCAAATTCCACTCATCATCAATAAAATGACATGTTAAACACATGTACCCAAGATTCTGGTTAGAGGTCCATATGTCAATTGTCAAACCCACCCGACATCTTAGATTGTCCAAGAGATAATAAAGCTTTGGTTTCTCCTCATTGTGAATTTTTATAATATTGTTCTTCAAATTATTTCGTGACACCATTCTAAACAACGGTTGAGGGCCTTTCATGAAATTCCGAAACCCCTCATATTCTATGAAGTGAAATGGCAATTCATGCATGATGACCATGTGTGCAAGATCATGCCTGCTTTTGTCTTGATCACGTTTGAAATTTTGAATTGTACTAACTCCTTCGTTTCCTTCCCTGATTTGTAGAATTTGTTGTTTTATATCTTCCTGCCCTCGCTCCTTTAGTTTGTAAACAACACAATGTTTTAAATGTTTAAACAAATGTGAAGTTCCATCTTTGCTGTTCCCATTCAGTAATTTCTTACAATGGTTACAACTTGCTTTTTTAGCTTGATTTTGTTGTTTCATTTTTGTATACTCAGCCCAAGCCGGAGATGTTAGCTTCCTTTTTTTTTTTAGATACCCTAGAAACTTCAATGGAAACATCGATTTCCGCATCGTCAATATCATTTTTTTGAGATACCCTAGAAAATTCAATGGAAACATTGATTTCCGCATCGTCAATATCAATGGGTTCTGACATTTTATCTGCATATAAATAATTACAAAATCTATTATAATTATGTGATTATGTGTATGAGCTGTCATTCACCACAAGATCACACAGCAAAACACATTTATAAGATCAATCAACAGGCAATTACTGAGCAAATAGAAACAAAAAATAGAATTGTATCAATGGATATAAATTACATATGATTACATCTATAGATCTGTGAAGTTCAAACCTACCCATTCCAAGTACCTAATGGCACAAATCCACCACTATAATTTGCATAAAGATATAGATAGCAGGTCAATTGAAAAAAAATATTTATACAAGAACTCCTCCACCATTAATGTGTGCTATGTTTTGATTTTCTCAATACATATATTCGTTCAGGCAAGCAAGACCATCACCAAAGGTTTTTGCAAATGGCATCACTTCACATTACATATATGCGTTAATGCCCAAGAAAAAAATCGTCCTCAACAGTGAGCCCAAGCACCCACTAAGAATTGATGGGTACGAAAAAAAAAAAAAAGAAGTAAACTCCTGAATTTGATTTTTCAAAAGAAGGAAAGATGAGAAATTTTCTTCAATAGAAACTTGCAGATATGGGAATGATTATACAGAATAAGATTTCTTTGGAAGAGTGATGGAAGAGAGAGAATGAGAGAGAGGGAGAGAGAGAAAACAGTAGAAGGTGAGAGACCTATGAGTAAAACGTAAAATGGGCTGGTAGGCAAACAAAAACCCTTAAAATCTACGCACTGCTAAATTCTAGAGAAACCTTGTTCTTGGTAGCATCTTTCTGTGAATATTGTAATATCTCTGAGACAATTTTGCAAATAATTTTGCTCTATACATTAGAGTTTTCTGGTCATATTATTATCATGTACAATACAATGGGCCTAGCTACACCAGAAAGTGGAAACCATCCAACCCCTCCTCACCCATTTCAAGCCGCTGAAAAGAACAACATGATTTGGGTTATAATCCTTCAGTCCTTCTGAATAAGAAAAAATGCCAGATCAGGAGAGATTTCTTGTACCTCACAGAGAAAACCGGAGAGGGAGAAATGAACGGAGCCAGAGCGGGAGAGAGGGCCGGAGACGGAATGAGGAGAGAGGGCGGCAGCTTCTCTACATGTGGTTTGGGGACGAAAGAAAACCCTGAAGTTTAGAATGAGGGTTTCTCACTTCTCACGTGACCTCTACATACATACTAAAGTATTTAGGTTAGACTTTAGAGTATATTGAGTCAGGTCCTAGGTCCACGGGTCTGAGCCACTGTGGCTTTGGAACCGGACCTGTTTAGGTAACGATTCTAAAAAAAGGATATGGAATCGGAACCATTTGCTTATTAGGACCAAAATAAGGACCCAGACCCGGTTTTTAATGGGTCAGAACCTTCGGGTAATCAGAGAATCGGGGACCCATTTACAACCCTAGAGACCATGGTTATAGGCACAGCATTAGAACGGATGTGTTAACCTATATGCCCCATGAGATCTGAAGATCCAGAATCTGCGTTAGCAAGTTGAGTACCTGACTCGTCATATGGATCAACTCAAACCCCTAGATTAGTCATTTGATGAGTTGGACTAGATGATGATCGTGATGATGATGACTTCTATGGCTACGGTGGGCGATCATTGGTGAATTGGAAGGCTCCTTTTATTCCAAAAGCACCAAAGGAAGATGATGACACTTTTGGAGGGTGTAGTTGTGACTCCAATTGTCAAAGATGAGAAGATTGATCTATTGGATGGAGTAGATATGACCGATGACATTTTGGAGGGTGTAGTTGTGATGGGTGATGATTTGAAGGGTGCGAATGTATTAGATTGTGCGAATGACGAGAAGTGTGATTTGTGGTTATTAGATGTACCAATGACATGTTATCTAGATCCTTTCTGTCTGGGAAGGGATCCGACAACAAATTCTACCATAGACCGAGTTGTGGGCTGACATGAATCACATTAGTCGATCTTCCGAATAAAGTCACGATAGATCTCCACTTGTTCAAGTGCCGCCAAAAGATAAAGAAATGGATGCAGAAGCAATGAGTGGCAGAGGGAAACTCGAGGGCAAGTCTGTTTTCATGTGAGGGAGTCTAACACGAGCGTATGGCATAGTCATATATCCAATGGATCATGTGATTGTTCAAGCCCTCGATTATATGGATTGATTTGATCGACTACAAGGACAAATTAATCTCAAGGATGTTTGGTCCATCCTAATTAGGGTTAAATCAAGAAAAGGGGCTCAAATATAGTTTTGGATGGTCGCAATGTGACTAAATTAAGCTCTAAATTGATTGATTAATGTATTGAATTAAATAGAGATCCAAAGTCCAAACCAGTCCTTAAGAGGTCCAATTAGATACTCAAATCAAGCCCTCAAGAAGGGACCAACTAAGCCAAACATTCCATTAGTAGTTGAATACTGTTCAGTTGAAGTGGGCCCTCTTAAACCTGGGCCAAACCCGGCCCAACCTGATTCAAACCAAGCACAGATTGGTCACCTAGGCTAGGTTATTCAAGTAATCCAAGTGGCTGTCCCTCAGGTGACATGACTAAAACATGAGCCCCACAGTCCGATTTGTGCCAGACGTCCGAAACTCTATGCATTCAAGGCTATTCCAAGTTTCCTTTTTCCTTGGGCTAGGTTGGCAACTCTACTAATAGAGTCAAATGAAGTAAAGTTGATTTTGAAGAAAGAATAAAATATAAGGGGGTTATGATGGTATTTTATTTTTAGTTGTTTGTTATGGAATCTTTTTGACTTTTTGTATGGGAAATTGGAGTTTTTTTGTATTTTAGTGGACAAAGGTGGTTGCTTTTTGACTTTTTTTTGAAAAAGATGGAGGGAGTTTTGAATTAAAGTGCTTTTGATGTGACATCTTGTCTGAAAAATGGAGGCTCTACTTGACTTTTACTATGCTAGTAAAGTGCCAAACTAGCCCAAGTCTCTTGCCTATTTGAGTTGGACTATCTAATTAAGAAGTCTGTTAAAAGAAGATAGGGTGAGCAGATTTCTCCATAAGAATAGCAAAGAAATCAACACTCCTAGTAGTCAACGATATCTGAGATTCATTGCATACTTATTTCTTCTTTTGTTTCTGCTTTTTATGGATTACTTTCTTTCATTATTTCACATGTATTTGGGCTCCTAAAATTTTGGGATTTTCATTGTCTATAGATGAGATTGAAGGCTAGGATTAAATCTAGGTGATCTTCTTTTCTTTCTCTCCTTTTGGGCTTTATTTAAAGGCATATAATGGAATTCCCATGGAGGCTTGTTATGACTTTTTATTTCCTCTTCAATAAAATTCTTTTGTTTGCATTTTCCTATCCCTTCTTGGTTTGAGTTCTCTCCTAATGGATTGTAGATGACTGGTTGATTTTGTGATCAAGGCCATTATTTCTGCTTGATTTTCATTTGATTGAATATCGATGTTCGTTGGGTTCACCATAACAAGATTTGGCCTCCTTGACTGCGTCAATTGATATAGTGCTTGATTATATGGATCGCTTTGATCGATCACAAGGATTCATTGGATCTAGGCCATATGCTCCTGTGTCAGTTTCTCAGTGACTGCCTGCTGATTTGCAATTGCATCACATAATTGCTAACCATCTAAGAATTATTTATTATATACACGGAGATATATCTCTACAAGAAATTGTGGGAGTTGTTTGCATCCCTACGATGGGATTACAGATATTTTTCCAAGTATTGTACAAATGATAAGAATGTATATTACGAACAATAATAAGTACTTATATAATTGTATATGTAATATTGTACTTTAACAGTTAGTATGCACTTGAACTTATTTGTGTTAACTTAGCTCATCTTCATTTTTTTCTACCATTTTATTGTTCCCTGGTGATGATCATCCATATATGCAAGAGGGGTGTGTGATATTAAAGATATTGAAGTTCACTAATGGGTCAAACGGACTGGGTCAACCTGACCCATTAGTGAACTTCAATATCTTCAATTTGTGAAGAGTTGTTCTCTTCTCATGATTAATTTGTTTTGTTTCGTCTAGCCATTTTGTTCATGTGATTGCGCTTTTATGAAATTTTGTTGAATTTTTATGCCTGTGTATTTATCTATGTGTTGTTGCTAATTACTGTTTTTATTTAATTATTCTCATAATAAATCTGGTTACAAGAACAGTTCCTTAATTGGAAATTGCAAACATAAGTGTTTGATTATGAAGAAATTGATATTGTATGGGGAGCTAATCTTTCTACGAGAAAATAAGTTTGAAACCTTTTTTTATCAGAAAAGAAAGAAAATAACTGTTTAGAGTTTAGGCTTCTGGCCTGGTAATTTGAAAGTTATGCTTTGTTATAAATTTATTACTTTGGATAATTATTCAATTTTACCAACTTTTCATGAAGGAATTTATGTCCTTATCTAGTTAAAATTTTAGGTGATCTATTTTTTTTTTTTTTTTTTGTATCATTATACTTTGATGCAGATTGGTAATTGTATCAATTGGTAATTTTCATCCATAATTTATTGTTATATCCTTGTATTTTTGTAGATGGCTTTTGAGCTTTATAGTATGTTGGCTGGGAATGTTAGCACAATGACTGGTGAAAATGTCAAGCCAGCCTATGGTGGTGGTGACGAAGCTTTTCTAGAAAAAGTGGTTACTCCAATTTATAATACGATAGCCAAGGTGTTATTTGCTGCTGCTTTATCTTGATTGTACTCCCTTAGAACTATATTTGAATGTTATTATTTTGATTTTGTATGCCTTGTTATTTTAATTGTGTCATAGGAAGCTGAAAGAGGCAAAAGAGGAAAATCAAAGCATTCAGAGTGGAGGAATTATGATGATTTAAATGAGTACTTCTGGTATGCATCAGAGTTCTCTTTAAACATAAAACACAAAGAAAAGCACACGCTAAAGTTCTCTTTTGCTTTGGTTTGCATCTTGCGAATTTTATCTATTTGTTGCTGAAATAACTTGGTGCTGTAAAAATTCAGGTCAGTTGAATGTTTCCGCCTAGGCTGGCCGATGCGAACTGATTCTGATTTCTTCTGTGAACCATTGGAAGTGCTTAGTGAAAGAAATGGAGTAAGTTATATTTGAGGCCTGTGGATTCCTTACTCTTTGTTTTACAAATCATTCACTTGGAACTTGATTCTTATGCTTTGTTTTCATCTTGCAAGCATCTTGGGCATGGGATGCAAGACTTATTATTGCAATCCTTGATGGCCGTCAATAGTCTATTATAGATTTTGTATTTTGAAAATTACGATTGTTGGTGGGTCATATAATTATAAAGAATTTCCGTAGCAGATGGTCCATGAGAACAAACCAGCGACAAGGGATCAATGGATGGGCAAGATTAATTTTGTTGAGATACGTTCATTTTGGCACCTCTTTAGAAGTTTTGATAGGATGTGGAGCTTCTTTATTTTATGTTTACAGGTGATTCTTAAGTTGTTAAATATCTCTGAGAGTTTTTTTTTGTGTGTGTGTGTGTGATTCTCACTTTATTTGTTCTTCGTGTGTGGTTGATTCTCACTTTATTTGTTCTTCAAAAGGCAATGATTATAATTGCATGGAATGGAACCGGTTCACCTAGCGGTATCTTTGATGGTGTCATCTTCAAAAAGGTGTTGAGTGTCTTCATAACTGCTGCAATATTGAAGCTTGGACAATGTGAGTTAGAGCTATTTCAATTGATGCAGCTTTTGTATGGACATAATTTTACTCTCTTGTTGCAGTTAATGGCTTTTGCTTTGAGTTACATCTTAGTTCTTTGATGTTTATTCAAGTTTTTTAAATGTAATTAATGAAAAGCATAAAGAAGAATAAAATAGAAATAAGCTATGATGGATGGATACTTAAAAATGGGCAATGTATCGTGTTGTATCGTATCCAATACTTCACTTTTTATGTCTAAAATCCGTGTACCTGCTAAGTCCATGGCGTGTCACTGTTGTATGCCATAGTTGAGCATAATAGGAAAGATGATAAATTGAAACAAAGGAGAAGTCTTCTCATTGATTTTTGTTTAGATTTGGGTGCAGTAGGCACTAGACTTTTGGGCGATGTTAAATTGACTGATTAAGATTCTCCAATATCCCTTTTATAATCTGTCTTGAAATCACAACTTGAAAGTAGAAGTTGAAGGCTTCTAGTTCTTGGTTTTCTCAAACCTTTAGATGTTTTGGAATGCTCTTGGATGCTTGGAATTATGAGTAGACGTCAAGGAATGCTTTTGGATATGCTAGTGTCACAACCCGGAACCTAGGGCCCTTCGAATTCCATGTTGCGACTCATAATGTATCACATTCCAATTCTTAAGTCAAATCGATTAAGCAAATTAAGAATTCAGGCATTCCTATTAATTAAACTTGAATATAAAATCAAAGTCTGAAAACAAGTTAAACAACTAAATTATTCATCTGTCTTCGAATAAAATAAACTACAATTCTAAAATGTCCCAACTGCAATAAAGGAAATTATATAATAAAACTAATTCTCTTCATCTTTTATGTGAATCGACACTCAAGTATGCATGCTGAAGCCTATGTCTTCCTGATCATCGTTATCCAAATTAACATTCTGGTCATCTGGTAGGGGCCAATCATTAATCAGTAGTACTAAGTGAATAAACATACAATTCTATTTGTAGACATGAATATCACATTTGAACTAAGAATGCAAGTAATTTAAAATGCATGTCTGCACATTGGAATTGTAATTAATTACAACAAGGCCTTGATCTTAGTCCATTCCATTGGTCTTGGTCTAATTCCATTTTAAATGGCCTAATCACGAGGTAGCACAGGCCAATGAGGATCCAGTACCCGAAGGTACGGGATCAACATGGAACCTTTTTAAAACTTATGTTCACAAACTCGAGGTAACCAACGAGGGCCGTGTCACGGTGGTACCAGAGAATTTTAATTCTCACAAGACTGAACCTAAGTTAGACAACACATTCCCAAGGCTGACCTGAAGTCAGATAGTATTATCTGAGAATGATTTAAGTCAGACAATTTCATTAATACAGGGCATTTGTATGAAGGACGTCATCTTCGTACTGTGCTTAATGGTCTAGGGGTGTCCAAACTCCAAAGGTCTCTCCCATACTACAGGTGGGTCCAGCTATCGCATTCATCATATTTCCCACAAACATAACTTTCAGATTCAAAAACTGAATTCATTAAATTACATTCCAACATCTGTGATGGGTTGGATATTGCAACCAGATTCTTACACAAACCGGATTTGATCTTGCACCTAACCAAATCAGTATTGGCATCCGGTTCTGTAGGTTTAGCCCCAAAACCAGCCATTAGATTTGAGAAGCCGCCAGACCATACAAGATAACACAACATATACACAAATAAAGAATACATTGTGGATATAGCAATCTAAAAGTTATCGACCACAGGTAGCACCATGCCTGAGAACACACAACAAACAAATAGTAGAGAAGAATTCACAAGAACATGCCACATTGATCACTATGGCCAGAACCCATCATAGGGGTTCGGCCATGACTTCAATTCCAAGAATAGGGTTTGACTGGTGGCCTAGAGCCAGTTTAGGGTTTGGCTAAGGCCAATACACAATCTGAACATGCTTCCAATTCCGTATCCAACACAAACACATTTTTAGCACCAACTATTCATAGTTTAGGTCACAATCACTTGTTAACTCCTAGTATTCGATCATTATTGAAGTTAGCATCATCTAAATTAAAGGTTCATTATATAAACATATACAAGTCATCAAAACCTAGCATGTTAGATTGTAATACCTTGAAGATTACAATCCCAACTACTTCAGCCAGCCCCTAAACCCCGATTTGGGTTTAGCTAGCATGAATAGCCCATATATATAGGGAGATGCTCCTATGAGAGCATCTCTCACCTTTACTATGAGAGATAAGGTGGGGGCCCTCACATTTAAGTTGTTGGCATTGGATATGGATGCGAGGGTCCCCACCTTATCTCTCATAGTAAGGTGAGAGTTGCTCTCATAGGAGCACCTCCCATATATATATATATATATATAGAGAGAGAGAGAGAGGGAGGGGGGGGGGGGGGGGGGGGGGGGGTCTACATGGCGCCTGGGCGTTTTGTAAAGAAACACGCCCACTATCTTCAATGAATGAGAATACATCCAGTTCTTCTCCTATGCTACTTTTTAGGAAGGGAAGTTAAAGCATTTAAATGCCAACTGCCTTTTCTCCTTTAAATGCCAACTAGGGACCCTCTTTTTATAGCTTGTGGGTGAAAAGGAAGTAGTTTGGGAAGATTCTGTAGAGATAGAGTCAGAAACTCCCGAGGACTATAGAATATAGAGAAGGGGTGCACTTTTCTCCTCTCTCTCAATTTACCATATAATTAGATTACATTGTATATTGATTTGATTGATTAAAGTATATAGGGTTGTAACTAAGGATTTGATGATGTAAAATTAGATGTAATATGCCATAAATACAAAGGAGTGGGGAACAATAAAGCCCACAACAGTCTTCCACCATCTCTTCTTCCTTTAAATCTCTTTTTGTCACGACCTGAAATCCGGGGTCCTCAAATTCCACATCGTGAGTAATTTGTATCTCATTGCACCATCATAAATCAGTTCATATATGTAAGCAAAATTTTAGGGCATTTAGTTAAAATCAAAATGAAACCTTAAATTAAGAGTCTAGCTCCAGAAAAGAATGAGTGAACACCACTAACTAAAAGCAATGAAATCCAACTACAAGATATCAAATCATAACAAATAGACCAAAAGTGTTACTGCCTTTCAAAGAGTGTCAACCCTTTGTGTTTGGCCCTCGATTTATGTTGCTATTGTTTCCTTGTTTACAGAATCATACAAATAGTGTATCCCTTGATTTAAGGGATATTACAATCTACAAGATATACATGAATGACTCATATTCCTAATTTCCTCATAGACTGAACTTGGCCCGACCTGAACCTAACCCAATTATATGGACATTAATATCACCTTCCCTAAATTGATGCTGGTGAGTCACCCAACAACAATTTGGCAACAAGAAATTGAGTTTTACTCACGGAAGTGCTTTAGTAAGAATATCAGCAGTTTGAAGATCAAAAGCGACATGGGGAAGAGTAATCAGCTTCCTATCATATGCCTGACAAATATAGTGGCGGTCCACCTTAATATGTTTGGTATGCTCATCATGATTCATGATAAATTGGATTTTCTGCAATGTGGATGGAACTTGTGTTATAAAACATGGAGAGTCATGGCTTGTGGTTGGCGCAGCCAAACAACTTCAGAACAAGCTCAGGACTGATTGATATTCCGCTTTGGTTGAAGATTCGAACAATATCTTGTTTCTTTCATTTCTAGGAAATGAGAGCATCACCAAGAAAAACGCACCACCTGGTGGTTGATAGGCGTGTGTCTGGACAACCAGCCCAATCAGCATCACAATAGGCTTTGAGAGTTAGATTTCAGCGGAAGCATAATCCCTATTTCTGGCATTCCAATGAGATATCGTATAATCAGCTTAACCACAGCAAAATGTATATTGGTAGGTTGATGCATGAACTGGCTTCCTGGTGATCTTGAGACATACAAGACTACCAACCAACATCTGGTATATAGTTTTAATTGGTCAGGGTCCTATATGCCTTTCCCTTTGATCCAAACCTTACAAAGGCAAAGCCTTTGTTGCTCCCATCGTGCTCCGCTCTGACTTGGAAATACTCTTTAGGATGTTGGAGACAAAAAGGGATGCCAATGTCTCTTAGTCCCCTCTGTTTCCTATGGAGTGGATGGGCATGACTAGGGCCGATGTTTCTAACTCTCCATGCTCAATTCTCTCCATTTTGAACTCATCACTTAATCTTTTCTTGTAAGATAGGGTTGCTGAAATTATAATTAGTGGCTAATGCATTAAGAGGTTCCCAATCCCATAAGGGAAATATTACTCTCTTTCATGAATCAGTTTATATGTAAGGGATATTTATAATATATATCTAGCTAGGGTCATATAATAATTTCTCAAGTGATATTAAAATAATATCAAGTTTATCATTTGTTCCAGTGCACGACTACCCTTCTCCTAAACTTCCCCCCCTTCTCTCTCTCTCTCTCTCTCTCTCTCTCTCTCTCTCTCTCACAATAACTCAATATTTATTAAACAAAGATTCTTTCTTCTTTTCCTCCTTTTTTCAATCTTTTCACCTCATTTCATCTACTTTGATCAGAACATTCCACTAGAACAAGCCATATGTTGACCTTGCGCACATCTTCATAGGACTGATGACAACATGAAGTTCACTGATGGCAATCATTTGTCCTATGATTTGGAAGGTTTTCTATATGGGCTGAAACATTTTGAGTTATGGATCATTTGAATATTGCCATTTTAATTGGTTAAAGCACTTGAAGGTGTTTGTGGCAAGGTTTTGGAAATTGGAGTTGGGAGGCAATTGGTCACCCTTGAGTTGAGTCGACTTGGCCTAGTCAGACTGAATTGCAACCTAGGCCCAATAAAATTTAAAGATTCTAAAAATAAAAAAAATGACCTAAAGAAACAGAAAATATAGTTTTATGAATCTAGAATTTCAAGATTTGTTGGGTTTCATTTATTAATAATGAATTTAAGTTGTTAGAATATCCACTCTTTAGATTTCATTTAGTCAGATAAACAGTACCATCATTCGTCAAATGCTTGGAATCGTTACAAATTGTGGTTTTTGATCTATAGTTCAAACTGTCCCTAAGAGTTTCCTCTAACTTCTTACAATAGAAAAAAAAAAGGAATAAGTGATTTTTAGGGCCCAAAAACCATAGGACTAAGCCAAGTAGGTGACTTAGGGGGTGACTTGACTCGGCACCTATCCGAGTATGAGTGGACTTGGCTGAGTCAATGACCAAGTTGACATGGACTTGGCCGATTTTTTATACCATTGTTTATGGGGTCTCCAAATATAAATTAGAGAAAAACATATTCATTAATATATGGAGTGTTGTGATCAAATTAGATGGTTTCTTATCTTTGTGCTAAGGATCAAAACAGTGGTTGTGGTGGGCATAGCGGCTGGTGGCCAAAATGCTATGTAGCGCGGTGTAGCAGTGTGAATTTTTAAGTGGTCAATAAATCTTGAATCTTGTGTAATAGCCACTCTTGTAGTTTTTTAGCAATTTGGAACCATATAATGGTAGGGACAACTTTAGGAAAGGCTATTTAAGAGAAGAAATAAGAAAAACAATGCTTTAAATTAAACTGCTTGGTTCTACTAAGTTTTAGACTATAACACCGTTATTTTCAAAATAGCATAGTAGCCTCAATCACTATGGTTGATAATGCAGCCGCTACGTACTATTTTGAACCATGCTTTGTACTAGACATAAGTGGGCTTGTTCGACTTTTTTCGAACACTTCAAATCAACCAACATCAGATTCTATGGACAACTGAAGGTGTTTTGTGTAGTTAGCCCCTATTTTGTGGACACACACACATAGATGGATGATCAGGTGTGTAAGGTACACACCTGGGCACCCCCTGGTGGGGCCTACCGCCTACCTGATTACCCAACCAAGTGGACCACACATACAAATGTCCCAATAGTCACCGGATCCCATTGGTTTGCACCAATCCGAATGTACTTGAGTGATGAATTGACATACACTTTTCTTTTTATAAATATAAAAGCATTAAACTTGTGGGCCATGGATTAAAGGGGTAGGATGATCTGATGGGCTTGAAATTTCATATAGAGGTAGGGTCCATTGTGATCTTTCCATCTCCCCTCCCAACCCCAGGTGGGCCCCACAATCAAGGTCGCGCAGGGGATCACCCCTGCACGTATATATATATTAATTTTTTCCCTTAAAAATTAAGAGTTGATATAAATGGTGATGATGATGCCTACAAAAAGATGATTTACTGGGGCTATCTCTGTAGATGGACAACAATCTCGGCCTTTAAACAACGTTCAGAAAATAAATCGCAGCCAGACGAAGAGAATCAGCTCAGATTCAACTTACAATATTCAATCTTGAGAAATTAAAAGTTCCTAAATTAAGAAAAACAGCAAAAGCCTGATGTATTATTACCAAAATGCAGAAATCTCTCGAAAGCGTTGGTTGATACTGCTTACAAACCCCTTTTAAATATGCGCGCGCACATGTGTGTGTGTGTGTGTGAGAGAGAGAGAGAGAGAGAGAGAGAGAGAGAGAGAGAGAGAGAGAGAGAACCAATATTTCTCTTCAATTGGCATATCCTCTTACTCAACAACCCCCATTTGAATTTTAGTAGTAGAAAAAGATAAGGACAGAAGGTTTTGTGTTTGTAACTAGAACCAGAAACACTATCTGCTGCTTGTAGTGTTGTAGGGTCCACATGGCCCACAGCTAAGCTAGGCCCACCAGATCCAAGGACACTTATGGGCAACACTAGGGATTGGTTTATTTAATGGATTTGAGCCCATTTAGGTCAACTGAATAGACCCAATTTTACTGCTTTAATTCTGTTGGGGACAAAATGGTTTTAGGTAAGTCATGACTTGATTGTAGCTTGTGTTGGTTGGTTCTGGACTTGGTTCAGGCAGGTTCAAGTGGTTGCAATATTGTGGCAATTCCTTGATCTGAGCCATTTGATTGTCATTTATATCAGTCATTCATCATGTGTAATATTTCTTATTGTTTATTCATATAGTGCAATACAAGCACACTCACACACACAAATATATCATATCATATCAGCTAGTCTTATCCTAACAATGTATGGTAGGCCTAGTATTGCTTTCTCTAAATTAGGGATGTAAACGCATTGAGCTGAGCATGATCTAACTCGAGCTTGTGTCGATCTTGACTCAAGCTTGATAAGCCCAACTCAATCTCGGCTAGACCTCCCCTTTGCCAAGCTTAAGTGCAATTGCAACTGAGTTGAGGCTTGAGCCAAGTTAAGCTTGAGCTTTGCTTTATTTTTCCTCCAATGGCTACATATAATAATATGCACAATCATATAGACATATAATTGATCTAGAGAAAAATGTTCATTTGTTCTTTATCGATCTAGAAATAGCCTATGACAGGGTACCTAGAGATTTGATTTGGTGGGTTTTAGAAAAGCTGTGTCCGAGAAGGTTGTATTAACATCATTATAGATTATATGTGGGAGTACTAATGAGAGTGGAAGCTGCCTGTAAAGAGACAGGTGAGTTTTTAGTGACCATAAGTCTGAATTTGGGGTTAGCCTCTTTGATTGATTAGGGATGAGGTAACTGCTCATATTCAAGAGGAGGTACCTTAATGTATGTTGTTTGCAGATGATATAGTGTTGGCTGATGAATCGAGAGATGACATGAATATGAAACTTGACAGATGGAGGGAGGCTTTAGAATCCGAGGGCTTTAGAAGAAGTCGTACAAAGTTAAACTATATGAATTGCAACTTTAGTAGGCATTGTAAAGAGCTAAAACTAATATGAGAATTGAAGCTCAAGCGATGCCACAAAGAGATTTATTTTGATCCCTTGCCTTTATAGTTAGTAAGGACCGAGAGGTTGAGGAAGATGCTATATATAGAAGCAGAGTGGGATGGTTGAGTTGAAGACTTTCTTTTGGGGTGTTTTGTGATCGGTTCATACCCAACAAGATTGAAGGAAGAATTTTATAGGAGAACGAGATCAACTATGACCTATGGAGTAGAATGTTGGCCATTCAGGAAGGCATCAAATGAACAAAATGAGTGTGGCTGAGATGAGAATGTTTAGAATGAATGTTCAGAATGATGTGTGGTAAAATTAAAAAAGGTAGAATCAGAAATGAGCACATATAAGAGCATTTAGGGAAAGCACAAATGTGGGATAGCTTAAGAGAGACTTGTTTGAGATGGTTTAGACATGTCCAATCCATGCTAGAAATGATTCCATTGAGGAAAAGTCTTTCTATGCAAGTTGATGTCCCACCAAGGAAAAATGGTAGGCTGAAAGGACATGGATGGGAGTAGTAAGGACTAAGGATATATCTAAAGATGTGCAACCTATCCAAGGTTTGGCTTAGGATAGATTCGAATGGAGAAACATAACTCATATAGCCAACCCCAACATATTTGGCACAAGGCTTTGAGGATGATGATGAATTAATGTAATTACAAAAATCAAATGATTTGAGCCAAGCTTGAGCTCAAGCTGAGCCAAGTAGGCTCTAGCTTGAGCTCGGCTTATGAGCTAATCGAGCTTGCTAGATCTCATCTTGATTGATACAGGCCCAAGCTTCATCTTGGCTTGCGAGTTGGTTCAGGTCATCCTTATTTCAAAGTGGACTTGAAGTAAGGTTCAATGAGACTTATATGGTCAGTTGCTTTTTTGACACGGGACACATGTTGTAGAATGACTTATAGTGGGGGAATTATTTCAATTGCAATGGTCGTGCAGCCAAGTAGGACATGCCTAAGAACAACAATGTGATATGAAGCTTTTCCTGGCCTAATGCATTGTTTCCGTAACGTTTTTTTTTTTTTTTTTTTTTTTTTTTTTTCTTTAAACAGAATCATCGAACAACAAACCATCAAAAGGCCTACCCCAAAGGTAGTAAGATGATTGATTCTAGGGCTCATCGTTTATTAATTCATGTGTGTCATTAATTGGACCATGAGGAATTTCTCTACCTTAAGAGGGAAACTCGGCTGCGAACCAGTCACAATTTTAAAGGTTGCTAGTTGATATGGGGCCCTACTTTGCTGCATATAAATGGTCCACATCAATTCTTACAACCCTGAAAACCACAGCTAGTTTCTATCCGAATGTCCTCCCTTCAGAGATAATTGTTCGTCTTCTTTTTCTTCTTCTTCTTCTTTTTTCATTTTGTGTGTTTGTGTGTTTGATAAGTAACATGACTTGAACCTAGAACCTCTTGGTTGTAAGACTGAGCCACTTCCTATCATGACCCATAACCTGGATTTCAAATGAAATCCGCATTTTGGCTGCAATTTAATTTTTTTTTTTGCATGTTTATGAGATTAGATCAAATTGAACCTTGTAGTAGAATTCTCTTTCTCAAACATCAAACAATGAATATTTCATAACAGATCACAAGTAATATTCAACTTAATTTATTTATCAATTCAAATAGTGTAAAAGTTACATAATAAATTAAAACTAAATGATTATTGTGAAGTGTTCTCTGACATCTCTAGACTATGTCATCCGCACTCGCTTTATACTTTTGCGGTTCCCCATCAAACGCATTAACGTCTTGAGTTCCAGGTCTTATTTCTTCACCTACAAGCGCCAAAGGTAGTATTAGGTTTGGGAAAACCTAGCAAGCAAACATCTCATGATAATCACAAAATTTATACAAGTTCAAAATGGAAATTAAATGAGATATATGATTAATAAGAGGTCAAAAATAAGTTTAAGTAGACAGATGCTAGTATAGAGATAATATGAAAATCATTTTAAAAAAATTCTAAACATCAAGAAACATCTTAATGGACTTTGGCATTCTGCATAAGCTAATCCATCACTGGATATTATCATTGCCCTCCCATACTACTTGGAGTTGTGATAGAGAAGATGCACGGGAATTCGCCCAACCAAGATAAATCTGTACCCATAATTACATTACTTTCATCAAGAACAAGTGAGGTACCCAGCAGTGTATGTTCCACCTTGGCGTAGCCCTAGATCCGCGATCGAAGATAGATCAATCGCCCGAAGGATTGATCGAATCCAATGATGGATTCCAGGCTTAAGACACTGACGATGAGGAGAAACCCCATAACTGAAGAGAAAACTCTCATAACTTGAGATTAATTGATAATAAGCATTACATTACAATGGGGCCTAACATCCTTATATAGAGGAGTTGGCTTAATCCCTAAGCAACAATACTTTCTAATATTTGAATATGCCTAAACAAAATAGAAAACTAACTAATATTAATCCTAATAAAATCAAACTACTTAATAATACTTCCTAACTAAATGGATGTCCCGTTGGGCCTATGGACTGGACCCAATGGGTTGGTCAACCTATTGTTTGGCCCGCATCAATTCTCCCTAACTTGAAAAAACTCGACTCCAACGAGCTACCAACTTGATAACATGGGAGACAATCCGACCACAAGTTCGGAAAGGGTCCTCCACGATAAAAAATCAATTGCACAAACTTCAAAATGTTCTTGTGATCTTCATTTGCTTTGTGTGTTTTGCAAGCTTCATGCAGTCTTTCTCTTCATTTAGAAGTAGATGGGAAGTGTCGCTTCTTCTGATGTCTGCATTGAGCTTGGATGTGTGATCTGACCATTAGAAGCTTTAGTTGTTTCCTCCGAACAAATAGATCATGAACATTGACTATCCATCGTAGATCGCCGAAAATGAAGTCAATGTGAGGAACTTCAACTACTTGATATTTATGTGAAACTGCTGGGACAATTGATTTGATTTCCAATGACGCAATTGGATTTTCTAGAAGTGGCATTATAAACAGATTTGCTGGATGTTCAATCTTCTTGTAAACTCAACCAGAGTCTTCAATGTTTGCTTGCCCTTGTTCTTCTTCTACCTTGTGTAGCTCTTGGTTAACACTATCTTGATCATCTTGTACTTGTTTTGAATTTTCCATGAGATCAGCTTTGCCTTGACCTTGCTCTGATACCAATTGGTGCAGCCCTGGATCCACGATCAAAGATAGATCAATCTCCCGAAGGATTGATCGAATCCAATCATGGATTCCAGCCCTAAGGCATACTCAAGATGAGGAGAAACCCCATAACTGAAGAGAAAACTCTCATAACTCAAGATTAATTGATAATAAGCATTGCATTAAATGGGGCCTAACATCCTTTTATAGAGGAGTTGGCTTAATCCCTAAGCAACAATACTTTCTAATATTTGAATACGCCTAAACAAAATAGAAAACTAACTAATATTAATCCTAATCAAATCAAACTACTTAATGATACTTCCTAACTGAATGGATGTCCTTTAGGGCCTATGGACTGTACCCAATGGGTTGGCTGACCTATTGTCCAGCCTGCATCACACCCTAAGAATACCAATCTAAAGATTGCAAAATAATAAATAGCCCTTCATAGAGGCGTCCCAACTGTGTTAGACTTTAAACAACTGAGTGGTACCGACTCAAGAATTCAAGGAAAAAGTTTCCTACTGGACATCCTTCTAGTCAAGCTGGAATTATCTAAAAAGAGCTACTCTAAGTACGAGCCAATTCCATCAAGTTCACATTTTACGATGAGTAGTCCTTTCTCCTAGTTCCAAGTAATAAATTTTCAATTAGGGATAATGCTAGGCCCTTCTAGGTCTTTAGCTCAATTCATAAAATTACGCAGTGACTAAGTAACTTCTATACAAGAGGTATGCATGCATTTAGGCATATAGACAAGAGAAACCTAAACACACATCTACAACAAGATTTATTGCAAATCAAGAATGGTTACAATGCCAAGCCTAGGTCTTTGGATCGCCTTCCACATGTATGTCATTATGCCAAGTTAGCCCTATGACATAATAAAATCCTAGACACCCTTCGTTGGTCCTAAACTGAATTTGAAGGAATTTGAGGCTTCCAATTTCATCTAGGTTACTATTATTGGCGCTTCCGATGGTAATTTGAGTATCTACAATCTTATACATTATATCCTTAATTTCGCATAATTCCCACACATGCTTCCCGAAGATCCATAGGTAGAGGTCAAGCCCAAACCTCACCTACTGCTGGTCCCTTTTTTTCTCCATGGTTCTTAAACAAGTGTTAAAATCTAGTTCTAAGTTTAAATTCCCAATTCTACAACCCCTCATTGTCCGCTTATGTAAAGAGTCAAAGAAGTCCATAATCGATGGTGTCTAGGGTCAAAGATCCTTGTAACTATTCCATGTGAATTCGGCCAGCATGGGTCCCGCCAATAAGCCCCACGGCCAAGGCTTTCAAACAAATCTTCATCATTAAAACATGCCCCTAGATTACATTTACCATAGAGCATGAAGTTCTCATGCACTCCACCTATCCCTACATGAATAACATGGTAAATTATCGTAAAAATAGTAATCTACTGTTTGCACAAATCTGAAACCTTAATTCATTATTAAGGCCTCAAGAGTAACATCAAAATACTGAAGGTATAGCAACCCTAATTGTATCAATGATTCCAAGTGATCTAGACCCAACCCATATCAAAATCCAACTTCTCATTATAATCCCTTTGCCCAATCATATTCGGCCAATGCCCAACATGGTTCGGCCATTGTGGGGGTCTACTTCCATTCCTGATGTAAATACGTTACGTAAAATACCCAATTCCAATTCCCATTTGGTTCTAGGGTTTAAATGCCCTTCATGTTGAGGCATTAATTCAAACACCTGGGGTACATAATTTCCATTGGAATATTTAGCATAAAAAGAACCCTAATTTCAGACTATTAGGAGACAGGTCTACATGTTTTTGAAACTAGCTTTCATCAATATCCCTCATGTACAAGTGATCTAAGGACAAAACCCCTAACCCAGCCCAAAGACAATGGGTTGTATAACCTGTGTGGCTGAAATCCACATTCAGCTAGCAAGGTTTGCGCCCAATGTGGCTCATGGCCAAGGCCCGAGGGTTACTCCCACCCACGCACCCCACCGTTCATTATCTGATTAATTGAATACAATGTATAGTCCTTGACTTTTTTAGGGTTTTTGAGCCTTTTTCTCAAGTATACAAAAAAGGGTTTAGTTCCAAGGCTTGAATTAGGTTTTCTAAGGATGGAATAAATCTGAATCAAGGGAAAAACAAGCATAAATCATCAATCATAAGGTTTTTACTTGCCTCTATAGTTGAAATCGGAGCAATCCTGCATGCTAATCCAAGACACTATGTCGATTTCGCCGGCTTCACACATTTTCCCCAATTTCCCAGCCCTAATTAGGGTTCAAAATTGAAAATCCCAAAGAAGAAGATTAGGGTTTATGTGCTATGAAGGAGAACTTGAGAAACCCTAAGGAAGAAAGAATATATATATAGAGTAATATATATATATATATATATATATAGAGAGAGAGAGAGAGAGAGAGAGAGAGAGAGAGAGAGAGAAGAGCTTGGAGAGGGGACTGCCAAACATCCTTTTAATGAATTTAGGTAGGTCCTAGTTTGAGTAACTTAAGAAACTCTAGATATAAGCCCTCATTCTAATTCTAATTGAATCCAAAGTCTTGATTGGGGTGCTCTAATCTTAATCAAAGCCTTCTTCCTAATTAATGGTGTCCTATCCATTGGTTTCCAGTGGTCCTTACTACAGAGGTATCTTCTTGGCTAAAATGGGTTACATTTACAAGTTTCTCAACGAGGTACCAAATTGACTTTGGATGGTTTCGCATCTTTTATATAAGTTGCATAATTGATTATTCTCTACCCAACGAGCCCCTTATTGACATATTTTTGAAATTATGAAAAACACCCTTATAGTTTCCAAAAATTACAAATAGGTCCCTATAATTACCGAATTTTCCTTGAATCAAGTTTGTACCCTCATTGTCCCCTAATTGAGCATTGATTGTTCCATAATTCAAAGTGGTCGAATTCTACACATTCATTATTTAATTTATAAAATTATTTAGAATAATATCTGGGGACGGGTCCTTACACTTCCAGTGGTGGTACAGGCTCTTGTCAGCAGTCCATCTTTATTATTTACTCATTACAGTGCGATCTTTATTAGTTAATATCGTAAATCGGCTTATTATTTATACCGTGCTATTGGATTTCTTTATTGACAAAATATTATTACACTGCTCGGCAATTTTACAGCTTTGTAAGTATACAGCTGCTGAGGGACATAATTCTGTAGACAAACTGGCCTTCCCTATGATCTACACATGCATCTGATGGCCCTGCATTGTTGAACTATTTGCTTAGATTCATTTTGGTTGAACACTCAAGTCTTTGATCCATGACCTATAAAATGTTGGGACTAGGAAAAACGTTGGGAAAAAACCATTGGCTAAAGCTAATGGATATCGGGGTAAAAATTTAATGGTTAGGTTTGGCCAATTTGGGATAATTTTTTCTGGAATGTTCTTCCTCTGAGGCTGCTTCAGATTAACATTCTAGAAAGAAGTCCATAGGGCTATCATGTATGTTATTAGGTGTCTCAGCCCTCTAAAACTTGCTGAAGTACAGGATCCTATAATTCCGCACTGCTTTGAAAGATTATTCATTATTCTTTGTTGCATTTTTTGCAGCTATCCTTGATATAGTACTCAACTGGAAAGCAAGGCAGAGTACATCAGTTCATATACAGCTCAGATATATCTTAAAGGCTGCCTCAGCTGCTGCATGGGTGATCGTTTTACCTATAACTTATGCTTACACTTGGGAGAACCCTTCTGGACTAGCAAAGACCATCAAAAGCTGGATTGGGAATCGGCAGAGTTCCCCATCATTATATATTTTGGCTGTAGTTATATACCTTTCACCGAACATGCTTGCCACTTTGTTATTTCTTTTTCCCTTCCTAAGACGATTTCTTGAAAGGTCAAACTACGGGATCATAACATTCATGATGTGGTGGTCTCAGGTATGCTGAATGCTTGAAAATCAGTACTGAGTCTTAGTTTGTTTTGTTTTTTTTTTTTTTTTTTTCTTTAAATTCGGAGTAGTGTCTTACAGAACATATATGTGGTCTCTTAATGTTTAACAATATAGCAGTTCAATTTCTAGTTATAACCTTATCATGTCTAAGTCTAAGGTGTCAGCTGAAGCACGGTTTATTTTATGATGGCAGCCTCGTCTTTATGTTGGAAGGGGTATGCATGAAAGTGCATTCTCTCTCTTCAAGTAAGCTTACAATATGAGAATGTTAACTGGATATCTTTACTAGCACCAGTAAGCATGGATGGAAATATGATCTGTGTATGGCTGATAAAGTCTCTTATTCCTGTTTTCAGGTACACAATGTTCTGGGTTCTTCTTATCCTTACCAAGATGGCATTTAGTTTTTACATTGAGGTAATGGTCTTGACAACTTTCCTGTTGACAAGCCTTGTCATTGATGTAAATAGTGGCATCAGCTAATTGTTAACTTTACTAGATTTTTATACGAATTTTGGCTGCCTCAAGAGTTGGAGGTTGTGAATATCCCTTAGGGCCTGTTTGTTTGCATTAGGGGGGGAATAGAAGAGGAGTGGGATGTTATATTAGGATAAAGTTAAAGAGGAGTGGGTTGAAATAAATTAGTAAATGAATTACTTTTTATGCGTTTGGATGGTTAGTGTAAAGTAAAAGGATTTAAATTTGTATTTGATTGGATATAGAGAATGGGGAATAAGTTACTCTACCCCACTTTATTAAGGTATCTCCAAGTAATTGTGGGAGAGAACAAGTAGAGTTGGAGTAACTGCCAGCTAGGCAGACCTATTTGCTTTACTTTCTAGGCTAATGCAAACAAACACCTCATGGGGTTAAGAATCCAACGATTTGGATTTATTTCAACCTTCGTTTACTTTCCTCTTTTGCAAACAAACACGCTGTTAGAAAGTTCTCATTGTATATACTTGCTGTAATTGCATAATCAGAACTTGTGAAAAATGGAATTTATTTGCTGATCTATTTTTCTTTTAAACGCATAAAACATGCCTTTTGGGGTCCATGGGTGGCAAACTTATATTTCTTATTGCCCAAATCTACTTTATCAGTATGTCATGCCATTCTCATAAAGTTACCTTCTTAAATTGTAAATCACAAGGCGATGTATATAGTTGATGGGGAGTTTTCTCCTACGAGCAATGGAATGCGAAAGTTCTCATCCTGACCCTTCAGAAAGCGGAAACACTGATGCAATGCTAATGAGCCATTGCAAGGAGGCTTATGGTCCACTATGAGATCCCAACCCCCTTGGGTAATCCCTTAACGCAAGATCAAGTCGAGTGATCTTATGAGCCAAGAAAGGGGAATCCGCAGGGGTAAGGGTGGAGTGCTATGGTTATCATTGTGACCGTGAGGCTTTGTCCACGTCTCATATCGAAAATATCCAAGTCCTAACCTTGGGCTTACAAGTCAAATCCCGTCTTAACTTGACACTACTCATTTTAAAGTTGTGCAGCCCCGGATCCCATAAGAACTCCGAA
Organism: Umbellularia californica; assembly: GCA_028538565.1. NCBI lineage: Eukaryota > Viridiplantae > Streptophyta > Magnoliopsida > Laurales > Lauraceae > Umbellularia > Umbellularia californica. Next base: position 14,173,072 of record JAPQWN010000008.1, on the reverse strand, counting down.
GTTAAGTGTGCTCAGGCGGGAGCAGTACTAGGATAGGTGATCTCCTGGGAAGTCCTCGTGCATGCACGTGGGCCAAAGCAGACAATATTATGCTGAGCTGGGCGGGGCTATGACAATTGGTATTAAAGCCGAGGATGCCTCTATTTCCGATGTGGGAGAGTGTAACCCGAATCTGCCTGGGTAATCCGTTGAGGCAAGATCAGGTCAAGTCATCATTAGGGTGGAGTGCTACAGTTAGCACCATGAGGCTTTGTCCAAGTCCCACATCAAAAATATCCTAGTCTTGACCCTAGGCTTATAAGTCAAACCCTGTCTTAACTTGACATGACGCGTTTTAAAGCTGTATGGCCCCGGATCCCATTACATCTTTGAAGTTAAGCGCTTGGGTGGGAGCAGTACTATAATGGGTGGCCACCTGGGAAGTCCTCGCATGTGCATGTGGGCCACCAACAGACAATATCATGTTGAGTTAGGCATGGATGTGACATCCACATGTGAAACCTATGAAAGTTTGGAGATTTTCTAAGTTTATTTCTCTAATTAATTGTTATTACTTTCTAATTTATAGGTTGTGATTCGGATAGTTTCCAATTTGTTTGGTTTTCGAGTTTGATTAGGAATCTTAGCCCCTAAGGTAGCGTTTGGTTCGCGTGAATGGAGGTCGGAATGGAATGGTCATTCTAACGGAATGACCATTTCAGCGTTTGGTTCGCCAAAAAGGGGCGGAATGGCCATTACCTCCGGAATCCCATTCCTTTATGCGAGGGAATCACCATTCCATTCCTTTCTAACTTTTTGTTGAGACCAAAATACCCTCGCTTGTAATATTATTATTATATCATAATAATAATAATATAATATCTTTTTCACCCAACCATTGTGGGGCCCACCCAAAATATTATAATAAAATATAATAATATATATATAATAATAATAATAATAATATAATATCTTTTTCACCCAACCATTGTGGGGCCCACCCAAAATATTATATCTATCTATCTATCTACTATTATAAAAGAGGCTATGTTGCATGGTTTTTTCAACCAACCATTGTGGGGCCCACCCCCAAATATTATAATATAATATAAGAATATATTATTTTGAGAAATTGCAAAATTTTTCACTACACCTTTGTGGGGCCCACCCCAAAATATTATAATGCAAACTTTTTCACTACACATTGTGGGGCCCACCCCCAAATAGTATAATATAATATAATAATATATCATTATGAGAAATTACAAACTATTTCACTACACCTTTATGGGGCCCACCCCCAAATCATCCACCACAAACAATGCAAATGTGACAGTAGAATCTAACAGGGGTATTTTGGTCAATCTTATGTAACTTTGATTCCATTCCAAGTTGCATTCCAGCTTACCAAACGCAGGAATAGGAATCAGAATTCCATTACTATGTTGATTCCTTAGTGTACCAAACGCTGTAATGGAATTGACTATTCCTGCCTCATTCCATTCCATTGTCATTCCGGTCTCCATTCCATTCCTGGCGACAACCATTCCAGCGAACCAAACGCTACCTAAGTGTCTTTTCTTATGTATACGGCATTATAGATATTAGATCTAAGATTTTGAGAAGATTACTAATAGGACGTTATATTGGCACGCAGGATTTATCTCTTCCCACACACCCATTTAAAAAAAAAACCATGAAATTAACTTTTTGCCCACCCTCCTCCCTTTCTCTCCCTCCCACCTCCCCCTTCACCTCTGGCTCCAACTCCGGCCTGGACCGGCAGCTGCCACGATCCCTCTCCTCTCCTCTCCTCCCCTTCTCTCTCTTCCTTCCCTCCCTCCCTCTCTCGTCCTCCCTCTCCCTACCCCACCATTTTCTCTGTCTCCATTCTTCGTCTCTCCCTCTTCCTCCCTCTCTCTCCCTCGGTGATCGCTGGGCTGCCCTATCTGCAGCGAAAGGGAGGGAGGGAGAGAGGGAGACAGGGAGAAGGGAGAGAGAGAAAATAGTGGGGGAGGGAGAGAGAGGAAGAGAGAGAGAGGGAGGGAGGGGAGGGAGAAAGAAAGGAAGGAGAGGGAGAGAGAAAGGGAGGAGGGATCGTGGCCGTTGCCAGAGCCGGAGGTGAGTGGAGAGGTGGGGGGAGAGAAAGGGAGGAGGGTGGGCAAAAATGTAATTTTATGGATTTTTTTTATTTTAAAAAATGGGTGTGCGGGAAGAGATAAATCTTGTGTGCCAATAGAACGTCCCTTAATAATATTGTGGTGGAATTTGTTCCCTTTGAGGTGCGTCCTTGTGTGAAAGTCTTTGCAGAGACCTTTATTGTGCTGTGACACTTTTCACGCAAACCCTAACCCTAGGCATCTTGAACAAAGTGGTCCTACTCCTATCCAATTGCAAACTCTTGAATAATAACAGAAAGAGGGGATCCTATCCATTCAGCAGGCGAGGAAAGATAGAAAATCCTCACTTTTTGACATGGCTGATCGATTGCCCTCAAGCCTCACTTTTGAGTCTCAACCCATTAATTTTTCACTTCCATGCCCAACAATATGGCTGGAAAATAATGGAAATCGTTTGCACTCAAGAAAGTAAGTAGGAATCAAGTTATGGACAATGGACATCCACTAGTATCATTGAGAGAGATCTAGAGTGAGAGAAAAGTACCTATCCAGTGCACCTGCAACTGCAAGGTTGTAATGGGAAGTCTGGTGACTGGTCCCTTGTAGATTTGTTGAAGAATAGTAGTAATAAAATTTGATGAATTAATTGTGGAGATCATGAGCGGATAGGAAAATTAAGATCAGTTTTTGGTCCACTTACGGAGCACTGATGGTTATTGTAACTAGTGGGTCTCATGTATGATTCCATCTAGATGTAAAGAAATAGGCACTCTCTGGCAATGCTAAGTGATGGATGTTATTACTTATTAGGTGTCACAGCTGCTGTTTTTCTTATTAACTTAATATAATTAAATCTAATTCATATTTTCCAGCACTCACCATTTTCTACTCTTGCAGATAAAGCCTCTAGTGGGTCCGACAAAAACCATCATGGAAATTCCTGTAACAAATTTCCAATGGCACGAATTCTTTCCTCGAGGTGATGTAGGAACGTTTATTTAGAAGACGTGTTGAAATCTTCAATTGTAATAGCTGGTGTTATTTCTTTTTTGAGTATGTGGTGTTATTTCTGAATTGGGGTATTTTGATCTTTGCAGCCAAGAACAATATAGGTGTTGTGATCGCATTGTGGGCTCCTATAATTCTTGTGTGCCTCTCTTCTCTCTCTCTCTCTCTCTCTGATTTCTTTTTCACTAAATTCTAATGCTATGGTGATTTCCAGGTCTATTTTCTGGATACCCAGCTCTGGTATGCAATTTTTTCCACATTATTTGGAGGCATTTATGGGGCATTCCGTCGTCTTGGAGAGGTGGGTGTTGTTTGTTTCTTCCACCAAGTCTTGTCACATGCGGGCACTTCCTATGTTGTCTCCCCTTTTTACATTGTGCTTATATGGGACATGCAGTATAACCTTATGCATCAAATCTTTATAGTAATGTATCTAAGTTTCTTTGTAGTATGATTTACATATATGTGCATATGATACGTGCATATTTAAGTTCTCATCTATGTTTGTGCATTGTAGTTCTAGAATGCGTAGTCCTATATGCATGTTTTGTGTTCATCTTCTAAATCCAACATGCATGGGTGCCATTAGTTTCAATATTTGATATTCAAATTGTATGTTTGCATTATGCATGTAGCCCTTTTTTCTTTTAGCAGTATTTAACACTGCATATCTTCCATGGAATTCCTTTTACAGAAAATAAGTTATTATTGTACAAGCACTGTAGTCATTCATATCCTTCGCCTTTTGTTATGTCAACATTGATTCCAGATTCGGACATTAGGAATGTTAAGGTCACGATTTCAGTCGTTGCCGGGCGCTTTTAATGCTTGCTTGATTCCAATGGAAAAGGCCGAGACTCCAAAGAGGGGATTATGGACCACCTTTTCTCGCAGAAATCCTGAGGTCTTAAATATACTTCTTGCATTAGTTACTAGAATTTGCCTGATATTCATCATTTTCTTATCATTTCCAACATTTAATTATTAATTTGTTAAGGGATTCCTTTGTTAGCTTTGACTTGAATGGAAATGGTTAATTATTTCAGACTAAGGACAGCAAAGAGAAAGAGGCATTAAAATTTGCACAACTATGGAACAAAATTATTAGCAGTTTCAGAGAGGAAGATCTGATTAGCAACAGGTAATTTATGTTGCTGACTTGCTTGTGTTTCCCCTTTTGTTGTTTTTGCTGGAATATTTCTTTGACTCGGGAGAAATGTGAAAGAATCGGTATCTGCCAGAATTGTTTATGAAAGCATGTCTAGGGTTGGTTCCCTATAGTCTTTGTAGACTTCATATGTCTAGAATGCTTAGTTCATTTTCAATTTCAGAGAAATGGATCTGTTGCTCGTTCCATATTGGGCCGATCAAGATTTGAAACTTATCCAATGGCCTCCATTCTTACTTGCGAGCAAGGTATGTGATTGACCTGGTCATTGTACTGAACTACAGAATGCACATATTCACATGCCCAGACATTATTTTCTGGTCAGATCCCAATCGCAGTAGATATGGCCAAAGATAGCAATGGAAAGGACCGTGAGCTGAAAAAGAGACTCATTGCAGATGATTATATGCATTGCGCTGTTTGTGAGTGCTACGAATCATTTAGAAACATAATCAATAGCTTGGTCCATGGCGACAGAGAGAGCAGGTAAGGAATTCATAAGTACATAATTAAATGATCTAATGTTCTTTTATTCTTATGATAAGCCTACAGAGGCATCCAGCTTTATAGGGAAAGTCATTCTTTTCTCTGATCCTGATACTTCTTGATAATTCCATTTTCAGGGTCATCAAAAATATATTTGATGAGGTTAAGAAGTACATTGAAGCCGACAGTCTAATAACTCAATTGAATATGAGTGCACTTCCCAGCCTCTATGATCACTTCATTAAGCTGATTGAGTATTTGGTAGTGTATTATTTTGAAAAAAAAAATGTTTGCTCTCTGTGGGATTGGATTTGCTACTTGGTTTTCATAATCATTGCATCCTTATTTCTTTGTTACAGTTGAGAAATGATCCAGAAGATAGGGATCAGGTTGTCATTCTTTTCCAGGACATGCTGGAGGTTGTAACTAGAGACATAGCGGATGAGAATTTATCCAACATGTAAGGCAATTCAGTGCTTGTGCCTATCAAAACGTACATGCATATTAGTTGATGCACTAACATGCTGAATCTTCCTAGCAGCATTCTGAATTCAATTCATGGTGACCCTTATGGAAGTAATGAGGAGTTGACATCACTTGATCAACATCAACAGTCTCAGTTATTTGCATCACGTGAAGCTATCCAATTTCCTTTAAAAGAGTCAGAGGCCTGGACAGAGAAGGTAAAACAATTGATTGAGATGGTTATCATTAGGAAGATGTTCTGGTCTTAACTTCTCTTCCATTTTTTTATGTAATTATACTTATTCTAGATAAAAAGGCTATATCTGTTGCTCACGGTCAAGGAGTCTGCAATGGATGTGCCATCCAATCTAGAAGCACGGCGACGGATTTCTTTCTTTACAAATTCACTGTTTATGGATATGCCACCAGCACCCAAAGTTCGTAATATGCTGTCTTTCTCGTAAGTTCTCTTAGACTTGACACTCTCGATTCTTTTGCCAAGTCATTGTTTCGATTTGTATAATATGTTTTATTTTGCCATCCTTATAGTTTAGAGAAGAGTATCAGGTTTAGTGTAATTCGTGCAAAACCCTCTATAGACAAAGCAAAATAAACTTACAAGGTGGGGGAGCAGTTCACGCTATAGAAGTTCCAGCAATATGCTCACAATGGAATGCTCTAATATCCCAGATTTGTAATCTTTCAAGCATTCCTCCATGCTTGTCAGATCAAATTCTTCCTTTCCTGAATGATGTTGCTTTAGATGTCAGGTCAATAATCAACCTTCACTTCTATGGACAGTAATGATCTCCTCCAGTAATCTTACTACCCAAACAACTACAAACAAAAAAGGGATAGAGAACACAAGGCTATTCACTTCAATGACCTTTGTTCATTTCATGAAACCTTAAGTTTGCTGCTATTAATTTTACTCCTTAATTTTACTTCAAGAGTCAGAAGATGCAATATTCTCATAACTGGGTGCTAATGAACTCGAAAATAAAATTATAAAATCATTCTTTAGTCTCCAAATGGAAAGATCGATGAAGAAAAAGGTTAACCCTACCCATACAATTGATTCTTTCTCACTGTTGTAAGGTTGATGTATTGCATGATACAGGAATGGGCCATGTTAATGTATCTTCTTATTTTAGTTACAACAAGTTGCCTTCCATTGCAGTGTTTTGACCCCCTACTATACTGAAGACGTTCTGTTCTCACTCCCTGAGCTGGAAGAGCAGAATGAAGATGGTGTTTCTATCCTTTTCTACTTGCAGAAAATCTACCCAGGTTTGCTATCAGATTTTTATGGAAAACCATGTGCATCTGGGTTTCAAAGTATTGTCGAATACCTATTGAGAGAGCATATTTGAAAGACGTTTGAAAATCACTTCAATTATTCTCCCATGAGCAGATGAATGGAACAATTTTCTTGAGAGAATGAGGTGCAAGTCTGAAGAAGAACTCAAAAGTATAAAAGAACTGGAGGATAAGCTGCGTCTTTGGGCATCATATAGAGGCCAAACTTTGTCCAGAACTGGTATAAGATTTGCTATAAAAAGTTCAAAATTGCACTAGCATGCATTAATTATTCTTACCTTCAAGTTATAGTATTATCTGGCATACCTGGTTCTTCATTAATGACTGGCCTCATATGAAATGATAGTAAGAGGAATGATGTATTACCGAAGAGCATTGGAACTTCAAGCTTTTCTTGACATGGCCAAAGATGAAGGTAATGTGTTTTCCTTAATTGCTAGGATTTTTTAATTTTTTTTTGGTTTAGTGGTTAATTCTTGTGTAATGATCACGATAACTTTCTAACTTTAATTTGTATTTTCTTCAGATTTGATGAAAGGTTATAAGGCAGTTGAGTCAACATCAGAGGAACAAGCAAAGGTCGAAAGATCTTTGTGGGCACAATGCCGAGCTGTAGCTGATATGAAATTCACATATGTGGTATCCTGGCAGCAATATGGGATTCATAAACGATCTGGCGATGCTCGTGCGCAGGATATTCTAAGGCTTATGACAACGTACACCTCTTAAATGATAACATTATCCTTGTTATTTATCTTTTGCTTTAGGTTAACGATGGTCGCATACTTTGACATTTCAGATATCCTTCTCTCCGTGTGGCTTATATTGATGAGGTTGAAGAACCTAGCAAAGATAAAAGCAAAAAAGTAAACCAAAAAGTTTATTATTCTGCTTTAGTGAAGGCTACGCCTGCTATATCAAAGGCTGATAATCCTTGTGAACCACATCTGGACCAGGTGATTCATCATGACATTTCATAGCTTCAATCAGTTGAAATTGTTTGATAGACTGAGTTAGAAACATAAGACTTTTTTTCTGTTTGTAAAGAAGGAAACATTGGAAACATGTGTTGAGAGATCCAAAGAGTCTACGTCATTTACATCAATGTGTGTCTATTACTGCACTACAATATTGTTCCCTTGATTAGGGTGTGTTGGCATGCAAAACAGCTATTTTATGCTAAGTATAAGCCAGAGGCTTGTCAACAACTTTCTAGGCACATACCAGCTATTTTTACCCCGAAATCGGTCAATCTTAATGCAGCTCCCAACTCCCAAGAGTCACAGACAGAAGATGGAACTTCTGTATAATCAAAGAAGCTTCTGACAGAAAAGCTTAAGATCAACAGAAGATTGTCATTCCCACACGATGGACATCGGAGATAGCTCTGATACCATGTCAATTTCATGGAAATTACTAAACACGGGATTTCTGTGAATGATATTCGATGATCTCATTGTGAGATTTCATCTTCTTATAAAGAGTATTCTATTTCTATATACAGTAAGAGCTATCAATTTACGATCCCTTTGATAGGGCAATTACAATTAATGGACTATGTAATCACATCTCCTAATTAGGAAATATATAATTATACATGACTGATTGTTTGACCAATAGTGTAGTAAGTGGGTCGGCCTAGGTGTGAATAACAATGGGCCAGGGCCCATGCATTGCCCAAATGGGCCTTTGTTAACAAGGTGATCGGTCCATGGCTAAGCTCTTCAACCGAGTGGATGTTTGTGCTGATTCATATAACCATACGAAATGGTCGGTGTCTGGCTAGGTTTCCCTTACATGAGCAAGGTTTCACGGTCCAACAAAGTCTAGTATCAAAGCCCAATCCATCCCATCAAACTGTCCAAACAGTCCATCCATCAAACTATCAAAGTACCAATCCAGCAAACAATACCATCAAAGTCCAACCATACAATCTGTCCAAAGTACCTAATCAAACAAACCATCTACTCCATGGTTCAAAGGTCATCCCAAACATAAGGCCATCAAATAGCCTACCTAGCCACAGACACTATTGTATGTTCTCCAATCACATCCAAGGTCTCCTACAGGTAAACCCTAAGTCAAAGTCTCCATTTACATCATTCTCCATTCACCATTAATGTTTCAATAATGGAAAGTAAGTGAAGATAATATGTAAAGAACATCTCATCAGAATCAATCAATAAACAAAAATACAAGTAGCTAATCCTAGGTCATCGTTGCCCATTCAGGTATGATCACTAACCCATTCCACACGATGGATAATCGAGGATCAAGAGGCATTCAAATTAAGGCTTGGCGCTCCGAAAGTTGGGCATCCATAATTCCCATAACTTCCATCCCCAAGACTTAGCTTTGATCCTCATACCCTACTTTACTTGAACAACTCTTTGGGTTAAGGCTAAGCTCCACGCTTTACCCATGTTTAGTCCACTAATTAAAGTCCATTGGAAAGGTTTATGGGCCCCAAACAGATAACATGGCCAAAGGAGAAGAATTCCAAAATATGTAGAACAAGGGTCTCACGGTCGACTGTGGATACTCAATGGTTGCCCCATGGTTAACCGTTGTGTAAAAGTCTGCCAGTCAAGCTCTCAGATAAAGCTGACCGTTGTGGTTGTGGTTGGCTCACGATTGACCGTGAGTTAATTACGGTTAACCGTGAGCTGACCGTAGTTCAAAATGCCCTGAAAAACTAGATACTATTTTTGTAAGCGCTATGTGACTGCGGTTGACCTCCTGGGATTGCGCCGTCGACCATGCTGTGGAGTTCCAAAATGCAACTTCTTAGTTTAGAATTCATTTCAATCTTCCCCAAAACTGCACTAATTCCATCCAAATCACCAAGGTACATTTGTCACCACTTTCTACATCATCATCATCCATCAATTCAAATGAAATCAAACACAGGAGTCAAATGAAAGTCATTACTATGTTAGGTGTATATTGCACTTGCCTTGGCCTCCAATCTAGGGTTTCCAAGCCAATCTTTCAAGATCCAAGCCCACTAAGCCTCCAAAAACCCAAGAACACGTCTAAATCTCTAAGACAGCAACATCAACACCTCCTACATCCCAATCCCAAGGAGAACCATGAATTAGAGTGGGAATTCACAAAGAGAGATGGATCTTGAAACTTACCTTGGTAGGAAGAAGAAGAAGAGATCTATCGAGAGAGATGGTGGATCCAAGTTGAGGAAGGCTGGAACTGTTGAGAATGCTCTAGTTTAGATAAAGGAAGCCCATGATTTTGCAAGAAGAACCCCTAGCTTGATGAGGAAGAAAAAGAGATGAGAGGGAGAGAGATGAGAGGAAATGTCGTTGGTGAAAGAGGAGGCTAGTTTTATAGGTTTGTGTTTGGTGTGGAATGACTAAAATGCCCTCCCTTTAAGTGGTGATAAAGAGGAAGCTCTGAGGGCAGTTTGGAATTTCTCAAGGAATTACATAATTCTTCAAGGGACCCTATTCTTAATACTAAATTACATCCAAGGGCCTCTCTAACTACATTCTAAAATTACAACTAACCCCCTAGACACTCTCTAAACCTCAATTAGACCCCTAAACTTCACAATTAAACCTAGAACCTAGGAATTAGCCCAAAATTACCCTTCTACCCTTACTAATTTCCTATAAATTAGCACAAACAAGCATAATTAAAGATAGTGAAGGGCTTAGACCTCACATGTGTATTAGGAAAGTAATGAGTGTAAGAACTGGGTAGACTACAACTAATTGGAGTCTTGGACTGCATGTGCTTTACAATTTGATACTCTCTCTCTCTCTCTCTCTCTCTCTCTCTCTCTCTCTCTCTCATGTGTAATGAGTTCCTCATCAATGGAACATATCAATATCCCAGCTGCTTTCTTCTATCCTTTGGATTCTCTGCTTTCTCTCCCCCTCCCATTATCAGTTATTTTTATAATTCGCTTGTACTTTCACAGGTTATTTATAGGATAAAGCTTCCAGGACCTGCAATTTTGGGTGGGGGAAAGCCCGAAAACCAAAATCATGCCATTATTTTCACTCGTGGGGAAGGATTACAGACAATTGATATGAACCAGGTTGAGTACAAAACATAGTTCTGAAACTTGACATGCCTGAGTGACTTGGAAGCGTCTTATCGAGTTCTTTGGTGACTCGGTTAGACTTGCTTCCTTTTGTGGCATGTTTATCATCAGAGTCAGGGCAAGTCAAGTTTAATTTTTTCAACACTATTTTGGCCTCCAGGTAGCCTGATTTCACTAGCACAAGACTTATTTAATGTGCCAATGTCTACAGGATAATTACATGGAAGAAGCGTTCAAGATGAGAAATTTGCTGCAAGAATTTCTTAAAGAAAACGACGGTGTGAGGTGTCCTTCAATACTTGGGCTCAGGGAACATATATTTACTGGGAGGTAAGTGCTTTGGTTTTCATTTGAGTTAGGTTTGAATAAAAAATGATTTAATATGATTTTAACAGACTTGAATAATTCTATACATTTTATTTAATTCTGGATAGCTTTGTTTGGTCTTAATCTTCTCTTGCTATACTTGCAGTGTTTCTTCTCTTGCATGGTTTATGTCAAATCAAGAGACTAGTTTTGTAACTATTGGACAGAGATTGTTGGCAAACCCATTGAAGTGAGTACATTCGTTTTGAGAACTGGGACACAAATTTTTATAGTAAAAATAGTAGGTTTAGGCATTCTGGTAACTCTGCAGTTTGCCTCTGATGGAAACCATAGTTTGGAACACTTATTTTATTTGTTTATATTTTGAATGATTAGTTTGCAATGCTTTTTTTCTCCATTCAGACTAGATTATGTGTGTGAAGTTAATGCTTGAGTCGGATGTTTCTATCATAGTGTTATACACGCGCTGATGTATATTATTGTTCAAAGTTGTACTGAGTGACTTTGTGTTGTTAGTTATGCTAGTTACTCAATATGCCAGCATTATGATCGTTACTACTCTCTCTCTCTCTCTCTATATATATATATATGCTGGTAATTATATCTCATCCAAAATAAATAACTTTACGGTTAAGAGATATATGCTGTAAAGACCAAAAATGAGGAGGCACACGGAAAAAACCACAAGGCCTACAGAACCCAAAAAAATGCAAGGACTGTCGAAAAGACTCCTGCAGCTCAGTGAGCAAACCCCAACATAATCACGCCAGCCAAGGAACATGCTCTCTCAAGATCAATGGATCTCCAGCCCTTGCTAGGCTAGAACATCTTCCTAATTAGCACTACATTATCTTGTACATTCATACTGAAATTTATGGACGTTTCTTGGCAAAAGCTATTTGGCATGGGTCTTTTTTTTTTCTTCTTCTTCTTCTGCTCAATAGCTTTTCCCACTGCATTTCATGGATCTGTGAAAATGATATGACCAAAATCATGTAATCATATGTTTTGCTCAAATTTCCATATATCCTTTTTAAAAATTCAAAATATTGCGTGGCACTGTGAAGTCAAATTCTAGATTAAAAAATATTAATTATTAGGAAGGTTGAAGTTGTAATTGATAGTGAATATTACAGATTAGGAACATTGAGATTGTTTTGATTTAGTGAAATGAGAATGTTATTATCAGATTGGATTAGTTATTTTGAGAATAGATTTGTAAGGATCTAGGATAGTCCTTGATATGATTAGTAGCTTGCTTTCCTCTCTTGTTTTCCTCTTTTTTTTTTTTTGCTTTGTTGAATGTAATAAGAGTCAAACCCACAACATTGTGGTTGCGACACTGAGCACCTTCCAACCATGTTATGGACTCTTATTGTAGCTTTACTATTTTACCTCACTGTACTCTAAATAAGCCTTTTAGTTATCAATGAAATAAATATATATGACTGGGATATATCATGTAATCTCAAAAGTTCATGTGGTAGTAAAGCCATGCCCACCGTCCAATGATCAAGCCAATCATGGTCCTTTCTTCTTCCTCTTCCACAGTAACCATCATTTTACCATCCTTCTTCGATCCCCTATCTCCCATCTGTTTTCTCCTTTACCAACATAGGTTTCTTATCAAAATAAAAAGTCATACCTTCCAATGTCGATATACCAACCTCTCCCATCCACACACGCATTCAAGCCTCACATTCTCCTCTATTCTTTTCTCAGTCCTCTTCGATTATGGTTTTTTTTTTTCTTCAAGTCATACAATCCTATCTCGTACGCTTCTGGGAGAGATCATTCCAGATCTAATCTAGTGGACCGCCAATTCTCACAGTCAAAATTAGGGGATGCAACAGTAATGGACTTCACAAGTAGGCACTGATCACAAAGCATGATAGACACCACGATACATCAACATTTCATTTCAAGAGATCAAGGGGTTATATTCAATATGGAACCAATCACAAAATCCTTTCTAAAAGGACAGTAAGATTGCAGTAGGGTGATATAGAAAATTAATATTAGGTAGGTTGAAGTTGTTGTTGATAGAGAACATTGCCTAATAGGAAGGTTGAGGTTATTTAGATTAAGTTAAATTAGCATATCATGATACTCTGATTTAATTTGTTATTTTGGGAACAGCTCTGACAGGATCCAAGATAGTATTTGATTTGATTTGATGTAGCTACTTTTCCCATTTTATTTATGTGCCCTCTATAAATAAGTCTTTTAATTATCAATTCAATACAAAATATGTTTGAGATGTAAACCCTAAAGTTGTGAATCCGTACATGTGGAGTTCACTCTTCACAGCTTAGCAAATAAATTGATGTCAGCCTCCCCCACTTTTTAGGTGGTGAATCTGTGTGTAAATCAAGGATGGGTGATGAGCTGATAATTGTGTAAGGATCAACAGATCCTTGTATTGAAAGAAGAAGAAGAAGAAGAAGAAGAAGAAGGAGAGAGAGAGAGAGAGAGAGAGAGAGAGAGAGAGAGAGAGAGAGAGAGAGAGAGAGAAGTTGTGAAATCTATCATATCCCAAAGGGAGGATCGACTGTTGCTCTTTATACACAAAGTATTGCTAATTACAGCCTATGATTGATTCCTAATTACATGTGTATATAAGCATGAAAGAAAAGAATATAAATGTGATTGTTGTTATACAACTGTACAATGTTTGACCAAATCTAGGAGATTCCACACGTGGGTGTGGCCACGTTTGAGCTTTGGGGGCCTCTTGGTCATGGGCCTTCTGAGACAGGCCTTCTGCAGGGCCTACTGCTTTGTTTGTGCCCCCCTCAAATTGACGCGGTTGTTTTCCAAGAAACATCAATTTAGAAAGAATGGAATCATGACGATCGCGGGGCAAGCCCTTGGTGAACACATATGCCAGTTGTTCAAATGAAGAGATATAGGGTTGACATATATTTTCACAAACAAAGTGTTGACGAATAAAGCGATAGTCAATTTCAGTGTGCTTAGTGTGCTCATGAAAAACAATATTATTTGCAATCCGAATTGCACTTGTGTTATCTGCATACAGCGGAGTAGGGTCTTTGGTGAAGATGTTGAATTCTCGAAGAAGACAACGCAGCCATATGACTTTGCTATAGGCAAAAGATATGGGACGATATTCAACCTCGGCCAATGATTTGGAAATTGTGCTTTGTTTCTTGCTTTTCCATGAGATGAGAGAAGGGCCCAAGAACATGTTATAAGAAATCATATACCAACCCAAAAGCTTAAGCTGATAGGTGGAAGGCCCATACAGGTATGTTAAGACATGTCAAGCCTATTACTTAGGCGATGTGGGATGTGGGACTTCCCAACATATGCACTATCCAGTTGTCGAGCGACGAGTGTCGGGACATCCAGCCCAATTCGCAACAACATATGCTTTCAATTGTAATGAAGAGGTGGTAGGGTAAAGCAAACCACGATCCCGAGTACCCTTTCATATTGGAGAATGCGATATACAGCTTGATATGAGGATTGCCTATAAATTGGCTGACAGTCTGCACAGCATGTGATATATCAGGCCGCGTCATGGTTAAGTAGAGAAGGCTACCAACCAAACGACGAAATAGGGTAGGATCTGGATGAGGATGCCCATTTTCTTTGCTGATCTTGACAATAAGCTAGCTCTATGGGAGTGGCAAATGTTTTGGCATCTTCAAGTTGCGCCGAACGAATCAAGTCATCAACATATTTTGATTGAGTGATTTGAATGCCATCTTTGTTCCGTTGAACCTCCAAGCCCAGAAAGTAGGTTAAGGAACCAAGATCCTTCATTTTAAAGGTACTCATGAGGTGAGTTTTAAGTTCAGTGATCCCAGCGTGATTATTCCCGCTAATTATCATATTATCAACATAGATCAATAAAATTGTATAGCCACGAGAGGATCTTCGAATGAAGAGAGAGCTGTCATTTGAGCTTTGATAGAAATTGGCCTGAAGGATGTCAGATCGAAACTTTTGCTTAAACAACAAGATTCACATTTCGATTTTGAAAAATGAGAAACCATTGAACTAGACATAGATTTAGCCAAATATCCAAGTTTAAACAAAGACAACAAATTTGCATTATTCAAATGACCAAGGCTTTTATGCCAAGTAGTCCACATATTATTTAAAATACTATAGATGATGTAATAAATGATTGTTGTCCCATGTCCAACAGAAACAGCCTGCCATGCTTACTCCCCATCCCAATCACCTTCCCAGTTTGCTGGTCTTGTATGACACAACCAGAAGGAGAAAAATTAATTAGATAACCAGATTCAACAATTCGGCCAATGGAAATAATATTTGCAGCTAAATTTGGGACAAAATAAACGTTAGGCAAGGTAAGAGTACCAATGGTTATATTGCCCATACCAGAAATTGGTAATTGATCACCATTTGTGGTAGTGATGGAGTCATGGCCATGGTAAGGTTTATGGTTGTGCAAATTTTGGGCCACAGATGTCATTTGGTTTGAGGCTTCTGAGTCTAGGAAGTAGGAACCATGAGGTGGGTGTGACATAAATAAGTGGTGAGGTGGATGAGTGAAATGCAGGCAAAGCAATAGGGGAAGAGGATAGGCCGTCCATAGAGGTAAATGTAGATGCTACAGATGAATTAATCAAGTCTCGAATTTGAGCTGTTGTCAATGTGATGGAACCAGTGTCAGAAGAGGCTGAGGCAAGTGAAGTTGTATTCTTAGCCTGAAGTGCAGTGGGGCCGCGCATTTGAGTTTGATCAGGTTTCTTGTTAGGCCTTCTTGTGCAGTTGGAAATAACATGTCCATTATGTTTGCAGTAATTGCAAAATAATTTTCGGCCGGCAGTCTCGTGCAACATGTCCATACCTTTTATACTCAAAGCACCGTGATTTCTGACCACAAGCAGTTAGAAAGGCTATCTCATAGTTTGTGATGGTCCTGATTGTGCAAGGAAGACCTTTGATTCCTCAGGAATGGAACAATGTGAAGAAAGACGAGTTTCTTCGCAAAGGACCTCTTGAACACATGTATCCATATCAGGAGAGATTTCCCATTTCATGAGGGATGCTCGTATTGGTTCAAATTCTACACGGAGATTCATCAGGAATTGACTGACATGAAGTTCTTCCTGAAGTTTGAGAGCCTGAGGAAGAAATGCCGCAGAGACAGACTGCATGAGCATCTGGTCCCTTTCAGTCCATAAGGTTAGAAACCCATTGTAGTATTCTTGTCATTTTGGCAGTATTTTGCCAATTTTGTGTCTAGATGGAATCTTTGGGCTTTATTTTGTTGATGATATATTTTTTTCATGTGTGCCCACTTATCAAAAGCTCTCATAAAAGCTTGTAGTGCGATTGTGAAGGAGGGATCAAAGGAGTTGGGAATCCAGGTTACAACCTTAGCATTCCGTTGATTCCAAGTGGCAATGGTTTTATCTTCTGCAGCTGATGTGCCATTAGGATCGACAGCTGGTTTTATAGTTGTCCCATCCAAATACCCCAACATCACTTGTCCTTCAATGAAGTGCTTAAGGTGAAATGCCCAAGAAATATAATTGGTACCATTAAATTTAATAGAAATAACATCAACCTTGTCCATTTGATTTCAGAAGATAGTTTCTAAAAAAGGAGATGGGCAGCGGCACTGTTTTAGATAAACGGCAGAAAAATGGACCTCTTGGCCTCCAAAAAATTTGTAGTAGGAAAGATGTTTTCTTTCTGTAACAATATCTTTTCTCTGATCAGCCTTCCAGGTTATACTGGGAGCCTAGTTTTGTAACTTCTGATCCAAGAATGATTGGATTCCAACGGTTGGATCTAAATACCAAGCCTTAAAAATCTCAAGAAAATGCTCAATATTCCCAGGAATAATGATTGACCAGTGTGGTGGTGATTTCTGTAGATGCCGCAATCTGGAGATGGGCCCACTGTGAGATCTGATGGTTGGATGATTGTCGACAGTAGATAGAGGAACCCTTTTGCAGAAAATCTGATTTGTTGCTTTGTTTGGAGCTGCGGAAAGATCAATCCTTCTTTGCTATGATGCAGGGATTGATAAAACAAAGAGAAGATTGTCCGTCCTCTGTTGATTGCAAGACGACAGACCAAAAGGTTTAAGCGTTTCCCTCTGGCTCTGATACCATGTAAGGATTAACAGATCCTTGTATTGAAAGAAGAAGAAGAAGAAGAAGAAGAGAGAGAGAGAGAGAGAGAGAGAGAGAGAGAGAGAGAGAGAGAGAGAGAGAGAGAGAGAGAGAGAGAAGTTGTGAAATCTGTCGTATCCCAAAGGGAGGATCGACTGTTGCTCTTTATACAAAAAGTATTGCTAATTATGGCCTATGATTGATTCCGAATTACATGTGTATATAAGTAAGAAAGGAAAGAATATAATCAATCTGAAACAATTCAATCATATCCACTCCAAATGATCGTCTCTAGATTCATCCACGACACCTTCGCTGCGAGCCGCCTTCTCAAATTCTCCACAGAATTGAACTTCGTCGATCTCGATTACTCCCATCACCTCCTCTAACTTTTGGTCATGGGCCTTCTGAGATGGGCCTTTTGCAGGCCCTGCTGCTTTGTTTGTGCTTCTGCAAATTGCCGTTGGATTGAACCATTTCATGGGGTAGATCAATTCCCAATTAGGATCTTGGTATTTATGGCTGTCCAATGGTTTGAATACTTCTGATTCTTTTTCTGTGGATATTGATTTGATTTCCTGCATCTTAGGTGGTGGATCTCTGTATAAACCGTGTATGGGTAATGAACTGATAATTGCCATTGGATTGAACCACTTGATGGGATGGATCAATTCCCAATTAGTATCTGGATAGTTACGGCTGTCCAATGATTTGGTAGCTGCTTATTTTTTTTCTTCTGTGGATATTGCATTGATTGCCCACATTGTTTAGGTAACCTGTCTGTTTAGTCTGTTTCAGCATTGGTGGTATTATGGTTCTTCATGGTGCTAAACTATTCTTTCCTTTTGGTGCAAAACAAGGGTCCGCTTCCATTATGGCCATCCTGATGTGTTTGATAGACTATTTCACCTCACAAGGGGTGGTGTGAGCAAAGCATCCATGATCATCAATTTAAGCGAAGACATATTTGCAGGCACAGTTGATGCTTCAGTTTCTTGTCTTTCTTGGGTTGTAGAAATGTTCTTGAACTCCATTCTCATATATCTCCTCTGTCTATCTATGGCATGACAGGTTTCAATTCTACACTTCGTGAAGGTAATGTAACTCATCACGAGTATATGCAGGTTGGCAAAGGGAGGGATGTGGGTCTTAATCAGATTTCACTATTTGAGGCAAAGATAGCTAATGGTAATGGAGAGCAGACATTAAGCCGTGATATATACAGGCTTGGACACCGTTTCGATTTCTTTCGGATGCTGTCATGTTATTTCACTACTGTGGGATACTACTTCAGCACCTTGGTAACATTCATACTTTCCTTTCTGTTCTTTTACAGATACCATGTCTCAAATTTACACTTGAAGTCAGGTTTTTTTTTTTTACATTCTTCAGGTGACTGTGCTTACAGTATATGTATTTTTATATGGACGCCTTTACCTTGCTCTTAGTGGACTTGAAAGAGAATTGTCCAGGCAAGCAGCCATTCGTGACAATAAGCCTCTTCAAGTGGCTCTTGCTTCGCAGTCCCTAGTTCAGCTTGGATTTTTGATGTCCCTGCCCATGATGATGGAGATGGGTCTCGAAAAAGGATTCCGTACTGCACTAAGTGAGTTTATACTGATGCAACTACAGTTGGCCCCCGTATTTTTCACATTCTCGCTTGGCACCAAGACCCATCATTATGGGAGGACTCTGCTTCATGGTGGTGCAGAGTATAGAGGTACAGGTCGTGGGTTTGTGGTCTTTCATGCGAAGTTTGCTGAAAACTACAGGATATACTCTCGTACTCACTTTGTCAAAGCAATCGAGTTGATGATTCTGCTTATTGTGTACCATATCTTTGGCCATACATATAGAAAACCTGTTGCATATATCTTGATTACAATTTCTATATGGTTCATGGTGGGATCATGGCTCTTTGCTCCATTCCTCTTCAATCCTTTGGGATTTGAGTGGCAAAAGATTGTCGATGATTGGACCGATTGGAATAAATGGATCAGCAACCGCGGAGGGATAGGTGTAACCCCGGCGAAAAGTTGGGAATCGTGGTGGGAGAAAGAGCAAGAGCACCTTAGATATTCCGGCAAGCTCGGAATCATTGCTGAAATAGTGCTGGCTCTACGCTTCTTCATCTACCAATATGGGCTTGTCTATCACTTGAATATAACGAAGCACACCAAAAGTGTATTGGTACGTTGTCTTTAGAGTTTGGAAGAGAGATTCTGGCTGCTATATTGTTGTTGTTATTCTCATTTTAATACTACTACTACTACAGTGTGAAGTGTGAAGATAACCATTTTTGCTCGACTTGGTTGCAGGTCTATGGCATTTCGTGGCTTGTTATTATGGCCATACTGCTTGTGATGAAGGTAAAAGAACAATTATTTGTTTCTTAAAGTGCCGTCATGCAAACTATAGGAGCAAGAATTTCTTGCAGGATCCCTTAGTCATTTCATGCAGACCGTGATCACCTAGTTATGTTGTAGTATGTAGAATTTTTAATTTTCCTTTATCATTTTCAAGACCTTCAAAAGATTTTCTGTGATAGAGGGCCTGGACTATGCACTGCAGTAGCTGCATTTCAGGTTCCAAAAGCACCTAGGCAATCGGGATGATGATTGTTTGGGAGGAATTTATTTAACCTTTAAACGTATGTGCATGCTGTCGTTGGGCTTTAAGTCACACATATTGAGCCCTTGATATCGTCATCGTAACATAGATTTGATAGGTCTCCTACGATACCTTTAAAATGAGTGGTGGATCCATGAATTCTCACACCTGATACTTTTATGTGTGAAAGCCTTGTACTTGCCATATCCATGGCGTGTCCTTTCATATCCATATCTGTTTTGAGCATCATAGTGGGTCTCACCACAGAGTGGACAGACCAGTATGGTAGTTATCAGTCATTAAATATTCGGCCACTTTTATATTGACGGTGGTCTGCTTCCCTATTTCATCAGTCATTAAACATTCAACACCTTTTATATTGAAGGTGGTCTACTTCCCTGTTTCTTTTTTTAAAATTATCTGTTCCAAGTTGTCGGTTAAATGTTAGGATTAACCCACTGGGGATATTTTTGGGACGCTGCTGATGGTGTGGCCTATCAGATCAGCAATTTGAACCGGTGATCATGGGCCATCTGTACATAGTTGAGACCCAAACAATGCCATGCTTGTCATGTAGGCATCATACAATTTTTTTTTTTTTTTTTGTCTCTGCTTTCCAATCTAGTTTGTGCTTTTCTTTCTTTTCTTTTTTTCCTCGAAAACGTAACTAACATTTTGAAGCTTGGGAAACTGGATAGATTTTTAAATCAGTTGGCAGTTCTCTGTTGTTCATGTTCTTCCAATGTTCCTTGTTTTTAATTGTTTATTGCGATAAAAAATGTTATTATTTTAATGGCTTCTTGGTTTCTGCAGACTGTGTCAGTGGGAAGGAGGAAGTTCAGCGCAGACTATCAGCTTGTGTTCCGACTAATCAAGGCCCTTATTTTCCTCACATTCATGTCTATTCTGATAATTTTGATAGTGCTCCCTCACATGACGGCTCAAGATATTGTAGTATGCCTCCTCGCATTCATGCCAAGCGGATGGGGGTTGCTTCTGGTGCGCGAATCTCCAACTCTTAAAACACTAATTAATGGAAGCAAATGCTGAATTCTTTACATTCTTTTCCAGTTTACCTACCAGCTTGCTGCATATTAATCTATTTGTGTCGTTTTTTATTAGATTGCTCAAGCCTGTAGGCCTTTAATTAAGCCAACTGGAATCTGGAGTTCGGTTCGGACTCTTGCTCGTGGTTATGAAATCATCATGGGATTGCTTGTGTTCATTCCTGTTGCGTTTCTTGCCTGGTTTCCATTTGTGTCGGAGTTTCAGACCCGTATGTTATTTAACCAGGCCTTCAGCAGAGGTCTTCAGATCTCCCGTATTCTTGGTAGGCAGAGGAAGGACCAGTCGTCCCACAACAAAGACTAAAGTTTGGCACCTCAAGGCATTCTCTTTCTGGCAAGGCAGTGGATCTTCTCACAACTTCCTTCATTTTGCCAGACAAATTTTTTGGATCTCTCTGCACCTTCTATCATTCACGACAAACAGAGGGCTTTTGTTCATAAGACTGGTCTGGGCAGGTATGGCAGCCATCGGTATTCAGTTCTATCAATGTCTTCCCCCTTCAATTCTGTTGGGAAGAGCTGTAACTTACAAATGTAATATAATGTTTTGTCTGTTGTGAACATAGGCAATTATCATTTCAGCTTTCATTTTTTCTCCTCACAGCTCTTCTTTTTTTCAGCATCTCATTTTGCTTGCTCCCTCCTACTGTAACTGTACAGCTAAATATGTTTTAGGTGTTTCAGTCGTTTTCTAATATTTACAAGTTGCTCCACTGTACTAGTATCTGAAGCTCTCTGAATGGGCCAGGCAAGGCAATGAACTACCAGGCACATTCAAAAATTCAGGTTTTCCTAGGTCCACAACATGTGGACAGACCTAACATGCCAGTGCAGCTTGTGAATGTCGAGCCCGGATCCCCAGGGACTTTTGACTTAGAGAAATTCAAAGGCTAGATTTTCACAGTGGGGCCCACCTTTTGAAAATCTAAGCTGCTCAAATGAAAAATGCCTTTCCAGATTTTATTTCAATAGGAGTTGGCCTACTGTACGATTGACTATAGATGAATAACGTGATTTTTATTATGCATAAGATTGTGTCAATCGTGTTTTTATTCAAATGGTCAATCTTACATCGAGACCAACTCCTATTGGTGGAGGTGTTTGATTTTGAGCGGCTTGGATTTCAACATGCGAGCCCCATTATGGAGTTATACTCCAACTCAGGATTTGCTTATGGTAAGTCATGCATTGGCTAGGGTCCATTGGATCATTTGCACCAGTCTAGGTGCCCAAAAGTGTTGTAAAACTGTCAACCGTTCGAAATGTATATACACCCAAACTCACTTTAATGGTTAGGATCAGCCCACCTGTCAGCAGCCTAATTGAGGATTGGGATCATCTGACCCAGGTTGATATTCAAACCCCCTGCATGCTGCTCCCAGTCCTTTTTTGAGGGATGATCCTATGCGACCCTTCAATGCTGGAGATCTTTAGTCGGGCCCCTACCATACATGAACCCAGGATTACTAATTTCACTGTCAGTGTGGGCTCCTGCTATCGGATTAGTAATCTGTACATATGTGCCTTTCATTTCCTGTGATCAATTTAGCGATGCGGCCCACTCGTAATTTCCTCTACAATATGCCATTGTGATTTTGTTTTCAAGCTATGGTCTATCCAAGAGGTGGGCCAATGGAGTTAAATCTGAAGATCAAGTTAAATATTAGACTGAATTACTAAGTAGAAGTGATCTCATAGTAATGGGAACCTACATAAGAACCACATAACAATCGTGCTCAAATAAACAAACATATATATATTTTTGAATGGTAAATAAATCAATATACACAACAATTGTGTATAAGCAAAAAGATTCACATAAGAATCATATGAAAGAAATTGATACAAGCATCACATGAGAACCCTATTGAGAAACACATAATAATAATGAGGCCGGGCCGAATACCCTCATTGAAGGGCCATTGACAGCCCTCCACAAGTGGCTTCCAAAGGAAATGTTTGAAAGAAAATGACAAGGCCTGCAATCTTCTTGGAAAGGGTCATATTGGGATTGTGATTGTTTGATGGAGATATGTTCGGATGCTTCTCTCTTTAGGTCCCTTCACCCAAGCTGTTTATTTAATCAATATTTGAATTGATGAAAGCGAACAAAACCTGGGTGGGCCACAAATTTTTTATTTTTTTATTTTTTTTCCATTGATGGGGAGGGTTTCCACATAGTATATAACCTAATAGTACTATTCTCCGGGGGCACACGTATGAAACCCACGCACATGCACCGGGTAAGTCTGGAGTGAAATGCAAGCATACGCCGTCCTAGATTTATGCCACTCCCCCAAGTCCCAGGTGGGTGAATTGACCACATTTATCTTGGCCAACTCAACAAAGTACAACTGCCATTTTTAGAAATCCGAGGCCTTCCCAGGTTTAATATGATGACCATTTAGGGGGCCATGCCAATCAGGATAGCCTGCCAAACAGCTGTCCAGTTAGCCAATCAAGTTGGAGCAGTAAATGCACTATTGGATCCGCGTCCCAATTCAGTCCCCCACAAGAAGAGGAATGCTACTTGTCCCGGGACTCATGTCCCCAAATGACCAAAATGCCCTCCTCCTATGGAGTCGGGCCAGTCCCGGGACATGAGTCCCGGGACAAATATACTTTTTGCTTTTATTTATTTATTTTGGTTTTTCCTACATTGGAGTTTGTTCACTCACATGTTCTACTCACACACCCATTTATGTCTTTAACCAGCTGATTTAAGACATTTTTCATGGTTTAATCCAATTGGATATGTAAGCTGTTCCTCGTATCATTTCATCATCATCCTAGTTTTGTCTTGTCAATCTCTGAACATTATTTTATATATATAAAAGAATGAAAAATTTATAAATACTATAAGCTTTTAAGTGTGAGGTGGGCCATGACCATTACAGTTACATCTAGATTTTTCCAAACCAAAGTCTTGAAATTCAGACTCGACATGGGCTCATTTGGAAAAGCTCAATTCAATCGATTGTTGGGTCAGCCGAATTGAATGAGTTTCACCAAAAAAAAAAAAAAAAAAAAACCACCCTGTTCAAATTCAGGTTAGTTACTCCACTCATTTGGGTTTTGAATCAATTTCATACTTTGGATATTAAGAAAAATTGATCTAACCTAATGTTCCAATTAATCCATTTGAGATGAAAAAGGGTCCCCCCAATACCAAATACATGGACCCGAATTGAAAAGATTAGGTCTGGGTCCAAAATCTAAATCAGTTTTTTTTTTTGTTTGGTTTTCTACAGGCTTTGGGTTCATGGGTTCCATACTTAAGGATCCAAGTATCCATTGTCACAACAATATATAATATTATATGTGTAAAGACTTATACTAAATATATTTTATTACTACTTAAATTGGTGAGATAAGGCTATATGATGATAATGGTGATTAGTATATTATATTGGCTATGTAAGTAATTGGGCCTCAATTTGGACCTCTGCCTCGGTCCACTTTCAATGTTTAACATAAAGGCCAAAGCCCATGCTATGTACAAGTAAAATTGACTAACTAAATGGAATCGGCTAATTAAAAAGTCCAACCCGTCTCAGACACCCCTTGCCTTGTAAAATTGACACTCATCCCAAGTTATGACTAATCCAATCATTACTACTCTTTAGATTGAGTCCCATGGAAAGATGCGCTCGCTGCAGGTTTTTTATTTTTATTTTTTATGACATGAGTCTACTTGAGGTTTTGACCCAAAATGACTAATTTTCTGCGTAGCACCAGCTAAACCTACACAAATACATACTTAAATAAATTTGGGGTGATTTTGAACAAAGGGGGGTATTTGCGTAGAGCCATACTGGACATGGACAGAGACCCGTTTCTAAATAATAGTTCTGGTTCCATGTCTGATTTTGACTCGAAATTTGTTTTGTTGGTTTCAGAACCGGATCCACTTACGGTCTGTTTGGGAAGGGGGGAAAGAGGGGGGAAGGAAAAAAAGGAAGGGAAAGTGGGGGAAAATTTTTTTTGGGGGGTGTTTGGGAAGTGGGGGAAAAAGGGGGGGGAGGAAAGTGGGGGGAAAGTTTTTGTCCTCTTGTGGTAAAAATTTCCCCCCCAAAAATGGGGGGAAAATGAAGGGGAAAGAGGAGAATGAGGGGGAAAGTACCATTTTGCCATTTTTGTCCTTTTGGAATTTTTTTAAAAGGAAGGGTAAAATAGTCTTTGTTTCCATACTTTTTCATTTGACTTCC
Source organism: Umbellularia californica (assembly GCA_028538565.1). Classification (NCBI taxonomy): domain Eukaryota; kingdom Viridiplantae; phylum Streptophyta; class Magnoliopsida; order Laurales; family Lauraceae; genus Umbellularia; species Umbellularia californica. Next base: position 14,148,126 of record JAPQWN010000008.1, on the reverse strand, counting down.
CCTACTTTTTGACTTCCCAAACAAGAGGAGGGCAAATTAATTTTTCCTCCCCTCTCCTTTGTTTTCCTTCCCCTCAAATTTTCCCTCCCCTCCCCTCCTCCCTTCCCAAACACAGTGTTAGAGGACTAGAATCTAGTTCCAAAATCAATTCTAATTTCTCTTTATTTTAAAATTTTTTCTTAACATAAGCATATCATTTTACTTATAATAGTTATCAAGTCTACTACCTCCAGTTAATTTCTTATACATAAAAAAAATTTAAAAAAAATTAATTTTGAAGTTCAGTTTGTTGTATCAAAGACTGATATGTCGGGTCCGAGTCCACGGGTTGAACCTATATGGACCCAAAACTGGACCGTCTATTAATCGGAACCTAAATTGAGTTCAGGACCCGGACCCATTTATGAATCGTAACCTAAAATAGGTTCAAAACCTAGTTTTTTGCTGACCGAAACTTTTGAGTAATCAGAGAATTATATACCCATTTGCAACCTTAGTTCCTACCACCCTAGGTAGAAACTCCGGATCCTCATCATTGCTGAAAAGACATTAAATACATGGTTTCCACCTACAAATTCTCACCACACCATATGCCCCTAAGAAAGGCACCGGATTTTGTGCCGCCCTGTCTCCCTATGACTCCGAAGAAGGAGGTATTATATAAACACCCTCAAGATGTGGGGAGCAAGCCCACACCTTATTCCACTCCACCAACTCTTAGGTGGGTCACTTGCTGAGGGATTGGGTGCATGCAATCATCAATATTTTGCCTCTTGCATAATTATTAAAGTTTGAGGCCCCTAAATTGGTTGTTGTCGTTTGCCCTCTGTGATAGGAAAATGGTTTTTTTTTTTTTTCTGCTAAAACGAGAATTTTATGTAAATCAAGAGAGGAGAATACAAGTAGGAATACAAAACATAATACACAATGATATTAATTCCTTCACATAATGGCAGAAATGAAGTCAGGAATATGCCCCCTAAAGCTGGATATGGGGGAAGAAACCTTGGCTAAATTGTCTGCAACACCACTTGCCTGACGTCTTACACGAATCTAACTCCTTCAAGTTTCTCTGAATTGATCTCCAACAGGCCATTGGCCCATAATTACTTTTCCAAGTGACAGTCCCATTGGAATTCAATGCATCAGAAAGTGGCAGGCAATCCCCTTCCAAAATCACCCTTTTTTTTTATTCCCATAATCCTGATGATCCCAACACCTTTGGATATAGGGCAAGCAATTCAGCTTCCAAGGGGCTCTCTACAAAAACATGTTCAGCAAAAGCAAAGAGGTTTTGGCCAAGGTGATCTCTTATTACACCACCAATGCCTACAACACCACTGTTTGCTTGGATGGAACCATCAAAATTGAGCCTGATGCAACCAAGAGTCAGAGGGGACCATTTCACACCTGACCCACCATGATCCTCAGGTTTAAATCTGAGGGTTACGCGCACTAGATAGAGCTCCATGAATTGCTTAGAGAGGTTTTCTTAAAATAGACCAGTGGTTCAAAGTGGATGAGTAGAAAATATATTGACTCGGGGATTTCCATATATATCAAGACATAGTAGGAAAATGGATTTTACCTACAAATGTTACATATGCAAGTGTTACATATGTGAAATATATTACCATATTTGTGCATGAGTAAATTGATATCCATTCTTACATGAGAAAATTGGTACATCCAATGGTTTTAGACTTCTTTTGGTTTTTTTCACAAATTTCTCAAAATCTATGAAAAATTATTAAGGTACGGGACTTTACTTCTTCATGCTGTTCATTAATACAAGAATGTCAAAGGGTTCAGACCATGAATTGGGACCCACAAAAGTCTTATAAAAAATTAGATTTATAGGTCAAGACTTTTTCACAAATTACTCAAAATCCATGAATATTTACGATAAATCGACTTCAAGAACCTAGGCTTTATTAGTTCAATAATCAATTGAACTGTTTGAATAATAAATATAGGATCCATGGGAATTTAAAAATAAATTAAAATGAAAGTCTTCAATAGACCCACCTTTTTTATTGAGCGGCGCTGTAGGGGGATCACTTAGACACCTCTACAAGCATAGAGATTTTTCATACTCGATAACCATCTTGACACTCCATATATGCACTACATGCATAAATCAATGTATGTGCACACGACACCCTTCTTACTACCCACCCTTTTTACATGCATAAATCAATGTATGTGCACACGACACCCTTTTTTACTACCCACCCTTTTGTGATTGAGATGCACCAAAGTAGCCTCCATGCAAATCAAGTTGTTGTAAAGAACAAATTTAGACACTATATATCAAAACAAAAGACGTGCCCTCGAAGTCATTGACTTATTGGCTTGCTATGAAACAGTTAAAAATAGAAAGGCAAGGTCATTTCAAAGAAACCCAAAAACACGGATCCAAATCCGAGTAGCCGACCCATTTCCAAATCGAGCACACACACTCATGGCATTTCTGTAATTTCAGAAGACCCTAGTGGCATTTTCACAACCCATTCAATACATGAAGAAGCCTTCCTTGTTTCTCTTACCAGTTTCGTGCCCTCTCTCTGCTTTTAATCTTTCTGTCTGTCTCTCTCTTCCTCCATTTCTCCCATATTTCAATCTTTCCAATCTCTCCTCCATCTCCATTTCCTCACACCAAAACCCTATTTTCTTCAGCCTTGTTTGACACCCACCAGCTGTTTGTGAAATTGCCAAAGAGAAGGTGAGATTAAAAGCGAAGTCTTTTCTTCATATAGACAGAGAGAAGAGAGAGAGTTTTGAGTGTTTGGGGTGGCTTGTTTTCTTGGTGGGGGCGTTTGGGTGGGATCAAATCTTTCTAGGGTTTTGCTCATTTGGAAATGAGGGATGCTTTCATGGCTGGGAAATCTTGCAGCGGCCTGCATGCGCCCGGTCCAGCGGTACGCCCGTATGAGCAAGGATGATGAGGATGACCCACTCTTCTGGTCACGGGACCTCGACCCGCATTCCCTCGGGGAGTTCTCGATCGCCGTCGTCCAGTCCAATCAGACCTTGGAGGATCGCTGCCAGGTTGAAACGGGCACGGATGCCACTTTCGTTGGAGTCTATGACGGCCATGGCGGGCCTGAGGCCGCCCAATTCGTCGTTGATCGTCTATTTGGTCATTTCTTGAGTAAGTTGAGATTGACCCACTTCGCCATTCTTATCTTTCTTTTAGCTTCTTGTTTGATTTAGTACTTGTATGTTGTCATGTTTTGGATTTGTGGAATATGGGGTGGAATGTTTTCATAGTTGTAGTACATGGCATGTCAGTTTCTAGGTTGAATGAGTGCTGCTTGAGGATCATTGTGTGTGTAGCATTTAGAAGTCAGCAAATCTTGGTATCTAGCATAGGGTTGCTGCTGCCTGCCCTTGTCATGGTTGTAGGAGGCAGCGATTTGTGCATTACTTTCTTGCCAGAAGATGGGTGCATTACTTTATTTGATTGGATTAACCTTTTTCTTTCTTTGGGTCAGAAAGTTGGTAGAAGAGAAAACATTGGATGTTCGGAACCCAATTGGGGAATTTGGGAGATGGAATTATTATGAATTATGTGCTCGTATGCTGCTAAGGTTGTAGGTTTCACTTTCTTGGTTGTTTCTTTTTTCTTTTGAGGAACTTGTTTTTTTTCGAAAGTATGGAGGTTTTATGGATGGATTGTGAAACGAATATGGTGCAAAATATCTTCCTCAATAAGCAAATGAAGTGAAAATATTAGTTCGGAGACATAATAGGGTTAGTTCTTGCCAAATGGAGGTGCAAAGTAGAGATGAGAAATGGATTGGTCTGTTGCCATAATTTGGAATTGCTTGATGGATCATATGTCACAAGCCTTCTACAATTATAATCAAGAACGGAGATAATGGGTTGCATTGGTGCACACCTCTGGAACTTGGAGAATATCCTTTCAGATTCAGAGTGCCATTCATCGTGAGAGAGAATGAGATGGTTATGATGCACTTTTGGATCCACACCTTTCATATCCTTCTGAAACCCAGTCTTTCGAACATATACATGAGATTGAATGCTTTTGTTGTCACAAAGGAACCCATCAAGAATTTGTCAATGGGGACTTTGCTTGTGTGTTTGTTATCTTAATAAAACTTGATTAACTATATAAAGAAGACCTTCCATCAGAAAAAAAAATATATTAAGAAAATTACGTAAGGTTAGTAATCTGGCTCCATGATACATTCTTGATGTGTTGAGGAATAGTGTTGATTAACTGTCAAAGTAGATAGTCAGTACTGTTGGTCTAAGATGGAAGGATGTTCCTCTGGTATCATTGGCAGTGTCATAATACTCTTTCCTTTGTATTTGAGTATATATTTAATCTTGTGGGCCAAATGAATTCTGTCATTGTCACTACAGGCTACTCAACAAATTATGGGTAGGGCTACACATGGGCGGTTCGGATCGGTTTAACACTAAAACCAACAACCAAACCGAACCAGTCGGTTTTTTAATTAACCAATCCGATCCGACCGATGGAGAGGGCTTAAACCGTGTTTTTTTTTTTTTTTTTTTTAATGTGATTATCATTTGAAACTGACAGCTGCTTCCATCTTCTTTGATTAAAAGTTCATAGGGATCTGGAAGTGTCTTTTTCAAATTTGACTTCTTGACGAGTCCAGTAGGAATTTCTTCAAGGTCATCGTTTTTATGCGTCTATTCATCTCCATCAGTCTTGTTGCTCGTTCGAGTTTACTTCCTGACTCATATCCCGTATGACTGTTGTTGTCACTATCTTATTTTCCTTGGTCACCTTTTGAATCCTTCATTCGATTTGTCCTCACAGATGTGGATGATGATTGTTGATTAAATGTTCTGTTAAATGTCTTATTTTTAATTGTATCTTTGGGTAGCTGACAGATTGTTGATCTGTTTTTTAATATCCTGGGTAGTCAAATGCACTTCCTCTGCCATGCTATTGAAAACCCACCATGTCATACCTTATTTGTGGCTTAATCTCATCCTGATATCATGGTGTGAGGACTTAATTAAACTCTGATATTCTTGTCTTCCTTGCTGATGTTTTTCATTGCAATCATTGTAACTTGATGGATTATGTTTGTTGATAATTGATCCGCAGAATGTTTGCCTTCCTATGTTTTAGCTAGTCCCAAGTATTAACTGCTCCTTGTCCATTTTAATGGGTACCTCTTGTAATCAGTTCCATTAAATGAGAACTGGTCCTTCCAATTTGTTCATATATATTGGACTTCCCATAAGGCTTGGCAGTTTTCAACTTCCCATTTAGATCTCAAGCTGATTTTTAAAAAAAAGGACAATCGGATGTGTGATTTTCTATTTTTATGAGGATGTGGCTGTTGGATTTTAACTGCATATTCATTCTCTTCTCAGCAAGATCAGATTGGTTGTTCCGGGACCCAGGTAGATTACTTTCCATACAGTATGCAAGTTGGCCTTTCTGATATTTTTTCATAGTCAATTAATTACCTTCATCTAATCCAACTGATTAAATCCATTGTCTGATTTGTCTATTCCGTTATGTTATAAATCAATTCTTTACATTATGCCATCCATTTTCTTCCCTTGGAGTTCTATTCTTGCTTTTGTCGTCCTCACAATCAACACTTTGCCATCACGTGGGCACACTGGACTTATGATGTTACCTGATGTGAATTACTGTCATTGGAAGAAAGTGAGTATGGAATATAGGATGACATCACAACTGTTGAATACATTTAATTTGTTGACAATAAGAGTTAGCGCAACATATTGGTTTGATTCCCAATTTCTAAATAATAAAACATGTCAAAAAAATTTGAAACAGAAGTTTCGTATGATACTATTATAATTAATAAGCAGCTGAACCTTACAAAATAATCTTCCAAAAAGAAGTAACCAACTGGAATTTGCAAATGTCATCATCTTCCCTGGAACAATATTTTCAGAAATCAAAAAGCACATATCTCTGACATTGAAATCATTCCTCAACAGCAGCACAAAAATATCATGCTAGCTAAAGAAAATGAACGAAATCGTTACTACTTAATAATGAACAGGCTTTATAGTCCTCTATACAATGTTAAGTTTGCACAAATTCCTGCCATGATTTAGTTTAAACCTTCCATGAAATCTAATAATAGCGCTAAAAGATTGGAAACCCTGTGTGTTTACATCTCGACGCCTAACTAAACCAATGAAAGCTTATAAACTTGGAAATGTTTTTTTCTTTTCTTTTTGTGTACTTTGTATCCTTGTTTCATGAATAGTTTTTTTGTTACCGAAAAAAACATGGAGAAATTTTTGGTTCTTCCATCACCTGTCTTGTTTAACAAATATCCAAAATTAGCCATGTATTCGACTTATTTCAAATATTTATTCTGCTTATTCTATGATAATGATAGTGGAATTAGTTTACAACTCCCTGTTGGGTTTTCAAAATCATTATCTTAAGAAATGCAATGGATAACAGAACATGGCCTTTTTTCTCTCTGCATTTTAACATGGAATTGTAAGAACACGGTGTATTTATTTGTTCTAGAGAAAGATGCGACTTTACATGTGTGCTATTGTTTTAAATATCCAACCAAAAGAAACAGTCGAAGTTGGTCCAATCAGAGCTGTTGCCGTACAAGTTCATTCTAAATAAAACCAGCCATATATAGGAACCATGATGACCAATGTGATCTGTCAGTCCAGCAAATATGAAGTGGCTTTATCTGTTTTGGACTTATATTTTCGTATTAATGTCGTTTTGACACTGCTACAAAAGCAGGGCACACTGATGGTGATTCCAGTTTGGATCAAACTGTCTACTGTTAGTTTAGCCTCTGAATCTGATCCAGATTCCTAAACATTGATTTGAATTTTTAAGTACTCAGAATGTGTTATGATAATGGTTTTTATTTTTATTTTTATTTTTAATTGTATTATGACCTTCACAAGTTTGCATGTCCACACAACCCTTTAATTGATTTCCCCTCATCGTACAGGGATTGTACAAGACAATGAATCGATATCTGAAGATGTTTTTAAGAATGCATTTTTGGCAGCTGAAGATGAATTTCTTGGTCACGTGCGTCAAACGCGCCATTCAAACCCACTAATTTCTGCAAGTGGATCGTGTTGTTTGGTTGGAGTTATTTGGGGAAGAACATTGTATATTGCTAATGCCGGTGACTCTCGAGCTATAATAGGTTGTTTAAGTAGGTCAAATAACATCATTGCTGAGCAATTGACTAGTGATCATAATGCAAGTAAGGAGGAGGTCAGAGATGAACTCAGGTCCCTGCATCCAAATGATCCACATATTGTTTTCCAGAGGAATGGTGCATGGCGTGTCAAGGGCATAATCCAGGTATGTACTCATTCTTTTGTCTCTCAAATTTCCAATATTTGGATCTATCATAAATCATGCCGTAATTCTTCTGTTTTCCCCCTCTGTCCCTGATTTTTTCATTTCAAAGGATTCCCAAGTTCTAATTTTATCACCCTTACTACAAATTTCATTTTTGATCGGTAACTGCGGTGGTTTATTAAGGATGAAAACGAGTATGGATAAGAGGGCTATACTGAACCGGGGTGCCATCAAGGACCCGGGGGCCAAAGATGCCTCATTGATAGCAACCCCTAAAAGCAAAATTTACTCTGAAAGCAAAAGCTGCAAAAGATGTGCCACAGGGCACATGCAATTCTACAGGCTTCAGGTCACGCCAGACGTGGGACTACAATTCCAAAAACACATGTTATTCTGCCTGGACCCTGCCTGCTAAGATGTTTGCTCCTCGTTTTTGAAGCTCATGTCTAAATGAAACATTGCTCAAGTGAGCTAGTTTGGCCACTTCAGAGGTTTAGACTTTTAGCCTCTAGGAGACCATCCCTTATGGCCATAAGCTTTACCGCTAACTGATCGACTGCTTACCTGGCTTGAGAAGCTCCAAACAATGGAGGTAGACCTGTTACGAATAAGACTTCCACACCTGCCACAGCTGTGTTTTCAATAATGCTACCATTAAAATCCAGCTAAAAACAACACGCATGAGGAGCTCTCCACCTAGGGATTGGTCTAGGCTAAGATCGAAGATGAGTTTGGCACTTCGCCCAAGTACCACTCAGCAGTTGCCACCTGAATACGATGGAATGCCTCAAGAACAGATGCCCAGGTAACAATACAAAATTTAACCTTTTAGCCTATCCAAATTCTTGCCATGAAAGATAAGGGACAAAGGATCCTCCCCTTTTGGTTCTGAAGTCATATTTCACACTTGAAAAGGCTGAATGGAGAGGTCTTGAGCAATTAAGCTATGAGAGGATCACACAACAACTGGATTGAGCAAAAGGCCATTGTAAGACAAGATGATCCCTTGATTCCACATCCCCTGAACAGGTGGGGCATGCATTCACCACTATTAGTTTGCAATGCCACGGATTATTCGTTGTTAAGATAAGTAGATAACACCAAGAAGAGCTGTCCAAGCAAAGGCTATAACTCTTGGTGGCCTTCAAAGAGCCAAATGCTGGCAAAAGGTTTAGGGGAACCCTCTCTTCCACCTATCATCACAAAGAAATGAGAGACTGAAATACGACTATCCCTACTAGCTGTCAAAAGTATCCTATTCACACCCACTGTTGGGATCAATGCAGAGATTATTAATGACATTGTTGAATTGAATTCTAACTCCTTAAAGAAATTTCTTTGAAGCACTGGCCCCTACACTATTTGTCCACCATTGGCTTGGGAATTGCCTTGACAAAGGCCTATTCCCCACCCAAACATCAAGCCAAAATCTATGTGGCCTATCATACATTTCTTGTTTGTGTCTTTTAACTTCAAAATGCTTTAGTTGATTGTGAAGAAAATGCAGAAATCAAGTACTAATCGCTAGATTATCTTTATATTTTCCATGTATTTCTTATAATCATATTTGCTTTCCACGCTGGTTTGTTGTAACTGTCAGATCCTAAGCCTGCATAGAGGTGGGTTGCACCTGGTAGTCACAACTCCAACATGAATGTTGAAAATATCGACACTCTATGACCATGCTAGGGCATTTCCTGCTATAAGCGATGAACTACAGTGGCACCCGATTGCTGTGGAAGGTAGGGAAGGGTTCCTGCACCAATCTGGATGAGTGCAGGTAAACACAAGTTAGTCTAGAAGAAGAGGATTCAACTTGCTACTAGGAATGTAGGAACTTTGGCAGGCTAGAGCGTGGAGTTGAGCTATACAATGGACAAAAGAAGAGTTAATGTAGCTTGTCTGCAGCAAACAAAGTTGAGAGGGGATAAGGCTAAGGAGTTTGCTGCATGGGAAAGGAAATGGAGTAGGAATAGTATTAGCTAATAAAGACTTGAATGAAAAGATTGTAGGGGTAAAGAGATTAGGTCATAGAATAGTAGTTTTATATTTTGCATTATGCAAAGTCCAAAGCATATTATGACTGGTATAGTAAGTTGGGAATAAGAGAAGGAGAGAGATAATTTTTAAGCTTGCAAGAATGAGGGAAAGGAAAAGTAAGGACCTTGATCATGTCAGATATATAAAGATTGATGGCCAAAAAGTTTTATTAAGGGCCAATGATATTAAAGAAAACCAAACCAAACCAAACCAAGCCTTTTCCCACTAGGTGGGGTCGGCTATATGGATTTGACGACGCCAATCAAATCTGTTTAGGGCCATGTCCTCCGTTAGATCCATGTAGGCAAGGTCATGTTTAATAGTTTCTTTCCAACTTCTCTTGGGTCTCCCTCTCCCTCTCCTACTCCTGGCAATCTCTATGCCTTCACACCTTTTAACAGGTGCTTCCATTGGACGCCTTCTAACATGGCCAAACCATCTTAGTCGATTTTCTCTCATTTTATCTCCAATCGGTGCTATTCCTACTTTGCCCCTAATCTCCTCATTCCTAATCCTATCTCTCCTTGTGATCCCGCACATCCATCTTAGCATTCTCATCTCCGCAACTTCCATCTTCTTAACATGATTATGCTTTACTGCCCAACACTCTGATCCATATAACAATGCTGGTCTTACCGCCACCTTATAATACTTTCCTTTAACCTTGAGGGGGACTTTCCGATCACACAAGGCCCCCGAAGCACTCCTCTATTTGGTCCACCCGGCCTGAATCCTGTGACTTACATCAGTATCAATCCCTCCATCCTGTTGCACCATCGATCCAAGGTACCTAAAGTTTTCTTTCTCTACAATCTTTTGTGTGCCTAAACTTACTTTTATGTTACCAAGTGTCCTACTTTGGCTAAACTTGCACTCCATATATTCCGTCTTGCATCGACTTAGCCTAAAACCTTTTGTTTCTAACGTTTTCCGCCATACTTCTAGCTTAGCATTCACTCCTTCTCTCGTCTCATCTACTAAAACAATGTCATCTGCAAATAGCATACACCACGGCACCTCATCCTGAATATGTCTTGTAATCTCATCGATAACTAGGGCAAATAAGTACGGGCTTAACGCTGAGCCTTGGTGTAGACCAATCGTGATAGGAAACTCCTTAGTCTCTCCGCCAGTCGTCCTTATAGATGTCACGGCTCTATCATACATATCCTTTATCGCCTCAATATATGCGACACACACTCTTTTCTTTTCCAGTACTCCCCATAGAATCTCCCTAGGAACCCGGTCATAGGCCTTCTCCAAGTCAATGAACACCATATGTAAATCTTTCTGGCCTTCTCCACCAATGAACACCATATGATATTAAAGAAAGGTTTAGATAATATTTTAATAAACTTTTAAAGGACGATTCAATAGGAGCTTAGGAATGAGAGACAAGCTGCGAAGAAGGAAGCATTTTTTAGTAAATGGGTGTCCTATGTGTTTAAGGGATGAGGAAACGGCGCATCATTTATATTAATTCATTGTCAGCTTGCTTGTAAAGTTTGGATGGCTATGTTAAATTTCTTTGACATGGGTTGGGTGATGCCTAATAATGTGGAGGATCTTTTTCTTTAATGGCGCTTACGAAGTAAGTTTGTTCGTGGCAATATTTTGTGGAAGTTAGTTGCTTATGCTACAGTTTGGAAATTGTGGTTGGAGAGGCATAGAAGAGTTTTATAGACTGTTGAGGAAGTTGTTGAGTCCATTGTTTGGACAGTGTCAGAATGGGTTTGTAATAGTAAGGACTTTATTGGTATCTCTTTGGAAGACCTTAATCGGTCTTGGACAGCTGTTTTTAAAGGAGGTTGGCGTTCTAGAATCGTATATAGAACAATTTGGAACCATCCACCTCCTGGTATTTTAAAGTTAAACTTCGATGGTAGTTTTGTTCAAAGTGTTCAACGAGGAGGTATTGGTGACGTCATCAGACATTGGAATGGAATCATTATTAGAAACTTTTCTGGGCTAGTGGATTCTTCTGATGCTAAAAAAGCAGAGTTGTTTTCTCTTTTAATTGGGTTTCGTGAGCTGCGTAGAATTGGATGTCTAAATCCTATCCTTGAGGGTGATTCTTTTTCTTCTATCCAATGGGGTTCTAGAAGAGCTATTCATCCATGGAGGCTAGCAGATTGGGTGGAGGAGGTGCAAGGTATTTCAAGTCTGTTGGGTGCTTCTTTCCATCATATTTTACGATAGGCTAATTCTATGGCAGATGGTCTGGCCAGGGAAGGAAATATACGCACTTCTATTTCTTTTGATGTATAATTTCTAGTGCTTTTCCCTTGTTCGTTGTAGCTTTTGTTGTCTTTGTTTTTGTCTGGTTTCTGGTGGAATAAAATTTTATCATTTATCAAAAATAAAAAGTGAAGAAAGCATTGACAGGAATGAAGATAGGAAATACAACAAAGCCAAAAGAGTATTGACAAGAACGAAGATAGGAAAGACAACGGGGCTAAAAGTGAAGAAAGCATTGGCAGAAACGAAAATAGGAAAGACAACAGGCCGGATGACATTCTGATGGAAGCTTGGAATTGGATAGGGATTTCATTGTTTAGAGATGAGATTGAAGGCCACGATTAAGTCTAGTTTTTTTTTTAAATAAAAAAAAAAACCTTTTCTCCTTTTTGGTTTTATTTAAAGCCATGAAATGGAACGTCCATGGAGGGCTGGTTTATGATTTCTTTTTTCTTTTCAATAAAATCGCTTTGTGTGCAATTTTCTATCCCTTCTCCTTGGTTTTGAGTTATCTCATCGGATTGAAGATGAATTGCAATCAAGGTGCAAAATCTACTGTTTCTCCTTGGTTTACTTTTGATCAACTGTTTGATTGAAGAGTGTACCTTGTTGAGTTCACAATCAATTGCACTGGCTTCCCTTGACTGCGTGAAATTGGTATCAAAGCTGAAGTTCCTGATTGTTTAATTCCATTCTCCGATTTCATAATACCTTCCCAACAAGTTTGTGGTCATCAACAAGTTTGAGCATGTTGGAGATAACCAGCATTACCCACAAGATCTTGAAATCCGGAATCTGTGTAGGTAAGTCGAGAATCTAATTCGGCGTTTGGATCAAATTGAACACCAAGTTAGTTGTTTGATGAGTTGGCCCATGAAGGTTGGGATTTTTCTTATTATGATGAATCATATGATGATGAATGTGAGGATCCAATTTACAATGATGAGTCGGATGTAGATTGACACACCAATTTGGGATGTATATAATATAAAAATAATAATGATACCCATGATCAGGTTTTTGATATATTGTAAGATGATGGTGTTGATGATAATGTCAATTTTGATGAGTACTGAGCTTATGAAGAAGAAACTCCAATTGTCAATGATAAGTAGATTGACATATTGGGCGATGTAGATTCAAAGGATGGCATTTTGGAGGGTACTGATTTAACTGATGTTATATTGGAAGGTGTGGATGTCGCTTATAATCTTTTGAAGGATGCATATGAAATAGATTATGCATATGATTGTAGATTTGATTTGTGAACATTAGAATTGACAAGGATGGAATATGTTAATCCTTTTGGAAGGATCCAATGGAAAGACTTATTGCAAATTGAGTTGTAGGCCCACATAAAGTGCAACGACCCATCCTCTGAGTTGGGAAATGACACACTTCCACATGTTCAGGTGGATCCAACACGTGATTTACAGCCACAACTTATGGCCACAATGGAAATGAAAGTGTCATGCATGACTCAAAGTCGAGTCTTTTGCAATTGGGGGAGTGTGGTGTAGGAGTGTATGGCCTAGATCTGATTAATCATGTGATTGGTCAGTCAATATGGGTCTAGATCAGATCTAAAATTTGTTGAATTAAAAGAGGATTCAAAACAGGTCAATGATCACCCATTTAGGTCTCTCCAACACTTCTAAACAGGCTCAATTATGCTTAGCTAACACACATTTATGGAAGCTATCAAGTGGGGCAATGGATCAAAACTACTTCAAAACAAGTTCTCAAGGACTTCCCAATCCCAGACTTGTGCAATTTCTCTCGATTTCCTTAAGCAATTATTTTGGCAACCTTTCCAAGAAAGATCTCCAAGACATCACTAGAGCTTTGGTTGTTATGAAATAATGGGACTCCATTGTTTAGAGATGAGGTTGAAGGCTAAGATTAAATTTTATTTATTTATTTTTCTCATGTTTTCTCCTTTTGGCTTTATTTGAAGGCATGTAATGGAACGTCCATGGCTGGTTTATGATATGTTATTTTTCCTTTTCAATAAAATTGCTTGCAATTCTCAATCCATTTTTCTTGGTTTCAAGTTGTCTCCTATATTATATTGAAGATGCATGGTTGATTTTGCAATCAAGGTAAGCAAACTCTGCTGTTTCTCCTTGATTTACGTTTGATTGAAGATCAGGGTTCATTGGGTTCACAATCAAGATTGGCTTATGTTGTTTGCACCATTGAGGTACCTTGTGTTTGTTGTTTGCAGATGATATAATGTTGGTGGATCAAAAGAGATGGTGTAAATACAAAACTTGAGAGATGGCAGGAGGCTTTTGAATCCAAGGGCTTTAAGGTTGTACAAAGGCAATATATGAATCACATCTTAAGCAAGTATGTGCAAAGAGATGTAACTCCTTTGAGAATTGAAGCTCAAGAGATATCATATAGAAATTCCTTTCAGTACCTTAACTTTATAATTTGTAAGAATGGAGAGATTGAGGAGGATGTCAAACATAAGGTAAGAGTTGGATGATTGAAGTGGAGACTGACTTATAGAGTGCTTTGTGATTGGCACATGCCACCAAGATTGAAGGAGAATTTTACAAGACAACAATTAGACTGGCTTATGACCTATGAAGTAGAATGTTAGCAAATCAGGAAACACCACGTGCAAAATTGATTGTAACAGAGATGAGAATGTTAAGATGGATGTATGATAAAACTTGGAATGATGGAATTGGAAATGAGCACATTAAGGAGCATTTAGGTGTAGCATCAATAGGTTAAAAACTAAGAGAGGCTCGTTTGAGATGGTTTGGACATGTTAGGCTTATGACAACATTGGTGAGGAATGGTTTTTCAATGCGGGCCTTGAAGGGAAAGGGAAGAGGACATAGTTGGAAGTAGTAAGGATATATTTGAAGTTGTGTAACCTATCTGGCAATTTGGCCTGGGATAGACTGGAATAGAGAAACATAATTCATATAGTTGGGACGATCTGACATCAACATTGTTGGGACAAGGATTTGATGATATGGTGATTTGCTTTCCATATCTTTGTATGTATTGTGTATGTGAGGCATTTAGCTTGCATACCTTTATCTAGTCTTAAGCCATATTGTAGCCTGTTTCCTTATGTGAAATTCTTGAATGATAACTTTAGTAGCGTTTATTTGTCCATGTTTTTGTCTGTAGCTGATTTTCTTTGCTTGTACCTCACTATGATTTCTTTTGTACTGTTTGTGTATTGATTTTATTTCCTTAAATCTGGTATCTATAGGTGTCGAGGTCTATAGGTGATGCATATCTGAAGATGCCAGAGTTTGCTCTAGATCCCTCAGTCCCACGTTTCCACCTATCTGAACCTCTTCGCCATCCTGTATTAACAGCAGAGCCGTCTGTATATACAAGAGTAATACGACCCCAAGACAAATTTTTGGTATTTGCATCTGATGGCCTTTGGGAACACATGACAAATCAAGAAGCCGCTGAAATTGTGTATAACCACCCACGAGCGGTATCTCCTCCTCCTGCTCCTCTCTCTCTCTCTCTCTCTCTCTCTCTCTCTCTCTCTGTGTGTGTGTGTGTGTGTGTGTGTGTGACCAGTTTCTCATATTTATATGGCAGGGAATAGCCAGGAGACTTGTCATAGCAGCTTTACAAGAGGCAGCAAGGAAGAGAGAGATGAGATACGATGACCTTAAGAAGATTGAGAAGGGAGTCCGCCGCTTCTTCCATGATGATATCTCTGTCATTGTTATCTTCATAGATCATGAGTTGCCAGGAGCAAATACTTCAGTATCTCACTTATCAGTACGAGGATTCATTGATGCAATTGGGCGATCAGATTTTTCTTCTTTGGATGGAATCCACATACATGCCTGATCTTCTGTTTGATGTGTTACTGCACAGGGTGGCAGTGTTCTTTCTTGCAACCGGGTTCAATAATTCCTTCCATTTTTCATATCTGCATTTTTGCAACATGTTAATTTCCATTTTATTTTGTCGTTCCATCCACTGTTATCTTGTTTTCAGGACCTGTCCACCTCCTTTTACACGCTAGTCCAATCTTTCCATCTTTCCAAGAATAATTTCAGATTTGCTTCATCTATGTCCATCTGTCATAGACATTTCAAAAGGCAACCTGCTTAACAAATATACCACACAAGTTACTTTCCAGCTTTTCATAAATATGTGCCTCTCAGTGGCTGATTGCTAAATTGTCAACGTGGTTCATCATTAGCTTGTTTACTGATCTACCCGCGTTGAAACTTGGGAGATACAATTACTGGTCCCTAAACAATGGAAATTAATTCATATGTAGATTATGAGAAATTTCTATTTTTGATTAGGAAGCTTAAAATCTAGATTAAGAGAAAAATAACTCCACACCTGAAGTATTTTCTCAGATCTGAGAGCTACTGAGAATTGTGTGGATATTAATGTCAGGTGCTCAGTCGATTATGGTTCTTCAAAATGTTACTTAGACTCATCAAAAGAGAGAAAAATAATTATCAAGGTAAAAGTGTTTTGTGCATGTTTAGAGTTTTGTTGTGAATAGTTCTGTGGGGATTGCATCTAGAGAATCTATGAGTGGCTTTGTTTTGAGTTTTGATTGTTTGTGAGTCATTTCACTTGGTTCGGCTGCCAAACCTCTTGCTGCTGAACACCCATGTTGGATGGCGCTGTGGAACCATGCATGTAATGACCTTTGCCCTGGCCCAAAAAATTCAGTTGTATTCATCAGATCGGCTGTGTTTGCATTTGGACTTAATAAGAATTTCATTTTTTTTTTTAATTAAATTCCTTACTTGCATTTGTTTAATTTGATGGCTGATTATTGCTTATCAGCCTGGCTGTAGCTCAACAAGTCAAATCTGGAGGGATGGAGTGGGTTGTGTTCATCTTGTTAGAGAATGGATTTGTTGGCCCAGATGGATATTTGCTTAGAGACCTGATTTGGATGGCCAGAACAACCTGAATCAGACGTTGAACTTACAATGACTCTTCTCATATTCCTGTGGGCTGGACCCTCCACAAAAAAAAAGTGGTCTGCATTTAAACCAGCTTTGACCTGGTTCTCTTGGAACCCAAGGTGAGGAGGATTCAGTTAATGGTTCACCTGCGCAGCCACGCATAGCAGGCACACCAACTTATGTGGACTTCTCTAATTAACCTTTCACGGTATTGAGCGTACATTGAACAAGATTGTTTCATATTGACTTGGTATCAGAGAGGTGATTATAATTTAGCTTGAGATTATATCTGTGAACAGTGTCAAGCTCTATGCACTACAATCAGTGATGACTGATGAATGTCATAGGGTACTTTCACCATACGGCGCATGATGTGCAAGAAACTTTCCCCTTCTAGACTAACATCCAAATCCAATGCCGTTGACAACAAGGGGTTGTGCAGTTGGTCGGCAAGCTGCATGTCTCGAATATCCTACTATAGATCCCTTGGGTATGCCACTCTTTCCACTTATGTGGGCTTTTTCTTCCCACTTGTGTGGGCTCTCTTTGGTCAGAGGCCTCTATGTTGGGGTTCAACAGAGAAAAAAACAAAGGTATCCCTTCCCACATGTCATGATCCCTTCTCACTTGTGTGGGTTCCTTCCCGTGTGTGGAAGTTGTCTTCCTACACCCACATGTGGGCTTTTTCCTTCCCACGTTGGTAGAGGTATAAGCTGGGTTGGGTCGTCCAAGCATAGCACGGCTCGCCGTGGCACGCTGGTCAAAATGATATGGGCCGGCAAGGCCCAGCCCGTCTTTTGAGTGGGCTGTGGCCGGTGGTATGGCCCACTTGCCTGGCCCGAGGAAGGCACAGCCCGGCACGTCCGGGCCCAGCCTGGTGGCCCGATCAATGAGTTTTGGGCCTTAGACTAGGGTAGGATAGGATGATGGGAATTTTCTTTACCAATTTGGTATTAAGGTATGGGCATTAGCATGAATTCATATGGTTAGTGGATGTGAATTATCGTTCCCAAGAGGGTAATCAATGTCATTACCCTTAAATGGATATTAGCATTGGAAACTCTTTCCTCCAACCCAATGGAATTATTACTTACCATTAAAGGTGGACCATTGGAAAGATACTCTTTTTAATCCACATGTAGCATTAAATATAAATTTTGACATTAAAAACAGGAAGTAAAAAAATAAAAGAAAGAAAAAGGCCCGTGGGCCAGCACGGCCCAGCTCATGCCTGTGAGCCGTTCAAGGCTGAGGCCCTGCCAATCTTGACAATTATCTAGAGAGAAATATGAATTCTCCAAATGTTATCAGCCTGTCCTCCACAAATTGGTTTCCAAAATGCTCAAGTGAGTTCTAGCATTCAAATTGACAATTCCAATGCTTTGGAGATATGACCGGACACCAACATCTAAAATTCCAAGTACTCGCAATTCTTAAAAAAAGAAACAAAAAAAAATACAGCCAAACAAACTTTAGGGCATAAAGCACTGTCGATTTTTTTTTTTTTTTTTCAAATTTATCTTTGCTACATTGACCACTTTCAAACTCACATACACTCACACAACAATGTCTCTCACCAGCCAAGCTACAGCTTTGAGGGAAAAGCATGCTTGACTTACTATCACTAAAAACTAATCAGAATTCTGATTAATGTACCGAGATGGAAATTGAAGGAAAATGTTCGGTGCTACAACTTTCCCTACAAAAGTTCAGCCATTCAATCTCAGAAAACTGCAGCGTACTTAACTGCTGAAATGCATTAATCCCTGACCTTTTCAGGGCCACCACATTTCTTCGGCTAATTGAATCAGACAAACTTAAATGACATGGCATGGGTAAGACTGGAGCACTCGAAACAATAATCCATCAAACATTCCAAAGATGCTTCCTAGAGAGTTTCATTCCACAATTAATCCATTGAAAAGACCACTGTTGTTCACCGCGAAATGATAAACCAATTTTCTGATCTTATGAGGACTCATGATTAATGATTTCAGAGAACTTTTCATGGCAAAAAAAATTATTATTAAATCCCATACATCTTTAGAGAGACAAAAAATCAAAATTCAAACCAAAGTAGGCTTACTAAGAAGCTGCCATTGAGAGTAGAGAGTAGCATAACTTATCAAGAAGAAACAATAATTGAAAAAATGGGATGTTGTCCAGCAGCGCTTCAAGATCATTGTCCAACACTAAATTCAAAATATAACAAAAACAAAGGCAAGCAGCGGCAGAATTTTCTTAAATAGAGTAAATACTTTTTTCTTCATCCAGACTCCCATTGTCAAATGCTCAAAAGCACTTCCTGTGAACAATTGATGGCCCAGATTCATCGTACTCTGCCTTTGCAATCCACATCTGCAAATCAAATGAGATCTCAGGTTAACGGAAAAATTCATTCCTTAGAATCAAAGGGAATAAGAACAGACAAGCTACTTGCTATCCCATCAAAGGGAACAAGAACATAGAATGGATATCCTTCATCAGGACTATCGAGAAAGTTTAAAGAATGCTGTCAAATTTCCACCTTAACCAATTTTGAAATATTTGCTACATGCATCAGGTCAAGATATGTGTTAGAATGTGTGTATCTATGCACGTAGGTAAGCAGAAGAAATACATGTAATAACAAACCTGCTGAAAGGTGCTGAGGGATGCCAAGATAGAGCCCCCTATCCATACACTGTATTTCCTCTCAGGGGGTGCCACCACCTTGATCTTCATGCTGCTCGGTGCTAGCGCTGTGATCTCCTTGCTCATCCTGTCAGCAATGCCAGGGAACATAGTAGACCCACCACTAAGAACAATGTTCCCGTACAAATCCTTCCTTATATCCACATCACACTTCATTATGGAATTGTATGTAGTCTCATGTATACCCGCAGCTTCCATTCCAATCATTGATGGCTGGAAGAGCACCTCAGGACATCGGAAACGCTCAGCGCCAATGGTTATAACTTGACCATCAGGAAGCTCATAACTCTTTTCCACAGATGAGCTGGTCTTGGCTGTCTCTAGCTCTTGCTCATAGTCAAGAGCAATGTAGGACAGCTTCTCCTTCATGTCTCTCACAATTTCACGTTCAGCAGTGGTGGTGAAAGAATATCCACGCTCCGTCAGTATCTTCATGAGGGCATCAGTCAGATCACGACCTGCCAGATCAAGTCGCAGGATCGCATGTGGGAGGGCATAACCTTCATAGATTGGTACAGTATGGCTGACACCATCACCAGAGTCCAGCACAATACCTACACAAGCATTTATCATTCAGTAGAGTGGGGAAAGTACTCACATCCAAGCAATACCCATTGATGCAGACAAAAATAAATCATGGTCACCATACAGTACGGTATGCCGGAACCACAACGTTCTACACAAATCAACTACTGTTATCCAAAACTTACCTACATAGGGAAAGCAATGTCATTATTCTGACATGCAGCCGAGTCTCTCAGAATATCTAAAAGTAGTAATATGTTACTTTTTTAATGGTATAATTTGGTGAAAATTACAACACCTCATTAGAGCCCCAAAAGGTCATTACTTAGCATAAAATACTCATCACTCAGACAAAAACATATACATACTATCATGCAACTAGAACATAACAAACAAGTCAATGGACACAGAAGACCCTTACCATTCCCACTTATGATTAGAAATTACATATCCAAATAAATACAAACAAATAAATAAGTATATAAGTAACATATAAATAAAGAATAATGCAAGCTATTCACTTCAGAGGATATGTTTATGGCAAAGAATCTTCAAATAAAAAAATTGGGAAAAAAATGTATAGAAAAAGCTTCGCCATTTTAAAAAATCATACTTGATGTTGCATGCTCTTAACAGTATTTTATCTTAGAAAAAAATAAAATAAAATAAAAACACTTGACAATTCAGCTCCATACGTGCATTTAAGCCATTTTTCTGCAAGTTAATGATACATCATGGGAAACAACAGTTGCATACTGCCAATTGCATTTGGAAAAACTCCCAGTCTTAATCTAAATTCAATGAAATCCATCACCAGGTCTGTGTGTTTGAAAATGGTACTGCTGATGTTTCCAATGTGTATCTGAAAATCATAAAAACTTGCATATACAAGAGATAACATAATAGCAACAATTTTGCAATTAATTTTCTTACCAGTTGTGCGTCCACTGGCATAAAGGGAGAGAACAGCCTGAATGGCTACATACATAGCAGGGGTATTGAAAGTTTCAAACATTATTTGAGTCATCTTCTCACGGTTAGCCTTAGGATTGAGAGGTGCCTCAGTGAGGAGAACAGGGTGTTCTTCTGGGGCTACTCGCAACTCGTTGTAGAACGTGTGATGCCAGATCTTCTCCATATCGTCCCAGTTGCTCACAATACCGTGTTCAATTGGGTATTTCAGGGTCAAAATACCACGCTTGGACTGGGCTTCGTCACCCACATATGCATCTTTCTGACCCATGCCAACCATCACACCAGTGTGACGTGGACGGCCCACAATGCTAGGAAAAACAGCCCTTGGGGCATCATCTCCAGCAAATCCGGCCTGAAAATAAATGTTTTAAGCATAAGTATCAAACATAAGTCGTTACATCATCAGATGCAATGCATCACATGTGAGACACAATAAATGTTCTACTCAAAGCTTAGAGCAGAGAAGGACAACAAAATTTCTTAAAAGCCATTTAAGGCCCTTCCTCCTCAATGCACTTACACATTATGCAAATCTATGAAATAGTGGTGGCATAGCAACAGGTAGGGTCTGGTTGGGTTGTCAACTAGGGGCAGCATATTGTAGGCTCAACCTTAAGCGGTCCCATCGAGTTGACAATGGAAAGTCAAAACTAACTTAGAAGTTAAAATTAAGGGTGGGATTGGGCATTATGGAAAGAGGTCTAAAGCAAGTATGAAGCAAAACCAAACCCAACCCATTTACTAACCGGATTAGAAATGTGAGACCAAACCCAACCTAGAAATAAAAGGGTCAACTTGAACCCTAAATTCTCAGGAACTCTTAGTGTAAGAAATATTATAAAATGAATCCTGCATTATACCTTGACCATTCCAGTCCCATTATCGCACACAAGAGGCTGAATGTCCTCTGAATCTGCCATCTTCTGTTACCTGCAACGGCAAGAAAACAACTACAAACTTTCAGAAATGGAGTAATCAGAAAATTAATGGGAAAGGAAACATGTCGAGTTACACTGATGAATCTCATTTTTAATAAATAATAAGTTCAAATAATACTCTTCAAGAACCACTAAAAATGTATTCCATCAATTGGTCATAAATAAATGGCAAGGGTATTCACATGCATGCATCTGCGTTACACATGGCAACATGACAAGGATCCATAACAGCATATCATCAAGATACTTGCAAGGGAAAGTAAGCACATAATGGCTAACTACTTAAATCAAATGCATTGATTTAAACTTGCACATAAAAACCTGCGCAGGCCATTTAGAGCAGGTTAGACCAGAAGCTTTGGCTAGTCCAATTCAAACAATACTCATCAACTGGTCAAATTAATTCAAACAAGGGCAAGCTGGTGGTTGGGTTGGTATGAAGCAACATTTTTTACTGGCCCATTTTTGTTTAATGATATCAAGCCAGTCCCAACCTGGCCATCAGATCAGTTTGGACCATACTGTCCAATAATGATTTTTGTCTATCGGATAAATTCCCAGAACATTAATTGAAATAAGGTCAAAATTGGAAGTCGGGATGCTACGAAGAAACTGTTCAGAGTTGCATTTTTTTTTTTTAATGATGTCAAGCTCCACCAAATCAAACCACTGATAGTTTGAGCCAAACTGTTCAGTCTAAATATTCAACCTTCGTATCAGTTTAGAACCAAATTATTTTAATATGGAAAGCATCAGATCGAATAAAGAAATCAACGATCTAAAATCAATCAAGATCAGATTATGAACAAAATCTCAAGTAAAAGTAAAGGGGCTGTTTATAATTAAAAAAAAATTGTCAAATGCCCAATATCTTTTGATTTTTTTTAATGTTAATATCTTATCAATTTTAAAAGCACAAAAACTGAAAATCTCAAATACTTTGCATTGAGTTTTGAGAAATTCCCAAATTGCCACAAACAAATTCCAACTAGAAAAACCAACAATGGAAAACAAGGATGTTATAGCAAGGATCTACCAAATAAGGCGATGTCATATTCATTTAAACTTTTACATTTTTACGTCAGAGTCGTTACATATTAGACTAAATCAGTAGGATCAGTCTCCAATCCCTATAATCAGCCTCCTTAAAGAACATAAGCAGCAATACAATATGTTGTTATACATAGAATGTGTACATGCTCCAAAATCCATATTATTAAACCCATCATAAGATAGAAAAAGAAATAAATCAACAAATAGAATCTTTGAAACAACATAATCAGGCAGTATCAATACAAGTCCATATCAGATACAAGGACAATAAAAACGCTATTAAATTCAACAAACATATGATACACAACAGATAAGACAAGCCAGCCGATCCATGTGAAGGTATATGAAAAATAAAGATGATTTACATTTCATAGATATAGGCAACAATACGATGCATTATGAAAAGTTGCCGAAGGAATAAACTTAAGATCAGCAACAGAGCATCTGAAACTGACAATTCGGAACTTGAAACGTTAATAAGAATAGATCTGTTCATTTCAGTATGGAATTGAAGCGGTCAGAAAACCAATGCACATTGGTCCGCGCTACCTCAAATCAACATCCAACATAAAAAGAAAAAATCAAAACAAATACATTGATTTGCTCACAAAACCCAAATTACCACCTTCAAGCACCTCCCTCCCTCATTCCCTCCAATAACAAAAGAGAAGCTTAAGTAATCAACCTCACAGTAATTAGCCGAAATAGTTCGTTCCCCAACAGTGATCTCAACCACAACGCACGATAAAAATTCTTCAAAACAGAAAACCCCGACCCAGACCAAATCTCAAACAACCAACGGACAACAAACACAAATCCCTAATAGACAATGAAACGCATCTACAACAGAAAGATCAGATCTTTTTCCTCCAAACCGATCACAATCGAAATCTCCAAAAAGAGAAGAAAGCTCAGTTACAACAAAAAGATCGGATCTTTTCGCTCACAATCGAAACCCCCAACAAAACACACCAGATTCAAAATAAAACAAAAGACACCACAAAAACATGCCACATTCCTAAAATTCGACGCAAATGCAGCAGATCCATCGTCACAACAACCGACTAATCCAAGCTTCTTAAGATCGATCGTGACCTCCTAGCTTCAAATTTGAACTAAAGAAAACTCTAAAAGAATGAATCTTTCTCTTTCTCAAACAACAAAGAAACAGCAGATCGTTCGAATCGAAACACTCGTTTCACAACTCTTCCTCCAGATCGATCAGCTCCGATCTTCCAAATGAAATCGATTCCAAAACAAAAAGACGAAGAAGAAGAAGAAGAAGAAGCAGAAGAAGGAGAGATTTTTGGATGAGAAAGAGAGCTAGTAGTACCTTTGGAAACCCTAGATTTCTCTGCCAATCTCTCTCTCTCTCTCTCTCTGTTTCTCTGATGGCGGAAATGAAATGGGCACGCACGCCTAGAAGAAAATCTCCTTAAATGAACGTCAGGTTTGCGAGATGTCATCTCGGCTCTTCATTTATAAATAGATCTACGGCTGGGATTCGATGATTTGCCAGCTCGGACATCCGTTGCCAACAGCCTGGAGAGAGATAATGTGGTGGAGAGGACGTCTTCATTGCACGTGCCAACGGGAGGGATGTCACACGTGTGGAAGCATTTCAGGTGTTTTCAGTGTTTTTCGATTTTGACCACCAATGACCGACCTATAGAATCGCGCAAACACTCACTCCCCACCCTCTAATTTCGCTTCAGTTTAAAAATAGGAGGTTTCGATTTTGACCGTTGAAGCTGTCTCTCTTTGTTCCTCAATTTAATTATTCTCATTTTTGCATGGGACGGAGATATGATCAAGACCGTCCAATTGGAGGTCAAAATCAATCTATCTAGTTTGATTTTTTTTTCTTCATTTTTTATTTGAATGGGATTGATGTATGCCTCTTCGATTTACATGACCACCCTTGTAATTTTGACTTTTTTTTTTTTTTTCAATTGAGCTTCCTAAAAAGCTAAGCCATATGTGTATTGTCTGTGCTTAGTACGGGTTATTATGCTAGTAGCATCTTGTTGATGGGGTCCATTGACAAAATCAAATGCACAGCTGGATTATGAATAAGAGGGTGTTAGGAAGCGCCCCATCAACGATGCCATCGGATCCATCCACTATAGGATTGTGGAGATGATCTGACATTTTTTTTGGCTTTGACCAATTGATTTAAAATCTGGTTTGGATCATTTGCTTTTGCCTATCCATTCATTACACACATCAGTATAAGATGAGAGAGAGAGAAAGAGAGAAACTTCTCTTACAATTAGTTGTCAACCTTTTCTAAAATATTATAATTAGGACAAGTAATCATGATTGTGACCTAACAGATAATAATAGCATCTTTGTTAATGCATGTTTTGTAAAATGACTGAGCCAGGGCCTGGGCCTGAGTTTCAGGCCTTTGGGCTCAATCTGGAGCTGGGTAAGTATGCTTGATAACTAACTGGCCCGGTATTGGATAAGCCTTTTCCTGGCTCATCATGAAGATCCTAATTACATCATAATTCATAGAGAAAAAGAGGGATTCCTTTGTGTTTTTTTTTTTTTTAGGCCTTTATCTTTTGAGGGGAGCCTGTGGCACAGTTGGAAAGGGCTCATCATGGCCCAGCCAAAAAAACACAGAACAACCAAGTTATCCGTACACGGGCTAACATGGCAACCATGTGATGATCATAACACAAGGCCCCCCCACAGTTGTTGAATTGCCCTGTTCCCAAAAGGAGGGTTGTGGATCCTTCACCTTTCAGCCCAGAGAGAGAGAGAGAGACCTATTGAACATGGACCATTGATCATTAAGATTCCTGCTAGACAATCTTGTAAATGATGAAAAAAATAATAAATTAAGATATTAACCTCTTGGTGGGGTCACCAGTCTTTAGGGATTTAAATGGGTCCATTATGGGGTGGTGTTTCTGAATCTGGATCTATATAGTTCAATTTCCATATCTGAATCCAAATTTGATATGCATACAATTTGTAACATAAAATGGCTGAAGACCTGGATCTTAAAAAAAAAAAAGAGAATAAAATGGAAGTATGTACTACATTTAGAAGAAGTAAATGAAAATACTTGCATCATTAGACCCAAGGGGATGCAACTGGGGATCTTAAAATTGCGACATGATTCAAGCTGGCATGGTCTTAAAATATGCTGCTGTAGTCAGTTACAAAACATATTGATCTTTGGGCTGGAAATACACAAGGATTGGATTAGAATCTGAAAACACTGAATGAATTATATGTGCATGAATCAGGATCCCAACATGAGTTTCTCTTGGATCCAAAGTCCAGTTTCAGTCCTACATTTTTTTTTTTTTTAATTCCCGGATTTGATAGTTCTGACAGCTACACCATTAACAAAATCATGGAAACCTTTATAGATAGGGATGCATTTGTATTGCAAGAATTTCATAATAGAGGAAATCAGCTCTGATTTTTTGCATGACCATGCTCACTATTTAGGACATGTTTGTTTCATGTTATTGAATTCCTATGAATTCTAAGACACTTTGTTTTTATAAAAGGTGGTGAATGTTCAGAAACGACCATCGTTAACCTTCTCTTGGCAAATTGAGTAAATAGCCAATGCTAATTCAAATTCCAAAAAGTTCCAAGGTGTTAACTACGTTGCTATGGTGTATTATTCTTTCACCCATCACCACTTTAATAACCCTCTTGTGGAATTCAATTTATCATGAACTCCTATTTATTCTATGCAAACAAACAAACCATTAGTTTAACTTCTTTCGTTATTGAAGCAACAAACAGGGAATGGCTCACAACCACTAATCATCCAGTAAGTCATCCAGTAATGACCAAAGTGTTCTTTTTTTTTTTTTTTTTTTTTTTTTTTTTGGTACTTTTGTGTGATTATAGCCATTGTGGGCATAGACATCAACACCACCACCTCCACTTGGCACTGAAGTTGGATGCCAATACACAGAAAGCATGTCTGTGGTCGTGGTGCAACAACGTGGCTTCCACTACCATAATCATTACATATATATTTACTGATTTACATACATTGTTCTAAAAAGATTGGCTCCCAAAACATAAAATTTAGTCCCAGAATATTAGTTACATATACAACATGAAAAGTCTCATGACTAATCAATTCTGCTGTTTATTTATTTATTTATTTTTCATTTTGGTAGTTGGAATCCAGTCCTCATACAGATGCATATTGGATTCAGATCTTTGACTCAAACCTCCAGCCCAGTCCATATACAATCTTATTTGCAACAGTTTTGGCTTATTTGTATGGGATTGAATTCTTAAGAATTCTAGTAAATGGCCAGTCTATAGCCTAGCTTGATGGTTTGAACCTTTGGTTGAAATCTTATGGTCATGGGTTTAAAATATGGGACTCAAGAGAATTCTTAATGTCTTATAAATGTACATTTAAGGTGGCCAAAATTGAAAAAAAGAAAAAGAAAAGAGAGGTGATGATCCATAAATGACTGTAAATAATGAATAATCACCTCTCTAATGGGAGTTCGATACCCAGTTCTGACGATGATTAAGACCTAGAAAAGTCAGCGTCTCAACTACATCATCCAAGGGTGGATGGAGGAGTTGTCGAGGGAGAGTAATTGCCCCTCCTCAACTTTGAGCGTTCACTCAATACAATGAGGAGGGTGGGTACCTACAACGGACTCATCCATTGAAAATCTGAACTATATAGGTCCTCTCCTTTATTGGGTTGGCTCCAAGGTTTACTCTAATAGGACTTGGTTCCATGGTATAATTGACCATATGGTGTTCTCAATCATATGGTCAAGCTTATGGTGGGCCCAACTCCTATTTGAGTAAAATTAAGGAAAAAACTAATTAAGAGGAGGGCATCTATTTTGACGGGATCATATATTCAATAGGTGGTGCCCACTGCGAAATTCTAAACACCTCACAAGAAGCATATGTGAGACACTCAAAAGGACCAAGACTCTTGACTTTCCATTGTGATATAATTTGTACTTTCAAGTTTATCATTTTTATGACTTGTAGACTGTTTTCGATCTTTTATGAAAGAAAAAATTCTCAAGTTTTCTTCTAAAATACACAAACCACCATCAAATCAAATTTCACAAGTTTCACAATCAAGCCTGCATCAATACATACCATACAGGGCTCTTTGATGTTTCAAACATAATTTCTGATATGCATCAAGAAAATCCTTAAACAAATAGTAAGTATTCGATTTAGATGAGCCAATTGAAAGCATTTTCCTTGGACATGGATTTGGTTAGCATGCTCCCTAAGCTTGAAAAGGTCTTTCCTTTATTTATTTTTCCCCAAAGCTCAAGTTAGTAGAGATACAAATAGGGTCTACCTTGAATGACATAATTGGATGAGCCACGCCATTAAAATCTCTACCAGATTATTGCAACCATTAAATGGATGCAGAAATACAGCAAACACACATTGATAAAAAGAGCCCACAAATTAGGAGAGTGAGGAACATCCAGCAAAGAAGGCATTGGACCCTGGTGCACAAGAACCCATGTATGTGCGATTTGAATCAATAGAGCACCTCTGCTCTACAATCACTGTGTCAAAAGAAAAAGAAAGAATCTAATGCTAGATTCAATAGAAACAAGATACAGAGGCATTGGTTTCTCTTTTGATGTATGGGCTCTATAAATATTAGAACATCATTCCTACACAATTTAGATCTTCAGATAAACTATGGAATGGCCGTTAAGTTAAAGATTGGTTACAAAACAAGAATGTAACTTATTCCACTGAATCCATGACAGAAGGAACCTTGGATGAGCAGTGTGGTTATATTTGAACATGAACAAGAACTCTAGAATCCACCAGGGAAATAAATCTGAGACTCATCGGGCAACCAGCCCTTCTATCTAACTTCAAGCCATAGCCAATTTCTCACATAAAGACTCGTATGCAGCACTACAATTCTTGAATTTTTCCTCTGCTTCCGCCTGTTTGTGTATAAAAAAAAAGAAGTGACCTTCAACTCCATCAATTGGAAAAAGCAAATAACAACTAAATAAATAAATAGGGAAGACAAGATGTTCACAGTGTCAAAAACCAATTTTAAGGGAATGGTTACACAAACAATAGGAAATGGTTAGTGGGACGGTGAATTGGTATGTTAACTTTTTGAGGGTGCTGAGGAGGTTGAAAACTTATGTAACGACCCAGATCTCCCAGTATGATATTGTCCTCTTTGGCTCATGCAGATCGGACCCCGTGGGCTCTTACAACCCCCCAACCTCAGAGGAGAGCCGCCCTTGGCTCTGATACCAAAATATAACGACCTAGATCTCCAAGTATGATATTGTCCTCTTTGGCTCATGGGGCCCGAGCCGCATAAGCCAAAGAGGACAAAATCATACTGCGAGATCTGGGTCGTTACACCTTAAGCAGCTTTTGATGGGTAGAATATCGTGCAATAGGTAAAGGATTCAAATTTAGTTCAAACAAGTGTTCAGACTCAATCTGATGAACCACATAGATACACTGATCAAGTTGGTGATGATGGCAACAGGGCTTAAGCAGGGATGGATTAGCTAATGGGAATCCAGGTAGAGTTGCAACCATGATTGGGCAAAGCATGGTTCTAAGTGAAGAGATTCGCTTTTATTTCTTTTCCTCTTTCTTCTTTTTTTTTTTTTTTTTCTTTTTCTTTTTGTCTCATCTTCTTGTGATTTTATTTCCCTAGAAGGAAAGGTTATTTGATGTTCATTTTTTTCAAATTCACCTTTGATCTTCATTTTTAACCACTTATAGTATGACTACTATCTATTTTAATGCAGACAAACAGGCCCTTAAGTTTTTTTGTTTTTTTTTTTTTTTATTGTTTTGAGGTATGTTTACTCGAACAAACAACTTCATGGTTGTGAAAATAAAGACTACAAGGATAGAATCGATAGATAGGATTTGCTGGTGAACATCAGGGATTTTGGTTGGAAATAGTAAAGATGGCATGAGATAATTTGTTAAAGGTTACAAGATCGAGATGTCTGCTCTCAAGAGAGTGTGAATTCGATAAATGAATAAAAAAACATTAGACGGAAATAAAAGAAGGAGCTTCAAAAATTTTGTAATTCGACAAACTATGACCAGCCCACAAAATTGACAAACTGAAGGGTGTGATTCCTAGTTTTGGGTACAAAAAATTTAAGCTACCATTAGAAGAAAAAAAAACGGATATGACCTAATGAAATTTTGGGGTCTGATTCATA
Organism: Umbellularia californica; assembly: GCA_028538565.1. Lineage (NCBI taxonomy): Eukaryota > Viridiplantae > Streptophyta > Magnoliopsida > Laurales > Lauraceae > Umbellularia > Umbellularia californica. Next base: position 14,118,161 of record JAPQWN010000008.1, on the reverse strand, counting down.
TACATACACTATGCCCTAATGCCAATAACAACAATAGTTACAACCACGTTTCTGCAAACTGCTATGACTACCAACCAATGTGTATCCATTCTTCAAGCTGGCTGATACTACTATTTGAACCCTGAATTAGGTAGCATATTAATTAGAGTTTGATTTTGAGTCTCACAATTGGAATATTGATGTACATGTTGATTCTACAATGTTTGGATACTGCTGAAGCATGACCTTACATATTTGAAGAAAATTTCCTCGTGTGCATATGATACAAATCTTCTGCTTCAATTCACTGAAGGAAAAGCAATGGTTTGAGAACTATGAAGACAGCAACCCTCCATGAAGCCAAACCCTACAACGAGGATATCCAAATTGAAGAGATGATTTTGTGCCCGGATGTGAATACCATTGACCATTAACATATTACAACTGCCAACATACCTGAAAAAGCTTTTGAATGCCCATTACAACAGCCAGGAGTGCAGCTATAGATATGGTCAAGGACACAGGCAGGTAGGAAACCCAAAATCACGAATCAAATAATGAACTCCAGATTTAAAGGGCTAGCAACAGCCTAAAGGTAAGGCGGAATCTGAATTAGGTCAAATATACAAATAATCTTTGAGGGTAGTCAGGCATGTGTAGTACAATCAGTGGCAATGGCACCTACAATGGCCAACAGCTAAAAATGGCTCCCAAATAATGTTTTTCACAGTGTGTTAATCATATGAGAAGCTATAAGCATCGAAGGGGGTGCAGAAAATACTGTTTCATGGGAGATAATATAGAAGTTGCATTTAGAAGAACACGAGTACCCAAGAGAAAATGACTATAATATTCACTTGCTCAAAGGAGAGTTGGCAATATCTAGTTGGCGCTTGGTCACCTTCTCCATGGCCCCTATAAAATTACATGACATTCTTCTGGGTAGACAATGGCTATATAAAGGAGAAAGGCAGATCACCCTAAGGGAACACCTACTTATTTACTAAAGATGATGTTAGCATCATCAGTTGGGACAAGGCTATAATGATGATGTTAACATCACCCTCCAGCAAGAAAAATGAATCGGATTCTCTGAATCAGTTCAGCTAAAGCTAATATACACATGTTGCAAAATAAATAAGTCAGCTGTTTGCTATCCTAGGAGATATCACAAGAAGATTATCATTGTTATTGTGTGCATAAATACCAATGCACAAAATGGAAATGGTTCCAAGTAGAAATAAGCGAGGATTTTTTTTATTTTTTTTATAACAGTAAATTTTATTTCCACAAAAAAGAACAACAAAGATTACAAGCAAAGAAGCCAACGAAACTTAGCCAAAGGAGAGAATTTTTTTTTTATATGAGGATTTTTTTTTATTGGTCAATAAGGAACGGAAACTGAGAAAAATAAAAATAAAAAAAAATTAGAAAGTCAATTACTATACCTTCGCAGGACCTTGGTGGCGATCTGGATGCCATCTTAGAGCACATGCACGATATCTGAAATAGGAAGTTACAAACACAGGAGTTATAGCATAAATCAGTCAACCTTGAGTAGGTCCAACAGGCATTTAAATAGTCACTACTGTCTGTGAGAAGGATCATATAAGCAAACACAGAATCAGACAATCTCCGAAGATTATTAAGTATAGGATCTACTAAGCTTACAACCACCTCACCACATGCACACCTTGCTAGCAACAAGACAAGTATGAAAGACAAGCCACCATCAGGAGGGTCCACCATCAGTGTGACCGTCCCTAAAATCGGGATTGTCCTAATTGTTGAATCTGAGGATAAAGATTAACAGTTAAGTTGACCCACTTCCTCATTCAACACTCAGATTCAGCAGTTGCTGTAATTACTATTATTATTATCTGAAGAACTCAGATGCAGCAGTAATGACAAAAATGGACAGCTTATTTTGGCCTTCAGTCAAATCAAATGGAAGGCTCCGCCTAATAAACAGCTTGTGTCCAAGTAGAGGGATGGAACCAAACTTTGCAATTCATGAAGCACTTGCAAAACTTACGCGCTTTTCACTTCTTCAAGTTTTAATGGACCTGAACCATTCAATCCAAGAGTTTGCCGCTCAGAAGCTAAGGCCAACTCAGAACTGTCGCAATCACTGGGAGAGCCATCTTCATCATCTGTTCTAGATTTCCAATTCCAAGAGCTTCTGTAGTATGAATAACCTGAAGAGCTTGTCCAATAGAACTTCTTTGCATGATTAAAGGACCCATAGAAGTATCTCTCCCCTCCAAAAAAAGATCGAAATATATTCTCAACCTCTTCATCATCACTACAACAGAACTGAAAGCCCCCATTTCCTGAACAAGACATAATAATATTCTGTTAAAACTCAAATTCAATATACAAACCACAATACCATTCAATCATGGGAGGTGGGAGGCATCTGCTAGGGTTCTAAGGGGTACAAAAAATCAGCCCCCAAATTTTGATGGCCATGAATCATATTTTAGATTTTCAAAGGTGAGCAACATCCCTACAGGACTGGTTTTTTATGCAGCCCTAGAGGACCCAAAATCAAGGTGCTTATGTAAGTTATGTTGAGCATAGTGCTTAGCAGATCATAACACTATATATAAACCACAAACTCTTGCTTAAAGATGAACATCCTTTACATACTTCCTATAGGTGAGACTCTTGCATCTATGTGAGAGGAATAATTGAGGTTCAAGGATGTAAAATCTGTGAGTGCATAGACAGATTATTAGGCCTTGATCATTAAAAATATGCAATTTACTGAACCCACTACTCCAATGTGGGAGCCAGACTTTGGTAGGTCAAACGATTGAAACAATGGGAACCCCAAGCAAGGCCCCAAAAAAATTCATTGGAGATTGGACCACGAAACACATCCGTCTCTCACCTTTTCTACCATGGAGAACAATCCCCTACGAGCTGCTCACAAGTGTGAGGTTCACATGGCATCTCTAGGTGCAGAGATTTATGCCAGAGTTTGGATGGAACAGATGATGAAAGCATGTGAGGTCTCTCTACAGTATGTTGATGCTTCCATTCAATACACATCATCCTAGTAAGAAGTTTCTTTTTCTTTTTCTTTTTCTTTTTTTTTTTTGGGTTTTGGGGGGGGGGGGCGCAGAGTACCCTATGAGGTTTTCATAGAACGAATCTACTATCTGATTCTAACCTGAATGAAAACTTTGATTTCAGCACCAAACTAAATGTGGTTCATTGTAGTGAAAATCATTCTAGACATTAAAAAGTGCTTTTACTTTAGTAAAACCATGAATAACTAGGCTTTGTGAAAAATAATTAGTAAAAACCATATAATATAAATATGTCCTCCAGACACAAATTGCACAGTACCCATACATAAAAACAAATTAAATTGATTCTTTAACCAGAAAAAAGTGTATTGGAGTTTGGCTAACTGATAGCCCTTAATGCAGGATACATCAGATTTGTATCAACTTTACCAAGAATTCCACAAAGGATCCAACAGATTTCACAGATGACAGAGACAAAATAAACAGGTAGTAGAATCTAATGCCCCCCATCTCTGAAGGTCACAGTCTCCATAAAGTTTGAACATCTGAGTACACCATATTCTCAAGGTGTTGCTGTTTGACTCACCATTCTAAAACTATTTTTCTGAATAAAAAAGCTCCAACAACGATAAATCAAGTTTGACTTAAATTGCATTGATGATATAAAAAAGAAAGGAAGAAAGAAAGAAAGGCATAATATATCAATTGCACTTGATATAAGAATAGAGGAGGAGACTAGAAAATATTTCCGAAAAAGAAAGGAGTGAGCCACATAGGGATACTCTGCTGCCTGAATTTATGCCTGTTGCATTTCAAGATGGACTTAAATCATTTCCTCAAATAATTATTTTTTTATAAGGCACCAGTTATTTATTTCGGTTAGAAAAGATGGAAAGACAGTATTCCATCCAACATGGTTTTAGTTTTCCTACCAACCCAAGTACTGAACTACAAAACAGACCCAGGGATCTTAAAATATCCAATCTGCCAAGAATTTGAGGAACAACCGCATGCATTTCTTTGGGGAGAAAAAAAAATCAGCATGCTAAGACTGATGAAACAACAACAGAGATGTAGGAGGCTGAACACCTGAAGATATAAAGGTATTCTTACTTTGAGACCATTGAGATTCCCAATAACTGTTACTGTCCTTTTTTGTCCCATTTGCCCCGTGTTGTCTTTTGAACCTCCTACTGGATGATTGGTCCTTTTCTTCATCACCAGCCTTCCAAAACTGATATGTCAGGACAAATAAGATACAACAAAATTAGAGTTTTTTGTCAATCATGGATTAGACAAGTAGTTATTCTACAAATTGGTCTCTGGAAAGATTAAAGCATTTATCTCAGCGATGAATCATAGGACTGCAATGCTGCTTATCAGAAGCACTTCAATTATCACTTTGAGGGCAATGCGAGCCTTGGGTGACCATATGGCTCACCAGATTAAAGCATTCAATCCACCATCTGGCTCAGCACATTAAATCAGAGAAGGCCTTGAATGCTCACTTCGAGGGCAAACACGTTAAAACTTGCTAAAGCAGACATACCTATAACCAGTATAACTATACCCACGCATGTATTCATATTTCTTTTTCAGAGAAGTACAGTACTAGTTCAGAAGTTTTGATCAATTTGATTGGACTTCAAAGTTCATAAATTTTACAAATGCATCTATTGCTAAAGAAGGGATTATTGAAGCATTAAATGAGAAATAGTATAATAAATCCAGGATTTTTATGTACGCGCATCACTGTTTTCAATGATCCAGAATGTTGACCTGAAAAGACTCACTGCCCGCACAAAAATCTTTTAGATTGGAAAAGCTTTGGCCTAGTTTTGACTGAATGTGGAAAGGTCTGCAGTTAGTCTTTTTTTTATAAACTTCCATCATCTATTTGTAGGAAACTGTTTTAGGCTTAGAAATAGAATCTTCCAATCTGGAAGAATCGTAACGATGGATCAGGTTTCTTTTTAATCCCCAAGCCTTGAGTTCTAGATGGGCCCATTGGTTTGGTGATACAAACCATTGAAACATTTAATCTGGTGAGCCACATGGTGGATTGACCATACCTCAAAATTCTCAGCCATTAAGCAACACCAGCCCGTTGGGTGAATTAACAGAAAAAGAAACAGTACAATGGTACCAAAAGAATAAGGCCAAATATTGGATAATGAGGATCTCTTTTTTTATAATGGTAAAATTTATTGCACCAAAAAAGAATACAAAGCTAATCAAAAGAAACCTAACTAAGCATGAAACAAGAGCACCAAAAAAAAAAAAAAAAAAGAAAAAAAAACAATTAAACATCAAAGGAGATAGAAGAACAGAAAACACCCTCCTTTGCAAGACCATCCAGTGAGATGATGCGGATCATCACAACCTGGGTTATTTTTTAGACATCCAGTCTGAATGGGAGCAATCAGCCAGTCAGATGATTATGAAACTTTGCCCTACATGCCCAAAGTTTGAGGGCACTGTTCAAAACCTCAGGTCAAGATCGTATAACTCCTCTTACAAATGAGGCACATCAGATCAGTAGGCAGAATCATCTTGCCATGGACCCAGATCTCTACCAAGCAGATTCTAAATGTGGATCTTAACATATGGATCAAATCCAAATGGGAGGCCGGTGCCAGGACACTGATAGACCTGAACAATTGTCAGCCCCACCATTGAGAAATAAGTGGCAATCAAGAATCCGCATTGAAGCATTTTCCATTTATTGAAGAAAAAATTCTAAAACAAACAGAACAATGCCAACCCAAACAAGTTATTATACACACAACTATTTGAAAGCAGAAGGAAAACAACAGAAGGCATGGCTTGCAGCCCTAGGGCTTGTTTGTGTAACTTTGTGATTGTGTTCCACAGAAATTAAACACAAATTCATTTCTCCAACAAGCATGGAAAAGGGACTCTCTCTCTCTCTCTCTCTCTCTCTCTCTCTCTCTCTCAGGGGTTTTCCATGTAATATAGGAAAATTAGTTCAAAATCTTCCTTGTTCTTACCGAAAAATGATTGCAAAATGGGAGACTTTTAATGCAGCATCACGAAATCCTCGGAGTTACACAAACATGGCCTAAATCTTATAGAAAACTGGATACTAAATGCACAAAAGAAATCATGTATATAAATAACTCAGAATGTGAAGTTCACAAGGTCGAAGGAACCTCAAATAGGTGATCTGCATAGGCACTGACGTTGCGGAATAATGTCTGTTTTGCTTCCCTCCTCCTCACTCTTTTTGCATGGCAATTAGCTCTCTGGAAGCAATATATTGATTAAGTTCAACGTCCAAGAACAAGAAAACAGTTTCCATAGGAAGACATGCACATTAGGTTCTTTTACTGATTAGGAACAGGATACAGGTGTCAAAAATGACATCGACACAATGGTACCAACAAAAGAAAATAATCTATACAGCAGTATTTGTTTATTAAGGTTTAGGAATTTTTCATCTTTTATAGAGGTAGACTATGGTGTTAAAGATACATTTATCAAAAGTTACTCTCTTTATTCGCCACAAAAGCAGAAGGTTATATAAACTCTGCATATGAGGTATGCATGCAAGACATCAGAGCCTATAAACCTTGTATATAGTACTTTAGATGGGCCAGAGCAACAGAAAAAGAGAAAAATAAATAGATATATATATATATATATATATGAAACAAAAAAGAAGAGAAAATAAAAGAAAAGGAAAATGCAATACACAGATTGGACAATCCTGCTCAATGATATGGAGAACTTTTGAGGAAGAAGGAAAAAGGGGAAAAAAAGGTCGACCAATAATAAAAGAATAAAAGATTCACAAAATGTATTAAAGAACAAGCAAAAGTTAAGAGAGTAGAGCCTATAAACCTTGAATGTACTACCTTAGATGGGCCAGAGCAACAAAAAAAAAAAAGAGAGAGAGATGAAAAAAAAAAAGAAGAAGAGAAAAAAAAAAATGCAACAAGCCGATTGGACAATCCTGCTCAATGATATGGAGAACTTTCGAGGAAAAGGAAAACAAAAGTCACACAATGTATTAAAGAACAAGCATAAAGTTGGTTCAGAGAGTACGTATAATAATTGCAGCTTGAAAAACATGTCAGATCCTTATTAGATGGATTGCAATGCATGCTGGTTGACAGGTTAGGCATGATTGGCTTACATACTCCAATTCAAGTGATCCCATCAAGATATTGGCATATTATGGTATTTCAAACAGCACAGTACTATAATTTTTAAAAGCATTCTCTTGATAGAGCGTCTCTTTGCAATAAAGGAAACATCAACCCTTGATTGTTTTACATACTTCAAATCAGTTGCAAGCATTAAGATATTTGTATATGTCATTGAATTTACCAGCATATTACATGTGAATGATGTCTAATTTCCTTCAAAATGTATCATTTCTTTGCCAAAATGATATTATCTAGACTTACAAAAGTAATGCGCAGTGGCTATTATCTCACTAAAAAAAAAAAAACTGAAAAGCCTTCCTTTCCACTCTCACATTCAAAAACCAATACTTGCACATAAAACTTAGCCCACATACTAGTAACTTCTAAATTAGAATACACTCAAATAAAGAGAATAAGATCATCATAAAACTAGTCAATTTTTTCTAATTCAGAGATATGAATCAAATTCCCGAAGATTCCCTTATCAGTTTAAAGAACAGAGACAAAAACTCATATTGAATGACATTCAGCCCCAATATAAAACCATGCTTCATTGATTAAGAAATGATGATATGGAAAAACAAAGATGCACACTTCTAAGTTTGAATCCTATTGTATTATTTATACATTACATTATATTTAAAACCTTTCCAAGAAACATTACCTTTGATGAACCTCCAAGAGAACCACCCTGCACAGAAGGAAAATAATAAGTCCATTTGTTCAAATTCATCACAAATCATGATAAATTATTAGAGAAAAAAAGCATTTCAATATGCAATTCCAAAAAAAAAAGTTCAATTCAAAAGTTATCAAAGCCCAATGTCACCAATGAGTTTGTTCAAACATAAGATTATACTGACTGATTCATAAAAGAAACAGTAAACTGACAACTACACAAGCAACAAGTACAATACTGTGTTTGGCACCAGCATACCGTTCTGCGATATAGCTATCCACCATGAGAACAGCTTCAGTTAGTTTGGTACACATTTTGATTTCACTGCTTCCACAATTTTCACCAATCCACTTCTTCACCTCCAAGCCATTTTGAATTTTCAACCACATCTCGCAGTTTACAGACACAACAAACAAGATAGAGTATGGGTATCCCAATACCAAACACCCTCTAAAATTCTAGCAAACCCACAAAGCACCAGGTTCAAAACATAAGAACAAGGCAGAAATCAAAGCTCAAATGATCCAGAAGGTAAACCAAAAATGGGTTCCAAAACCACCACAAGATCTCATCAAAAAGTGATCTTTCCATTGGAATTGACAAGGAGACGCATTTGTTTTTTAATTACCAGTGATTCCTCTATCCAATTGAAAGAGAGCTGGGACATGGGTATTGCACGTTAGCTTCAAACCAATTCAACAAACGATATAACGCTCAATCCCTCACACAAAAAGAAGGTAAAGCATTTGAATTCTGTTGCAAGTAAAAACTTCCATTTAAATTTCTAGAAAAATCAAATCAAAATCATACATACCGAACAATACACATTCAGATTATGGGTCTGTTTGGATGAGAAACATAGTTGGATCAAACTGTCCACAATACAAATTTGCAAAAGTGCTAAGAGTTTTTCATTTTTCTCGACATCCAAACGGCCACCAAGTGAAACATTTATCGATTTTCATGGTATTGAAACAAGTGGGGGTGTTGGAAAAGAGGGGGGGATGATGGAATGGAGAAAACCCAGATGAGATAATGGATTTGAGAGAGGAGAGAGCTTACAGAATCCCAATGGGTTCTTCTTCTTCGGTCTGAAACAGGGGTAGAATGGAAGAAAGCAGCTCTCAATGCCATGGAGGCCACTTGGGGGCTCATGGTGGCGGTTTTCATGGCCGTATTCATGTCTGCAGGAGGAAGGAAATGAAGAACTATTCCACCCTCAAAGTTACGAGTCGAACACTCAAACCCACAAGCTCGGATGCACCAATTGAGCCATTTAGTGGCTTAGTGCTGACCAATCATGTTTCATTTTGGGGTATTTCATTTTTCATGAGTCAAATGGGCCCCATGGTGTTGATCAATCTATAAGCATTCATTCTCCACCTTTGATCAGCCATGTTGATCCGCACTACTTATGAAAAATTTAGAATGATACATATCCCCTCAAGGGTTTCCCCAATTTAAAAACCCCCACCTCAAACGTGCCAATCCAAGCATTAGTTTGGACCAATCATGTTTAATTTGGGGATTTCAGTTTCCGTGATCAAATGCGCCCCTTAATGTTAACCAATTTATAATCGTTCATTTTCCACCTTTTAATCAACCATGTTTATATGCATTACAAATGAAAGTTTTTTTTTTTAGGGTTTTTCTATGCTTCCGTCAATGGTTTTACACATATTATAGGGGCTTAAATGAAAAATTCTCTCTGTATACCAACTAAACGGCTAGACGACACTTTTGGTGACCTTAAGAAGGTATGTCGTTTTTCTCCTCTCCTCCCTCTCTCCAATTCCAAATCGCAAGTGGGCACAACCCATTGCTCTCTCTCTCTCTCTAAATCCAAATTGAAAGTGGACACAACTCATCTCTCTCTCTCTAAGCCCTAACCTAAAATCAGCACAAACCATTGATCTCTCTTCTCACTCCAAATCCAAACCAAAAGAAGGCACAACGCATCTCTGTCTTCAAACCCAAATCGGAAGTGAGTATAGCTCATTGATCTGTCTCACTTATTTATCCTTCCTTTGCTCTCTCTCTCTCTCTCTAAATTCTTTCTCCTTTTGCAAGGGGTGCTTATGATCGCAAGACCCACGTCCTAAAGGACACTAAGCTAGGGAAACCATCTTTATAAAAATGATAACATGGTCATTGAAATATCTACTTTTCCCTCAATTTCATAGTACTCTTGGGATCCTCGACCATGGACTTGGCTTCTTCCATCCCCGATGGAAGTGCTCCTCGCTTTCCATTCAATGGAAAGGGAAATCTTTCGCCGCTTGGTCTTCAAAATGGCATGAGAACCATTTCTCTATATGAAATGTTTGGTTGTGGCTTTACATCAAATGTTTGGAAATATGATTTGTTTGGTCCAAATCCATAACGCAATCATTTGCATAAAGTGAAACCATTTCCAAGACCAAGCAGCTGAATATTTCCCTTTCCATTGAATGGAAAGGAACGGGCACTTCCTTGGGAGACAGAAGAAGCCATGTTCAAGGTAGAATTTCCTTTAAGAGTATAGTGAAGCTAAGGAATAAAGAGTGATTTCATTGACCAGATAATCATTTTTATTGAGATGGTTTGCCTAGCTTGGTGTCCTCTAGGACATGGCTCTTGGGATTGTAAGCACCCATTAGCAAAAGAAGAAACATTGATCAGAGAGAGAAAGAGAGCAAAATAAGGAAAATAAGAGAGAGATCACTGAGCTATGCCCACTTTTGGTTTGGTGTTGGAGATTGATATGTGTCATGTCCACTTTTTGTTTGGATTTAGAGAAAGATATCAATGGATTGTGCCCATTTTCGATATGGTTTTAGAGAGAGAGAGAGATGGGCTATGTCCACTTTTAGTTTGGTTTTGGAGAGAAAGTGAGAGATCAATGGGTTGAGCCCACTTTTGGTATGGGTTTGAAGGGAGACGGAGCAAAGGAGAAAAACGACATACCTTCTCAAGGTCACCGATAGCATTGGATGTTGAGAGGAAGAAGAACCTGTGATTTTCTTGTCTTCAAGAAGTGTGTAAATGGTGGTTTACTCTATCACGTCTTAATAGAGAGGATAGGTATTTCATTGTATATATAGAGATTACAGCTAGTTAATCATAAATGAAAATACATGAATCGAATCCCTCGATTGAAGGACCCGTTGTGTAACGTAATATTCTTATCTGTCAAATTGAAAGCCCCTTAATTGAACGACCCGTTGACCCTTATATGAAGGGCCCATTTTCAATTATATTGCATCACATTCTTATCTATCAAATCCTTATATTGAGGATTGCATGGATAAAGGCCATCTTCTTTCATTAGACATATAGAAAGAAAGGGAGGGAGGAAGGGACGTAGGTAAAGATAGGGTTTTTTTGTTTGGGGAGGAAGGTTCTTCATTTGGAAAGAAAGACAGAAAGACACAATGAATTCCTATTGATTCTCATTTCATCTTATGAAGAAACTGCAGATGCTACATTTATGGTTTTATGATGAATAAGGTAAGTTAATAGCAAAGATGTATTTGGAAGTTGTCAAAATAATTATATTTCCATATTATTGATTCATTGGATCCTGTTTTGATGTTAGGTGAAGACTCAAGGATTATTACGGAGTTTTCCTTAAAAAGAAGCGTACGCGCCTGAGGTATATATGATTATCTTAGCCAATCATAACATACACCTTTGATTGATCTAAGTCAATTATATCACATGGGCACACACCTCCACTAGTAAAAGGTTGGATTGGTTGTGAGAACTTAACTCAACAATTATCGTGTGGTTTTATAATTTGATCAATTAGGTGGTGTGTATCACTTTCTTTGAAGCAAAACAATGGTGAAGGGAGGGGGGGTCGAAAAGGGGCAATTGCCCCCCTTGAACTTCTTTCAATTGGTTTGAAAACGGTTTGAAAACATGGAAAGGTTTAAAGTTCTTTAAATGCATTTTGGATTTTTTATAGTCTTGTGCCTCCTCATTTTCCCAAAAGGAGATGTTTTAAAAGGTGTTTAGAGTAATCGTGTCTTGGAAATTCTTTTGCAAAATCTAGGTAACCATTCTACCAAAATTTAAGGAGATATTACACTCAGATCTACAAAACTAAATCTTTCCATCAATCCCCTCTTTCCTCCAAAAGTAAGTATCTATAGGAGACGTAAGACGTTACTCCTTCCCCAACATTTTGGTACGGGTTTGGACATCTTGCCTTATTTTTGAATGCTCATTATATGACCCTTCCATTTTTTTCCCTTTTCTATCGCCAGACATGGAGAATTTTGTGTGGCTCGTGAGTGGGTTCCACTATCATCCATACGCTAATTATCTTAAATATGCAATGAATTATCAACATCACAAAAAGAAGTTATCTTTTGCCAATATTCAAATCAATGTTCAAATCTCAAATTGATCTCTTTTCCACTCCTGAAAAACCGAAAAACAGATGACCCAAGAAAAGAAATCACCTTTCATCTCATATTAGCACTTAATAAATAAATAAGCCAAGAAAAAACACCATGGAGCACATGGTAAAATAGGGGGGAGCCACAATGTTCAACAATGAGTTATTTGGATCATATTAAAATAAAACTATCCAAATAATAATTATTTTTTAAATGATAGGTAAAACATCAATACATATAAAATATATATTTTTATTGGTACCCATAAATTTTTTCAGCTTTGTTGCTATTAGTCAATTTTCGGTTGCCCCTCCTAAAAGAAAATCCTGGCTGTGCCGTTGGAAGCTAATGTAGGCAGTTGCATCAAAAAACGAGAAAAACAATCATATACTATACTTGGATCAAACAAAGGTGGGTCCTCGAAGGGTAAACACCAATAGCATGTCATATGATGGTGTCTAGATGAGAGTTCTCATATGGGTGTTTTGGTCCAAGTCATTGATTCATATGTCTAAAGCTTTTCCCACGGCGAATCGACCAATCACGGTCCACCACATCACCGTGGGATGCCTGCTTTGGATCAGACCATTTATATGGGCAGTGCTTGTCCCATCCAAAGCAGGCATCCACCGTGATGTGGTGGTTTAGTGGGTCAAAAGCCTTGGAGGTCATCGTGGGTCATTTAAAGCATCATGTGCTCTACATGTAGTCTAGCTCGCAGAAGAACGTTGCCACACCACATGTCAAAAAAATGACACACAAATCACCTAGCTTGGGCAAACCACATGCTTGCCTTAATCTAAACCACACTTAACCATAAGATAGGATATTGTTTTCATTCACACACTAGCAGAAAGTGCCCGTGCTAAGCACGAGGGAAGCAACCAACAACATTTGCATAGTGAAATCTGTATAGAGAGAATTAGAATGGCATAAATTTTTAGTACATACTTCTAATACGATGCATTTGATAAGTAAATTGATGATATTCTCCTTTAAAGAGATGAATATTAAAAAACAGTATGTAAAGTAACAACATATATTGTGGTACAACTGATACTTCCCAAATATGTCCTTGTCCCAAATATTTGAAATACATTGAAACATAGTGTAAAGGAAAACCATTGGTCTACTGTTACAAGATAAAGAATCTCAATATAGAAACATGTACCTAATCCATGAATTTCCCATCTATCTTAATTAAAAGAAAATAAATATGGATTCTACTATTGAAGAAGAACAACAACAACAACATATATAAAAAATTAACTATACACAGTTTGTCCAATTGCTTCACTAGTCCTTCATTGTTCATTAACAGTACCTTCCAATATGAGGGACCTTTAATGTGTACTACCTCTAATTCTCAGTTAATTGCATGCTTAATTGCTTATAATATTATAAAGATGAAATGATCCTAAAAACTATAGTTGAGTAGAATTGAGCCTAGGATTCAGTGTTATATTTGCTTCAGTTGTTGAATACTATATTTTTATGTGCATCTTTATGTTTAAAGGAAAAGCTTTATATATAACAATGACAATATTTTCTGTTTGTATACTTTTAAGTTTAAGAAAAAAATAGAATTATATTAGTTGGCTATCTATTGAGGTTCTTCTTCGGAACATCTTTCATTTTGTAGACTATCAAATAAAAGAAAGAAATGGAAAAACTTGCCAAAACTTACTAACAGAGCATTATAAAATAAATTGTCACAATTCATGCATTAGAGAGAACCTCATATCACTCCTTAATGTATAAATTGTAGACAAGGTATTTATTTCAAGGTACAGTTGGCTATTTCTCATTTTCAAAGATGGGTTATTCTTCTTCGTTATTGTTTATGTGCTTATGATGCAGTTAACAAAAATTAAAACTCAGTAAAGGTTGTCACTTCCCTTAAGGAGCCATAAGTAGTTACCATCATTTAACAGAAAATATGTATTTTATGGATAAATCAAATCATCCAATGATTGCATGATGAATTACATCAAAGGAGTAGAGCAGACTTCAACTTAGAGGCCTGCTGCCTTGTTGCAAAGTGACAGAAATGGGAATTGATTTCTACCTCTCAACCAATATATTTTTTATATTAATGAATTATATAGCATGTGTTAATCACATACATGTTTTTCTATTTTCAATATGACATTGTATGTGTATATAATTAAATGAGATTAGATCCTCAAACTAATCCAATTATAAAAAAGAAAAAATAAAAGAAAAAGACTTACTTCAACTCCTACACATGATGAATAACAACCGCTTAACGGTAAAATTAAATATGAATATCCAAGCAAAACCATGACATATCAATTGATTAGGAGGTTAGGAATTTACTACCTGTAATGTGCACATAATGGACGGTTTGGATTTAGAATAGGCAAGGTATAGAAGATTTAATTATCGTAGACTTTTCATCCATTCAAAAATTAGTTAAAAATCCTTTTTTACAGTTTTACTTACGGATGAATCTAAGTCAAAACCAAGACTAATGAAATAAATTAAAGTTTTTATACATAATCATCTACATGGTATTACATTTTTCATTCCTCGAACACAAAAACATACAAAAATATATGTGAGATAATCTAATTCTATATGATAAGTGGTAGTTGCCAAAAAAGAGAAGGACACAAAACTGAATCAAATGTAATGAAAATTCTCTGAGTAGCATATACATCTCAACAAGTTAAAATTTACAATTTGAGTTTTACAGATCACTTCTGTACAGTTGACAATAAATATGCCTATTGAGCTAGTTGCTAATTGGCATTAGAAAGATAAGATAATGTAGTTATTTGAAGACCACATCTAATGGTTCACACTATCAGACATTTACAACCCCATGGGGAAGATCTTTTTGGAATTATGCATCCATAAAATTCAATAATATGGATGGTCCAAATCAGTAAAACCATTGAGAATTGGTATATATTATATAATTGTAAGAGCTATGTACCGAAATATAGGGGAGCCATCATCTCATAATGATGTAGGCATTAGGAGGAGATGAGGAATTAAGACTTGAGGGTATTTTCAGAAGTGCATGCAAATGAATCGGTTTTAGGTTGTGCACTCGTGCAATTGAAAAGTTATTTCTCCAGTGTCGACATTTCTGCTCATGGGAGATTCAAAGAGATGAGGAAAACCATGAGAGAGATTGGGAAATGAGAGGCTCTGAGAGAGAGAAAGAGACGGGATTTGGTATCTTTGCGTTGCCCTTACAAGTGTGCTTGTTGGAGATGCCAAGTGGGTGTCTAGTAATGATTTTGGCTTTGGGGAAGATGAACAGTCAAAGGCGAAGAGGAGGAAGAGTTACAATGGAATTAATTTTGCAGGAGTTATAGGAATGAAAAAAAAATGTCTGCTTGAGAAATATGGGACGAGTTACGGACGAGTTGAGGGGAATGAATTGGTACATGACATGATAGTGTTGGATGTTTTAAAGATAGTCAAAATCCAAAGGCGGTCAAAATCAATTGACTCATTTCAAATTGAAAACAGTGGCTTTCATATATAAGAATTGACTTCAATTGAATCTATACGACATTGATGGTAATACACATAGGAGAGCTGCTAATGCCACATCCATGCTTGTTCTTTCCACATCCCTTCTCTGTACACAGTCTTTGGACACAGTTACGGGTTCCAAGACTATCCAAACACTCCACTCTCAGTTTCTCTGTGCACATCCCTTCTTCCCTCCCTCCCTCCCTCCCACCCGACCTCACTCTCCATCACTCCCCCAGTTTCTCAGTCAATCTCACTCCCTCATTGTTTTCCTATCCTTTCCCTCATCATTCCATCACTCTCTTCTTTTATTCTGCCTCTTTTTCCTCTCTTCTTACACTCTGGATTCAAGGTATGTTTTTTCTCCCTTTACATCTCTCCATCTTCCATTCGTTTTGGTAGTGGGTGCATATGAGAGATGAATGTTGGCCTAAAAATGTATAAAGGGGCCAGACAGAAGACGAGAGTCTCCATTCCTCTCTCATTCCTTCACCATCAAATGTCTTTTTCAATTTGATGTTCGTAACCGTTCAGCCCTAGGCCTGAACAGATGCCATTTATAGCCAAACAAAATAGGTGTGTTTGGCTGCTTACAACGGAACAAATGTACTTTGTTCGGCTGATCCATTCTTTGCCAGAAGCATCACTTGGTGCATTTTTCCGATTGTGATTCTGTAATTTTTAGAGAATATCATATCTGTTTACTGTGTTTTTTCTTTAGGTGCAGTACTAGAGCTTTCCGAAAAATATTAGAAGCAGTTTGGTCTTACTCGCTACTTTGTTGCAGGTTTCCTCAAGTTCTTATGCTTGCTGAAGTATGACTTACTGTGTCAGAGGCAACACCACACGTGCTAGCAGTAAGGCATCTGAGTATGTGTGTGGGCTTGATCCAAAAGCAAAACGCCTATCCTCTTAAAAAACCAATCTAATGGTAGAATCAGAGGAAGTTATTCATCCTCAACTACCTCATTCAATCACTCCAAATTGCCCAAGGACCAAATCAAAGTCAAGGACCGATAAGGCTTGTACGGGCTTGACAACTACAAATGATCCTATTTTATTTGGCTCAGAGTGGCCGTACAAATAAATTTTGTTCGACCACTCTGGTCCGAATAGTTCGCGGCTGGACGTTCGAAAATAAATTGCAAAAAATTTGGATTGCATTCCTTTAGCCCTCCAAAAAAATCGTAAACCATGATTTGCATGTCCATTGCTCAAGAATAACAAATGACAACCGCTTGAGAGGTGAATAAACGAAAGTGAAGAGATAATGAGATGCAGAGTGAGATATAAGTGAGGAGAGTCACAAATGACTTGACTAGAAGAGTGGGAGATGAATGAGATGAGAGCTGAGAGAATAGGAGAGAATGGAGAAAGAGAAAGAGAAGTAGGGGATGGATGTTAAGTTGAGGAAGAAGCAGAGTTCTATGTTTGTGGGGGAGTGTACAGAGAAATTGGATGACCCCTAAAAGTAATAATGATGTCCAAATTGGTCATTTCACAAATGGGCATACTATTTTTATAAATGTGGGATGTGGAAAGAGCAAGCAGGGGTGTGGCATTAGCAGTTCTCTACACATAAGGCCCACCAAATGTAAAATGTAAACCTCTTGGACGTCCCACAACATCATGTTCAAGGAGAAAAGGCAAGATTTGTTTGGATGAGGAGAATTCTCGGCCTATACAGAGTTTGACCCACATCAGAAACACCCTTAATTCTTTCTCTAGCAATGAAGATTTTTTTTCTTTTTGTAAGAAAACAATATCCAAAGGAGCATCCTTTGTTCCTTTGTTCCCAAGCCATCTTTAGCAAGGATTTATGAGGGAAGGAGTCATCGCAATTCAAGTTTGGCAAATACAACGAAACCCTATCATTTACACTATATGTTATCCAATGGTTCTAATTTTTTATTTTATTTTTTACAAATTTCTCACAATCTATAATCAATTAAGAGCTAAAATTTTACGAACAAACTCCCCCTAGCAGTTCGGATTGGATAAATGAATCCAAGAAGAATAAAAACTTAAGTTTTTAGGATTATAACTTTTTTACAATATCTCAAAATATATGATTAATTTATGGCTGAAATTTTACTTCATTGGTGTTTTTGGCCTTTTGGAGATGATGACAGTTCAAATCATTATTTAGTGGTCCATAAGAATAAAAATATTGAAAAAAAAAAGAGATTGTCAAAAGCCTACCCTTGTTTACATTGTGACAAATGAACCATCTGGGTTTTCCCTCATTTTTCTTATAATCCATGATAAATTAAGCTGCCAAATTTTCTCTCAAGTTGTTTCTGACCTTCTAAAGAGGATGAACAATTTAGAATGTGCAAATGAAACACCTGGAAGGCACCGAAAAAGGTCATTTATCCATTTGAACTGATTTTTTTTTCTTTTGCAAAAATTCTTCTCATAATTTGTTATAAACCAACAACTGATATTAATCTATAGTCATTTTGGGCCTTTCAAATATGATTAAGGTTTGGGCCTTAATTGAAGGTCCCCAAAAACTCCAAAATTTTGAAACATAGAGTCCTTTAAAAAGGTCCCTTTTTTTGGTATTGCAGCTCCTCATTTTTCCGGGAGCATGGAATTATCTCTACTCTTTCTTGCTGCCTGCCAAACCTGGGTTTTGGTGGTGTAGACAGGAGCATTGCTTCCCCTGCATGTTCAGCTATAAATATAATCATCCAGCTGCACATCAGTCAGTGGAGCAGACCATAACTTGTACTAATGGGCCCTGATCCAAATCCAGCTGTCGCCATAGAGAATTCGATCTGTTGCCGACTCCATGGATAAAAAAACCAAGGCAAAAACTTTGTGCACGTTGGTATCCAATGATCATCAGATATCTCAGTTAAAAGTTAAGTCAGATACAATGTTGGCTGTCCTTTCCAGAGACCTCAGAGCTCCAGCAAATCCCAACAGAGGAGGACGGCCAAAATTCCTTCATTTGCATCAAAATTGTGGTAGAATTCTCCGGTTTCAAATAATTTATAGCAAAGTGCCTACACTGCCTCGACCCATTCTTTTCTTTGGAAAAATTGATAAGCATCATCTTTGGCTTGGGTGCACCTTGTTTTTTATAAAGAGTTTTATTCCACTTTGGGTAATATATATGCATGTGGCCATCCATTGAGTGGAGGACGTTAAAGGATGGGGAAAGTTGCAGACGTTTCTTGGGAACAAAAAGAAAAGGAAAGAAAAACGAATGTTAGCCAGATAAGATATGGTAAGGAGGAATTTGGGAGGGAAAGAGGGAGAAAGTAGAGGGCTACCCTTTCCTAGAAAAGGTAAAATTTCTTACATGCAAGTTGCAGCTTGAGAGAATTCCAAGTAAATGTAAAAGAGCTCTTACGTCCACCATTGATACAAGAATTCATCTCTTTCTTCACCTCCAATAACCCACGCTTCAGTCTAAATTTATCCCACAATATCTATTATTTCAAAATAATTAAAAATATATATATTCTCTCCAACTTTTCCAACCTTTCCCCAGTCTCTCCTACCGTTCCAACTGCTGGTTCCACATTTTCTTCTCTTCCCCATGGTAACTATCTCCTCCATGAAAGAGTGTAGGTAGGTCCCTTTTCCACATTTCTACCTCCATGAAAGAGAGTGTAGGTCACTTTTCCATAAAACAATCACAGAGAGAGAAGATGATACATACTTTAATAAAAAAGAAAGGAAATGCCCCTCCCTTGAAGATGGATGAGGACCATTGTCAAAGACTTCTCATTTTGAATTTGAAACACAAATGGTGGTTTTCATTGCCCTTAACATTTACTGGCAACATTGAACAATGTCAATAATTTGAAAGTAAAACATGCTTAGATACCAAAATTTTAATTATTTCCTTCCAAATTCTAAAATAAAAACATTTATCATGAGTTATGGCAGTATGAAACACTCTACCATAAATATAAAACAAAAATATTTAGTATGATTTTATATTAATGTAGGATTTTTGGTGTAAAAACACCAGGAAAAAGCTCAGAACAGGAGATGAAAAAATCAATTTGCTCATTAGATGTAAGGGCGTGCTTGTCTTGATGCAAGGACTTCGTGATGGTGAGGAGAATTGTTCGGATTTTCAAAGCAGTCTCCGTTTGTGTTCTTTGGTGTGGCCCATTTTCCTTGCTGAAAAGAAAGAAAAATATCAAAACTGATTTTCAGAAAGGAGCATCATCCTGGCCATGACTTTAAACCACCATGACACAAGAAAAAATGGTAATCCATGACAGTAAAATCCAATCTAGATCTCACCTCTTTTAATTAACTCTTCACTTCTAGAGTACAACCCCTGCATAAAAGCATTTTCCCCATGGATTGCTACGAGTTCAATACAAATACACAAATGGCCCAGAAAGATTTACTGATCAATGATTTTTCTTTTTTTTTTTTGGGCTGTTGAGTTTTTAGAAGAACAAATCAATCACTATCTTCAATTGAGCAATGATAAAAAAAATAATAATAATAATAACCTCCAGAGAGTCTTGTACATCTAAAAAACAAATGCGACAACACCCACACACAAAAATACATGCATTTTGATAACATAATTCCAAAATCTGAAATGGCCCAATCCTAAACATTAGAAATGAGACAGTTCTATGGTAAGCAGCATATCAGGCGTAAACACAATCTAATTTTATTAGGAAAACTAGAGTCTTTATCCATCCGAGTTCAAACGAAACCAAATGTAACAAGAAAGAACATTGAACCTAAATGATGCCTGTAAGCAACCCCACATCTGCAAACCCAGTATTCAAATAGCAATGTCATACCATAAGAAGATTCATCCTCTGCCCAATTCATTTAAGGAAAAGGTTGCAGGCATCAAAGAAAATCAATTTCACCCGAATGCACATCTGGGTTTCAGATTCAAATTCAGGAGTTTAAACTTCAAAAAAAAGAAACAAACAAGATGTGAAAGAGCAAATTGCTTCCACCCAAAACAGCCCATGGTTCAAAGAACAAAAAAAAGAGCCAATTGTTATGGAATTATCCACAGGCAGCACTGATAGCTATGTACAAGCAAGCAAACAAACAGAAGAACTTACATTGGGCGACCAGCTCAGTCGCCAGCGCTCTTCTCTGAGCACACATCCCCTCCCCCTTCATTCTCTGATCCCTCATCGACATTCTCTTCCCTAGCGCGATTCTCAGTCTCCAAGCAATGCAATCTCCTCCTCAAATCTGACATCTCCCTCTCCATCAAGAAAAGCCTCTCCTTTAGCGTCAAGTTCTCCTCCTCCAGCTGCGCTATGTGCGAGTCCTGATCATCCACGCGATTCTCCAGCAGATGGGCGTGCTCGTCCCCAAAATTGGGGTAAATCATCTCAAACCTGCTCAAATCGTGGTCCAATCTCCTCTCCACCTCCACATGTTCTTCAACATCGCTCTCACTCGACCCATCCTCTTCATCCTCCTCATCGCGGTTCTCATGGCCTGATGATCGGAGTCTGATGAAGCCATTCATAGTCCCATACCCATCCACGCCCCACTCCTCCTTCGCCATGTCGCCAAGAACCTCCCGCGACGGGGAGAAAATCGGCGTCGGGAGGACAGCAGGGGTCACAGGGGATGGAGAGATGAGGGACGCTATCCCGCCGGATTTCTTGGCGCGGATGATGAAGGAGGTGGTGTTTCGGGGGGCGGCAAACCTGTTGAATTTCTTCTTCGGATAGAACCGCCGCGCCTTCATGCGGTTCTGGAATTGCAGTTCGTGGAGAGTTGGGGGCTTGTAGCCGCTGCTACCGACACCTCCGCCGCCGCCGCCGGCGGCAGCAGCTACTGCAGATTTCTCGTTCCGCCGCTTCTCGGCGGCCTTCTTCCCCTTCCACTTGCCACGTCCGGGCTTTGGCAGGGAAAATCCCGGGCGAAAACCCATCTGATCTTCAGGAGGCGGCCAGAGACTGAAATTCCGATTCATCATCTGAGACTGATTCATCATTTTCGACTGATCGTTCATCAGATCAACCAAATCCAACAACGATGACTGCAAAACCCCAATTTCACAGCACGAAACCCTAATTAAAAAAAACCAATTTTTCAGCCAAGAAACCCTAGAATCTAATCAGCTCTGGGCCCCGACGAATTAGCTGAAGCTGATTACACCTAGTTTCGATTGATTAGCTGAAACTGATTTATAATCTGGATTCGATCATTCATCAGATCGAGGAAATCAGATGAAGATTAAAAGCAAAATCTTATATTCGAAAGCGCTGAAAACCCTAGATTTCTGCAATGAAACCCTATAATCCGATCTGTTCCGGACCTCGTTACGGATCGGAAGAGAACCGGTACGACACCCTAGAAATCTGGATTTCTAGACGTAAACGGAAAGGAAAATGAGGATGAGATTCGAAAGTCGCAAGGAAACTGCAGTTCGAGGAAATCGATTTCTGAGAGAAGAAGAGAAAACGTTGGATTCTGTCGAAATCTGAGGAAAGAGGAGAAATGAGAATTCCTTGTTTCTAATTTCTCTCTTTCTTCTTTTAGAACGAAACCTTTGAAAACGGTTTTGGGGAGATTTTCAGGTCCGACGGGGGGTTATTAATAGAGGGAGTGGATTGGACGGATGGTTGGATTTGATTTTGTGAATGGATGGCTGAGATTTAGAAACTGAAATCGTACGCGTCACATTTGTTGAGGACTTGACGCGCAAGTATTAGCTCCGAGAGGAGTGATGGTGATGGGGTGGGTTGGGTTCGGATTTCAGTGAACCCAAACCCGGCCCGATTGGTATTTGCATGGTCTCATAAGTCATACTTGAGTTTGTTTTATTCATGGTTGTCATGCCATACCTTCCCCGTGACTCTCACGATTTGGAAAATATGAAAAAGTTTAGGTAGAACGTAAGGATGATAATGAGTCGAGATTAAATGAGAATCCATGCGGGACTCGCACGAATTAGGAGTGAATTTGGTAGTGTGTTCGTAGGCACAAATTAGGTATGGTAATTTAAATGCTATCCTGGTTGAGTTCACAGTGCAAGTTTGTGATTTTGGTATAATTAACTCACTTTGCCCCGTATGTATTTACTTTATGTTATTATTAAGTAAGTTTTTGTATACAAAAACTTATTAGTGTATGAGGTAGATGTCATGAGTTCAAGTCCCGCCCGTCACAGGTTAGGTCAAATAAGGAGCCGTGCAAATACCAATTGGGTTGAGTTCGGATTGGCTAAATCCGAACCCATCAAGCCAACCTGAATCCATCCCACCCTCTTGCCATCCCCAAGAATAGGCAAGATTATAACACATGACATCTTGAAAAAGGTCACTCTGCTCTACCCCCGCTACACTAATATGAATTTTTATACACAAATCACTTATTAGGGGCAGTTCACCACAGCCAAAACCAAAATCCGCCCCAAATCTGACTCTATGTCAGTGTTAATGATACCATACTTGGCTCACCTGTCTAAATGTGAGCCAAGTTAGTGTCTAAAAAACCATAGAAAGCTATATCGGGCCGTCTCTTGTGAACATACTACCAAACCCGCCTCTAATATGAGTACGTTAGAGCATATCTCCATTTAAAACCCACCCATTGCCATTCCGTCAAAATCCTCTGTTTAGTTTTTTTTTTTATATATAATGGGCTGATGGCCCAAAAAGTCTTCTTTTCTTGCTTCTCACTTTACTTCACTTGAAGCGGCCAAAAATGTTTAAGTATGTGCTGGTTTAAATTTCTTTTCATTTTTTTTCTTCATAGGGATTGGACTCGAAGAGCATACTACATAAGTCTCAAACCATTTGAGCTACAACTGATGACATTGAAAACATCTATGAAATTTAAACTGCTTAAAATGACTTTTTCCTCTGATTTTAGTCTTAACCCAAATTTCATTGCACTGGGATTTGACACAAATTTATCAAGCTGAAATTAACAATTAAGCTCCCTTTATTTTTTTTTCATCCTTAATCCTATTCAATTATTTTATGGGTGAATAATTGATTATTCTGACTATGGAGTCGATTCAAATTGGAGTGAAATTTTGACTAGAGCCAAAAAATGTGAGAAAGCGAGTTTGATAGTTGGGGCTTTTAATGTAGACGCAACCATAAAATTATGGATTATTGTCTTGTTTTTCAAACAATAAATGCCTAAACGGTACACAATCAAGTTGATATGTTATGCTTTTGCAGTAGTTGTTGGGAAGTAATGGAGTCACTTTCAATTGGAGGGCGGCGGGGCTAGGCTAAGCTCAAGTGTGTGGTGGAGCCCACTCGGAGACCAGCATGGAGATGGAGATGGGGGGATTTCAAGAACTCCCTGAGATCCTCCTCTCTACGAAAAATCAACTCTAACTGTGATTTCTATCATCTTCATATGGGCCTAAAAGTTTAAAGGTCAATAGTCCATTTGAATCGATACATAGCCAATCCAACGGTCTAGTAAATTCGGATTTGCAAAAAAGTTAGTGGACATGTGCAATTTAAGGGGGTCATGTGTTGGGGTCATTTGGATGGACCAAATGTAGGCCCCACAAGCATAAGCTTATGGAATTTTCTCCTCAGCTTGAGCTCAGGAGAGCCTTGCTCCATTTGGTGAATTAGAGTCTCAAGTTATGTCCAGATAATTTTGGGGGGACATGTTATGATTTTTATTATTTTATTATTATTTTTCATATGCAAAAATATTAGTAGAAGAGGGACTATTAGGTTGGGGTAGCAAAATCTGACCCAATCTAGACTTGAACCATATAACTCGACTCGCAATATATATAAGTTGGTCACTTTCGGGAAAATCTGACCCACATTCGAACTGGTCAGACCACATTCAACCCGCCAAACCATATAACTAGGATGGGTTAGGGTAGACCTGCATATTTAAAACCATTTAAATAATGTGGTGGTTTAATATTTTGGTAATTAGAATAATCTAATTTATATGGAATGAGTAAGCTTGTATTGGGCTTTTTTGTGTCCCCAAGTTAACTCAAATATAGCCCTTATAGTATTTGAAATGAATTCAGTTTGGACCAAGATTATATAAGTTGAGTCGGGTTAAATGGGTTGACCTGCATCAGGTGTGGATTGTAATTCCCTTCTTTAAAGGTCATCATGCCTAGATATGGGATGGGTGTATTAAGAGAAATCCATAAAATGTGTGTCTGATTTGGACAGTCCCCCGTGATCAAATATATGTTCCACTTGATCCATATAATTAATACTTCATATTTTGGATTCTCTTATAAAAGCATCTTGAATTTCAGTTTTATTTGATACACAACTTTTTTTATTTTTACTTTGGTAAGTACTATTCTCTCACCCTCAATGCTATAGCCAAAAATTGATCTATAACTTGTTTATTTGGAAGGGAGGTGCCTCGCCTTCTCAGCTACCGCAATTGATATCTAACTCAAAACAAGTTTCCAGGTATAATAAAATACATGACAAATAAAGAATTTTTTATAGATAAGAAAATCTTATATTATTATAAATATTGTGAATAGCTCCATTTGGTGGAGGGGAAAAGTAAGCAAAAAGTACATAACAGAAAAATTAAAAATAAAGGAGAAAAAAAAAAAAAAACCAGCAAAGAGGAAGAAGTGAAGAAGCCCATCCATCTCACCCAACATTTGGTAGAGGGTGTTAGGTCTAATTATCTTGGTTTGTGTATTTTAATGGGCATGTGCATGTGCATGTGAGAGTTCAATTCGTGCCTATTTAATGCCACCTTTATTTTCTTCGGACTTGTCTATTGTTTTATTGGAACGTAAACTTTTGTCTGGGACACTCAAATAATTCTTGAGTGAACCCCAAAAGGTTGGCCGAATGATCAGGACCACTATTTCTTCCTTTTTCGAAGCTATCGGTCTTGGTATCGACTCCCGGTTCCCCCCTCTTTTGGAACCGAAGGTTAAGTCCACTTATGCTACCACCTAAGGGCCGCAGGGGTTTTATCCAATTTCTCTCTGGGCCCGGAGGGAATAGTCCAGCCCAAAGGGTTGGAAACCCTCTGTTATCAAAAAAAAAATCTTGAGTGCAAAGGCTGGAACTCTAGAGTGTTGGACTAGGGATACAAACGGGTATCCAATTCTCTAGAGGTTCTGACCTGAAAAAATTGGGTTTGTGATCTGTTTTAGGTTCTGCTCTATAAATGGGTGTGGCCCCAAAATCTAATTAGGCTTCGGTTGATAAACAAGTCCAGTTCTGGCCTATACAAGTTTCTACTTGTGAACCCGAAACATGGTATGTGAGTCTTTAATGTTGCAAACCGTAGCTCAAAATTAACTTTGGCTGGACATTTTTATGTTTAATACTTAAGGTAATTGGCTTGATATTAATCGTTTAAATAATAGTAGCAGCAACAACGGTGACAGCAATAAAACGTATGCTTATTAATTTGTTGCACGTTGATCCAAATGTAAGGACAATAAGGGCTTGTTTGGCATCTCTACTCTTTTTTTTATAGATCCATCTAAAATAGAGCCATTAAAAAAAGAGCCATAAAAAAAAGAGGCTAGAATAAAAAAAATGCTTTTAGTAACGCACGAATCTATTTTAAATACCTCGCCTCTATATTTTAAGACCCAAAAGCTCTATTTCTCACCTGCCCATTTTTGGAGCATTTGGATTTTAGAAGATTTGCCTCTAAATGTCTAAAGTGGAAAGAGTCTAGAATCTTGTGCCAAACGTTCTAATTGTTTAAACCTCTGTCCAATTTAGATATTTAGAGAAATAGAGGCATGAAATAGAGATGCCAAACATGGGCTAAGTATGGCATCTAATCCATGGTTTTTAAACACAGTTTCGGCTACTGAATCATCTGATGAAATCTCTAGATATCAACCTATATTTCAATTTTGGATTATATTTTTAAAAATAATTTGAAAATACGAAATTTATGCATCTTCTTTGGTTGATTTACATGCAAATAAAATGACAAAGTAAGTTATTTTATAACACTGATGGAAACCTTTACCTCTCAGGTAACCTGGCTTGACTTTAGCCAATTTTTAAAACCATGATCTGATCCTAGCAAAATCTCTCACACACACATACATAGAAAAGATGCTGAGGTAACTTCGAATGATAATATAGAAAAAGAAAATCCTTTAGGGCTTGTTTGTTTGCATAAGATACATAAAAACTGTATACATAGGAATTCATGATGAAATGAGCTTTGCTGGAGAATTATTTAAGAGATGAAGGGTGAAGGATATGAGGTTGATATGTAGGTAAGACTTTGACTTTCCTAGGTATTGAATTACTAAGGTGTTGCCTGGATATTCATTTCACACCTTCTATTGATTCAATTTCTATTAAACAAAGAGGTTATTTGATGGTCCTTCTTGGACCTTCACATTTAGTTCTTCATTTTTTAGCTATTTATAGAAATACGATCATAGGTATTCCATTACATGAAACAACCATACCCTTATACAATGGGACACTTAAGGCACATTTGTTTGCATTTGAATTGAATATATATGAACTTGTGGTTAAATGGCTTTCAAAGGAGTGAGGGATGAAGGATATAGGGTGGAAACGTAGATGTGACATTGACTTTTTTAGGATTTGAATTACTAGGCGATGGTTGGGTATTCATTTCCAATCTGCCTTGATTCATTTTCTATCACAAGGGAGAGTATTTGATGGTCCTTGGATATTCACTTTTAGAACTGAAAGTCCTAAAATTCATAGGAATTTAGTTTAATGAAACAAAAGGGCCCTGTGCCAATAGACATCTTCTAAATTACCTTTTCACTGTTCAAGTGAACTCAATTCTTAGCTGTGCTCATCTGTACCGGTTCACATTTTTTTTTTAGGGTTCACTGAATCACTCCACATAATCCTTAATCCAACACCTCACCTTGGGTCTGTTTATTTGCACTATAATCCATGGGAATTAAATTCATATGATTCCTACCATAACTAATTAAAAATGAAGATCAAAGGAGAATTAAAAAAAAGCATCAAATTACTTTCCTTATTAGGGAAATAGAATGAAAAAAATCGGAAATGAATAAACCAGCCATCATCCTAGTAATTCAGTTCTCATCTTCTTTTCATTATTTTTTCCTAAACTAAAGTTTATTTGAAACTCATTTCTTGAAATTCACCTTTGATCTTTATTTTTAGCCACTTACGTTATGAAACCTATGTTTTCAATTTCCATATACGCTAATGCAAACAAAAAAGCTCTAAGACAAGTGAAAACTTCACACAATTGTATAAAAAAACAAAGAACCATGTCATTATAGTCGACACCTCTTCGCGAAAATGAGATTCTCACTCAACTGTTAAAAAAAAGCAAAAGCACCATATCAATTAAATTTGTTAAAATGGCTTTTTACTCTAGTGGTAAGGAGCGGCAGTCATTCTACGTGTGCAGGGTCCCTTTTCACTTTTGTGTGGGCTTTCTGCCTTATGAAATTCCTCCAAACAAATGGCCCTTAAAGAGAATGTCCAAGATATGTAGTAAATATCGCTGACCCTGATCTTTCCAAAAGTTCTTTGTTCTCTTCTTCCATATTCTATTCCCATTCATTCAGGATAGAAAATTCTACCAAACTATTTCATTTCTAGGAGACTCCATTTCCCTTATCTGTAATGTTCTTTATTCCTTCTCACCTTTTTTTTTTTTCCTTCTCACTTACTGAATTCGTTTTGGTCTTTATACCTTCCATTCCCTTTCTACCATGTGAATAGCTGGCCACCAAAAATTTAATAGACCCTTATCACTCAATGTCACCTGAATGTCACTATTATAGTTCTCAGGAAATTATCATTTTTGAAAATGATGGGATCTTATCAGATTTGGGCCTTTTTTAGGATTTATGAAAAAAATATTGCACAACATAAATTGAATCAAAAGAAATAAGTATAAATAAGGTTCTTCCAATTTTCTTATATTTTATTTCAATATTCTTGATATTCTCTTGTGATATTTTTAATTTAGCAATATTTGAATATATTATGATATTTTAGATACAATAATACCACTTTATGTGAATAGCCTGATATAATCTGAACATTTTCAAAGGGCCCAACTTCTGTGGAGCACCGGACAGTGCTCACAATAAGGTGAGCACACTTTCTTGTGGAGACCACCCGGGGCCCCATTTAAGAATGAAAGACTACTCTTTTTAGGAAAATTTTTTAATGATCGAGGAAGTACTAGAAACAAGAAGGTCGCAGGAAAAAAAAAAAGAAAAAAGAGGTGCTTTAGGAGATGGAAACAGAGGAAAATATAAGAAAGAGATTGAACAGTTATCGCATAGATTGTGCAATATTGCACAAAATGGGTAAAATTGGAAAGAAAATTGGGATCCTATATATAGTACCAACATTTGAGATATTGTTTTGAAAAGTATCATTTTGAGGAATTCATAGTCTTTTATGTCCTATATGGTAAAAAATCCCTTAAATAATAATCTAATCATCCAGGCCACTCGGATGGGCGCCAAACCCAAGATCAGTGACTATCGGTGCCCGGGGGGTGGGGGTAAGGCCCACTAGGTGTTTAGGCATGTGGTGCTCACCTTATCGTGAGCGCGAGTGCTCCTTTATGATATTGTTGCCCCCTCTCAACATCACACCTCACACGTGGAGGTTACTTGCCCTTTTCTTTGTTATTACAGCCACATATTTCCAGAGGCATTGTAGAATACACGGATCACGGCTTGCGATAAACGGTCACGGGAGAAGTGACCGTGGGAATTAAAAAGTATATGACAAAAATTATATGTTCCTACTGGGCCACAACTTTTTTCTCTAAAAATCGAACCTGCTAGTGTCACATGGACCCTCTAGATAAAAGTTGGCTCAAAGTTGAATCTAATCAGAGTGAAAAGTCACCACAATATCAATACATTGATGCATGCTCTCCCTTTGAGAGTGAAATTTGGGCCAATTTCTGTAAAGAAGGGTTTGTGATCCAGGGGATTACATCAGAGATAGGGAATCTCCTGAGTGACCCTCAAAAGTTATTGCTATTTTAAATTTTCAAACCAACAGTGAGTAATGGTCAAATGAGTGTCAACATAAAGAGCCATCCAATTAGTTTGACCAAAACCCATTTCTCTGATTTAACCAAGACCTGCAAAATGACAATGCAAGAAACCTTCAAAAGAAAAGATTGCAAAGACACGCATAGGAGTGTAAAAAGAAAAAGTAACATACATGGAGTCCAGATCCTCTGCTTCATCCTATCAAATTCGCCAGCGGTATATAAAATCTTATGCCAGCTAATGCACCATCTCAATCGCTTCTTTGAAATGGAAAAAAAAGAAGAAGAAAAGAAAACATTTTATACAGCTGGTGAATGTTGATAGGATGAAAAGTTGAAACAGGGGGATCCAAACTCAAGTAACATGATAGGAAAATGGCAAGTCCCTATCCTTTGTTGTTTCTTCTAAACGAGCGCTAACCAATGTTATATTGCATTTTCACATGTTTCTTATTGTATTATACATAACTTTTCTCAAGTAAATTGTGCTGTTACCAATGAAAAGGGGTTTTGTATTTTCATTACAATACATATCATGTTAGATGAATTGGGTAAAAGAGAAACTGAAGGACAAAATAAAACTAATTTTCTGCAGTAATTTGATTATAAAGCCCTTTAACATAACATTAGACATGTAATTTAACTAAAACTTAAAAAAATAGGAATATAATTCCTCCACCCAGTGTTGTGCCTTGGCATATGCCAACCTGAGCACAAAAAGAGTCTAACAGACATTTGCAAAACCGCCAAAATGAAATTTTGAGGACTCATCCTACCCTGGATTATCAAGATAACTGACATTATACGTGTGGCATGATCAATTAAGGGAGGACTTCACTCTAATTAGAGTGAAGCTTGGCCAGGAGCTCATATACAGGTGGACAATGATTTTTGAACACTTGATGTGGTTCTGCAAATAGATATATAGGGCTAGCTTCAGAATTTTATGAAGCCTGGGCTCATAGGATCTGGACTCAGTATAGGAAGTGTCCAGAAAAAAGTCGGAACTACCAGCCGTCTCAGGTAAGTAATCTTGTGCAAAAGTCAGGTGCATTTTTGGCCATTTATAAGAGGACAACTCATACTGCCCCTTTTGTGTTAAGATGCTGTTTTCATTACATATATATAATCACTCCTTTTCCTCGACAATGATATAAAGCTACGTTGAAATAGCGTCCAGTTGTAGCATTTCACAAATAGTGGCCCCTTAATCAGGTAGCCACTTTATGACAAAGTCAGTACTAAATAATTATGACAATGAGTTGTTCTTCAGCAGCTATAGCTCAGGTGGTTTGGGACACGAGATGTGTGTAGAGTGTGTGAATTCGAATCCCTGATGTAGGAAAATATTATGACAATGAAATAATCCTACCTATGGAAATAGTTGGACGGTTGCACGTTTGCATAGTGAATAGCAGGTGTTTCTCTCCATCCATTTACAAGCAAACTATGATGGTCTGATCTAAGGAATATTGGGCAAACTGCAAAACTCTGTCCTGTCTTGTAACCTTATACAAGGGTTGAGTCCCATATGCTAGAGCAAACTATATACATTTCAATGAGCTCCATTGTAGCGGTTTGGAAGAAATCAAAGCTGACTACATATAGTTGGGATAAGGCTTAATGATGATGATTATGCTGATGACCCTATCCATGTGATAGTCAATTAGATCAACAGCCATGGTGATCTCTCAAGCAACTTCATATATCAATCATCCAGATTCATCTTAGCAGTGCTAAGCGCAGACCCAAAAATAAAATAAAAACATATATAGAAAATGACCCAACTTGACTCGATGTCCAACCAAGATGACACAATGGACAGATGGAAGACTTTACCTAAATGAGCTTGTGGGGCATGAATTCAAGATTGCCAAAATTGTTTCATCCGATCAGATCATTTGATATCCCTTCCCAGACATCCTTGATGGCAATTTTCTATAGAAATGTCCACTTAGAGAGACCAGATGAATCACCATGCTGCATTTTTCCAATCTGAAATCAATAACAAACTCTTAGAATGTTCAAAAAACCAGAAAACCCAAGCTTACTAAGTGTCCATCCAAGTAGGTCAGTTCAAAGATGAAAATAATTAACTGTGTGTTTGATAATATTGGGATATAAAAGGTTCAGTATTAGCCATCCATAATTTTTTGCTGGCATATACTGTTTGGTTTCACTGTAACCCATTAAGGCATATAGCTTCTCCACCTCATAATTTACACCGAAAGGTAACCTAACTAGGTTTGTCTTATCAAATGTGAGCTGTCAAAGGAAACCTTTCAATGGTGGTACTTGATGTCAAGCAATCCACAAGGGGAGATTTTGTTTGAAAGAAATTCCATGTAATATTTTTTTCATTAAAAAAAATTAATTTTGAAGAGTCCAGTGACGCCAGTCTAACCTTGGCAATTTTGTGTAGCTGATCCAGTTTGGAATCCCCGCTGCAGTAATCTCACAAGAAAACTGAAATTCATTAAACTAAGAATCACTGAGATGCTTACAATGAATCCAAATATTCAACTATGCAGCTCTCTTTCTGGTTGGGATGTGGGCCCCATGAGTGTGACCACAGGAGCCCCAATGGCTTTCTTCAGCATAATAGGATGAATATGCAGGAGAGTTGTTTTTGATTCATTGTATTTTGGGGATAACCCAACCAAACAATATCCATTAATTAATAAGATACACAGAATGGAGGAATAGTCTGTTGACAGCAAAAATGGAACATAGTCAACCCATCAATATACAGAAAAGAATTATCATTTTGATTGTTCATGAAAAATATTCATTTGTTGGATATCACCAGCCAGCAGCAATAGTTATCCATCAATGTAGAACATTTTGCTACCATTTCTTTCATTGAGTTCATTGATGTCCTCAAAATTTGCAAAAAGCACAAGTTCCTGAAAATGAAAGTTGAAATGAGTCCATTAGAAGTAAATTGCAGGTCATTGGGCAGTAAAAACAAGTGCTGGTATATTTAAAAAAGGGGAACAAATATGTTCTTCTGACTAAGCCTTCATTTTCAAGAAATGGCAATTGGACTTACATGACTCCCTACATTTGGGAAAAGAAACCATTCCAGTAAGCAAGGTTCAAAATAGTGGTTATGGTAAATATAGATGTTAGAAGACAAAACACTACATAGCGGGCGATATATAAGGCATATTGGTGTGAATCGAGAATTTAGTAAAAAAATAGAAAAATATTTAAAAAATCTATAATATTGGAAATTGCTAGAATTTAGTTTTTTTTTTATCAGTAACTAAGTAAGGTCATAGGAGGCATATAAGGCCCCTCATTGCATAGAGGTTTTGGATCGTTGTATGATTGTAAAATAACAGCATGAACCTATTTGTCCATATACATTCATGTTGATTAGCTATACTAAGTTAGAAACTAATAAAATGCTTATATCAAATACTGTCATTAACACTATTATGCATTTCTAAACTCTAAGTTCCATTAAGCAATTTAGCTATGCACATAGATTTACAACTTATAATAATTTTACTAGGAAAGACCGTAAAACAGACAGAGGCTTTTGCCTGAACACAGGAATAAACCTACAGAAGCAAGGAAAGTCGAAGCATGCAACACACCACACTTGTTTTTTTTTTTTTTGAAATGGTTACTTTCAACAAACCACACTAGTTACATGGACAAAACGCAACATAGAATATGAAGGTCGCATAACACCTTATTTCGTGCGACTATTAGTCTTTCCACTAGTCCTTCATGAATAAGGAAAAATGGTCTGGTTGGAATTTAAAACATCATGGAAGTTTCCAGGATGGAGACAATCTCCACGGTGCTGCAAGCACATACTCTAGCACACTTAATGGCATGAACTGAACCCCGTTCAGTTTGAGGAAATTCTCTCCATTAGTTCCCCAACAAATAATGAAAAAAAAAACCTGGCAGGAGTCTAAAATAGGTGGAACTCATCCAGGACATCAGACAATTTCCATGGGGCTGCAGCACACACTTTGGCCCAACACAATCAACAGTATAAACTGAACCCTTTCAATAGTGAGGGGGAATATTTTCTCTGTCATAAGCAATGCATCATTTTAATTTATCAGTAGAAGTTAAGATTCGTTACAGAAAAATGGAAACACAAGATACAAGTAAGACTGGCGTGAGAGCAGTGGACAAAGTACATGTATAATAATTTAAAGGAGAGCAGCTAAATACTTACCTTTCTTATGAACTCCTTTTGCCTTGCCAATAGGTCCACCACTTCATTTGCTTCCCTCAAAACATGATGGAACACAACTTGAAAATGTTTGCGAAATTCCTCAAAGCTCAATCAATATGACGCAATACTTCCATGCAACATCCCAGCTGCTAGCAACCAATAAATTACATTCCCGGAATCGCTTTCCACAATCAGCTTACCTAAAAATGACACAGAAAATCCCTTTACTCGCCAAATCTCAGCCTCAATGGTGTCTCATACCCATTTGGCAAAGAATATCATTCTCTTTGAACAAAACATTGGCTAGTCATCTGGTTCTGGTTGCCTCTAGCTGCCCCACCCATACTGAAGTTTAGAGTGCTGGACAATGGTGGTTGCCACTTCATCAATTTCTACTCTTCAAATTTCCTACTCTCAATGCAAGCCTCTTAACATGGGAATCAATTAAATGAATTTCTGAGATTCCTTCCTAATCAAGGCCCATTTCTCCACCCTAACTACACTAATATCACACAAGTTTTCATTTAACCTCCTTGTTAAAGATGTGCTTGCTTCTCTCCTTCCAAATAGACCACAGGATGGACCCGAATAGCATGACAGGAAAACAAACATGGAGTTCTGAATCTGCCCAACAGTACCAGCCTAGTTTGGATTCCCAACAGCACTTTCCCCTGAAGTTCAAATTGTAAAGATCATTTGACAGTAAGTTCCACCCAGGACAAATGACCTGAGGTTTTCTGTAGTCATTGATCTTCAATGACTTTCCAGCGCTTACCAAATGTAACCATGGAGACCCTTTGAAATCCTTGAAAGTTGATGCCAAAGATATTGCTCTTCACTAGCCTGAGTAATCAGATCAATGATGCAGACCCCGTTTCCTTCAAAACATCTATTGTTCCTTTCTCCTCATAATGTTCATTGTAAAGCAAGGAAGAAAATAAACCAGAGAGCTCTGCATTATGGGTACAGGAGCCCAACTTCCACTACTCAAAATAAATGCCCATAGTAGCTAGCAGTACCCACATACTTCAAACCATAAAATAACTGTGTACTAGGCCTGTGGAGCCACCCTACCAACATGGCTATTGGTTTCTGGGCAGATAAGTCATTGAATCCATTTTTGGCTCAAACTGACTTTCAACATATATTTGAAAGTGTTCGAACAAGATAACCAAATACCATTTCAACAGATTTCGATGATAGCCTGCAAATGGACTATTTAGAGTCACTGGAGAGTCATTGCCGGAATTGCATCTTCCTGGCCTTCACAATCCCATGATCTAAAACTGAGAAGGTAAGTGTTTCAGGCGGTATTCCTTTATCTATCATTTCATCAACAAGGTTTACAGCCTTGTCCACATCCCCTTGCCTACAATACCCAGATATTAAAGCCGTATATGTCACTGCGTCAGGTGCCAATCCTCTGTCCATCATCTCATCGAAAAGACAAAGAGCATCCTGGATATCATCTGTCTTGCAACGCCCATCAATCAAAACTGTGTAACAAATGGTGTCAGGCTCAATCTCCATTTCTTTCATCTCTCTCAACAGTTCGGAGGACTTGACATCATTTTCACCTTTCCTCTTGCCTGTATCACGATAGAAGCAACCTTGACGAAGGCTGTCTTTTAAATGCCCATCAAGCAAAACTGTGTATGTGATAACATCAGGTTTAGTCCCCTTCTGTTTCATCTCACTAAACAGATTCCACGCTTCCTGCATGCGGTTCGCATTGCAGTATCCTTTGATTAATGTAGTGTATGTTATGACATCAGGGGACAAACCTCTTTCCACTAGACTCTTGAACAGGCACCAAGCTTTATTCATATTTCCAATCTGAGAGTAAGCAGCTATGAGTTTGCAGTAAGCAATCTCGCTTGGAGTAACATCCATCGCCAACATTATCTCAAACACCGTCGAAGCTCTATCCACATCCCCTTCTTTACAAAGGCCGCTAATGAGTTTCAAGATTGTCATATCATCTACAAGCACTTTTTGCTCAGACATTCTAACAAAAAGCCCAAAGGCATCTCTTGTGTGGCCCAATTCACAGTAACCATTGATCATGGCACTAGAAGTAACCTGACACTGAGCACAACCTCTTTCCTCCAATGAATTAAAGAATGATTCTGCCTCTCTCAACTTCTCTTCTTTACAAAGGCCCTGAATGACTGTACCGTATGTAAGAGCATTGGGTTTCACATGTTGGTCCAACATATAATCAAGAAGATTAAATATCTCTTGTACAAGCCCATTTCTACAAAACCCACTTGCAAGTGAATTGTAAGTAACAATGTCAGGAATGATACCTTTCTCCAACATGTTGGTGAATACCTTCTGAGCATGATCCAATTCACCCAAGCGAGAAAACCCACTGATTAAAGTTGTATAGTGGATGACATCAGGAACCAGCCTCCGACTCTCCATTTCATCAAGCAGTTCGACTGCTGCTTTCATGTTACCTAATTTGCAGTGAGCCTCTATGACATTATTGTACACAACCTCATCGAGAAAAAGACCGGAGTCCTTCAAACTCTGGAAGAGCCCTATTGCTTCGACAGCCATGTCCATCCTACACAAGCTTTGGAGAAACATGCTCACTATGAAACAATTCGTTTTAATACCCCTTGAGACCATCTCATCATGAAGAGATAGAGCTCTCGACAGATTGCCATGTTGGCAATACCCTCTAATAAGGCCACTATAACTATACATATCAGGAACGATACCATGCTTTCCCATGTCCTCAAAAACTTCCTCAGCTTCCTGGAATCTCATCTCATTAGAAAACCCATGAATCACTACATTATAACTGAAAGTACTAATTGGGACCCCCACACTTCTAACTGCTTTGAGCAGTTCAAACCCTGTATCAGATTTTTTGCATGAACACATCCCACTGATCAGCGTCGTGTATGTGAAAACATCAGGAGCAACACCCTTCTCCTGCATTTCCTTCATGACATCTACTGCTTCCTCCAAATTCCCTTCTTTGCAGAATGACTTTATCACAATCGTAAATGTGTAGACATTTGGACTGATTCCAAATCTCTTCAGCTGATGGTAAACAGCCCTAGCCATATTCAACTTTCCACGCTCTATCAGGCAATTCATAAGGAAATTGCAAGACTGCACGCGCGGTACAAAACCATGACTGCCCATCTGGAACAACGAATCAATGGCCTCATCAAACATGCATAAATCGATGTAGACCTTGATCAATACATCAAACACCCTGGCTACCAGACGTGAGCTCTCACATCTCTCGCAAATGGAGTCGAAAAGGTTTGATATTTCAAAACCCAGTTCTTTCTTCGATAATACAAGCTCTGCAAACAGATGATTCAACTGCCTATGTAGACCCCAGTTATACAAAATTCGTATAATCTCCCAGTACGTATCAACATCATGCCCAAACCCATGATTCTTAGCGCTGTTGAAAAAAGACAGAGCGACGATAGGCTTTTGGCTGAAAGTTTTCAACATTCCAATCACTCTAGAGTTATCTAATTTGATGAAATCTTTCACAGAGCTCTGACCCAAAATGGATGGTGCTTCGACATTCAAGTCTGGGTCAGAAGGGATATTTCTGACAGCCGCAGATACCGAATAGAAAGATGAAAATTTGCAGGAAAGCAAAGACTTTCTGCAATAAGACGACCTGATTGTTGAAACCCACATGGGATTTTACACACATCGCACCAGATTTCGAGTAACTGCTTCGACGATTGCTGGATTACATGGAAGAATAACAACAGGATGATGAATTTGATGGAGGGGAAAAGAAAGAACACAACCCCTAAATGCCCAGAAAGCACAAATTCACTGAGAAGCAAAAGGAATTAAAGAGAAAAGAAGCTTACCTGCTGTTGGAAAAAATGGATTGCAGATAGAGAGAAGGAGAGAAGAAAAAATGGATTGGATTGCAGATAGAGAGAAGGAGAGAAAGCCTTCCTTTTTTTTTATCTTCTTCTGCTTGGAGTTCGATTTTGTAGCGTTTGGCTAAAACCCTCTGTTTCGTTCCGGAGACATGGGTCTTCACGTTTCTTACATATCCCCTAAAACCCTACAATGGCGAGTATCGGATCGCCTCCCTGTAACTGGCTTTCATGTCAGCTTGACAGCTAGGTTTTCTATGAGTGGGCCAGTCGTTCCAGCCCTCTACAAAAAAGAGTGTTTTTTTTTTTTTTCCCTACTTTTTTATAGGAATCAGGATTGGAAAACTCTCCAAGTTGCATCTTGATTCTCCCAAGTCATCTTATTTTAACGAAGGACCCAGTTAAAAATAGGGGAGACTCGGCCGAGTCATCTCATTTTAATAAGTTATTTGCATTTCGAATCATTTAATAGGCATATTTAATTTTATATAATTAAAGTTTATTTATATGTAATTATGCGTTGGGTTTAGAGTCAATAATTTAAAAACGGTGACTGAAATGTAATTTGAAACTTATAATTGATCTTTTACACTCAATATTTGAATTAATAAATTATGTAATATGCAATGTTTTTTCTTTTATTTTCCTTATTGTAGTACTTTTCTTGCATGTATAAACTTATTAAATTGAATTTATTATTATCAATGCATGTAAATAAATGTAATTCTATATTTTATAAGTATTGGATTCATTTTTAAATATCTTTTCAATTATTTTTGAAAAACATGACTGTCCCAAGTTTCTGTGTTGACTCTATCCGAGTCATTTTGTTTGCATTTGCATTGGACAAGTTGAGTCCGAGTTACGAGTTTTCCAACTTTGATAGTAAACTAATTTCATTAACGATATCGTGAAAGGGTAACTACTCCATTGCTAAAAGTCATCCTCTGCTTTGTCTTCTTTTATCTGGGGTCCGAAAGTTTGATGAGATAAAAAGAGATTCATGCCCATTTGGAATTATACTTGTAAAGTGAATTCAAAGTAAAATGATTACTTTTAAGATACAAGAAAATAAGAGGAGTCTTGTAAAAAAGTGCAAAATTTCAAAATCCACCTTATTGACTTTTTGTCATTTTGTGTTATGTGGAGGAACTTTTTTGGCCTTTTGGATTAAAAAAAAAAAACCTTTTCTTCTCTCTTTTAGTGGAATGAGATGTTGACTTTCTCACTTTTTAAAAAAAATTAAAAAGAAGAGGTAATTTTTGAAAATTTATACTTTTCAATAACAAGAGGTAATTATCTACTTTAAAAAAGAAAAAAGGGTGCAGGACATGAAACTTCACTTTCTTCTGTTTAGCTATAAATCGTAATCATATGGTACTTGAAAAGATACTTGTAGAAAAATTTAGAGTGGAGGAAAAGTTGCCATCCTAAAAGACTACTTTTCCTCCCTTCAGGGTGGCGGAAAAGTTGCAAAATCAAGTATATGCCAAGCATACTTTTGTATTTCACGGGAACCAAATAGAAGCTTAAAATAATGATACTTTTGAATGAATCTGTAACGCCAATTACAATATTAACTATCGTAATAACTCAGTAGCGGTGCCTGAAGAGATGCTTGTGGAAAAATTCAGTGCTTGAGGAGTTAAGAGTAACGCAAAGAAATGATGCCTATGGAGTTTTAAAATTAAAGAGTCATTTAAAGAGAGGAGGAGTTTCGGTATTAAAGAGCTTTTATAAGGAGAAGATTGGATATGAGTCAATTGA
Source organism: Umbellularia californica (assembly GCA_028538565.1). Taxonomy (NCBI): domain Eukaryota; kingdom Viridiplantae; phylum Streptophyta; class Magnoliopsida; order Laurales; family Lauraceae; genus Umbellularia; species Umbellularia californica. The sequence continues at coordinate 14,078,572 of JAPQWN010000008.1, read as the reverse complement.
AGGGGTTAAAAACAAATTCACACAGTCAAAATCAAATTGAGAATCATGATTGATTTCTCAATTAAAATCACTTAGCTTCATTATATACTAGAAGCCTAAGCCTGGCCAAAGCTTCAGTCGGGCCTGAAGTTGCTAGCCAGAGCCTAGCCCGCATGGAAATGATGAAGTTCGAGCCCGACCCATGTTAGACTTATAGAAACATAAAAATGAGTTTCTTACGGATTCCTAGGCCAGTTCAACCGGTCTGATCAAATCACCATTTGTGAGAGGTCACGGGTTTGAGGCCCCCCCTCATTACTCCGCCCCTATAATTATATGTAAATTTGGGCCGGGCTGGTATTCCGGCTCTTAACCACTTAGTTCAAATGAAAGAAAATTGAGCACGACCCATCTATTATAGCCTAAACCCCATTCTCAACCTAAAGGGGCCCGGCCCGATCCTCGAGCACCCTTATAAATAAAAAAGCTCTTCCTTTTAAAAAAGGAATCTCAAAAAACTGATCTCTCACCTTTTGGTTTCACCAAACCGTTACCTTTTTTCTCTCTTATATTAACCATTAACTTCACTCCACAAGTAAAGTAAATTTACCAAACAAGCAGTACGTTGTGTATTTGTTGTGATTTAATATTATTCTAATTAATAGTTAATTATACATGGTCATCCATTATATATTGTTTGGACCTATGCCCCAACTTGCGACGAGATTAAGATGTAAAAGAACGAAAACAAAAAGAAAAAAAAAATCGGTTTTAACATCATGATTGTTTCAGCGCAAGATTTCCTCCCCTCAAAAAGAAAGAAAAGTGGCAAATGTGACTTTACCACCTAGTATAATAGTGGTAAAGCTGCACGCCACTTTTCCAGAGGAGGAAAGGTGGTAAATGTGACTTTACCGCCCTTAATAGAAGTGATAAAGCTGCATTGCCACTTTTCCTCCGCTTAGAGAGGAGGAAAAGTGGCAAATGAGGGTAAATAATAGCAGCAGTATACCTGCAGCCCATACAAACCTTTTCCTTGTCTAATTTAATATCATGTATCTCCTTTTCAACCTTATTCTCACACACGTTCGATCTATGGGGCCCATTTACAATCAAATGTATTTCATTCAAGTGAAGCTCATCAATAAATAACCTCTATCATTTGCTGGTTGAGGCCCACATCAGATGGGAAAGCAACAGAGATAGGCACATGAATGAAAGATCTAAATCATTTGTTAGGAAATATTAAGGACAAGGGACCCATCTTTTAACTGAGTTTCGGGCTATCTTTAGATTTTAAATTTACCTCTCTATCATTTAAGATTTATTTCATTCTCATTCCCATAAGATTGACCTATGCCCCAACATGCGACGAGATTAAGATGTAAAAGAAGAAAAACAACAAGCAAAAAAAAATCGGTTATAACATCATGATTATTTCAGCGCAAGATTTCCTCCTATCAGAGAGGAAGAAAAGTGTCAAACGCGACTTTACCACCTAGTATAGTAGTGGTAAAGTTGCACGCCACTTTTCCTCTGCTCAGAGAGGAGGAAATGTAGCAAATTCGACCTTACCGCCCTTAATAGTAGCGGTAAAGCTGCATTGCCACTTTTCCTCCGCTCAGAGAGGAGGAAAAGTGGCAAATGGGGGTAAATAATAGCAGTAGTATCCCTGCAGCACATACAAACATTTTCCGTGTCTAAGTTAACATCTTGTATCTCCGTTTCAACCTTATTCTCACACACGTTCGATCTATGGGGCCCATTTATAATCAAATGTATTTCATCCAAATGGAGCTCATCAATAAATAACTTGTATCATTTGCCGATTAAGGCCCACATCAGATGGGAAAGCAACAGAGATAGGCACATAAATAAAAGATCTAAATCATTTGTTAGGAAATATTAAGGACAAGGGACCCATCTTTTAATTGAGTTTCGGGCTATCTTTAGATTGTAAATCTACCTCTCTATCATTTAAGATTTATTTCATTTTCATTCCCACAAGATTGACCTATGCCCCAACCTGCGACGAGATTAAGATGTAAAAAAAGAAAAACAAAAAGCAAAAAAAATCGGTTTAAACATCATGATTGTTTCAGCGCAAGATTTTCTCCTCTCATAGAAGAAGAAAAGTGCCAAATGCGACTTTACCATTTAGTATAGTAGTGGTAAAGCTGCACGCCGCTAAAGCTGCATTGCCACTTTTCCTCGGCCTAGGGAGGAGGAAAGGTAACAAATGGGGGTAAATAATAGAAGCAGTATACCTGCAGCCCATACAAACCTTTTCCGTGTCTAAGTTAATATCATGTATCTCCTTTTCAACCTTATTCTCACACACGTTCGATCTATGTGGCCCATTTATAATCAAATGTATTTCATCGAAGTGGAGCTCATCAATAAATAACCTCTATCATTTGCCGGTTAAAGCCCACATCAGATAGGGAAGCAACAAAAATAGGCACATGAATCCAAGATCTAAATAATTTGTTAGGAAATATTAAGGACAAGGGAACAATCTTTTATTAGAGTTTCGGGCTATCTTTAGATTTTAAATCTACCTCTCTATCATTTAAAATTTATTTCATTCTCATTCTGACAAGATTGACTTATGCCCAAACCTGCGACGAGATTAAGATGTAAAAAAAAAAAACGGTTTTAACGTCATGATTGTTTTAGCGCAAGATTTCCTCATCTCAGTGACGAAGAAAAGTGGCAAATGCGACTTTACCACCTAGTATAGTAGTGGTAAAGCTGCACGCCACTTTTCCTCCTCACAGAGAGGAAGAAAAGTGGCAAATGCCACTTTACCGCCCCTAATAGTAGTGGTAAAACTGCATTGCCACTTTTCCTCCTCTCAGAGAGGAGGAAAAGTGGCAAATGGGGGGTAAATAATAACAGCAATATACCTGCAGCCCATACAAACCTTTTCCATGTCTAAGTTAATATCTTGTATCTCCTTTTCAACCTTATTCTCACACACGTTCGATCTATGGGCCCATTTATAATCAAATGTATTTCATCCAAGTGGAGCTCATCAATAAATAACCTCTATCATTTGCTGGTTAAAACCCACATCAGATGGGAAAGCAACAGAGATAGGCACATGAATCCAAGATCTAAATAATTTGTTAGGAAATATTAAGGACAAGGGACCCATCTTTTATTTGAGTTTCGGGCTATTTTTCGATTTTAAATCTACCTCTCTATCATTTAAGATTTATTTCATTCTCATTCCGACCAGATTGACCTATGCCCCAACCTACGACAAGATTAAGATGTAAAAAAAGAAAAACAAAAAGAAAAAAAATCGATTTTAACATCATGATTGTTTCAGCACAAGATTTCCTCCTCTCAGAAAGGAAGAAAAGTGGCAAATGTGACTTCACCACCTAGTATAGTAGTGGTAAAGCTGCACACCACTTTTCTTTCTCTCAGAGAGGAGGAAAGGTGGCAAATGCGAATTTACCGCGCTTAATAGCAGCGGAAAAGCTGCATTGCCACTTTTCCTCCGCTAAGAGAGGAAGAAAAGTGGCAAATGGGGTAAATGATAGCAGCAGTATACCTGCAGCCCATACAAACCTTTTCCTTGTCTAATTTAATATCATGTATCTCCTTTTCAACCTTACTCTCACACACGATCGATCTATGAGGCCCATTTACAATCAAATGTATTTCATTCAAGTGAAGCTCATCAATAAATAACCTCTATCATTTGCCGGTTAAGGCCCACATTAGACGGGAAAGCAACAGAGAATGGCACATGAATCAAAGATCTAAATCATTTGTTAGGAAATAATAAGGACAAGGGACCCATCTTTTAATTGAGTTTCGGGCTATATTTAGATTTTAAATCTACCTCACTATCATTTAACATTTATTTCATATTCAATCCAACAAGATTAACCTATGCCCCAACCTGCGACGAGATTAAGATGTAAAAGAAGAAAAAACAAAAAGCAAAAAAAATCGGTTTTAACATCATGATTGTTTCAGCGCAAGATTTCCTCTTCTCAGAGAGGAACAAAAGTGGCAAATGCGACTTTACCACCTAGTATAGTAGTGGTAAAGCTGCACGCCACTTTTCCCCCGCTCATAGAGGATGAAAGGTGGCAAATGCGACTTTACCGCCCTTAATAGCAGCGTTAAAGATGCATTGCCATTTTTCCTCCGCTCAGAAAGGAGGAAAAGTGGCAGATTGGGGTAAATAATAGTAGTAGTATACCTGCAGCCCATGTAAACATTTTCCGTGTCCAAGTTAATATCATGTATCTCCCTTTCAACCTTATTCTCACACACGTTCGATCTTTGGGGCCCATTTATAATTAAATGTATTTCATCCAAGTGGAGCTCATCAATAAATAACCTTTATCATTTGCCGGTTAAGGCCCACATCAGAAGAGAAAGCAACTGAGATAGGCACATGAATCAAAGATCTAAATCATTTGTTAGGAAATATTAAGGAAAATGGTTTCATCTTTTAATTGAGTTTCGGGCTATCTTTAGATTTTAAATCTACCTCTCTATCATTTAAGATTTATTTCATTCTCATTCTGACAAGATTGACCTATGCCACAACTTGCGACAAGATTAAGATGTAAAAAAAAAGAAAAACAAAAAGCAAAAGAAATCGGTTTTTACATCATGATTGTTTCAGCGCAAGATTTCCTCCTCTCAGAGAGGAAGAAAAGTGGCAAATGCGACTTTACGACCTAGTACAGTAGTGGTAAAGCTGCACGCCACTTTTCCTCCTCTCTTAGAGGAGGAAAGGTGGCAAATGTGACTTTACCGTCCTTAATAGCAGCGGTAAAGCTGCATTGCCACTTTTCCTTCACTCAGAGAGGAGGAAAAGTGGCAAATGGGGGTAAATAATAGTTGCAATATACCTGCAGCCCATACAAACCTTTTCCATGTCTAGGTTAATATCACGTATCTTCTTTTCAACCTTATTCTTACACACGTTCGTTCTATGGGGCCCATTTATAATCAAATGTATTTCATCCAAGTGGATCTCATCAATAAATAACGTCTATCATTTGCCGGTTAAGGCCCACATCAGGTGGGAAAGCAACAGAGATAGGCACATGAATCAAAGATCTAAATCATTTGTTAGAAAATATTAAGGACAACGGACCCATCTTTTAATTGAGTTTCGGGCTCTCTTTAGATTTTAAATCTACCTCTCTATCATTTAAGATTTATTTCATTTTCATTCCCACAAGATTGACCTATGCCCCAACCTGCGATGAGATTAAGATGTAAAAAAAGAAAGACAAAAAGAAAAAAAACCAGTTTTAACATCATGATTGTTTCAGCGCAAGATTTCCTCCTCTCAAAGAGGAAGAAAAGTGGCAGATGCGACTTTATCACCTAGTACAGTAGTGGTAAAGCTGCATGCCACTTTTCCTCCGCTCAGAGAGGAGGAAAGGTGGCAAATGCGAGTTTCCCGCCCTTAATAATAGTGGCAAAGCTGCATTGCCACTTTTCCTCCGCTCAGAGAGGAGGAAAAGTGGCAAATGGGGGCAAATAATAGCAGCAGTATACCTGCAGCCCATACAAACCTTTTCCGTGTCTAAGTTAATATCATGTATCTCATTTTCAACCTTATTCTCACACACGTGCGATCTATGGGGCCCATTTATAATCAATTGTATTTCATCCAAGTGGAGCTCATCAATAAATGACCTCTATCACTTGACGGTTAAGGCCCACATCAGGTTGGAAAGCAACAGAGATATGCACATGAATCAAAGATCTAAATCATTTGTTAAGGAAATATTAAGGACAAGGGACCCATCTTTTAATTGAGTTTCGGGCTATCTTTAGATTTTAAATGTACATCTCTATCATTTAAGATTTATTTCATTCTCATTCCGACAAGATTGACCTATGCCCCAACCTGCGATGAGATTAAGATGTAAAAAAAGAAAAACATAATGAGAAAAAATCGGTTTTAACATCACGATTGTTTCAGCGTAAGATTTCCTCCTCTCAGAGATGAAGAAAAGTGGCAAATGTGACTTTACTACCTAGTATAGTAGTGGTAAAGCTGCACGCCACTTTTTCTCCGCTCAGAGAGGAGGAAAGGTGGCAAATGAGACTTTACCGCCCTTAATAGCAATGGTAAAGCAGCATTGCCACTTTTCCTCCGCTTAGAGAGGAGGAAAAGTGGCAAAATAGGGTAAATAATAGCAGCAGTTTACCTGCAGCCCATACAAACCTTTTCCGCGTCTAAGTTAATGTCATGTATCTCCCTTTCGACCTTATTCTCAGACGCGTTCGATCTATGGGGCCCATTTATAATCAAATGTATTTTATCCAAGTGGAGCTCAACAATAAATAACCTCTATCATTTACCGGTTAAGGCCCACATCAGAAGGGAAAGCAATAGAGATAGGCACATGAATCAAAGATCTAAATCATTTGTTAGGAAATATTAAGGACAAGGGACCCAGCTTTTAATTGAGTTTCGTGCTATCTTTAGATTTTAAATCTACCTCTATATCATTAAGATTTATTTCATTCTCATTCCAACAAGATTGACCTATGCCCCAACTTGTGACGAGATTAAGATGTGAAAAAAGAAAAACAAAAAGAAAAAAAAATCGGTTTTAACATCATGGCTGTTTCAGCGCAAGATATCCTCATCTCAGAGAGGAAGAAAAGTGACAAATGCGACTTTACCACCTAGTACAGTAGTGGTAAAGCTGCACGCCACTTTTCCTCCGCTCATAGAGGAGGAAAGGTGGCAAATGCGACTTTACCGCCCTTAGTAGCAGCGGTAAATCTGCATTGCCACTTTTCCTCCATTCAGAGAGGAGGAAAAGTGGCAAATGGGGGTAAATCATAGCAGCAGTATACCTTCAGCCCATACAAACCCTTTCCGTGTCTATGGTAATATCTTGTATCTCCCTTTCAACCTTATTCTCACACAGGTTCGATCTCTGGGGCCCAATTATAATCAAATGTATTTTATCCAAGTGGAGCTCGTCAATAAATAACCTCTATCATTTGCCCGTTAAGGCTGACATCAGATGGGAAAGCAACAGAGATAGGAACATGAATCTAAGATCTAAATCATTTGTTAGGAAATATTAAGGAAAAGGGTCCCATCTTTTAATTGAGTTTCGGGCTATCTTTATATTTTAAATCAACCTCTCTATCATTTAAGATTTATTTCATTGTGATTCCGATAAGATTGACCTATGCCCCAACCTGTGACGAGATTAAAATGTAAAAAAACAAAAACAAAAAGCAAAAAATATCGTTTTAACATCATGATTGTTTGAGCGCAAGATTTCCTGCTCTCAGAGAGGAAGAAAAGTGGCAAATGCGACTTTACAACCTAGTATAGTAGTGGTAAAGCTGCACGCCACTTTTCCTCCTCTCAGAGAGGAGGAAAGGTGACAAATGCGACTTTACCGCCCTTAATAGCAGCGGTAAAGCTGCATTGCCACTTTTTCTTCGCTCAGAGAGGAGGAAAAGTGCCAAATGAGGTAAATAATAGCAGTAGTATACCTAGAGCCCATACAAACCTTTTCCGTGTCTAAGTTAATATCATGTATCTCCTTTTGAACCTTATTCTCACACACGTTCGATCTATGGGGCCCATTTATAATCAAATGTATTTCATCTAAGTGGAGCTCATCGATAAATAACCTCTAACAGTTGCCGGTTATGGCCGACATCAGATGGGAAAGCAACAGAGATAGTAACATGAATCAAAGATCTAAATCATTTGTTAGGAAATATTAAGGACAAGGGACCCATCTTTTAATTGAGTTTCGGGCAATCTTTTGATTTTAAATCTACCTCTATATCATTTAAGATTTATTTCATTCTCATTCCAACAGGATTGACCTATGCCCCAACTTGTGACGAGATTAAGATGTGAAAAAAGAAAAACAAAAAGAAAAAAAAATCCGTTTTAACATCATAACTGTTTCAGCGCAAGATTTCTCTTCTTAGAGAGGAAGAAAAGTGGCAAATGTGACTTTACCACCTAGTACAGTAGTGGTAAAGCTGCACGCCACTTTTCCTCCTCTTAGAGAGGGGAAAATCGGCAAATGCGACTTACCGCCCTTAATAGAAGCGTTAAAGCGGCATTGCCACTTTTCCTACGCTCAGAGAGGAGGAAAAGTGGGAAATGGGGGTAAATGATAGCAGCAATATACCTACAGCCCATACAAACCTTTTCTGTGTCTAATTTAATATCATGTATCTCCTTTTCAGCCTCATTCTCACACACGTTCGATCTATGGGGCCCATTTATAATCAAATGTATTTCATCCAAGTGGAGCTCATCAATAAATAACCTCTATCATTTGCCAGTTAAGGCCCACATCAGATGGGAAAGCAACAGAGATAGGCATATAAATCAAAGATCTAAATCATTTGCTAGGAAATATTAAGGACGTGGGACCCATCTTTTAATTGAGTTTCGGGCTATCTTTAGATTTTAAATCTACCTCTCTATCATTTAAGATTTATTTCATTCTCATTCCGACAAGATTGACCTATGCCCCAACCTGCGACGAGATTCAGATGAAAAAAAAAAAACAAAAAGAAAAAAAATCGGTTTTAACATCATGATTGTTTCAGCGCAAGATTTCCTCCTCTCAGAGTGGAAGAAAAGTGGCAAATGCGACATTACGACCTAGTGCAGTAGTGGTAAAGCTGCACGCCACTTTTCGTCCGCTCTTAGAGGAGGAAAGGTGGCAAATGCGACTTTACCGCTGCACCGCCCTTAATAGCAGCGATAAAGCTGCATTGCCACTTCTCCTCCGCTCGGAGAGGAGGAGAAGTGGCGAATGGGGGTAAATAATAGCAGCAGTATACCCGCAGCCCATGCAAACCTTTTCCGTGTCTAAGTTAATATCATGTATCTCCTTTTCAACCTTATTCTTACACACGTTCGATCTATGGGCCCATTTATAATCAAATGTATTTCATCCAAGTAGAGCTCATCAATAAATAACCTCTATCATTTACCGGTTGAGGCCCACATCAGGTGGGAAAGCAACAGAGATAGGCACATGAATCAAAGATCTAAATCGTTTGTTAGAAAATAATAACGACAAGGGACCCATCTTTTAATTGGGTTTCGGGCTATCTTTATATTTTAAATCTACCTCTCTATCATTTAAGATTTATTTCATTCTCATTCCGACAAGATTGACCTATGCCCCAACCTGCGATGAGATTAAGATGTAAAAAAAAAGAAAAAAACAAAAAGCAAAAAAAATCGGTTTTAACATCATGATTGTTTCAGAGCAAGATTTCCTCCTCTCATTGAGGAAGAAAAGTGGCAAATGCGACTTTAACACCTAGTATAATAGTGGTAAAGCTGTACGCCACTTTTCCTCCGCTCAGAGAGGAAGAAAGGTGGCAAATGCGACTTTACCGCCCTTAATAGCAACGGTAAAGCTGCATTGCCACTTTTCCTCTGCTCAAAGAGGAGGAAAAGTGGCAAATGGGGGTAAATAATAGCAGCATTATACCTGCAGCCCATACAAACCTTTTCCGTGTCTAGGTTAATATCATGTATCTCTTTTTCAACCTTATTCTCTCACACGTTCGATCTATGGGGCCCATTTATAATCAAATGTATTTCATCCAAGTGGAGCTCAACAATAAATAACCTCTATCATTTACCGGTTGAGGCCCACATCAGGTGGGAAAGCAACAGAGATAGGCACATGAATCAAAGATCTAAATCGTTTGTTAGAAAACAATAACGACAAGGGACCCATCTTTTAATTGGGTTTCGGGCTATCTTCAGATTTTAAATCTACCTCTATATCATTTAAAATTTATTTCATTCTCATTCCAACAAGATTGACCTATGCCCCAACCTGTGATGAGATTAAGATGTGAAAAAAGAAAAAAAATATCGCTTTTAACATTTATTTTTTCAGCGCTAGATTTCCTCTTCTCAGAGAGGAAGAAAAGTGGCGAATGCGACTTTGCCATCTAGTATAGTAGTGGTAATGCTGTACGCCACTTTTCCTCCGCTCAGAGAGGAGGAAAGGTGGCAAATGCGACTTTACCGCCCTTAATAGTATCGGTAAAGCTGCATTGCCACTTTTCCTCCGCTTAAAGAGGAGGAAAAGTGGCAAATGGGGGAAAATAATAGCAGCAGTATACCTACAGCCCATACAAACCTTTTCCATGTCTAATTTAATATCAGGTATCTCCTTTTCAACCTTATTCTCACACACGTTCGATCTAAGGGCCCATCTATAATCAAATGTATTTCATCCAAGTAGAGCTCATCAATAAATAACCTCTATCATTTGCCGGTTAAGGCCCACATCAGATGGGAAAGCAACTGAGATAGGCGCATGAATCGAAGATCTAAATCATTTGTTAGGAAATATTAAGGACAAGGGACCCATCTTTTAATTGAGTTTCGGGGCTATCTTTAGATTTTAGATCTACCTCTCTATCATTTAAGATTTATTTTATTCTCATTCCGACAAGATTGACCTATGCCCCAACCCGCGACGAGATTAAGATGTAAAAGAAGAAAAACAAAAAGCAAAAAAAAAATCGGTTTTAACATCCTGAATGTTTCAGCGCAAGATTTCCACCTCTTAGAGAGGAAGAAAAGTGGCAAATGCGACTTTATGACCTAGTACGGTAGTGGTAAAGCAGCACGCCACTTTTCCTCCGCTCTTAGATGAGGAAAGGTGGCAAATGCGACATTACCGCCCTTAATAGCAGCGGTAAGGCTGCATTGCCATTTTTCGTCCGCTCAGAGAGGAGGAAAAGTGGCAAATGGGGGTAAATAATAACAGCAGTATACCTGCAGCCCATACAAACCTTTTCCGTGTCTAAGTTAATATCATGTATCTCCTTTTGAACCTTATTCTCACACACGTTCGATCTATGGGCCAATTTATAATCAAATGTATTTCATCTAAGTGGAGCTCATCGATAAATAACCTCTAACAGTTGCCGGTTATGGTCGACATCAGATGGGAAAGCAACAGATATAGTAACATGAATCAAAGATTTAAATCATTTATTAGGAAATATTAAGGAAAAGGGTCCCATCTTTTAATTGAGTTTCGGGCTATCTTTAGATTTTAAATCTACCTCTATATCAATTAAGATTTATTTCATTCTCATTCCGACAAGATTGACCTATTCCCCAACCTGCGATGAGATTAAGATGTAAAAAAAGAAAAACAAAATGAAAAAAAAATTGGTTTTAACATCGTGATTGTTTCAGCGCAAGATTTCCTCCTCTCAGAGAGGAAGAAAAGTGGCAAATGCGACTTTACTACCTAGTATAGTAGTGGTAAAGCTGCACGCCACTTTTGCTCCTCTCAGAGAGGAGGAAAGGTGGCAAATTCGACTTTACCGCCCTTAATAGCAGCGGTAAATCTACATTGCCACTTTTCCTCTGCTCAGAGAGGAGGAAAAGTTGCAAATGGGGGGTAAATAATAGCAGCAGTATACCTGCTGCCCATACAAACCTTTTCCGTGTCTAAGTTAATATGATGTATCTCCGTTTCAACTTTATTCTGACACACATTCGATCTCTGGGGCCCATTTATAATCAAATGTATTTCATCCAAGTGGAGCTCGTCAATAAATTACCTCTATCATTTGCCGGTTAAGGCCCAAATCAGATGGGAAAGCAACAGAGATAGGCACATTAGTCAAAGATCTAAATAATTTGTTAGTAAATATTAAGGACAAGGGACCCATCTTTTAATTGAGTTTCGGACTATCTTTATATTTTAAATCTTCCTCTCTATCATTTAAGATTTATTTCATTCTCATTCCGACAAGATTGACCTATGCCCCAACCCGCGACGAGATTAAGATGTAAAAGAAGAAAAACAAAAAGCAAAAAAAAAATCGGTTTTAACATCCTGAATGTTTCAGCACAAAATTTCCTCCTCTCAGAGGGGAAGAAATGTGCCAAATTCGACTTTACCACCTAGTAAAGTAGTGGTAAAGCTGAACGCCACTTTTCCTTCGCTCAAAGAGGAGGAAATGTGGCAAATGCGACTTTACTACCCTTAGTAATAGTGGTAAAGCTGCATTGCCACTTTTCCTCCGCTCAGAGAGGAGGAAAAGTGGCAAATGAGACTAAATAATAGCAGCAGTATACCTGCAACCCATACAAACCTTTTCCGTGTCTAAGTTAATATCATGTATCTCCTTTTCAACCTTATTCTCATACACGTTCGATCTATGTGGCCCATTTATAATCAAATGTATTTCATCCAAGTGGAGCTCATCAATAAATAACCTTTATCATTTACCGGTTAAAGCCCACATCAGATGGGAAATTGCAACAGAGATAGGCACATGAATCCAAGATCTAAATAATTTGTTAGGAAATATTAAGGACAAGGGACCCATCTTTTAATTGAGTTTCGGGCTATCTTTAGATTTTAAATCTACCTCTCTATCATGTAAGATTTATTTCATTCTCATTCCGACAAGATTGACCTATGCCACAACCTGCGACGAGATTAAGATGTAAAAAAAGAAAAACAAAAAGCAAAAAAAATCGGTTTTAACATCATGATTTTTTCAGCGCAAGATTTCCTCCTCTCAGAGAGGAAGAAAAGTGCCGAATGCGATTTTACCACCTAGTATAGTAGTGGTAAAGCCGCACGCTTCTTTTCCTCCTCTCAAAGAGGAAGAAAAGTGGCAAATGCAACTTTACCGCCCCTAATTGCAGCGGTAAAGCTGCATTGCCACTTTTCCTACGCTCAGAGAGGAGGAAAAATGGCAAATGGGGGTAAATAATAACAGCAGTATACCTGCAGCCCATACAAGCCTTTTCCGTGTCTAAGTTAATATCTTGTATCTCCTTTTCAACCTTATTCTCACACGCGTTAGATCTATGGAGCCCATTTATAATCAAATGTATTTCATCCAAGTGGAGCTCAGCAATAAATAACCTCTATCATTTACCGGTTCAGGCCCACATCAGATGGGAAAGCAACAGAGATAGGCACATGAATCAAAGATCTAAATCGTTTGTTAGAAAACATTAACGACAAGGGAACCATTTTTTAATTTAGTTTCGGGCTATCTTTAGATTTTAAATCTACCTCTATATCGTTTAAGATTTATTTCATTCTCATTTCGACAAGATTGACCTATGCCCCAACCTGCGACGAGATTAAGATGTGAAAAAAGAAAAACGAAAAGAAAAAAAAATCGGTTTTAACAATTTTTTTTCAGCGCTAGATTTCCTCCTTTCAGAGAGGAAGAAAAGTGGCAAATGCGACTTTGCCATCTAGTATAGTAGTGGTAATGCTGCACGCCACTTTTCCTCCGCTCAAAGAGGAGGAAATGTGGCAAATGCGACTTTACCGCCCTTAATAGCAGTGGCAAAGTTGCATTGCCTCTTTTCCTTCGCTCAGAGAGGAGGAAAAGTGGCAAATGAGGGTAAATAATAGCAGCAGTATACCCGCAGCCCATACAAACCTTTTCCGTGTCTAAGTTAATATCGTGTATCTCCTTTGCAACCTTATTCTCACACACGTTCGTTCTATGGGCCCATTTATAATCAAATGTATTTCATCCAAGTGGAGCTCATCAATAAATAACCTCTATCATTTGCCGGTTAAGGCCGACATCAGATGGGAAAGCAATAGAGATAGTAATATGAATCAAATATTTAAATCATTTGTTAGGAAATATTAAGGAAAAGGGTCCCATCTTTTAATTGAGTTTCGGGCTATCTTTCGATTTTAAATCTTCCCCTATATCAATTAAGATTTATTTCATTCTCATTCCGACAAGATTGACCTATGCCCCAACCCGCGACGAGATTAAAATGTAAAAAAAGAAAAACAAAAAGCAAAAAAAATCGGTTTTAATATCATGATTGTTTCAGCGTAAGATTCCCTCCTCTCAGAGAGGAAGAAAAGTGGCAAATGCGACTTTACAACCTAGTATAGTAGTGGTAAAGCTGCACGCCACTTTTCCTCCGCTCATAGAGGAGGAAAGGTGGCAAATGCGACTTTACCGCTCTTAATAGTAGCGGTAAATCTACATTGCCACTTTTCCTCCGCTCAGAGAGGAGGAAAAGTGGCAAATGGGGGTAAATAATAGCTGCAGTATACCTGCTGCCCATACAAACCTTTTCCGTGTCTAAGTTAATATCATGTATCTCCCTTTCAACCTTATTCTCACATGCGTTCAATCTCTGGGGCCCATTTATAATCAAATGTATTTCATCCAAGTGGAGCTCATCAATTAATAACCTCTATTATTTGCCGGTTAAGGCCCAAATCAGATGGGAAAGCAACAGAGATAGGCACATTAATCAAAGATCTAAATCATTTGTTAGTAAATATTAAGGACAAGGGACCCATCTTTTAATTGAGTTTCAGACTATCTTTATATTTTAAATCTTCCTCTCTATAATTTAAGATTTATTTCATTCTCATTCCGACAAGATTGACCTATGCCCCAACCCGCGACGAGATTAAGATGTAAAAAAAGAAAAACAAAAAGCAAAAAAAAATCGGTTTTAACATCATGAATGTTTCAGCGCAAGATTTCCTCCTCTCAGAGAGGAAGAAAAGTGGCAAATGCGACTTTGCCATCTAGTATAGTAGTGGTAATGCTGCACGCCACTTTTCCTCCGCTCAAAGAGGAGGAAATATGGCAAATGCGACTTTACCGCCCTTAATAGCAGTGGTAAAGCTGCATTGCCTCTTTTTGTTCGCTCAGAGAGGAGGAAAAGTGGCAAATGAGGGTAAATAATAGCAGCAGTATACCTGCAGCCCATACAAACCTTTTCCGTGTCTAAGTTAATATCATGTATCTCCTTTGCAACTTTATTCTCACACACGTTCGATCTATGGGCCCATTTATAATCAAATGTATTTCATCCAAGTGGAGCTCATCAATAAATAACCTCTATCATTTGCCGGTTAAGACCGACATCAGATGGGAAAGCAACAGAGATAGTAGCATGAATCAAAGATTTAAATCATTTGTTAGGAAATATTAAGGAAAAGGGTCCTATCTTTTAATTGAGTTTCGGGCTATCTTTCGATTTTAAATCTACCCCTATATCAATTAAGATTTATTTCATTCTCATTCCGACAAGATTGACCTATGCCCCAACCTGCGACCAGATTTAAGATGTAAAAAAAGTAAAACAAAAAGCAAAAAAAATCGGTTTTAACATCATGATTGTTTCAGCGCAAGATTTCCTCCTCTCAAAGAAGAAGAAAAGTGTCAAATGCGACTTTACCACCTAGTATGGTAGTGGTAAAGCTGCACGTTACTTTTCCTCCTCTCAGAGAGGAAGAACAGTGGCAAATGCAACTTTACCGCCCTAAATTGCAGCGGCAAAGCTGCATTGCCACTTTTCCTACGCTCAGAGAGGACGAAAAGTGGCAAATGGGGGTAAATAATAGTAGCAATATACCTACAGCCCATACGAACCTTTTCCTTGTTAAGTTAATATCATGTATCTCCTTTTCAACTTTATTCTCACACGCGTTAAATCTATGGGGCCCATTTATAATCAAATGTATTTCATCCAAGTGGAGCTCAACAATAAATAACCTCTATCATTTACTGGTTAAGGCCCACATCAGATGGGAAAGCAACAGAGATAGGCACATGAATCAATGATCTAAATCGTTTGTTAGAAAACATTAGCGACAAGGGACCCATCTTTTAATTGAGTTTCGGGCTATCTTTAGATTTTAAATCTACCTATATCATTTAAGATTTATTTCATTCTCATTCCGACAAGATTGACCTTTGCCCCAATCTGCGACGAGATTAAGTTGTGAAAAAAGAAAAACAAAAAGAAAAAAAAAATCGGTTTTAATATTTTTTTTTCAGCTCTAGATTTCCTCCACTCAGAGGGGAAGAAAAGTGGCGAATGCGACTTTGCCATGTAGTATAGTAGTGGTAATGCTGCACGCCACTTTTCCTCCACTCAGAGAGGAGAAAGGTGGCAAATGTGACTTTACCGCCCTTAATAGTAGTAGTAAAGCTGCATTGCCACTTTTCCTCCGCTCAGAGAGGAGGAAAAGTGGCAAATGGGAGGGGGGGGGGGGGGGGGGGGGGGGGGGGGAAGGTGGCAAATGCGACTTTACCGCCCTTAATATTAAGGCTGCATTGCCACTTTTCCTCCGCTCAGAGAGGAGGAACAGTGGCAAATGGGGGGGGGGGGGGGGGGGGGGGGGGGGGGGGGGGGGTGGGGAATAATAGTAACAGTATACCTGCAGCCCATACAAACCTTTTCCATGTCTACAGCCCATACAAACCTTTTCCATGTCTAAGTTAATATCTTATATCTCCTTTTCAACCTTATTCTCACACACGTTCTATCCATGTGGCCCATTTATAATCAAATGTATTTCATCCAAGTGGAGCTCATCAATAAATAACCTCTATTATTTGCCAGTTAAGGCCCAATCAGATGGGAAAGCAACAAAGATAGGCACATGAATCAAAGATCTAAATCATTTGTTAGGAAATAAGGACAAGGGACCCACATTTTAATTGAGTTTCGGGCTATCTTTAGATTTTAATTCTACCTCTCTAGCATTTAAGATTTATTTCATTCTCATTCCGACAAGATTGACCTATGCCTCAACCTACGACGAGATTAAGATGTAAAAAAAGAAAAACAAAAAGAAAAAAAAATTGGTTTTAACATCATGATTGTTTCAGTGCAAGATATCCTCCTCTCAGAGAGGAAGAAAAGTGCCAAATGCGACTTTACCACCTAGTATAGTAGTGGTAAAGTTGCACGCCACTTTTCCTCCGATCAGAGAGGAGGAATGGTGGCAAATGCGACTTTACCACCCTTAGTAGCAGCGGTAAAGCTGCATTGCCGCTTTTCCTCCGCTCAGAGAGGATGAAAAGTGGCAAATGGGGGTAAATAATAGCAGTAGTACACCTGCAGCTCATACAAACCTTTTCCGTGTCTTATATCCAAGTAACAGCACTTGTGTCTGAAAGACTATCAGCAGGTATAGCACAACGAAAGAAAATATGATACACATTTCCATAATCACAAGTAATATAAAGTAGCAATGAGAATGACACAATGTTTCCAGCTACAATCAAGCACATGGATACCAAATTTGGAATACATAGCTTTCCCTTGACAAACAAGAACTAAAGCAAAAAACACATCACAGCATGTTCCTTTCTCTTGAGCTAGGTTATGTGCTTAGCTTTCTTGATGACTGTAATCTTCTATTCCTTTTTGGGCTCAATGACACGTGAATGGACAAATAATATGTTTCTGTAGCCTCTTGTTATTCTGATCTTGTTGTCCACGTATCTGCATGAGAGAATAAAATCTGAGACACTGCAGAGTGAGCAATTTGCACTCCATATGTGAAAAAATGACAACCCAAACTTTTTTCTTCCAGAAATTTCCATGTTTTAAACATCAAATAAATATGATGATACATAAACATGGGGTATCACTAGTAATGATTTTGTCAATGTAATGTCTGCTATTTTAATCTTTAAGTGTGTTTGGATGTTTTACCAAAAAAAAAAAGTGTGTTTGGAATCATCTCAAATACATAAAGAAGGGCCAACACACTCGTAGTTGAGTGGTTTTGGTACCTTAGTTTCACACACATGCCCGGGGATCGATTCCTAAGTCTTGAAGTCTAAATTATCACTTCTGACCAGTTCCCCAATGTCGCCAAAGAAGAAGAGGAAAATAAACACAGAAATATTTTGGCAGAGCACAGGGTACAGGAGAGAGAGGAGTCTAGCATCATCATCTTAGTCTTGCCCCATCAAGGAATCGTTCTTGCATGCATCAGTGAATGTCAAAATAAAGTAGTAATATTTTGTTTCCTATAATGGGTGGCCAAAACTCTTATCCAAAACAATCTTTAAAAAACTAAATTCATAATCTAGGATTCAAACTAGATGAAAAATGAGTTTTTTTTTTTTTTAAACCATTTATGCAAGGAATTCTTATCTCCATAATCATGAAAACTCAAATAGATTTGACAACTTACAGAAATTCTAGTTTGAACTCGCCACTTAGCTCTATGGGAAGCTCGAAAATGCCGAACAAGAAAGATCCATAGTCTATTGTAACATTGTAGGTTTTATTGTCAGATATCCTGCCAAAGTGCAATGTAAGAAAATGCAGGGTCATGGAAGATTTTGAGACGCATGTCATTAGAATGTCAAAAAGAAAGAGCCTAAACTTCTCTGCACAAAGAATATCAATCTCTATTCCACAAAACATATTTCACTCAGTGACGAAAGAAATATGCGTACACACATGGTCTTACTAAGGGACAGGCCCAAGGATCAAGTTCACGAAGGCTATATTGTCTCTCTGGTCTGGCCTCAGGTGATCATTTAACGACAATAGAAGGAAATAATTTCAATAAATACTATTGAAAAATGAACTTGAACAGCAGATGCCGTATCTGGATCTCCTTGCAAAATGATTGCAGAACTATGGCCACAAAAATATAATCTATTTTCCGTACATGTCATCTTTTACACACTATGTTCTGGGCCAACTTACATTTTACAATCACAGTTTCTTTATAATGAATAGTAGAAAATAAGTGAGCTGACAGGCTATATAGACAGGGAAAAAAAATTGCACCAAGCAACTGATCACAACTAAGGCTACATGAGACACGAAGCTGGGAAAAAATCAGCCCAAAGGATCTCTTCTACAAGTATACTGGTTAAATGATTAGACACCAAAAAATCCAAAAAAAAAAAAAAAAAAAAAAAAACTAATAACACAGCTAACTCCTTTACAAGATGGGCAAGCCACATGGAAGGGCCGATATTTTCTCATCTACAATTAGGGTTAGTAAGCTGACCAGAGTAACCACACCAAATAGATGGGATGATGAATTAAAACTACTATAGATCTGGACCATTTCGTTGGGACTACAGGCCTAGTCCAGCACAGGCTGGTCTCTGTTCTCCTTTATGCCCATGGGTTGGGTCAGGGTACTTGTAGGCCCAATAGATAAACAGGTTGTGCCCCTGACCTGGTTTGACCATATTACCATTGAGGCCTGTTCCAATTCTTGTTTCTGATTATCATCAGATAGGCCCTGGCAAATAAGTGGTAAATAAACAGAACTCTTCTTGACCCAGGCCCACTCCAAACCGAGAGCACTGGTGCCAAAATCCACAATTGCACAGCTTTTCTACCTTTGGTGCTTGACATTATACCAAATCATAGTTATAGAAAAACTCACATATAACTGCCCAACGCGCGAATCTTTAACCCAGGGAACAAGTCTAAAAGAGTCTCTAGTTTTCCGTACTTGTATATAATCTGAAAGAGAAACATTTGATCAAAGGAAGAAGTAAGTTATCATTCCCATCATCAAGACATGAAATATAGGTCTTTGACAACAAGAAAGATGTGTGCTCCATAGAAAAAAAATAAAAAAAAGAGAGGATAATATCAAGTTTCTATCCCCTAGAGTCTACCTGCAAACCTTGAAGACCATTAGCAGCCAGATCTAACCAACTTTCTGCCTCTGACTGCAATTTGCATGAAACTCGATTCAGCTAACAATTGAGAGTTCCAAGGATATGCCAGTGAATGGGAAAATGGCTAATTTCTTATGAAGCATGTGTGATAGTCATATAGATATAGTCAAATAGATGATGAACATAGAGAGCTTACAATGGATTGGGTGTTTTTGAAATATTAGGATCACAATATCACGCTTTTAGTAGATAAGCTGGCTTCTGATCTGTGAGAACATGGTTCCATAACATGAAATTATATCATATTTGTGTGACCATTGATACAGAACTCCTTCAATTAAACTTACCACATGATTCTATACATTCCCAGACTGATAGGGCGAGGCTAAGATGATGATGACAACGACAACGACGATGGCGGCTTAGATTGTACACATTCCACAATAAAAAGAAAAAAACACAACAAAACCAAATATGCATGGCAAACAAGAATATCACCATCTAATTCAATGGATGAAGGAAATCTTGGAAATGAAGTTTCTATTTAGGTGAAGTCTTATAGAAGGAATAACATGACAATGGGGGAATAGGAAGATGAAACAAAAAGGTACTAGAAGCTGCAATCTCCATTACAGTAATCAAAAGGAAAAAAACTGGAGTTTACTCCTCAATGCTAACTTGTTAACCTTATCAGTCACCAATGAAGATATAAGTAGGAAGATTCTTATTCGGTAATGAAAATAGACCCTAAGGGGTGGAATAAGAGCTAAATACCACCCCTAACCACAAAACTAACCAAAAACAAAAAAAAGAATAGGGCAGTTAGAACAAAGGCCTAACAATATAAGAAATCCTACTGAACCCCCAATATGCTAGAGACCATAGAATTCACAAAAACAAAAATAACAACAGCCACAATTACAACCAAGGTCCAACAAAAGAAGAGATCATATTGATCCAGTTTTCCCAGAGAATTCGCCAACTTCTTTTCTTCTCTACTAAATGGAAGAAATCTAAATGCAATGATGAAGATACAGCTTTAATCTCCTTTATAACAAACTGAAACCTCCATGAGTGTAAGCTGGAGAAGCAACCCAAGTGACAGCATTATAAGAGTTGCTTTCTACAATAAAGTTCGAAGAAAAACTACTGCTTAAAGATTTCCAAGGCTTGATTAGTAGCGATCTCCTCAACGTCACTTAATCCTTCCCTACCTAACAGGGATGAAAATGCCACCAGAGCCACTCTGCTAGCATTATGAAGAACTCCAACTACCTTTCCAGTCTAGGACAGTGCATTCCCAGCGACCACACCATCCATGTAAAATTTTAACATGCCAGGGGGAGGGGAGCAAGAAAACATCAGCTTCTCTTTCCTCTCACCACCACCTACGCAACTGTCCCGATCACACATCCACCAACTTTAGACCATCAAGGTCCTTACTCAAGAAGGCTAACTTACCAGTCTTATGTTTCACGCAGAAGATAGTATCAATCAACTGACTTTGAAGAGGATTTGAAAGTTGGATCATTTCTCTCTTTCCTAATAGAACAAATAATATCAAACAGGAGAACATTCCAGAAGATCAAGCCAAAACTGAAGAAAGGGCCCATGAACCAAGCAGCCTCCCCAAAGAAACTCAGGCCATACCATGAGTAAAAACAAATTCTCAAGAACTGGGTAGAGAAATCACATAACAAGAGAAGCTGGTGAACTATATCCTCTCTGTTAAGGCACAATGTATAGAGGTTTGTTATTGAGTAAAAACAAATTCTCAAGAAATGGGTAGAGAAATCACATAACAAGAGAAGCTGGTGGACTATATCCTCTCTGTTGAGGCACAATGTACAGAGGTTTGTTATGGATTCTGAATCTGTCTCCGACACAGATTATCCAATGTCAACACTTTTCCAGCTACCACCATGGATTCTGAATCTGTCTCCGACACAGATTATCCAATGTCAACACTTTTCCAGCTACCACCAACCAGCAACCTCAATTCTTGGGGGAGCTACACCCACCAAACTCATGAGCAAAGAAATGAACATGGAGGTGTGAGAGCCATGTCCTTCCAAAAGGACTTAAGAGGAAAACTTCCAGAAAGGTCATGGCTTCCAAGTTCCAAATCCAGATGTCTGCATCCCGCCTATAAAGAAAAAATTTAGTTAATAAACTTAACAAGGACACATACTTGCACTCCCCATGCTCAGATAAAGACCTCTTGATGGGGACCCCTGATAACAAAAATTATTCCCAACCAATCATAGCAATTATTGACTATAGACGTTCTCTAGACACGATTTTGATCAACTTAAACAACCTAAACAGGGACCCACACCCACCAATTATCAAACCAAAAACTGACACACACCCAATTATCAAACCAAAAGCTAACTTCATCCACAACCCCAACCCAAAAACACACCCCATTTTTAAAAGCCCTTTCCATTTCGCTAGTCTCCTTCCCCAAAACTAAAAATGACACCTCATTAACCTGACCTCCTACCACTAGGGACTTTCCTTGAATCCTAACCCTCTCAACCTCACCATATTTATACTTCACCATAAAGCCTTTCTATTCCCCAAACCTCCACAAACATTAGGAGAGCAGAGCCCAATAATGCTCTGCTGACATTATCGTGCAATGAGAATGATTAGCAAATAGGAAGAAGAGACCATACAAACAAAAGATAAAGAAAATATATAATGTACGTGAGAAAATGAACTTTTACCTTAAAGTTAATGTACTATTGCCATCATTTTAATGTTTGTTATAAGTCGTTAAAAGTTGACTGCCTTCTAGAATATATTATAAGTAGAGGATCTGCTTATGGGCAATAAACGAGCAAGAATCTATGAAACCTGGATATTTGTATATGCCTAGCATACTAGTATCAGATACAACATTCATACAGGTATTCATTACTGCACCTATGATTCCAGGGAACAGCTTTGGCATATCCCATTAGCTCAATTAGTTTTCACTTTTCTACAGTAAAATGTTAGAAATGAATGTAAAAA
The DNA here is from genome assembly GCA_028538565.1 of Umbellularia californica. Classification (NCBI taxonomy): domain Eukaryota; kingdom Viridiplantae; phylum Streptophyta; class Magnoliopsida; order Laurales; family Lauraceae; genus Umbellularia; species Umbellularia californica. Next base: position 14,056,108 of record JAPQWN010000008.1, on the reverse strand, counting down.
ATGATACATTTATTAATTTAGAAATGTTAAAAGGAAGAAAATCAATTCTTTGTATGAAAATCTAAATATAAAATATTAAATTTCATCTTATGGACAGGATAGCCGTATCCGTATCCATGTACTGGATATTCAAAAGTGCAATGTCTTGGATTTCCAAAACTACATAGATCATATCCATGATCTTCATACCCTAAAGCAAACCAATCAACAATAAAAAGGAAGAATATCTAAACCACCATTTTGAATATCATGACACAACACTTAAGACTAAAAAATCAGCCACATCCATGTGACTAAATGTTATTACTATCCCAATGTAAAAATGAAATGAGGATATAAAATGCAGAAAAAGAAAACCTGCGAACTCCACAGCAACTTCCATTCACCGGCTAGAGCTTCTGGTTCTCCTTTGAATTCATTCTGATTTAATGAGATGAGCTCATCTATAATCTGTTCATACAACAGCAGGCAGCACAATTAGGGGAACTAGTAGATATAACCGCTAAGAACTATTTCACGAAGGTCATGTATGTTGTGACATGTTAATCTAAAGTTTGTTGTTAAAAGGAGCCTCATTTAAAAAGAACCTAACCTCTTTTACTCCTGTATCAGTGGAAATGGCTGATAATAATCTTTGTCTGGGGTCACTTTTCTTTTGTAGCACAAATGTGGTGCCCTGCACTATACATAAGTTCCTGATTTTCTTAGACAGCAACTGAGCATGAGAAGTTAAGTAACAACAATTAATATATGGGAGTTCCAATAATCTATGCACACCAACAGGAACAAGTGCTATGTATATGTGCGCAATGTCCAAGCTACACATCAAGTGGGGGCCATAGTTTGGACAGCCTGGCCCATATGTCAGATTTCCACTCATCAAATTAAATGTACACGTTTGTTGAATGTGCACCAGTAGTCTTTTCTTCCTAACCCTATCCTGACTTTTGGCCAGAAAATCTATACAGTGGACCTACTAATGAGTGGCATCAATCATGCACTGGTGGCACATTGGAACAAGAACCTGTATGCAGGTGCACAAGTGAAGAGGGTGTAGCCAAGCTCTACTCAAATACTAGTTGTTGAGCTTAGAGCATCAATGAAGCCACACAGAACAGAGATCACACACAGAGAGATAACACAAGATTTTACGTGGTTCGGCTTGAGCCTACATCCACGGGAGAAGACGGCAAGAGTATCACTATGAGTAAAGATTACAATGGAGTTTTTCACACACAACCCCAATCCCAGGTACACCCACAGAGACTCTTTCAAGCTGTATTACCTTTCTGTGTTCTTGACTCTCTCTGTCTAACACATAGAGGAATGCCTCTATTTATAGCCTAAGCCAAGAACCAGAGGGCTTACTGTTGCCCATGGTTTCCCAGCTTTGCACCATGCTTGATGTCAGCTGGCCCATGCTACTGGTCCATGGTAAGGTCATATCAACAATGATAGTTCATGGTCCATGGTATGGTCAAATCAGTAATGATAGCTCCTATTTCCTATTGAGCCATCATGCTAACAAATCTCCACCTTGGCGAACATAGGAGTTGATCCTCATAGCACAGAATACGTCTCACCGTCTCCATCTGCCCTTTAGGGCACTCAGGTACTGATCACACTGATCAAGTCCAAGCAATGCTTGAACTTGACTGCTGGAATAGTCTTTGTCATCATATCTGCTGGATTATCTACCGTAGCAATCTTAATCATTGCAATAGCACCCTCGGCGATGACATCTCGAATGAAGTGTGCCCTAACATCAATGTGTTTGGTCTTTTCATGATACTTAGGATTGTGTGTCAGATCGATCGCACTCTGACTGTCACAGAAAACAGTTGTCAGCTTCTGTTCCAATCCCAGATCTCCAACCAAGCCTGTCAGCCAAATAGCTTCCTTCACTGCCTCCGTAGCTGCCATGTATTCTGCTTCAGTGGTAGACAAGACAGCTTTAGATTGCAATGCTGCCTTCCAACTAATGGCACCACTAGCAAAAGTGAAGACATAACCTGTCAAGGATCTTCTTCTGTCCAAATCTCCAGCAAAATCTGAATCAACGTATCCAATAACACTTTCAGAAGTGTTGTTGTTTCTATCATATATTATCCCAACATCAGTAGTACCTTTCAAGTAGCGGAGTATCCATTTCACTGCCTGCCAATGGACTTTTCCTGAGTTATCCATGTATCTGCTAACTACACTAACCGCGTGTGAAATGTCTGGCCTTGTACAAACCATGGCATACATAATACTCCCAACTGCACAAGCATAAGGAACATGTGACATGTGCTCCACCTCTTCCTTAGTTTGTGGTGATAAAGCAGCGGAAAGTTTAAAATGGGCTGCCAATGGAGTATTTACAAGTTTTGAGCTTTGCATACCAAAGCGCTCCAGAACCTTCTCAAGGTATCCCTTTTGTGACAAGGACAGTTTTCCTGCTTTCCTGTCCCTTTGAATCTCCATCCCAAGAATTTTCTTCGCAGCACCTAAGTCTTTCATTTCAAATTCACCACTGAGCTGAGCTTTCAGCCTGTTGATCTCAAACATGTCCTTAGCAGCAATTAACATATCATCAACATATAACAACAAATAAATAAAAGAACCATTTAGAAGCTTCTTGTGGTAGACACAATTGTCATACCCACTCCTGCAATAACCGTTTCCAACCATAAAGGTATCGAAACGCTTATACCACAGTCTAGGTGATTGTTTTAGGCCATACAATGATTTCTTTAGTAAGCAAACATGATCTTCCTTACCTTGGACTTCAAATCCCTCTGGTTGATGCATATAAATTTGTTCTTCTAGCTCGCCATGTAAAAACGCAGTCTTGACATCAAGCTGCTCCAGCTCTAAGTCCAATAGAGCAACTATAGCAAGTAGCACCCGGATAGAACTATGCTTCACCACAGGAGAGAACACTTCACTGAAGTCAACACCCTCTCTCTGAGTATAGCCTTTTGCAACTAGTCGTGCTTTGAACCTAGCATCCCCTGGAGTTCCTTCCTTTTTCTTGAAGACCCATTTGCAACCAACAATCTTCTGACCTTTCGGCGGTTTGACCAGCTCCCAAGTATGATTCTTATGAAGAGACTCAATCTCCTCACTCATGGCAACGGCCCATCTTGCTGATTCTTTGCTAGTGACGGCATCCCGATATGTGACCGGCTCTGACTCAATACTCTCTGCTGCATTAAGAGCATAGGCAACGATATCTTCATATCCATATCTTTGAGGTTGCTTAATCTGTCTCCTCTCCCTGTCCCTAGTAAGCATGTATTCTTGTGGAATTTCATTCTCCACATTTGGGCCTGCATCCTGCTGATCTGGGACATTTTCTTGCAAATTCTCTTGCAAGCTTTCCGAAGCTTCCTTCTAAAGCTCCACCTGTTTACTAACACCGTTTTGCTCCTCTACCTGTTTACTGACACCATTGTCATTTCCAGCATCAATGCACTCCTTCTGTTTCAACATGGCAGACTCATCAAAAGTCACGTCTCTGCTGATTATGCATTTCGGTGATTTTCCATCTAGGCACCAAAGCCTATATCCTTTCACCCCATCTGCATACCCTAGAAATATGCACTTTCTTGCCCTTGGTTCAAGCTTACCATCATTCACATGAGCATAAGCAGGACAACCAAATATTTTCAAATTTGTGTAATCAGCAGGATATCCAGACCATACCTCTTCAGGAGTTTTACACTCGATAGCTGTTGATGGAGACCGGTTGATCAGATAACAAGCTGTGTTAACAGCTTCCGCCCAGAACTTCCTAGGTAACCCTGCATTAGAGAGCATGCAGCGGGTCCTTTCTAGGATAGTTCTGTTCATCCGTTCTGCAACTCCATTCTGCTGTGGTGTATTTCTGACTGTGCGATGTCTCACAATACCTTCATTCTTGCAGAACTCATTAAAAGCACCTCCGCAAAATTCCAAGCCATTGTCAGTCCTCAAGCGCTTGATCTGTTTACCTGTCTGCTTCTCGATCATAGCCTTCCATTGCTTGAACTGTGCAAAGACTTCATTCTTGTGCTTTAAGATATATACCCAAACCTTCCGAGAATAATCATCAATGAAGGTTAACATATATCTGCCACCTCCCAGAGAAGGGACACGAGAGGGACCCCAAAGGTCAGAATGGATATAATCCAAAGTGCCCTTGGTCCGATGAACTGCTGTGCTGAACTTGACTCAACATTGCTTTCCAAAGACACAATGCTCACAGAAGTCTAGCTTTCCTGTTTTCTGGCCGCAGAGTAAACCTTGTTTGCTCAGCTCATCCATACCTCTCTCACTCATATGCCCAAGTCGCATATGCCATAACTTGGTAGTTTCCAGATCTGAATCTGAGGACGTCACAGCAGCTGCACCTGTAACTGTGCTACCTTGAAGAAGGTAGAGGCCATTCTGCTTTTGTCCCTTCATCACTACAAGAGCACCTTTTGAGATTCTCATAACTCCACCTCCAGCTTTGTAGGTACAGCCGTTGGAGTCAAGCATACCCAAGGAAACCAGATTTTTCTTCAACTCTGGAATGTGCCTGACATTAGACAAAGTTCTTACAATACCATCATACATCTTAATTTGGATTGATCCTATCCCAAAAACCTTACAGGCTGCATTGTTCCCCATTAGAACTTTACCACCATCTATAAAATGATAAGTGGCAAACCAGTCCCTATTAGGACACATATGGTAGGAACAACCCGAATCAAGGATCCACTCATCACCTGAGCTACCAATGGTAACAGTGAGAACATTTGCACCATCAGAACTGTCTTCTGCAACACCGGCTACATTTCCAGAATCATGTGCTTTCTCCTTTCCTTTACGTTCTGGACAATCCTTTTTAAAGTGCCCTTCCTTATGACATTGGAAGCACTTTAATTTTCTAGTTTTTGATTTTGACCTAGAGCGGCCTCTTCTGTTCTGCCATTTCTTCTCTGTTCTGCCACGCACTATCAAACCCTCACCAGAACTGTCATTGTTTTCTGTCGCAACCTTTTTCTTTAACTCCTTGGAGTTTAAGGCTGACTCAACATCCTCCTTGGATAGAGTTTCTCTACCATACATCATGGTATCAACAAAGTTTTCATACGAGGGTGGTAATGAACATAACAACATAATGGCTTGGTCCTCATCATCAATTTTAACATCTATATTTTCAAGGTCCATAATAGCTTTTGTGAAAGAATCAAGGTGGTTTGAAATAGACATACCCTCCTGCATTTGTAAGGTGAACAACCGCTTCTTCAGGTACAAGCGATTTGTGAGAGACTTCGTGATGTACAAGTTCTCCAACTTTTGCCATATGCCAGCAGCAGTTTTCTCCTGAGCAACTTTTCGCAGTACACCATCGCTTAAAAATAGCAGAATTTGACCGTATGCCTTTTCCAATAACTCTTCTTTCTCATCATCTGACAGTTTGTCAGACAAAGCATTCTTTCCCTTCAAAGCTTTATGCAAACCATTTTGAACCAGCAAAGCATGCATCTTCAAACGCCATAGACTAAAGTCATTGTTACCATTAAAATTTTCAATTTCAAATTTTGCAGCCATTTCACAAATCTTTTACCGCACCTGCGTAGATCTGATCACCACGAGCACGCTGGAAGAAACGGATCTGAAATCCGGCTCCGGATGGCAAAGATATCGCAGAAATAAATTTCTACGCTCTGATCAGTCAACCTATTTTTGTTGACCATTTGACAGCCAATCTTCTTCCACAACCGCGTAGATCTCCTCGTAATGAGTCCGCAGGTTCAAATGGATCTCCGATCAGACTCCGAATCTCCAAGATATCGCGAAATTAATTTTCAGCCTTTGATGTGGTCAAATCAAGATTTGACCGTATGGATCTGCTGACATCAGCAATGACGTGAGCACCTTTATGCTTTGCTTCTGGGCTTCCTGCGTGGACCAGGTCAACCTGACCCAAAACTGGCCTGGACTACAACTAGGACTGAGGGTTCACCAATTTATGTGGTGCTTCAGGGACCATAAATTCCCTTGGTACTTCAGACTACCAAGCCAACTTCTTAAAACATTAAACAGAACATGGGTTTGAAATCTGAGACAGAAAAAAACCAAACAGAGTCTTCTTCGTCTCTGCCGTTCTGGAACCAGAGAGCAGCACTGCTGCTTCTCCTTCGGCTACGGTACGGCGCGGCGACAACCATGGGTTCTCCGGTGACGGCAGGACTGCAGCGGCGGCGGCGGATGTCCCTTCTCCGGTTCTTCCTCTTCTTCTTCTGGTTCTGCCCTGTTTCTCAACAGGGACAGTCCCTGCCCCTTCTTCCGGTCTTCTTCTTCTTCTACGGCAATAGTGTGGCGGCGACAGACCCCGTTCCCAGTGAGGCAGCAGTGGTTGCAGCGGCGGCGATTTCGGCGAACCTGGGTGCTGCGATCAAGCAGGCAGGTCCGTGGCCCACTTCAAGATCATCTGATCTTTTGCAATCAATCTGCAAGATTCATGGCCCTCTCGAAATCCGATTCAACGGATCTCCTCCGATCACTCAAAGCTCTGATACCAGTTTGTTGAGCTTAGAGCATCAATCAAGCCACACAGAACAGAGATCACACACAGAGAGATAACACAAGATTTTACGTGGTTCGGCTTGAGCCTACATCCACGGGAGAAGACGGCAAGAGTATCACTATGAGTAAAGATTACAATGGAGTTTTTCACACACAACCCCAATCCCAGGTACACCCACAGAGACTCTTTCAAGCTGTATTACCTTTCTGTGTTCTTGACTCTCTCTGTCTAACACATAGAGGAATGCCTCTATTTATAGCCTAAGCCAAGAACCAGAGGGCTTACTGTTGCTCATGGTTTCCCAGCTTTGCACCATGCTTGATGTCAGCTGGCCCATGCTACTGGTCCATGGTAAGGTCATATCAACAATGATAGTTCATGGTCCATGGTATGGTCAAATCAGTAATGATAGCTCCTATTTCCTATTGAGCCATCATGCTAACACTAGTCAGCAACAGTAGACTCACAACTAAATAGAAAAAATACCTTATTTCCTCTTGAAATACGTATACTGCCATTACGAGACAAATATGTAGTGTCCAACCATCCCTTTGCTTCATCTCCAAGAAGCCTGAAGGGCACTGGATACGGAACTTTAAATGGCAAAAACTTAAAAGAGAAGGCCGCCTTGTCAAACCGGAATAGAATGCGTTTTCCGTCTTTTACTGTAGCTGCTGCCTATTCAGAAAACAAAGCAGTGACATGTAAGAGGATTAGAGGAAAATGACATAAATCTATATAAAGCAAAGAAGTTAGCTTTCTTGGGAATGCGCAAAACATGAACCGGGTGAAATACATGGAAACCTATTCTTAATAGGCAACGATTTTTACCCTATCAATCATGGAAATCAAAACAAACTTCGATTCCAAATTTCCAATCCAACTCCGAGTGAAGAAAAAAAAAAAAAAAAAACAATTCTAGTGTTTGGCATTGTTAATGACTAGTAACACCAAAAGCTCGAGTTGTTAGTGAACGACATAGCAATTTATATCAACACCCCCTCGAATGAGAGGCCGTTCGAATTCGAAACCCAACAGACAGACGGAATATACAAATGGAGGTATCGAACATGACTCCTAGGGATTTTGAACTCGTGATCTCTGGTTCTAATACCATGTTAATAACCAGAAATACTAACGGCTCGAGGTTTTGGTGTTTTTGGTTATTAACATGGTATCATAGCCAGAGGTCACGATTTCAAAACCCCTGGGAGGCATGTTTGTTACCTCCATCTATTTGGTCTGTCTGTTCCGTTAGTTTGGTTGGTTTTGAATTTGAATGGCCTCCTATTCGAGGGGGGGTGTTGATAACTTGATATACATTGTTATGCCATTCACTGACAGCTCGAGCTTTTGGTGTTTTTGGTTATTAACAGGCATGTCCTTCATTGCTATCTTTTCTTTTTGCTTTTCCTGGCAGATTATATTCACACTATTCACAATGAATCAATGATTTGAAGATATTTTCACTAGAAGTTCAATTTACCAATAATCAATTTTTTCCCGTGTCGAAATGAATCTTTGTTTTCTAAAAAGCAATATTCCATGTGAAAATTAGCTGCATCTTTTCAGATTTATGATGAGAACTGATTTTCTCAAGTCATGAACCAATCATGATTGCAGACTTCATGGGAAAGCTCATCAACTTTATTGATTGCATTGCCCCAACTGGAGTGGCCATGTATAAAGTACACATAGTCAAACTGGAGGTTTTTAAGTCTTATAGAAGTCCTCTAGTGGATAGAACTATTCTAAAGATTCAAATCTTATTATTCTTGAAAAGAGTCAAACTAGAGAGAAGTAATCCTCTCTCTCTCTCTCTGCCCCCCTCTCCCCCTTCTAGATCGAAAACAGTAATAAGAGAGTAATCATATTGCCTATAATAAGGCTTGACGTGTTACAAGTTAGATGCATGAAAGGGCAAACATGAGGCAGACACAGAATGTTCAGAAGTTACTTGAAAAATTTATAGTTCACAATACTCCTCAAACAACTCACTGGTGGTAATTGGCCACTTTAAAAGCCCAATAAAGAATAAACATGACAGTTGAATGCTTACAAGAAATCACATCAAAGTGAGTTTTTGGTACCTTGATGTTAGTTCATTAAATCTCAGAATGTTATGAAGGTAACTAAGGGGGAAATGAAGTCCACCATAAGGAAATCATCGGAATAATTGAAACTGGAATATCAGTCATAAAGAGGGCTTTCAATTACAGTTAATGGATCTTCTCCAATTACAAAAAAATTCATCGTGGGAATCATCTATAGCTACCTAGCACTGTTATGAGTAAGCATATTTTGTGCATGAAACCTTAACCACATGATCAAAATCACACTTTCAGAGATCGAAGAGTTCTAGAATGACTGGATAGTAGTTTGAATCTAAAATTCAGTTCCCCCCTTTTCTAGGGTGGATGGGTGGTACAGTACTATGGGTCTAACCTACGGTACCAGGGATTCACCCCCAATGTACATATTACTTTTTTGCGAAAGAAAAGACAGATGGAAAAGCAAAAAGTTATGTTAATTGCAATTTCCAAAGCATGTCACTATATGCGTGCAGACAGATAAACACATTGTAAGAAGAGAAAGGATCTTAAAAATCACAAAATCTCTTCATGAAATATTAGAAAAAAAAGATCATGACACTATGGATTATAAATGTGTACCTCTACTTTCAAATCTCCTATTGCATCAGAGAATTTCACAATATTGGATATTCTTGCATCATCTGTCCGGAGGTCGACCTCTTGAAAGATAGTAAAGAAATCAACCCCTGTGAATGTTCTCTATAGTCATGTGAAGCAAATGTCACTCATTTGAACAAGCAAACAGGAATTGTAAATAAAATATCTCAGAAATGGAAAAACCAGCTCTCTGCAGGATCATGTTAATGTGCAGATAAATGACCTTTTTGACTTGTCTTGAATGGTAAAAAATCAACCACTACGAATAACCTCTACAGTCATGTGAAGCAAGCATCACCCATTTGGATGAAAACAGGAATTGTAAATAAAATTCCTCAGGAAGGGAAAAACCAGTTCATCAGAGGATCATGTTAATGTGCAGATAATTGAACCTTTTGACTTCTCTTGAATCATCCAATGCAATGCAGCTATTGCCAGTGATATTCATTTAATGTAACCATGTAAAAGGGATAAATAAGTACAAATAAAAAAAGGAAAAAAAAAAAAAAAGAATGGGTCCACTCACTAAGACAATCAGGGGTGGTCTGGTGGTGGACAGTGGTTATCATTGAAGCTTAGTCAGGACATTACATTTTCCATGCAGAGTTTTTTCCTACAATGCGGATTTTATATCATGAGATGTAAAAGCTTTGTGGATGGATCCCAACAAATTTAGCACCTTTCTCCCATGTCATATTTATAGTTACAGGACACCATACACTGATGAGAGCACTCAAGAAATTGTCATCATCATTATCAAAGCCTTGTTCCAACTATGTTGAGGCTACTACATGAGTTCTGTTCTACCATTCCAGGTCTGTGTCTCTAAATTCATGTTGTAGTTGGACAAAAGTTATACGCCGGCTGCCAACATACTTGACGCAACCCGTCTTTTATCCAGAACATTAAAAAAATCTGCCTTGAGAATATCAGTCCCAGTAGCCAAATGTACCAGATGATCCATGTTGTTGGACTCCTTTCATATGCACCATAATGCAAAACCACTTGAGGTGGAGGTCATCATGCTAACTGGGAATGGATTTTGCTTGGAACAGTATGATCATTTGCAGCACCATACTGGCTCGCAACATGTGAGACACTCCTACAGAGTACAGATGCTCCACCAAATGGTGCTCTGAAGGACCATATTAGATACCAGCAGATTTGATCATCATAAATCCAGCCTATTCTTATTTTTCATGATTTATCTTGCTTAAAGGAATTTTTTTATAACAATGGAAATTTTTATTGAAGGAACAAAACAGATACAAACAAGAAGCACCAAAAAAGAGAAAAGGCCCCGGTATAACAGCACTATACCCAAGGGCACATTAAAAAAAAAAAAAAAAAAAAAAACAAAACAAAACAACCGCCCAAGGAGAAGCCCTATCTATTCCTAGTTTGGCTAAAAAATTCGCCATATGATTAGCAGATCTAACCGCATGACAACTCAACTTGCAAATGGGAAGAGAAAACTGAAACCTCCAAGGCTTCAGAACAGACTTTGACAATCATGAAATTGCATTAAAAAAAATAAGTTTTCACCATAAGCCTTGAATGAAAAGACACAGAATAAATCTGCAATGCTTCTAGAATCGCCAACAACTCTGTTTCATTAGAATATTTTGCTCAAAGGATTCTTTGATTCCAATTTGTTTCCATCCATTTAGCTCTGTTCCAATGTAAATGCAGCTTCTTTGGCGCGCGCGCGCGCACACACACACACCAAAAAAAAAAAAAAAAAGAGATAATAAAATAAAATAAATGAAAAGTTGTGTTTGTTACCCCGAAAACAGTATATCAAAATTGTTCTTTTCACATAACAAAAGATATCATACTGCTGAGAGTTCTAAACATAAGCTAGACAGATTAAATTGGAAAAGCCAAGTAATCTCTAACAACAATCTAAATTCATATTTTAGAAAAAGAAAGTTCTTACTTGAATTGGGGATGCTGTTCCTGGTCTTGTCGTGAACATAAGCTTCCAGCAACCTTCAATTAAACTAGAACTTGTCTGCAATACATTCAGTAAGAAGTTGACTATTACGAATTTTACAGTGTAAGTCCATCAATGCAATTGAACAAACTGTTGTTTCTTTTCACTTTTTTTGTACCCATTAAAAAAGGAAGTCTGTTTATGAATTTTTTTGCTCAACGCAATAGTACTTAGAACTTAGAACAGCTATATCATTTATTGCAAGACAAACAAAGATCATCAACACAAATTCTTGTGAAATGATTACTACAAGCCTCTGAATGATCAGATAGGGAAACAGAAGTCATGGAACTATAAGCAGTGATACAAGAATGCAAAATATGCACTCTCAGGACCACCTCTTCGCAGGGTGTGTTCAAATTTTGTTTCAGCCTCAGAGGGGGCCTGCCATGGTGGCTTGGGTCGTCACGATCACCAAGCCTACTTCAGGCCCAAGTACCAGGCTCAATTCATCCGGAAATTCTTAGATTGGTTAAAATATTTTGAGATATCTTGAACTGTTTCAGTTCAGTTAGGATTTATCAATTGTTGTTTCCTTCTCAGTTTGTTATCCTTTAGACAGTAGTCATGTGAAAGTACAACTGGTTTTGACTTTTGAGTTTTCTCCACCCCTAATCAAGTATGAGGCCTGGCTCTGTTAAGAAGTTAGGATTTATCAATTGTTGTTTCCTTCTCAGTTTGTTATCCCTTGGACAATAGCCATGTGCAAGTACAACCGGTTTTGAGTTTTCTCCACCCCTAATCAAGCATGACACCTGGCTTTGCTTAGAACACTCGATTGTTAAGGACACCCAATTTATCCATAAACATGGGATATCTCTTCGTGAGATCAAAATCATTATTGCAATCCAATCATCATGGCATTTCGTGCTGTGGCAAGTTTCATCTTAGACAGATCACTTCAGTCCTAAGCATGGACCAAAATAGCAGCCGCTATGCTACGAAGCGGCCGCTATATCGGGCGTAGCAGTAAGACCGCTACGCTAAATGACATTTAGCGTAGTTTACATCCGTAGCGGCCGCTACAGAGTTGCTACAGGGCCTCTACGGGGTGTGAAATTTTCCTACTTCTCAAAAAATTTCAAAATGTATAATGATACTTATTTCTTTTCTTTCTCTCCAAATAACATTTTTATGCAACTCTCCTACCGTTTTATGTTTAAAAGAACACTAAAAAACACACAATCTCGCTGAATTATAGTGGATATGGAGAGTTCTTCTCAAGGTTTCACAGATATACATGACCTCATACAATGAGGGGACCGCTACGCTCCCTTACTTCAGTTACTTTTGTAAAAAAAGAACATTTTCTCTCATTTTCTAATATTCTAGATTTTCTACAAAAATTTTCAGATTTTTTTGACAATTTTTTTAAATCGCGCCGCTCCGCCGCTACGTAGCGCCCGCTATATAGCATTTTGGCGGAGGGCCGCTACGCCCGCTGCTACCGCTATTTTCATCCTTGGTCATAAGGTGACCATAAGAGTGGGGTTGAGTAAAAGCCAGGGTGATATTAAAAAAAAAAGCTACATTATGTAGGGGAATCCCACATGTTGACAGCTTGACGTAACTAAGGATTTCTGAATGCCGTGGGTTTTCTCTAAAATTGTTCTAAACAAAGCCTAAAATTAGAGCTTCAGTCGTTTCTATCAGATTCCAGATTACAAAGATTCATCAAATACATTGTAGATTTTCTACAGTAAATCCAAGTGTAACAATGATTTCATCCATCAAGCGCCAAAGAAATAGAACACCAGAGGGTGGGTGGGGCATGCCTCCCCCGTCCCTCAGCCCCTTCCACCCCTGAACATCATTGACAAAGATGAAACAGTTTACAACAAAATTATCCCAAAAAAAAAAAAAAAATGATACTAAGGAAAGAGAAAAGAGAATCGGTCCTTTGCTGCCATTAGCATGTTGCTGATAGCAACTTGATTGAGGAAATGACATTCTTACCCTATGCTCAATCTTATGGTGGAACAACTCATATTTTAGTAAAATTTAGGGAAAGCTCACTTATGGACGGGGCATACCCACAAAATCCAACTACCTATTTGGGTCCGCCCCCTTCAAATGAAAATCCTCAGTCTGCCATTGCTTACGGGAGAGTGTTATTTTGAGCAGTTAGGAAATTCAATTGGTAGGCCCCACTGTGGAGCTCCACATCCTTCATGGGAAGCGTGGGTGAGAAACTTAAAGGACCCAAACTCTTTAACTTTGCATTGTGATAACATTTGCACCTTTAAGTTGATCTTTTTGTGATTTGGTGAATGGCTCTAAACTCTTCCCTCTCAACCATCCATGCCTATCATAGGAATTGTAGCCCATCAAATGATCACAAGTAACCAATCAACATCAATGGATTTTTATTAATCAACAGTGCATCGATTGGTTTACATGTGATCAGTTTTCCATGAGTCCTACTTTGATTAGAGCAGGATATAACTCTTAGACTAAAAGCAAGAGAAACTGATTATTTTGAGTGGTTTGGATTCATTATATACATCATCATCATTGCATCAAAGCCATGTCCCAACTATGTTGAGGTCAGCGACGTGAATTCTATCTCTTTCTCATTTACATTCATTACAATGAGCCATATAATCTCTGTACTTTAACTGACCTAACAAAGTTTTGAGAAATTATGCCTTGGAAAAAGTAGGGATATTTTTTAAATTAGGAATTTCCTTCAGATATTATTTAAAAAAAACCCTGAATAAATTGATTTTAAATAATTAGTAATGAATCAATAAATATAAAACATTATCTGTCAACCATAGGCAATGGCCCATTTCATGACACGATTTTCATGTGAAATATATCAATCAGTGGTGCATATCCAGCAGCAGTGAAATTTTGTTCAATCTCTATATAATATATAAAAGTTAGTCTGTGCTATGAGGAGGGTCTCCAATCAGGCAGAGGTGAGCCCCACTGACAAAAACTCAGTTGCTTACTACAGTCACTGACAGCAAGATATAATCATTTCTCAAGGAGCAAATAGAGAAGAACAAAGTACTTGTAAGATTTCCATGCAATTCTACTGTACAAAAAAACCGATTCAAAGAAGACCCAGAATTCAAAAGTCGGCCCCTTTTTACATCCTTCGGATTCAATTCATACCAACAGATCCTAAATGGGTCTTAAAAACGAGTATTAGAAAACAAAGACTCACAGGATCTTCTATGCCTTTCAAATCTTCTAGGGTTTTCACTGCGCTTTCGACTTCCTGCTCAGAGAATCTCAAACATCAATCAGTTCTTAAAACAAAGCTGGATACAGAAAATTGGAGAGATTGGGAGAGAGAAATCTAATTCTAATCTACCTTGAGCTGCTGTGGAGCAGCAGCACGTCCTCGTCCTTGAATCCCTACGAGAGCTTCAACAAGGGCGGTTTCGGGTTCGGTGAAGGAGATCTGCTGCTCTTCTTCGACGACAGATGATGAAGAAAGGCGGATGGAAAGAGGTTTCCTTCTTCGATTGGATTCTAGGGTTTTGGAATGGGATCTTGGTCGAGTTTTCGGAGAAAATGGAGACTGGAAATGAGAAAAGTTGGAGCGAAACCCTAGCATCGATGTAGTTTGGGCAGCAGCCATTGTTGCTGCAGCGGAGAGGGAGAGGGAGTTCGTTAGTGAGTCCCAACCGCTCGAGAGCAAGAAGCAGATAGCTCTTTGGATGTCATGCCACATGGAGTCTCCGGGCGTCAGACGCGTGGCGAGTGTGATTAGGAAAGGTACAACTACCTTAGGAACGGTCTTAAAATATAAAATTAGCCACAATAGCCGAAAAATATATATTTACCACAGAGCTGTTCGATCCGTAAGATATTGCAGGCTACGATATCTTAGGGATATATAATATCCCATAATCAGAAGCGGGAAGACTTGAACAATCCGTATTTTTCTTTTTTTCCTTAACTGTGGGACCACCAAAGCATCATCCAAACCGTTGGATAGCTGTATGAGTGTAAGAACTAATATCGCACCAAATTTGAACTGTTGATCTATCACGATTATTGAGACATTTGGTGCGATAACCGTGATAGATCAACGGTTCAAATTTGGTGCGATATTGGTTCTTACACTTATACAGCTATCCAACGGTTTGGATGGTGTTTTGGTGGTCCCATAGTCAAGGAAAAAAAAATAAATACACGAACTGTTTAAGTGATTGTGGGATATCCTACATCCCTAAGATATCGCAAGCTGCGATATCCTATGGATCGAACAACTCTACTTTAAAAATACATTTTGGGGCTATTGTCAGCTTTAAGAAAATCCGTACCGTAATTGTCCCATTAGAAAATGGAAATCAATTCCAAATCAAAATAGCGGTTGCAGCATGCGCAGGCTAAATACTAACAATGGAGTGATACCTAGTAGTTATAGCGATACATAATGATATAGCGGTGTGAATATTTTTGAATATTTTAAGTAGTTAAAAAAAAACCTGAATTTTATATAGCAACCGATGTTTTGTATTTTTTGTTATTTAGAATCATATTTAGATAGAGACAACTTTAAAAAAGATGATTGAAGAGAAGAAATAAAAAAAATACTATTATAAATTAAAATTATTTTTGCTATACTAGATTTTAGACTGTCGCGTTACTATTTTTAAAATATCGCAGCGGATTTAACTGTTATGGTTGTCTATGACTTGGTACTGCATATACAAAAGTTGTATAACAGGTGGTAGAGGGTTTTGGAAAATGGTGAAAATGAGTGGACCCAACTTTGCTAGACCATCAGCAACTGTTCCTGTTGCAACTTGCAATACAGAGATCTGCAGCAATAGATTTTTTTCAGCTTCCAAGTAAACATTAAATCTCATGAGAGATGTTCATTTGTAGTTAATAGTGAGGCTCATATGTGTATTAAGAGTGCATCATCCCCTTCAAAAAGTAATGTTTTCTGTTTCAGCTTCCAAGTAGACATTAAATTTCATGAGTGATGTTCATTTGCAGTATTTAGAGTGCATCCCCTTCAAAAATGATGTTGTCAATCAGGAGATCAATTACCATATTAATACCTCTAAGTAAGCGATAAATTTCAGCTTGTAGAAGACTAGATATTTAGTTGGCCTGCCTAACCTGAACCCAATAAACCTTTATGATCAAGTATTAAGCACCCATGATCCTGCATAGTTGGTAGCAGTGTTAACCGAACCATCAAAATTTAATTTGAAAAGCCCTGAGGTGACAGCATCCACATTGCAGATTCCCCAGAGAAAGGTATACGACCATCCAGTGCTGCTGAGATGTTGCATTGATTTAGAGCAACATACAATGGAAGAAATTAATGATTTTGCCAATTATACATAAATCTTCCAATGTTTTAATTAGAGTAGTACTCGCTCTTGGATTTAATTATGTCAAGAGACTTCAAAAAATTAAGAACACGTCAAGGCATAATTTTCTTGGGTTTTGTTCATAGTGGTCTCTAATGGAATTTATGTCATAAGTTCTATTTTCTGCCTATGTTTGTTGAACTATTTGCTTCCTGTCTAATTGTCTTTTGCCATCCAATTCAGTAGGAAAATAGTATGTCCATTGTTGATAACTTATTCTCCCATGGATAGGTTTCTAAATCAGAAACCATTGAAGATGTACGCTAACACATCCATTTACATGCGCGCTGTGTTCTGATCATGTAAATAAAAAATTCAATGATGTTCATATTATGGTTTTTTAGTCTATATAACCTGGCGGATAGCAGGGTAATGTACACGAGTATGGTCCAGGATGCATTTATATTTAAGCTAGTTCACTTAAACATATTTTCAAGCCTAAGGGGTCGTTTGTTTCCCGTGAAAGTGATTCACATGTGTAAATGACCCACATGTGAGTCATTTGCATATGTAAATGACTTACATGTGGATTAGATTCCACTGTTTGTTGCTTGCATAACATTTCACATGTGAATCTATGAATAAGTTGTATATTGTTTGATGACTCAACTTCCAAGCAACATCAATGGTTGCAAATTGGACATATGACCGTGTTTGAGCTTTTGAAGAATATGAACGGTCCTGATTTTACAGGTGGGGCCAAGAACATTAAAAAAAATCATAAAAGGCGGACTGGGTATGTTAGTAATAATATGTTGTATATTGTTTGATGATATCTCAACCTCCACGCATCATCAACGGTTGAAAATTGGATACATGGCCGTGTTTTAGCTTCTGAAGAATATGAACAGTCCTGATTTTACATGTGGGGCCCAGAACAATAAAAAAACATAAAAGGCGGACTGGGTATGTTAGTAACAATAGATTAATCCAATGACTGCAATTATGTTGATGATATCTCAACCTCCATGCATCATCAACGGTTGAAAATTGGACACATGGCCGTGTTTGGGCTTCTTAAGAAAATGAATGGTCCAGATGTTACAAGTGGGGCCCAGAAAAAGAAAAAAATAATACAAGGTGGACTGCTCATAATGGCATTGTAGCAGTCCGCCTTGTAACAGTAACATGTGAAAGTCTTTCACACCTCTTGAGGTGTGAAAATCTAAGGCACTTTTTGAGTTGGTTTTCATACCATTTACATGTGAGTTTTACACATGTGAATTAAATTCATACAAAACAAACGTGATAAATGCGTAACGAAAACGCATATGATTTAATTACATACGTAAGTGGGCACAAACAAACGACCCCTAAATGTATCCGAGTCTATTGAGGGTTCTTACGAAGGAAGCTTGGTTTCCACATGTCCACATTATTGATGACTTTCATGGATCTCTCTGATCTTGGCAATATCTAGCATTGGATTGTAAAAATGCAGAGTTGCAGATGGCATGTTTAACTCATCTGATCTAATCAGCGGTGGTAATTTTACTCTATCAAAGTGATCTTTCTGCATGCCACCATGTAGGGAGGGGTTGATCCAGCAATTGAAGTTGATTTCAAATGGGTTGTAAGTTAAAGATTTTAGGGGTTTATAGGTTGTTTGTTGTGTAACAGGATACCTTGGTGATTCTCTATATAGTATGTTCAACACAGACAACCAATAAATGACTAAAAATTCAAATGGGCCTTCTAAAGAGTCCCTTGCACCTTGATTACAGGAAAAGCACTGTTACTGCTGGGTGTTTGTAATCCGTAAGTCACAAAAGCACCTACTCCAACTCCACACTCTTGAAAAGTATGGACAAGGATGTGGCAGAGGAAGCTGTTTAAAATTTGAAATAAGGTTGATAAGCTAGTTCCCACTTTTTCATCAGCAATCAATCATTATTGTTAAATTGTACTCATCCTATCCTAATTCTGGATAATCAGAAGTTCAGTCTTCTTTTATACTTATCTTCTTTCCCATTCTAACTCTCTCTTCCTCTCTCCTTATAAAAGACCTCCAGCTTTTATACTGATCATCTTTCCCAATTCCCATTCTAACCATCTATTCATCCTCGTTTTCCTCTGAACAAACAGACCACTTCATCATCGTTTTCCCTCTCGCCTCCCCACACTTCACCAGAGTTCAACCTATACAAGTAACCACCCGTACATCTCCTCTATGGGTTCTCATTTTCTCCAACATGTCAGCGACCAAACTCACCTCTTTCCCGCTCCATCATCTCTCTATAATCACCACCCTCTATCTCATTCTCCCGCATGAACAAGTCAAACCTCACCATCTAAACTCAACCAAAGCTCGTACCTATCATCCCTTTTCTTATGGGTTGGTGAAGCTATGTTTAGACTTTATTCTATTACAGGGGTTTATCTGTAATTTGTCGGTTTAATCTGGACAATCTGTTATAAAGCCAGATCCAACGTTTGTGGGTGTCTAGAGGTTTAGGGCTTGATATAATACATTTTTTTTATCTTAGAAATCAATAGACTTTCAACCACCAAAAGTTTTTAAAGTGAAATGACACTTTTGCCTATCTCTTTGACCCTATATGCATAAATTCAAAAGCTTGAACTTATTTTTCTCTAAAGCTTGTAACACTAATAATTATATTTAGTGGAAGAAAATAATCACACGTAAATCTATTGTTATCAATACATGGCCTATTTCATTAAATCCAAATTGGTCATAATGACAATCAACACCCGTGTTTATAATTGATTATGATTTATCCAATCCATGCACGACCTACCATTAGATTGATGGAAGCTTCAAAATACATGACTATGCTTCATATGCATTAAAGAGCTATAGAGAGAGAAATTGGTCATAATGACAATCAACGCCCGTGTTTATAATTGGTTATAATTGATCAAATCCATGCACGACCTACTGTTAGATTGGTGAAAGCTTTAAAATACATGACTAGGCTTCATGTGCATTAAATAGCTTTAGAGAGAGACTGTTAGGACTTCGGATAAAATAATGATATTTTTGTAACTAATAGTATACACATTTTTGTTTAATGGATGCCAGGACAAAGTTGTCATTTTTATAAAAGTTAAACAAAAACCGGTGGTTACCCATTCTCATTAGAAATATTGATTTTGGTATATGAAAGGTATTGAAACAAAAAGGTATGGGCCTATTTACAAATACTAAAACCACTGGGGCCTATTTAAAAATCATACAAATCTTAGGGGGTATATATTATATATATATATATACATATATATATATAGGGAAGTGCTCCTATGAGAGACACTCACACCAACTTGGTGAGAGATGGGTGGGGGCCCTCACATTTAAGTTGGGGGTCCTTGCATTTAAGTTGGTGAGAGTGGATATGGAAGTGAGGGCCTCCACCCATCTCTCATAAAGTTGGTGAGAGTGTATCTCATAGGAGCACTTCTCATATATATATATATATATATATATATATATATATATATAGGGAGCATGGAGGTGCTCCTGTGAGAGCAACTTTTACCTTACTATAAGAGATAAGGGTGGGGGCCCTCATATTTAAGTTGTTGGCATTGGATATGGATGTGAGGGCTGTTACTTGTTAGGGCCCCCACCTTATCTCTCATAGGAGCATCTCCGATATATATATGTATATATATATATATATATATATATATATATATATGGGGGATCTTCAAGTGCATCCTTCCCTCACCACTTTTTGGTGAGAGACACCCATTTTGGGTAATATTCAAGTACAAAGTGTACTTTTGTACTTTGCTTTTTTCCCACTTTTGTACTTGCTTTTTCCCCAAAAGGGGTGTCCCTCACCAAAAATGGTGAGGGATAGATGCATAGGAAGACCCCCCTATATATATATATATATATATATAAAACGATCAAAATAATATCTACATACTAAATAAAATAATATTAGGCTATAACAATATTTGATTGTATGGGAAGGTTTTATGCTTTTCTTATTTGTTTTTATGAATTGAGATTTAGTTGCCATTAAATGGGCAGACTGGTCTCTATTCCTCAAAAAGGGCTCAAAAGCATCAGAGTACATGTTGATCTCAGACCTGGCTTGGACTTCTGCTTGGGCATGGCCCACTTGGGCTTGGATAGGCACAGTCCACAAATGTATCATCTGGGCCAAAGCCCAAACCCAAACCATATGCGTGAACTTAAGTTCAGCTTAAAGCCATGTCCAACTGATGTGGGGGCAGGCGGTAATTAGGGAGGTGCGTGAAATATTGTTTTGGGCCCTGCGAAGGTCCATTTAGGTCGAAAAGTTAATTTCTCATTTTACTAAAAGACAAAATTTCTCCTTTTATTTTATAAAAGAATGAAAAAAATAAAAATATTTCCTTCACATGCCACAAAATGACATAAAGTCAAGATGGTGGATTTTGAAATTTTATACTTTTTAACAAGACTTCTCTTCTTTTCTTGTTTTTTTAAAGTGACCATTCGCGTTTGAGTTCATTTTACAAGTGATTTACCCAAACCTAAGTGGGTTTTGCCTTTTGCAGCGATTTCCTTGAATGCTTCTTGAATGTAAAATTTCAACAAATCTCTCGATAGGATTCTCTCACGCTTCCTAACTTTCTTGTTTGAAGTTTCTTTTCTTCACAAGAAAACAAGAAAGAGGCCATGAATTCTGACTTCAATATTCTATAGAATTCCCACCATGATCTTAATAAGATGTGGAACTGGCTATTTGGAATTGTGAATTATTCATGCGGGCTCACATCAATACATGCTAATCACTCCAGCAGGTGAAATCCAAGGGATTTAATGTGGATTAAGGTGCGCCAAATATCATCATGATCAGCTGATCACGTCCAGAAAAACACAAACACGTACATAAAATCAAACCTCACTGCATGTGGATATGTTTTGAGGCTCTTTGGTGTGGGCACTTCTCCTTCACCCTTCATTCTCTCTCTTTTTCTCTCTCATCTTTTCCAAACCATTGACCTTCGGATGCAAATGGTGACAAAATGTCCAATGCGGGTTTAGGAGAGTTCTCATAATTATGCATAAAACATATAGGAGATTTGATATTTCAATGCCCCTTAAATACTCATTTTATGACTAAAAGTCTCTAAATGTCACCTACACTTTCTTTTATACTTCTTTTTTTTTTTTTTGCCATTGATGCAAGTATATTTTCAACTTTTAACATTTGGATCCCATGATATTATGAGTTTCTAAACTCCCATGATACCATGGGATCGACCGCAAAAAAGTAAAAAAAAAAAAGTGTACTACCAGAATTAAACGACTTTGATGACATTTATGAATTTTAGTCATAAAATTGGAAATTGAGTGTGTAAGGGGCGCATTGAAATATCAAATCCCCAAAAGCTTAATAAGATGACACCACAATCAACAATCAATGTATGAGAATTACAGTGATAATGATTTTATTTATTCACTCTGTATATCATGAACATTTACAAAGTTGAGGAAGTCCATACATGACAGAAACAAAAGAAGACTTGTTCTTATCAGAAATCATTCAAATATATGCTTTCTTTCTACGAAGATAAAAATAATTAATTCATACTGTAGCAGGTAAAGAGAACCAAAAGATAATGTAAGGAAAGAAAGGAACTTAAAAGTAGCCATATATGCATCAACTGCTGTCATCTGAAGATGACTTTTCAATATTGCAAATGGAGACAAGCTCAGAGAAAGTAGTCACCACAGGCCACATAAAGCTAGGCTTCTCAGTGGGTAGAACTGGTGGAGGAGACTCACCTGTAAGAACTTGCAAGACCACCCTCATGTTTGGCCTCTCATTAGGATTTGGATGACAACAAGCCAACCCCAACTTTAGAACACGTTCCATTTGATCCTCATCATACTCACCATGCAATTGAGGGTCCACCGCATCCAAGATCCTTTGCCTCCCATACAAGCCCCACAACCAATCAACCATGCTGTTGCTAATGTTGTTATCGTTGTTGTTGTTGTTGGGTGTTCGGCCACAGGCAACTTCCATGGCAAAGACTCCAAACCCATAAACATCGGTCTCGACGCTCGCCCTCCCGGTGAGAAAATACTCCGGTGCAATGTAACCAGGCGTCCCTGAAATCACATTTGTAGAATGGTGAGTCTTGCCATCATGTTGAATCGTTCGAGCCAATCCGAAGTCGCCCAATCGAGCATTGTATTCAGAATCTATCATGACATTGCTCGCCTTGACGTCCCGGTGGAGGACCCTCTTCAGGCAACCGTCGTGAAGGTAATTTAAAGCACAAGCCACGCCGTAGATTATATTGTGCCTTCTCTTCCAACTCAACAAGACCTCTGTCACCGTGCTTTCATTGGAGAATAGAAGCTTGTCTAAGCTTCCTCTAGGCAAGAACTCGTACACAAGAATAAGGTCGCGCCTCTCACAGCACCATCCAATGAGTTTCACAAGGTTCTTGTGTCGAAGCTGGCTGATTGTGGTCACCTCTGCAATGAACTCTTGTTCGCCTTGGCTCGAGTCTTTTGACACTCTCTTCACGGCCACCTCTCCCTTGACCTCTTTCAAGAAGCCCTTGTAGACGGTCCCAAAACCGCCTCTCCCAAGCTTGTTCTTGGAGCTGAAATTTCCCGTCGCTGACTTGAGCTCCTTGAAGCGGAATTTATGCGGCCCTTTTGAGGAATTGCTGAGAATTGATTCCAAATCAAGTCTCACATGATCATCTTGGCGGCTTCTCCTCCACCAAAGGCAGGATGTCAATCCGACACAGAAGAGTATTGGCACCAGAGTCCCAAGCAAAATCCACATGAGCCGCATGTTCATGCCTTTCTCTATATTTTCGCCCGAGAAAGTCCATGACAATACACAATTAAGTTGGGTTTGATTACCCGTCGCACCTGAGAATCCTACATAAACATCCTCTGGAAGATATTCTGATAGATCAACTGGCATAGTTATCACTGGAGTTGAGTTTGTTTTCCCCACGCCATCAACCATCGAAAGATCGATGGACATGGTCTTTAATGGGGCATCATATTTAACATTGACGATCACATCACTGCCGCTAGAGATATTGATATTCCATTTTTCTAATGGATATTGGACAATTGAATACACACTATTGACATCAAGGCCTATGTGGTTGCTGTTAACATCCCCACTATAGCTCATTCTAGTATCAAATTCAATGGCAACGATCTGACTTTCTGAAGAACCATTGGTCTGTTCATTCACTATCCCAAGCCACTGCCCATAGCTGTTGCTAGGGATCGTTCTATTGCTGGTGATAATGAAAGCCAGACCTTCCCCAGGCGGTTGTGACTGGGGCAAAATGTTTAACCTGAAGGTGGAGTTAAAGGATGCAACAACTGATCTGTCGGCCCTCCATAACTTGAAGCGTTCTTTGTATAGGATCCTCCCAGCGGAGTTAGTCAGTGGATGCCCGCTGTTGCTGGTATCGCGTGTGATTTGAAGCGCTCCCAAGTCTATATATGAATCGTCGCGGGCGAAATGGAAATCTTTCGTGTCATGATCTCGATCGAACTTAGAGTAATTGAAATGGAGCGAAGAGACTTGAGTCGCAGCACTCAACAACATGAACACAATAGAAGCAATAAAAGAAGGTGAGAGGAGTGAAAACTGATTGAGAGGCATGCTATATGCTTCTTTTGGATTGAATTGGAACTGGAGAAAGCAGGGATCTTATTGGTTTTGAATGAAAGAGGTAAGTCTCAACTCTCAATGGAGGTGGAGATATATTTATATATGCTTACAGGAATGGGTTGATTGAGAAAGAGTAGGATGACTTTGGACTATTTAGAGGGTTGTACGTGAAGCTTCCTTGGAAGTTTCTTGGGCGTTGAATTTCATCATCAAACACTTTCCTCTCTGCTTCTTCTGTCATCATCAAATACTTTCCTCTGTGCTGCTTCTTGCACAGAATTTCTCTCTCTCTCTCTGAAGTTCTCCAAGTAGGTTGCTCAAAGTTGGAAGTCTCTCTATCTCTAGAGAAATGATTATAATGTTTATTACTGTCGTGCACGTGTGTAGTATAAACCTGTAATCAATAATATAATAATACAAAGTAACCACAAAATGAGAAATCACATGAGAGATTTACGGGGTTTAACAATATACCTACATCCACGGTAAAAGGTAAATCTAAATCTCTGTCCGCTATTCTCTTCAATTACATACATAGTTTATAAGTTACGTCTTTCACTTGTTAAAGCCCTAAGAAATATAATTATCAAAATACCCTTTGACCTAAAATTTGATTCTTACCCAAAAAAAAGGTCTGAATAACCCGAAATACAAGACATAAATCCAATAATGATAATAATGCTAATTATTACTAGTGAAATACAAGTCTCAACTCTCAATGGAGGTGGAGATATAATTATATATGCTTAAAGAAATGGGTTGGTTGACAAAGAGTAGGATGACTTTGTTTACCAAACGCGCGTACGAAGAAGAAGAGAACCTGTGATTTTAAAATAAGGCCTTGACTTCTACAATAAGGCCTTGATTGAGATTCGTTCGTACATGTGGGTGGAAATTCTTATAGTTGACCTTTCTTTGTTTAATAAAATCTAGCCGCCGGTCTACTAATTCTAGAAAGACCAAGAGATAAGTAACTTAGACCCAAGGAATCAAATGAATATCTATTGCTGAAGTTGCAAATTAACTGTAAAACTAACTTCTTGTTTAAGAGAAGGAAAATGTTATAAAGCCCAACATAACCATGGTCACATGTTTCTTAAGTGGCAAACTTTATAAATTCTTGCAAAAAGGGCTTTCAAATCTAACCATATGCAAAAAAAATTGGATAGCCTTCAACTCTTTGGATAAAATAAATTCCGAGATGGACGGTTGTGTGTAAGTTTTTAGTTTGCTAATTCATTAGGTTCTGAACAAAACTCAAGTCCATATTGAATTGTAATTTCTTTTATTTCTAGATGTGGATTGTGATGAGACTTCATGTTAAATACCGAAGGAAGCAAACTGAATACAGCTGGAATTTACATTGCACAGAGCCACCTCCCGAGCTAGAGGACTGGCAAGGGCGTAGCCATGAAAATTTAGACGTAGAGCTGCCGAAAGCATAGCCATGAATACATTCCCTGTCAAAATATTATCCCAGTCGAATATTAGGTCATTTATAAATATAAGATAATTCATGGGATATTCTGCAATTAAGACGGGGCTAATTTATTTTTGATAGATGGCCAATCAAACACCACATGGCACCAAGCTAAAGTATTGCATACCTTCTGTCATCTCCTTCATGGAAATATCAAAGAAAGTCATAATCATCTTGGGTTCTATCTCTCCACAAAGCATATATACATAACTTAGTTGTAGGGCGGGGTTTGAACACTGATCAATTAGTTGGAAGAAAGTCATACCGACAAGTATGATTGGAAACTAAAAAAACCTGACTTGGGAGAATCTTATTTTTAAAATAATAATTTTAAGAGAAATAAAAATAGATCCAATAATTCTAAAATATAAATGTACTTTTTTTTATGTATTCATGATAATCAGTTAAAATTAACAGATTTTTATGTAAGAAAAATACTATAATAAGGAAAATAAAAAGATCTTCCAGATTACATAATTTTTAAGTGCAAACATCGACGACGGTCAAAGAGCAAATACAATTCTCAGGTTATACTCTAATCAAATTTTCAAACCCAATTTCTTATGGGTCGGAGTTTCCTAGTAATCGGAAAATTGGATACCCGGCCGTTTGCAACCCTACTCCCACTATAGGTTGTAAACAATCTATCAATAACCTAACTTACATTAACCATCTATATTTTTTTGGGAAAGTCATGGAGTAGGTGGAAAATGCGACCAATGACAGGATCCTGTAGCCATTTGGTTTTAAAGTGCCCTTATTGTTGACAGGGTTGATATTTAGTGCTTATTGTAAGGTTGCTTATGTTGATTGCCGACTCAAACAGTTGCTCAAGGGGCAGAAAACTCTCAGCAGCAGCAAATTTATATCTCAACAATGCAATCCAAAACTAAATGATACTTCTATTACAAGAGGAGAATAACAGACAGGGGTACAGAAATTTGATAATAACTTAGAAGGGTTGGAATGGGCCTCGTTTTAATTGATGTTTGGACCTGGATATTGATGGATTTCACCACAAGGGTGGTGTCATAATCAGTGGACTAATGACCTCATGTAGGAATGAGAACGGATCAGGTTTATGTTGGGCACATAGTGTACGTAGAGTCCTAGACTCGTATCCAAAGAACCCATACCCTTACCCAGACCTGAAGTGGGTCTACATTTCAGGGACCATTCCCATAACTGAATCTAAATTAACGACCCAGTCTGGAATGCTGAATTGAATAATGGGACTACTTGACACAGTTGCAAAAGAAATTTAGTACGTAATATGTATGACAATTACAAAGATAAAATAGAAGAGGGAATAAGGACAACACGGGAAAAAGCCTTCTAAAAAAGAGACATTTTTTTTATCGGTAACAATAACTTATATTAAAAGAGAATAGAATACAAACAAAAAGTACAAGAAGAAAAGAAAAAAGGGGGAAAGAAACATAGAAGTACAAGAGAATTGTACCCCCTCACACCACAACTACATAATAAAACCCTCTCAAGGGGAAATTCTCTCAACACTTTGCTTGGCTAAAGCGTCCGCCATTATGTTTGATGACCTACTCTTGGTAGATAATATCCGGATTTCATTGAAGAGGAACTGAAACTTCCATGGATAAGCCTTCCGGTTCGAAACCCAACTCACTGCATTAGAAGAATCACTCTCCACAAAAACAAGAACAAAACAAGCTTGAAGATGAGTAGTAGAAGTTATGAACATGAATCATCTACCAGTGAGATCCATACTCATAGTTAATCGACCACCACCGCATGATTGTTCCTCAAAGGAAGTTGGAGCAACCTCTGAATTGGAAGGCATCAAAGGCCACATGAAAGTAGGCTTCTCAATAGGCAGAATTGGTGCAGGAGCTTCACCACTTAGAACTTGCAAAACCAACCTCATGCTTGGTCTCTCATTAGGGTTTGGATGACAACAAGCCAACCCCAACTTCAGCACCAGCTTCATTTGCTCCTCATCAAACACTCCATTTAACTGAGCGTCCACTGCTTCAAACACCATTTCCCTCTCATACAAATCCCACAACCAATCTAGTATGCTGTTGCCTTGATCATTTGGGTTCCTAACATTATTCCCAGGCCTCCTACCACAAGCAACTTCCATGGAAAACACTCCGAACCCATAGACATCGGTTTCGACGCTAGCCATACCGGTGAGGAGACACTCTGGAGCTATATAACCTGGTGTTCCTGCAATCTTAGTCGTTAAGTGGTGCCTTTCCCCATCATTTTGAATGGTTCGGGCCAATCCAAAGTCTCCCAGGCGAGCATCGTAGTTGGAATCAAGCATCACATTACTGGACTTAACATCTCTATGCAACACGTAGTTTCGACACCCATCATGTAGATAACTCAAGGCAGAAGCCACCCCGCAAATGATCTTATGTCTTCTCTCCCAGCTCAAAACAACATTCTTGGAGGATGAACTTTTGCTTGGAAATATGAGCTTGTCTAGGCTTCCATTGGGCATGAATTCATAGACCAGAAGAAGCTCTCCTCTTTCCAAGCACCACCCGATTAGCTTCACCAGATTCTTGTGTCTAAGGTGGCTAATGGTCATAACCTCTGCTGCAAATTCTTGTTCGCCTTGGTGTGAATCCTTTGAAACTCTTTTCACTGCAACTTCCTCACCATCTTTCAAGATTCCTTTATAGACTGTCCCGAACCCTCCTCGCCCAAGCTTGTTTCTTGGGCTGAAATTTGAGGTTGCTGCTTTGAGCTCCTTGAATCGAAATTTTTGCGGCCCTTGAGATGAATGTCTGAGCATTGAGACTAATGCATGATTCACCCGAAACCCTCCATTGTTGCCAGTCCTAGTCTTTCTCCACCAAAGATACCACAATGATCCGCCGCAAATTAGGCATGCTGTTGATAAGACCAAAGGCAAGATCAATTCAAGGTTCTTACCTTTGTCTTTATTGCCTTCAGTAACATTGGTGCTTGTGAAATCCCATGAATATATGTAGTTCAATTGGGTGAGATCGCCAGTGGAACCTGAGAATCCTACATACACATCCTCCATGAGATATTCTGATTGATCAATATCTAATGTAATCAGTGGCCTAGATTGGCTACGTCCTGAATCTTTGGACATGGAAGCATACACTGTCAATTTTCTGGATTCCCCATCATATTGAATTGTAGCTAACACAATTGATCCACTCGAAAGATCGACGCCCGCTTGGACTAACGGAAATTGTTTAACGCTTTTGATGCCATTCAAATCCACAGCTACATGGTTGTCATCGATATCATCGACAGAGCTCTTTCTAGTATCGAATTCAATGGCGACAATGCCATTCGACGATGACCCATTTGTCTCTTCATTTACTATCCCTAGCCATTGTCCTTGGCTGTTGCTGGGGACTGACGGATTGTTGGTGAGGATGAAAGCCATGCCTTCACCACAAGGTTTTCTGTACACCTTCTGGATGAACAACTCAAAGGTAGTGTTGAAAGAGGCAAGTTCCGATGTCTTTTTGCTCCATAGCTTGAAGGTTTCATTGTATAGAACCCTCCCAACTCGGTTGCGCATATTGACCCTATTCGAGTTCGACTCGGGGGTGATCTGCAGGAGTTTGAATGACATTTCTGAGTCACCTTCGAATAAAAAACTTCTCCAATCTAGCTGTTGCTGGTTGTAACTGTAATGGCCGTCGAGGGAAAACACTTGATTTGCCACACTTAAAAAGATCAGTGTCTGAATGGCCTTGTAAACAGGCAATGACGGGAGGTGATCAAAAGAGAACATGATGATGGATGTGTGATCAATTTCTCCAGCAAGAAGAAAGATCTTTCTTCCTTTACTCTTTATGTTTATTCACAAAGGATTAGAAGATAGTATGGATTGTAGATCAGTATATAGTGTTCACAAAGGATTAGAAGATGGTATGGATTGTAGATTAGTATATAGTGTTCATTATGAAGCTTCCTTGTATGTGCTTGTTGAATGTGAACTTGTTTTGAAAAGTATAGGCATTTGAGTTCTTGGTCGATAGCACCTTCTTTGAGCTTTCTAAAATTGTCATTATTATTATTATTATTTTGAGTTAGGATAATTCTTTAATAAAAAAATAAATAATTAAAATCTTAACTCCATTTTATTTCTACTACATACTTTATGTCCCCTATCTATTAAATTTCTATTGCTTCTGGATAATCATGGAGAAGTTGGAAAATGAGACCAATGAGAAATCGGGTCTAGTCGCCCTTTAATTTAGGAAATTTCCTTATGATTGACTAGGTTGTTATCTACTATTTGATTGGAAGGATGATGTATATTCTACCAACTCAAGTTAAGTAGTCGATTAAGGGAACTAACAATTATCTCTCAATAAAACACAAGCCAAAACCAATTAAGTACTACACCAAAAAAAAAAATAATAATAATAATAAAAATATTCACAAAACCATTGAAACTTCAAAAATATAAATAAATAAATAAGGGGAGCCCTTGCCCGACTACCCTAGCACTATCCATGAGCACCACCTTGTGGGGCCCTTGTGGGGCCGTGCCAATCATGGGGAGGTGGCGGATCGAAAGATTTAAATGCGACCTAGGGGCATACAAAATACCAACTCCATTAGACCATCTTATCTCGTTGATCTATGACTCTCTAGTTCAATGGTTGTAGAAGCCATCATTTTACTTGATTTTAATCCAATGATGAGTAATACTTGGATGAGTCTCAAATTTAGGCCGGTGCCAATTCAGGGGGCAGTGAGTGTGAGGGGGTTCGATTTATCATAAGAGTCTCATATGCTAAAATGGAGAGTGGGATGGTGCTCATATAAGGGAACTCGGGTGAGAAACTTTTAATAAATAAAAGGTGATTTGAAAATTCAATGCCCCTTAGACACTCAATTTCCAATTTCATGACTAAAAGACGTCACCAGAGTCAAACGACTTTGGTACACCCTTTTTTTTTTTTTTTTTTTTCCGTTGGATCCCATGATATCATGGATTTTAAAAACCCATGAAAAAAAGTGTACCAGAGTCAAACGACTCTGGTGATCATATGAATTTGGAAATTAAGTGTTTAAGGGGTATTGAATTGTCATATCCCCTAAATAAGAACGCGAAAGATGTATAGAGTGAGATGGTACGTAGGTTATTTTGATAACTACTTCAGAGAGCTAAACGTGGACTGGAGACTTCTCTCGTTTAATTGGCCTCGATGTAGATGGATTTTGTCACGAGGGTGGTTGGGTCTACCTAGTTCATATCCAAATTACCAAGAAGGAGCGCATGCCAAACTTCTTGACCTTGGGTCCACTTTGAAGGAGCCATTCCAATACCTTGACTCAAACCTGGATGTAGATTGAGATGCAGACACTTTTATGACATAATACTTAAATCTAGACACAACATATGGTGGCTGCATCCTTTATTTAGGTCCTCAGGTATGAAACCAACGGACCCAGACTCATCAAAATTTTATTCGAGTTCAGGCAGTGGACCAAATCCTGGAACAAAATTAAGAATCTGTCTAAATCTTTGATCTGTAACCTGATATTCTCAATTCGTATTGAGGGATTTTCTCCACCTTTTCCCCCTATCCAAACAAGGCCCAAGTCTTTCTATTATTTCTACAGATACAGTCTAGAGGATTTTACAAAAAGGCCTCCATATTTTTAGAGAATCTCAAAAAAGCGCCTATGTGTTGTATTTTGGGGGATTCGGCGAGAGGTCCCTCAAAGTGTAACTTTAATCCAAACAATCCACAAAAAAAAGTCATGCAGCCAAAGGTCCCTCACACACTTTCTCATACCTGAAATGTCCAATTTGCCCTTTATTTAAATCATATCCCGTGATTAGTAGGAAATCCCATTAATTGCCCTAGATTAAAGGAATCATATCCTATCACTTAATTTCCCACGATTAAAGGAATCCCACTAATGATATATTCAAATAAATTATAAAAAAAAACACAAGTACATTTCAAAATAACACAAAATAATTTAAAAAAACGCAATAATTTCAAAAAAATCAATAAATTTTTAAAAAAAGACAATTAATTTCAAAAGAACGCAAATAATTTTAAAAAGATGCAAATAAGTTTAAAAAGATCGAAATAAATTTCAGAAAATGTAAATAAATTTCAAAAGACTCAAATAAATCTCAAAATATCCAAAGAAAATTCAAGAAATGCAAGTAAATTTGAAAAGACGCAAATAAAATTCAAAAACGCAGACACATTTGCCAAAACTAAGATAAATCATTTTCCAAATTTCTGAAAAAATTGCCAAAAACTCAAGTATTTTTGCCAAAACTAAGTTAAATTTATTTCAAAAACATAAATAAATTTCAAAAGACGCAAATAAAATTGAAAACGCAAATAGATTCCAGAAAACGTAAATAAAATTAAAAAAATGCAAATAAATTTAAAAAATTGCAAATACATTTGCCAAAACTAAGATAAACCGATTTTCCAAATTTCAGAATTCAGATAAATTTGTTCAAGAAATCAGATAATTTTTTTCCAGAAATCAGATAAATTAGCCTAAAACTGAGATATATTTGTCCAGAACTTAGATAAATTTTTTTCAGAACTCAGATAAATTTGTGCAAAACTCAAATAAATTTTACAAAAAATGAAAAACCTCAAATAATTTTGACATAAACTCATAAAATTTGTTAAAAGCTCAAATAAACTTGACAAAAATTAGATAAATTTCACAACAACTCAGATAAATTTCATTAAAACTCAGATAAATTAAGATTGCTTTCTGCTTCATGGGTCAGGCGAAACTGACCCAAACTCAAAACCGAACCCCTTGCTTGGTCGTCTTCTTTCTTCTTATAAAATAAGAACCATAATCAGAGAGAAACAGGACACAGAAGAGCAGCGCCTTCTCCTCTTCCGATCTTATTCTTCATCGGCGACAGCATAGCGGCAACGACGATGGAGACCGGCAGATCCTCCTTCTAGGCGATGGGCGCTGAAAATTAGCGAGGTTGGCCGGACTTGCAAACAGAGACGAGATTATAAGTCTAGGAATCTTCTCGGTATTCATTCCAAGAAGCTTCCGCAACTCTGATAGAAACCACATCCAATTCTCATCACTTTCAGCATCAACGATAGCAAATGCCAATGAAAATAAGGCATCATCGGCATCAATAGCTGCAACACAAAGTAACATCCCAAGGTATTTACCTTTTAGATGTGATCTTTCAAGTTCCAAAAGAGGACGACAAGCATTGATAAAGCCATACATAGATGCACAATAGGAAATAAAGATACGTTGTTGCGATCTTCTTCTTCCTCCATCTACGTCATGTTGCAGCGACGATCCTGTGCGCGTGAATGGCCTATTGCTGCGCTCCTTCGTCTTCTTCTCCGGACGTGATCTTCAACTGTTCTTCCATCATCGATCTGAGACGGAGTCTGCATCTTCCCTGTTTTCTGTCTACTGTTCTTCCTCTTCGATCAAAGTTTTGCGATTTTGAGCACAATGATGGCCCACCTATAGATCTGCAACAAAAACCCTCTGATTTCTTCTACGAGTTACTGGAACCTCTGCAAGTCTTCTTCTCTGATTTCTCAACAGAGAAACGATACCCCTTTTCTTGTCTTTCTCGAGTTTGGCGTAACAGTGACAGCAGCTCTAGGCAAATCCGGACCCGGGTTCTCTGTTTCTATTGTCTTCATCGGCAAGGAGTCTATCTTCTCCGATCTCTCTTTTCTGCAAGGAATAACCACCGCTGGGATTTCCCAAGCCCAAGGAGGGAGAATACAAGATTTGAAATTTTAAAATTCAAAAATTTATGCCTAAAACAGTTAAAAGGGCAAATTAGTCCCGAAATATGTGATTGTGTGGATTTAGGGACCTCTGCCTGCAAACAGTCTAGCTACTTGGACCACAGCCCTTAAAAAGAATTTGCCTGGGCTGGAGGCTGGATAGATTCAATTCTAGGGACCTTTCACTAATTATCTCTTGTATTTTTACTAAAACCTCTCTAATTTGACTGGAAAATAAGAAAATGTTTGTTCTCGAGGAGAAATGACAAAAATATCCTTTTACTGGTGATTAACGACCACTTCCCCGCCCCCCTAAAAAAAAAAAAAAAAGTTCTCCTCCCCCAATTATCCTTGGGCAATATTAATTGCACGTCTCCTCTCTCTCTCTCTCTATATATATATACATATCTTTCTTTTCTCTTGTATTATTCTCCCATCTCCCATTGGATGTTGATGGATTTGGTTTTAATTGCAACGTACCTCTGGATTTGATTTGGTCAAGTCTCAGTTTCCAATATTGGTGCATGTTTCTTCCTATCTATTCCATATCAATCTCAATAGAAGAAAAAATGGCAAAGTTGGGAGAGGCCTATCAAAATCCAGGAATATTCAAAGTGAGATTTTGTAGTGTTAGTATCAATCCACTGTGTGTTTCATCTCATTAAGATTAGAAACGAGGGGCCCACCTCTTGTCAAGCCAAACATGAAAATTAGAAATACGGGGCCCACAACTTGTCAAGCTAGATCATTAAAACCAGAAATGTGATATTTGTCAATCCTTACATTTATTTCTTCAATTTTAGTCACTTTGATGGAAAGAAGTTATTTATAAAACCTATGAATTCAATTCTAAGCAAAAAACTTGGCCCGTTAGAATAAACTTACATAGATGATAGAAGTGGAGTACAACCCCTGAAGAAAAAGAAAAGGTTCCCAAACATACATAGGAGAAGAAAAATGAAAGTAAAGGACATGAATTATCATCTGCCACTGAGATCACTTGAAGTTAGACACCCACCGTTCGATGAATATCCCTGTAAAGGATCAAGAGAAACCCCATCAATGGATGGCAACACAGGCCACATAAAAGTAGGCTTTTCAGTGGGTAGAGTTGGTGCAGGAGCTTCACCATTGAGAACTTGCAAAGACACTCTCATAGAAGGCCTCTGATTAGGGTTTGGGTGACAACAGGCCAACCCCAACTTCATCACAAGCTCCATTTGCTCCTCATCAAACACTCCATGTAACTGGGGATCTACTGCATCCAGCACCCTTCCTCTCCCATACAAATCCCACAACCAATCTACTATACTATTATCTGGGTTTCTTAGATTATTCCCGGGTCTTTTCCCACAAGCAACTTCCATGGTGAAGACTCCAAATCCATAGACATCGGTCTCGACGCTAGCCCTACCGGTGAGGAGACACTCTGGAGCCATGTAACCTGGTGTTCCGGCGACCTTTGTTGTTAAGTGGTGCTTTTCACCATCATGTCGAATGGTTCGAGCCAATCCAAAGTCACCCAATCGAGCGTCGTAGTTGTAATCAAGCATCACATTACTGGACTTGACATCTCTATGCAGAACACAATTTCGGCACCCATCATGTAGATAGCTCAATGCAGAAGCAACCCCACAGATGATCTTATGCCTCCTCTCCCAACTCAATAGGATGTTGTTGCGCGAAGAGATTTCATCGGAAAATAGGTGCTTGTCTAAGCTACCATTGGGCATGAGTTCATAAACCAGAAGTAGCTCATCCTTTTCATGACACCAACCGATTAAATTTACTAGATTCTTATGACTGAGGCTGCTAATTGTCAAAACTTCGGCTGCAAATTCTTGTTCGCCTTGATGAGAGTCCTTGGACACTCTTTTCACTGCAATCTCTTCCTCTGAATCTTTCAAGAATCCTTTGAAAACCATCCCGAATCCTCCTCGCCCAAGCCTGTTCTCCGGGTTGAAATTCATGGTAGCTGATTTGAGCTCCTTGAATTGAAATTTACGTGGACCCTTTGTTGAGCTCTCAAGCATCAATGCCAAGTCAAGGGTAACCCGATGTCCTCTAGGCAGGGCAACTAGCATCCTTCTCCCCCATAGGTAACAACACACAGATCCACCAAGTAGGATTAATCCTACTGATAGAATTACAGGTAAAATCAATGCCCACTTGATATTTCTTCCTCTCTTTACATTGGTGCTACTGAAATTCCAATAGTTTATGTAGTTCAGTTGGATGAGATCACCTGTAGAGCCTGAGAACCCCACATAAACATCCTCAGAAAGATGTTCAGATAGGTCTAGAGGTATAGAAAACAATGGGATGGAATCATTCCTTATATGGTCGGCCATGGAAACAAATGCTGTCAGAAGTTTCCTCTCTCCATCATATTGAATTCGAGCAAGTACATTTGATCCATCTGCACTCGATAGATTAACACCCACTCGTCCTAATGTAAATTGATGATTGGTGTTCAGGCCATTCACATTCACTCCCACATGGTTGTCGTCAAGATCATCAGGATAGCTCTTCCGAGTATCAAACTCGATCGCAACTATGCCATTAGATGATGACCCATTTGTGGTTTCATTAACTATCCCAAGCCATTGTCCATAGCAGTTAGTTGGAGGGTCTAGATGGCTAGTAAGAACGAAAGCCATACCTTCAGCGCATGCTTTTCCACCCACTGGCTGGATAAACAACTCGAAGGTGGTGTTGAAGGAAGCTACTACCAATCCATCTTTTGATACTCTCCTCCACAACTTTAAGGGCTCACCGAATAGTACTCTTCCTGATTGATTATGCATATCTACCAGTGCCGGATTATATGATTCTGGTGTGAGCTGCAGTGCTGTTTTTTGCATATATGTTTCTGAACTGCCTTGGAAGATGAAACTTGCACTTGGTTCACTTTTGAAGTTGGGATAGCAATTGAAGTGAAGGCATGTTACCTGACTCATGATACAAAATGATGTGACCACATTTAGAATCTTAGCAACAAATGATAGAGGTGGGAAGTGATAGCTGGAAAGCATGATCAGAGAGGTGTGAATTCCCTAGGCAACGGAATGGCAATCTCTTTAGTAAGTATTAGGAAGGATAGTCAACTCGATGAGATGGGAATATTATACATTTAGCTAAAATTAAGATGAGAATTATATTTGCAAGTGGACTTTTAGACAGGTTTATTAAGGGAAGAAGCTTAGACTAAATTAATATTTAGAGAGAAGCTTTCATGTAAGTTGATTACTGTAAATTACGCATAAGGCATGCAGTTGTCATCAACATTGTCATCATCCCATTCATCTCAAGTTAGAATTCTCTCTCTCTCTTTACCTCACCCTAATAATTTAATACCTTAAAAAGTCAAGGTCCCATCTATATTTCCACCTTATATCCTTCGTATCCAACTTAGTATCATTCTCACTTCACCTTTTTAATAATCCTTATGTGGAGCTCATTTAACAATGAATTCTTATCTATTCTAATGCATGCGAACAAAGAGACTCTTTTATTTTTTTTGATCCGTAACCGTAATTTATATTAAAAGAGAATAAAATACAAACAAAGAGTACAAGAAGAAAAATAAATAGGGGAAAAGAAATATAGAGGTACAAAAGAAATGTACCCCCTCACACCACAACTACATAATGAAACTCTCCCAAGGGGAAACTCTTAATAAGCTCTTAATGTTAATGACATGATCTTTGTATCGTCTGCAGCCCAATCTGACACTTATATGAACTGTATTCACATTCAAGGATGAATAGAACATGATGCAGTTCAGGGATCCATGCAACGATGTAGGCCCACTCATGTGCCCATGCAAGCCTGGCCCTTAATTCTGGGTCCAAGATGCCTAGGTTTCTACTATTGTCCTCTCATTTTATTAGTTAAAACTTCATTCTTTGTTGTGGTCCTCCCTTCTTTTGATCTAATTTCTTTATGTTGTGCATATATATTGTTTCTATATTGGAAATTCAAACTCACACATTCCAACCGACACAGTTGTACCATCATGCAATGGATAGGACCAAAGTGTTACATTATGATCTATGCATTGTCTTTCCCCTCTTATTTATATGATCTATTCTTCAAATCTGTCCCCTCTCATTCCGCTCCTTACCCGATATGTTCGCTTCTACAATTATGATTTTCACCTCTTTAATACACAATCAAATCATGTATGATAATTACATGAGCCATGACAACATCTAATTGGAGTACGGATCTTCTAAGGGCAGTGCTTATGGGGTGTTTGGAAAGATTCTGAGATATTATCTAATAGATTATAATCTAATCTACTAACCTAAAATGTAGGTGTTTGGCTAGCATATATAGAAAGTAGAATACAACATGTGAATTTCTTGTGAAAACCTCCATATTATATTATTCAAGGATAAGGTGAGAAAAATCATCTACAGGATAAAAATCTTTCTTTTTAAAAAGGGTAGGTAAGCTTTAGCACGTCTCTTCTTAATGAGTGACCACATAGCACATACGAACTACATATGATTTTTAAAATTGATTCTTCTCTTTGTGATTAAAATAATAAATAGGTCCCACTATAACTCTAAACACTATAATTGGTCCCATATTACAAATATCGTGTGCATCCTACTGTGATCACTAGCATTGGTGAGTCTCATCATGATCATCAGCATTAGATGGCTCATTGTTGATCACTGATATTAAGTGGGCCTAACATTTATTTCATAAGATGGTTTCCAAATTCAACTAGGTCCCCCTATGATTTTAATATTAGATGGATCCCTCAAATGTCTTAACATTTGTTAGAGCCCATTATCATAATTATTACTAGATGTGTGACACCATAGATACATTACATAGTGGGACATGCTCTAAACATTTTAATCAGATTTCATGATTTTAACATTAGGAGTTACATTGATTCTCTAGCACTAAATAGGTCCCACCATGATTGCAAACACATAAATGTTGGCGGGTTCCATTAGGATAAGATCCATTTATTTCTTTCTTGTGAATTCAAATATTAAAAAAATAAAATAACAAGTGAAAATATTATTATCAATATTGGGGTGGGTCCCATCAAATTTACCATCAAAAGAAGGGTCTCCCCTCTCCCTTTTTGGCTTTAGATGATCCACTTGGGTTCTTATGTCTCAATTTTCTTCTTAATTTCTTGACATATCCCTTAGTAAGTGCCAAACACATCCATATACTTTATGTTGAAACTGGTATAAAATGCCAAACGTTATAATTGTCATAACATTATAAAACGACAATATTATATTATGTGATGATGAAATCTACTAATATTTAAACATGTTTAAGATTCTATTCTGCACCAATCCAAATAGAGAAGAAAGAAACAGGGGAGAAATTGTCTTTCCTTTGAATGTGTTTCTTCGTTTTTTTTTTTTTTTTTTTATAGGTCTGAATCCAATACTTTTGCCCTAACAGAAATAATTATTAAAACAACCTTGCTGTGTACCTGTTATATTGTTTAATCAGTCAATGTCCCAGAGGCCAAGTCAACAACCCAATTTAAAAAAAAACCAAAAGTAGCTGTTGTGTAAAGATTAAAGAAGCTCAACTTGACTAGGCATTAGGCAATGTCATTAAATAACCCAGTTTGGGAATTCACATTCATCCAATGTTTGAATATTTATATTATTGTATTTTTATCAAAACTTATCTATTTATTTTCAATGTGTCCATCAATTTAGGTTTGGTCCATCCGATCTGATTGAACTGGAACTGCTCCATGTGAACAAGGTCAACTGGTCGACCCCTCCATTTGCTAAATTGTTTATACCGAATGATGAGGAAATGTAAAATTGAAGAATAAATAAAATAAAAAATAATAATAAAAAAAAGCTAGGTCTGATTACCCAATTGTTCAAGAGTGCCATTTCTGGGAAGAAGCATGGAAAGTAGAAACTTATTCCTGCGCTCCTCCATCTCATGTTCGGTGTAACAAGATTACATTTCAGAAAAGTTTTTAAAAAATACACTATTTCTCGGCACGAGCAAAGAAACTCAATTCCAATCGGGGAGAATGGACTCAAGCACCTGTAGGCCGCACAAACAACTCCTAAAATTTTAGCCAATCCACTAGTAGGCAGTAGCTCAATGCTCATGAGGCACCTCCCTTCTACGTACAGAAATAATGAGGGACTAATGCCTAATTGTAGCACTTATGGCAAGAGATTTGGTGAGTGTGTGTGTGCAAGTGGGTGTGTGGGTACTTGCCATTAAAAAAGAATCTCTCGGTGTAGTTTGTGAGGGACTTGAGTGAGTGTGTTAGTGATATTTACCATTTTGTTAGTAAATATTTACCATTTTTTTCTTGAACCATCGTCCAAAGCTTCTTATGTTTTTACCACATATTTATTCTTTATTTAATTCTTATAAATTATGGTGTTATGATGATGTGAACTTTGACCAAAATTGACCATTAGTTGGACCAAATTAAATGAACCTCAACCTTCACTGGACCGATGGTGTAGGATCTTATGCACCCACTAAGCTACCATTTCTTCCAAAATTAATTGGTGATGGAAGAGGTGCAACTCAATGTTTTATATGGCATTCGACATCGCGCCTACAGACCTGTTTTTAAAGTGGTCACAAAAAGAGGCATTGTGGCACGCTTCTGCCCAACAAATAGTCGGTTCAATATGTAGTAAAATAACAGTTTGATTCATCATTCTTTTGAATGCTTACTAGGGTTATGAAATCTAAACTCTAGTTACATTAACTACGAAATTTTACTTATCCACTAAAATCGTATATGTTAATGTTTTACTTGTATTTACAATGCCCTAGAAAGAATGAAGATTTTTATGAGTCACGACATTTAAATTTGTTGCCTTTTAGCACATTGTCAATGCCAAAAATCACATGAAAGAATCGGTCAAGCCAAAATCCCGAGAGGGACCTCACTATAGCGAGTGGTGATGACGAGAAAGTCCAGTTCTATCCGAACTCTTTCATAGAGTTTGAGTCTTATTGTTCTTTTTATTGGAGTTTTATTAGAAGACTCTTACATGAATTTGGGGCTATAAATTGGGTGTTTCTCTCAACCCAAAGGTACTCACCACCTCTCTCATTATTCTGAGCAAAAAGGATTTAAGAGAGAGAGAGAGAGAGAGAGAGAGATTTTCTCAAGAGGCATATTTGAGAAATTGTTCTAAAGGGCTGCTATAGAATGTTTGAAGCTTCTACTTCTTTGTAGAAGATCTGTTCATTTTGGTTCTCAAAGTGATTAAAGGAGAATCAAGCACAGGGAGCGGTGTACGGCGGGGTAGTCGTGGCTACAGAAAAAGTTGTACAAGAACAATTACAGTTTTTAGGTCAACGTATTGACTGAGATAAATAAGCTGTGAGTATATTTTGTAACTGTTCAATAGTGATTGATTTTTTCTGATCATGGTCTTTTTCCTGGAAAGGGTTTTCACGTTAAATCTGTATCTGCCTTCTCGTGGTGATTGATTGGTAGATAATTCTCGCTGATTCTATCTGATGTAAATTGGTTATTAGACTTGCTTATTCATCCCATTCTAGTAACTTTCACACATCATAGCCGGCAAGTCTTTAGTCAAGTTAAAAAAAAAAAAACCCTCTTTAGTCAAGAATTATAAGTTCAAACTCACGCCAGGTCAAGTCAAAACCTAAGTATACTACATATTGTAGCATTAATTTAATATACTATTAATAGTTGATGAATCGTATCACTTATCAAAGTCCTTACTTTAAAAAGACTTTAACTCAGCCACATGTGAGTTTGGTTGGTGGAGAAGGCAGAGATTTGTCATCTTTCAAAGTCAAATAGAAAAAGCTAGGTTACTGAAATTACTGTTCACGATTCATAGTTTATGGGTTGTGTCTTCCCTATTATAAGTCAATGATTTGGGAGAGAACGAGGAGTAGGTATTTCTCCCTCTCAGCACATGCGAGTGCCCTATGGGGGTGTCTCATGAGTCAAGCTCCATTGACTGCGATGAAAAACAAAAAAAAGGTTCAATGATTTGGGTTCACAAATCACAGTGGGCAAAGATATAATTGTTGTGATATAGGGCCTACGAGAAGAAGTCAAGCACGCACAAGAGAACACAGAGATTTACGTGGTTCGGCTTTTAGCTTACGTCCACGGGGAAAACGAGAGAATTCACTATGCAATCAGAAGATGTGTACATCCTAGAGACTCTTAGTCTCTATTTATAATATTCGCCCCAAAACTCTGTTTCACTCAAACACTACTTCTTAATCACAGTAGACCTATAACAAGCTTACTTCTAATCACAGTAAACATAGGCAATCCAGGGGCCCGGTTAACCAATATTAATTAACTTCTATTGAGCCATACAACCTAACAAATCTTCACCATGGCGAACATTGATGCTGATCCTCATGCACATAACACGTCTCACCATCTCCACCTGCCCCTAAGGGCACTCAGGTACCGAGCACATCAATCAAGTTCAAGCAATGCTTGAACTTAAATTTAACTCATTCATTCATGAATACTCCAAATCGCTTGTACCATTGTCCAGAAGCTTGCTTCAACCCCTACAATGATTTCTTCAAATTGCATACATGACCAGTAACCTTTGTCTGTACTCTACCTGCACAGGAAGCTCCTTCCTCTGCCTTGTAGAACCGCTTGCATCCGATGGCCCGATTTTCCTCATCAAGAGACTACATCTCTTCAATCATAGTTGCTGCCTGTTGACTACTTTCCAGCCCTTCCATTAATTCAAGAGACTCATTCGTCAATGCGTATGCAACCATATCATCACGGCCACTGTCTGATGTCGACGCTTACGTCGTCCTATCGTCGAAACCATATCTAACTGGCGGTTTCCTTTTTCTCTACAGTCTACCCGTCTGCGGCTCTGTCCGCTGCATTTGCTATACAGTTAGGCTATCCCCTATTTTCCGGTAGGAGTCACATGTACTCTCCTTCTCCACTAGGACGTATGACTCCACCTAAACGGTGTCACTTTTGCTATCTACTTTTGTCTCTTCCACCTGCTTTCTCGCTTCGAATAAAGCATTCTCATGAAATGTAACATCCCTGCTGATGATAAATCCGGGTGAATCCTGATTGGTACACCACAACCCGTATCCTTTTACTCCAGAAGCATATCTCACCAAGATGCACTTCACAGCCATTGGTTCTAACTTATCAGTTTTCTCGCGACCATAAGCCGGACAACCGAAGATCCTCAAGTTAAAATAATCAGCTGGATTACCTGACCACATTTCTTCCGGTGTTTTGCAACCAATCTTTATGTATGGAGACCTATTTATCAAGTAGCCTGCAACATTTACTGCTTGAGCCCAAAAGTCATTGGACAATCCTGCAAAAACAACATATAACGAGCTCTTTCCAATATCGTTTTGTTCATCATCTTTGCAACTCTATTCTACTGTGAAGTTTCTTTAGTGGTGTAATGCCGAACTATGCCATGATCTATGCAATAGTTCTCAAACTTTGTCGTTATGTACTCCTTGCCACTACCTGTCCTCAACTTCATCACATTTCTGCTAGTCTGTTTCTCAACCATTTTCTTCCATTGCTTAAAAGTAACAAATGTCTGATCCTTCATCTTCAGAGTATAAACCCAGACTTTCCTTGAATAATTATCAATAAAAGTCAGTATAAACCGGGATCCGCCCTTAGAGTAAACCTTAAAAGGCCCATACATCTGAATGAACATAATCAATGATACCTTTCGTGTGATGAGTACCTGTCTTGAAACCGACCTTTCGATGCTTTCCGAAGATGCATCTCTCACAGAAATCCAACTTGTCTGTCTTCGTGCCACATAGCAAATTCCGATTACTCAGTATTGTCAGTCCCTTCTCACTCATGTGACCCAGGCGCAAGTGCCATAAGCACGTTGAGACAAATTCATGGTCATTTGAGGAAGACACTACAGCTCCACCTGTAAGTGTATTTCCGAACAAAATATACAAGTTTCTAACTCTATTGCCTCTCATAAAAACCAGAGCACCCTTCACAACCTTCATAACTCCACCTTCAGGTGAGAGCTTATAACCGTCAGAGTCCAAGGTACCAAGAGAAACAAGATTCTTTTTCAGATCAGGAACATGCCGAACCTCTGCCAACGTTCTGATAATTCCACCATGCATCTTGATTTTCACTATTCCAATTCCAACCGTCTTACATGCAACATTGTTGCCCAGCAAGACATTACCACCGTCGATTTCTCTATAAGTGATAAGCCAGTCCCTATTGGGACACGTGGTAGGAACAACCCGAATCAAGAATCCATTCATCCTGACGACGAATTTCATTTTCAATCACAGAATGTGCATTGTCGGAAACATAAACTGATCTTCTATCTGCAACACTGACTGAATCATCACATAACGAATATTTAATTATATTTCCCTTTCCTCTGCCTATCGGGATAGTTTTTTCTGATGTGCCATTTCTTATGGCAATAATCACATTCAATGTTTTTCCTGTTGGATCTACGTTTATCCTTACTACTGGAGTCTTTTGTTCTTCCTCGTATTACTAAACCCTCACCCGAACTATCATTGTCAGCCGCAACATTTTTCTTCAACTCCTTGGAGTTCAAGGCGGCCTCTACATTCTCTTTGGACAAAGTGTCTCTACCATACATCATGGTATCAACAAAATGCTCATATGAGGGTAGTAATGAGCATAATAACATAATAGCTTGGTCATCATCATCAATTTCAGCATTGATATTTTCCAGATTCATGATAGCTTTTGTGAAAGAATCAAGGTGAGTTGAAACAGACGTACCTTCCTATATTTGTAACGTAAACAACCGCTTCTTCAGATACAAGCGATTCATGAGAGACTTCGTGATGTACAAATTCTCCAACTTCTGCCATATGGCATTAGCAGTTTTCTTTTGAGTGACTTTTCGCAGTACACCATTACTAAAAAATAATAGAATCTGACCTACGCCTTCTCCAGCAATTCATCCTTCTCATTATTTGACAATTTATCAGATAAAGCATTCTTTCCCTTCAAAGCTTTATGTAACCCATTCTGAACCAGCAAAGCATGCATCTTCAAATGCCACAGACCGAAATCGTTGTTTCCATTGAATTTCTAAATTTCAAACTTCGCAGTCATTCTGCGAATCTTTCATAGTACCTGTGTAGATCTAGTCACCATGAGCACGCTAGAAAAAACGGGTCTGAAATCCGACTTCGAATGGCTAAGATATCGCAAAAACAAGTTTTTTGCGCTCCA
Source organism: Umbellularia californica (assembly GCA_028538565.1). Taxonomy (NCBI): domain Eukaryota; kingdom Viridiplantae; phylum Streptophyta; class Magnoliopsida; order Laurales; family Lauraceae; genus Umbellularia; species Umbellularia californica. The sequence continues at coordinate 14,011,420 of JAPQWN010000008.1, read as the reverse complement.
ATAAGTCAATCTCCTTCGTTGATAGTTGAATAGCCAATTCTCTTCCACAACCGCATAAATCTGCTCGCGACGAGTCCGTAGGTTCAAACGGATCTTCGATCAGACTCCGGATCGTTAAGATATTGCGAAAACAAACTTCAGCATTCGATCTGGTCAAATCTACCTTTGACCGTACGGATCTGCTAACGTCAGCGCCTTTTCCTGCGGGCATTGCTACTGGGCTTCTCTACTGGACGGGTCAGGTCTGACCTAGACTTGACCCAACCTGCACTGGCAATGGGCTTATGAAACGAGTCAGGTTGAACCTGACTTGAACTCAAAAAAGAACCGCTACAAGCCCAAGCCCACCTCTTCTTCTTCGTTCTGTTTCTGTTATAGAAACAGAACTTCTGCAATGACGAACAACCCTGCTGTCTTCTCCTTCTACAGCAACAGCGCAGGCAGCGCTTCTTCTCTGGTGACGCCCAACGGCGATGGAGACTCCGGCGATGGACGCAGAATTCCGGTGATTGTTCACGGAGATGAGGGGCCCAGCCGAAGAAAAAGGAAAAACAAACCGCCCTTCCTGATGTCTTCTTCCTCTCCGGTTTCGGTGCAGCAACTGCGATAATGGACAGCAATGATCGTCACGGTAGTCCGCTCGTTCTCCGGCGACGGGAAGAACAGCATGATGGGGGCAGCGATCTTCAAATAGACTCCCCTTCTCTGTTTTCCTTCTCCAAAATAGAGCCTAGATCGTCTTTTCCAAGCCGCAACGCCGTCCTCTAGTCTTCGCAGCAGCAGGCCCAGTCCTCTCCTCCGGTTCCGATCAAGAAACCCCGAGAGTCCTTTGTTTGCAACTGTCGTCCCTCTTCTTCTTCTTCTATCGTGACCCACCAATCGGATCTTTCGATCTTCACACGATCTGTGGCCCACTTCGACATCAATCCGGAAAACGCTATCTCAAACCTAAGATCTAATCCATCGATCACGCAGCCACAACTCCAGCCCTCTGAGATCCGATCCGTCGAATCTACTCCGATCACGCGCAACGCTCTGATACCAGTTTATTATGATATAGGGCCTACAAGAAGAGATCAAACACGCACAAGAGAACACATAGATTTTTGTGGTTCGGCTTTTGGCCTACGTCCACGGGGAAGACGGGAGAATTCACTGTGCAATCAGAAGAGGTGTACACCCTAGAGACTCTTAGTCTTTATTTATAATATCAGCTCCAAAACCTTGTTACACCCAAAACACTACTTCTTAATCACAGTAAACCTATAACAAGCTTGCTTCTAATCACAGTACAACATTGGCAATCCAGGGCCCCGGTTAACCAAGATTAATGAACTTCTATTGAGCCATACAACCTAACAATAATAATCCATATTTTTTGGTCACTCATGTAGTTATGACCATTTTAAATTTGGGTAGGGCTCAGTTTTGGACTATGTGATTTTGACTCCAGTGATATGCTGTCCCCAAGTCCTAATGATCTACATGTAATTCAGATTGAGATTTGATGAATTAGATCCTAAACACACGTAGATCATCCAATATCACAACCCATAGAGCACCACAACTCACAATCTAGACCACTGTGAGCGTTCTCATCAATTTTAGCGTGGTGTATAGTATTCCAGGTTGATGGGATAGGGACTTGATGATGTGGAGGAATGTAAGGGAGCTTTTAAAGCATGGAAAGGTCGAAGGACCCATGAGAGCACATCAAACTCTGGGCAACTAAGTGAGGGACAATGTTGCTAACCAGCTGAGCAACCCCTCGTTCTGGTTGGCGGATTCACTTAATGCTATTACTCAGAAGCTTTCTCTAAGTTGTACAAAATCTAAGCAATTAACTCATTTTATTACATTATTTTCCATTAATAGATGTAACATTGGGGTAAAATCTAGGGGTGCTAATGGTCGGCTCGGCTCTTTGGACTGGGCCTGGATATATCATTTAGGCCTATTTAATATTTGCTCTAGCCTTGTAGTTAACTGTTGGGAAGCCTGAAGTCCAGCCCGGCTCAGCCCAAATAAGAATTGCATGTATTTTAATGTTAATTTGTGCAAAAATTGCTACAAAGCCTTAATGAGTGATAAAATGCCTGACACTTTTCGGCCCACTCCAGATCAATTGCCTAAATGGGAATGCTTGGGCCTGACACTCACAGCCCGACATAGTCTAGGGTCAGATCCTAGCTAGTGTTTCTAAAGTCAGGCCAGGCCTAGATATGCATCAGCCAAGCCCGACTGGGCCATGAACACTGCCAATAAAACTAAGACTTACAAATTACTAAAAATATCATGAACACTCAATTATAGAAGTAATAATTTATTAGCAGATCGGGTGACAATAAGGGAAACTAAAGATATTTGGGACCCAATATGATGTGTGGGCAGCTCTTAGATGGTCCCTCTTTGTGGGTCAACCTCAAGGCTTTGGTCAATGGTTGAACCATGATGGTATTAGCTGTTGGCTGCACTCCCTGACCCATTATCTTCTACCTAAACACCCTTCTTTAACCCCCTCGACTTTCTTATGTAAATGGTTTGAAAATGTCAAACATCCTTAAGATATGATAGCCAACCTCCAATAGGTGGGATATGGTCCAAAGAAATGATGATGATGATGAATTTGAATGCAGCTAAAAGAACCTAATCACTAAAGTGTCTCAATGGTTGAATGCGACCTCATTTTTCAAAACCATATCTTGGATGTATCTTACTGTAATAATGTCCAAGATAATATATAATTGCTTCCCTGATATACCTTCTCTATGTCTTTTATTTTTAGAGCAGTCATTTGCTACATATTTTCCGACCCTGTCTATTAAAATTCTACTTCATCAGATTAGTTATGGAGAAGTTGGAAAATGCACCCAATGAGAAGTTGGGTCTAGTTGCTCTTTACTCCATCAAATCTCCTTGTGATTGACTGGGTTGATATATACAATTGATTGGAAATATGATGATGTTCCACCAACTCAAGTTAAGCAGTTGATTGAGCGGTAGAAAACACTCAGACCAAACAAATTATATTTCAATAAAACACAATCCAAAACCATGACAACTAAAGGTTAGTATCAAACAAAATTCAAGACTGAATGATTATTTTTATTATTACAACTCTTTTGTGTACATAAATATATATATATATATATATATATATATCAGTTGATGCAGATGATAAGGCACTTCCATTCCACTCTAAGATAGGATACAGACCTATCTGTACAGGTACGCTGAGATAGGATAAGGACCTATATGTTCAAGCTAATCTATATGTAACAACTAGCTAAGGAACTGTTCCTCCTTATGTGGTTTCTGTTACATGCCCTTCAAGCTTGACGTTGGTGCATCAATGTAAAGCTTGAATTTAAATGCTGTAAATCGAACCGCAGAGAGCCCATTCATGAAAATGTTTGTGATTTGGTCAATAGTTGCCACATAGCGCAATTCGTGATCCTTGCGAATAACTTTTTCCCCAACGAAGTGATAGTCCACTTCGATATGATTGGTTTGTGCATGAAAGACTGGGTTTGCAGCAAGCTGGATGGCGCCAATGTTATCACACCATAAGACTGGCGGAGTACGAAGAAAAACACCTAAATCTTTAAGGAGCATTTGAATCCAAGCCAGTTCCACTATTGTAATAGTGAGGGAGCGATATTCAAATTCCGAGCTTGAGCGAGCTACGGTCAATTACTTCTTAGCACTCCATGAAATTAGATTGCAACCTAGATAGACACAAAATCCACTCGTAGACCGTCGATCATCTGGATCGCCTACCCAATCTGCATCGGAGTAAGCAATCAACTGTAGTGGTCCACTCTTATAGTGAAGCCCATGACTAGCAGTGCCTTTGAGAAAACGTAAAATTCTTTTGACTGCATTCCAATGATCAACAGTTGGGGAGTACATGAATTGACTAACTTAATTTACGGTGAATGCGATATCTGGCCTTGTAAAGGTCACATATTGTAATGCCCCAACAATACTTCGATAGGTCTTAGGATCTTTAAATGGCTCCCCTTGTTTAGTCAGTTTGTAGCCAGCAGCTATAGGTGACTTTAATGGTTTCACTCCTTCCATGTGATCACACTTAAGAAGATCAATAATATATTTGGTCTGATACAAATACCTGTCACGTGAACCCCGACATATGTCTATGCCTAAAAAGTACCCCAAAGAACCTAGATCTTTCATGGCAAATAGGCATTTAAGATCTTTCATCAAATTTACAAGGCACTCTTCACTGTTCCCTGTCATAATCATATCATCAACATAGATGAGTATCATTAAGACTGATGTGGATGAATGGCGAACAAATAATGACGGATCAGCTGTTGACATTAGGAAACCAACTCCAACAAGATAATCAGTAAACCGTGTGTACCAAGCTCGTAACTTTGTTTCAGCCCATAAATGGACCGATGTAGCTTGCAGACATGTTGTGGGTGATCTGGGTCAACGAACCCCTGTGGTTGTTCCATATACACTTCCTCTTGCAGTAGACCATGGAGGAATGCATTTTGTACATCCATCCGCTTTATGGGCCATTTGTAATGTAAAGCAAGTGTGAGCACAATCCTGATGGTAGTAGGCTTCACGACTGGACTAAAAGTCCCTCCATAACCAACACCTTCTTGTTGATGGTATCCTTTAGCGACGAGGCATGCTTTATATCATTCTAGAGAACCATCTGCTCGTTGTTTTACTTCGAAAACCCAACGGCAACCGACCACATTATGGGATGGATGTGGTGGTACAAGTGACCATGTTTCCATTTTAAGCAGTGCATCAATTTCTATGTCCATAGCATTGCACCATTCAAGAGATTTACTAGCTTGAGTGTAACATGTGGGTTCTTTGGGAAGAGAGGTCATGAGCCATACCTTTGGTAACGGATGCCGAGTAGAGAGCAAGTACTTCGGATTTGGTTTGAAGGTTCCAACTTGAGACCTTATAACCATAGGATGGATGGGCCCAGTGGTAGGAACTATAGGGCCTTGTGTGAGTTCTGGCTCAGGATTGATAGTTGGAATGGCCAAAGGTGACACATGTTCCTTTGTGTTATATGAAGACCACCTGGTGTGGTAGTGTCATCATGGGCAAACACATCATTAGTTTGAACATGATTAGCTCGTGTGAATATCAAGGTCACCTTGTGACACATCATTGGGTTGGACAGTTGATTTTAGTTGGTGGGTAATGGACATAGGTAGGTAGGTGGGATCATTATGTGTAGATGTAGGTAGTAATTCAGGTGATTTGGATTGTGAAGAATTAATCAATGGAAGAGAGTGAAGCCACTGTGAGCGAAGAGTGGGAGGACCATCCACCTGTGCATTTTTTAATAGAAATACCATTTCATCAAACCGAGCATGGTGAGAAATATATACTCGTTGAGTATGTGAATCAAGGCACTTATATCCTTTATGATTAGGACTATAACCTATAAAAACACATGGCACACTTCCAAATTCCAATTTGTGAGAATTATAGGAACGCAACCATGGAAAACATAAACACCCAAAGGATTTAAGAAACTCATAATTAGGATGAGTACCGAATAGGCGATGCAAAGTTGAATCATTTTTTATGACTTTAGAGGGCATCAAGTTAATGAGAAAAACAGCAACGCGAAAGGCCTCAAACCAATAAGGAGGAGGCATGGATGCATGAGCCAAAAGGGTTAAGCCAGTTTCCACAATGTGTCGGTGCTTACGCTAGGCAAGACCATTTTTCTTGGGAGTATGTGGGCAAGTCAAGCGCTGAGAAATACCATTGGCCACTAAAAAATTCTTGAACTGAGTGCTTGTGTATTCCCCACTAAAGAATCTGACAAGGAAAATGGTAGCTAATTAGTACTTTTCCCCATTTGACAGGAAGCACAGGACAAGGAAAGTATCGATGAACCGTGGAGCAAAGACTTTTGTTGAGACAGAATTTGCAACATAACAGGCTTTGCAGGGTGTCCGAGACAATGACGCCAAATGTTGGAGGAGACACAACCAGTGAAGTGACTTGTAGGTGATGATGACCCAACTTTATTTGTGTGGAAATGACTTATCTGAAGTGGATATAATCCATTCTCACTCCGCCCGTGTAACCTCACCTTCCCCGACTGATTGTCCTTCACAAGAAAATGAGAATCAATAAAGATGAATGAGCAATCGTTATCCTTGCAAAATTGATGAACAGAGAGTAAATTAGTGGAAATTTGTGGGACATGTAGGATATGGTTCAAACGAAAGGGATGGTGATTTTGTGTAAAAATATATAAGCCAGAATTCTTGATCTCTAAACTAGTACTATTACCAACAGAAACACGGTCGCCTCCTTGATAGCTTGAGTGAATTGATAAATTTTCCAAATCTGAAGTCACATGATTGGTGGCCCCAGAGTCAGTGTACCAAGTCTCATTGCCTGCAGTCACCATAGCTACAAGTTTGGCAGGAGGCTGTCATCCTTGATGTGAATAGTCCATGCAATGATGGCAATCAAGTGCGGTATACCCTGTCTTGTTGCAAATCTGACATGGTGGACGAGTAGATGGAGTTCCAGAATTATTCTTTGAAGGATTAGTGTGTCCTTCTCGACCTCTGCCACGTCCCCTCGAATACTAAGATTGTACCCTTCCTGAGGATTGGGAGTTCTGATTATTTTGCTTGGGAGTGAAGAGAGCTGATGATGGTTTTTCAATTAAAGATTCTTCAACAATTTGACTTTCAAGGCGCATCTCATGACTGAGAAGCAGACCGTGCAACTCATCCACTGTAACTGGATCACGTTGAGAAGTGACATGAAGATATAGAGGATTATAGTCCTTTGGCAACCCTCCAAGAATTGCTAAAACTAGATCAACTTACGACACAGGGCAATCAATATAGGCCAGGCTATCAGCAACATTTTTTGGGTTGATTAAGATATTCAATTACAGAAGCTGTACCTTTCTTTAGAGTTTGAAGTTGGAGACAAAGTTGAACCTTGCGTGATCTAGATCAAGTTGCATATTGATGGGCAAGAGACTGCCAAATATCATATGCTGATTTAAGACGAACTACTTGTGCTAGCACAAGTTCAGCTAAGGTTGCTTTAAGCCAAATGACAAACATTTGGTCTTGTTTTCTCTATGAAGTAAATGCTGGATTAATGTTACTGGTTTCTTTACCAGTGGAATCCTTGAGAAATTGCTCCGGGCACTGTGACGAACCATCTACAAATTTGTAGAGATAATTCCCATAAAGATGGTCCTTTCTAAAAAAGGATCTCCTAAAAAGGATCTTTGAGAAATAAATGATAATCCTTTTTAATATAAAGTATCTTTAAGTCTTCATGGGGATCGCCGTCTGTCTATTGATCAATCACTGTTGCTACCCACTCCTCTCGAGTCTATTGGTGCCAGTAGTCCAGTAGATCAGATCTAACGCGACTCCAGAAGCATTAATCGATGAAGATTTGATGAAGATGAAAAGATGATCATAAGGCTTGAATGCTTGAATGGATGGAGGAAAGAGAGGGCATTTGATTGATTTTATTGAAAATGAAAAAACTTGATGGTGATTATTGCGGAAGAGAGGACTGTACCCCAGTTTGATCGTAAAATCATCACTGGGACTAGCTCTGATACCATATAGATTAGTATCCAACAGAATTCAAGACTGAATTATTATTACAACTCTTTTGTATACATGAATATATATATATATATATATATATATATATATATATATATCAGTTGATGCAGATGCTAAGGCACTTCCATTCCACTCTAAGATAGGATAAGGACCTATCTGTTCAAGCTAATCTATATGTAACAACTAACTAAGGGACTGTTCCTCCTTATGTGGTTTCTGTTACAAATCCAAAACCATGACAACTACCCAAAAAACAAACATGAATAAATAAAGAAATACAAGAAAGATGTATAAAGTGAAAGAAACTAACAAGGGTAGGGTTTGAAAGCAACTTAGAAAGGCTAAACGTGTGTGAGCTCTCCTTCCCACGGTGTGCGCTTCCTCTTCCTACTTCTGTGGGCTCTTTTGGGTCCCAGCCCCCTAGGCTGGGGTAAAAAAGAGAGAGAGAGATCTTTTGGGTCCCAGCCCCCTAGGCTGGGGTAAGAGAGAGAGAGAGAAGAATGCCTAGAAGGGCTAAATGCAGCCTTGAGATGGGACTTGTTGTAATTGATGTTGGGCCTGGAAGTAGATGGAATTTGCCACAAGGCTGGTTCATAGCAAGTGGGCCAGTGATCTCATGTAGGTATGAGAATGGGTTTGGGTCTACGTACCTAGATATCCAAATTACTAAGGGGGAACCCATACCAAACTTTCTGATCTGGGTCCACTTTTAAGGAACCATTCCAATACCTGAAGCTAAATTTAAGGACCCAGACCTGATAAAGGGCCTAACTGAATGTAGATTAATGAGATGACATACTTATGTCTAGACAGAACATATGGTAGTGGCATCCCTTATTTGGGTCCTCAAGTATGAAACTAATGGACCCAGATTCATAGCCAAATATTTTTCGAGTTGAGGCAGCGAGCCCAACCCTGGAACCAAATTGAGAATGTCTATATCTTGGATCTGTAACCTGATTTTTTCAATTGAGAAATTTCTCCACCTTTCCACTCATCCAAATAAGGCCCAAGTCTTTCTATTATTTTCTACAGAGATTTTCTATTTAGAAGTTCCAAAATAAATTGTCACATGTATGAGAATTACAAAGATACAGTAGAAGGGGAACAAGCACAAGAAGAGAAAAAAGCCCACAAAAAAAAAAAGAAAAAAAGAAAACAAAGTGAAGGTAATCAAGAACAAAACAAGCTAGAAGATGAGTAGTAAAAGTGATGAACAAGAATCATCTAGCACTGAGATCCATACTCATGGTTAGTCGACCACCACCAGATGATGGTTCCTCAAAGGAAATCGGAGCAGCCCCCAAATTGGAACGCATCAAAGGCCACATAAAAGTAGGCTTCTCAATCGGCAGAACTGGTGCAGGAGCTTCACCATTTAGAACTTGCAAAACCAACCTCATGCTTGGTCTCTCGTTAGGATTTGGATGACAACAAGCCAATCCCAACTTCAGCACTAGCTCCATTTGCTCCTCATCAAACACCACATGCAGCTGAGTGTCCACTGCCTCCAACACCCTATGCCGCCCATACAAATCCCACAACCAATCTATTAAACTATTGCCCTCTTCATCTGGGTTTGTAAGATTATCCCCAGGTCGTCTTCCACAAGTAACTTCCATGACGAAGACTCCGAATCCATAGACATCGGTCTTGACGCTGGCCCTACCGGTGAGGAGACACTCGGGAGCAATGTAACCTGGTGTTCCGGCGATCTTAGTCGTTAAGTGGCAAGTTTCACCATCTACATGTTTTTTTTTTTTTTTTGATCGGTAACAGTAACTTATATTAAAAGAGAAAGAAGTACAAACAAAGAGAACAAAAAGAAAAGAAGAAAAGGGGAAAGAAACACAGAGGTACAAGAGAAATGTACCCCCTCACATCACAACTACATAATAAAATCCTCCCAAGGGGAAACTCTCTCAACACCTTGTTTGGCTAAAGCGTCCCCATCATGTTTGATGACCTACTCTTATGCTGAAAGCTGACATTAATGGTAGTAGATAATACCCAGATTTCATTGAAGAGAAACTGAAACTTTCATGGATAAGAATTCCGGTTCAAAACCCAACTCACTGCATTAGAAGAATCACTCTCCACAATAAGATTGCCATGGTAGTATCTCGAAAAACACCGAAGAGATTCCAGAACAGCTAAAACCTCAGCTTCATTCGAGTCACAAACCCCCACATATTTGGAGAACATAAATAAAACGTTTCCATTACAATTTCGAAGTACCCCTCCAATACCAGCTGGCCCCGGCTTTCCTCTAACAGCACCATCAACATTGAACTTAAACGAACCAATAGGAGGAGGAGACCAAAGAATAGATTTTCTTACTTTGACTGGGCCACATCCCATACATGATTCCCAATTAATAATAATGTCATGAAGAGAAAAATTAGAGAATTCCTTTCTACACAAAGCCCACTTCGCGATCGTTAAAGTGATCTTAGAAATCAACTCCGCAAAAGTTGAAGAGGACCCCCTAAAAATCCTATCATTTCTTTCCTTCCAAATGGACCACATAATAGCAAATGGAGTTATCCTCCAAAGAATACGACCGCATCCAACAAGACAACCTCCCAACCAGGACTCTGTCGCATCAGCAATCTTCTCAGGACAGCACCAAGCAACACAACACCTACCAATAAAATGGCCCCAAACACTGGAAGTAAACTCACAATGAAGAAGAAGATGGTTCACTGACTCCAACTCCTTATGACACATCACACAAGTGTCAATGATGGTGGATGAAGTCAATCCTCTTCTTCTCAAGTTATCTGCTGTTGAGATCTTAGCTGCCACTGCTAACCAACAAAAAGCCTCCACTCGAGGAGGAACCAGACCCATCCAGACAAGGGAAGAAGGAGCTCTAGGGAGATGGTTCCCCTCCAAAGCCGAGTCGAAGGCTTTCACGGAGAATTGTCCGGATATGGATGGCTTCCAAATCCTAAAATCCTTAAAAACCCTGCACAAAAAAACGTTAGAGAGAAGACTCAACAACTCCTCATACTAGACATCCTCTGACAAACGAAGGCTTCTTCTAAAGGTCACCCCCCATAAAGTACAACCATCCCTCACCTCATAACAATCACTGACAACAGAGTCCTTATTGGACACCAATCTAAAGACCCTAGGAAACAAATTACACAAGGGACCCACTCCAACCCAATCATCTAACCAAAACCTAAGAGCCCTCCCATCCCCCACCACAAAACCCACCCCTTTGGACAACAATTCCCCACTTACAGAAGACAAATCCCCAACTGAAGCAATTGCACCCCATAAACTCGATCTACGAGACCTATGACCCGGATTAGGCCACCACCCCGAATTGTCCACCCCATACTTGTCAGCAATAACCTTCCTCCAAAGAGCCTCTCTCTCATCTCCAAACCTCCACCACCACTTTATTAATAAAGATGCATTTTTATACTCCAAATTACCAAGGCCTAAACCCCCACAGGATTTTGGTTTAATCACCTCACTCCACTTCATTAAATGCAGATTCTTCTTATTACTCTTACCCTCCCAAAGAAAGTTCCTGCGAATACGGTCCAGTCTTTCCACCACCGCCTTTGGCATCTTGAACAGCGACATATAGTATACCGGGATGTTTGACAAGCAAGCTTTTATCAAAGTGATCCTTCCGCACAAAGATAAATATTGTCGCTTCCAAGAAGACAATTTCTTCTCAAATTTGTGAATGACTGGATCCCACAAAGACTTAGATCTTGACTTCACCCCAATCGGAAGGCCCAAGTATAACAGGGGTAGTCTCCCCCATTTGCAATGCAACATGGCTGCCAAAGACTGAGTAGTCTCTTCAGAGCACCCAACTCCCACCAAACGACTTTTGGAAATGTTAACCTTCAAACCTGAAACCAGCTGAAAACACCGCAAAATTCTTTTAAGAGCCATGATTTCCTCCCTTCTAGTGGAGCTGAAAAGAATCGTATCATCTGCAAATTGTAAGTGAGTGATAACCTCCCCATTTCTACTAGCCTCAAACCCACTTATCACTCCCATCTCTCTAGCTTTTACCAAAAGTGAACTTAGAGCCTCCACCACAATCGTAAAAAAAAAAGGGGAGAGGGGATCCCCTTGCCGGATGCCTCTGGAACCTTTGAACAACTTCGAGGGAGATCCATTCACCAACACAGAGAAAGATGTAGTCGAAATACACTCATGCATCCATCGTCGCCAAGTTTCCCCAAATCCGAATCTGAGAAGCATGTAATCGATAAAATTCCAATCAACATGATCATAAGCCTTCTCCAAATCAATCTTTAAAATGACCCCATCAATTTTAAACCTTTTTCTTGAATCAATTAGCTCATTCGCAATCAACACACCATCAAGAATCTGTCTTTTCGCCACAAAAGCCCCTTGGAAATGGCTGATAATGAGAGGCATAACACTCTTCAGACGGTTTGCCAAGATCTTAGCTAACAATTTATACCAACAACCCACAAGGCTAATAGGTCTATATTCACGTAGTTCCACAGGGTTAGGCACTTTAGGGATAAGGGTTAAGAAGGTTGCATTCATCTCTCTATTAATTCTTCCCCTCCTATGAAACTCGGAAAGCATATCACTGAAATCTTCTTTAAGGAACTCCCATCCTGCTTTTATGAAGGAAAAACTAAACCCATCTGGACCTGGAGCTTTATCCCCATCACAATCTTCTAAGGCTCTAACAATTTCCTCCTCCTCAAACTCCTTTTCCAAACATCTTTGAACATCTTGTGGAATTGAGGGAAAAGAAATCCCATCAAGCTTAGGCCTCACGACATTCTCACCACTATAAAGATCTTCAAAAAAATGAGCAACCGCTTCCTTGACTTCAGAAGGATTCTCCAACACTCTACCACCTTGTCTTATCTGTCCCAGGAAATTTACTCTACTCCTCATAGAAGCCAAACGATGGAAGAAACTAGTATTTTTATCACCCTCCTTGAGCCAAGTCACTCTTGATTTCTGCCTCCAAGAAATTTCCTCCCATCGATTTAAGTCCCAAATCCTTTTAGTAGCAGCTCGCCTAGCTTCGATCTCTTCTAGCCTCAAATCCCGACTTTCCCCTTCTCTATCAATATCATCCACCAGTCTAGAAGAGGTTTCTCTTGATTCATCAATCCTACCAAAGACATCTCTATTCCACTTTTTGATGCAATCTTTAAGAACTTGAAGCTTTCTACACAACTTGTAACCAGAGTAGCCTGTAACTTCCACTTGATTCCACCATGACCGAGCCAAAGCCAAGAAGTCTTTGTTCTCCAGCCAACAATTCTCAAAACGGAAAGGTTTAGGCCCCCAATCAACAGTGTTAGAACTCAATTTGATAGGACAATGGTCTGAGAATAGTCGCGGAAGGGCTATCTGGATGGTACCAGGATAATGGTCATCCCACTCCTTAGACAATAAAAACCTGTCAATTCTACTCATAGCCGCCTGATGTCTAAGATTGGACCAAGTATACCTTCTCCCTTGGAGCGGAAGATCAATAAATTCATTATTACTGATGAAATTAGAAAATAACTCCATCGAGCGAGAAGTGGAGCTCCTCCCTTTCTTCTCATGAGGAAATCTGACCATATTAAAATCTCCACAAAAAACCCAAGGAATACGCCATTGAGATTTAACATTAGAAAGAAAATCCAAAAAATCCCCTCGCTCAGACTGCACATTCGGCCCATAAACATTGGCAAAAGCCCAAACAAAATCATCATTAACTTCTCGAACCTTGACAGCCAAGACCCTATCAGCCAAGAAAACATCCTCCATCACTAACACCTCCCCATTCCAAATAGAAATCAGCCCACCTGAGGCCCCCACGGAGGGGACCCAACTCCAATCACACCTTCGATTTCCCCAAATTTCCCGAATAACATTGTTAATATTAGATGACACTTTAGTCTCCTGAAGAAGTAAACAATCAATTTTGTGCTTCCTGATCAGCTTTCTAATAGCCAACCTTTTTTCAGGCCTACCAATCCCCCTTACATTCAGAGAAACAATAATCATAATGATAAGAAAAGCACCTCAACAGGACAAGGGTAAACAAGAAATATCAAAACTTACCCTCAATCTCAGCAACCTCCACCTCAATTAGCAGCTGCAGAATCTCTGCTTCTTTTTCTTCTATAGAGACGCCCAATGCTTTGCCTAACCGAAGAGACTCAAAAGCTTCCTCTGTAGCTGCAGCAACAATAGCCATCTTACAATTTGAGGCATGCTCCACTAGCTCACCTTCTCTAACTGGATTGCTCGTATTACCGGCATTGTTCTTGATTTCAGCATTGTCCCCAGTCTCCAAAAGAGTAGACTGTTGTGCATTTGCCTCAAGGGAAGAGTCATCCTTATTCCCCTCTACCCTGAGTGAAGTGGACCGAACTTGCTTCCTACCCCTTCTCCCTCGCCTAAGTCTTGAAGCACGAAGAAAACGAATATGTTTTTGCCATATAGTCCTTAGAGCCACACCTGAAGGGATAGACCCATCAGAATTCTGCTTAAAGGAGGGAACCCCACTAGCCTGAGAATCAAGCACAACATCATCGTCTGATATGGGGCCATGAGCTACTTCTAAAGAAACAACACCTGTGGGCCTTTTAACCATTTGACCCAACACTAGTGGCCCACTCTCTAGCATGTCTGACCCAGTTAAAGTAGTTTTTTCTTTACTAGATAGTTGCTTAAAAGACTTTTTCTCTGATGAAATTGAGTGCTGACATGTGGATGATGGGGCTCCAGCACCTCTATCCCTGTCATCAGCTCCAAGCAAAGTGGTAATGTCTGGAGGCTCTAGGATTCCAACTTCTTTTCTCTTAGGTAGCAAAGAGCAGCTCTCCTCTGACAATAGGCTTTCCCGGATATCACATCTGAGTGAGGCAGGGTGTTTGACCCCCATCTTTCTTTGAGAAGTTTCATCAAAGAGGAAATTTTTTGAAAAGTGATCCACACCTTTATCCTGCCCATCTGACATGGCCAGCTTGCAATTGCAACGATTGGTTTGAGAAGATGGACACCTATCAGCTGATGCCACGTCGTTTGATCTCCCATGGCCCTCACTGGTCGACGGCATGCCGATCTCCTTTCGCTTACCATCTTCACCGGTGCCGATGTCCGAGGTAGAGTCTACCGACTCAACCACATGTTTCCACATCTTCACCGGTATCTGTTTCACCGGATTGGCACGAACCATTCAACATGTAGATGGAGATGGAGATGTATATTCACAAAAAGACTAAAGTCTGCTATGGAATGGGAAGTGTGGATTGCAGATTAGTATATAATGTTCATTAAGAAGCTTCCCTGTAGAACAATTCTGTTATAAATAAATTAGCAAAATCATAACTTTATTTATTTTATACCTTGAACTGTGTCCTATCATATTCTGGAACTCCCATGTGCCTGGCAAATGCCCATTTTAGGCTAACCTTGGAAATTCAAACCACTTAAAATCCCAGGCCCTCTGTTATTGAGGTTAAATCATATTTCACTCAGTTAGAGTTGGGCCCAGAATAAGAGCACAAGATCTCTCCCTTTTAATTTTGTGTTATGGTGTGTTTTAGCACTTGTTCAATCTCAATGTGGGTTAAGTATTTGTTTGGTAAAATCTCTCCCTGCTGCTTACTAGAGGAGCCTTTTGGGTTGGGAAGACAGACCCCATTCACCCCACCTTCATGTTAACACGAAAACTTGTTCAAGAGCCACAGGATGAGGTTATGTTCAATTTCAGCCCGTTTAAATAATCACTGCCCTTGATTTCATGGACCCAAAATTTAACGGCAATGTGTTTATTTTAACTTTTGTTGTGATGAACTCACGGATGACCATTGTCCAAACTACTGTGAAATTGAGTCAGTGCAGAGTAGGGCAGTATTGGCGAGAGAACTAGGAATGATTATAACTAGGGCCCTATAGTAGGCTTGAAACTCAAGTTCACGGCACATTGCTTCATACATATTCTAGCTTGGATCTTTTAGCAGTACAAAAGCTTAGGTCCAGCCCATTTATCAGGCGCGAAAATTTGGTTCCATTCCACTCCAAACCGTTGGATTAGTCATATGCAGATAACATATCGGTATATTCGAGACACTGATAAAAAAATGCTCATTACACCAGTTGGAGTGGAACTTGCGATAAATAAGTGAATGAAATATAATTGAATTTTGCATATAATATTATTGAATTAGATATTAGTTGCTGTCAGACCTACTAATGTTGATGAAGACACTCATCTATAAGAATTTGATCATTTTTTTTTTTTGGTAGGATGTAAGAGCCATCTACTAGATTTCTTGCAGTCCTCTGCTAAGTTTCCTGCTTCATCCAAGTGGCGTTTTGACGCTAATCAAAATATTAAAATGACCAAATTGATAAAATGATCAGATTCTCCTACTTTCTTTCTTTTACATTCTTTTTTTTTTTTTTTTTTCATTTGACAACACTAAGCCATACTAACTTTTCATCTCCCTTCACCAGCATGCATGGGTTCGGACCAAGTATTACACTAATGATCTGTGCATGGTCCTGCCCCTTTTATTTATACCATCTGTTCTTGAAATATACTCCCTCATCTGCTGCTTGTGCCATATGTTTGCTTCTATTTTTACTCCTTTCCCACATCTCCAATAAATAAACAAAGTCGTGCAAATGAGTGGTGAATACACAAAAGACAATGACAACATTTGAGTGGGAGCCCGGATCTCCACAGGGCAGTGGTTAGCCGGTATGGGTCTATAGAATTCTCTAAGCTTAAATTTAACATCCCAGTTGAATCTGATATTAGCTGTAGTTAGCACCATACTGACGTTGACTACAACACTCATCAAGGAGAATTGATCCTGTTTAAAAAAATAAAAAAACTTGTTTACAAAACATTGGAGGAGGTAAGGATTTGGAGAATTGATCCTGTTTATAAAAAAAAAACTTGTTTACAAAACATTGGAGGAGGTAAGGATTTGGAATGGAGAGGGACAAGAATATTTGTGAGGGGAACTTGGAGAGAGAGAGAGAGAGAGAAGTTGAGAAGTCGAAAGACTTTTGTTTTAGAGAAGGCATCCAGAGAGAGTAGGTAATTAGAGTCTCAGATTTACAATTGTAAGACTCGATTGGTGACAGTCTTGCCTTTAGAAAAAGAGTCTTAATTAACTTTATTGGGGCTCTAATTGTGCGTCTTATGTTTAAGATAGTCGGACTCTTCATTCAGCTTCATATACTATAATTGGTTGGTAGTATGGTTGAAATGAGTTTTGGTCAATTGATTATCCGAGATAGGTGAATCAAAATATTAGCAGCAGTCCGCACCATGCCCACGTTGAAGGCGTCGCCCATCAATAAGAATTGGTCTTTTTTTTTTTTTTTTGTTAGGGTAACCCAGTCAAGGGGGCTGAGACCCATGTGAGAGCCTGCACATACACGGGAAGACGGCACACTCAAGCGGGAAAGGAGCCTACACACATGGAAATAAAGCCCAGTACACAAGTGTAGGGGTGAAAGTGGGTCGGGCTATCCGCGGGCCGCCCGCGGACGGCCCGTTATAGGCTCGGCCCGAGCTCGGCTCGAAAGACAAAAGAGCCGAGCTAGGGCCTAGGAGGAGGCCCGTTTTCTTAAAAGGGCCGAGCTCGGGCTTGATGAAGCCCGGCTCGTAAGCCCTAGGGCCTACATATATTAATACACATATTATATATATATGTACACTGTATAGTAGATAATACATATATGATATAACATAATCCATAAATCCTAAACCTTAGTTTTAATCCAATATAAATAATCCCTAAACCATAAACACTAAACCCTAAGCACTAAATAATCCATAAACCCTAAACCTAAGCGCTAAACCTTAAACCATAATTTTAATCCAATATAAATAATACCCTAAGCACTAAATAATCCATGAATCCTAAACCCTAAATCTATATTAACATTGACCTAGGGCCTCATTATAAAACGGATCAGGCTCACAAGCCGAGCCTAGGGCCTCAATCAAGCCGGGCTCGAGGGCCGGCCCTTAATAAGAGCCGAGCCCGAGCCAGGATTTTTTAGGCCCTCTCAAGCTCGGGCCGGGCTAGGGCCTACTAAAAAATACTAGGGCCGAGCCTAGGGCTTGTCAAAGCCCGGCTCGGCCCGACCCACTTTCATCCCTACACAAGTGGGAAGGGAAGCCCGCACACACGGAAAGAGAAGGTGTAACAAGAATTTTAACCATGGGCAGGCAAGTGAGAACTGTCACTCCTTACCACTCGGGTAAGGAGTTGTTCTCTTTTGGGTTGTTGTTGCTGCTGCTTCTATTTCTGTTCTTTTTTATTTTTTGGGTTGTTGTTGTTGCTGCTGGTTCTATGTTTGTTATTTGTTTTCGTTGTCTTGTAATATATTTTTCTTTTACCATAAAATAAAAAAAATAAAAAGTTAGTCTAATTTGTCATTAGTACGAGCCATCTACTTGATTTCTTGCGGTCCTGTGCTAGGTTTGCTGTTTCCTTCCAAATGGCACTTTCATGTTACATCAAAATATTAAAATTATACTCTTAATCTAAGGGCTGTGAATGGCTTTAAATGGTCAAACTGCAAAGCTTTCTCATCCAGTCAAGTGTTGAAATGATTAGATAGTCCTACATTTTTCCCTTTTGTATTTGTTATTTTTTAGGCTAACCTTGGAAATTCAAACTACTTAAAATCCCAGGCCCTCTGTTATTGAGGTTAAATCATATTTCACTCTAGTTAGAGTTGGGCCAGAATTAAAACACATGATTTCTCCCTTTTAATTTTATGTTGTAGGGTGTTTTAGCAGTTGTTCAATCTCAATGTGGGTTAGGTATTTGTTTGGTAAAATCTGGCCCTGCTGCTTATTAGGAGGACCCTTTTGGGTTGGGAAGACCGACCAGCACCCCCACCCACCCACATTCATGTTAACACAAAAACTAGTTCACTTGCCACACGATTAGGTTATGTTTAATTTCAGCCTGATCAAACGATCACTGCCCTTAGTTTCATGGACCCAAAATTAAACGGCAATGTGTCTATTGTAATTTTTGTTGTGATGAACTCAATGATGACCAATGCCCTAATTACTGTGAAATTGGGTCAGTGGAAAGTAGGGTACGTATGGGCGAAAGAACTAATTATCATAAGTAGGCTTGAAGCTAAGTTCACTGCACATGGCTTCGTAATACATATGCTAGCTGGACCTTTTAGTGGTACATAAATTTAGGGCCAGCCCGTTTATCAGGCTGGAAAAATTGATTCCACTATGCTCCAAACCATTGGATTAATCATATGCAGAAAACATATCAGTATATCTAAGACACCGTGATCAGACAATATTTGTCACACCGGTTGAAGTAGAATTTGGGTCAAATAAGTGAAAAAATATAATTGAGATTTGCGAATGATATTGAATTAGATATTAATTTCCTTCAGACCTACTAATATTGAGAGCGACACTCATCAATAAGAATTTGATCATATTTTTTTCCTTAGGATGTACAGAGCCGTCCACTATATATATATATATATATATATATATATATATATATATATATATATATATGAGGAGTGCTCCCCTACACTGCAGCTCCCCTTAATATCAGCTGGGCTAGATGTAGGACCGACTGCACTGGTCACTTATGAGTATAGGCCCAGCTGATATTAAGGGGAGCTGCAGTGTAGAAAAGCACTCCTCTATATATATATATATATATATATATATATATATATATATATATTTTTCTGGCAGTCCTCTGTTAAGTTTGCTGCTTCATCCAAGTGGCACTTTGGCGCTAACCAAAATATTAAAATGATCAGATTGATTGTCCAACTTTTTTTTGTACTTTCTTGTGATCTTTTGTTTCTTCTTTGACAACACTCAGCCATACTAAGTTTTCATCTTCCTTCACCATCATGCATTGGTTCGGACCAAGTACTACACTCTTGATCTGTGAATGGTCCTGCCCCTTTTATTTATACCATCTGTTCTAGAAATGTACCCCCTCATCTGCTGCTTGTGCCATATTTGCTTCTTTTTACTCCTTTCGCACCACTCCAATACATAAACGAAGTCGTGCAAATGAGTGGTGATTACACAGAGAGCGGCAAAATTATGTTGCCGGAAAAACTCTATTTTCCTGGGCAATAAGCTTTTTCGCCAGCAAAAGTTATAATATTCTCGGCATTTAATTATTGCGTCAGAAAAAAACGCAAGCAGTATTGAGCCCAATTGCATTCAAAACATGTCACATCTCGGTCCCGAATCACCCTGGCCTAGGATAATCCTCGATGTGGGACACACGTACTCCCGTGATGCTGTACCTGTCTCGAGCCAAATACAACACACGAATGAGAGAAAAACAACTTTTTACACACGTGAGTCAAGCTCACAGAACCTGTCAATAACAATTAATTCATAGCGAAAGCTGTAATTTATACATATGAAGGTATCAATTCTCATTCGATCCAATTAACATTCAAGTTTAATACAAAAGAATTATACAATTATATATATTGTTTCACAAAAGAAGGTATATAAAAGAACCCTATACAACTCTACCAAAAATATAATCAAAAGAATAACTACACATCTAAGTGTGACTCACGCAAAAAGGGGCTAGCCACACACTATATAAGCTCTCAAAAGAACATCAACACACTCCGAGAGAAGAAAGAGCTACGCTGGCCCTAGCTCCGGGCATTCCTCTAATCCTGGAGGAACCTCTTGGGTAACCTCCTCTTCCTCCTAGGCCCCTTCAAGGCTGGGAGTTGCACCTGCTACTGTGACACTAAGAGTAGTATCTCAATACAACGATTCAGCAAGTACAGGCAATAATAAGAAAATACATAATGTGTCAAATTGAATTAAAGACAATTAAATTAATAGATGTCAATGATAAGTATTAACTAAACAAATTGTGAGAAAATCGAATAATTTATGCTTGTGAATCAAATAGAATGAAAACATACTAATTGGCTACTACATTGAGCTCATCCTATCAAAATGAAAGTAAATCTAGTTGGGATGTCACCAGCAGCCCGGCCAAAGGCTAGCTGGTTACCTGGGTCTGGAGTTCTGGTGCTCCAGATGACTTACTGCAGTAGTCTCGAATAACTAAATCAAGTTCAACCACGTCGGGTATCACAAGGTCGAAGCTAAGTAGTGCTGACTCGATCGAATCAATTAATAAATCGAATTTGAGTAAGTCTGTATTCCTTGTTCATAATCGAATTGAATAGTAATCACATATACTCGAATACTTACTCAATCCACATTTTCAACGAATACCAAAGCAGTTATACAATAATTAAGCCGAATTTGAATTGGAAAAGTCGAACCCTAATGAATACTAATAATGAAATCAATATACTAATTAGGATTGATATCAATAACGAATTGAACTTCAATATGAAATGCAATAAGTTAAATGAAATCAAGATATTTCTTGCTAGCCAATCCTAAACTATTAGTTATGGTCTCTCACCATTCATCACAAAGTAGATTCAAAAAGTCAACGTACTACTATCTTGCTTATGTGTCACTTGTTTAAGAGAAAAGTGTTGAATTTCCCGAATCAACCCTCATGGCATAATGCTAGACCAAGGATTGCCCAGTGGTCCAATTAGTGAAGTTAATGGTTTCATTTTACAGTCATAAGGGTCTCACGGATCCTAAATCCTATGGAAACAAGGGTATGCACCTTAATTATCTATTAGGGATGATTAGGGTGGGTTATGATAGGTTAAGGGCAGTAATTCACTCTAAGAATTGGGTCAGAAAGGACCTAGGCTTCAGCTTCAGGTTCGCTCGAGCGGACCATCTAGAGGCTTAATCGTTCACGCAACCCATTTCGTTCGCTTGAGTGATGGTTTCAGAAGGGTGTTCGCTCGAACGAACCCCATCCAGAGAACTAGTCGCTCGGGCGATCCTTTTGATTGCTCGATTGGTTGCTTCAAGAGGAAGTTCGCTTGAGCAAACCCCTGTTCGCTAGAGTGAATGCTCCAGAATTCTTGAATTTCAGAATTCTCAAGTGTTCTTCTCCCATTCATTTTCCAACACTTCCACCACAAAAACCTGCAAGAATGGAGCCTTCTTACTCCCATTTACATAATATACAACTCTCCATTCACTCTCATCAATTAAAATTATAAAACATCCAACCCATTCATTCATTAAGAGAATAGAATCCTTGAGAAAAAGTCTCATTTGAATCAAATGAAATTAAGCAAAAATGTAAATCCAATTTATTGTGTATACTTGCCTCAGAATAGAGCTTTCCAAAAGACACTCTAGCTCAAAGGAACCCAAAACCCCCAAAATCAAACCCTAATCACAATCACCCACCAAAACACCAATAAATGTCTATGCACGATTATAAGAGGGTCCCTCGACTCTAATGCATCTCAAAATATCAAATAAGAGGGTTTAACTCTTACCTCTTAGCAAGGATTTCGAATTTGAAGAGAATAGGAGATGGGGGAGTCGGTTTCTTGCCCACAAGGAGTAGAAGAGGTTGAAGAAGATGAAGTTAAGTCCAACCCTAACTCTCAAGGTACATGCACAAGCTCTATTGATGATTGATTGGAAAGGAGAAGAGGAGAAGTGAAGAAGAAGGAGAGTAGAAAGAAGAGGAAATGACAAGGAAATGAAAGAAGAGGGTAAGGATGTATATAAGGGATAAAAATGCCATTTTTACAAGAAAGTCCACTAAAGCAATATATTTCCATTTTGAGTCAAATGGGGGTCCAACTACTCAACGGTAGCTCGCTCGAATGATGTAGAGTCTAATACAAAAATTGACGTACTTGACGCAAAATATACGCGATGACGCCAAGATGACGTACAAATGATGCAAAATGAGAAAATCGATAATTACAAAAAAGCCCTTGACTCTACCCAACCGAGTCAAATCGATTCCAACTCATATATCCAAGGCTCAAAGCCTAACTAACTCAGTCTATAAAGGCTAATGGACACTAATTACCATAATTAACGACTAAGCACAACTAATTTAGCTAAATCACCATTTATTAGCACTAATTTGGGTTAAATTTTAGACATCTAATTAGGATTAATTAGACACTAAATGCAATTAGAATAGGGTGGGGCGTCATAGTTAGGCCGGTAGAAAATGAATCTAACTTTATTAGAGGCCTAATTGTGCGTTTACAATAGCCAGACTCTTCATTAAGCTTCATAAATTATAATTGGTTTGTACTATGGTTGAAATGAATTTTGGTCAATGACTATCTAGATGGGTGAATCAAATCAAGTTGAGACCCACTCATCTTGAATCAAATATTAGCTGCAGTGGGCACCATGCCAACATTGAAGGCATTGCTCATCAATAAGAATTGGTCTTGTTTTTCTGTTTTCTGGGCTGTTGTTATTGCTGCTGCTTCTATTTTCCATTCTTTGTTTTGGTTGCCTTGTGATGTCTCTTTCTTTTACCAAAAAATAAAATTAAATAAAAAGTTGGTCTAATTGGTCATTAGTACGAGCCATCTACTTGATTTCTTGTGGTCCTCTGTTAGCTTTGTTGTTTCCTTCCAAATGGCACTTTCATGTTACATCAAAATATTAAAATTATACACTTGATCTAAGGGCTGTGAATGGCTTTAATGGTCAAACTCCAAAGCTTTCATCAAGTCAAGTGTTGAAATGATCAGATAGTCCTTTTTTATCTTTATTGTTTTTACTTTAACAAGCCTAAGCCTTACAATTTTTTGTCTTCCTTCACCTTCATGCATTAGTTAAATTTTAAAACCCATGTCAGTTGTTAAACCATGATCTGTGCATGGTCTGCCCCTTTTATTTATACCATGAGTTCCTGAAATATGTCCCATAGTTTGCTTCTTCTTCAGCTACATTACACCTCTCCAAATAAACTATGTATATGTGTGGTAGTGATTGCACAAGCGATGGCAACATTTTAAGTGGAGTCCAGATCTCCACTTATATGTATGTGTGGTGATTGCACAAAAGATGGCAACATTGTAAGTGGAGTCCAGATCTCCACTTAATATGTATATGTGTGGTGATTGCAGCCCTTAGCTGCATAGGGGTCGTTACTTTGTACTCATTCATGTTTTCTTTTTAAGAGAGAATTGTAAGACTTTTATTTTTAAAAGTTTTTAAAATTGAAGAAACAAATGTGGGTTTTCAAAAAAGGGTCATCAAATTATCTCTATCTAATGGAAAATGAATTTAAAGGCATGCTTCTTTCATAGAAGCAGGAGATTGCAGGATATGTATCTTCATGCTTGACCTGTCAGCGTGTGAAGTTTGAGCATAGAAAGCCGCTTAGATTACTTCATCCTTTACATATTCTTAGAAGGAAGTGGGAACATTTCCAATGACCATGAGACAACATGATATCGTATGGGTGATTGTGGATCGTCTCACGAAGTCAGCACATTTTCTTCCATTTAAAAAGGATATGGGATTTAATGAAATGCCCAAGTTGTTTGTGAGGGAAGTGACTAGATTACATAGAACACCAGTTTCGATTGTGTCAGATCGAGACAGTCGGTTTGTTTCTACATTTTGGCAATCATTTCAGAATTCCATGGGTACTAGACTTCGATTTAGTACTACTTATTATCCACAGATGGATAGGCAATCTGAACGGATAATTCAGACTTTGGAAGATTTGCTTCGTGCTAGTGTTATGGATTTTGGTAGTGATTGGGATGAACATCTCGCGTTGTGTGAATTTACATACAACAACAGTTATCACTCCAGCATTGAAATGACACCATTTGAAGCATTATATGATCGAAGATGTAGAACTCTAGTTAGCTGGGAAGAAGTTGGAACAAGAAGTTTCCATAGTCCTACTATTTTTGCAGAAACAGCTGAAAGAGTTCAGAAAGTACAGGACAGATTGAGAGTAGCCCAATCAAGGCAGAAGAGTTATGCTGACAGTCGGCGACATGATTTGGAATTTGCCATTGATGATTGGGTGTTTTTGAAGACTTCTCTAATGAAATGTACAATCCGATTTGGGCAGAAATGAAAACTTTCACCAAGATATATCGGACCTTTCAAGATAAAGAGTAGAATCGGAGATGTAGCTTATCGTCTAGATCTCCCATCGCAACTCTCTGGTATCCATAATGTATTCCATGTATCGATGCTTCAGAAATATGTGGCGGATCCTACGCATATCATCAACTATGATGAGATTCAAGTTCAACTGAACATCACATATGTTGAGTAGCCAGTTCGAATTATTGATACTAAGGAGCAAGTTCTCTCACAAGGACGATCAAATGGGTTAAAGTCCTTTGGGCGCATCATGAACCCAATGAGGCCACGTGGGAATTAGATGAACAAATGGCTCGAAAATATCCAGAGCTATTCGTTCAGGTAATTTATTTATTCATGTTTATCTTTATTTATATTACATTCGGAGAACCAAATGATTTTAAAAGTTTAGAAGAATGTTACACCTTATCCCGAGTTAATCAAGATTAACTCTAATTAATCAAGATTAACATAATTTAAGCGTGATTTATCAAGATAAATGTGATTAGTGATCAAAATGGATTAAATTATGCATGAAGGATTGAATTAAGCATAATGAACAAGTTTGGAAAAGCTTGACTTAATGGAATTGATTTTAGATCCAAATTAGTGAAATTAAGGACTTTTCCGTAAATATGGATTTATACGTAATTAGTCGAATACGGTAAAACTTGATGTCAACATGTGTATTTCGACGAGTATAACAACTTTCATAATACATTTATTTTCATTTGACTTCAAATGAATCAAATGAGTCTTAATTTGACTCAGATTAGAAATATGAATAACATATGGGTTTATGTGCAAAATACTGTTTATAAAGATTCAAATGGGAACCCAACTCAGTTCATTCGACCTTTCCAGCAGCAGTAGAAGCCCTAGGTTTGAGTTCTCTTTCTTTCTTCTTTGTTTCTTCTTCCTTGAATGATTGAATTGGAGCTAAGCTAGTGATTTAGAGAAAGGGTTTCATTGTATCATCTTCTCCATCATTCTCTTCAAGTTTCTTTGAAGATTAAGTTTAGTGAAAATCTCAAGTTTCCATTGACATTCGGTTATTTTTTCTGTAGAACTTTGAGTTCTATTAAGTGATTTGGAATGATTTTTAGCACAATCAATTCAAGAATTTTCGTTTGGGTTCATTCTTCATGTTCGGGTTTGGAAGTTGGTGGAATTGAGTCAAATTGAATTCAAAAGAAAGGGATTTTTGTGTTTAGCTCAACCATAAGGCAAGTATAAACATGTTATTGTGGTTAAATGCTAACTTATGTATGTTTCTGTTGGTTTTGTTAGAATTGTGGTTTTGCTCTAATTTATTAAAAATGACATTGAATGTGTTGATTCAATAGATGAAGTGTTTGAATGGAATAGAAGTGTTATCTTTGTGTTAAAATGATGATTGAGGAGAGGACAAGAGGTCCATATGTTTTATATGCAGGTTGTGATTGGATTAGGAATGGAAAAGTGAATGGTTCAGAATTCCGAAATGGAATTCTGAAGCGTTCGCTCAAGTGAACAGGGAGTCTGCTCGAGCGAACTGTCATCGGTGTGCATCCGTTCGAGCGAATGGAGATCCACTCGAGTGAAGCTGGTACTGTCTGATATTGTCTGTCAGCGCTTGAGAGAGAGAGAGAGAGAGAGAGAGAGAGAGAGAGAGAGATGTCGGTCGCCCAAGCGACCAATGTTCTGTGAACTATCCGCTCGAGCGAACTTGAAGCAAAAGTTTCAGGTGGTTCCTCTTATTTGAGATTCGGTTTTTCTTCTTTTAATTAAGAAGATTTAGTGATTATCGTCGGAGATTAATTACATTTAGATAATTAGTGAAGGGATTAGTTTGACTAAAGATCAATCAAATATGTTTAAAGGATACTTTGGTTTTCTAGGAATTGTATTCCTAGACTTGATATTAAATTTAGTCATGGATTAACCAAAACTGATAGAACTCCAGGTTTAATTCATGTATTGAAAACGAATGAGCCTGTCGATTAAATCAAGGCTGTCAACGTTAATTTACCTCCATGGGTGTTAATTAAGGGGACTTTAATGTACAAATTCATAAAATGTAATATCCATCGAGAATAACACGTACATTAAATAGCTGATAATTATACCTAATTGGTTGGTATTACTTAACTGAAATTTGTATATAGTATTGAATCTAAAATGGAACATAATTTGAATCGAATCCTAAATGGATTGTTTATTGGATTGTATCAATTAATTGTCATTGAGCAAAATTAAATGTTAATTATATTGTTTCTTGAGTCCGGCACTATATAGTGATTTCTCTAGGCTCATTGGAGCTGTTACTGCTGCAGCAGATTATATGGGAGTGTTTCGGAACTTCGTGGTGATGTCAGATGTCCCTGGCCCGGGCACTGATAAATCCCACAATATATGATTCCTTCCATGTGGAAGATATGATTCCTTCCTTTTTAGGAAGATGTGATTTGATATGAAATGCTATTGTAGTTTTACCAATTTTTAAAGACTCTTATTGATTTGAATTAAATAGTAACTATATTGGTCTAACATTGGATTAGAAAGATTCAATTGTGAATTAGCATGTTAAATCATGTATCTGTTTATACGTTGTTGAATTGTCAAATTCATAATGTTATTGATGGCATTACAGGCACAGCTACCCATACCAGTCCTTCTGAGGCCACAACGCCAGCGGAGATTACCGATCCGGTTCCTCCAGGAGGACTAGTTGAGTGGAAATGAAGCAATATCATATATTTATGATATTGAAATGAAAACTTTCGTTATGGAAATGTATTATACTTTTGATCCTTATATTGTATTAAATATGCAAGTGATTGGTTTTGTAAATATGTAAATGAGTTTTATTTCATATAGGAGCAATGTATATTTGTTTATATTTCGCATAATGTGTAAATGATATCCCTTGTGAATTTTTATGTGATTGAAGTTCACAGGAGTAAGTATGCGAAACGACTCAGGGTTAACTCAGATTAGTCTGAATCTCGGATTCGGGCCGTGTCAATACTTCAACTGCGATGCCTGTGGGCACCAAGGCGATGCCTTCTCCTACCACTGCACAACTTGTGATATTGACCTCACTGTCCTCTGTGCTTCCATGCCGCTCTCTCTCTTCCACCAGGCTCACCACCACCCTCTCAACCTCACCTTCTTCACTCCCTACCAAAACAAGGCCTTCTCATGCAACATTTGCCGCAACATGGGCTCGAACCACTGGCTCTACCGCTGTGGCGTTTGCGAGTTCGATGCCCATCTGGCCTGCGCCGGCGGGCGATGAGCTGAGGCCGTTGGCACAGGCCAAGGTCCTATTCAACCCCAACAACATGAGATGGTTCAAAGGGTTGCTATAGGTATGCCGCAGTTCCATGGTCCTGGGGCCGGATATTTGAATGGCCGGGGTGCAGGCGGTCCTCCGGCGAGGAGTGGGCAAGGTAAATGGTTGCTTCATCTTGCAATTCAAGGACTCCTTGGTGGGGTACCTCTGCAAGTAGGCCAAAGTTTGGCGCGATCGTTATCACGTGGCCAACGCCACCGAGTAGGTGGTGGTGGTGGTGGTGGTGATGCAGATACAGGCGGGGATGACTATTCATGTGGGACAGGCGGTGGGAGTGATGGTTGGTGATTATTCATTGAGATGATGGTAGTTCTTTGGATTGCAAAAGCTTCAAATTTCATTTTTGGACAGTTTAGCTTATTGTGTTGGGGAATAAGAACATGATTCAATGCCTAATGGTTACTGGTGTCACTTTAGTTTTATGGTTTCCCTTACTAAAATGTTGTCTTGTAGTGTTTAAATTCTACTGCACACGGTAAGCTTAATCATTGCAGCCATGGTGGAAATCCTGCTCTCTGTTTTGCTTTTGCATACCTCTGTTTTGATTTACATTGCAGTTACAAAATTTTCATAATTAACAGATATTGATAGCCGTTTGTTTAGGACTTTTCTCTTAATTTTGTTCTACCACTACTCCCCCTGTTTGAATTCATGGGTGGCACTTTTTGATTTTTAGTGAAGTCAAAAGAAAAAAAAAAATGCTATATTAACAGAAATTGTTACCTAGTTTATTCTCTCAGGGTATTTTTGGGACAATGTGACAAAAACATAATAATAATAATAATAATAATTTTTAATAGGAAAAGGTTAAAACTAATAGTAGGTTACTGTCAAAAGTTGATTTCTATATTATTTTACTGTTTTTCCCCAATTTCTCACAATCTTTTTTTTTTTTTTGTGTTTTCTCACAAAGTCTTCAATTTTCTTGATATTCTTAGAATATCTAACTTTAATCAGGAAATTATTCAACCCCGAGGAGTAGCTCAGTTGGCCCAGGACCGTGGTTTGCACCTGGAGGTTGTAGGTTTGAAACTGTATTACTATACCAGGGCCACGGGGGAATTTTACCGGGTTTTCTCTCCTGGGCCTGTAGGGATTATTCTGGCCCAAAGTACTAGGAACCCTGCGGTATCAAAAAAAAAATTCCTTTATGATAATACTGCAAAATTTTCAAAAATGGCTGCTGCAATGGACCTCTCCATTGCCTGGTTATCTGAAGGACCCGATACAATAGATCTGGGTATGCCCCTTTTCTTAGACTGCGGATCCAGGTTCGTAGTTCAAGCCGTATCAATAATTAGTTCCATGTCCGAGGTCCAGCCAAGTCTGTATCTGAATACCCACGTACACGATTGCAAAAACCAGCATATTAATGTATAATTCGGCCAGTCAAGGTGGCCTACAAAGTCCAACCTTGTTCTGCATACTCAATGCCTGAGCCCAACCCAACCCAAGTTTTTGCAAGCTTCAAAATCCAGACCCAAGGTCAAAGGAGAACCCAAAGAAGTTAACTGAACTCACATTTTCATATGGGCAGGGCCAAGAAGGTTTCAGTTTGGTGTGGCCCAAGTTGAACTCCACAAGGGGCCCAAGTATGGAGCATGGAAACTGAACATTGAGCAGAAAAGCAGAGTGCGACTTATCATTACCTACATATATCAAGTTTTTGGGCCCAGCTAGCTGATTGACTATGAGGGAAAGTTAAGTCCACGCCTCTCAAATTTATTTACTGGACTAAACAAATCAAGGTCCGTTCTCATCAAACCATCTTATCTATATGATATTTATCATGCAACATGGACCATCAACAAATGTCTTGTTAATTCTTTCTTCCAATAAAACCCCAAACAATGATGGGCTACCTCAAAAAGCCCATGAGGTAGCCCAGCCCAACCAAGGCCTGTTCATAATTAGTGCTTTGATGGTAAACTGACATGAAACTTTATTGGGAAAGTCTACAATCTGCCCCATTTGAATTTTTAGGGTCCCCCTTCTTTATTTATCTCTAATTCATATTGCATTATAGTAATTACACTGAAAACAATTAATATGAGTACAGTACATTAATTCATTCATCAGAAGATTTATACCAAATGACTTGTGGGAGAAGCTATGATTCAAACTCCAATGTTAATATGTTAATTTTGACTTCTGTTATTACTGTCTCTTCCCAAACAAAATTAAGTCTTTGGCTGGTTGTATTTAGTTCCACTGCAAACTAGAAAGTTACAACAACCAAAATACAAACTCCCCCTCTTCCCTCTTCAAATGATTCTGGTATGGTAATATTATACCATGTGACTTATGCAATCAGTTGTTCAAGTAATCTCTTATTAGGTTTTCTTCTTTAGCTCTTCATTTCTGTTGAAACAGGCACTTCCATCAAGCTGCTCTACCAATGTCGAGAAAGAAAGACTTTCCTCAAGGCTGTTCTAGGACTAGCCATGAGGATTATGAAGTAGTTCACTTGCCATGGTCCAAGACCCAACCCGTTACAGATGGTAAGGACCTTGTAAAAATCTCTGCCATGCCTGATTGGGTCCAACCAGCCTTCAATGGCTTGGACCGACTGAACATGGTGCAGAGCCAAGCCTACCAAACAGCCCTTTACACATTCAACAACATCCTTTTGTGTGCTCCAGCAGCTGCTGGCAAAACAAATGTTGCAATCCTAACCATACTCCACCATCTTTCCCACCACAGCCATTACAAGATCGTCTATCTGGCTCCAACAAAAGCCATGGTTTCTGAAGTGGTTCGAACCTTGTCTACTCGCCTACACCATTACATGGTCAATGTTAAGGAGCATAGCAGTGATAAGACCCTCTCTCCTCAACAAATGGAAGTGACCCAGATCATCATCTCCACTCCAGAGATGTGGGACTCTCTCTCTTCCTATACCCACCTAGTTAAACTTGTAATCATCGATGGGGTTCATCTACACATAAAAAGAAGACTAGTTCTTCAAAGGATCGTTGAAAGAACAGCTGGTCAAAAATTCCAGGACATCCGCTTGGTGGGGCTGTCATTGCCGATTCCCAACTTTAAAGAGATGGGTTCGTTTCTAAATGTTGATTTTGAAACGAGTCTGTTTTATTTTGACAGCAGCTTCAGAGGTGGTCCAATTGATCAATGGTGTATAGGAATCAAAGGGGAGAGCCCTTGGCCATCGATGAATGACTTCTGTTATGAGAAGGTCTTTATGGCCGTTGCGAGAAACCATCAAGTGCTTATATTTGTATGTTCAAAGATGGAAACAGCCCAAACAGCTTCTGCAATTAGAGAGATTGCAATGGCCAGAGGCACTGTTGGGTGTTTCTTGAAAGAAGAAAGCAGCAGCAGGAGACTGCAGATTCTAAATAAGGAGGCTGGAACAGTCCAGAGCTGGTTTCTTAAAGATCTTTTGCCACATGGGTTTGGGATTTATCATGGAGAAATGGCAAGGGAGGAGAGAGAGCTTGTTGTGGAGCTTTTTATCAATGGGAAGATACAGGTGCTGGTTTCCACTACTGGTCTTGCTTGGGGTGTGAATCTGCCGGCCCATTTGGTGATCATCAAAGGGACCCAGATTTATGGTGAGGAATTAGATCCTGTGGTTGTGATGGAGATGCTTGGTCGTGCGGGAAGGCCTCAATTTGACTCTTGTGGGGAAGGAATAGTGATGACTAGTTATCATAACTTGGCAGATTATGTTTGGCTCATGAATGAGTAGCAGTAGCATCCATTTTTGAAGGTTATTTTGTTTATGGGATGGAGTTTTAGGGCATGTATGTTTTATGTCATTTTATATCTAGAATTGTATTTTAATATATAATTAGATAAAACTAAAGATTTATAGGAGAATAGGCCTGTCAGTCTGCCATGTGAGGAGGGGGCTGGGCCTCAAAAAGTCCTTAAAATGAGTGCTTCTATTTCTAAGTAAAAGCCATAGGTATGGGCTTGAATGATATTCTTTACAGGCCCAAAAGTTTAAAGGCCGGGCTTGGACAATTTAGGCCCAGCCAAGCCTGACCCTTATATATTATATTTTATGTATGCGTGTGTATATATGGGCCAGCTCTCCTAAGCTGAAACAGGGCTGGTCCCACAAAATCAAAGTCGATTATGCTGTTTTTTACATGATGATCGTCTCCAAAATCAAGATAAATCCAATCAGAACTGGATTTTTCAGTTCAATCATGCAAAAAAACAGATATAATCCATATTGGTTTGTGGGACCAGCACTATTTCAACTTAGGATAAGCTAAACTATAGCTTGGGAAAGCCTTGCTCGTATATTTATATTTATATATGCCCCTTTAACAGTCATTTAGTATTAACAAAATGGAGATATGAAGGCAATTTCATACCCCATACGGGCCATACCCATTGAAAAATGCCCTAAAAGCCCATACACATATTTAGTTTATTTCATATCTATTTAATTATCTAAGTCATGTATTATACTTTATGCATAAGCAATATGTGTTGGATGGTTGCTTCCGATCACTTTCTTCTATTTTTATTAATTTTTATTTAATATTTTTATATTATTTTTTATATATTATTGCTAGTGCGAACTGAGGTATACTCCTGTTAAATAAGGATACACTTTTACGTCCATGAAGTGATTTGGGATGCCAACTAATATACAAAGTGATGAAGATAGTTTATATGTGAACGGAACATTGAGGATATAGGGCGATCCACATATCCTTTTAATTAGATAATAATAAATCCTATTTGTCTTTAAGTCTAAAAACTAACAATATTTTTTAAGTACATTTACTTTTGTGACTGAAATCCAATAACAGTTAATAATTAGATCACTACGGACTGAAATCCAATAACGGTTAATAATTAGATCACTACTCAATTGAAAATAATGGCAACTCATTAAAGATAGGTAAATGTAAATGGTTTAAATTTCTCAAAGATAAGACTCCACTGGAATGATTTGGTACATGGAAATTCATGTGAAAGGTATGAGACTAAACGAACTCTTTAGCCATTTTCCTTCTTTGAAAAAATACATAAAACTGTTCATCTAGAATCATCCAAGTCATCAAAGCGCGTATGACTTTATCCGATAAAATTTTTTTTGAAAAGAACTTTCATTCCCCAAATGTTTTCTTAGTAGTACATTTACAAGAGAGGTTAGAGAAGATAATGCTCAATCAATAGTACCTGATTCTTGGTAGCAATGTAGAAAATAGAATTAAAAATCGATTTTCTAAATTCTAAGCCTTGAGGCCTGACTTAGCTTGGCCCTAGCCCTTGAGAGTGGGGTAAGGACCTACGTAGTGTGGGCCTTGAGAGGGCTTTGGCCTACCCGAGCTAGGTCCTGCATAATTTGAGGGTAGGATAAGGACAACCTCAGTCTTGGCATGGCCCACCCCTTTGACAACCCTATAGGTGGATATTTAAGAATTACCATCAAATAACCTCTCCTTTAATGGATATTGAATCAAGAGATGATGAGATATATCCTTCACCCCTCATCTCTTTAATAATCTTTCAATCAAAGCACATTTCAACATGAATCTATGTATTTATGCAAAAAATATATCATTAAGGAGGCTAGGGGAAAAAAGGCCATTAGTCTATTTTATAGGATTCATATCAAATACTTATTTTAAGTATAATTTCCTAACCTACCCTACCAAATCTATTACTTTTAGCACAATACTGGCTAAATCCTTCCTTGAGTATCTGGAGTTGGGTCTTCTTGATCAATAGGAAAGAAGAACATACCCTATCAAATCTATTATTTTAGCACAACACTACTGGCTAACTCCTCCCTTTAGTATTTGGAGTTGAGTCTTCTTGATAAGTAGGAAAGAAGAAAGAGATAGAAGAAATGCTGCGACGCATGGTACAAATGTCAAGGTTTCAAATGGATATTTGATTATCCAAGTATAAGAAGTCTTCAGTTTTGAACAAACCGAGTATAGAACCTATTTTCTAATCCTAGAAAAATTTAGATTTAGATCCAAATTCATGCATATAGGATACACGGAACATTTTGTATATGAATACATGTATGTTCGGAACCAATTCTCCAAATCAACAATGATTAGTGTTAAAAATATATAGGTCATAGCTTGAGTCATATTGATTATTAGCTTTAATCATATACAATCTAATAGTCATACTTTTATATCTAGGAATTTAGAAACTTTATTTTAAAGCCCCTTTATCCACTTATACTAATGCACTCTACATCTTATTTTGAATTCAGATCCGAAACCAAATCCATATGATTCTAATTTCAAATACAGCAATGTTAGATCTTGATATGGATCCAAAATTGGATCTTTGTTGATTACGGATCCAAATACGACACATAGGTTCCATGTTGGATCTTGATCTGGATCTAAATCCATATCTAGCTTATAAAGACGGATGCAGATGTTCACCCATGGTTCCACCTCGGATCCAACCAATTTGCATCCCTACAATTGCCTAACTTTCTTTAAAATGAATTGAGTTTTCCAAGATTCCGTTGAAAACCAAGTCTGGGCGAGGGTGAGGTTTGGTCTTGGTGTTTTCAACAGAACACAAAAAAAAAAAAAAAAAATCCATAGAATCAGGATTTTGAGATTTCGTGGCATTGCACAAACGTGCCTTAAATGAAAAAAAGAGTAATAAGTCTAAGAAAATATTCTCCTACGAGGAGACTACATATGCAGTTCGGCTCTATGGAGTCCATTCGATGCACCTTTCATCAGTGTGGCCCCTTTGATACTATGGCCATCATGTGATCTTGCATCAAGCTAGATTTTACAATCATTAAACATTCACTCACCATTGGATTGAATCTCAAAAAGATATACGATTAAGACACCATTAAACTTTAAGATTGTTAAATAAAGGGCTAAGATAACTTGGTGGGCTAATTAATGGCTCCCCCTTGTCCACAAAGAGACCTTTCCATCTACCCTCCTCCCATTGATAGGCATGCATCTAAGTGGGCACAATGAGTTAGACTTCATTTAGCGGGGCGTTAGTGCAAGGTGCTATCTGCAGAAACAGAATTATGCGGAATCTATTTTTTGTTGTTAGGTTAGCAAGGCTTTTCACGGAAAATCTCTATTTTTGTGGAATTTTTCTACTCAAGGTATGAAACCCATGTCCGACCCTCCCCTCATACTTCCATTTCCACCAAAGAGGAAACATGGATTCCCTCTTCTACGGCGTTCCACAAGCAAGCCCTAAAATTAAGGACACTTTCTTACTCGCAATTGTTTTAGGAAAAGGAAAGCACTCTAGAACAAGAAAAATAAAATACACTATTTCCACGGCCTTCAATTGTAGTTAAATTCATGAAAATACAGTCATGAATTTACTAATTACTAAAATGCGAGGGGTGTTTTATGAGGAACAAGGAGTAAATGATCTAGAAATCTACAGAGGACCATCAAATTCATATGATGACTTTACTTGAGGGAAGAGTGGGCAATTATTTTCCATGTTGGGTGGGATATTTTGATGGCCCCTAGTGAATCCTAATTACTATTTTGTGAAAAGATATTCTTATGAACCCTTACATGCATGGATAGATAAAAAATAGAGTAGAGTGAAGTTAAATGGGCCTTAATAATCTAAAATTTCAACTCTACCCTGTTTGGATGAATCTGGCCCAATAAATGAAGTAATGTTATGAGCCGCATATACTCCATTTCACTTCAACTCTAAATACTTCCATTTTTTTGAGTAAAAGTGTATTTTATTCCAAACCTTAACTTCAAAATAAGCATCCAAATGGAGTGAAGTGAAGTACTCTACTTTAACTTCAACCTACTTCTCTTCACTCCACTCCACATGTGAAATCCACTCCATTTTACTCCACTCTTCATTTATCCAAACAGGCCCTAGTAAACTCTAGAAAATCAAGTTAAGTAAATGGGGACTAACTTCTTCAAACCAATAATAAAAAGGAAAAATAAGAAAAGAAGAAAACCTAAGTATAAAGGTGGCTATTAATTATTAAGGTGATGTCGCACCTTAATTTTGGTATAATTTAAGAACTATATCGTGTACATTTTGCATGTTTCCACTTCGAGGCTTAGGATCGTTCCAATAAGTCAAATAAGAAAGATTTTGAAGGGGCTACGATACAGAGAGAATGGTCAAGGAAATCAGAAAAAAAATTCTTAAGCTAAAAAAGTTTAAAAGCACCTCCTTCACATTCTATGGTTTTTCTTTTCTTTTTTTTTTTCTTTTTTTTTTTTTTTTCCACTCTAGCTTGGTGGGAAGGGAGCCCCCGCATATGCTGGAAAATGCATCATGCTCAGGGTTTGAACCCTAGATAATTAGGTGAGAATTGTCACTCGTTACCACGGGTAAGGAACCATTCTCATCTTCTATGTTAAATGCAATCACTTCACACACATCTAGCATCATTCCAGATTTTACACTGATCTAACCATATTTTTTTTTCGATTGAGTTTAGAGAAAAAGTAGTGACCCCAGAACATCTATTAAACTTTAAGGCTTAAATCTAATGGTAGAATTTTTTTATGAAGTGATATTTGGCTCACACTTAATTCCTCTATCCATTTTCTCACTTCCTTGATTGTTATGCATCAGGTTGGGGCATGGGATTTTTATAGTTGTTATGCAGATGTAATGGCAATCATTTTGGTCATATTGCCAAAGTTATAGTCAAATAAAGTGAACATAAATTCAAGTTGCAATCTTTGATCTTTTTAGGCTCTATTAGGGTCGAGTCATTGGTAAAATCTTATCTCTTTGAACAGGGAACTCATTTTCAAAATCAGTAATCATGTGGATTCTTTTTCCTCTTTGATAAAACTCTGCAACACACACTTGCAGTGTACCCATAATTTATTGCTTCCCACAGATTCATCACCTTCCATCCGCACAATCACATCATCCTAATACTAGAGAGTGATAACGCTATTTGTCCATAGAAATGAGGTAATTCTTCACTGTGGGCTCTATTTTTTAGATCATCTGTCCATCAGATGTAATGGTCACATTCAAAATCTGGTTCCACTTTTTTTAATGGTTTTAGGACCAGTAGTTTCATGGGAGGCATGATCCGTTTTTTAATCTAGATCTAATTCATGATCCACACTAGTATTTAGGGCCGGCTTGAGATAATTTGAGGCCTAAAGCAACAATCATAAATGAGGCATTTTCTATATTTTAATATTACTATAAATATTTTTTTTAAATATATTTTTCTTTCTTTTTCGTGATGCAAAATTATTAATTAAATTTTTATATTTCAGATTTTGCTAACCTATCTTAAATCCACCTTCAAAACCCACATAAAAATTCTGGGCCCATTCCCAAAACTCATATGGAAATCTTGGGTCACAAAATTCAACTATATATTTGGCTCCACCGCCGCCCCCCTAAAAAAATTCTTGATTCTGCCACTGGTGGGGCGCAGAGCATTTTCACCTACACACAGTGCGTATATGGGCCATGATTCAGGACCATTCAAGATGGACTTCAGAGTTGTGCCCCATGTATTGGATATTCTAGATACATGGTGCTCATATGCACTGTGGGCAAGTGAGTAAATTCCGGCAGGGGCCCATTGTTTATCTTAAATCTTAAGATATATTATTGGGGCTGAAATCGCTCCAAAGCTATGGATCTATTACAACCACATTATGGATCAAATTTGAATGGGCCCCTATTTAAATAGGATACACAATAATAATGAGAAAGGCTTGTGAAGCAAGTTCATGATTGAATGTATGATTGGGATTTGATACACATGGACTGCTAGAAATATAATGGTGTGCTAAAATCAACTGGACTCCTAGCAATAGAAATATTATAAGGGATGGGTAGATTTGAAAATATAATAAGCCATAAATGACACTTTAAGACCCCATGAAAATCTTGATCGATCTTCTCAAAAAGAGAGTTATTGTAGGGCTTTATATTTTATATTTTGAGGAGAAAAAAAAGGAATGGCAATTGGAAAATTCACTTTTTTGGGGATTTCAAAAAAGATGTCAGCTGCTGTTATGAGGCCTTTTATTTTGAGGCCTAAAGCAAGGGCTTTGTTGGCTTTATGGTAAAGCGGGCCATGCTAGTATTTTTTCCGTTTTTCACACTCTTTGTATTGTAATGCATGAGCTCAAACACACACCACAAATCCCTAGCCAATGGGGCGACAACCGGTATGTAAGTTCCACCAACACCAAAGAAAGTAAGGATAAGGACCGACTGTAGGCCAATGACTCAAGATCCTCCGTTGCAACTATTACACCAAAACAGGATAATACATGCTTGGAACCCCATCTTAGGGCCCACATAGAGGTAATCTAGATCATTCAAGATCTCCTCCACTATTATATCCTCTCATTTCATATCAGAAAGAATAGGTCATACCAGTCAATTGAACACCATGATGGAAACGTGATTAATACTGATGTGGCATTGCTATTAAAGTAGTATTAAACTATATTTTCATCATGGTTATCAATCATATGGTGAGATTCACTCCTCTTGAATTGAGACTTAATAATATAGCAGTAGAGGAGTAGGTGGACTTCGGCCAAAATTATCATTCAGGCAGGAGTCGCAGCAGAGTTCTCTAAATGTGTTACACACTTCAGGTGTTTGCTGGGAGGGAGGATCGGACTGCATGGGTGCACAATTAGATTGGCAACAAAATTTCTAATCAAAAGAGAAGCCTAAAGCATCTCCAAGAGATACTTTAAATTTGTATATGCTTTTTAAAAAATGAAGGCTAATGTGGCATATGTATTTTGGCATATGTAACTTGGCAACTCCAAGAGAGATGTCAAATGCAAATGCAAGTAGGCCTATGATCATTATTTTATGCAAAAGAAATATTTGCACTAAAAAGCTCAAATGCAAGTGGGCCCTCACCATTATTTTATTCAAATTTTTTTTTTGAAGTATGCTTTATTATATGCCAAATTTGGCATACCATCTCATACTTCAAATCCATGTAGGATATAGGATATGAAGTAACTGTTGGAGTCTCTCTCATATGTCAATTAGAACAAAAGGAGGTTAACATGGCCAAAAGAAGTGTATGTTGGAGATGCTCTAATGGTTACAATTAAAGCTATAGCCCTGGATGGGGTCATATATTCAAGATGGGTCAACATCACGACACTTTATGTCTAAATGTGACAGTGTCTACATTTGGATCCCAAAATTATTCGGAGGGAGTGGTCCCTAATCAGTAATCACTTATATGACAATGGATTGGCTTTACAATGGCGATACATTTAACCATTTTCATCTATGAAGGATGTACTGAAATTAAATATTACCCATCGACTGCTACTATGATGAAACACCCACTAGGTGGACCCCATCTAGCTGAGTCTAAGATCCTCTTCAATCTTTAACCTAAAAGAAGTCCTGGAGTTGAACTCAACAATGGGGCCCACCTATTAAAATCCAAATCATTTATCACATTTTTCATCCAACAATAAATTCAATTGTGAACAAAGATGAACTCATGTAGAATTTTACACTACCTCATGCAGAATTTGGCATTTGTTGTGAATGCTCAGGTGTCTACATACTTGAAAGGCATTTATTTTAAACGATTCAAATTTTAATAAGTGACTCCAACTGTAGTATTTCAATCCTATAAAATTGGATCTCCTCTAATTTTAGCCTTGGAGGATATAGATTCCTAATCTCAACAAGCAGGGCACGAGCATAGTTAGTGGTGTTGGTGCGTGCCAAAAATCTTCCATGTGCCCTCGTACTACCGTCAAACTGTCAAAGATCCTCTTAAAAGCACGAAATCTATTGGAAACGCACTTTTTATTTGCACACGTCCAAATCATCTCGCGATAAAAAAAAGAGACGTGAGATGGCAACCAACCCAACAGCCACCATCCATTTTCACAAATATACATAAGAAACGATTATCTCTTAAAAATATATCAACGTTTTCAAGTTTGGTATTTAAAAGAAAAACAGCAAAAATCCAAAATAGCTTTACCTTTTTTTTTTTTCTCTTGAAAGTCTATTCTTTAGGGCCTGTTTGGATACCAAAAAATATACTAGAGTAAAGTTAAATGGGCCCTAACAGTTTAAAATTTCAACTCTATCATGTTTGGATGAATCTAGCCCAATAGATGAAGTAATGTTATGAGCTACATGTACTCCATTTCACTTCAACTCAAAATATTTCAATTTCCTTGAGTAAAAGTAGATTTTACTCCAAACCTTAACTTCAAAATAAGCATCCAAATGGAGTAAAGTGAAGTACTCTACTTTAATTTCAACATACTTCTCTTCACTCCACTTCACATGTGAAATCTACTTCTCATTTATCCAAACAGGCCCTTAGTGATATTTTATACTATGAATATATAAAAAATTATCCACTACGAAGAATTTCATACGCTCCTCCCATTAGAGCCCACTTAATCATCCATCCAAATTGGCCACATGCCCATTTTTTTACACTCATCTAGATGGACTAGATCATTAAATGGACTGTGCATATTTTTTAAAAGGTAAGATTTTGTGGGCCATTAATCAAGCGGTTACAATGATAAAGGTGGACTTCATATTTTCTACACAGGTAAGCCCCAACCAGATCTTTTAGCCCCAACCCATCCCCAAGTGGAACCCTCAGCAAAATGCACATGATCAAAACTAATGGACATATTATTAGATAAAAACCATTTTAATATATATATATCAAAAATATTTAAATGATAACTTTTTTTCCAAGGCCTAATTAGCAACCCATCGAAACCTAGCAACTAATAGGGAACCCCTTCATAGTCACAAATCCTAAGAATTGGCACACATCCGAATGGACTGAACCGTTGGATCGATGGTTTAATATTTTTTCAATATGAAGTCATTAAATTTGTGGGCTATGGATGAAGGTGTTAGGAGTATAGATTTGGAGTCAAATTTGATACTTTGGGTGGTCTTACTTACATCTTTCCATCCTGGTCCCATTACCAAATAGGGCACACAATTGGGCTCATAAAAAATTTATCATCTTAATATGTGATAACAGTTCCCACCTTAATATTATCCTATCCTGTATAGATAATACGATATTACAACAAATTACCAAATATCAACCAACTTTATATTTATATACATGTGAGATGTCTCCCTTGGGACAAGG
The DNA here is from genome assembly GCA_028538565.1 of Umbellularia californica. NCBI lineage: Eukaryota > Viridiplantae > Streptophyta > Magnoliopsida > Laurales > Lauraceae > Umbellularia > Umbellularia californica. The sequence continues at coordinate 13,970,315 of JAPQWN010000008.1, read as the reverse complement.
GGATCCTCTAGAAACCCGAGCTTTACACGCCCACGGCCCACCTGTCTCGGACTTGAAGATCCCATAAAATGTGCCCTATAAAAAAGGTGTGAACGGATGTGGCCTTGGTTTTTTGAGCATTGTTTAATGGCAACCCACCTATTTTCTAGTGGCTGAGATAACGTCCATATCCCTTGTCGTTCGCTCTCCTTTTGCTTCCCCATTTCTTCCGTTACGGGCTTACGAGAAAGTGACGCGTGGCATCTAGATAGAAGTGGGAGCCGAGTGGTTTCGACGTGGCAAAAAGTGCAGAAAGTCCGACCCCCTTTTCATCCACAGCTCATGGTCCAGCTTCCCTCTTTCTTAATTGTTTTTTTAGAGGCTCTCAGATATTTTCATCTGTATAGAGATAAGAGGGTGGTGATAAAATAAAATAAATATAAAGGTGAAGATTGTACTTGTTATCTTGAGAGACACTGGTTTTTGGTGTGGCCACCAATTTAGAACAAGGTGGGGGAGCATTTGAGATTTTTGACTTTTAGGGTCCCTCGGGCTTGATGGAGTCAATTGAGGATCAATCTAGGTATGCTTAGGTGGCCCCACCATGGATGAGAGGAAGATATGCATATAGGATTAAGTGATTTTAGCTAGCTTTTCATGAATTTATATATTTCATTGAACCATATTGTAGCGAACTTTTTTCCTTTTAAATTTAGTAAAGAGAGACCCACTTATGATAAACTAATTAAATTCTTATATAGTTAAACACCAGAAAGATTATCAATACCAAGTGTTGAATTGAATAATGACTAACAACCCACACAAACCACTTGCAAGTTGCAATAATTTTCTGTAGAAAAAGATCATAACCAAACACCCGCATGGAGTTCTCACACGCATGGGTCACTTCACTTTGATCAAATATATATTAAGAGAAATTCCTCCCACAAGTAGACTAACTACACATACAAACCAACTCTATGGAGTCCACTTCGGCCCATCTTTGATAAGTACAGCTCATTTCTCACTATCATCCCCTCATTATTTAGGATCATGCCTAATTTCATGCTCATCAATCGATCATTGAATTAAATCTCCATAAATCAATAATCAAAAGACCAATGAACTTTAAACCCATCCAATTAAAGGCTAAGGTGATTTGATAGAACTTGTTGATCGAAAGATAGATATTCCCATCCATCCTATCCTCCAATAATAGAAAGGCATCCAAGTGGACTCCACGATACTAACCACACAAATCACACATATAAAGAAGACCCATCACAAGTTTTTACTTTTGTCGATCCAAAACATTCATATCACATGTCAAAATAAGGCAAAACAAGAGCTAATAAATAGGAGCATGTGCAAGTAGTTACTCACCTTATGTAAATTACCATGGTTATGGCCACATGTTCCAACCTCAGTGTTAGTCAAGGACACCAACACCATTTCTCAACCTTCAATTTAGGAATGGGAAAAAAAACAAAAACATGTGAAAATTTCGATTATCCGGAACTCGCGATTTGCTTCTCCCTCCTCCACCCACCAAAACAAAGCTGAAAAGGCAGAGGCAGCCTCTCGCCACGTGTCGGACTCGTGCACTGTCCGCCACAAGATTCTTCAATTCTCGAGTTTTCCATGTAAAAGGAAACAAAAAAAATTAAATAAAGCCCAACTGACGTGGCAGCCCTTCTCTCAACCTTTTCCCTCAAAAGCCCCCTCATTGCTCCTTTCTCTCTCTGTTTCTCTCCTCCTCTTCTTCTCCTTTTCCTCTTCTTCTTCTTCTTCTGCTTCTTCTTCTTCTTACTTCTGCTCGAAACTTGGGTTTCTTCGACTGGAAGAGGTCGATCTGCAAGCGATCTGAAAGCAAGATTCTACTTTTGTGGAAGCAATTCTCATCTTCCGGAAGAGATCGGTCTCCGAGGTATTTCCATCTTTGATTTCGTTTTTTTCTTTTTTTTTGCTGTAGACGCGGTTTTTCTCAAGTTCGGTGGTTCTTATCGTGGTTTTTTAGATCTTTGTATCTTGTTTTGAGTTCGATCGGTTCGATTTGAGCTTGTATTTGAGATTTTCTCTGTAGCTCTGTTTTCTGCAGTAGAAATCATCGATTTTGCTGATTGTTGTTGTTTCTGGAAAAGATTAGAGCTTTGAATCTTTTGAAAAGGTAAAGGAAGTGAGAATCCTTTCGAATTGGAAAGGTGTTTTGGTGATTTGATTTTGCCGTCGTTTTTGGAGTGAGATTGTTTCTAGGGTTCTGGATTTTGAGTAAGAGGGAAGGATTTCAACGTTTTTTCACCATCTTCTCGTAATTTTTTTTCATGAATCTCTCGTCGTTTTAAGTAGAAACTTCGATTTATGGAAATAATTGAAGTGTCCGTTTGGATGACCACAAAATCTGAAATCAAGCCTTTGTACAGATTGACTGAGTCGCCAATTGGAAGAGGGAATCGAGATCTGTCTCGATGTTGGTTTGATGCAAGTTTGTGAAGATCAAGTTTGAGATAGATGGCTTGGAAGACTGTTGGTGTTTGTGCTGGTGCAAAGAAGTAGTAAGAAAGAGATTATTTAAAAGAAGAAGCATAATTGCTTAGAAGAAGCTACGATCTCTTGAAAGAATAGAAGAATTTCGTTATCCAGGAGCATAAAGGGTCTCTGTAACTATGGCTGTTCAGGTATGTGGTATTTGCAATCTGGGTGCTTATTCTCTCTTTGTTATTGCTCTATTGAGATTCATATCATGTACTTTTACTCTCCTGGAAATGACAGGAAATGTTGATAATTGCTAATACAAGTAACTGATCTGTTTTTTCCTTTCTAAATTGGGATACAATAATGCCAACAAGATATTATTAATTTAGGTATGTGTTTAATTATTAGCTTTATTAATTACCCAATGGTGAGATATGGGAATCTGATGCATCTCATGAGTACTGTTTTCTTGTATGTTTTTAAGGAATGATGTGATGGACTTGAATATGAAACCATGTTTATGTTCAATCATTTCATTGGTTGTTATTTTTGTTATTCTTTCAGAATGATGCTCCTAACAATAAAAGGGAAAGAGTACCCTGGTTGGGGTTGTGTTTGGCTAAATGTGAATTGAAGATTTTACTTGATTTGCTGTGTTTGATAATCTGTTCTTGTGAATTGGGGTTGTTTCTTGTCTTAAGTTTTTGTTTGTATTGATTTAGGAAAAAGGTGGAGGAACAGTTTTCAACTCTGGGCATGTTCTCATGCCAAGCAATTGTATGCGTTTGGACAATGGAAACTCCTTATTAACTGGGGTCCAACCAAAGGAGTTGTGTACATCAGGAGATGAGGTGACTCCTAAGGTAGATGTTTTTGTATGTTTGTTTGTTTTTTTTTTTTTTTTTCACCCCTTTCCAATATTTGAGGTTGGAACTTGATTGTGGAGTAATTCAGCTCGATCTCACTTTTACATTTGCTCCTGGATAAGCAGGCTAGAAAACCTTACACAATTACAAAGCAAAGAGAAAGATGGACGGAGGAAGAGCACAAGAAGTTTTTGGAGGCTTTAAAATTGCATGGCCGTGCCTGGCGACGCATAGAAGGTACTCCTGGTTTCACTTTATTTTTATTTTTATTTTATAATCTGTTCCCTTGCTATTGCTTTTGTGGTCAATCTCTTAAAAATATGACGTGTTTCTACAGAACATATCGGCACCAAGACCGCTGTTCAGATTCGTAGCCATGCTCAGAAATTCTTCTCTAAGGTAAAGGTTTACTGCTTGTTATCCACTACCTATATTCTACCATAATTTAGACTTGGGTCATGGGTGGGTCGGTCTTGTTATTTAAAGTAAGTTAATTGTTAATGACAGGAGCTGCAAAGGATCTTATGTGGTTTGAACTCTTTTTCTCAATAGTTGTTCCATCTTTACGGTGTAGGTGGTTCGGGAGTCCAGTTGCAACTCAAGCTCCATGAAGTCTATTGAGATTCCTCCTCCTCGTCCGAAGAGAAAACCCATGCATCCATATCCTCGTAAATTGGCCAACTCATCTATAAAGGGAATGCCACTTTCTTTGCAACCAGAAAGGTCAACGTCCCCAATTCAATCTATCTCTGAACAAGTGAATGGATCTCCAAAATCAGTTTTGTCTGCTGGATCAGATCCAATGGGGCTAACCGTTTTGAATCCATCAAATGGTTCATCACCATTTTCATCTGCAACTGGGCCGAATCCTAGGGGTGTTTTAGGTGGTGAGCACGAGAATGGAAGCCCATCAATAACCACTTCATCGGTTGAGAAAGATGGAAGATCTCCATCACCTGTCCTAGTATCTGCTGCTTCAAGCCAGCAGGACAAACCTTCCATGGTACTACCACATTAAACTACAATTTGACTACCTTTCATGATCATTTGAGCTAAGGAATCCCAATAGAATTTTCTCATTTATGTTTTTTGGGTTGTAATTTCTAGGATTTGGAGACAGATTATGAAGATCAAGACCGTTCTAAAGAAGCTTCATACATAGAAGTGCCTACCAGTCTTAAGCTCTTTGGAAGGACAGTTTTGGTCACTGACTCTCACAGACCATCTTCTCCCATCGTTGTGCAACACCGTGAACCATCGATCGTTACAGACACTGAAAACCAACGTGAAAACTTAGGTGTGCAGAAGCAAGCACAAACATCACTTACAAATACAATCCAGAGGTATACTACTGGAGGTCAATGTCGAAGTGGTTGGAATTCATGGCCCCACAGAGTATCCCCCTTGTACTACTGCATGCAGTTCAGGCAAGAAGACTCAAACTCAGCTGAAGCTTCCTCTAATATCCCTTGGTGGGCGGTATATGGAAGCTTGCCGTTCCCTCCTATTCACTCTCAAAATGTGGATTCAAAACAAAAACCTTCAGATTCTTGCACCCAAGCCTCAGATGATAAAGAATCATCGAACAAGGAAGAATCCTGGACTGGATCAAACACGGGGTCATTTAGTGAGGTTGGTTTAGGTGATAGGAACTGTGAAGTCGTTGATTCCCAAAATGATGCTAAAGCGAAGGAACCTGTTTCTGTTTTCCGCTTGAAAGCAAGCAAAAATTCAGCCTTCAGTCGAGCTGGTTCCCGGGATTGTGGAAAGGGATTTGTTCCCTACAAAAGATGCGTGGCAGAAAGAGATGTTGAGCAGCCCCTTATTGGGGGCGATGAGAGAGAGAACCAGAGAATCCGATTATGTCTATAGCTGGTAGTATCATCTCTTCACCTCTTTTCTATTTTTCACGCTTTTAGAGGGGTATTTGACTGTTTGGGGCTGATTTTGGTGCGGTGGCTCAACTGTAATGGGTCTCAGTTGTTGATGACCATAAGAAAGACCTCTGCATCCTGTACAAGTTGATCGGTTCTTTCCTTCAAACGTCTCTTAAGGTATAAATAACAGTTGTAAGTTCCTCTCACATGTATCTTTCAAGCAGCATAAAGCTTCTTCTCTTCCTCCCTGTCAAGCAGGCTTTTGATATTTCTTTTTGAACCCCCTCTTCTGTCTGTGCAAAGTGCATTGTAAGTTCCTCTCACATGTATCTTTCAAGCAGCATAAAGCTTCTTTTCTTCCTCCCTGTCAAGCAGGCTTTTGATATTTCTTTTTGAACCCCCTCTTCTGTCTGTGCAAAGTGCATTGTAACTTCGGTTAAGAAGAATTCCATGTAATTGTTCATAAGCTCTCTCTCTCTCTCTCTCTCTCTCTCTCTCTCTCTCTCGTACCTGTTTGTTTCATGTACTCAATTTCCTAGGAATTCTGGTTAAATTTGAGGAAAGAAAGGTGAAGATTCAAAAATGACCATCAAATAAGATCCCCTTCAATGAAAAATAAATCAATGCGAGATGGAAAATAAATACCATCAAATCAGCCTACTAATTCAAATCTTAAGAAAATTAATGTCCATCTATATCTCGTCTGGATAATTTTGACTAAAAATGGTCTATGAGCAACCACAGTCCAACAATGTGGGGTCCACTTGGCCCTGTTTTATATTCATTTCATCCCATGATCTTAGCATTTGGATCAATTTTACACTCACCACTTTAGTGAATTTAAAGAAAATCTATTTCTAAGATGTCATTAAACTTTAAAGCTATTAAACCAAGAGTTAGATAGTCTAGTAGGGTTGATTTTTTGGGATCCCCTTTTTCATTCTATGAGGAGACATTTCCATCGGATCTCCTATTAATTGACTTGACCCAATTAATTAACTTGCATCTAAGTGGGTCCATGAGATGGACCTCGTACATATGCAGCTCAAAGAACATTCTCCATCTAAATAAATGTTCAAATAAATGACCCTCTCTTGTATGGGATATTGCAAACTTACATTTCAATATGTTACAATATATAAATACAATAAGCGGACCCCAATATAGATGGGACAGGGCTTTGATGATGATGATATAACTATAATAAAACATTCTAAGATTCATGTGTTCAAGCGGTTGGCACATGGCATGGATGTTCCCTTGCCCACGTTTGATGAATTCCTATAAAATTTACTAAAAGTGGTTGTATCAAAGTTGAAAGTTGAATTGTAGGGGTGAAGGTGATGGAATTATTTAGGCATCATCAAACTCCTAAAATTTTAGTTTTATATAGGATGTAGGGGGCAGTCTTTTTTAAGGAACTATTGAAGGGTCAACTACCACATGAGACCTACTATTCAGGGATCAATCCTAGGGCAGCTACCAAGTTGGGTTGCCTCTTTGCCACTGGGTTGTTATGCTCTTCTCAAGGGATATGTCGGCAGTCACTCTGCCTCAACAAGAAGGCAGAAAATTCTAAATAATCTAGGAGAGAAACTAGTTGAAAAGCAGAGAAGATTCAAGGTCTACCAAGCAGCTTATCCTAGTAACTAGAAAAAAAAAGTAAAGTAATAACTGAGCACTGAGCAAAAACAAAACATTTGATCCGGTCAGGATAATGTAAGATACTGTCTTTCAAAGGGAAAGGTGTGGAGGGCCCTGCACAAGTATCATAGATGCATCCACACTTGTGGCTAGAAATTGCCCTTTTTTCTCAATCGCCATAGAACCCATGCCAGATGCTCCAGCTTCAGAGGAACAAGACATTAGTTGTCCATGGTGAGTCATCCCCACAACCGGTTGGTGGGGACATCAGTATAATAATATGTGAATCTTGTCGCAGCTGATGCTTTTCTTATCAATTCAATGTGATGTGGCAGTAGAAGCCATAGGTAGAAAGGATCAAAAGGCCCCCTTCTTGTTGTAGAAATGAATGGGGACAGTTGCGGGATGGTGCCTGTCCCATTCAAGTTTCTAGTACCACTGATTACTGCAATTCATTTCACCCATCATCATCTTCTTCTCCACCTATGGAAATTGTGGGTGGAATTTTTTTGGGCAGTTCACAGGCGTTGGCTGTACATGTAGGGACTGTTGAGTGTAAGGTGTGGAAGTTATTATCATTTGAACAGTTAGATTTGTCGGTCAGGCCTGCTTGTTGTGCTAAGATTGACCTCAAAAAGCACCCATGGTTCTTTTTGTCAAGTTTGAGCCAAAATAAAAGTGGGCCCCATTTATCCTTTTAAGTAGGACTACATATAAATGTGATCTATTTCATGAGTATATTAAGAACATGTATTGGGTTGCTCTAATCCATTGAGTAAATGAAAAATTACCTCCTAACATCCCTACTTGAACATGGTAAACATGAAAACGCAAGAAAGTTGTAAACCTGCATCCCACATTGCTTGGGAACAAAAGATTCTTGCATCCCACATTGCTTGGGAGCAAAAAATTCTTTATATATATATATATATATATATATATATGGGCGGGCTCTCCTAATCTCAAGCTTATGGGGGATTTCAGGGGACTCTCTAAGATCTTCTTCTTTGCAAAAAATCAGCCCTAACTGTGATTTCTATTAGGGCTGCATATGGGCGGTTCGGGTCAGTTTAACACTAAAACTAACAACCAAACCGAACCTGTCGGTTTTTTAATTAACCAATCTGATCCAATCGATGGAGAGGGCTTAAACCAAACCGAACCAAACCAAACGGTTCGGTTCGGTTCGGTCAGTTAAACCATTGTTTTTTACTTTTATTATTTTTTAAAATCAGACATTGAAAATTTCAAAATGATGATACCCCATTCTTTGCATTTATTCCAATGTTTAGTGCAAACACAAAAAATCCAACATTCTATACTGGACTAAACGCATATAAAAAATAATTCTACTCCAAAAAGAGAGTTTGGACTAAATGCAAGCGCAAAAAAAAAAAAAAAAAAAAAAAAAAAAAAAAAAAAAAAACCCAACTTGCAGTGAAACATTCATTCCATATGATACAATTTGGAATTACAATGGAATAATAGTTCATGTCAAGAAAAGTCACACACACATGGAATCTGTATCAGAAGTTTTTCAGAAATGAAGGTTTCTTAACACATTGATTAGGTGAGACAAAAACCAACCATCAAAAGGCTAGACTCTACTGGCTTTTCTAGCATTCTCAAGAGTGTAGCCTTCTGATAAAAACTTCATTGAAACGAGGTAGGAATTATGATGGAAGAAAAATACCCCGTACAGTAATTCCTCCATCTACAATGAAGTATCAAAAAGCATTTGAGATATTAGAGGAGATGCACTGAGGTAGTGTTGATGGTCAAGTTCATGTAAGAATGGTGTTGTGGAATGTAACTTTGAAAGTAGTAAAAAACAAAACCCTAAGGCTAAAATAGTAAAAAAGCAATATTAAGTTACTGCATACGGACGGTTCAGTTTAAGCGGTTAACCGTGGGCTCAAACCGATAACCGACCGATGTAAGCGGTTTTTATGATTTTCAAACTGTTAACAGAACCGATCTATTATAAACTGATCCGAACCGCCTGGTTCGGTCGGTTCGGTTCGGTTTTACGGTGATACCGGATTTTTTGTGCAGCACTAATTTCTATCATCTCTAGGGCCCAAAAGTTTGATGGTTAATAGTCCATTCGGATCGATACATAGTCAATCCAACAGTCAAGTAAATTCGGATCTAACCAAAAGTTGGTCGACATGTGCCAATCTAGAGGGGTCATGTGCTTGGTCCATTTGGATGGACCAAAGGTGGGCCCCATAAGCATGAGCTTACGAGATTTTATCCTAAGCTTGAGCCTATGAGAGCCTTACTCCCCCTTTAAATTGCACATGTCCACCAACTTTCGGTCAAATCCGAATATACTGGACCATTAATGGATAGACTATGTATCGATCCGAATAGACTATTGACCATTAAACTTTTTGGCCCATATGGAGATGATATAAATCACGTTGTGGTTGATCTTTTGCGGAGAGGAAGATCCCAAGCAGTTCTTGAAATCCCCCACACCCCCACTCCCATGTAGGTCCCCAGGTGGGCCCCACCATATACTTGAGCTTATCTTATTCTAAGTTTGAATATATGAGAGCTGGCCCCGATATATATGTATGTATGTGTATATATATATATGTATGTATGTGTGTGTGTGTGTGTGTGTGTGTGTGTGTAGGGGTCAACTCTCCTAAGCTGCAGCTTAGGAGAGCCCTGCTTATATATATATGTTTACCTTTGTAGTGAAGGTTGAGCCCCAAGGGGCATTCCACTTTTGTGGAGGAAAAAGGAGGACGTAGACCAAGGTGGGCTCACCATCACACCGGGTCAGGCCTGGGCTTCAAGCACGAGTCAGGCCTGACTCAGCCCACTACCCATTGAAAATTTATTTAATAATTTTTTTTTTCTAAATGGGGTGTATCCAAAGTGGTGTGTCCGTTCGTAACTGAAAGGGTGCGTCCGGCCAAGAGGTGTGTCCAAAGAAGCTTCTGTCTATTCACTGAACAATCACTATACTGATCAAATGCAACCCCATGAAGAGTCCTGAAGCAAGCTTTATAAACACATCTCGTCCACGCCCTTTTGTTAATTCATTCGCTGCAAATTGCATTACATTTGAGTCATAAGTTAGATTTTAGAGAGAGTCTGTCGCACTTTTGGTTCACCTGTCACACAGTCTGTAGTGTGCTATTGTGTGGCTTCGATCATTGTATTCTGTGAGACCAACGCCACTGAAACTCGTAAGCACGATTGCGGGGGCTAAATTTGTTTTAAGTACATAGTGTGAAGCACTAGCCTTGATCACCTCACTTCTGTAGATTTTCGAATTACTTAGTCTCAACAACTGTTCTGTATTTTTCTGCCTTCATACTGTAAGTGGATTTACTTTCCAATTTATTATTCGGTATTGCGGTTGTACTATTTTCTGTATGCAAAACTGTTTTCCTATATACTGAACTAACTTTATATGTTCTCGGCTTAACATTCAAAAGTATCAATTTTTTTTTTCTCTTTTCAAATGGTGCATTTAACTGCTTTTGTAATTAGGATTACAAAATGGGGATAGGGATGTGACCAAGCCAAAGTTCAAACTTGGGCTAGAAAATTTTATGAGCTCAAGTCGATTTTAAGTTTGATATGCATTGCCAAGCCAAGCTCAAACTTTGGTTAGCTTGGTTCAAGCTTTTGAAAGTGTGTCAAGCGAAGTGGGCAAATCATGTAAGATACACTTTATTGATGGTGACAAAACTCTAACCAACAACCTTGCGATTGCAGCACTAAGCACCTTCCAAGTGCGCAATAGGCTCATCCCAAGGCACTTTATTGTTGTAAATTCCTCTAGTCATCCCAAGGCACTTTATTGTGGCTTCAAAACGTTTAGGGGGTTTTCCGATTCACAATGTTAGTGGATAGTGTTGTGTAACCAGAGTTTTACTGTTGATCAACCGTGAAGGGGTCGGCGGGCTCCTGATTATAAAAAATAATAATAATAATAATAATACAAAATCTAATATTATATATATAATTTATAATTATTCCTATTAGATACAGAACCAACAAACTTCTCAAAACCAAATTTCTATAAAACCATTGTCATAAAATATTGAAAAATTATCATCTCAACAAAGTGTTGGGATATCTACAACTTGGGTCTTTTATTTTTTTTAAGGAAGTAACAATAATATATTTTAAAATGAAAAGTATCTACAGGGAAGTAACAAGTTGAGGTTTTCTCCGGACATCATTGGGAAGCATTGTAGATAAAAATTTGTTTTAAGTAATAAAAGTTAATCGATGAACGTAAATCACCATTAAAAAAACCTATTTTAAAGGCATGTTTGTTTGCATTAAATTATATAGCAGGAATCCAATATATAAGATTTTTTTAAAGACATTGAAAATGAAGATCATCAAAGGTGAATCCCAAAAATAAGCATCAAATAACCTTTTATTTTATGAAAATAGAATCAAAAGAAAATGAAAAATTAATCCCTAGCCTTTGGTCTTCATTTTTAACTAGTTATAAAAAGTTCTATATATTGAATTCCTAAAAATTTTAACGCAAACAAACAGGCCTTAAAAGATTCGCCAAACTGCTTTTCAATATTTTATTTCGATAACATCACAATTTTCTAATGATATTGGATCGACTGCGGATATTTGTGACATTACTTAAAAGAGCAGTCACACTGATGATAATTGATAGATACTGATATGTATGCAATGTAAGCATATCTTCTGCCAAAATATTGAAAAGTGAAGGATAAGTCAGTGTTTGGTTTAAAATATTATGTGGACACACCCTTCCAAGCCAGGATACTTCCACTCAAATTGCACTTTCCAGACATGCAATCAGAAGCAGCCCTTTCACCTTCAAACGCACTTTAGTCTCTTATAAAATAAAAATGTGGTTTTTAAGGCTCCATCTTCATCAGCTCCAGTGTCTGTGCGAGTCACCTGAAATTCTGAATCATCAACCTGCAGAAGTCCTAGGTACACAGATTTGAAACCAGATCTTCAAACCTTTATTTAAATAAAATTGAATAAAATAAAAATAAAGAAAGTTATCTAGAATGATGAAACCATGTCCTATTGGATTCTTCTCAAAAGAGTATCTGTGATGATGATTTCTCACCAGGTCTTCAGGGCCTTCGGAGAGGGGAATGAGAAATTGATGGTGGATGGAAAAGGACTTGTTTGTTTGCATAATATAGGGATTAATACATGGGAATCTTTTGACACTAATTTTTACCAAAGGCTAGGTATTCATTTTTCATTTTCTTTTGATTCTGCTATCATAAAAGGAAAGATTGTTTGATGCTCATTCTTCTTAGATGTTTAATCCACATAAGTTGTTGAGTGTATGGGTCCGAATCCCCTGCCGTAGCCTATCCCGAGTCTCTCATCGCTTCATCAAGTTGCCTGTAGTGTAGATAAATGAAACTTCTCCTCTAGATATTACCTTTTCTCTTCATTTACAATCTCTGGGCTTATCTGTTTGCATTAGAATGCATAGAAATTCAATACATAGGTTTTTTTAAGTAGTTAAAAATGAAGACCAAAAGCTAGCCATTCATTTCCCATCTTCCTTTGATTTCATTTTCAGAAAAAGGAAAGATTATTTGATGCTAATTTTCACCAAAGGCTAGGCATTCATTTTTCATTTTTCTCGTTTTTACCAAAGTCTTCATATTCATTTTTCATATTTCTTTGGTTCTACTTTCATAAAAAAGAAAGATTGTTTGATTCTCATTATTGGAACTTCATATTTGATCCTCGTTTTTAATTGACTCTTCATATTCCACATTGATGGAGCCCTAATACTTTCCTAACTCACTTAAACGAGTTTATAGAGATTTTACCCAATAAAGGCAAATTTTACAAGAAATATATTTCCCAGGTACAGAAATTCACAGAAGTTGTGTCATAGATTTTAATTTGTTCAATAATTTGAAAAGAAAATAAAAAGTACAAAATTTTAAAATTGTACTCCATTAATCAATAAGTCTCTTAAATCAATTGTTTGGTGCCAACTAATAAAAATGGCCTTTTAGCTTCACTTCATCTTATAATGAATCCTTCTCCTTCCACACTATACTATTATTTATGGTGCTCTCATGCAGGCCCTGCCGCAAAGCCTCACTGAGATGACTATCTCCACTCATTCATTCATGTTGCAGCCAGAGAGGAAGAAGAACAGTGAAGAAATAAGGAAATGAAGAATAGGGTTTGAGCACAAATGTGATTTCACATCCCCCCTTAACTATAGAAATCACTTTCTAAGACATTTTCAAATGGTTTGTCAATGATGTATTTACGGGTAAAAGTCCCTTCTTTGTGACAAAAGGTCATTGATTGCCTCTTCTAGATCTTCACTCTTTCTTTCCTGCTTGGCCTAGTGGCCAAAGGGACCATCTAAACCTACCTGACCCGCCAAGGATCAATAATCCTAGTCCGTATGGTGAAAGTCAAGTCTCTTATCCACATGGACCTCACTATTTTCTCTAACTCTTTCATCTTTTACTTTTACCCTCTTCTGGGCATTGCTTAAAAATCCTGTGAATTCAGTTTTTTTTTTTTACCCTCTTCTAGGCATTGCTTAGAAGTCCTATGAATTCAGTTTTTTTTTTTTTATTTTTAATTTATCGGTAACTGAAACTTTCCTTAAGAGAAGGAGATAATACAAAAAGAAATACAATAATGAGGCATGAAAACAAAGAAAGATAAAGAAAAGAAAATGAGACTAACGGGCGTGACAAAAGACCACATAGTAGTCAAAGCTCAAATTTCGTTAGAGAGGAATTGAAATTTCCATGAAAAAGGTTTTCTATTAGACACTCATGCAATCCTCTAATATCACTCCCCACGATAAGATCACCCTCTCCACGGTAGGGATCACCCTATAAGAATCTCAAAAAGCAACAGAGGGCTTCCAAAATAGCTAAAACCTTGACTTCATTGAAAAAGCAAACACCCACATGCTTTGTAAACATAAATAAAACATCCCCCTTGCTACTCTGAAGTATACCTTCAATTCCCGTCAACCCTAGTTTACCTCTCACAATATCATCCACATGAAACTTAAATACACCAAGAGAGGGTGGAGACCAAAGAACAACTCTCCTCGCCTTACTAGGTTGGCATCCCATACAAGATTCCCAATTAAGAAGGACATCATTATGACTAAAATTGGAGAACTCTTTTCTAATCAAAACCCACTTTAGCGATTCTCAGAGTAATTATATCAATCAACACCGAAAGGGAAGAAAAATCATCCTTAAAAATCATGTCATTCCATTCCCTCCATATTGGAAAGCATCCTCCAAAGAGTACGACTACTGCCAAGAAAATGCCCTCCCATTCATGACACTGCTGCCCCTGAATCTTCTTCAGCCAACACCAATCAATACTGCACATACCAATGAAATGACCCCAAACCCAGGGGCCACCTCACAGTGAAGAAAAAGGTGGTTAACTAATTCCTCCTTATCACACATCACACAAAGGTCTGAGATACTAGACAGCGTGAGCCCTCTTCTTCTCAAGTTGTTTGATTTAAAGACTTTTCCTGAAATTGCTAACCAATAAAAGACTTCCACCCGGGGAGGAAGCATCCCTAACCAAACAAGAGAAGAAAAGGTAGCTGAGGGTAGCTTTCCCTCCAATGCCATGTAAAAGGCCTTTGCTGAGAATTCTCCAAATATGGAAGGCATTTTTATTAAAAGAACACTGAATTTTGCAGCCTATCATAGGCACTGTGGCTCATATGTTTGGTCGCATGGGCCAATATGGTCACATCATCTGATCAGTGTGGCAGCCTTGGCTGTCAAGTCCAACTACTCAATACAATCCAAAAGTTTAAGCAGTTAGAAAGCGGAAAACAAATCTACATAACACCTCCCCTCGGACAAAATGACATTTGAATTCACAACCCACACATGCCTACCTAGAGGTGAAAATCTGGGTCGTGCCGGCACTGAAGAAGGGCCCAGCCCGAGCCAGGGCTGGGCCGGCACGGCCCATGTAATTGCGCGGGCCGTGCCGTGCCTGGCCCACTGGCTCAGGGGTCAGCCCAGCACGGCCCAGGGCACGACCAGAGTCGTGCCGTGCTGGGCCGGGCCCTAGTCGGGCCTGGACCGTGCAACCCGTGGGCGGCCCACATATCCCCCTCCTCTTTTTAAAATTTTTTTTTTTTTTTTAGGTTCTTTATGTCTTAGAGACTTAGACAGTTAGACACTTAGACTCTTCACTCTTGATCTTGGACCAATTTCACTAAAATAAAGAAATTAAGAGAAATAACAAGTAGAATAACACTAATGATATTTTAAAAAAATACATCAAATAAATTGTATTTCCTTGAAATTTAAGTTACAAAAGTTCAAAAAATGATCAAAATACACTAATACCCTCCCATATGACCGTTTATAGTTGTTGGAGGGGGTTAAAAATGTAAAAAGACCCTTTTTTGGGAAGTGGGGGGGATTTTTTTAAAAAAAGAGCCGTTGGGGCTCTCTGCGGGCCGTGCCCGGGCCGGGCTGCCCGTGGGCCTGGTCGTGCCTCGTGCCGGGCCGGGCTGCCCGCGGGCTCTGGCCACCGACCCAGCACAGCATGGATTTTAGCCGTGCCGTGCCGGGCCGTGCCTCGGGCCTGGGGACCTGGGCCCAGCACGGCCCAGTGGGGCTTCCGGGCCAGGCCGTTGACCAAGTCAACGGGCTCTGGCACGGTTTTTTCGTGCCAGGCCCAGCACGGGCCTGGGCCGCCCGCCCAGATTTTCACCTCTATGCCTACCCAAGCAATACATCCCAGACCACAAGATGTGGGGAAATAATGCCTCCCTGGGGTTCTCGTTCAAACTCGAGGCCTAGCATGGCTTTGATACCATGTCAAGTCTGACTAACCAATACATCTCAAAAGATTAAGCTGTCAGCATGCGGAAAAACAATATACTTAAATCACTATGCAATATATTGCAACAACCATTATGTAACATATTGGCCACCACTTAAATCCTGCCGAAACCATCACATGTCTAGGCACAGCTGCATGCAAATGGTGATGAATATATTGAGAAAACATCAAAAAAAAAAAAAAAAAAAAGCCTCATCAATCCCTTCGTTTCAGGTGTAGCCATAGAGAACTGAGGAAAAAAAAGAGCAAAGTAGGTTATGGTTCTCAAGGTATAGGCATGCCTTCTGCCTTTCTGCTCGGCCATTTGGAATGATGATCAAGTTTACTACCATAAAAGAATCATACAGTGAGAAACAATCAAACCATGAAATTGATCAAGCATTGTTTCATATGCAAGATTGATGAGAATTACAACAATTTCGATGCTCCTTAATAGTGTCTTGGAGTTTGCTTATAGCTCTGACGGAGCTCAGACCTTGGTTTTGCCACTTCAACGAAAATTACCCTGCCATCCAGAAACTAAACTCAAGGGCATCAGATTTAGGCAAAACTTATGTACAGGTGAAATAAGGTATTTGGAATTGTAAATTCATGTTTAGGAAGAGATGAGTTGGATTCAGCAATGACAAATATATCCATGGCATGCCCCTGTGGTAGAACCTCATCCTACCCATGTAATTTTATGCACAGCTTATATGAGTTATATGCGGGTCAGCAAGTCCTCACACGAAGAGATTGGGTTCAACTGTTGGTTACTAACTTGCAGACTTCCAATTCAACCCATTTGCCACAAGTGTAGAAATTTTGTACTTCTTATACTTTCAGAACAATAATATATCAAGCTAGATAGAAAGGCGTGGAGTGTGTTTGGGCGTGTGGGAATGTATGGCCAAAGGGCCACACAAAGCCCCTATTCTTCAAATGAAAATGCAATAACAAAGATATATTATCCTTAAGTCACTAACGATACGACCTTTTCCACTCCCCACACTCGACTATCTTCAAGACCTCACTCATTAGAACAACAACAAAAAATAAACAAACGAACGAACAACGACAACTACTGAGAGACTCTAGACCACCTAAGACAATTCAAAAGACATGAGTTTACATATTCCAAGGCAACAATTACGTTTCATGATGATGATTAA
The DNA here is from genome assembly GCA_028538565.1 of Umbellularia californica. NCBI lineage: Eukaryota > Viridiplantae > Streptophyta > Magnoliopsida > Laurales > Lauraceae > Umbellularia > Umbellularia californica. The sequence continues at coordinate 13,953,452 of JAPQWN010000008.1, read as the reverse complement.
CTTTCCTGGATAACCTTTAACTTTCCAATGTGACTCTTTGATTCCCTAGGAGATTTTCTTGAATTTCATAATTGAATACTATAAGTAAAAATTCCAACAAGTGGGAAATCTTAATTAGCACCCGAACTCAACACCCATAAAATCCAATCCTCATCTTACCCCCAATTTAAACAGGTTGGATGTGGTTCAGGAAGTCCTGGCCCGCTCTTAGTGCAGGTAGGGTCAACTTGGACCTGTTTAATAGGTTTGAGTAAACTACCCACATACCCTCCATCCCAACTTGGCCCCTTATACCCAACCCCTTTTTTTTGCCACCCCTGCCTGCAATCTCCATCCCATATCTAGAATTATAGATATAGACCTGCATGGGCACTGTTGTAGGCTTGTTGATAAGGAGGAGGTTTTAAAGACCACTGATTTACACTTTAAGGCCCACAACGAGGCGATGCATCCCCAAAATGCCCTAGGGCTCAAGTCTGAGGTATCTTAGAAGTAGGGATGTCAATTGATCTCTGATTACCCAGTTACCCCGGGTTCTCAACCGAAAAATTCGGGTATAGGCCAACCCAATCGACAAACAGTTCAAGATCCAGGTTTAAGTATGTCTATAGCTGAATATTTGATTGCCCCTAGTGATATGTAGAAAATACTGTATTTTAATATATGTGTGTGTATATATGAAGAAATATTATACTAGTTACTTTATATAATGATAGACAGAGAACATCATGTAGCACAATTGCTAGAGGATTATAGATATTCAAATATGCACAATGTTACAAGTTCTACTACAATCCCTAAAATGGACCATTCATTTTAAAATTATGTCGATTTTGAGTCGGGCACAGTTTAAGGTATATGCATTTAAACAGAGGGTCTGGATCAACCATGATCCCAAAACTGACCCATTTGCATCCCTACTTGAAGAGTTTGAAGCCTCCTCCACAAGGCTAAGTTACGAGGCATTGATAGCATTTCAGATGACTTACTATATGAAACATATTTGAGCGTAGGCTCCAGATGAAGCATGCGCTTTAATCATGCTCCATATTTGAGGAATACAACTCATTCACACATCTTTTTTGTATGCGAAAGAGAGAGGTGAACTATAACTCAAGCACTTCAAAAGATTTTATAAATTTCACTGCTGTAACAACTAGCAACAATTAAGTCAAACATTCAAACTTGGTTAACTTATTAGAAGGTTTAGATTGGTCAGATTGTGACACTAATCCTTTTATTTTAACATTAAAAGTACAAATTAATTAAAATGAGGTGTGCTCAAGAGGATTACACCTCATGCATTAGGCAAATGCAATGCAATTGGAGCATCTCACCTCATGCCTTGGCATTTCAAAATACTGAAAGAGACGGATTTATTCTAGAAGTTATTTTGGGGCAGGATTTGTGACTTACAAGTGGACTGGTGAATAGGACAATTTTTTCTTTTTTTTTTTTTTTTCTTTCTTTTTTTTTTTTTTTTTTTTTTTTGTTTAAAAATGACTGGTGGAGACTCTTACAATTGGCAATTAGAGTCTGTCCAAGTTGGAGCAGGTTAAAGCTGATACAATAATCAAACAGTGTTATCTAGGGACTAACTATGGGCCCAATTTCAATTAAAAAGGGACTGATACTTAGCTGAATTTAGGCCAGGAGATTGGTCAAATTGACTGTGGAAGGATGGTTTGAAGAACTAGCTACCAGACAGGTCTGATTTAGTCTGCAGTGGGACTGGTAATATGGGTCTGTTATGGGGTTTGACTGCCTTGAACTGGAATTAACCAAGGCTGATCAGGGGCTGTTCTTGACTTGATGATTTGGTCAGGGTTTTGAGTGGGTTGAATGGGCTGAATTTGGGGTTTCTTTGAATTTAGGCAGGAATTCAGGAATCAGATTAAGATTGAGACTGGCTTCAGTTCTGGCCTGAGAAGGGTTCAATCAGTGAGAATACTTGGCTGTTACAATTTCAGTAACAGGGGTCTAATTAGTTGGGTTTATGGCTGTTCACATGGGGATATTAAACTGGTATGGATATTGAGTAATAAACAGCATTTTGGAGTTTGTCAATTGGGTTGAATTTAGGGTTGTGTTTAACTAAATTGGGACAGATGTAAGGCACGTTTGAAGTGAAGCATTCAGGGCTAAAACAAGGGAGGATTTTGGTTCAAATGGGTCTAGATTGGGATAGTATTCTTGGGTTGAATGGGGCTGTCAAATAGAACAAGATGAGGTTTTCTTAGGATTGTCAATTAGAATATTGGAAGAAGTTATAGGGGGAGAGTCTTGATTATGCGCTCTAAATATGTAGAAGTCAGAGATTCCAATTAATCCAAGGCACTGGCAATTTTAGAGGCCCTGCACAGTTCTACTGGTTTTCTTCAGGTCAGTCTAATTATAGAGAGTGACTCATCTAATGCAGTTCCATGGGTTTCTCATAACAAGTCCAGGTCTTTGAAGCTTCAGTTCTACTTTAATGAGATCAAGGCACTGTCATCCCATCTTCATGTGGTTAGAGGTCAACTAATAGTCTTGCAAATGCCTTGGCAAAACAAGGGTGGATAGGGCTTCTACTTGGGTGGCATCCATTATGTAATTGTTCTTGTTGTTGGGTATAGTTTTCTTACACCCAGTTTGATCCCTTCGGTGGTCCTTGTATTTGTAAGGTTTCTTAATAAGATTTACCCATTACTGATTGAGTGAGAGGAAAGAAAAAAAAGATGAAAGTGTTCAAGAGGGCTGATTGTGGAATAGGTGTTGGCTACTAAAAGGAGATTAGGGTAGCTTTCAAGTTTTCATTTGGGAGCAGGGAAGGAAGGTTGAAATAAAGAGTAAAAAACGAATGGAGAAGGGTATGCTGATTTTTTAAGTGAAAAAACAAGCTGAAATCAGAAAAGGAAGCTTCATCAGGTCAGAATGCTCCGATAGCAAACCTGAAGCAAGACTTTGGATCACACTTCAATCTACTGGATATAGGCCTAGAATTCACACCTTGGGTACCTCAAAATCACACCAAGGTAATATGAAATATATATATATATATATGAGGGGGCCTCCCCTAAGCTACAGCTTAGGGTATCCTAAGCTGAAGCGTGCAAATTTAGGTTCCCACATGTGCTATTGCTACTGTTTAGGGATGGTTTCAAATCCTGAAATGTGGCACAGAAAAATATCATTTACTTAACATTCAAAAAAAAAAAAAAAAAAGAATAAACGTTTACTTAATTCACTTGGTAAATTATGATTTTAGATGTTAAACTTCTACTTCTTTTACCGCCAGTCCTAGATATCAATGACTACGTTCTATTTCTGTAATGACGGCACGAAAACTGCAAGGCCCACCTGGGCTGGGTGCCAATTTATGGAGGGAGGTCGGCTGTGTGGGGAAAATGTAGATGCAACATGAGTTCAGCCTCCATGTGATGAAATCAGACAATTATAAACACTTCGATATTTTGCAATCATCCTAGTGATGTTATTATGGCCTTGAAATTTCTGTGGAGAGCCATCTTCATGAAAATAAACCCTCCTGTGGGCCGACATGGATACATGAAAATCATCCCACACATGCTATTCGCACACTTCAGCTTAGGAGATATATATATATATATATATATATATATATATATATATATAACTTTCTTCTTTGCCGCATGGTAGGAATAAATCTCCTAGTTACAGTAAGATTTAGCCAATATCCTAACTTCACAAAACAAATAAGAAAATAAGTAACAATAACTCTTCCCATTACCATTCCCAAAAAATAATAATAATAACTCTTTCGACTACCATGACTGGGACTATCAACTTTCCCTTTTGAACATAGTAACAACTGAGGTTCTATAACCAAGAACAACATAACTCCAACAAAGAGGACTCTCGAGAAAGCTCATCAATACTTATAGCTTAGGTACTTGCTCACATGAAATATTCCCATGTTCAAACATGTAGGGGTCCCATTCATCCTATGTGAAACCCTCTCAAGACCCCAGCCTCTCTCAATTTGCATCAATTGGATGTAGTTTAACAACAGCTCCCTCACATGAAGGGGTTCCCTCATCTTATCTACAATATTGTAAAAGATATATAGAATGCATTAACAATAGCATAAAAAAATATTGTAGCCTGATGTTATTCCAAATTGTTTTTATCATATTAATTCTAGAGAAGGCGTTCATGAAGGTAGCTAGCCCATTAAGGATTGCTAATTGAGGCGCAACTTTCTACCACCACATGGTGATCGTGGTCGTTTAGGCCCAACTTGGATGATCAAGAAGGCAGACATCCTACTTTTTAGAGATCAGCATAACCCATACACACAGAAATCTAGAGGCAAGTGAATGTGTTGAAATCTGGGATTTTTTTTCAAAGATAAAATTTTAAGGATGGCATCTCTTTGCCAGGTGGCCCGTGCCACCCATCCCTGTAGTGACCTTCTAGCTGACCACACTATTCACCAAATGTTGGTCAAAATAAGCAATCAGTGAGCCCATGTAGGCTCTGTTGACATATGCATGCCTAAATACACAAGCAACAGTTACATGCAGACAAAGGCATACATATACACAGATGCATACATAAATTTCTCGTTTTAAGTATACAACTATACATGATATGTAGCTGGTAAAAAGGAGTATCTATATGTGCCTCTGTTCCAAAGCCAAGTAATTGTAACTTTAGAAGGACAGAAATGAGGATATGGTCTGCTATAAACATTAGTTGATGATACAAGCCCATAGCCTTTTATGCTAATAGTGAACAGGCATTGTCTTCACATCGTTTTCATGGACATACCTTGCCATGCATCCCCTCAATGGCTTTCTTGGACTCCTCCTCGGTCGCATAACGAAGAAAAGCAAAGCCTCTTGGTCTATTGGCTATTCTGTCCATCACAAGGTTGACTGAAAAAGAAAAAAAAAACAAAAACATTACAAAACTCCACTGATCTAAAATAGCAGATTCCCATTTAAAATGCCAATTCACAAGCAAAGTCACATTAAAATGTTCATACAGTTGCAATGCAAATAGGCATGAAGAGAAAAGCTCACACCAATATGATAAAAGCACTCACCTTCAACAAGTTGACCAAAGTTTTGAAAGGCATTTGTCAAACTTTCTTCAGTTGTACGAAAAGAAAGCCCTGCAACCAAAGCTCAAATCACATATAGAGTAAGAGAAAAGGATGAGCAGCAATCTCAAGTGTAAGGAAATTGAGTGTTAGCAAATTCATTGGGATATGGACAAAACATGGATTCATGATTTACGTTTGTATTTTATAGATGGACTGCCTGGATCGAAGCATTGAAAAAAAAAAAAAAAACACACAAAAAAAAAAAAAGCTGCAGAAAATTACTCTGGGCACTCGAGTGCCTGGTCACACCAGCTCGAGTGCGCCTCAGACAACAGCTCATGTGCTCAAGCTTTTCTCTCTCGCGCTCGTGCCTGACACACAGAATCAGCAGAAGTGCAAAATAACTGGATGTTCATTCCAGACACTCAAGTGGACCTGGACCTGCACTCAAGTGCATGACGCGGGATTTTAGAGTTTTATTTGGAAACTCCTTCTTCCTTGTTTCCCAATCCTTCCAAAACTCTTATGACTAGCAACCCGCGAACCAAGGCTTATTTAAAGTCATCTTCTCTCAAACCTAGAGTGACTCTCTCCCATTCTAAACCCTAGAATTCTTTTGAGAGATCCCTTGTCTTCTCCAAAGCATCCATTATTGTAGAGCTGAAGCTTAAAGCCTTGGAGATTTTCTCATCTACTCTCTTACTGTAGATTCACCTTGAAGAGGCGTTCAAGGTAGTTCGTTCAAGCACGGTGAAGGTGTATGGCAAGGCGTAGGCAATATCATCGCAGTTGTTATGTTGAGTTGCAATTGGGGAAGGTTTTGTGAGTACTTGTAACTTTCATTTTATAGTGCTTGGTTGTCTATGGCCTAGACGGTAAGACTTGTGGTTTTTCCCGAGTAGAGTTTTCCAAGTAAAAAATCGTGAGTCTCCTTCTCTTGTGTGTGATTGCTTGATTCTAGTTTAGGTTAATAATTTGGCTTAATTGAAATCTAAAATATATTGTGTCTCGCGTCTTTCATCAAGCCAATTGCCGTATATGGAGCAGCAACCCTTTGGTAGTAGCTTTAATAAATAAAAAATAAGAATTGATCAGAGGAATGGTGTCAATGAGCCAGAATACTCAATATGACTGCAAATCAATGATAAATAAATAAATAAATAATTGAGTGTAGTATGCAATTGTCAGACACAGATACCTCAAGAATTTTGCCTCATATTATTATTACCACCATTATTTTCAGCTGCTCGTCTGTGAAGTTTGGTCACATGGAGTCAGCCCCACCCCTGCAGAAGGGTTCCAAAGTTTCGAACTTTTGGAACAGGCAACCGGATTTTCCTCAGGAATTCTATAGCCCTTCTTAAAGGACATTAACTTAAGCTGTTTAAAGATACTTATGAAAGCTTATATAAGCTCATATAACTGAACATTGAATTTCTGTAAATGGGTTACACCAAATAGAGATAAGAACAACCGGGATTTGTTCTCTGATAAGTCCACAAAACTAGGTTATTAGGTCATCATTTCATGAGCATTTGTGGACTTAATTAGGCTTAATTGCATAGATTTGCACTTAATTTCATGATTACATGCGTTTAGGGATATTTTTGGAAATATGGTCAAAATAGGTCAAAATTCATTGAATTGCACAATTTTTGTGAAATTAAGTTTTTCTCATCTCATTTATCACCCCAAAATTAGGCTTTTGGTTTTATCAATGCATATCTTGCTATTTTTGGCACCATGTGCTATTTTTGGAAAGTTGGTCATTTTGGTACATCACTAGGCATGTAGGGTCCCATACATGGTTCATAATTATTTTCTTACATATGATTAATGTTAAAATTGCCTCTTTCTATTTGTAGAAGAAAACAAGAAATGGAACCCGCATTGAAAAGCAATTGAGTAGGAGGAGCCCCACTTTGTTAGCATGAGAATTCATATTTTATGAGCCCACATGATGAAGAAAGAGATTTGTTCAAGAATGGAAAGAAGATTTAAAGAAGCTTAGAGGAGTCAAACTTGCAAAAGAAGAAATCTAATCCAAGAAGGAATCCAACTAAAGATGGAAAGTAAATCAAGAAACAAGTAGAGAAACCCAAGATGTGTTGGACGTCCCACATATGGGTTGCACAAGAAAAAGCACAAAATCTGATTTTTTTGGAATCCTTCTCATGTGCAATCTTAAAGACCTTTTGAGGAGTCCAAAGATGGAAAGAATGGGACCACAAGACTTTATCATTATCAAGAAAAGTTGCCAAGAGAAGGATTGCTTGGAGTTCAAGCGAAGATGGAAGAAGAGTCTTACCAAACAAGAAATATTAAAAAATTTATAACAAGGAAGCCAACAAAGGGATGGACGTGCAATGCCTTGTAGTTGAGAAATCTTGGAGGTTTTCTCTCTCTTTCCACTCCCATCCACCCTTTCTCTCTAATCCCTTTCTTCTTCTTCTCCATTCTAATTCTTTAGACATAGGTTGAGAGATCATGTTGAGAAAATGATGAAGAGAGAAGAATCTTAATTTTATGTACTTCAAGATCAAGGAATAAAGACACTACTTGGATTGATGCTGCGTATTCTTTATGTAAGTGTGTTAAATTTTCTCATTCTAGTTCTTTTATGTGTTTTGATTGGAGACAATATTTCACATGATTAGATCTAGGGTTTGAAAATAAAATAAAAAGGATTAAATGTCGAGAGACAACAAGTAACCACTTGCATTAATTTTTCCTACTCTGAGAAGAGAGGATTGCATATTATCGCATTGTCAGTACTTGTAGGATTGTCTAGTTTCTAAATCTTTGGTAAATCTTTTCCGCTTTTTATTTTTCCACCTCTTTTATTTTTATTTTAAGTTAATATTCTGATTTCTTTTATTTACAAATTCTAGATTAAAAAACCCAACTTGCATCTTTCTATATGTAGTAGAAACTTTCTATGTTTGCTACTTGCATAATCTATGGTTGGAAAGTGTCTTTGTGCATGCATCATATTTAGAAATTGCATTAGAAGAAAGTTTTTGTTGCTGAAATCACAAGATTATTAATTGATTAGAAAGACTAAATTCGGACCTGGAAGAAGAACAGTGAAAAATCCTGCACAGTTTCAGCAGAATTGGCTCAACTGAGTTGCAAAAGTGCGTGATTTAAAAACCAGTCAAACGTAAATGTTTTGGTCCGAAAAATAGCAGATTTAAAGTATGGTAATAGGACTTTGAAACCCCAGAATTGCAGCCAAAAATAACCTCGGAAACCGTGTCAACCAGAGGCTCAAACAGGGGTAGTTGGAAAGCCTGCGTTCAGATTTTAGCAGCAAAACAGTTTAAGTAGGCATCTTTAAATGATCATATCTTTTTCGTTTTAAATCATTTTTTCATTCTTCTTTTTTTGTTGTGTTCATGAATCATTAGAGTATTGATTCCAGCCATTAGATTTAGGTTCATATCATCTTAGGCTTCTCGTACAGTCCATTGAAATTGGGCCTGTGCAAGAGTTTCCATACTTGGAATTTTTTACAGCATGCATCAGATTTTTAGAAACTTACATAAGATTGCATTGTTAGTATTTAGGACATTATAGATCATTCATATTTGCATAAAAAGTTATTTTGGTAATTAGGATCTAATTTAGGAAATTTTGTTTTAATTTATTTTATATTAAATTGGTTGTTTTGATGAGTTTTTTACTTTTGCAGGTTATAGTTAGAATAGGGTTAAATAAAATAGGTTTCTTTACTTAGCTTAGGTTCATTTTTTATTTGGAAAGTTGTAATTGTTAATTTTCAGTTTTTAGGAATTTTCTTGTAATTTAGTTTTTTTACTAGGTTAGGTTTAGTTTCTGAATTAGGACAGGTTAAAGTTGGAAAGTTTCTTAAACAACATTGCTTCATGTGGATCGACCTGGACTCACCAGATTATTACTATAATTGCACGCTACACTTGGGGTCGGATCAATATTAAGCATTTAGTATCCGAACCCATCTACGGCTTGAACTATCCTACTCAGAAACCAATCCAAACAGCCCTAATTTACAGAGAAAACCCAAAATAACACAAGCAATTGGCATACCCCTCTAACCCTCATCCCATCTAACAACCCCAAAAGAGGAAAAACATTATTCAAATGAAAACGCCCCAGATTCAACTTCCAGCAGCAATTCAAAGGACCAAATCAGATTCAAGCACCCACTTAAACAAAAAAGAAAAAGGGGTAGATTGCAGAGAGAGAGAGAGAGAGAGAGAGAGAGAGAAAAGAATCAGACCGCTGACATAGAGCTTGGTAGAGGGAGCTGCGCTGCTCTTTGGAGAAGATGGGAGGCATGCAACGACAACACTGCGTCGAAAAGTTGTGCATTGAATTGCAGCAGATACATAGAGAGATGGAAATTGAAGAGATGAAGAAGAAGAAGAAACGGGTTTGCAGAGATTAGGAAACCCAAGAGAACCTTGTCTCTCTCCTTCTCTTCTTCTTCTTCTTCTTGTCAGAGATTGGCAAACACAAGCAGCAACATTCAAAGCAGCTGCTGCCATCTCTCTGTCTCAAAGGGATAAAATTGAATGAAATGGAGTGATATAACTTTATACATTTGTGGCCCATGTGGGGACTCCGTTCTATTCATCCAACGGTTGAAATGTTGGGCCCCACTATTGATGCATCAAGTACCATGGATTCTCTCACCATTTTGGGTGATTTGGACATGTTGGGCCATTGGCATCCATGTGGGCCCTCCCTCTAGAATGTCCACCAGAGTGAGTGGTGGGTCCCACATCTCAAGTCACATGCATTCTCTCTGCTTCTAGTTTCCATCACACTGCCATGTGAAGGTCTCTCACTAGTTGGGATGGGTCTAATGAAGGCGTAGTAAGAGCCACAAAAGTCCAGTCCATATCCATGAACAATATACATGGTGTGGTGGATCCATTTGTGTGGGGGAGGGCATGGCAGAGTGTGGAGGAGTAAAAATGAAGTGGGGATTAAACCATTGAATAAAGTAAAAGCAAAGAGGGTTAAAGTGAAAAAATACTTTTTTCACAAAAGTTCACTTATTCTCCATGGTTTTTTTTTTTTGGGTAAATGACTCTCCTAAGTTATAATACTTGGTTGTAATAAAATCAAATAAAATATAGAAAGGAGGACAATGAGAAATGGCATTAGGCATACAGAGAGTTCTTGGTTGAAATCCATGAAATGGCATACAGAAATGGTGTCTTAGCCCTTAGAAATGGAGTCCAAAAAGAAAAGTGCTAAGCATGATTCTTTGTTGAACCTGAGTAGAAAGAATAACAGGGTCATTAATTGTTTTTTGGAAGGCAGGTTTTTAGGTATACAAATGGTAAATCTGTATATGGCTTCTATCTTCTTGTTCAATGGGTCCATTGTGGATGCAGGAGATTTTGAAGGAACTAAAGGCTGTCACTGCCGAAGAAGATGAAGCAGCAGCGGTCTTTGAGACTGATTGAGTTTGACATGCATAACCCTAAGGGATTCGCCTAATGGTCAGGACTATGGTTCATCCCTTTTTCCTGAGATAGATTTTTTGGTATCGACCCTCAGTTCCCCCATCTTCACTTATGCTACCACCTAGGGGCCACAAGGGTTTTACCCGGCTTTTCTCTTGGCGCAGTGGGAATAGTTCAGCCCAAAGGGTCAGGAACCCTCCTCCGTTAGCATAAAAAATAAAAAATAAAAAAAAAAAGAAGAATTTGACACGCAGAAAGTCATCAATGCCATCAATGGAGAAGATATTTGGGCAAAAGGGCAATTGTTGATTAATTTTGATTATATTCCTAGAGATTTTGTTAAGGTTGCCATGAGCTAACTATTTCCATCCAAACAACAATGGCAAAAATAAAAAAAAAAATCACATCATCACTCTACTTCTCACTTTACTCATTCCATCCAAATTACAGCGAAGTAAAAAACTACTCCTCCCTTACTGCTCTCCCTTGGCTAAACAAAAAGGGTTAGCCTTCCAAAGTGCTAGACCTGAAAACTTGACCTTTTGGTCCATTGCAATGGGCCTCTCTTAACAGGGAATAGAGACTTACGACTTGTTTTTTGGGCTTGAGAGTCGAAACGTTATCCATTTGAAGCCACTTTAAGAGTCAGAGTCAGAGAACTCAAGCCCAAACCCAACCCTATCTAAGGGCCCAAGGTCTTAATCCATAACTTCTCTAGACTGGACTGTGATTCATGGGCATCGAAGTTGGTCCTGAGCTTGATATTTCAAAGTGCTCAAAAACATAATGGGCTCACTCAACCAATTCACAATGTATGTTCAATGGGGCCAAATACATAAAATTTACTGAAGGGTGCTACTACACATCATAGAAACATTTTTCACACCAACTATCAAGAGCCGGATACAAGTGAAATGATCACATACTGCCATCAGCACCCTACTAGTGGCATCTCATTTTTCTTTTATACTTTCCATCAGCAGGGCCCACGGCCCACTTTTCGTTCAGTCAACCCATTGACATCAACGTGCCCCAAATTTCACTTCAATGGGAGTGATACAACCTACTGTATTTCAAATGTGAAAAATATGTTTGTTATGTAATCAAATCCATAATAGATACAATCATTTATATCACTTAGGTTGAAGTAAAATTTGGTCAGCCCTTCTATGGATGGGGACCTGATATGAGCGGGTTAGACCAAGCAAGATGGACTCCATCTATGCATAGTAGTATCTTTAGTCAATATCTTAGTGTCAGCAGCATGTGATCATTTCTCAAATGTAAGTCCCAAGTATTTATGCTTATAAATGCAAGACAAGAAAAAGCAAACATCCAATCCTTATGGATGAATAAAAGTTACCCTGCAAATAAGGGGACCTAGGGCTTGAGTTTTGGTTGAAGGAGAAAGACAACTAGTGGCATAAATAATTCACATAAAACCCATTGAACCAATACATGATATGATTGGATCATATACTCAGCTGCCTGTCAAATGTGGACCCCCGGATACTATCTTATTTAAATGTTCCTTTGATTACTCTCTTAACCTACAAATGCAACAGTCACCATTAATCCAACCAAACCATAGCCTAAGTTCCATTTCATGGAAGGAAGCTATTTATTCATATGTAATTTCAGAAGGTCTGATTGACTTCCTTATTAATGAACTATATATACAATGGAAGGCATCTGGACATTCAGGTGTCCAAGCAATGGCTGTTACATACAAAAAATTGGTGATTTGATCAGATACTTCTCTAACATTTCCTTATAGGCGCTGAGGTTGCTGGTCAAGTTAGTAACAAAATCATCCAACATAATGCAGGTGCATAATGATCAATTATAAACCTTTCTCTTCAGCCGAAATCATCCATCTCAAATTCTTTTTCCCATTTTCAGTTATCTGTTGCAGGATGCTCATCTATACACCATGTACTCATAGCAACCATTTTGCGCCATGAGACTCAGAATGAAGGGATAGAAAAGGCCAAAGGTGAAGAATCATTAGCTGCTCATCTGGGAGTGCTTGAACTTACAACCCCTTCAATGTTGTATTTTTCATATACCAGTAGCTGATTCTCCTCCCACCATCTTTCAGCTTCATTTTCACTAAAACGCTTTCGACTGGAACAAAAAAAAAAAAGAAGCCAAATTTTACTAGTGTTAGATATACATGTATACATGTTGCAGAATCATTTATGCAACTCCAGATACTAGTGCATCGTGTACCATATAATACATTCTGCAGGGACATAGGGTTTGTTGGGGCACATGTTCCTTCATGTTGAACTTTTTTGTTCTATCCAAACCATATATCTAATGGACCCTTCAATGGATAGGGGATGCAACAAAAGATAAATCTGAGAATGGATGATCTAATCAAAATGAGCCTGAGCTTAGTTGGAAGGTGTTCATTGTCCACAAGAAATGCAGGTTTAAGTCACGCACTCTATCAAAAAATAAAGAAAGAAGGAATAAATAGAAAAACAGATGTAACCAATTCTCTATGGCCTTCTTTGTGGGAGATATTTGGATCATGCCCCGACCACAAATGAGACCACATAGATCAATGATCTCGATCACTGGACTATGGGCATAAGTGTATGGTATAGGCGCCTCATGAAAATCACTTGAGTACGATTTATATAGAACTGAAATTACCTGAATCTCACGCGCTTGAGGCCTTTCTGACCACATGGTAAAGTCATGAATGTAATATATACACCAGGTTCATGTTGCTCTACCCACTCAGCTTTTAATCCATTGGCAACATTTTGTTTAGGATCTGTCCTCACCGCTTTTGAATCATCGACTGACCTTGCACGACCGTGATTCCCATCTCTCCCCCGTGCACATGCTAAAAGACCAGTTGATGAATGAGGTGAACATGATTCATCCATTTGCCTTTCTTTAAGAATTCGGACATCCGGTGACAAATGCATGCTACCAAACATTGACCTCATGTCATCAGATTCCAGTGATTCTGCACAGACAGGTGTAATCTGAGAAAGATGCACATCAACATTGTTTGCTTCGGAACTTGTGTTGCTTGGTTCTCTTTTGGACAAAAACTTCTCTGACATTGCATTCAGCTGTGCAGTAGCACACCCATGTTAGAGAATGCAACAGTTGATTAAATTTTGTAAGTAAACATGATACATATTATACATGTGGAACTCAGAAGCTAGCCAAAGAGTTACAAATATTAGAATTCAGGTGAGTTGACTCGAGCAAATATTTTTGCTCAGGAGAAATTATGTAATCCCTTGCCCAAGGAGTGAAAGTGTACCTCGGGTTTCAGTAGAAGGCAACCTAGAATTTGGATCCATTGTACAGAACAAAAAAAGTTAAACTTTTTGAAATTTAAGCTCTTCTTTTGTAGTTTTGGGAAATATGCATATTTGCATGCATGCACACACGCACAATGATTTTCCACAAAGAAAAGTGGGGCTGTGATTAACCCTACCCCTGACCTACCTTAGCCGCACTTCACCCATTTAGGCCCATTTAGGCCGTGTTAAAGAATGGTAGTGTTGATTAACCTTTCAAAAAAAAAAAAAAGGTAGTGTTGATTACATTTCTCGACATGATTCAAGTTATACATGTGCAGCTCGGTCAGTCCCTTTGGTTGCACTTTCTGAAAATTAAGCCATTCTTTTGTAGTTTTGGTGCATATGGCTAAAAATGGCAGGAGATCAAATTTGATCCATTGATTCATCATGGATTTTAAGGGGGAAAAAAAAAAACTCCAGACTAATAAATCTGGTTTTTTTTTTAAATTCTGTGGTCCCCCGAATCATGATCCAAACCATTCATCTCTTTGGAAGGCAAAAAACGGGTCAAATGTCATGTCTTGATTCATCATAGATTTGGAGAAAATTGAGAAAAACAGTGAACCGTTGGATCCACTGAGATCCACATGTGAAAATGACAAACAATAGAGATTGCTTCCATGGGACTGCATATGGAAATGAATAACATGTGCAGCATTTGCACATGTCCGTCATTTTCCTATGACATGCGTAAAAGCCAAACAAGCCTGAGTTATTTTACTTTCTACTATGGAAGATTTGACATCTTTTAGTCCTAGCAAACTTGCTGTCTTGGAACTTATGTTTATTAATGGTGAGAAATCATTGGATTTAATTTGCTAATGCATGCAATCAACTAAATAAGGGTCCACAATGTAATTAAGTCTTGATACCCATACCCGTGTTGTCAAGGCCTTTATAACCTCTTTTGCTGCTTTACACTTAGCAGCTTCCTCCCTTGCCCGAGACCAGGTTTCCTCGATTTTTTGTTGATACTGCTGGATCTTTTCACTTCTCACTTGACATTGGTTCACAAGGCTCTTGGCCTGTAACAAGACCAAAGATGGTAATAAGAAAATTGATAAGTCATTTGAAATAGGTATAATATAAGCATTTAACTGTGGTAATTAATCTAATTTATTATATCAACAAGTATACAAGTAGCTGCTTTGACATAAAAAGCGAATATTTTCATTAAACTGTAAAGGATCAACAGATCCTTGTATTTGTATTGAGGAAGAAGAAGAATAAGAGGAAGAAGAAAAGAGATTGTGGAATCTGTCTTATCCCAAAGAGGGGATCGACTGTTGCTCTTTATACACAAAGTATTGCTGATTACAGCCTATGATTGATCCTAATTACATGTATATATAAGTAAGAAAGGAAAGAATATAAAGGAGATTGATATCATACAACTATACAATGTTTGACCAAATCTAAGTGATCCCACACGTGGGTTTTAAACTTTGGGCCTTTTGGTCATGGGCTTTGAGAGGTGGGCCTGCTTCTTTGTTTGGGTTTCTACACTCCCCCTCAAATTGATGCGGTGGTTGGCCAAGAAGCATCAATTTGGAAAGAATGTAATCATGACGATCGCGGGGCAAACCCTTGGTGAACACATCTGCCAGTTGTTCAGACGAAGAGATATAGGGTAGACTGATATCTTCATAGACAAAGTGCTGACGAATAAAGTGGCAGTCAATTTCAATGTGCTTAGTGCGCTCATGGAAAACAGTATTCTTTGCAATTCGAATGGCACTTGTGTTATCTGCATACAGCGGAGTAGGGGCTGTGGTGAAGATGCTGAATTCTCGAAGAAGACGACGCAACCATATGACTTCACTGCAGGCAGAAGACATGGAACGATATTCGGCCTCGGCTATCGATTTGGAAATTGTGACTTGTTTCTTGCTTTTCCATGAGATGAGAGAAGGACCCAAGAACATGCACCATCCAGTCGTCGAGCGACGAGTGTCGGGACATCCAGCCCAATCGGCATCAGCATATGCTGTCAATTGTAATGAAGAGGTGGAAGGGTAAAATAAACCACGATCCCGAGTACCCTTTACATATCGGAGAATTCGATAAACAGCTTGAAGATGTGGTTTATGAGGATGGCCTATAAATTGGCTGACAGTCTGCACAGCATGTGATATATCGGGCCGCGTCATGGTTAAGTAGAGCAGGCTACCAACCAAACGACGAAATATGGTAGGATCTGGGAGAGGATGCCCATCTTCTTTGCTGAGCTTGACATTAAGCTCTATGGGAGTGGCAAATGTTTTGGCATCGCCAAGTCGCGCAGAATGAATCAAGTCATCAGCATATTTGGATTGAGTGATTTGAATGCCATCTTTGTTCCGTTGAACCTCCAGTCCCAGAAAGTAGGTTAAGGAACCAAGGTCCTTCATTTTAAAAATACTCATGAGGTGAGTTTTAAGTGCAGTGATCCCATCATGATCATTCCCACTAATTATCATATCATCAACATATATCAATAGAATAGTATAGCCACGAGAGGATCTCCGAATGAAGAGAGAGCTATCATTGGAGCTTTGATAGAAGTGGGCCTGAAGGATGGCAGAGCGAAATTTTTCAAACCAAGCCCGAGGGGCTTGTTTGAGCCCATATAAGGACTTTGTCAACTTGCAGACATGATGTGGAGGACAAGAATACCCTTGTGGCGGACGCATATACACAACTTCCTTGAGATCCCCATGTAAAAATGCGTTCTTCACATCCATCTGCCAGAGGGGCCAGTGGCGAGACGCGGCAACTGCGAGTAAGCACCGAACTGTAGTCATTTTGGCAACTGGGGCAAAGGTTTCCTCATAGTCAATGCCGTACTCCTGCTTATAACCTTGGGCAACTAGGCGGGCCTTGTATCTATCAATGCTGCCATCAGAGCGATGTTTAATGGAATAGACCCATTTGCTTCCGATGATGGTTGTATTTGCTGGAAGTGGCACTAAGTCCCAGGTTTTGTTGACTTCGAGGGCAAGTAATTCATCTGTCATTGCATCTTGCCAACATGGTATATTAGCGGCCTGTTTATAAGAGGTAGGGATAGGAATGGGATCCAAAGAGGTAAGAAGTGCTGAAAATCCATATCTATTAGGTGGAACCGAAAGACGACTAGAGCGCCGTAGATTAGGTTCAGAAGTGTTACCTTTAGTAGTATCATTGCAGGCAGGAACCAGCAGGGTAGGTGGATCTGTAGGAGGAGCAGTAGGAGGTAGTTGCCTTGGACGACGAGAATAAACATGTGTAACTGTAGGAGGGGAAGTAGGAGATAAAAAATGAGGAAGGTAAGATACTTGAATATTAGAGGAACTTGGTGACTGTGAATAAAACGGAATGTGCTCCAAGAAAACAACATTTCGAGAAATCCGTATTCGGCGTTCGTTGGAATCATAGCACTGAAAACCTTTGTGTTCATCACTGTAGCCAAGAAACATGCATCGAGCTGCTTGTGGTGAAAGTTTTGTACGTTCTAGAGAGGGGAGATGAACAAAACAGAGACATCCAAAAATCCGCAAGTGGGAGTAGGAAGGTGGATGACCAAATAAGCACTCAAAAGGGGAAATGGTACCTAGGACAGAGCTAGGTAATCTGTTGATAATGTGAACAGCTGTATGGGCTGCTTCACACCAAAATCGAGGTGGAACAAGGGATTCCACAAGTAGAGTGCGGACAGTTTCTAAAAGATGACGATTCTTTCGTTCTGCCACTCCATTTTGTTGTGGTGTGTGGGGACAAGATTTTTGATGAATAATTCCTTTTTCTATGAGAAAATTTTTGAACGCAGTGGATGTATACTCTCCCCCAGAATCTGAATGTAGAACCTTGATGGATGTTTGAAATTGAGTACGGACCATGTTATAGAATTTTTGGAACATGGAAAAAACTTCAGATTTAGATTTCAAAAAATAAATCCATGTATAACGGCAATGGTCATCTATAAAAGTAACATAATATTTATATCCAAGTCTACTCAAGTTAGGGGCAATCCCCCAGACATCCGAGTGAACTACATCAAATGAGCCAGCAGTACGTGAATAATGAATAGGGAATGGTAACACATGACTTTTGCTTAAACAACAAGATTCACATTTCGATTTTGAAAAATGAGAAACCATGGAACTAGGCATAGATTTATTCAAATATCCAAGTTTAAACAAAGACAACAAATTTGCATTATTCAAATGACCAAGACGTTTATGCCAAGTGGTCCACACATTATTTAAAAGACTACTAGATGAGGTAAGAAATGATTGTTGTCCCATGTCCAAGAGAAACAGCCTGCCATGCTTACTCCCCATCCCGATCACCTTCCCAGTTTGCCGGTCCTGTATGACACAACCAGAAGGAGAAAAATTAACTAGATAACCAGATTCAACAAGTTGGCCAATGGAAATAAGATTTGCAGCTAAATTGGGGACAAAATAAACATTAGGCAAGGTAAGAGTACCAATGATTATATTGCCCATACCAGAAATAGGTAATTGATCACCATTTGCGGTAGTGATGGAGTCATGGCCATGGTAAGGTTTATGGTTGTGCAAATTTTGGACCACAGATGTCATGTGGTTGGAGGCTCCTGAGTCTAGGAACCATGAGGTGGGTGTGACAGAAATAAGTGGGGAGGTAGATGAGTGAAATGCAGGCAAAGCAATAGGAGAAGAAGACAGACCGTTAATGCCCATAGAGGTAAATGCAGAAGCAACAGATGAATTAATCAAGTCTCGAATTTGAGCTGTTGTCAATGTCATGGAACCAGTGTCAGAAGTATCAGACGATGCTGAGGCATGTGAAGTTGTATTCTTAGCCTGAAGTGCAGTAGAGCCGCGCATTTGAGTCTGATCAGGTTTCTTGTTAGGCCTTCTTGTGCAATTGGAGATAACATGTCCATTACGTTTGCAATAATTGCAAAATAATTTTTGCCGACAGTCCCGTGCAACATGTCCATACTTTTTACATTCAAAACACTGCGGTTTCTGACCACGGGCAGTTAGAAAGGCTGTTTCATCAGTCTGAGAGGGTCCTGATTGTGCAAGAAGGACTTTTGATTCCTCAGGAAGGGAACAATGTGAAGAAAGACGAGTTTCTTCGCGAAGGACCTCTTGAACACATGTATCCAGATCAGGAGAGGTTTCCCGATTCATGAGAGCTGCTCGCACTGGTTCAAATTCTGAACGGAGATTCATTAGGAATTGACTGACATGGAGTTCTTCCTGAAGTTTGAGAGCCTGAGGAAGAAATGTCGCGGAGACAGACTGTAGAAGCATCTGGTCCCTTTCAGTCCATAAGGTGAGAAACCCATTGCAGTATTCCTGTACATTCTTGTCATTCTGGCAATATTTTGCCAATTCTGTGTCAAGATGGAATCGTCGGGCTTTATTTTGCTGATGATATATTTTCTTCATGTGTGTCCACATATCAGAAGCTTTCGTAAAAGCTTGTAGTGCCATTGTGAAGGAGGGATCAACAGAGTTAAGAATCCAGGTCACAACCTTAGCATTCCGTTGATTCCAAGTGGCAATTGTTTTATCTTCTGAGCCAGTAGGATCAACAGCTGGTTTGATTGTTGTCCCATCTAAATACCCCAACATCCCTTGTCCTTCAATGAAGTTCTTAAGGTGAAAAGCCCAAGACATATAATTGGTACCATTAAATTTAACAGAAATAACATCAACCTTGTCCATTTGATTTAAGGAAGGGAGATGAATAGCAGCACTGTTTTAGAAAGAAAAACAGAAGAGATGGACCTCCAGAGTATGGTATCCACAAAAATCACCCCCAAACTGGTCAGCAGGCAAAACAACCAAAGCAAAAATGGTTTGATCTGCTATGAATACAGCAGTAAACAATCCCAACAGTGTACTAATAGTGCAACCAGTACTGATCAGCAGCAGCAACCATCAGTCAGTGCAGAAGACAGCACAATTTTCCCAGACAGTGCCAGACGAACTGGAAAATTGGATCAAGATCTGTGCGTGGGCCCCACAGGGTGGTCTAATCACAGATCAGGTTTGAACTTCTTAAAGAAGATCAAAGTTACTTCCTTCAGTCCAAATCTGATGAGATTTGGATACAGATCCACAAATCTGGACGGTCTTGATGAAAACAATCTGACAAAATTTAATTAAAAACGACAGAGGAAGAAGTGGCTGAAACCTACCTCAAAGGTGATGGAAAAATTCCAGAAAAATCCTTAGAAAGACCCTCAAGGATAGTCGATCACAACTGTGGAGGTCTCTTGGAGACACGAAGATGATCCGTGATGGGCCACTGTTTGATCAGTGAGCAGGTCAGTCACTTAACAGAGAGAAGATCCACGCTGGGAAGAAGATCCACGCTAGGGAGAATTATTTGATCAATGAGAGAAGATGATTGATCAATGAGATGGGCTCTGATACCATGTAAAGGATCAACAGATCCTTGTATTTGTATTGAGGAAGAAGAAGAATAAGAGGAAGAAGAAAAGAGATTGTGGAATCTGTCTTATCCCAAAGAGGGGATCGACTGTTGCTCTTTATACACAAAGTATTGCTGATTACAGCCTATGATTGATCCTAATTACATGTATATATAAGTAAGAAAGGAAAGAATATAAAGGAGATTGATATCATACAACTATACAATGTTTGACCAAATCTAAGTGATCCCACACGTGGGTTTTAAACTTTGGGCCTTTTGGTCATGGGCTTTGAGAGGTGGGCCTGCTTCTTTGTTTGGGTTTCTACATAAACATCAACAGAAACTGAAGGAATGACATATTATTGTAAGTGAAAGAAAAAAAAAAGTTGATATATACAAGTTTTCTTTTTTGGTCAGATGATAAATGCATATATACAAAAGTGTTGTGTAAATCATTCTATTACCAACATAATTATAGCCAATAACACTATATTATATGGAAAGTTTTTTGAAAAAAAAAAAAAGGTAAATTGCAGAGAATAGTATAGTATTTAATTGCTTACCTCTCTCTCTCTCTCTCTCTCCCTCTCTCTCTCTCTCCATGAAATTGTCCGATTTGGCCTACATGCATGCGCGAGGACTTCTCAGGTGGGTCACTCATCCTGGTATTGCTCCCACTGGGCACCCTTAACCTCGGAGTTCTTACGGGATCCTAGGCCATACAACTTTAAAACATGTCATGTTGAGTTAAGACAGGGTTTGACTTATTAGTCTAGGAATCAAGGCGGCCATATCCAATGTGGGACTTGCAGAGACTATTTGTTGGAAGCCCGTGGTTGACACACTATGCCCCATGGTCAAGGGTGCCGCTCGCAATGGGTGCCTCTCTCTTTCCATCTTAATTCTAGACCTGCAAGCTTTACAACTTCTTATCTAGGCTGACATCAACTAGCGCTGATGTCAGTATCCTAACCCCAGTTTAGAATTTGGAGAAAAGAAGTAATATGACCTGCTCATAGAGATTCATTAGACTTTTTAGTGAATTTCGTCTGTTTTTAGAAGAGGATATAACCCTGGCTGTAAAGTTGGTAAAAAGGGATATGCAGATTGGCAAGCCAAAGATAACACAACGATGTCATGTTTGATAGAGAATATACTAGGTTAGGAAGGTGAGACTGTTTAAATAATTAGGATTAAGATTACCTATTAAGATTGCAATGAGAATTTGAAACCTCTTGATTAGATTAGGTTCCTTGTGTAGCTCCTTATTTAGTATCAATGTATATACCGTGACTATATGTAGATGATGAAATAATGAAGTACATGAAATTTCATTGATTTCTCATGGCATCAAAACTCCTGCGATTAGGTCAACCATGATCCTGGCTTTTGTGGGACTACCACCCACTTCCACAGTAACCAACACACCACCTTTCTTCTCACATCCCCCATCTAACATCACTTTTATCATTTACTAGAATAAGTTTATTATTTACATAAAAACCCTACCATTTCTATATCCATCTAGAGACCTCTCTCATCCACACAAACATTCCAGCCTCACAATCCCATTCTTTATTTTTCTACAATCCTCTCCATTGAGAATTTCCTTCAACTCGCACAATCCTAATCCGTATGCTTCCGGGAGAGATCATGACATATCTGATGTAGTGGGCCACCAGCTCGAAGCAACTCAAAACAAGCAGGATACAAGAGTGATGACCATCAATACAGAACGACAACCATTTTTCCAGTGATACATCAGACATTTATTTCAAGAGATTAACGGAGTCTAAATGAGAATTTTCCTTTGTATTCAATAAGTATTGGATGACCGAATAATTCGAGGAGGAGCGCACAGCAGGGAGGGTCCTTTAAGTAGATGACCCGTCAGACCATCGAAGCGGGACTTCTTTGGGAAAAAGAACTTGAATAACTTTTTTTTTTATAAAGTTGTTATGATTTTCTATCAGGAACTCTATTTCATTTAAAGTGCTATATTTGATGTAACAAATCACATGGTCCTTTCTTGAAAGGGCCACACAACTACTTGACTCAGGGATTAAGATTAGATATTAAATCATAATTAGAGTTTGAACAAATTCCTAACTAGATTAGGTTCCTTCTTGTGTGTGTATAAAAGGAATTCAACAAAATGCCCCTCCAAAAAAGGGGCATTTCTGCCCCCATCTAACTCCCGATAAAAAAAATCCTGACGTGGAGACTTTGTCTCCTCTTAAAGAAAACATTGATTATGTAATCTTTCCCTACTTTTTCTCTCTTTTAAAAGCTTTAAAAGCGCCTACAAAAATTTTTCTCAATCCCAAAACATGTGAGGATCTATTAATGGGCCCTCTCATAAAATCATATAATCCTTAGAAATGAGTTCAACTAATTGTAATTATATGATCTTTTCACAATGGGTCCCATCATTTCTTAAATGAAAATCATAGAGATGAATCTAAATCATTGGATTCCAAACTCAATAATCCATTAGTGGGGCCCTCTAATGCTTTAGGAATGATAGGTAATGTAGAAAGAGTTTCAAAAGTGACAACCTGTCATTAATATGAAGCTCTTTATTTTGATGGCATTGGGTTTTTGCACAAGTGGACCCACCAATAGGTTCTTCATACCTCTATAACATCAAAACATGTTGACCGTTTGATTGGGACATCAATCCCAAGTATTCCAAGGTCTACCGGTGACAAAGTCACAAGAAGAACATGGTAGACACAGCTTATTTGTAGATGGATCAGCCTTTCCTGGGCTTAATACACCAATATCATGAAGATCCACCATTTGATATGCTTTTTCGAGAAGATCCATCATTGGATCTATTTTCTAAAGATCCACCGTTGGATCTGGTGTCCGCCTTGCTAAAGGCCTCCTGTGGCATGCATGTAGAAGAACCCACGTCAGGAAGGTCCACAGGAGATGAGTCATCAAAGATTTATAGGAGGACCAAAGGATATGGGCCCAAAAAGAAATAAAATTGAAGAATATGAACGGGTCCAGTCTAGGGGGCCCGCAACTTCACCCCATAAGCATTAGGATTCATGCACACAACCCAATGCATAAATCCCCATGTGGCACTCCCTCCCCAAGTGCGCAAGACATGTCTTCCAAAAGACTATTTTGTTATTTTATTAATTTTGTTTTATTTTATTCTATTTTTTTCCATGTCATTAGGTCTTAGATGTTTTAATCCGAACAGTTCAGTGTTAGGGCTCTCTTGTGACTTGTCACTTGTCTTCAAACTTGTATCTCCTTTTGGAGAAGACAGTAATGAATGAAATTAAATGAGACTTTCTCCAAAGACCTTCTTGAGTCTACTCATGGAGGATCTTCTCACCCGCGAAGGGGAGTTTGGTGTGAGGCCAAGCCACAATCTCCACATCTTCAAGATAATCCTCTCCATCTCTTTCTTGTTCGTTTTCAGCCCTCCATCTCAGATTTCCATCAAACCTAGATCTAGATCCATCTCACCGTTGGAATCCTAGATATATATCCCCAAACCAAAACCCAAACCCTAATCCACACTATCCACCCATCCCAAATCCCATAAAAAGCCCCTCAACCATTGGCCAATCTCCTCCCTCCATCATTGAAACCCCAAATCTACCCACATCAGACCTAGATCTACCTCACCCGAATGTAGATCTAGATCCGATCCATCATCACAACCCCAAAACCACCCCAAAATCCCATCCACACCATCAACCAGCCACCATACCCTATGGCCGACCACTACCAGCCACCAAACAGGTTGGCCAAACCAGGCCCAGCCCAATCCAGGCCCAGTCAAACCTGGTTCAGCCCATTTCCAAGTTGGCTGGGCCACTTTGGGGGCACAAATCAGCCCCTTTTATCGCATTTTCAGCCCAATTAATTCCTTGTTTCAGTTCTGAATACATATATATATATATAAGGGCTTTAATTAGTTGTGGGGATATAAGTTCAAGCATGTAAACACACATCTTGTCCCCAATTGAGCTTACAATAACCCTTTTTAAGACATTTTGAGCCAAGCCCTTCATCAAATCCTCAAAGGATCATGATAACCTACTTGAGATCGACTGATCCCCAGGCAAAGTGGAAGTTCTACCTTCCATTTGGTCCATTTCTCAATTATTTTAGAGGCCTAACTGCAGGAATGTGATGAGGCTAAGGATCCTGTATTAATTGCCTTGGTCTAAATTGGATGGAATGGTGTGCTATTCTACAATTTTATAAATCCATTATAATTGTTAAATTGTTTCTATGATCTCAAATTGCACCATTTAGATTAGTTTTCCATTTCGTCCTGCATCATTGTTCCACTTCTTTCTCATCCTTTCCAGACGTCATTTTTATTTTTTATTTTTTGGGAAATAGAGAAAGAAGGAAAGCCAATTCAACTCATCTTTTTAGACTTAGAAAGAGAAAAAAGAGGAGTCAATTTAAGCCATTCCTCGGAATTTCTCCGATTCCCTTTTATTTATGACAACTCCATCTCAGCAAGATTTCATTTGTTAGCTACAAATATCTGAAAATAATTTAAGTTCATGCATAAATATCTGAAAATAATTACCAATTATTAGCAATGAAAAGAAGTGGAGCATTACCTCAGCCCGTAGTTTCTGTACTTCTTCAATAAGCATCTCATCTGATTCTGTTGGGTTCTTTTTCAAGCTTGGGGCAGTGCCTTCAGATCTCAATCTGGGTGGGCTCTGTTGCATGTAACCAGGAAAAGTAGTGGATAATTCCTCTTTCTGCAGGGAAAGAACCATTGTAGAATCTTCTCTACTGTAAGTGTTAGATATTGCAGGGCATGGCGCCTGTCTCCATCGTGGAGTTATGCACGATAAAGGAGAAACAGGAACCGGAGACTGATGCTTGGATGGCATTTGTCCTTCAACAGATCTGATCTCCTGGGGCAACAGTCTAGGAGAAAAGATTTGTGGCCATGGGAATGTTGCATTTTCCAGATCTACTTTTAAGTCAGAGAACTTCTTCCTCATGGACAAGGGTGGCCTCGGACTTGGGGTTTCCAGCTTTTGTCTATTACAATCAATACGCTTACTCAATTGGGTGAAGCAAGGATCACAGACACGGTACTGCTTGCTTTTATTCAGTGCCAAAGATGCGTTCACAGCCTTCTTACTACTACATGCATGGCAGAATACCAAACCACAATTGTAACAGTTATGTTTCTTCCTAGTAAACCCAAAAAGCATTCTACATCCACTGCAGATAGATTGGTCACTACTAGAGACAGATTTGTGCAGACAAATTGCAGCAGTGAAACTTGACCCACAAGCAATACTACATACCTGTCTATCACTTAAGGACTCCACTAAGGCAGGACAATTTCTATCATCAACATCACCTAACCCTAGCCGTCCATTTGCACCCATTCCCCAAGTATAGACATTGCCTTTCGAGGTCAAAACAGCTACATGATGAGACCCTGATGAGATCTCCTTAACAAATTCCTGTTTAAGATTTCCTTCAACAGTTGTGATTGATTTGTCCTCAGCTTGAGGGTTCCCAAGTTGCCCATGCATTGCACTTCCCATGGTACAGACCATACCCGTAACTGTGAGTGCAACAGTCAGCATCCTTCCACAAGACACTTGAATGAAATCCTGATCTACTAGTGCCGAAACGCATGTGGGAAGAAGCTTCTTCTCTTTATTCACATGTCCAAGTCTTCCTTTATCACCATCACCCCATGTAAATAGTTTTCCACCAGGTGCATTTCCCTTGAAACAATCAACTAATATTTCAACAATAGCAGCAGTGTGCCATGGTCCACATGCAACGGATTTCACCCTTAACCCTTTCAGAGATTCAACTTCTTTTGGTTGAGAAGAGCTTTGAAGATTCCCATGTCCAAGAACCCCAAAAGTTCCATCCCCATAAGTAAACAACAGACCACCAGAAGACACAACTGCAGTATGCCACTCTCCACAAGCAACACTGGATATACATATACCCTCCAAGGGACCCACAACTCTACGGGGCAACCACCAACTTTTGTTTTTTCCATTGCCTAAATGACCAACAGACTCACCACTCTCGCCCCACATATAAAGTTCTCCGCTAAGTGTCACTGCACATGTCTGATACTCACCACAGGCAATGGATTCTACATGCACACCAACAAGGGACTCAACGATCTTGGGATAAGATACATCCATATTGACTTTATGACCCAATCTTCCGCTTTTCTCCTCTCCCCAACAAAATACTTCCCCTCGTCTAGTAACGACAGCGGCATGTTTCCCTCCACAGGCAATGTTCTGCAAATCTAGCATGCAAGCAGATTCCAGTAATTTGGGCAACAATGCATCAAATGCCACAGTGCAGGAAGTAGATTTCTCCACTCCACCGCCTAAGACCCCCCCTTCTATCCCTTCTCCCCACATCAACACATCCCTCAGGGTATCATCCTTGCGCAATGAAGGAGACCCATTATTAGAAGAGCCAAATGAACTATTCAAATTTGGTCTATTATGTCCTGTCTTCTCATGGCGATACTCCATTTCCAATTTGGAAAAATGTGGAAAGAAGTTATCTGGTATTGTTTGTATGTCTGACAAGCTTCTTGATTCTGATGAATAAAAACTATCTGACGAATAAGACAGACCATCTGAGAAACCCCTCCCAGCAAGAGACCTTGGACTTCCACATACGCTGCGCACCTTCAGAGAGCAGTTTCATGTCATCAGGTAATTATTGAGAGTAATTTGTAAACTCTCAAAAGAAATGGAAATATCAGTAGTGAAGATCAAGTGAATTCTCAAATGAAATGGAAATCCAGCATATAGCCATTGTATCCTGACAAAAAGCTGGATATTTCATTCAAACAAAGAAGTTGAATAAAGAAGTTCAATGAGAATTATCATCACATGGTGTCAATGAATCAACCAGATTACTCAAAATATCATTTTGATCTAAAAATAATCATAGAACAAGTATATGGTCCCAATCCAAGGATGTGTAGCATTCTCAAGACCTGGATAATGTAAAAGTCAGAGCATAGTGGTACATAAGACTAACCCTCTTTATAGGTCACATAATATACCACAGTTTACCAAGCAAGAAAAAATGCCACACTTCAAAAATAACCTAGATTAGCAGATTTGAGACTGTTAAGCAGTTAGTTTGCCGCGCCTTTAGTGCCTAGGCATTTTGGGTGTATTGGTTAGCAACTTGAGATGGTATCAAAACCAACACATCCCGGGTTCGAGTCTGTGCAAGGCAAAAAAGGCCCCATGCCACGTCTTGTGTGTGGGCGCATGTGCGCAGGGCAAAAAGGCCCCATGCCACATCTTGTGCGGGCGTGTGCTTCAAATCCAACCAGTGTCCCACCCGAAGGGGTTGTTAAGTAGTTAGTTTGCCACAACTTTAATGCCTAGGCATTTTGGGTGTACTAGTTAGAAACTTGAGAGACACCATCATTTGGCCTTCTTTCTCCATCAAATAATCTCCAATCAATATTTAATGAGGTATTTGGTCTCTTGAATCTTGACTGATCAAGGACATGTATGCAGTCTACGATAGCAGGTCTGGATCACCACCCACTAGCCCACATCTAGATATTCAAGGTTTTTTTATACTACATATCCAAACACCACATGTTTCCTATCAAACAAACTACAGGCAAGTTCTGCATTCTCAACCTGTGAATTTCCGGCTGACTCCTCCAGCAGACCTAGGTTATGCTTCATTCGCGTGTGACCCACTGGGCTACTGGCACATGAATGAGCCCCTCTCCCACTTCTCAGATTAGCCAGGCGTTTCGTATGATGAGATCTAGATATCAAGGCTGTCAAGCCTACGAACCAAGATTCTGCCTGATCCTTGTCCTTGCAAACCTAAGTTACACAATGAGAAAAAGCAAATGTAAATGGCAATAAATATTATTGTATAAGAGGGTTCCCTTCGATGTACAATAAAATAGCAAGCAGATCCAAAGCATTGGCAGAATGATTGGTTACCATTTTGCTTAGGCTTGGGGCAACTCAGAAATCAGAAACAACATTAAGTGGGATGCTGTTCTATAAGCAAAAGATTACCATCATTGAGACCTTAGCCCATCAATTCAGGGTCAGCCTTCGATGTTCTATATTTCCATTAAAAGTTGCACACGATGAACTAATTAAACAGAAAAATGAAGTTCCAAACAAAAGTAAGGAGCACAATACCAGATCGAGTGTCCTTTCACCATTCCCATATATTAGAGAAAAGGACTGACACTCTTTTTCTGGTCGAGGTTGTCGCTGAAAATTAACCTACAGTGTAAGACACACCTTAATGTAAATATATCAAGCTGTGTAGTAATACAACACTTGAATATGAAGGATTCAAATTAAGTTTAGAAGTCCTTTCAGAAGAAAATACATACAGTCCGCTGTCCGCGAATTATCTTAGTAACTAAACTCAACTTCAGTTGCCTTTCCTCTGTTCCAGAGTACCAAATTAGAAAATTCTCATCCTGAAAACAAAACAAAGATTTTATTCGAGTGTTTCTTTGGTTATTAATATAGTTAAAACACAGACCACAACAGCATAAAAAACAAAAAAGGTTTAGAAGGTTCGTGGCTACTATCAACGAGTTAAATTAAATTCCAAAGTGGTCATGTGTGAGCAGTGTAGTTTCTAACATGACAATTCTAGATTTTTAAAATTTTAATGAAATAAAAATGCTAAATTTACCACAAGTCCCATATTTCACCTTAAGGAAAAAAATTTAATGTAGAACATTTGACATTACATTTTAATTTTATAAGACCCTTTGTAGCTCACGACTGTGGAACCAAGCAGAAACCCCAGTGTAAGTACTACACAGAAAAACCAACTTTGCAAGACCGATAAATATCCAAAAATATAGCTTGAAAAAGTCTTGCTAATGACAAACTAACCATTATGAATGGGAAACATGGCATCTAAGAAGCACAGACACGGACACGGGACACGGACACGACATGACACGAACACGCCGACACGGCATTTTTCAAAAAAGTAGGACACGGACACATCGGGGACACGTTAATAATTAATAATAATAATAATAATATATCTAATCATATACTAAAAGATACTATCATTTTAACTTTGTAATCAATTTAGCAATCAAATAAATAAAAATTCAAGTACCACTGTACCAACTAACAAACATATCAAATTATCAAATAGCAATACAAAATTGAAACATACTTAATAATCATTAAACATGAAATATCCTTAGTTCCATAAAATTTAGACTGGCAAGAAGAACACAGCATAAAATTTCGCTAGCTGGAAGATCTTCGATGGGTGGAAGATCTTCGAATGTGGCAGGCTGTTCTTCTTCTTCTTCTTTTTCTCTTTTCTGCTTTTATTTCCTCTTTCGCTGGTAAGAAGAACTTTGATTGTGTTATTAGGGCTGGCCCCTTCTTTTTAAGTTATGTCTTTTTACAAAAACCCCCCTCTGCTTTTCTTTTTTAACTTTTAACTTTATTTTTTTCCAATCAAAACATGCAAACGTGTCTGACACGTGTCCGGAACGTGTCCGAAACGTGTCCGAAATAAAAAAACATTAAAAAATCAGCAGGACACTCTTTTTTGCGTGTCCGACACGTGTCGGAGCGTGTCCGTGTCCGACACGTGTCGGACACGGACACTCCGGCCCCGGAGAGGTGTCCGTGCTTCCTAGCATGGCATGTTGGTGATCCCTAGCCCGAGGAGATATATAAAAAATAAAATAAAATAGAAACACTGTTTGGTGGAATAGGCATCTACCAAAAGTATACCCAACGGATGTTGCTACCTGTCAAATCTGAGGAGATTATATGTTAACCATCAATTGATTTTTAATTAACCATCTATTTCATGTCCTCAAATCATATGACGAAAAATGACCAATTAAGCTCATGAAGCTCGTTGTCACAACCATGGGGTTCCAAGATCGTCATGTTACCAATGAAAAACACTCTACTTTCCTGCATGCCTAATTTCCAAGCTCCCCATTTTTTCCAGCGGACGGTCGGACACCACCAATATGCCACTCATCTCATGTAAAATCAGAAGGTTATCATAAACATGTAGTCATCAAACTAGCATGATTACCATGTAGGGGTGGCAAGTCCTGACCCGAGCTGAGAACACATCCCTATAATTGATCAAGTTGGTTTCAGGTTTAGCTTTCTTGACCTGGAAATAAATGGGCTAGCTTCAGACCTTTTGCATGGATTCTATCGAAACGAGCCATATACTGGTGTCAATCCTTCATGACTTCTCATTGTGCTAATTTGAACATTTGTTAACAATAGAAAAGTTATGTGCTTTCTTCTTTGGAATATAATTACTATATTAATAAGAATCATCATCAGCATCAAAGCTTTGTCCCAGCGAAGTTGGGTTCAGCAACATAAATTATGTTTCACCAGTCCAGTCTACCTAATGCCAAATCCTCGGCCAGGTTGTACTTCTTCATATTTATCCTTACTGCTTCTTCAAATCAACCTACATAGACAGACATTTCCTCACCAAAACTATTGTTGGTATACGTTGGACATGTCCAAACCATCTCAAATGAGTTGCTCTTAATTTATCATCTAGTCATGCTGCCCCTAAATGTTCCGGAATGTACTCATTTATGATTATATATTTTTACGTTTTACCACACACTCCTCCATTGCCATCTATACTGCAGGTTCTTTTTTCCTAATTGGCCAACATTCTACTCCATAGATCATAACAGGTGGCCTTGGGAAGCACAGACACCTCTCCGGGGCCACCATGTCCGTGTCCGACACGTGTCAAACACGGACACGCTCGAGCATGTGTCGGACACGCCAAAAAGAGTATCCTATATATTTTTTTTATATTTTATATTCCGGACACGCTGGGGACACACTTGGGACACGTTAGGAACACACTGGGGGACATGCTAGCCTCTTTTAATTAGAAAAAAAATAAAATTAGAGTTGAAAAAAAAAAAGAAAAAGAAAAGAAAAGGGGGCTGTTTGTAAAAGGTTATAACTTAAGAGGAAAATGGGGCTCTTTTAATTCGTCCATCCAGCTCCAGCCCTAAACGAAAGAGAAAAAACCCCATTCGTCCATCCAGCCCTAACGAAAGAAGAAAAAGAAGAAGAAGAAAGAAAAGAAAGAAGGAAGGAGGAAGAAGAAAAGAAAAGAAGAAGAAGAAGATCTGCTGTGGGATTGCTTCTGCTTCTTTTTTTCGCTCATGGTACTGCTTCTGCTCATCAGGTACGCTGGTTTTTTTTTTTTTGTCTTTTTTTTTTTTTTTGCTCTTTTTTTCCTTCTCTGCTGCTACTTCTTTTTTCTTTTTTAGGTTTTGCTTCGAAAAACATTTTGTTGTTTTTTTTTTTAAGTTTTTGCTCATGCCGCTTTTTTTTTTTTTTTTTTTTGGCTCATCAAATCTATTTTTTCTGTTTGTTGTTTTTGTACTATTTTTTTGTAATCTGCTGTTGTTTTTCTGATCATTAGATGTTCTATTTTTCCCGTTTTCTTCTTTGTTGTGTTGTTGTTGCAAACCTCCTTGATGCTTTTTTTTTTTCACTGCGAATATTCAAATTTGCAAATGTCCTTGCTGCTGATGTTCTTTATTTTTTTGCTATTGTTGTTTATATCAAATAATTCTTTTTTTATTTAACACCTGGTTCTTCACCTCTAGAATTTAGGAATATGAGTTCCATTCCTGACTCTAGCTCACACCCCTCCAATGAAGAAGATATAAATAAGCCTATGTGGAAATATGCAACCAAGTTTGATAAACTTAATGAAGGAGGGGAAATATTACAATGTATGTACTTGGATTTTTATTTATTTGATTGCAAAATTGATTACAAAGTTAAAATGATATTATCTTTTAGTACATGATTAGATTTTTTTGTTATTATTAAATATTAACGTGTCCCCGACGTGTCCGTCTCCTACTTTTTTGAAAAATGCCATGTCGGCGTGTCCGTGTCGTGTCTTTTCCGTGTCCCATGTCCATGTCCATGCTTCTTAGGCGGGTGCAATCGCAATCTTGTAAAAGTTTTCCTTCAATCTTGTTGGTATGCACCAATCACTAAGCATATCAGAAGAAGAATATCACTCTTAAGAGTAAGTTAAGAGTAAGAATATTAATAATATGGTATATTGGTTTTGCATATTATTCTTTTATCCAGAACACACACGCATATATATAAAAGAATTGAAGCCCAAGAGATACCACAAAGAGATTCATTCCAATATCTTCGCTCAATAATTAGTAAGAAACTAAGAGGAGGAAAATGTAGAAATAGGATAAGCGCGGGATAGTTGAAGTGGAGACATGATTCCGAAGTGCTTGGCATATACCAATAAGATTGAAGGGTAAATTTTACAAGACAACAATTGGACCAGCTATGACCCATGGTCCAGAATGTTGGCCAATGAAGAGGCAACACATGCACAAAATGAGTGTAGCAAAGATGAGAATGTTTGTAATACCTGTGCCAGATTAGGCCCAGATTAGCCTGGCCCATAAGGTACCAGGTTGGGTTGGGTTGTATTAATTGGTTTCCTTAACCTGCTCCCAACCTATTAAAGCCATTATGGTTATATTGTTAGAACGATATCTCCTTAAGGAGAGGTTTCTGTTCTGATACCCAGGGAGCAGTAGAGATTGAATCTTATCCCCAAAAATATTTAAGAACTCTCGTTGCCTTCTTCATGGTTTCCGTTCCATTTTGGTTTAAAGAGGAGAGGAGAAGAAAAAGCACAGAAGCACTTTCCTTGGAAGCAACAGAGAAGGATTTCAGGGAGGAAGAAGCCAGTGGATGCAGTACTCGAGATCCCATATCAACCGTGCCACAATCTGCTATACAAGGAGGTGAGTAATATTTGCAAATAGACAAAGAAATATGAGTAATCTGCATTATTGTGTTTTCATTGATCATGGAGTTAACCTAAAAGGGAAACCAAGGGATAAAGATCTAGTTACTGACAGATCTTAAAATTTTCTTCCCTATATGAGGATCTTGGTTTGACCAAGATCTGTGATCTCCATATCAGAATAATAATTGCTTATGAGTATTTTAGACATGATGATTGGAATTTTATTTATTTTTATTTCAATCATGGTAGTATCTAACAGATGAAACCAAGACAGTAGCTTGGTTTTCAGCCAAATCGACAGATACCAGATCTGTCGATTGGGATAGCATGGCCATGGGACCCACCTGATCAGGGATCAGGATCTGGAAGCAGACCCCTGGGCGACCATAGTGTAGGTGGACCCATGAGAAAATGGGCCCCATGAGAAAATGGGCCCCATCTATTTACTTATTTGTAACCGACACTGTCCAGACACGTCAAATGTCAGTTTGGTCGACATCTACAGTGCGGCCTACTAACTAAGCCAATCATAGATTGAGACCCCACATTTCGAAGAGGGCCCAGTGACGATCTGGATGGTGGTGGTCCCATGAGACCTGGGCCACATTTGACTAGATATCCAGAAGCTTCAATTTTGTTAACCATAAGGGTTATATATGAATTTTATTGAGACTGTGGGACCCAATAAAGATAATGATGGTGAATCCAAACCACTAGTATGATAGCTTAGTCCTAGGCAACCTTATACGTTAGGGCTGATCTTAGATCAGATTAGTGGGACCCACTAGATGTTTATACCATTGTGTTTAGGCAGAAACAGTACATGTACTGTATAAATATAAATGAAACCTATTCACCTGATCAAGGATCTGGGCCAAGCATTTGATAGATCTGTGATGGGTGGCTATGAGGGTCATTGACCCATCTGAAATGGACCACCAGATGTCACTCGCACTTATCCTCTTAGGTATTGAGCGTGAGTTCATCTGATGAAGACGACAATAATGTGATTTATTGCTTAAGATGCTGTCTTGACTATTTGTGAAATAGACCTTGGATATTCTCAGAATTTCCAGAAAACTCCTTTGATGATATTATGTACACAAATTTTTATTTGAATCTTATTTTATTCCAGACTGAAGGATTGTTCATTACCTATGCAAACTATGTTATGGGTCTGGGTCTGTCAGTATTAGTATGGACTTTGGTTGATGTATATAATATAAACATATCAGTTGAGTAAATCGGAATCCGAGTATAGGGTATGATTGAATCCCGATTATGTGGAACTAATCCTATATCAAGATAATTAGTGTACATAATCCTATGATAATTCTACTAAATGCATAATAGATATAAAAGAATTAATGAACTTTCAATTTGAGAGTATTCTGATATGAACTTTATATGAGACAATGGCATGATATTTGAAATATCAATAATGATCCTTACTTTTGGATATTGAATTGATTAGTGAACCCCAAGTGGGCCAGGAGGAATAAGGTTGGACAGGGACTGAAATATTGATTTAGAACTAAACTCCTTACGGGGAATTTTTGAATGAACTATGGAAATGACTTCCTTTTGGGAAGGGTTTGAAACTCTGAAAACTCTTACGGTAGAGTTCCATTGTATGATAAGAACCGTAACTGGGATCACCGAACTTACCAAGACTAAGGACTGAATACGGAACCTCATTAAATAATAAGGAAACTCTATATGAATCTGTCACCTCATAAATTCTTCTGTGCTTCTGTTAATGAAATATATTAGTAATGACATGTGTATTTTGGAATATTATTCACCAGTTATCTGATGAGTGGTTTGCCCCACCTCAGGTGCGCAATGTTTGGGGGAGCTTGGCAACGATGGGAATCAGCCATTGGACTTCAATATGCGTGGCTGATGAGAGAGCGTATAATTGTGATGGAAGAATATTACTTAGAATTTTAGTGACTGTTTACTTCTTTAATGATGTTGAACTTGTGATTACTTCACTTCTGTTTAATTGATCTTTTAAATAAATTGAAATTAAATGCATTGCTCAGTTCCTTGGCATTACTTGATTTATGTGGCAATTATAATTTCCTTATAGTAAGGCCCCGGGTCCTGATGAGCTCCGGGATTCGGGGTGTTACAATGTTGAGGTGGATATGTGGTAAAACTAAGGATAGAATCAGAAATGAGTGCTTTTTTTAGCATTTAAGGGCAGCATCAATGGGTGATAAAATAAAAGAAACTCATTTAAGATGGTTTGGACCTATCCAATGCAGGCCAACAACGGCGTCGGTGAGGAATAGTTTTTCTACATGGGTTGATTGTCCACCAAGGGGATGGGTAAGCCAAAGGGAGAAAAATTAGAGTAGTAACAATAGATCTAAAGAAATACAACCTATCTGAGGAGTTGGCTCGAGATAGATCAAAATGGAGAAACAAATTTCATGTAATCGACCCCAACATAGTTGTGACAAGGGTTTGATGGTGGTGGTGGTGATGATGGCATATATATTTAAATTTATTGAGATATTTGTATTGAATGGGTGAGAATCTTATGTCTTGGCATTGTCAGATAAGTTTAATTTGAACATTTCATACCATTTTAAGATACAAACACGCGTACCTATACTAAACAACTTAGCGACCAGAGCCCCAAATTTATTTGTTATTAGGAGCTTTCAATATTTTCCATTATTATCGTTTGTTTCTCTTCCACAATAGAAGGCAAATCCTCAAGTAATAACGTGAGTAGATTGGAATCATTTTAAGTGTAAATAGGTGTTCTCGTTTCTTTTTTTTCTTTTTTTTTTTCACGCAATCAGAAAGCATCCAATCTTTTAATGTAGAGACCATCCTCAAAATATGGTTTTAATATTCTAAAAGCAGCTCAAAAGGTCCCCTAAAGCCTCTCAAAGCT
Organism: Umbellularia californica; assembly: GCA_028538565.1. Classification (NCBI taxonomy): domain Eukaryota; kingdom Viridiplantae; phylum Streptophyta; class Magnoliopsida; order Laurales; family Lauraceae; genus Umbellularia; species Umbellularia californica. Next base: position 13,917,419 of record JAPQWN010000008.1, on the reverse strand, counting down.
TCTTCCGTCAAGACAATAGGGGGAACACAGTGTTTAAGCATTCCTCTATAGACTAAATTGGAAAGGAGACTTCCCGGAGGAGAGACTGCTTCATTCTATAGGTGACAAGTCTAAGTTGACCGAAGCAAGTCGACTCAAACTCAACCAATTTTTTCTTTTTTTAATGGTAACTGAAACATTATATTAAAAAGAAGGCAAACAAAAATACAACACACCACCAAAACGGGTATAAGAGCCTTATACCTAAAGAACAAAGATAGACAATTACATGGTGTAAACAATCAAGGGAATAACCCTATCTACCCCTTGTTTCGCTAGAGAGTCCGCCATTTCATTCGCTGACCTTCTAACATGCCTAAACTCAACATAACCTTGAGAAGATAAGGACTTGATTTTCGCGCAAAGGAAGTGGAACCTCCAAGGACCCTCATTGCTTGAGATCCAAGAGATAGCATTTGATGAATCACTCTCCACTAATAATTTTTCACGAAATGAAGAAAAAAACAATCGAAGAGCCTCTAAAATTGCCAACACCTCAGTCTCATTTGATTCCTTGATACCTACATTCTTTGAGAACATAAGCAAGACATCCCCTTTGTGGTCCCTAAGCACACCACCAACACCCGTTGGCCCTGGCTTTCCTCTAGCTACCCCCATCCACATTAAACTTCAAAAGGCCCTTTTGGGGAGGACACCAAACTTCCACCTTCATGATTTGAGGCACTAAACAAAGCATACAAGCCTCCCATTTATGAAGAAAATCATCTGTTTTGAAATTAGTAAACTCCTCCCTCACCAAAGCCCACTTTCTTATTCTCCAAGTAATAGCTGAAAGAAGATCGTTGTAGACCATTTTCGCTCCCCTGAAAATTCTATCATTCCTTTTTTTTCAAATGGACCACTCTATAGCAAAAGGGATAGGTCTACACCGCACTGCCCCGCATCCTGAAAAAGGACAAAATCTCCAAGCTTCAAACATATTGATCATAGAGCCTGACAAACACCTAGCCAATCCGCATCTCTGAAGGAATTCTCTCCACAAAGAGTGCGAGACTTCACAAGGCAAGAAAAGGTAATCCACTGTCTCCAACCCATTCTCACATAAAGGGCACACATCTGAAATCTCTTGTGAAGACGAGCCTCTCCTTCTAATGTTATCCGCCGTGGACACCTTTCCTTTAGCCACCAACCAACAAAGAGTCTTCACCCGAGGCGGCGCCAATCCTGACCACACAAGTGAGCAAGGGGATCTGAAAGGGGATCCACCCTCAAGCATATTGTAGAAAGACTTGGTAGAGAAATTTCCAGAAGGATTAGGAATCCAAATGCGTGCATCAGCTTCCTCCCCACACAAAAATACATTAGAAAGAATATTCAACAAAGATACATATAACTCCTCAGAGAGACGCAGGGACCTTCTAAAAGACACTAACCAGGGCATCCCCCACTCTGCATCTCAACATAGTAATCACTCATCATGGATATAGACACTAAATGAAACAACCTAGGAAACAACACACAAAGTGCCCACCCCCACCCACTCATCAACCCAAAATCTAACTCTATTACCCACCCCCACATTGAAACCCGCACCTTTTTTAACACTGCCCCCCTTTCATTAGACTCCTCCCCCACTTTTAACACATTCCCCCACACCCTAGAGAGCCGAGATCTCTCCTTGATTGAGGCCGGCATCTTGAACAAGGACATAAAGTAGATGGACAAATTGGACATTGTTCCCTTTATTAAAGTAATCCTCCCTCCGATAGAAAGACATCTTCTTTTCCATGAAGAGAGCTTCCTTTCAAACTTCTCCAAAACCAGATCCCAGATCGCCTTCGACCTTGTGTTCGCCCGAATCGACAAACCCAAGTACCGAATGGAAGTTTGCCAACCTTGTAGAAGAGGTGATTGGCCAAAGGGATAATCTCTTCTTGAGAGCAACTCACCCTTACAAGCACACTCTTAGCAAGACTAATCTTCAATCCAGAGACTAACTCAAAGCATCTTAGAATCCTCCTTAGAACATTAATCTCCTCCATCCTATCTGAACTAAAAAAAATAGTATCATCGGCAAACTGAAGATGTGAGACTGCCTCCCCATTGTGAAAGTTGCTTGAACCAAGCCAGAAGTATTACAGAAGAATACTAAGCATACAAGAGAGAGAGAGAGAGAAGTTGCAAGAGATTTTCTGTTTTGATTGAATGGTCGAAGGATACATTTATACACTGTAGCCTAGATTAGTGGATCTCATTAGAGATCTGATTACATGATTACAGACTTAACTAAGGAAATTAATATCTATAATTACATGATTACAGGCTTAACTAAGGAAGTTAATATCTATCTAATCTATTGACAACTCATACATGGGATGATCCAATACATGGGTTGCTGACCCATTAGGTCGAGCTGACCTGTTGGACTATTTCTTTACACCCCCTCTCAAGCTTTGGATGGGAGAATGTGACCATCGAGAGCTTGGAAACTAGCTCCGAAAAACGAAAAGTGGAGTGGCTCTTGGTGAAAAAATCTGCTATCTGAGCAGCTGATGAGATGTGAAAAAGCTTTATAGTACCACTCCGAACATGTTGACGGATGAAATGACAGTCAACTTCAAGATGTTTGGATCGTTCATGGAAGACATCATTTGTTGCCAGTTTCCGTGCACTTTCACTGTCCGTAAAAAGAGGGGTAGATTTAGGAACTAGAACTCCTAAATCCCGAAGTAATCAGCGAAGCCAAATAATTTCAGTAGTGGTGTGAAATACAGCACGATATTCAGCTTCAGTGGAAGATCTGAGACAACTTCCTGTTTCTTGCTCTTCTAAGAGATAAGAGAGGAGCCAAGAAAAATGGAGAAACCTGTTGTAGAGCGCCGATCATTGACATCTCCTGCCCAGTCGGAATCGGAAAAGCCATGCAGGGTAAGATTTTGACCGGAAGAAAGAAGGAGGGCACGGTTGGAACTTCCTTGTAAATATCGCAATATGCGCAGTACAACAGCCCAGTGAATATGAGTTGGTTGCGGAACAAATTGGGTTACCACATGTACCGCAAAGGCAATATCTGGTCTGGTAATCGTAAGATAAACCAAGCTGCCAACCACCTCACGATAACGAGTCAGATCAGAAAGTAGATCTCCAGTTCGGAGCTTCAGATTATGTTCAATTGGAGTAGAGACAGGCTTAAGATCTGTGAGTCCAGCTCTTTGGAGAACTTCATTGCAGTATTTCGTTTGGGATAAAAGATATCCTGTGGGAGAGTAGGCAACCTCAATGCCCAGAAAGTACCGCAGATGACCCAAATCTTTCATCTCAAACTGTCGATGAAGAAAACGCTTCAAGGATAGAATACCAGAAGCATCATTGCCAGTGATAATCATATCATCGACATAGAGTAACAGGAAAACACAACCAGATCGTGAATAGCGAGTGAAGAGAGCGGAGTCATGAGCACTCTGAGAAAAACCAATGCTAATAATGCTGGTGCTAAACCGTTCAAACCAAGCACGAGGGGCTTGTTTGAGTCCATATAAAGCGCGTTTGAGACGACGCACAGAATGAGGAGGTCTCACAACACCTGGAGGAGGATGCATATAGATTTCTTCTTGAAGGAATCCATTCAAAAATGCATTCTTGACATCAAGCTGATAGAGGGGCCAACGTCTAACAGCGGCAACAGAGATAAAAGTACGGACTGTTGTCATCTTAGCAACTGGAGCAAAAGTCTCCTCATAATCTACCCCATATTCTTGTGTGTAGCCTTTTGCAACCAAGCGAGCCTTATAACGATCAACAGAACCATCAGATTTGGTCTTGATCTTAAAAATCCATTTGCAGCCGATAGCCGTTTCCCAGAGGGAAGAGTAACAAGGTCCCATGTGTGAGTTTTCTGTAGAGCTGCAAGTTCTTCGGCAATGGCTGCTCTACAGTGCGGATGAGTTATGGCCTCCTTATAGGATTGTGGTTTTGCCAAAGTATGAATTGCTGCAAGGAAGGACTTATATGATGGAGAAAACTGATCAGTACAAACAAAGCCAAAACGGGATGGAGGAATTCTGGTGCGCAAGGGGTACCTTCGAGGTTGAGGATGATCCTGCACATCTGGAGCAGAGGAGATAGGCCCATGGTCAGAAATAGGAGGTGGGGCGGTAGATTCCGGAGGAGCAGACGGAGGTTTGGGTCGACGATGATATACCTGCAAGGGGGAGGAGAAGGGGTATCAGATGGAAACAGGTCCAGAAAGGGATCAAGAGGATAGACTGTAGGTGGCTCAGGAGAAGGGGATTGTGTAGGTAATGTATAAAAAGGTATATGTTCCAAGAAGGTGACATTACGAGAGACCCGTAACCTATTGGTTTTAGGATCATAGCATCGATAGCCTTTTTGTTCGATGCCATATCCTAAAAAGACACAGACAGTGGATTTTGGGGAAAGTTTGGTCCTCTCATTATCCTGTAACAGAACAAAATAGGTGCAGCCAAAAACTTTGAGATATGATAAGTCAGGTTTACAGGAAAACAATTTTTCATAGGGAGATGTGCCAGATAAAACAGAGGATGGTGTTCTGTTAATCAGATAGATTGCAGTCAGGACCGCTTCCCCCCAGAATTGCAGAGGAACATGTGAGGAATAAATCAAGGATCTAGCAGTCTCGAGGATATGTCTGTGTTTCCGTTCTACAACACCATTCTGCTGTGGTGTGGCAGGACATGATAATTGTGCTAGAGTCCCTTGACTGGTTAGGTAAGAACGAAATTTGTGGGACATGTATTCTCCCCCGGAGTCAGACCTGAATATTTTAATCTTTGTGTCAAATTGAGTGGAAACCATGGTGGAAAAAGCAGTGTAGATAGTATATAACTCAGAACGGTTTTTCATTAAATACAACCATGTATATCTAGTGAAATCATCAATAAACAACACATAATAAATGGAACCACCTTTCGTTGGCTGAGAGGCAGGTCCCCAGACATCAGAATGTACCAAAGCGAAAGGAGCATTAGTAAAAGAAATGCTTTTATTATAAGGAAATCCATGTTGTTTACCAAATTGGCAACCAAAACAAGTAGAAATGTCTGATACATAAATGTTTCCAAAGACACCACTAGTAAATAAAAACTTCATTTTGTTTAAAGATAAATGGCCTAAACGAGAGTGCCAAAGGGCAAAGGGTGATGTGGATGAAACGAGTGCGGCAGGGGTTATGCTGGATGAGGGAAGATGCAGCGAGTGGAGATAGTAAAGTCCTCCTGACCTAAGGCCGGTCCCAATCTGTCGCCCGGTGCGCGGATCCTGCACAAAACAGCCAGTAGAAGAAAATGAGACAAGAAATCCAGAAGAAGTCAATTGACTAACAGAGATTAAGTTGATAGACAGGTGAGGAACACACAAAACATTAGTGAGAGAGATCAACTTATTAGAAACAGAGCCAATAAGGGAGACTGGTAGAGGAGTGGCATCAGCTGTATGGATGGTGAGAGAGCTAGCAGGGGTATAACAATTATGAAGTTTGGAAACATCATTTGTCATATGATAGGATGCACCAGAATCAAAAATCCAAGTAGTATCAAGAGCACCTGACGGACCAGAAATGGTCATGGCAAAACCAGAGGCTGAGGGTGTAGTGGCCATCTGAGAGGCAGAACCAGTGGAGGAAGCCAGAAATAACTGTTGCAGGCGTTCATCAACCATAGCCTGAATCTGAGATGTAAGATCCATTTGCGGAGGCACAAAACTATCATCTTCAGTAACATTGGCCGCATAGGGTCGCTGGGGATAAGATTGCATGGGACCACGACTGGGTTGCTGACCAGATTGTTTGCTCTTATTGTTTGGCCTTTGAGGTCTGGTTGGGCAGTCCCGTTTCCAGTGTCCTTTCTTCTTACAATAGTTGCAAAAGTCATTAGTACCAGAATAGCGACCATGCTGTGGGGTACTAACATTTGCTGACAGGACATGTGTGGGTTCCACATGCTGCTTCCTTGTAAGGGAAAGCTGAGTTTGCTCTTCTGCCAGAAGTTCCGAGAGTGCTGTATCAACGAAAGGCAGTGGTGACCGATGTAATAACTGACCACGAACATGTTCAAAATCAGGACAGAGGGCCATAAGAAACTGAACTAGGCGAGTCTGCTGCCTATAGACTTCAAAGGTGTGAGCATCATCAGTTGTTTTAAAAGTGGGTTCCATTAGAGCCAATTGATCCCATAAGGCGGTCATTTTGATGAAGAAATCATGAATGGAGTCAGTGCCTTAATCTGCATTTTTGATTTCCCATTCTAATTGATATCGGTGAGCAGCATTAGACTGAGTATATATTCGAGCTAAATAATCCCAAGCAGCCTTAGGATAATTGAATTTAGCCAACTGGTTCCCAATAGATGGAGTGACTGAATTGGCAATCCAAGAGTTTATTTTCCTGACAGAAGCTTCCCATTCCTCAAACGTAGCATCCTTACTATCTGGTATAGGGATTTGCTGAGCAACATATTTCCATAGTTTTTTACCTTTGAGGAAATTTTGCATGAGATGGGACCAATAGGGATAATTTGTGCCATCTAGTTTGACAGTAATTCCCGATACAGTTCGATCAGAAGACATTGGTACACAACTAATTGCTCACAGACTGAGTGTAAAAGAAATCCAGCCCCAGAAGCCAAGTCAAATGTGAATTCCAGCCACAACAACTAACCAGATCTGAAAAAAATCCAATGAGGAAGGTCCAGGTGACTTGAATCGGAGCACAGATGAGTGCTATGGGCCCCACTAAATGATCAGAAGGATGATCACAACCAGAGAGAGCAAACAGATCCAAACAAATCCAAAAAAATTCCAAAAGAAGGTCCAGGCGAGTATGATTTTGAGCACAGATCTGATCTGTGGGCCCCACTGGATGATCAGATCACACAGTGATCTTTGCCTCAAAAATCCGAAACTCCTCTAGGTGGAATTTTGATAAAAGCTTGTGAGACCATAAATTTGAACGGTCTAGATGAAAACTATTTGCTCAAATTAGATAAATACAAATCAGGGAGAATGGCCTACCTCAGATGATCAAAAAATCTGGAAAAAATGTGCAGAATTCCCAGGGAAGATGGACGACCAAGATGTGAAGATTTTCCTGATGTCGGGTGATCAACAGGTGGGCCACCTTTGATCACAGTATGTTCCAGTGCTTGATCAGACGAACAACACTGTTTCAAAACTTCTCTCAAACTTAAATGGACAGACGATCAGATGGACAGATCTCTGATACCATGTGAAAGTTGCTTGAACCAAGCCAGAAGTATTAGAGAAGAATACTAAGCATACAAGAGAGAGAGAGAGAAGTTGCAAGAGATTTTCTGTTTTGATTGAATGGTCGAAGGATACATTTATACACTGTTGTTATAATATATGGAAGAAGAGAAAGAAGAAGAAGAAGAGAGTTGGAGAGAAGGTCGTGCAATTACAGAGCATCGACTATCATATTTATATTGATGTAATGCCTTAATCAAGGCTCTAATTTAGTAAGGATTACAAATCAGTTACAAATTAGAATCACAAAGAAAGGAAAGAATCAATCATATCCTATACATAGAAGGAGAGAAAAGTTAGGAACTAAATCCTATCCTATCTGTATATCCCACGTATGGGCTTGCGGGCCTGCTGGGCCTGCTATCTTCTACACTCCCCCTCAAATTGATGAGGTAAGATTGAAAACATCAATTTGCGAGTGAGATCATGATGACGCTGTCGGGGAAGGGCTTTGGTGAAGATATCTGCTAACTGGTTAAAAGAAGAGACATGAGGCAGAGTTATCTTCTCAGTAACGAGATGTTGACGGATGAAGTGACAGTCAATCTCAATGTGTTTTGTTCTTTCATGGAAGACCGGGTTGTTGGCAATTCTAGTAGCACTGGTATTGTCCCCATGGAGAGGTGTAGAGCTACCAACAATAACACCCAATTCACACAGAAGGCGGCGGAGCCAGATAATTTCAGCACTAGCAGAAGACATCGCCCGATATTCTGCCTCAGCAGAGGACTTTGAGACAGTGGTCTGTTTCTTGCACTTCCATGAAATGAGAGATTTTCCAAGAAACATACACCAGCCAGTGGTAGACCGCCGAGAGTCCGGACAGCCAGCCCAGTCAGCATCCGCATAAGCTGATAATTGCAGAGAAGTATCAGAAGGGAAGAAGAGGCCATGATGAAGTGTTCCTTTAACATAGCGGAGGATGCGTAACGCAGCAGCAAGGTGTGGTTTGTGAGGATTGCTAACAAACTGACTGACCGTATGAACGGCATGTGAAATATCCGGCCGAGTCATAGTTAAGTAGAGCAAACTACCAACTATTCGCCGGAAAACAGAGGGATCATCCAGGGGAGTGCCATCATCGCAACTAATTTTGCTGTTCAATTCCAGAGGCGTATCAAAAGTGGGAGCATCATCAAGCCTGGCTGATGTGATCAAGTCTGTCGCATATTTGAGCTGAAGGACCCGAATGCCGGATTTGGTACGCACAAACTCCAGCCCCAGAAAATAGGTGAGAGGACCAAGATCCTTCATCCGGAAGTGGCGAGTAAGGTGGTGTTTGAGATCCGTAATGCCGGCAGTATCATTTCCACTGATAATCATATCATCAACATAGACCAAGAGGAATGTGTAGCCCTTCGATGTCCATCTGAGGAAGAGGGAACTATCAGAGTGACTCTGACGAAACCCTGCTTGAAGGATTGCTGCCCGGAATTTATCAAACCAAGCGCGGGGAGCTTGTTTAAGCCCATAAAGAGCTTTCCTCAATTTGCACACATGCTTTGGAGGACAAGCATATCCTGGTGGAGGTTTTAAATAAACAGTCTCGCGCAAGTCCCCATGTAGAAAAGCATTTTTGACGTCCATCTGCCATAGAGGCCAGTTGCGAGCTGCAGCGACACAAAGGAGAGTGCGAACAGTGGTCATTTTAGCCACAGGTGCGAAGGTCTCCTCATAGTCAATCCCATACTCCTGCTTATAACCCTGTGCGACTAATCTGGCTTTATAACGGTCAAGACTCCCATCAGAGTGAACTTTTATGGAATAGACCCATTTACTGCCAATAACAGATGCATCAGCTGGGGTCGGTACCAATTCCCATGTGTCGTTTGCTTCAAGAGCAAGTAACTCCTCAGTCATAGCATCCTGCCAGTAGGCAATCTTCGAAGCCTGTGAATAAGAGGTGGGTATAGGAGCACTATCCAAAGAAGTGAAAAGAGCAGGAAAGCCATATCTGTCAGGAGCAACAGAAGGGCGACTAGAGCGTCGCAAGGGTATGACATTATCAGTAGAGGAAGGAGTAATACCTGAGGGAGCAGGAGGCAGCATAGGGATAGGATCAGGAGAAGGAGGCCCCACAGGTGGAACCGTAGTACGCCGGACATAGACATTAGTAATAGGTGGTGGGGGAGAAGTAGTGGGAGGGAATTGTGGCAGATAAGACACAGCAACAGGATGAGTGTCTAAACGCAAGGAAAAAAATGGAATGTGTTCCAGGAAGATCACATTGCGAGATATTCGCATGCGTTTCTCGGATGGGGCATAACACAGAAATCCCTTGTGTTCAGTACTGTAACCGAGGAAAAGACATTTAGCAGCCTGAGGTGACAACTTAGTGCGCTCTGTAGGTGGAAGATGGACAAAGCATAAACAACCAAAAACACGCAAGTGAGAATAGGAAGGGGTATGACCAAAGAGAGCTTCATATGGAGTAGTCTTTCCTAGAATGGAGCTAGGATGACGATTGAGAAGATGTACAGCCGTCTGTGCAGCATCGCACCAAAAATTTGGAGGGACTAAGGATGCAAGTAGGAGAGTACGAACAGTTTCAAGGAGATGCCTGTTTTTCCTCTCCGCAACACCATTTTGCTGTGGAGTATGTGGGCAGGATTTTTGGTGTAGAATGCCTTTATCAGATAGGAAGGCAGAAAAATCATGGGACATGTATTCTCCGCCGGAGTCAGACCTAAGAATTTTTATATCCTTCTGAAATTGTGTGTGAACCATATTGTAAAACTTTTGGAAATGAGAAAAGACTTCAGATTTGAAGCGCATGAAATAAATCCACGTGAATCGAGAATGATCATCAATAAAAGTCACATAATACTTAAACCCTGTCCTACTCAAAGTGGGTGCAATTCCCCAAACATCAGTGTGAATGATATCAAAAGATGATAATGCACGAGAACGGTGTATAGGAAATGGCAAACTATGACTCTTACTCAAACAACATGTTTCACACTTTGATTGAAGTAAGGAGGACATCATTTTATTATCAACAGTGGGTTCTAAGCAACCAATTTTAAACAGAGAAAGTAAAGAAGCATTGTTCACATGACCAAGACGACTATGCCAAATGGTCCACAATTTATTGAAACTAGAAGAAGAAGAAAATAGAGAATGATGTCCAATGTCCAGCAGGAACAGTCGACCATGTTTACTCCCCTTCGCGATCACCTTCCCAGTTTGCCGCTCCTGTATGACACAGCCAGTGGAAGAAAAGTTAATATGATACCCATCATCAATAAGTTGGCCGACAGAAAGTAAATTGGTTGATAATTTGGGAACAAAGTAGACATTGGATAGGTGGAGGGACTGGCCCGAAACACTAGAGAGAGTAATGGTACCAACTCCAGAGATGAGTAATTGGTCTCCATTAGCAGTGGTGATTTTATCTTTACCAAGGTAAGGGTGTGAGGCTGTAAAGCTGGTTTCCACAGAAGTCATGTGGTTTGATGCTCCGGAATCTAAAAACCAGGTAGAGGGGGTGATGAAGGAAGACAGAGAGACTGAAGAATGAAAAGCAGGAAATGCTAAAGGAGAATGAGTTTGATACCGACCACCATTGAAACCCATGGAAGCATATGCGGAGGTCACCGTGTTCTGAATCAGTTCTTGAAACTGGGCTGGAGTCATGGAGACAACTCCAGAAGAAGTGCTTTCCGTATCGGGGAGATGGGCCTGAACTTGGAACGCAGCTGGAGTATTTTGTCTGGGCATGGTGGAGGAATGTTACTTTTGCTGAGGTCCATTCTTTCGCTGTAAGCTACGACAGTCATCAATAATATGACCAGAGCGTTTGCAATATCTGCAAACCAATTTCTTCCGACAATTCTTGGCCAGATGACCGAAGCCTTTGCACTCATAGCATTGAGTAGGCTTGGGATTGGGGGCTGCCAGAAGAGCAGACTCAGTCTGAAGAGGAGCGAGATAGGCCTTTGGTTCTTCAAGAATGCTACGCTGAGAATTGAGGCGAAGTTCTTCTCGAAGGACTTCTTGGAAGCATGTATCCAGGTTCGCTGTGACTTCTCTATTCATGAGTGCCGACCGAACAGATTCGAATTCAAGTCTGAGATTCATAAGGAACTGGCTGATGTGGGTTTCCTCTTGTAATTTAAGAGCCTCAGATAGAAACCCAGCAGACACAGACTGAATAATCATAGCATCCCTCTCAGTCCATAAGGTGAGAAATCCATTGAAGTACGCCTGTACAGATTTATCACCTTGACTGAATTTTGCAATCTCACTATCGAGTTGGAATTTGCGGGCTTTATTTGTTTGATGATAAACATTTTTGAGATGACCCCACATATCAGATGCAGTAGTATATGCTTGAAGAGCAATGGCAAGAGAAGGGTCGATGGAGTTGAGAATCCAAGTGATGACCTTAGCATTTTCTTTAGACCAGTTGGCTAATGCTTTTGTGTCAGTAGTTGCAGTAGGTTTAGCTATCGAACCATCAAGATAACCAAACAGTCCTTGGCCTTTGACAAAATTCCTCAGATGAAAAGACCAAGCCATATAATTATTTCCATTAAATTTAACAGGAATAACATCATATTTGTCCATAATAGCAACCGGAGCTAATCAGTAATTAATCCGTAACAAGTAGCTTCCACAGCATATACCAGCAATCAGAATGATCAATAGAAGAAGAAGAGAGAAGAAAACAGCAGAACAGTGTAATTTTTGTGTAAAACAGAGCCAGACGAACTGAAAAGTGGACCTGGATTTGTGCGTGGGCCCCACGGTGTTGTCTAATCACAGATCAAGTTTGATCTCTGTAAAGTGGATCAAATTCACTTCCTGCAGTCCAAATCTGATGAGATTTGGAGAAAGATCCACAAATCTGGACGGTGGTGATGAAAACCTTCGGAGAAAACCATCAGATGATGAAGAGGTTGGAAACTACCTCAAAGGTGATGGAAAAAATCCAGAAAAATCACCATAATTCCCAGAAAATCCAGTCGACCATTCCTGTATGGAGGGATGGAGGCTTCTTGATGGTCATCAGTAGTCCACAGTTGCACAGCATGACCCAGACGACGTCCGACGACCCTGTCGTCAGTGGATCGAATTCCACGTGGGGTCCTTTAGAGGATCAGTGACCAGATCTGAGGTTGGGGATGAAAGGACAAAGTATTTTCGCAACTCCAGGCCAAAGTCTTACTCAAAACAGATCAAAATCCACAAATTTGAACGGCTGTGATGAAAATTGTTACACAAAACTGAAAAAACACAAAATCAGGTGGATATCCTACCTCTGATGATCCAAAAATCTTGAAAAAATATTCATAAATAAGAGGAGAACCAATCGATCAACATGGGCTGCTTCCCCTGCTATGATGATGATGATCGCTGGCGGGCCACTTTTGTTCTGAGATGATCAGGCTCTATTAGAGAGAAAAGTTTCACTCCGGGAAGAAGATCCAAGCCAGGATTAATGATTGGATCAATGAGAGAAGATTTTCCGTGTCTCTGATACCATGTTATAATATATGGAAGAAGAGAAAGAAGAAGAAGAAGAGAGTTGGAGAGAAGGTCGTGCAATTACAGAGCATCGACTATCATATTTATATTGATGTAATGCCTTAATCAAGGCTCTAATTTAGTAAGGATTACAAATCAGTTACAAATTAGAATCACAAAGAAAGGAAAGAATCAATCATATCCTATACATAGAAGGAGAGAAAAGTTAGGAACTAAATCCTATCCTATCTGTATATCCCACGTATGGGCTTGCGGGCCTGCTGGGCCTGCTATCTTCTACAACTGTAGCCTAGATTAGTGGATCTCATTAGAGATCTGATTACATGATTACAGGCTTAACTAAGGAAATTAATATCTATGATTACATGATTACAGGCTTAACTAAGGAAGTTAATATCTATCTAATCTATTGACAACTCATACATGGGTTGACCCTGACCCAATACATGGGTTGCTGACCCATTAGGTCGAGCTGACCTGTTGGACTATTTCTTTACACCCATCTCATCCAAAAACTAAAACCCTCCAACAAATTCAAATCTTTCGCCTTGTTCACCAAGCCACCAAGAGCTTCTACTACCAAAGTGAAAAGAAAGGGGGACAGAGGATCACCTTGCTTTAGGCCCCTAGAAGCTTTGAAAAGACGGACTCAACCAATTATCAAAACCATGTACCAGGCCATGCACTGTAATCTCATTCCATAAATGTAGGGTACGTACCAAGTGCTATTTTTCCAATATAGAGTCAAACTTGGTTCAGGAAGATTTTGCTGCCAACTCCATATAACCTACCCTTTTTTGCGCTTAGGACAACAGATTTTTGGCTTGGAAAACAAGTAGTTGGACCTTTCGAAAAAGCAAATGACTATGGCATGGGAGGCAAGAAACACAAATGTGGATAGATTGGTTTTGGTTAAGATCATCCAACAAGAGTGCTTTTGCAGAAAAGGCCACCGAATTTCATAACATTAAGTGACCCTCTCACAGTATCCAAATCCCATCATACAGATATATTGCAGGATCTTCTTGCAAGGTACGACAACAAATTTCTTTTAACATTAAGTGACCCTCTCATGCTATTCAAATCCCATCATATTGACATATTGCAGGATCTTCTTGCAAGTTATGATGAAACCAAATGCAGCGCACTGAATGAAAAGCATGGGTTGAATGGTGCAAGATCAAGGTTCTATGTATCATTCAAAAGCATATGCACAAGAACGAGAGAGAGTTTTCTGTGAAATACTCCAATTCGACCTGCTGCCTTCTTGGATTTCTCTTCTTTATATAGACTTTACATTGCCTAAGTCAGGCTACAGATCATGGAAACAAAACCTAAGTAAATCTCTAAGTATGGTAAGACATCCTAGCATACACAGTTTTATCATTCTATACACGGTTTGACTAGATCTCATATCTACAAGTGGGCTGGGCCTATTATCATACAAGTGGGCTGGGCGTATTATCAAATACTTTACACTTTAACACTATGTATGATGTATATAAAAGGTTGGATATTCCACTGCTTCAATGCCTCACGCCGGGAAGCTAGACATAAGCACAACAAGATACATTTCAGTAACTTACATCCACAGGAGTATAGAAGCTAATTTTAATTTCCAGAAGCTACTCCACTCCTTCAACCCTATCATAGAAGCTAACCTCCCACAATAACAAGAAGAAGACATGGGACATAACACTGTAAGAGTGTATCATTATACTATCATGTTTGCAGCCATATTCATTTTCGAGTCCAAGTAAATCAGTGTCTGTTATCCAAACCCTTATTGTCAAATTTTGGTGAAAGGGTAATCTATGCAATCAGATATCCCAATCAACTGTGACCAAATGATGACAGAGACTGAGGCTTCAAAGTTTTCCGAGTACATTGACATAGAGTCATCCATGATCTAAGATAAAGTAACCTATGAACTCTAAAGAGAGATACACATTTTACAAAGCTAAAAAGCATCTGTGGACTGCGGTACCTTATACAGATAGTACCTCCATAACAAGTTCACATAATTATGTAACATTGATAAACCATACACATTTACAGCACCTACAATTGCCAATTTGTTTTTCAGTTTCTTATCTTCTTCTTGTGCTGATGAAATAATAGATTTAAAAGACTGCTAAATCACTCCCCAAAGTGTGTGAAGGAAAAAACCTTTCTGCATGTACACATGGCAATAACACTAATAATGTCTATGTTTCGTTGTCTTTGGATAAACATACCAGGGAAGTTGATTGCTACTTGTCTAAAACTTCATGATTACAGAAAGAAATGGACCATTTTGAAGGACCCTACCGTGGATAGCCTGAAAGGACAGAATTTGGGCTTCCCTCTCCTTCCATACTTCAAAAGCTGTGCTCCTTTCTTTAAAGCTACAATTGCCTTCACAATTTATAAATAACCGAGTGAGACAAAGGGTATCGATAGAACTTAAAATGAAAAAACAATTTAAAAAGTCTTGATCAATAAGACATAAGAATTGCTACCAAGCTAACATTATTGACAAGGAACTGAACACCGAAAAGGATCGCAATATTGGTACAAGATAATGCCC
This sequence comes from Umbellularia californica, assembly GCA_028538565.1. Lineage (NCBI taxonomy): Eukaryota > Viridiplantae > Streptophyta > Magnoliopsida > Laurales > Lauraceae > Umbellularia > Umbellularia californica. The sequence goes on along the minus strand of JAPQWN010000008.1, from coordinate 13,902,061 downwards.
CCACTTGCTACAACATGATTTCAATACAGCTACAAGTTTTACACATAACAAGAAAATCAAAGAAAAAGAAACAATCTAAAATGACAGCTTAGAGGAATTAAATCTTCTTTAGTCAGAGATGAGTGGAATCAAATCAAACAGTCTTGGAAATATCCCAAGAAAATAATTATTTACATGCGCTACAACAGGAAAAGAAAATTCAAGCCATTTGGCACGCACAAATTTTGCATTTGAACTTAGAAATTTCAGTTTACAGGAATACAGTTTGTATTCAACCTACATATCATGTTCACACAGACTCATCATTAACATCAAAGCTTTGTCCGAACTATGTTAATGTCAGCTACATGAATTCTATGTCTCCATTCCGATCTACCCTGAGCCAAATCCTCAGATAGGTTGCACTTCTTCGGATCTATCCTTCCTACTTCACTTCCATCCATGTCCTCTTCAATCCACTCCTTTTCCTTAGTGGGCCATCAACCTGAATAGAAAAACTTTTCCTCAATGTCGTTGGTGACTTGTGTTGAATACATCCAAACCATCTCAAACAACTCTCTCTTAGTTTATAACCGATTGAGGCTAGCCCTAAATGCTCCAAAAAGCGCTCATTTTTTATTCTATGTTTCCTAGTTATCCCACATATCCATCTCAACATTCTCATTTATACACACTCGTGTTCATACAAACTTTTTATATTTATTTTTTTGAATGGTTCATAAGTTCATATAAACTGATGAAAGAAAAATAATAATAACAATGTTCATACAGAGAACTTGTACAGAATAAATACAAAAGGATGTGACTAAATGTATGCACATTGTTTCTATGCACTTTCTACCATATACTAGGTAATGCTATACCATAAGTATCTCTGATGCCCTAAATCATATTTTATACATCAAAAGAATACATCCCATGCAGCAAGATAACTTTATTGATCACTACTTAGGACAGGTTAGAAGAAGAAGAAGTTGAGTATCGCCTTCACTCAAGGAAACTACTACTACTACAAAATCATTGGAATTATAAAAACCTTCTTTACAGGAACTCCTCTGATAAAAAAATGGAGCAACAGGCATGCAAATCATTTCCCATAATAAAAGTAGTAGCAGAACAAGGAATTGTAGTAATAGAAATTAGGTTAACCCTACAGACTACAGTGAGTTCTGACAGAAGCAGATTGATTATACACACTGCAGAATATTAAATCATAGGTATCTTATGCTCAGGCGTCGAGACCATTATACATATGCATGTATAAATGTATGAGAAATTTTAAAGAACCTCCCTATTAAAAGAGGGCATTTAGAAGTGAGCATCCACCACCCCCACCCACCCACCCACCCACATAAGGAGGAATGAAAACTTGCCATATTGTCCTCGTACCATATATGGAGATAAAGGTGGAGATCAGGAGAGAAAATAGAGGAGTCAAAGAAAGTCTTTTCAAAGGAGATAAAATAGGACAAGAAAATAGCAAGTTTAGATCCTTCGATACGCAGGGAATTAGAGAAATTCTATAACAAGCCTACAAATTGCTTAGTGGGGGCTATGACCTGTAAAATCCAAAACGGTCATAATAATAACCACACTGGGTCAAATTTCACTGTAAAAAAGAAGTTGGGCCCACTGTTATATTGAATCGTGTATAACATGTGATTTCACTCCCTTCGTTTTTTGCACTATATTCATTGTATTACATGTGATCGATTTGATGGTGCGGCCAAATACTACTCGAGGAATTTAGCCTTGAGCCATACACGGCAAAGCTATGATTTTGGACAATTTGGATTTTATAGGTTGAGGCACCACTAATGGATTTATAGGCCTAGTATAAGATCTCATTGATTCAAATTAGGAGGCATTTCTTCAAGAAGTCATCCCCCTTTTAGAAATCCTTTTGTCATGAATGAATGAGACAAATTAGGAGAGGAGAGAAATTATCTCCTTCATTCACGGAATAACAACATGTAAGTTTTTATTGCTTCAGACCCCAACACCCCCCACCCCACGCAAGTTGTCATTGCTTCAGAATGGGGGAGCTCATGTTTAAAAAGAATGCCCTCCCTCCATCCCTGTGGGCATATTGTAAATAGCCCATGAGTCCAATTTTGTGACTCATTCCAAGGCATGCTTCAGACTGGGGAGAGCATTTATTTAGAAAAAAAAAATCCCCCCACCCCCCCCCAAAAAAAAAAAAAAAGTAGAAGAAGAAGAAAAAACCACCAATATAGTGCGCATGTTATGAATTGCAACAGCTCAAATTTGAGACTTTTATTGCTTCAAAAAATGCCGCCACCATTATTTTTGCACACAGGGAGGCCATAAAAAGATCTTTCAAGCCTCTACACCCCATAATTGTCATGCTTTCAGGTGGGGCCCACAGGCTGCACCATTCCTGAGCCTGGCTTTTCTAGAAATTGACTACACGCCCAAGCCCCCTTTCATCAAAGCAAACTGTGGATTTCAAGGGCCGCATGGTTAATTCCAGTGGTGACTGGAGAATATCATACATATGAGGGTGATATGAGGTCCATCACCTATCACAGAGGAAGGTTGAACCAATTACCAATGCATTGCCCACCTTCAGTAGTTAGCTCCACCAAACGGATCTTGACCCTATCATACATAATACTCTCAAGTGCATGCAATCAGTTTCCAGAGCAACAACAAGAACTCATTCACTGTTTTGCCACATTGCACATTACAAATTGATAACATGTACCCTCAGCTCAAAACTGTACCCAACAGACCACATGGCAGAGAAATGAAAGCAGATTTTATCACTCACCAAATGGAAATTCTAGTACCATTACAAGTCCAGGAGCAAAGGGTTTTACATCAAAACACAACATAAAGAGACTATTCATATAGATTTGAGTATTTCCTATCTAACAACAAAAAGGACACATCTTTTCTTGTCGGAAGAATTCATACCCATTACAGGATGAACACGCACACAACAGCACCGAACAATCATACCCACACCCACATCCACAAAAGCAAAAACAATCACTGAATTGCTATTCCACAGAAAACCAACTCTAAACATGCAAAAATCGAATCACTCGATTCAACCTCACTGATACATCACGATCCACATACACCCAGCAAGGAAAAAAACAAAAGAAAAATTAAAAAAAAAAAAAAACCAACTGATACCCCATTTTTTTTTACCAAAAAAAAAAAAAAAACTGATACCCATTTAACAACAGGATCCAAACATGTCATCTCAGTCCTTCTTATGAATCTCCACCACTCCAAAACCATTTCAAGAACCACCCCACTTCCAAAAAAAACTCCCAAAAACTGAAGAACAACAACCATGGGACTACTTATCATCCAAAACCCAGATCATTTCTGCTAAAACCAAAAAAAAAAAAAAAAAAAACAGAGAAACAAAACCCAAGAGCAGACATTCCATGACATCAAAAAAGGAAAAACAAATGGGTGTTGAAAGGAAAAGAGAATAGAAGACAGACCTGCTCAATCCCTCTGTCAAGAGGAGCTGTTCTTATGAACTTGTCATCCATTTTCTTATATGTTGAAGCCTATATTTATCATAAAAAAAGGAAGGAGAAGGAGAAGGAGAAGGAGATTGGCTCCATGGGAGAAATAAAAGGCAGACAGTCAGAGCAGAAGGAGGAGGAGGGGACCTTGGTTTCCTGAATAGGAAATTCAGGAAACCTTTGAAGAATGTGATAAGAATGCAGGAGCTGCTGCTTTGCAGAGAGAGAAAGATAGAGAGAAATGAGAGCTCTGTGAAGGTTTTGGGTGTCCCAGATTTTAAGAAAAAGAAGGTAGATTTTGACTGAGATTAGAATTAGAAGTGGAAGATTTTGCTTTGCTCGGTTTGTTACATGACAAGATCATGTTCTCTCTCTCCTCTCTCCTCTCTCCTCTCTCCATTGTCTTCCTTTCTTCCCTTCCAACTATTCTCTTCGGTTTTCGTGCACAGATTTTAAAGCGTTAAACAAAGAGACAAAGGCTTACAGCACGTGTGACGCACATGGATTATATTTAGCTTCTACAGTTCCATTTCTTCTACGCGTATTTATGGTGATTGCCTTACAAGTACATGGCTCCATGGCCACACATGTGGGGCCCTAGGAAAAATCTTTGGGTGATCACTGGTTTTCTCTCAAATATTTTTCAATGTGTTTTTTTTAATTTTTCTGCTGTTTTGAACTACTAGTCAAGAATGATACATTTTATAGAACATGTGCGTGAAATTAAAATGCCAACACCACCCTCCACCTCTTTTAGATAATCAAATCATGGATACAATGCTTCACATTTTTTACCGGCATTCGATCGAGTAAAGTGCATATTTAGTATTGCTAGATAATGATATCATAAATGTGTAAGATTGTAAGAACCATTCATCCTAGATCATTTCTTCTGGGTACTCTCATAACGTGCGATACATCAAGATGAATTTTTATCTTTAAGATTAATTTTTTTTTAATTTGATGATTAGAGATATGCCTTAATATTGCTATTGTCAAAATAAATTATCATCTCAGCTTTATTCTATCAACATAACATCATTGCAATAAATTTCAAAGGGAACAAACTATGATGGCAGTGCATTCCAACCTTGGGAGTGCTGAAATGTCTGCTGTGCCCAATTGTGGAGTGCCTCAGTCTCCCACAAAGGGATGGTTCACCTTCATTCTTGGCCCAAGTTCAATCCCTTACACTAGGGGTGTTTGGCCATTCCTAGTTCTCCCACCAAAAGGATCCTTATTTCCTTTTGTATGAGCACATAATTTAGTGTGCGGTGGTTTTGGACAAAATGATATTTATAATTTGCTTGAAATAGTAAAAACAGCTTGACTAGATGAGTGAGAGGTTAATTCAAACCCAATCATTAGAAAGAGAGTTTGATCCAACTCTTACCTGGACAAAAAAGTTGACCCCACAGTGGTAAGCTTTGAAATTGGATTGCACTTTGGTCAGCTTTGAAATTACATTGCAAATTTTTGGTAGGTTTGCGGAGGGTCGTTTATCTTCATCATATTAACAGTCACCAGCAAAATGCCCCCGTACTTAGTACGGGCAATTGAAGGGGGGAGAGGACATTTTATTGAATCGTGTTAGATTAAATAAGATTAAAAGAGAATCGGATGTTGGAATTAATGATAGTCCTTAGGATTAAAATGTGGGGGATGGTTAAAATCAATTGAAGCTGATTTCAATTTGCAATCAGTATCTTTCATATATAATAAAGGATTGGATTAGTGGAAATTTGGACTGATAATCCTTATAATCAAGGACCATCTTATTAAAAGTTCTTTGTGAAGGGGTGGTGTGGAGATTTCGTTGATTCTTTTGTCACCCATCCATTTTATTTTCTCCAAAGTTGACAAATGATCCCATTATCAAGTTAATCACATCTTTAAAATGTTAATAAGCACTTTTTTCACAAGTTACATCACATAATTAATTTTGCTGTGGGCTCAACTCCTATTATAGTGTAATTTAGCCTAAGAGAATATCAAAGGAGGAGGATATCTGTTTTGAGCTGTTCAAATTTTAATCACTGAGTCTACTGGAATGTTCTGCTGGCCAGATACATACCACTGGAATGGCCGAATCAAATGCTGTTATTTTTTAACTTCTCTTGCCTGTTGGTCAAACCCATCCATGTGGATGTGGTCTTTAATCTATGGTACAAGTGAAAACACTTCAGATTTGAGTAAAGCTAACAATTGGAATCCTAATGTCCAATGGCCATGAAAAGGTACCAGTCAAATAACACACATGAAAGTTGTTGGGTGCCAAGTCAGTTATCCACCGTTCATTCCCACTATGTTGTCAAACATTTTTACACATCAATATGAAGTGGGCCCTGCCATTGAATAAAGGTTGGAATGGAGAGGTGGCACTTTATAAAGATTCTGTTAATAAGCTTGCAAGCAAACTCATATTAGCAAAAATAAAATAAGATAGATTTGCTAGAAATAGTCTGTTTGGAGTTTTGGTCTTTCCCATGTACATCTACAAGCTATGCTATATGTTTTCTTTATAACCTTTCAAAAAAGAAAAAGGCTATAAGCAAGTTGGGTCTGGGTCAGGTCAATGGAGACTTGAACATAGACCCAGTGGACCAAACCCGAATCATTCATATGTGAAAAGAAAAAAAAAAAAAAAATTCAAATATATATATTTACAGAGATAGAGAGAGACTCATCCCATTGAAATTTTATGTGGTCACTTTTGGGTCACATGGGCCCCCCTTTTTATTATCTAATCCATCAATATTTTTTTTATCAATAATGGTCAATTATATTAGAGACTAGAAAAAGACAAAACCATAGAAAATGGGGAAAAAAGAAAGAAAGCATGCGAAGGTATTAGAGCTAAATACCCATATAAAACAATTTACATAGGAGCAAACAATTACTGTTAAGAAAGTGGCATTAATCTCTTTTTTTAAGCCGACCTCTTCTATCACATGCATAGTTGTTAATATCATTTCGGACCTCATTTCGCTCTGACCTGCAAAATAAAAAATTTTGGCCGATTCGAGATTTCGGCAAAACTTTTCGGAATTACATTTCGGGGAAAATATAACATAATATATATACATATATAAGTAAAAAAATAGAAAAAGTAATAAATATAGATTTAATCCATTATAGTAATTTTTTTGGAATTATATTTTGTGAAAATATAAGAAATACAAAATATATGTGTAAAAAAAGTAAAAAAATAATAATTATGTAAAATTTCATTTCGGCCGAAATCCCGGATTTAGGCCGAAATCTTGAATTTCAGCCGAGATTGATCAAAATTCAAACGGAAAAGTTAGGATTGAAATTTCGTTTCAGCCACTTGACCGAAATGAAAATTTTCAGTCATTTCGGCCGAAACGAAACGAAACGAAATTAATAACTATAATCACATGCCCTGATATTGCTAGCAAAACTAGTAGCTCAAGTTTATTCCAATAAGAATTATAGTGTTAAAGGGATTAATATAAAGAAAGAGATTAACCAATAGTGTACACCCCTTTAAATGAAAGAAGTTTTGGCTTAATTCATAATCAAAGGAGGTCGTTGGTGTGGATCAAAAAAAGGTGAGGCTAACTTTAGTCAAAACTGACTGGTTTACATGGGAACTCAAATTGAGACGTCAAGATAAGATCATTTATTTTCATTATATTGTATCATATGTGCATCTAGATAAGTAAATCTTTAAGGCAGTCCCTACGCAAGTAATGACGAGTTCTTAACCTATGGAGCCCATCTTACCCACCCTAAGTACAGTATAAAGGGATCACACCCAAATCCCCCCACAATCAAGTTTGATATTCCCATTGATTGATGGAAATCTGATGTCTATTCAACTTTATATAACGGCAAGACTTTGGAAAAACTCAAAATTACATGTCTTCCTAAGAAGTTTCTATCTTTCACATGTAGTTCAAGGGGTGACCTATACAATTATTAACTAGGTATGGAGTATATATGGACCATATTGGACTTGGTCTCAATCCTAATTATCAATCAGAACTAAGAATGGTCCATAACCACATTTCCAGTGTGGGGCAGAGTTAAAAGAGGGCTACTTCTCCTTTGCATAAGCTTGAGGCCAACTCATTTTGAACGGATTTTAGTGTAAGTAGCTTGTTAACCCTTAGGTCAATTTTAGCAACCAAATCTTTAGAAAAAATATTTTCAATTTTTCTAAAGTTATGGTAAATTCATATTTGACAATTGTAAATTCTTGAAGATTTGGACGAATCAAAATCTTCATTTATTAGGATTTTCATATCCGACCACCCCCCATAAGATTTGAGAATCTTCACTTAATTGGATTGCACGCCGAACCTATTTTTCTCAGCTATGTGCATTGAATGCACACCAATATCAATGTAAGATCATCAACTATATAAATCTCTAGTGAGAAATTCTTGTTCCAGTACTACTAAAAAAATCAATCTATGAATTCCATGCCCGTTTGAGCTGACCAAAATACCAAAATAGATGACATGGTTCGGCAGGCAACATAGAGCAAACTGACATAAATATTTCACAAACAATCAAAGTCTCAGCCTAATTTGATGCCAAGAGGCAAGATCAAAGACCTAACTATTGGAAAACTATCTAAAACTGCATCCGTACATCCAAAGATCAGAAAAGTTGTTCTGAATTAAGTCATTAACACTTCGTTTCTCCTACCAACAAATATTTATACTACTTGCTACCAAATGTACTATTAAGCTCTAAATAGGGCTTCCAAAAGCACAGTTGGGCACCTACTTAAATGCTTGTACAGCCCTAAACATATGGACATGGTGGGGCCCGCTTCCTTGCATGAATGTCTAACTAAACGCAAATGAAGATTGAAGAGCCAGGGTAAAACTCAATTCAATCAAAATCACCATGCCTCATGGTTTCATCACAAAGCCACAGTTTTTTCTTCTTCTATGGTAAATGCTCAATCCGGCGCACATTCTTCATATAAAATTGTAAGAAGTCTTCTATAGGACCCACCTAGGCCCATGGCAGTCATGTGAGAGGGTCATGGAATGATCTCAATGAGATTAGGTGATTTAAAACTTTAACTCTATTAGATTATTTTAATCCTTGTTTCGGAAACGAGATATTTCAAAATATTTTACTATATTATCTACTAGTTGTTTGTACTATGATCAATACATTAGGTCGTTGGATTTCCATCTAAAGGTAAATGGTGATTATAGGAGTCACATTAAAGCTTGCAGCATTTCAGAGGATATAATGTGTGTGAAGGGAGTATCTTAATCATAGCAACCCTATGGCCCTGAAGATATGATGGGTCCTGAATAAAGACCATGCTTCACGTCCAGTCTAAATAATTTGATTGTGTATTAAATATATGATTTTTTTTCTTATTTTAGCCACATGCTTTATAGTTTATACATTTCAATCTTAAGGGGGAAAAATAACTCTGATTAAAATAATGCTTTTGTTTAAATCATAGAGCAAGGTGGGATAGTAGGGACAATATTGGTCTCCTCCAAGCCGATTGCATATTGCTTATATGCAATTAAGCTTGTGCATTAGATGCATGCCTATCAATAGTAGTGGGCAAAGACAAAGGTCTTCTTATTACAGACAATTGGAGTGAAAAAAAAAATCAGAATCACCAAATTATCTTAATCATTGATTTAACAACCAAAGTGCATTTGTACAATGAGAGGATTCTTTCTGCATGAGAGGAAATTGTAGATTAAGCAGTGAAAAGATTTTCAAATGAGCCGTACTAATCAAAGGACGGCCCATGTGGGCCCCATAGAGCTAGAAGGCAATCCTATGAGAACATCTTATGGCAGAGTAGTAGTCTAGATTTCAAAGGTGATGAGCTTGTGGAAGTGGGGCTCAAATGAATGGATGTTAATATTGTTAGATTGTATGTCCTCAATTCAATAGATGATGTAAATAATTTCATTTATTATCTTAATGATATATTATTTCATGCTTTTATTCATGAGATAGATATGATTATGTCGATGGTTGCACATAATTGATACAAAATGATATGATTGTTCATAAGATGAACATGAGCCCTTAAGTATATTAAATATGATCTATGTGGGTAGATGAGATTCACATGCATAAGACATAGGTCAGAACTCTTTTACTCGAAGTATTTTCACAACCAGTAATGAAATTGAGCATCTCTTCTGAGCGAAATAATTACTATGAGATAGTATGGTTTATCTTAACCATTAGAGTGGAATATTCTGAATTGTTGTGCTAGTACATTAGATGTATTGAAAAATCATGAGTAGCACCATATGTAAAATATTGTCACTAATTAAGGAACACTATCATGATTTCCAAGCAATAAAGTTTCAATCCTAAGGGAGCAATGGGCTAAACTTTCTACTATGCATTTACTTTAACTTACCAATGAGTGAGGCCAACTATAGGCCAACACCTTAGTATCTTGGGTAGATAGTAGTGGGACTGTGAGAACATATATTCTCAAGATGAGATATATTTTCATAAGAGAAATATCCCCTTGTGCTGATTAATGGGATTTATCGTCGGTAAGTGCGCACCCATTTTGATTAAGAGTTAATCATATAGTATCGATGATCAATGTAATTAATTAGGTTACAAGGATAATAAGAGGTGGGTCCACATTGGTTAAACAATTGATATTTATTTCTAATGGATCCATAGATATAATTGATGGAGGGGTCTGATTATAGTAATTGAAAAGTTTAAGGTCTTTTTGTAAAATTCTTAAGTCTGGAGTGCAATTGCATTTATATAGTAGAATTATCAGCAATTAACTGTAGGTCGAGAACTTACATGAGATGCGGGGTCTAGATTCTTCACTTGTGGCCAGATCCAAGAAACTCCTAGCGATCCTCACGCTAGCCCTATGAAAGAGAGAGTTATAATCAACCAAGAACTCATAAGAGAAAGAGGAGTGGAACAAAAACTCTCAATTTAAGCACAACAGAGCTACTCATGTATAGATCCGCACTAAAGTTGTTGTTTGTAGATCTAGTAGTTACTCGTTTAGATGTGTCTTTTTGACAAAGATATGAGATCTTAGTACATTAAGATTATGGTTTGAGATCTTAGGATTGGTTCCATGACCTTTTGGATATCTGGTCCTGCGTTAAGCAAATCAAAGTTTTTTAAAATTCCATCTAAAATGCCAAGCTACTTCCAACAAATAGTGCTCTTGGGCATACCCATATATACGGTTCCCAGGTAGTCGCCCTGTTGGACTTGGGTCCCCCCCCCCACCCCCAAAAAAAAAAAAAAAAAAAACAACCTTTTTGAAGATCCTAGTCTGCCCATAAAATCCTACTTACCCTGGCCTGCAAGTGGTGATGGCGAGAGAGTGATGGTGGATGAGTGAGTACATGCATATATGCTACAGGTAGCTTAGAAATTGCAAGACCTTTGCGTGTATTCTTGGTATTATTTCCGAGATTACTGAAGAGAAGGAAGAAAGAGACTTGAGATGCCGACGGGTTAGTCAACATCCAAGTCTTTATTAGTAGGAGCTTCTTTAGCCCCGTCTCTGTCTTTGCCTTTCTTATTTACTGAAACTGATATTTCAATGGGAAAGGGCCTAGGGGAGAAAAGTGGGTGTTGCTGTAGCAGGGGGAGGGTCAGTTTTTTGTGTCAGAGGGATTCATGGACAAATTTTCTCTGGCCCGTCCAGAATTAGGTTCATCAAAAGTCAGCAAAATCAACCTACATTGCCACCCCCATGTGGGGCCCACCCACTTGACTTCTTCATTCTTCATCCTTTCCCACCTGATTAAACCAATGAAATTTTAAAAAAAAGGTGTTTTTAGTTTTAGACGAATTTTCCAAAGTGCCCCCTATTCATGCCCCTTTTTCTGTCCATAGAGAGAGGACCTACCCATGAGTAATCCCACCATGAGCAATTTAATCCCTTCACATAAACCTACCTACCTACATGTCTATCTAATTCCCTCGTGGGCTAAAGAAAAAAACCCGAGTGTTTTGTCTTCAAAGCTTGGGCCCCACATGAGGTGGGGCCGGGGGAGACGATAAGAAAAAAGGGGGTTGGCTTTCTACTTTTTGAGATTCACTTACTATATGTTTATTTGCACGAGAAGTGAAGTAAAATAAAATTAAGAAACAAATCAAAAGAAAGAGAAAGAAGATGGAATTGTGAGTAATAGTGAGAAACAACCTCAAGCTACGCGGTTGGTTTGTGAAAATTAAGGGCAAAGTCAAAAGAAAGTTGTTTTCCAAGGTCTTTACCAAGAAAAAGAGGGCATCCTATAAAATACATATGGAAGTTTAGAAAATACCAAGAAAAAGAAGAAACTACATATGGTCTTCATGAACATAGATAAAAAAATTTAGAAAAGATAAAAGCAAAACAAACTCATTCTAGAGCATTTAGAAATAATATTAATAGGTAATAAATTAAAAGATATACGTTTGAGATGATTTGAAAATGTCTATTAATACACCAATAAGGACGACATCATGATTTTTATTAAATCAAGCACCTGAATCAATTCTATTCTAATAATTACTGCATTGATTAGACAGTTGAGAAAATATCACAAATGTTTCTTTTCCATCTTGCTTTCTCTGTTATCCATTATCCATACATCAATTGTTGGTTTTGCTGGTACAATACTACAATGTACTATTGATGACAATTAATACTACATACAATGTTCTATTCTATTACTGTTGAGAAAAATTTACAAATGTTGACTTTCCATCTCGCTTTCTCCTCTTCCCATACATCAATTGATAATTTTGTTGGTCCCAACAGGTACAATACTACAATTTGCTATTGATGACAATTAGAACAAGATAAGTCCCTTCAGTGGTAAAAAGTCCTGCAAATTTTTGTCATCGTTATTAATTATACGATTCATCAACGCTAGAGAAACATTGGTGGAGATGGTGTGTAATGACCCTTCATGGGGCACTCACCAATCTTTTTTTTTTTTAATTAGTGAAGATGGAGTAACACCCCATGTATTATCTCATCTGTGGACCACGCTGCATATCATTTAACAAGTGGGGTCTACTGTTATATTGATTATGTATAAAGAAATTGGAGCATGGACCACATGTTTTTTAATCCTTGTTACTGTTTTGTTAGTTTGATACTTGGACCCTTCAAACATGATAGTAAGATGGCAAAGGAGTTTAGAGGAGGCTGGGGCATATTTAAGAGGGAGGACCCCACATATCGGATGTGTTGGGTAGAGGCGTGTCATGATGCCACTCCCTGCGACCACTCTAAAAGCAGGCTTGCGGGCGCAGTGTCGAATGCTGTATAAAACATTGAATTGTACCTCTTTCATCACCAATTGATTTTTAAAAGAATGGTAGCTCGGTGGATACATAAGATCCTACAGGATAATTAGAGAATTTTAGAAGTACCAGCAAGTCATGTAGCATGTTGGCCCACCAAATACTGAGTAAGAAACTCTATAAGAGAGATGTTCACCTCCGAGCAACATTGTATGCAGTTAGGCTTTAGTAGGGCCAGATTGGGCCCACCTTTCATTCGAGCTGGCTATTTCACAATCTCATCCTTCCATGATCTGGTACTGTTCCAATTTCACTCTCATCAAGCCTATGTCCACCTTTGGATCGAATCTCTAAGACACATGTGCAACAACTTTTTAGTTAAAAATGAATGGAAAGTAAAAATGCATTTTCACAACGTTTAAGATTCCATGTTTTGGTGCGGTCACTTTTCCTCACCGAAAACCTTAAAAATGAACTAACTTTTTTGTCATTCCACAAAAAGAAATTCCGGGGGGGGGGGTTCGAAAAGGTTTTTCATGGAGGATAAAAGAATGCCCACGAAATTAATTTTTCACAACGCCACACAAATGTGCCCTAAGAAATCTAAAGTTAAAAGACTACTAAATTTTATGGCTATTAAATCAAGGATCAGGATGATCTAATAAAGCTAATTTTTCTGTTGAGTACTCCACCCCACCCCCACTAATTATAAGGCACCTAAGTGAGCCCCACAAGCAGAACTGCATTTGACAAGTATGTAGTGTGCTTTTAGGAGAATATAACCCACTCTATGAGCCTCTTTTTACACCCTTTTAGGGTTGAAGGGCATTTCTTCTTCTTCTTCTTCTTCTTCTTCTTTTTTTATTTTTATTTTTTATGATATGTTTTAGACCTATGTAGTTATTGTTATCCTAACATTTGAAATTCCTTGTTTAATTAGTAAGATCTTAAAAGTTCAACCTTATTAGTTGCACTTTTGATATAGAATTCTCTAAATCCAACTTCCAAAATTCAAGGATCCTAAGCATTTGATGGGTCCTCTATCCTACATGTATTGCACTCTACTCTTGCATGAGTTAGGTCTCTTATGGGTATTTACTATTTAGAAAGAAAAAAAAAAGTTTGTCCGATTAAAAGCAGCTCTAGATTTTTTTTTTTTTAACCCATCTGTAAAGCTTCAAAGTTTCATGCGTTTTGGAAGCCTGTTTTATAACAATAAATGGCAAGGTATTTAATAGTCAATCTAGTGTCAAGGTAGGGATAACTGCGAATTTATGAAGATAAGTGAAGAAGGCTAGAGATTCACTGTAAATACACGGTAAATACCCTGTCACTTCCACTTTATTATTATTACTGTTATTGGTAAGAGTCACTTGTACTAAATTCAGTCAGTTTTAAGATTGAACAATGACACCACTACCACACCATTAAAACGTCCATTACCTTTTCGTGCTCCATGCATCATGGGTGCATTTAGGAAGTGTTTGAAATCTTCATATTTTGTTTACATTCTCACGAAAATGAATTTTTACGGCGCCACACAAATGTGTCCTAAAAATTAAGGGTGCGCATGAGTGGTTCAGATCGATTTAGAGGATAAGCCATCAACGAAATTAAACTCATCGGTTTTCTAATTTTCCAAACTAAACCGAACTGCCTATATACTCAAACCGAACTGAAACGAACAGAAAGGAACCGGTTCGGTTCGGTTCGGCTCAGTTCGATTACGGTTTTTTTTTTTTTTTACAAAAAAACTGCAATTCAATTGGTGAGAGAAGTTGGACTTCAAGTAATGGAGTGAGGGTTCGGGTATTCTTTTAAGTAATTTGAGCGGTTTAAATGCACATTTAAACCGAACCGAACCGAACAGTTTGAAGGAAATCCAAATCGTGACCGAACCGATCTACTACAAAACCAATTCGAACCACCTAGTTCAGATCGGTTTGAAGGCTTAGCGATTATTTTGTCAATCCCTACTAATTAACATGCACCTAAGTGAGCCCCACAAGCGGAGCTGCATTTGACAAGTATGTAGTGTGCTTGTAAGAGAATATAAGCCACTCTATAAGCCTCCTTTTACACCCTTTTATGGGGTTGAAGGGCATGTTTTCTTCTTTCCTTCTGTTTTTGAGAATTTTCTAATGGAAATTTCATATGTACGATATTTTTTAGACCAATGTAGTTATTGTTAGCCTAACATTTGAAATTCCATGTTTAATTAGTAAGATCTTAAAAGCTCAACCTTATTAGTGGCACTTTTGATATAGAATTCTCTAAATCCAACTTCCAAAATACAAGGATCCTCAAGCATTTGTGAATTTAAATGGAAATAGCATTTGGGGAATTCAGACACCTGATCCAACAGAAATTAATAGACCCAAGATATTTTTTTATATTCTTCTTCTCAAGGGGCCATTATACAAATAGTTTATGAGAGAGGCATATGTAAACAAAATATGAGGCTTTCAAACTCTTCCTAGATCCACCCTAGCCATGATGCATGGAGCATGAAAATGTAATGGACGTTTTAATGATGTGATCTTTTTTTTGCTAAAAGGCAAATTGAATTAAGAGAAACAGGGGAGGAAAACAAAGGCAAGGAGCCCACAAAAGAAGAAGCTCAAAGAGCCACAGCACAAGGGGAGAAGAGAAACAAGAAAACAAAGGCCAAGACACCCATGCCTGGCTTAAGGATTAGAGAACAAAAATTACAAAAAATCTGAGAAGATCTACCAGAAAAAGGCTTGGCAATATGTTTGAGAGAGAAGAAAGGAGCTCAGTCAAATATAAAATAACCTTCATTTGGGAGGCTCTTGAGTTTTAATGATGTGGTCGTGGTGTCATTTCTTCAATGTTAGAATCGGCTGAATACTACCGTGTACGTAGACGGGACCACCTATGGCCTCATGTACAAGCCTTCTTCACTTATCCTCATAAATTCACAGTTATCTCTACCTTGACACTAGATTGACTATTAAATACCTTTTCATTTATTGTTATAAAACAGGCTTCCAAAATGCATTAAACTTTGAAGCGCTACAGATGGGTTAAAAATAAAAATAAAAATAATTAAGAGCTGCTTTTAATCGGACAAACTTCTTTTTTTTTTTTTTCTTTCTAGATACCCATAATAGACCTAACTCATGCAAGAGTAGATTGCGATACTAGCAAGATAGAGGACTCATGGATCAAACTATGAGTAGTTGGGTGAGAACAAGACCCAACCATTTGGCTATTCCTTTATTCTCGGTTAGACTTTTTCTACCGGAACAAATTTAATTTTATAATATCGACTGACCCCGTCCATAACTTTCTTTTTCCTTTTCTCTTTGATAAATACTAAGACACACATTACCTAAATTCCTTCCCTATCAACTTTTAGAGCTAGGAACTGACCCCTTTTTTTTTATGGGAAGGAGATGTGCCTCATCACTAAGCTATTAGGGGATTATGCATGCAGTTTGAAAAATGTAATTGATCTTATCAAAATAGATTATTTTCAAAAATATCACAAAAAGAATAATGACATGAGAGGACTGCAACATTTTTTGAGTAAAGTAATAAAAATATAGTTATCACATTTTTAACACTAACTTTTACTTTTTTCTTAACATTAATTTATTCTCCATGATATTTTTCTAAATATCACTAAAAATTCACGTGAAAATACTTCTATGCAAGTGTTTCTTAGTAGTTGCAGGAAGATAATACTTCATAAAAAATAAAAAATAAAAAATAAAAAGAAGAAGACAATAATACAACACTAACATGGTGCTAGAATTCTCATTGGTATTTATGGTCGTGTGAGAGCCAGATCCCTTGCAAAATTCATATTAAGAGCCCTCTTCTTACCTAAGAACGGCTCCTTACCGTAGTGGTAAGGAGTGGTAGTTTTCATTGGGAGGTCTTGGGTTCAAGTTGGAGCCCTACCTTACATGTATGAGTTGTGTTTATTCTCCTCGCATGTGTGAGTTTCCACAATCACCCTATATGTACATGTGTGAGTTGTGTTTATGTCTCCTCACATGTGTGAGCTTCCATGACCTCATGTGTGAGTTGTGTCGATGGGAACTCGCACGATGTCTCTTTGCATGTGTGAGTTCCCATCACCTCGCTTGTGTGAGTTGTGTTTATCTCTTATCTCATATGTGAGTTTCCATCACCTTACATATGTGTAAGTTGTGTCATGAGTTTTAGGGTCCCAGCCCCTTCGCTAGGTTATAAGAAAGAAAAGAAAAAAAAGAGACCACTTCTTACTACAAAATCCAAAATTTGTCCCATTTTCTCATAATTGGGTCGTATTCCAATCCATCTCCTCAAGTTACCATATTAGCACTCATCTTCCCCTTCATTAGTTTAGAGGGGCCCACTTTTAAGCTTGAACGGTCCATGATTTTTATTCCTCTTTTGTTTAGCTTAATAATGATTCAGCTTTTATACAATAAGGGCCTGTTTGCATCTTCACGCTTGGAGTAGTTAAAAATAATGATTAAAGATCAATCTGCAAAAGGATCATTAAACAACCTCTCCTCTAATGAAAATTTAATAAGGCAGATGGAAATAAATACTCAGCCATCAAATTATTAATTTAAATCCTAGAAAAATCAAGATTTCATTTATGTTAGTCCTGTGAGTGTGGATCCTTTGTCACAACTATTACACGGGAACGTGTAACACATTGTTAAAACTCCATCATAGGGCCCACACAATGATAATCTGGACCGTTCAAGATGAACTTCATCCCTTCTAGTGACATATACTCCAATTTCAACTCAGTATGAGAGGGTCCAACCGTCCGATTGAGCACCTATCAAGATCATGGATAAAATCATGTCAACAACGATGCCATGTTAGCTGCCTAGTCACGTTTTCAATCATGTTCGATCTTATGGTGAGATCTATTCCTATTCAAGTGAAATCTGTGGGTATATTATTGGAGGGGATGGGACTCATCTTGAATGATCCAAATTATCTCTTTGCAAGCCCCGCAATGGAGTTCCGCGAATGTGTTACCTGATTCCATTGTAATAGCTACGGCAAGAGACCCACACTCCAATCTTCCATCCTTCTCTCGACCTCACATTTGTCACCCTCACCTCTTTAATAATTATTAAGTTAGTACTCATTTGACCATCAATTACTAAGGCCTCGTTTGGTATTTTTACTCTTAATCCAAGAGAGACATCCGAAATAAAACCATATATAAAAAAAAAAGGCTAAAGATCTTATTTTCACAAGCCTAGAAATGGGGCCTTTCATTTTAAGAGGATTTGCCTCTACTTCTTTAAAGCGTGTAGAAAGTGGAATCGTGTCCCAACACTCTTATTTTACAAATCACTACCCATTTTGTACATGTAGACAAATAGAGGTTAAAACTAGAGATCCCAAACATGGGCAAAGTATTCTATGGAAATAAGATTGCCCTAAATGTGCCAACACACTCATAGCTGAGTGGTGTCGGCACCCTAGTTTCTTACACTTGCCTGGAGATTGATCCATTCTCAAGTTAAAGCATCAGTCTAGGAACAATAGCCCGATAAAGTGGAAAAAAACTTACCATAAATGTTAATCTTAATTTTGAATTGTTTCATACTTTTCTTGTTCTTGTTCTTGTTCTTGTTCATGCTCTTCTTCTTCTTGTTATTATTATTTTTTTTGCTAAATTAGAGAATTGAGTTGACACACCCCACGGGCGAACCTAGAAAATTTTCCCTGGAGGGGCCACTATATAAAAATAAATAAATCTTGGAGGGACCATATATAAAAACTGCATACAATTTTATAAAAAATATAAGGGAGTTTCTGTTAGATTGTATGTCCTCAATCTAGTGGATGATATAAATAAATTCATTTATTATCTTAATTGATATATAATTTCATGCTTCATTCATGAGATGAATGGAATTTTATTTTATGGTTGCACATAATTAATACAAATGACATGATTATTCATGAGATGAACAGGAGCCCTTAAGTATATTAAATGCGATCCATATATGTGAATGAGATTTATATACAGGAGACATAGATCACAACTCTTACACTTGAAATATTTCACAACTAGTGATGAGACCAGGCATCTCATCTAAAAAGGTTGTAACACTGTAATTTCTATGAGGTGGTATGGTTTGTCTCGATCATTAAAGTGAAAGACTCTGAATTGTTGTGCTAGTGCATTGGATGTACTGAAGAACCATGAGTAAAACCTTATATAAAATGTTGCAGTCAATTAAGGAATGCTCTCATAACTTTCAAGCAATAGGCTCTCAATCCTCAAAGGTTAATGGACTCAAGTTTCTGTTATGCATTTATTTTACCTTACTAATGAATGGGGTCAACTGTAGGTCAAACACATTGGTATCTTGGTTAGATGGTAGCGGGACTATAGGAACATATATTCTCAAGATGGAATCTGTCATCTAAAAGAGAAATATCTCCTTGCGCTGATGAATGGAATTTATTATCATTAAGTGCGCACCCGTTTTGATTAAGAGTTAATTAAATGGTATCGATGATCCATGTGATTAAATTGAGTCACAAGGATAATAAGAGGTGAATCCAATTTTGTTAGACATTTTAATTCCAATGGATCCATGAATATAATTTATGGAGGGGCCTACTTGTAGTAATTGAAAACTTTATGGTTTTCTTGTAAAATTCTTAAAACTAGAGTGCAATTACATTTATATAGTAGAGTTATTTGCAATTAACTGTGGGTCCGGAATTCATATAAAATATGGGGTCCAAATGCTTCAGTTGGAGCCAGATCTAAGGATCTCCTAGTGGTCCCCATGTTAGCCCTAAGAAGCAGAGAAATAATCAAACAGTACTAATAAAATAAAAGGGAGTAGGTTACATAAGAGGGAAATGAGTAGAACTCATAAGAGAAATAGAAGTAAGACTTCAATAGAAGAAGTTCTAAAAAGCATAAATAGCCCACTAGGATTGGACGCCCCACACCAATAGGAGATGAATTTTGCGCTCTCTCTTTTCTCCTTTGGTTTCTCTAGTTTGAATGAGTTCAGGGTTTTCTTCTCATTTGAGATCCCACCATTCTCTTTTAGAAGATCTTTGCGATTGGGTCATAATGTAGAAGATCGCAAGGCCTTGGAGATCACATCTGTGAAAGGGTTTTGCAAAAGTGAAAAATATCAAACTTTTTTATTTGAGTACAACTGAGCTCATTGGGTATAAATTTACACTTGTTTTGATCTTAATACGATAAGATAAGGGTCTTAGAACTTGGAATTCAGTTCTTGACCTTTTGGGTGTCTGATCATGAGTCAAGAGAGTCAAAGTTTTGGAAATTTCATAAATGTGCATGCCCTTGACCAATGAGAGAGCTGAAGAGGATAATGAGCATACAACATTGGAACTCTGCTACAAAAATAACAGGACATATGGACGGCTTGTGAGGGGCCCAACAAATAAAAGGAAGACTCCAGATTAACATCTATTAAGCTCTATATCGAAGAATTCTAGCCATCCGAAAATGGAGGGATTCTATTTGGATTTCTTTGAAACTTCTCATGTGGTTGAATTTCAGCAACAAACTCTTTTATGAGACTTCACTTTTCTAATAAAATCAAGTGGGCCCCACAAAAATGTCATCAGTTCCATTATTTGATGTAGTACGAAGTTCCTTGCAGTGGTCAAGAAAATGATCCTAACCACTTCAAGTGATTTTGTTTTTGTTTTTTTTTTTTTTTAAATACAAATGGTTCAACTCAGAGTGGTCAATATCATTTCAGACCCATTTCGATTTGACCTATAAAATAAAAGTTTTGGTCAATTCGGAATTTTAGTGGAACTTTTCAAAATTATATTTAAAAAAAATAAAAATAATAAAATATATAGATAGGAAAATAAAAAAATAAAACAATAATTATGTATTTAATCCATCGTAGTAAAACATCTTGGAATTACATTTTGGAAAAAAATAAGAAATACAAAGTATATAGATATATATGCTAAAAAAGCAAAAAAAAAAAAAAAAAAATTTAATTGTGTCAAAAAATATCTTGGCCAAAATAGAACGAAACTTGAAATAAAAAGTTTTAAACCCAATTTCGTTTCAGTCACTTGGTTGGAACGATACGAAATTAATAAGAGTTTTTTGTATATACCCCCTAGAGTTTGTAGGATTTGTAAATAGACCTTTAAGATTTTGGTATTTGTAAAAATAGGCCTCTGCTTTTCCTTTTTAATATCTTTCATGTCCCCATAATCAATATTTTTAACAAGAATGGGCAACCACCATAAGATTTGTATGGGATTTTTATATAAATGACAGCTTTGCCCTTACATCCATTAAACAAAAATCAGAATATTAATATTTACATGAAGAATATCATTATTTTATCTCAAGCCCCAATGATTTTTCTCAATAAGTCTCTCATGCACATGATTGGAGGTGGACCCAGGTACAAGGGCATGAGGAGTGAAGCCCCCACCCATATGTGAAAAAGTTTAAAACCTCCCCCTCCACAAATTCTAAAAATTAAAAATATTTTTTTTATATCTGCCCATTCCCCCAATATTTCTTTTACACAGAGCCAAACACCACCCCTCGCAAATTCTAAAAATTAATATTTTTCTAGATTTGCCCATTCTTCTAATATTTCTTGTACGTCCCCTGCACATGAACCAAAATCATGTATTTTGAAACTTTCATCAATCCAATAGTGGGTCATATATGGATTGGATAAATTATAAATGGTTATAAGTACAGGTGTTGATTGTCATCATAATCAATTTGTATTTAATGAGACGAGCCATGTATTGATAAAAAAAATTATGTAGGGTTATTCTCTCTCACTAATTGCAATTGTTAATATTACATGGTTTATATAAAAAAATTTGAGTCCAAACTTATGAAATTAGGCATATAATTAGGATAAAAGAGATGGACAAAAGTGTCATATTTCACTCTAAAAACCTATGGTGGTTGGAAGACTACTATTTTGAGGACGCGGAAGGTATTAAAATGAAGATGCAGGGGCCTATTTATAAATATTAAAACCTTAGGGGCCTTTTGTACAAATCATACAAACCTTAGGGAGGTATATACAAAAAGCTCAATTAATAACTATGATTCAACTTCCTTTCCTTTTTTTGAGAACAAGGGGTTGCCCAATTGATTAGATATACTTTTTTCACACCTATCTGCCCTTGGTTTTTCTTCCTCAGAGAGTAGATTTTTTCCAAGGGTCCCTCATAGGTCCCAACCCCATGGTTGGGTAAACAAAACAAAACAAAAAAAGTCCCCTTGCTCTTTTAGAATATCTCAATGTGTATAATGTATTCAGAAGTTTTATATTATGAAGAGAACTATATATTAGTCATAGAAACTAAATATTACATGATCATTGGATATAATAGTAAATAATTCACAATCCATTTCCAAATGAATCTTGGGAGGGTTAATCCGAGGTGGATTCTAATCCCATTATTGTGCACCACCTCTACATTTATTAATAGATAATAACAATTAACTTGCACACTTAACTATCACATATCATTTTATTATTGTATTGATCACATATACTATACAACTAATCATTCCACTAGTTTAAAATATGGTAAGTGCCATTGTGCGTCGATTAATACATAGCATTGTGAAAACTTCGAAGAGACTCTCATGTTCACTTTGCTACACCATATGTCATGTTAATGGGGCCATTGATTATACAAACTCAAAAGATGATATTGTAAATTGATCTCTTCCCAACCAAAAAAAAAAGGAGTTCCATGATATTGGAAATTGCCCAATTTGTTGGACATCCTTTTTTCACACGTAACTATCTTTAGTTTATCCCTGTGTTCCTCTTTCTCCAGGAGTAGGCTTTTTTTTTTTCCGTATTTAAGTCTCTCCAAGGATCCCAGCCCTCACAGTTGGGTAACCAAGAAAAAAAACCCTCCTCCCTTGCTCTTTTAGCATATTTCAATGTGTATCCAAAGTCTTATATTATGAAGAGAACTATTAGTCATAGAAATTTAATACTATATAATTATTGGATATAACAGCAAATCATTCAGATCCATATCCAAATGAATCTTGGGAGGGTTAATCCGAGGTGGATTCCAATCTCATTGTTGTGTACCATCACTGCATTTATTAATGGATAATTAACAATTAACTCGCACACTTAACTACAGCATATCATTTTATTATTGTATTGATCACATATATGTACAACTAATCATTCTACTAGTTTAAAATATGGGTAATTGCCATTGTGCGTCGATTAATACATAGCGTCGTGAAAACTTCAAAGAGACTCTCATGTAGGGTTGTAATCGGGTCAGTTCCGGTCCGAGTCCATGGTGGACCGAAAACCAAAACCGTTGAGAAGGTGGAACTGGATTCAGACCCGGAACTGTTTCGGAACCGGTTTTTTGGCTATGGAACCGGAACTAGAACCATATATGGGATGGGTCTGGATCCGAGTTCGGGTTTAGATAGACAATGATATTAAAAAATTATAGTTTTTGGGAGATATTTTCTAAAATTGAGGTAATATGCCGAGTCTCTAGTCCACAGGTCTGAACCAAGATGAAACCGAACCTAAACCCATTTACTTATAGGGGCCTAAATAACGATCTAGACCCGATTTTTAACGGGTCAGAACCTCCGGGTAATCGGGAATGGAGGACCCATTTACATCCCTACTCTCAGGGTCACTTTGCCGCACCCATATTTCATGTTGATGGGCCTGTTGATTATACAAACTCAAAGATGATATTGTAAATTGAACTCTTCCCACAAAAAAGAGTTTCATGTTTATCAGCTATTCATTGAACTTTATTTTTATCATCTATTTCAAACCCTTAAATCCGATGGTTAAAAATATTCAATAGAGCTATCAATTACCTCCTAATAAGATTATATAAGGGCAGTCGAAGATACCACTTGTGTGTGGTATTGTGGCATACATTGTACCATATAATTCTACACTTATGCTAAGAAATACTATTGTGATCTATATGCCACATTTGTCAGATATGCCTCAAACCTACAAGCATCGTCGCACGCCCTTTCGCACGCCTTGCCTCAATATATTTTCTTTTATTCTTGGAAGATCTGTAAGACAATGTGACACCCCCACATGCTTCAGTCTCTCATCTGCCTATAAAGGGATGGCTAACAAACCTTGTTTATATAATAACATAGTAATATGTCCCATTCTGGCAAACATGTGCCTCATTATCTAGTAATGTGGTTTAAAGAACATCTTCCTTTCTACAATTATTTATGACAAGATTGTGGGCTACCTTTCAAGATTGGCTAGGTATCAATTATTGTGGTTGGGAGTATGTATATAGCCTTTAAATGTGAAACTAAATTAAAAATTCAAGCTAATGTTAGTTTGACTAAGGCTTTAGTACTAAATACATATAACATGTACTTACTTTGTTGCTTTTCATGTTGTTGAGTTCTGTGTTGAATATAAGTTGAGAGGGAAATTAGCTTTACAACAGTAAAATACTATATAATTGTGGGCTACATTGTTTAAGCTAGAATTAGGCTGGAACTATTAAAAATGTGATGGGGTGTGATTCCCTTGAACTGAATATTATATGATTGAAACACAGTTAAAAGGAGAGGCCTTTTGTGGGTGTGATTTAGAATATAAGTAGTGGTTGCTTTTTGATTGACTAAGGTCTTTGAGGAGTACTTATGGTTAACGTGCTTCCCAACTTCTTGTATTTGTAAAAGGAATTCGGATTTCAAAGGGTAATTGCCTTTTCTATGTTAGTTTAGATTATAATTGCGGGCTAGCTGTTGTAGCATTTACATGGTTTTGTTTCTAGGCTAGTTGTTTTCATGAACAGTCATGCACCCCTTCTCATTGGTGATTTGGATTGTAATTAGAATCTAGCATTAAGCTATTATAGCTATTTGAACAAGGAAAGTGACTGCTATCTTACTTTTTGAAAACATTAGAAGACCAAGTCTATCAGGTCAATTATAACATCAAAATCTCTCTCTCTCTCTCTCTCTCATATTCCTATTGTAGTTTTCATTACTTTGAAATAGAGCATACATCCTTTGAATACCAAACTTTTGGAGCATGTAGTCCCCTCTTATCAAAAAGATGTGACCGATCTTTCCCTAATTACTTTTCTTTACAATGGACTGACCTTGTTTGTTTGAATATCCAACCTTTTGGAGCATGTGGGTCTCCTAACTAATGGGTGTCACTAATGGGGGCCTGCCTAACACCCTCTAGGATGGGCATCTCAATCCCCAAGATGATGACAACCATACACACATAATTTTTATCTCCAGCAAACCAATAGGTTCACATGCATTGGGTAGATGTTACAAGACATGTGAGCTATCCCCAACTGTCAAATGGTAGCATCCAAGAGTGTCCCCACAAGACCCAGAAGACAAAGACCTTAGATGTGAGTTTGGTACATGGAACCCCAAATATGAAATATACCCATGAAGCTTAGATGTGTGGGTAGGGTCTACTTGCAAGTGAAATTTGACAATACACCTCACATGCATTAAGTCTGTCACTTGAGATTGATTGGCAGGTCTTGTATATATGTCAAGGCCTTGTCCTGGTTTCATTCATGGAATGGACTAGGGTTAGTGGCACAAGGGGCACCTTGGGCCATGCTTGTTAGCCCACCAAGCAGCAAGGCCGCTACTGTTGTCGGGGTGGTCCTCCCCTTGGTGCAGCCCATTTAAGCTCAATGTCCCCTACACCTTAGATTATAGAAAGCATCATTAACTCCAATCAAAAGCCTAGAATAAAAATTTGTTGGGGTGCCCTATTTTGTGTGTGTGAGGTCCATGGATGAGGATCCTGAAACTCTTCTAGTCTGTACAGTCATAACCCCTTCTGAATGATACCCCACAAGTCAATAGTTATATTGATACAAGAAGGTAACGGTTGGTATTAGTTGAAAAGGACCCAGGTCTACAGAATTTCAGTCTGCATAAAACTATACATTTGCAAACAAAGGAAAATAAATGCTACTCTTCTGCCCCCTGTGTATCTCAGGGTGACACCAACTTCTTGATGGTGGGTGGACAACCTAGCCATCCGATCCCATCTAAACACAGACTGGCATGAATCAAAATTAGGGTTATCTCTTTGGTTCATTTAACACACACAATTGGAACACCTAACCAAGAGATCATCACTCCGCGAGTGGTGAATGATCATCAATCAAATGGTTCTTTTAAGCCCAAATATAAACTACCAATTCAAACCTCTTAGTTCGTGCCAGGGAGAAGACCACCTGCACAAGTAAGAGATGACCTAGGAATTAAACCCTTGACAGGAGAGTGAGAAACGGGATATCGCAGTTGGGTGAGAAACGGGGCACCCAACCATTAGGGCTATCCCTTTGTTTCCAATTAGACCTCTTAGTTGATAGGTCAAAATGACTCCTCTCTTTATAAAATTTCCTCTTTTTTGAAAAGAATAGTGACATTGCTCAATGGGGTGAAGGGTAATTATCGATGATGGAAACAGATAAGTGGCAATTACAAATTCTTTCTCTTTAAAGCTGACTGTTGGTCGCAAAAAAAAAAAATGTGGCCTAAGGAGAAGCCACATTAACTTCTTGGGGCCCGTTTGTGGATGTGTCCTTTCAAAAACACACAATATATGTCTTTTCAATAAAACGTGTCTCTTGGGCTACATATGTGCCTTCTCAATAAAATATCTCTTGGGCTTATTTGTGTGGATGTAACCTAATTCAAAAGAATGCCTTCCAACTCTATAAATTAATGTTATTTTTAAAGTTTTTATATAGTATTTAAAATGAGCATAAATGCATACGATTCCTTTGTTTTTAAGATGAAATGTGTATGCTGACGTGGATTAAGAGAAGAAAGGTTTGGTTTTCATAATTTTTTTTTGTTGATTTGAGTATTTTAATTATTTTGTTATAAATAGATTTATATGAAAGGAATATTAGTTTTAATATATTATTCAGGTCGTATAAGACTTAACTTGTGCGATGCACAGGGGCTTCATGCTAGTTCCCCTAATACAAGAAATAGATTTTCACCTTCTCTTGTGGAAGTTAATTCCATCGCTTTTGTAGAAATTTGACGCTTTCATCCTCTATCCTTCACTTTTTTTCAACCAGTCCACTTTCCTCTTTACCAAAAAAAAAGAGAAGAAGAAGAAGAAGAAGTCCAGTTTCCCTTCTAAATTATAGAAAAATATCAGTTGTCCTCTTAAATGCGCAATTGAGTTTTTGATGTAGAACAAGTTACACGAGAACCTAGGGCTTCTCAGTTGATTAGCAACCCCATTTTTATTAATTTTTGATAGCCAAGAAGAGGGCTTGCCCAATTGACCGGAACCCACCTTTCACCAAATGTTCTCCTCAGGACAGTGCAGATGCTCTCATTGGTCCTGACCCCCTTGGCTGGAGTATCAAAATAAGAAAAGAACAACTTTGACGGATATAACCTTCTATCTAATCGTCATTATATATTGATAGAAAGCTCTTGATGGAGAGTTTGGCGTGAAAACTGTTGAAGCGGTCTAAGATCATTTTCATGACAAAACTCAAATCACTTACATAGTTAAATGTCTATCCTGATCAATAGATTTATGTATGGCTGTAGACGAATAAGTTCATTGAACTCGTGAAACTTCAACTCCAATCAAACCAATCAAAAGGCAAATCAAATGAACCTACCCCATCAAATTTCCAAATCAAGTATAGTCTAAAATTACCAATAACAAACTCTAATGCCGAGTGGGTTAACTTCAAGCTTGGTACTTGTTGATTAAAACAAATAAAACATCCACAGCACAGTGGAAGATAATCACATGTGATTGGCTTTTATCTCATCCTGTAGACATGGATGATAAAAGGATATAATGTCCAACAATACCTTGGGCTGGGCCCTGTCCTCTAGTGTTCATGGTGACCACAAAATGCAATTAATAATTGAGGTAAAAGGCCAAAAGGTATCCATAAAACTCTCCATGATTTACCATGTCCCAAAAGTGGCTAAACATACTCTGCTTTGTGGTCTCACCTCAAAGCACCTTTTCTAATGCTAAAGTCATTCCTTGACATGATCAAATCTTCCAATGAATAAAAAGAGCCAAATCTTGTCGTTTTCTAGCTGTGATTATGTGTATCTAAGAACATTACACCTGGTGCCCGATTGTTCACATACTAGTGAATTGTTAGAAATTCTAAAAAAAAATGTATTCCAATTAAAATAGCTAAAATTGAAGAAATGAAAATGAAGATTCACAAATAGTTAGGAAATAACCTCCTCTATACCCTTCCGCCACACTAGTAAATAAATCCTAGAAAAGTCTTGGTCTATTCTATACTAGCATACTAGCTCGCGTTCATCACGGATATGACCAACATTGCAATCTAAAAACTCATGCATTAAAAAATCCATTATTTTTAGAAAGAAAAAAAAAAGAGAGGTTGTGAGTACCTGTGTATGTAATCCAAATGCTAGTGGCGTAAAAATAAAATAGGAGAGTTAGAGTAGAAAGGAAATGAGAATTGGAGTAGAAATGGGATGATAGAATTTGGATGAAATCAGAGCTTTGTGAAAGAAGAAAAATGGAGAGTAGATAAGTAATTTTGATAAAGCAATAAAGTAATTAGTTGCATAAGATTGGAGTGCGGAGAGAACATGTAAGATTAAAAAAAAAAGTAATGTAACTTCCGATCAAAATTAAAACCCCAAGTCAAAATCGAATCCCAAAACCTTCTCTTTAATAAATTGTAATTGCAAACTTAGGATCGTATGGCATCATTCGCGTGTGGTTTTTTATTCTTTGCTCAGATCAAATTGTGTCAAGAGCATGTTATGCAAAACTTATTTGACAACATTATATTAAACTACTTTGCTGAGAATATGTTATACAACACTTGTTTGGTAACATTATAAAAGATTTATAACAAGGAACAAGAGAATTATGGAATTTACAATATGGAATTGGAAGCCAACTTTAATTGTTTGTTGCTCTTTATTATTGTCGTACATGGGGAGCCACGTTTAGAAATTACAGCGTAGTACCAACCTTTAAAAATTGGATCATGGGACTAACATCCAGAGGATTTCCAATATGGGTCCACCTATATAGGAATTATAATGTGAAGTCAACTTTTAGTGATTGTGAATACGGGACTCATATTTAGAAATTACAACGTGGTACCCACCTTTAGAAATTAGAATATGAAGCCTACATTGATAGGATTTACAATTTGGATCCACCTTTTGTGATTATGACCATGTATTCCACCGGAGCTAGCTTTTTGTAATTGTGGACATGAGACCCACCTTTAGAAATTACAATGTGGTGCCCGCCTTTAGAAATTAGAATGTGGGACCAAATTCATAGGATTTACGATATGAGCATACCTTTATGGGAATTATAATGTGGGGCCACCTTTATGTGACTGTGAACACAAGATCCACCTTTAAAAATCACTATGGTACCACCTTAAAAAATTAGAACATGGGGCCCACATTTATAAGATTCAGACCGTGTGTTCACCCTTTGTACCTGTGACTATGTGATCTACCTTTAGGAATGACAAAGTAAGGCCAATTTTTTATGATTATGGACACGATATCTACCTTTAAAAATTATAACATGGTGCCCACCTTTAAAAATCAGAATATGGGGCCCATATTTATAAGATTTACAATGTTTTCCCACCACTATATGAATTATAATATGGGCCTCACCTTTTATGATTATGACCACGTGACCCGCCTTTATGAATTAAAAAGTGTGGTCAATTTATTTGAGATTTTGTACATGGGACCTACTTTTAGGATGCATGAGAGGATTTGTAGTCCTCTTTAAACAGACATCTTTAGATGGTAAGAGATAAATTGAAAATAACTATGCCAATAAGTTGTGTTTTTTTTTTTTTAATAAAAATTTTTTTAACTTTTTTTATGCGAATGAGCTAAGATTTTGGGAATGCTTTGAGTGAAATTATAATTTGGAACAATGATTTACACCGGCCCTTATATTAAATCTTTTTTATTGAATTCAGTTTTACAATGAAATTTTAGGAATTTAATTCCATTTCCATACAAATAAATGGCCTTAAATCATTGAAAATGAAGAACGGCTCCTTATCCGAGTGGTAAGGAACGTTGGTTCTTACCAAGTTGTTTGTGATTTAAATTCTAAATACATCATCTCTTCCTACTTGTGCGGGCTCCTTTTTCAATTGTGTGGGCTTCCTTGCCTGTTTTTACGGGCCTCCTTTTTCAATTGTGTGGGCTTCCTTCCCTGCTTTTACGGGCCTCCTTCCGACTTGCTGCTTGTGTGGGCTCCTATTTCAATTGTGTGGGCTTCCTTCCATGCTTTTACGGGCCTCCTATTTCAATTGTGTGGGCTTCCTTCCCTGCTTTTACGGGCCTCCTTCCGACTTGAAGGTGATCAATTTTACTGTGTATGTGGGCTCTCCTCTTGCGAAAAGCCAAAGTCCGAAGGTGCTCACTTTCACTGTGTACGTGGGCTCTCTTCCTGCGACAACCCTCTTTGGCTTTCGGTTAAAAAACAGAAAACATTCACTTGCAAATGAAAACTGCAAATCATCAGAAGTTATTGCAAATTGTACAAGTTATCTCCATGCTTCACGCGTCCTGATTAGTCGTAATCGTCCTTTCCGTCCATTGAAAGGTGGATGATTGATAGAATCAATCCATACTCAACCAATAGGTTTTGTACATGAAAAACAAGGATGACTTACTTTTGCTCTTGAAATTACACGTGTGATGTGATGTATATATAGTAGGAGCACAGATGCTTCGAACTTCGGATTCTTTCCACAGAGAGATTAGGGTGTTCAATTAGAACAATCATAGTGTTTAAGGAAATGATGAACCATCTTATGAGGGCCCTTCAACTATAATTACTAGCAATCATTCTCTATATCCATGCACAGTAAAAGAGTTGATGGAATCAACACATTGCTACTTCAAGTGATAGACAGTACATGAAAACAACAGTTGCATCCTCTTGCTCTTGGAAGCACACGTGTGATGTGATGCATGCTTTATGAAAATGAAATCGTTTGTACATAGCATTTAATGTTTTAAGAAATGATCAGATTCCAAACAGGAGCATACAATTGTAGATTGTAGGGCTCTCTTGAGCTATCTATATGGATGGTAGTATTAGGGAGACTATTCTAGTTGCCCTTTGGGCCTAGTGCATGGAGAAGTCCTACTCTTTCAATTCTATAAATCGACATGAGAGAGATCATCCTCCATGATTGATATGATGGGCTAACCCTACCTGAAAATTGTCTGGTAGCTCATGATTGATTTGATGGATGGATTTACATGTATGAGATTGACTGAGTTATATTTAGGGATATTTTTTTTTTTTAAATATACAGTGCGGAAAACTCATTTCTCATGTATTTGATACAAAATAATTTCATAACAATACTTTCTTACATTGTCAGTATTTTTTTTTATTAATGTTGGAAATGAGTTTCCTATGGAGACATGGAAAATGAATTTTCTCAAAAAATTTATTTCTCTTTTCCTCACTCTTTTCCATTTCAATAAAAAACCCTATAACTCTTTTATTTTTTTAATTTCTTTAAATAAATTCTTATTTGATGTTGAATAAATAATATACATGTTATGTTATTTTTCTTCAAAAAATTATTTCACAAACTAAGAAAATTTGATTTTCTATAATGAGTTCACAGCTGTGCCGAACAACATTAGTACCAATTCAATCAGAAATTAAGATTCATACCAAATATAAATTTCTAAATTCTATAGCAATCATTTTCGAGATTTTCATTTCTATGGAATTTACTAACGTGACAATTTTTCCTTTCCGTAAAAAGGGTGTGTACACAAACGTGCCCTTTTTTTTTTTATTTATCCGTCTAGATTGGGTCAAAAGGGTGATGCTTCAAATGTGATATTTAGAATTATTTGATTCTTTATAATTTGTAAACTTTAACTCTTAATTATTTCCTTGTAAGCCCATGGCTATATTATCGAAAGAGCAATTAAGGTGTCTCTTCTCACAATAAGATGGAAGTAAACAATAAATATGCAAATATAGAGTATACAAAATGCATAAATTCAATTTTTTAAATTGCTGACAAGATAATTTTATTAAAGATGATGAAGAAATTACACAACTATCACAAATATAACAAATAGAGAGACAAAGTGTAAGTATAAGAGCATTATATATCCCAAACTTAATGCAAGTCATATGATAAAAACAGTTATAAAATTCTTCACATTTACAAGTACAAAACATTTGCTCTCTCCAAGTTCCAGGCAGAGTACCTGCCCATAGTCCAAAAATCCTTTTTGGATTCAACACAGTCCACAGAGAGGCTGTAATCATAGTCTAACCTGGGGGGTCCTTTGTCTTTTACCCATAAAATAGGAAAATGAGTTTTATATAGGTAAATGTTACATATGTGAAATACATAACTATACTTGTCAAAATACCATTTTTACATGAGTAAATAAGTACAAGCAATGATTTCAATTGTATTTGGATTTTTTTTGTGAATGTTTTTCACAAGTTTTTCAAAGTCTACGAAGATTTAAGATATGAAACTAGCCATCTTAATGCTTACGAAGAATATAAGAATTATGGTACAGTTGAAGGCCTACAAAAGGTTTTTGGAACTTTTTTACAAATTTTTTCAAGTTTTATGAAGATTTAAGATATGAGATTACACGTATAAGCTTTTGTTCGACGAATAAAAAAGATGAACTCTCAAACTACCAACCCAGGGCCCAGAAAGTAAAACAAACACACAAAAAAGTTGGTTGAAGGGGTTTGTATAAATGAGTGCAAACAAACTACCCTTCCATTATGTATATGTATTTTTACTGGAACCTCCATTGACTCATCTTCAAATTACACAAAAGTAGACTTCTCCCCCAAGCACCCTCTGAATTTGAGAAGCTGGTGGCTTTCCAGTCAATCCTCTTGATTTATATATTATTACTCTTTTTTATTTATTGTTTTTATATCTGGCTCTAAGTGAAGTCCATTGGATCTTATACACTGCTGGATGTGGATCCATACAATTTTTCTAAACTTCATCCTAGAAACTCCCTTCTCCAGCTTAGGTTCGGTCAGTTCTCAGGTCTGACCCAACACATTTACCTTCATTCCTTGGCTACAATAAGGCAGGTCCCACAACTGCTACCAGGTAGGTAACTGTCATGTTGGCACCACCTATGCAGTGCCATCCTACAAAGAAAAGCCCTGTTCTCACTTCTCTGGTTTCATAATAGGGGGTCAAAATCATCATGACCAGTCACAAAAAGCTGGTCATTACTATGTTGAAGCAAAGTATGAAGAGAAATGTAAAAACTAAATGTCATCAAGTCATCAATCAATTCATCAGAATCTTGAGAGCCGCCTGCTTTATACATGCATTAGTAGTCCATTTTTTAGGTCACCAAGCCCACCTTTAATCAACTCTTCGGCCGGCCAGGCCGCTAACCCAAAATAGACACTCACACATACACCCACACAATCTTCGGACACCTTACAAATTAGCATAAGTGCCGACGCTCATCTAACCATTACTCATCATTGGATTGACTTTTATTTTTTTTGGTAAAGTAATAATGTAGTTTTGAACTTAAGATGATAGGATGAGACCATTTGTGGCCCACCCTAGTTTATAGCAAGCCCCCTCTATCCTCATCTTCCATGATTGGAAACCTTCAAGTGTATGTTCACAGTCTCTACATAATTGAGAGTGTACTTTAAAACTAATGAACTTTGAGGGCCTAAATTCAAGGCTATGGATGAACTGATTAGGATGATATTTTTGGTCAACCCACTCTCTGACTACTTATCCCTGTGATTGGCATGCATATAGGTACCATCCACACAAATCTGAGAGTGCTTATGAAAATCAAACCCCAATTTTTTATATTATTATCTTCTCTTAATAAAAATTATTCGCCATTGTATACCCTGGGTAGGTATTATGGGTCTTATGGGCCAATTGTTCTTACCAGAATAAAACTGGTCAACTCATAGTTCTAGTTTCATAATTTAAACAGTGCTTCTTGTTATATGCGATTTGGAATTAGATGCTTAGACTGGTCAGATCACTTTGATCTGGTATATTTCTGGACCCACATGAACTGGGCCGTGGCCTATTTTTATGACGTTATAAATGGGCCAGGCCTGTTCCTTATCATCTCAAATCAGCGTATTTAATAGGGATGTAAATGGGTATCCGATTCTCCGATTACCTGGATGTTTCGACCCGTTAAAAATCGAGTCTGGGTCCTTATTTAGACCCCGATAAGTAAATGGGTCCGGGTCTAGTTCCACCTTGATTTAGACCCATAGACCTGAGACCATATATTTATACCTCAATTTTCGAAAATATCTCCCAAAAACTATATTTTTTTAATATCATTTTCTACCTAAATCCCGGACTCAGATTCAGACCCGTCCCATAAACGGTTCCGGTTCTAGTTATGGAGCCAAGAAACCAGTTCCGAAACGGTTCCGGGTTCGTATCCGAATTCAGTTCCACCTTCTCCTTAACAATTCTGGTTCTGGGTCCACCATGGACCCAGACTAAAATCGACCCGTTTACAACCCTAGTATTTAATAAGAAGGAACTAAATTTTTATGAATGGAATGGGCCGCGTCTTGGCTTTCAAGTCTCAAGGACTGGATCTGGGCTGAATATTAGGCCGTATTATCGAAACGGGCATGCCCTGGAGAATATATAGCCCAGCTCATGCCCTCAAGAACTTCCCTTCATTTTCCCCCCTTTATGGTAAGATATTGCAATATCAGAAGTTTACTTCACAGTGCCTTTATGAAATAAGCCAACATTCACTAGCACAACAAAAGGATAGCCCAAACATTTACTAGACAACTAGAATGGCAAAACAAGACATTACACTTCATTCACTAGATCATGAAAGAGGCATGCCTTTTCATTAAATTTCCTCAGCTAATTAAATTCCTACCAAAACTTCAAGGTATTAATAGCGTCTGTGTACTTTCGGTGTGCGCACTGGATTTGAACTCATGACCGGTGGGCTCTAATATCATATTAAATCTCTCATGCTAAACAATCCTACCAAAACCTTGAAGCATCAGTAAAGCGGAAACACTTTTCAATAATCTTTTTTTTATTATAAAACATTAATTCTTTTTATGCTTAGGAAGGGTTTTGGCAACAGTCTCCCTTTGCATACATCTCTTCATCCAAGCACTGAATTTAGGGCACTCATCCTCCACCTTGAAACCCCCATACTGCTCATAACCATAGAACCAAGAGGTGAGAGGAATTGCTGCAATGTCTGTAAAGCCAAAGCTATGACCACCAAAGTAGTCCTTTTCCCCAAGAGTTCCCTCCAACACTTTCAAAATCTCTAGGAAGTGCTCTTTTACAGCAGCCTTTTGTGCTTCCCCTTTACTTCCATATCTTGTTTCCTTCCCCAAAATAACTACATTAAAATTGAAAAAGCAAAGTCTAGTCAGTGGAAAATATATAAATGTAGGTTGTGTTGGTCCCAAGCTTGCATAAAGTACTTGGAGAATGTCAGACCGTAATGTGAGTTCTACTTGGGGACTTAAAATAAAGTAGGTAGAAAATTAGAACTCACCACACTGGATAAATGGATAAAGTCTTATATAATAGGGAATACACTGATGGCCTAGTGGTGTCCGCTCCCGTTCCCGCTCCAGGGATTGATCCCAGGTGGGCGGCTTTAACCTTCTCCAACTTGGCCACTGAGGCAAGCAGCAAAAATAAAAAAGAGAGTCTTATATAATAATTATCTTCTTCAGAACTTTCTTTGTAAGATGGAATGAACCCATTACCAAATGATCCCACTTGGTGGACTCTACCTTGTTATGATGTCAAGGACCAGGCCATCCTTTTGGGATACACCACTTTATATCACAGATGAGACAGCTCTTTTAGACCCATGAGCCAGGCTCCAGCTCAAGTGGGCTTTGACACGCTTAGACAGCAGCCAGTTAATTATCTAATTATGTGAACACTATGCCTGACTAGCTCAAAACAGAGGGAGAAAATAGTAAAACATAAAAGCTGGGTTGGCTAGTTCAATGGGTTTTCAGGTTTTGCAGGCGAACCAAAGAGGCCCATTCAGAAATTTTTACAAGGATAATCCATAATGTAGAATATTAAGATCAATATACTTCCTCCTAAGTTCCGCACCAAAAAAAAGGAGAGTTGATGTCAAGCAAGCTGCTGACCATAAAATTCCGGCGAACCGGTTTGAGTATGCTTTGACTGCGGTAGCAGCTATCTACCCTGCATTTCTGGGGTAAGGTTCAAACTGATACAAAATTATGATGGCAATGGGACAGGTTGGAATCTGATCCATTTATTAATTACATCCGAAATGTCAACCAAAGGTCTACCCAACCCTTTTCACAAAAAGGCTGGATTATGATTGGGTTGGCAGGTCACGGTGCAATGAGTCCAGTATGTAGGATTCGGGTTGGGTAAAAAGGAGAATTGTCGCCTCAAACCCAATCTGAACTCAACCCATTTATTCATTGGGTTAGATTTGTGAACCCAAACCCAACCTGAAAATGCATATAGGGGTCAACCCGAACCCTAAATTACCATGTCGGATTCAGGTTGGGCTCACAGGCTTGATCAATAATTGCAACCCCAGATTTTGAAAATGATATGCATATATATGGAGATAATCAGATGAGCTAAACTCAACCACAATGTTGGACCTGTTCTAAATATTGTAAGCTGGAGGAACCCAACCCGAATCCGCCCAAAACCTGGCCTGTGAATGCTGATATGAGCAGGTGAGTAGCAAGGAATGGGAAGGCCAGGCCTCCTCAATGTAGTTGAGGATGATAACAGACTCACAAATAGCCTTCTCTTGTAGATGGGATTGGACTTGAGCAACAGCTCACTCTTGTACAATAGCCCCAAACACCACACCTTTCTCCTCCAGACCTATCTTAACTCTCATTGCAAATGGGCTCAAGCACAGACCCCAGAGAAAAACACTTTCTTCTTCTCTAATCTCTTAATTGATGATAGGCTCATTCTATTGGAATTATTATTTTTAATATTTTAATGAGAAGATCAAGCGATCTCCTAGAGAATTCAAAAGTCATTTTGGAAAGTCTAAAGGTCAAAGGTCATCTAGAAAAGCTAAGGCCATGTTTGGGACCACTAGTCTATTTCTTAAAGATCATTCAATATAGACCCAGACCAAAAAGAGCCCTAGAAAAAAGAGGCTAAATTAAAAAGATGTGTTTGGTAATACAAGGGTCTATGCTAAATAGACATTTTTATATCATTGGTTGAGAGTTTTTCACATGTTTCTTGTGATCCGCAAGGTATTAGGGCATGAAAATTGATCATATGGACGTGCTCAGCCTTTCAAAGAGATCTCATGGTTTGGATCTTGTGTTTGGGGCCCACATAATTCACAAAATTATACCTAATGGCTCACGTTTCTTGCACATATTTAGAGATTGGTGATGGTCTAACGGGTGAAATTTAGTCTCATGGTCACGTTTGATATTGTGAATATTATTAACGGTTTAGATCTTATTTTACATGCCTCTAAATAATAAAACAAAATGAAACAGTTTACTGCTCATGGACTAATGCACTATGAAGCATAATACATCAATGGTTATTTTTGTTTTGCATCGAGATTCATAAGGTATTATGTGATGAAAACTATCCACATAGCCTCCCAACAATATCCAACGGTTTTGATCTCGTGTTTGGGGCCCACAGATCATAACAAATTATATTCAATGGTTTTTGGCACATATCTTGAGATTGGTGATGATTCAACGGATGAAATTTAGATACATGGCCGTGTTTGACCCTTGTGGACATTTTCAACAGTTTGGATCTTGATTGGCCCTCTCAGAATTGGAGAATAATTGAAAAAACCGGACTGGGCGGGATTATACACAAAACACTGTAGCTTCGCCTATTCTTTTTTTTTTTTTTTTCACTCTATTTCTCAACTACCTCATCAAGGGCGTTGTGGAAAGTAGAGGCATTGCCTCTACTTCTCTAAAATAGGAGAGGCTGAAAGGTGGTGCCAAACACTCTATTTTTCCAAATCTCTATCCATTTTAGAGAAATAGTGAGAAAAATTAGACCTCTCGAACATGCACTAAGTGTCATGGGATTTTATTGTTGTCTTGTTACTCACCATTGAATTGAATTTCTTTTACAGAAAACAATAATGTCCTTTTTAACTTAAAGTGGTCGGATGAGACATTTTTGGCTCACCTTAGTTTCATAGCAAGACCTTTCCATCCTCAAATCTTCCATGATTGGAAACATTCCAGTGCGCATACACAGTTTGTATCATGATTGAAAATGGACTTTAAAACCAATGAACTCTGAGGCCCTAAATTCAAATGCCCTGGATGATCCAAATAGGATGATTTTTGGGTCAATCCCCCTCTTGTCTACCTTTCAACTGTAATTGGTATGCATCTAGGTACGATCCACTCTTGGTTCTAGCTTCATAATGTAAACAGTGCTTGTAGTTATATGTGATACAGAATCAGATGCTAGATGGGCCAGACCACTTTGCTCTGGTAAGTTTCTGGACCCACATGATCTGGGCCTGCCTATTTTTATGACCAGATAAACAAATGGACCAGGCCTATTCCTTGATAACTCAAACCCGCATATTTGATTAGAATGAACTAGATTTTTATGAGAGTCCGGAGATCACCTATTTTGTCGAGACAGGGAGATACTTTTTCATCCAATCAACATTTGCCAAGCTCATGACCTCGGGAATTTCTTCATTTTTTGCCCTTTTTGGTAGGATATTAACAATATCAGAACATCAATTGACACTGGTCTTTATGAAACAAGCTATTGACGCAACAAAAAAAAAGGATAGTCCAAACATTTACTAGATACAACTAGAACAACAAAAGAGGACGTTCCACCCCATTCACCAGTCATTTTTCCTTCCAAGTACATGAAGAGGCACAAACCAGTCACCCCATCTGGTCCTTTTATTGGAGTTATTAGAACATAAGCCTACTCAGTGCCATACTTCTTCTTGAGCATGCAGACAAACTCATAGACCTTTTCTGGGTCGGGAAGTGTTTTGGCAACAGTCTCTCTTTGCATGCATCTATTCATCCAGGCACTGAATTTGGGGCACTCATCCTCCACCTTGAAACCTCCACACTGCTCAATAGCATAGAACCAAGAGGAGAGAGGGATTGCTACAATGTCTGTATAGCCAAAGCTATCACCACCAAAGTAGTCTTTTTCCCCAAGAGCTCCCTCCAACACCTTCAAAACCTCAATGTACTCCTTTACAGCAGCCTTTTGTGCTTCCCCTTTACCCTTCCATACCTTGCCCCCTCCCTCAAATAACTGCATTATATTAAAAATAAATAAAACTCTTGTCAGTGGAAAATTATATAAATTTAGATTGTGTTGGTCCCAAGCTTGGATAAAGTACTACTCAGAGAATTCGTTCCACTGTAATGTGAGTTCTTCCTGGTGAATTAAAATAGAGTAACTAGAAAATTAGAGCTCACCAACGAGACAGGTTGAGCACGGCCAATAACTTACACAGGCTCCACATGAACCTGATTCATTTTTTAACCAGGTCCAAAATGTCAACCAAACCCAACTTGTAAGTTGTGGGTGAACCCCATCCCTTTCGTTTCGAAGGCTGAATTCTGATTGGGTTGGCAGGTCATAGTACAATGAGTCGGATTAGGTAGGACTTGGATAGCGTAAGCAGAAAAGCAAGTATTCATGCAAAATGAACTCAACACATCTTTTTTTATTGGGCTAGAATTGTCGACCAGAACTCAACCTGAAAATAACATAGGCGTTGACCCGATCCTGGAATTACCAGGTCAGGTTCACAGGCTTGATCGAGAATTGCAACCCCAAAATTGGAAAATAATATAACAGCAGAGAAAATTTGATAATCTAAACCCAACAAAAATTTTGGACCTCTTGTAAATTGTAACCCGGAGTGACC
Source organism: Umbellularia californica (assembly GCA_028538565.1). Lineage (NCBI taxonomy): Eukaryota > Viridiplantae > Streptophyta > Magnoliopsida > Laurales > Lauraceae > Umbellularia > Umbellularia californica. Next base: position 13,862,263 of record JAPQWN010000008.1, on the reverse strand, counting down.
CAACTCACCTTCTTGTCAATGTAATCAGCCCAAAACCTGGCCTGTGATCTTTCATATGGGCATGTGGGTAGCAAGGAAGGTGAAGGCCAGGTCTCCTCGATGTAGTTGAGGATGATGGCAGACTCACAAACAACCTTCTCCCCATGTATCAGAACAGGCACTTTCTTGTAGATGGGATTGGACTTGAGCAACAGCTCACTCTTGTTATTCAACACATCCTCTTCTTCTCTAGCCTCAAACCCAACACCTTTCTCCTCCAAAGCTATCCTAACTCTCATTACAAATGGGCTAACCCACAAACCCAAGAGAACTACACTTTCTTCTTTTGCCATTAGCCTCCTTGAACTTTTCTCTTTCTCTAATCTCTTAATTGATGATGGGCTGATTTAATTGAGATTGAAGTTAGGAGGCAGTCTTCTTATAGGAGATGGATGATGGGTCCTTGTTTTTGGAGTTGGAAGGATCGAGGGGTGATGAGAATTTCGATGTGTTGTGATTGGTGAAACCTTTTCTTGAAGCCTCCGAAGGGCTTGGCTTCAAGTGGGGTGGCTTGGTTTTTGTCTCTGGAGTTAGCTGCAAGCCTGCAAGCAATGATAGCTTTTGCTACATGAGAATCTTTTAGTTATTACATGCCTAAAATTCTTAACCCAATGATTGGTGGCCTACATGAGAATCTTTATAGCAATGGTATGGACCACAGAGATGTATGTAATGTTGATTTGTAGCCTCAAATATAGATATAGATAGATTGTTTGAAAGGCTGGGCCTGGGCTTTGGAGAGCTGAAATGGAATAAGCTACCTTGGATTTTCCAAACTCCCAATACTTTGTTTTTGGCACATTTAGGATTGTAGAAGGGGGAGGGCTTTGGGTAGGATTACTTAGGATTGGACTACACTAACCTTCTGGACCAGTCAGGCTAGTTCAAAATCTGGGCTTCAATGAAAAGTCCCATTAATGAAGTTCTACTAATCGAAGCGGCCCATTACACTTGAACAATGGAAGCCCCAAGAACTTAATGCACGGAATTGATGGGTCAAGAAAGGGATCCATGGAGATCAATTCCTGCAGGTCGCTCAAATAAACGGTATAGAGATAGATAGCAAAAGCTTTGTCATGCCTCGCTTCGCTATATGTGCACCTTACAACCAATTTGGGCGGGCCAAGGTGGAATGCATAGAACCGCTACTGGAACTCCTAGCCCATCATCTAGTTATCAGGCCTGATATACAGCTTCAGTCCTGCCTGCAAGCCTAAAATCTGGCTCAAATGCGACTTGCATCTATGTTGGCGTTGGGCTATTTTAGAAAGACATACGCCCATGTCTGGACTACTTAGGTGGGCCTGCCCAATGGCTACTTCATTGGAGTCCCTACTGAGCCCGAGGGAGAGAAAATTGATGATATAAAGAGACTATGGAAACTACTGTTGTTTTCTTGAAAAAGTAATTATCCACAAAAGAAGGAAACACTGCAGTATTTGTGGGGCACACTGGCGATACAGCGATCTACAAAAAAATCAGGTCCATTCAGTGTTCCCAGCTATCCAATTAAAATAGGAACCTCACTCACAGTCCACTGCATAGACTCATGAAGCAGCTCCGACATCCAATGGACTAGATTTTTTTTTTTTTTTTTTTTTATTCTCAACCAATAGATCTTAAAGCTCTCTAATACCTTCCAGGCCGGTCAGCCCCACACTCTTATCACATGTCCTAGTTTATTTGGAAGCAACTACAGGGAAACTAATCTTAGTTTGATAGTTTCATAAGTTCTTTCGCTTTTTTACAGTTCATAAAATTGGAGAGAGTTTCAAAATGGATTAAACAATGGATGCTATATCTTGCATTCCTAGTGATAAGACATTGATTTGTTAAGAGACTGAAGGTTATCCATCAGAATTTGCAAAACCGAGCTTCAAAATGCTCTCAAATGATATAAAACAAAGTGAGTGCATTGAATGATGTCAGGCAACTGTTTTGTACAAATTCTATACAGCATATGATTAGTAGGAACTATGAATATTCCAAACTTCCTAGAAAGGCTCCGAAACCAGAAAACTAACTCAGCCACATTAAAAAGAATAATGTGGTAAACATTATGTACATTTACATAGCAAATGTTGGTTAAAAAAGGATCCCATTTTTCAAGAAAGAAACAAAAGAACACATTTGTCATCTTGCCTCAGCTTGCTGATTGGTTGTTGAGACTTCTACAAAAATGCAGATATGAAGATAGTGTTCAGGATTCATCAAGTTGTTGACAATCCATGAGAAGGGGACATCCCACCTGGGTTCAATTCCTTGAATCCGAATAAGCCTGATTTTAGCCTTTCTCGAGTGTGAATCTGGCTTCTGCTTTTCTGACGAGCCTTCTATCCCTTGTGTCATTGGACTGCTTACATTTTCCACGCCCGCACATCCTGGATCGACTTCATCGCCTCTGCACACACCCTCCAGTTCAATGCTGGATATTTGTTCATCAATTGATGGCTCATCATCCATGAAGAAATCGGGCAGTAGAGATTTCACTGCATCACGCAAAGTGAAGTACTTGCCTGCATTTGTGTGCACAAGATGAATAAGTGATAATGATCTCGATATGTATTTAAAAGAAGGGGGAAGAGGAATTTTTTTTTTTTTTTTTTTTTTTAATTGCCCCCTACATAATTCCACCACAGAACCCCAGCTTCTCTAAAAATTGTATTAAACCTCCTCAAGCACCAGATAACCAAACCATACGGTGGCTTGAAAAAGACCCGTTCATGATCCATAAATTCTTAAATGACAAGTTTGCCCTCATGTTAGTTTTGTTAGCTAACCTTGTTTACTAGTAGTAGCTCCTAGTTTAGGTTTACTAATAGTAGCTCCTAGTTTAGGTTTACTAATAGATTCATCATGATAGAACACACGATTAAAAGACAAAAAAGGATTCTAAAATTGCTCCACACGTGATAGATCTGGCAATGGGCACAATTCAGATTTAAGTGGAATACAAGAGGGCATAATGAGTATGGCTGGTTCGGATTTCAGATGTGGACCCCATGGACGTGGGCGCGCGCACTGATGGATCTTGAATGGTTTTAGAAAATTCTCTAAGGCTAGTTGTCATGTTTCTATGGAGACTCCAATTGAAGTGCAGTTTAATAAAGACATAATTGAAGGAGAAAAAATGGTTTTGATTTCAGATAAGCCCCCAATGATGGATTTATAGTGTTTGCATTAGAGGATTCTGTAAAGCTTGCCTTCATGTCTATCCCAAGAGACAATGAAATCTGAAAGATGGGGTTTCACACTGGGATGTGTATGGTTTTGCATTGGGTTCTTCAGAGAGCCTCATGTGAATGTCCCATGCTGAGGTATTAACCAGCAGCAGGGTGGGTAGGCTCAGGTATTAACTAACCAACTAGAGGCAAAACTTTTCATTCAAAAAATCGAGTAGATACTTCTTTACCACCAGTGGGTTGACTGACAGCCAAACGGATTTATTGTAATTTCAGTAAAAGGTGAGGGGCTACAGTCTAATGAGAGGTGGTGGAAATAAGGAAACCGGTTGAGGGCATTTAGAGAAATAATAATAATAATAATAATAAGCACTAGCAAATCAAACAGTTGATGCTAACCATGACGTTTTGTAATATTCAAACATATCCTAACCAGAGAATAGAGTTAACATCTAGAACTGAATGCTGGAAAATGTGAGATTAATGGTCAAAAGAAAGTGAGAATGGGCGAAAATGTATAATTTATGCCAACAAGAAAGAATGCACAAGTTTTGTGAAGAACAGGACTTATAACGTAGTTTGTATTATAAGCAATGGACATGAACCCCCAAAGGACCCAACAATAAGAAAGATGTAACTGGTTATAATACAATATTAAGCGTGAGCTTGGTTGTACCCAAAATGCAAGAAAGTTTGAATATTTAGGAAGAATAGATGACTATCAATCCAGCCAGCCATTACAAGTTTGTGGTATTGAAATCATGAGCAATACATTAGGATCTGGCCCTTCCTCCTCAAATCATTATCTGCATTAAGAATGCAAAGTTAGATAAACAGTATCCCACCCATTGCCATTTCTGACTTCCATGCTGCTCCAAGAACACGGCAGAAAAGATAACTGCTCATTCTGCCAAAAGATTCAAACTATCACCATTTGGGGTACTACAGCCAGATGTACCTTGAAAATAGAAATACCAGCAGGTGACAGACAATATGGTGTGTAGTGCATGGGAAACCAGAAAACAAGAAACATGTTTAAAAACGTTCTACATGCTAATCATGGCAGTTCTTATCATAACATGAGACTGTCTTTTCTCTAGAGGTCTCTAGCATACCTTCTTCACGGTGAATCTCAACTGGATGATTTATGTAGGAGACCTTGTCCCAGCTATCAATGGCTGTTATATCTTCTAAATCATCAACATTCTCGCCGATGTTCCGCACATAAAGCCGAACAGGAATTCTGCCTGATCAGAGCTTCAATAATAGAATAAGGTTCACTCCAATAAATAAATAAATAAAACCAGAATCTTCTTTACATGTATACTAAACATTTGTCCTGTTAGCAAGAATAAATGATATAAAATAAAATAACCAAGCTGCATGGGGAATTGTCCTGATACGCATACATAATGCATATTAGAAAAATAGCATAGATAAAATACGCGTACATAATGCATATTAGAAAAATAGCATAGATAAAATACGCGTACATAATGCATATTAGAAAAATAGCATAGATAAACGTAGCGAAACATGTTAGCAAGCACAACTGGTTTGACCATGTTTAAAACCTTGTGAGCAGGTTCTTGTGATCTTCCATTACAAAATTGATTAGGAACCTCAACTCCAAAAGGGCAGGCTAATTTCATGTTAGGACAGCATAAAACCATAGGAAGAGGTCTGAACGAGTATCACAGTAGGACAGTATAAAGATCATAAGCAGATGTCTCAATAGTCAATGAGCATCCTATATCAACTAATTTAACACGGCTGCATATTTGGATCCGTGGAACTCCTGTGATCTACCAAATGATTAGGAAAGTGAACCCCAAAAGGACATGTCTGATCTCATGTTAGGAAAGCGCAAGGATCATAGGAAAATGACTCGATAAGTATCCCATATTGAATTATTTAATGTGATCACATATTTGGACCCCAGGAACTCGGGAACAAGGAAATCTTTGATTTCAGGGAAATCTGGAATCCCTGGAAATATCTGGCTCTTGCTGCAGATTTATGTTTACTTAAACATCATCTGGCAACATCTCCTGGAATCAAACATTTCTGCAGTTTGGATGTTATTTAGGAAATTCTCACAGTTATTTTGTCTGTACAAATGGCATCAAAGGCTTAATTATGCATTCGGCCTGCTTTTCATATTGAGTGCCAGAGATATCAGAAGCCATATTATGAGTCTACATATTCTGCCTTTTTTCATATTATTATCCTAGAGCCTACTATTAATTTGAGGCAGAACAGTCAAAAATGGCATTCAACAAAATGTGTTTTTTTCCCTCCCTTATCTAGAATGTCGACACAGCACAAAATGCAGGAGTGGATAACCATCTGTTGTGCCAAACTACTTAAAGTGATAGCAATCAGGTTACATGGAGATACACACTTCAGCAGATGGAATAAATTTGACCTGTGTTAGTAAGTCCTTCATTTAAATAAACTGCAGCATGAAGAGCATCAAAATACTGGATAATTTTCATTTAGAAGAGAATGATTAGAAAATTCATATAACAGAGGTCAATTCCAAGTGAAGATAATGAATTTTAAATGAGATTCATTGGCTAAATTTGAAACTAACAATAGAAATGAAGCCTGTCCAACTCAGTAGTAACATGAATTTGACAAGGAACTCTCATTTTATTAAAAAAAAAATAATCAATCTATTATTTAAGATACCAAAATCAGGCATACTTTGCTTTTCTACTAAACTTTAAGTACTAAAAACTTTATTGAAAAAATTAAAAGGTTTAAGCTACTTGAAGATAATAAAATAAGGGGTTACTAATGTTTTCCAGACTTTCTGCCCTCACATTTCATAAAATGATCATCTCGTCAGAACCTGTTGATGGGATCAGAATGAAAAGAAGAAAAATGAGGGAAGAAACAACGAACACAACTACACAAAACTAAGAAACAACCACAAGGTCGAACAAACCCACTACAACTTTAACCAACAGTGCAAGGTCTCTCTCTCTCTCTCTCTCAAGCTAAGAAATGGCCAGGGAATTTACATTTTATTCAATTTTTGTGTGATTAGCTTTTATACTGTTTACTGTTTAAAAGGAGGACCCAAATCCTTTCATACTTGTACTTAGACCAAGATGACACTGAAGCACAAATGTAAAATGGCATAAATGTGCTGGAGCAGTCAGTAAGCTCAATGGCTGACAGGACAATGAAGTAGTTATTCAGTGCACAAGCAACATCTCTTTTCAAAGGATTAAATACCTGTTCGGCTAGATCCAGAAATATCAGCTTCACCACTGCCACTTTTTGCAGTACGCTCCTCTCCAACTGTTCCAAGCTTACATTTAGATGAAATCCGGAGGTAGCCTTCCATGTTACCTGATGTTAAACCATGTAAAAACCTGTTCAGAACTATAAACAAGCCAAGGTGAAGCACACCCCTGAAACCATCAAATTTAATGGACTCAGAGAAACAAAACGCAATGAAGAAACATGATTACCATAGTAACAATACAATCCAGAAGTTTATCCAAGCTTCCAATGTCCAATGTGTGATTGGCATCACAAGTAAGGTACTGGAGCTATGGCAAAATTAAGAATGACATCTCAAAGGCGCAATTTTTTTCTTTTTTCCTTTTTTTCTATTTTTTGAGCAGTTAAGGTGCACAAGCGTGCATGCATATAAATGCCCGTCTGCACAATTATGTAGAATATAACACCAATATTGCATATTCATGGGTTTGAAGCATGATATGGAATGTCTGCATGGTATATAGAAAACAGATGCCAAGGATCCCATTCCCATCCCTTGGGGCTTCACCAGATCCATTATGCCAATTTTCATTGCAAAATTTGGAGATAAGCTTACACTAATGGGTAAGCTCTGACTCAACAATGCAACCCGCATCAATATTTTAGGGATTTGACATAAATGATTAAAGAATCCATAGGATTATTCAATTCTTTATGAACAGTTTTTTACTACTTTTTTTGCACTGATATAAATACCACTTTTGGTGTTCTCGGTTGTAGCTCAGCCGGTTAGGAATAGAGGTTGCATGTGGGACTCCATCATATAGAATATATATATATATATATATCACTTTTGGTATATTTAGCCTAAAATTGGTGCATCTGTCAAAAGTTCTATGTATGCTAATAGCAGCTCCCTATTGGAGGATCCATTGGCATACTTGTAATAATATACATCTCTGAGGGTAAACTTGTCATTATCAAGGGCACTAGTATTATTCTACTTCTTTTAGAACAGCTAAAAAAGAATTAGAGGTCAAGAGTCATATACTAGTGACTCTAGACCCTCTTAGCCCTAACTTTTCTCTTCTTCCTATTCTTGTGATTCTTATGTCCAACTTCCTTTAATTTCTCATATTTTCTCTCCCACTAAAGTAATACAAAACAAAGTCACTTTGTAACTTGGCATCGGAGCCAACTATTCAGTATCTACTTGTGGACCCCATAGCCTAGTGCTAACATAATTACCTTTACAGAAAGTACAACATAGAAAAGAAAGGCTCAAAACTCCAAGGTCAATTGAGATTTTAGGGAGACAGGTATTTTGGAGATTTTCAAGACATCATGTGGGGTTTTTTGTCAAACTCAAGAAAAATAATGGCAGAAATTATTTCTCACTGAAACTAAAGAAGACGATTATTAGACAGTTTGCAAGACTTCCTAATTGGCTTGTGTTGCTTCTCTAAGGTTCAACGAAACTCTACAATCAAGTTGGGTAGAATTTCTTGGGGGTTTCAAGGTTCTAATGCATCCATCTCATACATGATGATGCCCGGATTGTATAGGTGGTTTTTTTTTCTTGTTCAATGGAAACAAGGTCAATATGTGTATATATTATGTTGGGTGATCCCATGTGCAGTACACAGTTTCCTACAGGGAGGTTTGTGTAAGAGATGATCATGCAATCTCCCTCTTTGTTATGGACATCTACTTTTGCTTAGTTCTTGGTTTTTTCTGGATTACTAGGATTACAATCAATCTTGTCGCTGTTTCTTTTTAATTTAGATCAGAAACCATGGCGGAGAGCAGCACCTCAACTGGTGGCATTGTCACGAATTCCCCCATCATCAGATCCAGCATTTCCAGTGATGGTTCGACTGTTAAGATGACAACAGTTCAAATGGATGGAACAAACTGCCTAGAATGGTCCAATACCAAAATATGAACACAATGGTCCTGATTAGCGTGTAAGGTATTTTTTTTTATTGGCAATATGCCTTGAACTCACAACCTTAATAAGGCCTGTTTCTTTTACTAGAATTCCTGACAGGAATTCTAGATGTTAGGGCATGTCCCCTAACATTTGCAAATCCCATGTTTCTTGCCTAGCATCCGGCGATTCCAGCCACAAGAAAGGTTCCAAATGACCTTTGGGAATTCAAGAATTCCACCCTCTTTGCATTTTGATAGAGTTCCTAGATGCTCAAGTCCAAGGGAGCATCCAGGAATTCTACTATGTCTGGGAATTCAGGAATTCCTTGAATTCTAGAAAAGAAACAAGAATGTTGCAATAGTGAGCAGCTTCCATTGTGCCAAGGGCTCTTATCATGCCACTTGTAAAGTCAGCTAGCCAGTTTATGCAAAAGTAGAGCATTAGAATGAATTCATGGATTGTTCAAATGATCACCTAAATGTACAATAACAATATCTTCCGAATTTGGAGCTTCCAAAAACAAACATCCAAACTGACATTGCAGTTGAAACTAAAAAAAATGACCATTGAACCACTCAAGACTTCCACTCATTCCAATCAGCACGTGGCATATAATAAGCATTACACCACCTATACTTTTTGAACATGTTGAGTTGAGACAGGCCTTCATATCCTCAACACAGTTATCTATAAGTATCTCTGCACAAGTACAGTGACTTCCAAAAATAAAGCTTTCATTATTTTTGAGTTTTTTTACAAAAAGGCCCCTATATTTTCACACAACCTCAAAAGGACCCAAGATAACAAAAAGGCCCCTATATTTTCACACAACCTCAAAAGGACCCCTATATCTTGTGTTTTTACAAACCCCACCACGCCCCCCCCCCCCCCCCCCCCCACCACACTGCACACACACACACAAAAAAAAAAAAAAAAGGAAGACTGATGGTCAAACCGTACAAAAAGTAACTCCTCTCCACTCTTTTGGTTTTTGACAGATTTACCCTTGAGAAAAGTTTAAATGGGTCATCCCCTTGTTTTAAAAGATAAAATGGCAGTTGCCCATAGATTATCCAAACATGAAGTGATATTGGACCATCATTTCTTCTTTCAAATCCAATCATCGAAAATTAAAAATTTCTGTAAACGCTAGTAATTCTTATTCCAGAAAAAAACCTCTCCACATGATGGTTCAAAATAGCGGTCACTAAATAGGTACTCTATAAGTTAACCATGTAAGGTGTTTCTTCCCCTTAATAGCCTTTTCTAAAGTTTTCTCTACCCTTTATATGGTTCCAAATCACTAAAAAACACAAGATTTGTTGCTACACAAGATTCAAAAAAATTGACCACTTAAAAAATTTACATCACTATACTGCTACGTATCGCAGCAACCGCTACGAATCGCCCGCTACATAGCCGTTTCGCCACTGACGGCTACACCCGTCACAATCGTTATTTTGATCCTTGCTCTACACAACACTCTTACCCTTCTCATTCTCCACATTAAACACCAGATCGGATCATAACCCAATACACACCAAACACTAAAGCCCAAAATCAAGAAAAAACCATAAATACCATAACTTCATCAGATAATGTCAGATCAGATTAGATCCAATCAACCGTCTTCCTTTCAACAACTTAGAGGTTACAACATTCCAAGCACAAATCAGATCAACCATCCATCTCATCACGGCTGTCCACAGTCAACAATAGTCCAAACACTACCTGCTTCCCATCCAGCCACTCAGTATTGGCAATGTAGACTACGAACTGGGGCCAGTTCGTGCCAGCCTGGCGTTCACCATGGAGAGGACTCACAGCCGGTGCCGTTTCTGGTGGTGAAGTCGCTGCCCTTCTCGGCCGTGCATAGGGTGCAGAAGTTCTTGGCCGTGTGTGACTTCATGTTGGCAAAAAGCTCCATCACGATCTGGCCAACCAGGGCTGCTCTCATGCCATGTCGAGGAAAACTTTAGGGTTTGAAGCACTGTATTTTTCTCTTTTTTTTTTCAATATTGGACCACCATTTTACCAAGGATAAGAATGTAGTTTTGCATAGTTTCTGTGGGCAAACTTGTCTTTTTAATCTTTCAATTAAAGAGATTACTCAATTTGAATTTTTCTCAAGGGTAAAATGGTCAAAAATAAAAAAAAATAGAGTCAAATGAAAGTAGCTACTTTTTGTACTATTTGACAGTTAGTCGAGGGGGTTTTTAGTGAAAATGTAAAATATGGGCCCTCTTTGAGGTTGTGGGAAAATTTAGAGGCCTTTTTGTCAAAAGCACTTTTTTATGAACTTTACACTTTCAGCAATTTAGAAGAACTTGGATTTTGTTCAAAACCAGCTAGGAAAGTAGAGCACATTTCAGAATTTCAGTTCTCGATGATAAAACCAACATACCTTTCACCACACAATGCCAAAGTTCCAACTGATCAGATTGGGACATGTTCATGATGTTCTTGCAGTTCCCATTAATTATATATGCTGCCTGCATGCATATTCAGTACTGTCAAATACACAAATTTTTGGAACAGCATTCTCTTTTTCCCTGGATGAATTCTAAAGTTAAAGTGTTTCATCATACTTTAGATGCACAAATGTTTGACCATCCTCTAGATGCACAATTTACAACCCACTCAATAGCACAGTCACTCATCTGTTCTCAAGTTTCTAAGAGGACAAAAATAAAGAAGGAAATGGGCAGGCAGTGGAGAAAGTTCAGGGAAAGAAAGGCATGTTACTGGCATTCTATTAGAGCAATATTAAATAGTATCACAGCATAAAAAAAATCATATTGTCGGGAAAAAAAAGTTTAGGATGATTAAAATGTAATAAGACATGATATCATGGCCTTAGTGAATATAAATAACAAAACAATAAACAGAATGAAAGCAGTCTTTTTGAGAAAATGCAAACATCCAATCTATAAAATATAAATTAGTTGATGTTGGAGATAACCTAGAAAATGTCATGGGTATGCTCAAATAGGAAGAACTATATTAGTATATTACTCCAATACAAGCATGGGTAATGGACATGGGCATGGTTTAAATGACCGGTCAATATGATATTTATCAGCCAATGTGGACCAGGTATCAGTTGAAAATCAGTCTGTACCATATCTATCAGCCAATTCACCAAAATATTGAAATTCTTGGGTGACAGCCCTATTTAAGCCTCTTTTTCCACATTTTAGGATTCTTTTGCTTGATAAATACTGCCCTAGCCTCCTTTCCACCTTATTGAGAACTGGTTTTTAGATAGAGCCTAGAAACACCAAATTGGATTCATCAATGTTGAAAGTGTTACATGTGTACTCCTATATATATATATATATATATATATATATTAATTTTTGGTTGTTCTTATACAATGAATTGGTAGGAAATGGTTACCCCTAATATTACAAACCCTTAAAAAGCAATCATATGTGGGCCATGATGCATAGTTTAGACTTAAGAGACCATTATGCTTTAAGACCCTTAAATGATGAGTTGGGATAATCCAGTGAGATTGATTTTGTCAATCTTAATCAAAATGCGAAACTATGGGAGAGGGTAATGGAGCAAAGACTTAGACAAGAGACCAAGATATCTAAAAACCAATTTGGTTTCTAGTCAAGTGGCGCAGCCCGGATCCATGATCAATGCATGAGATCAATCTCCCGGGGGATTGATCGAATCCAAGATGGATTCCAGCCACTACGACACAAACGAAACCATGGAACAATCCATAAAACTCACGAGCAACTCATAAATCTATTATTGATTGAAAATTAAGGATGCCTAATACAATGGAGGCTTCTCCACTTATAATGTAACAAGGACTCTAAAATAGAAAACTGTAATAAAAACTCTAAAACAGAAAGCTGCAAGTCCTAATTAATCCATAAATTAGAAACAATCCTTACTTGAATAAACTTAAGATAAAATAGCATGCCCCATTAGCTTCTCAGCCAATTTGGGCCTGTGGGCTGAACCCAAAGGGCTGGGTTGGATGGCTAGGTCCATCATGTGGGCCCAGGGACCTTCTTGGGCTTCCGCACTGCACCAACTCTCCCTGGCTTAGAAGAACTCGAGTCCGTGGAGTTAATAGCTTGATAACGTTCATATAGATCTAGATTTAGGTGCTGGAAGTCGGAAACAGTAATCCATGCAGCATTGGAGATGGACCAGTTTTGCCGACGGACAAGGAATTTTTAAAATCCTCATCGACGAGTAGAAACAATTTGATCATCAAGAACATCAATAATTTTATTTGTCGGTAGAGGAGCATAGAGGATAATGGAGCAAAGACTTAGACAAGAGACCAAGATATCTAAAAACCAATTGGTTCAATGCCAGGAAGGTCAAATGTGGAAGCTATCTTCTTACTTAGGCAATTAATGGAAAAATACAGAGAGGAGAGGAATTTCATACGTTCTTCATCAATTTAGAGTAAATTTACAACAAAGTACCTAGAGATTTCACTTAGTAGGTCTTAGATAAAAGAAGGATCCCAAGAGGTTATATTGACATCATTAAAGAAATGCATGAGGGAGATTTGCATCGGGGGTCAGCTCTAAGCCCTTATATTTACACTAATTATGGAGAAGTTAATTGCTCTTTTTTAAACAAAGGTGCCTTGGTGTATGTTGTTTGCAAATGATATAGTGCTAGTGATTGATCGAGAGATGGTGTGAATAAAAAATTTAAGAGATGGCAAGAGGCTTTATAATCCGAAGGCTTTAAAATAAGTCATAGAAGACAATATATGAATTACAACTTTATTGAGAATGTGCAAAGAGTTGAAACTCCTATGAGAGTTGAAGCTTAAGAGATACCTTGGCTTGATAATTAGTAAGGATGGAGAGATTAAGGAAGATCTCAAATATGGTATAAGAGCGGGATGGTTGAATTGGAAACTTACTTCTGGACTTTGTGAACAACGCATACCATTATGTTTGAAGAGAAAGTTTTATAGGACGGTAATTAGACTAGCTATAACCTATGGAGCTGAATGTTGGCCAATCAATAAGCAACACGCACAAATGAGTGAAGTAGATATAAGAATGTTGAGATGGATGAGGTAAAACTAGGAAAGATAAAGTTAGAAATGAGTGCTTTTGAGCGCATTTAAGTGTAGCATCAATAGATGAAAAATTAAGAGAAACTCGTTTGAGATGGTTTGAACATGTTCAACACAAACCAGCAACGGCGCCGTTGAAGAAAAGTTCATCAATGAACGTTGATGGTCCACCAAGGAAAAGGGATAGGTCAAAGAGGACAGGGTTGAAAAGAGTAAGAATAGATCTAAAGCAATGCAACTTATCCGAGGATTTGGCTCTGGAGAGGCCATTTGGAGAATTAAAACTCATACAGCCAATCCAACATAGCTCAAACAAAGCTTTGATGATCATGATGAATCTATCATGAGACATTCCATCCTCTTTTCTCCTTGATTGTCATGCATCCAGCTAGCACACGGAGGGAGCACGAACTGATACCAACTCAAGTTGATGCTATTATGGATTATCAATTTATACTCGTGGGACACATGGTTCCAATATTCAAATGATTGAAATGATGGATTGCATTTTGATGGTCTATTCTAATTTAGAGACAGAATCACTAAAAACAAACAGATTCAATAGTTTCAAATGATACAATGATACAAGCATGCGGGAGTTGTGACTGGAAGATGGATAAATTACATTATAGTTTTACCTAGTATAAGAAATAAATTATAGCATTTTCCAATGTTAAGATTTCTTTAAATGCTTTTTAGAAGTTTTTAATGACAAATAAAAATTCCCACCATGGAAGGCCACGATGGCTGTGAGATGCCAAGTATCAAATTTTAGGGCTAACCTTGACGCTGACCATGACCGTGATTTTCAACCATGATATCGATACAAGTCCATGTCTAAATTATTCAAGCCCCAAATATCAGGATAGCATATGTTATTAATTTTTATAAATATTTTCACTAAGCCTTGGTTCAATATGGTAGAAGGTATTTCATCCACCATTCCACTTACATGCTAAGCCCCATCCAGAAAATTGCATCTCTCTCTCTCTCTCTCTCTCTCTCTCTCTCTCTCTCTCTCTCTCTCTCTCTATATATATATATATATATATATATATATATATGATCATCACCAAAATAAACTATCTACATCATTTAAAGAAAGGCCTCCATCTATACAAATGTCAGTTGATCATTTTGAAGTGTGCTGGGCCCAACAAGCTCTAAAATAAATTATCATTTAAGAACTCTGGGTGCGGAAAGCTTTTTTGGAAAAAACAATGTTATTGGTACCAAGAATAGGTCCCAACAAAATAATCAATGCTGAAAGCACTACTATGTTACAAAAATAACAGATAGACTATTTAATACATGAGATTTGTCTAAAGATGAACCCATCATATTTTCACAGAAAAATCTGTGTAAGAGCTCTAAGTTCAAATTTCTTCTCAGAATTTATTTTTAGTATCAGCATCTTTGGCATTTATCCCACAAATTTATTTATGTATAAGATATTTGTATGAGGTAAAGACTGTCATATTTTCATCAACAGATCTGACTTGGCAATGTGAGTGGCAAAGTGCTTTTTCTTTTTATTTTTTTATTGTTATTTCTTCTCTTTTTCTTTGCATTTTCTTTTTCTTTTTCTTTTTTATTGTTATTTCTTTTCTTTTTTTCATTTTTCTCCCTTGGAAGGCACTTTTACATGAATAAGTACAACTGGGGTGTCCTAATAAATCCCTTGATTGGTAAAACAGAGAAATTTATTATGGATGAAAACAAGACTTGAGAAGCAGAAAGGGCCTAGAAAAAATAATTCCCTAACCTCTTTCAAAGAATTAATAAAGTTCCACTTAACACTGTCTTCGCCATCACAAGGACACAAAATGTCGCCAGGATATCCTCTAAAATGGACCTACAAAATAATTTATCTGTCAGTCAACTTTTGCAAGAGTAAAAAACATTACAAGATAGTCGAAGTCAAAGAAGGATTGCAAGTACTAAATGACAGTCCTGGTTTAAAAGGCTTAGAAGCCGACAGAACTTCTATGCTTATACATAAAAAGTTTTGAAGATAGAAGGAAAACATGTCAATACATATTTTATTTGTTCATATTTTTTTAACAGTTATATTGACCACAAAGCATCAATGGAGTTAAAATGGCTGATGTACAATTTATTAGAAAATTCAATTAGCATTAGCAGGTTTAATCAAAACTGAAAATCTGAACTGATATCATACGAAACCAAATTAATATAATGACAGATAAATTTAGATACAAGGCCATATGCAAGTAAAGATGTCTAGATTTTCATAAAGAAAACTTGCGGGACACAGTTAAGCAACTGAACCACAGTTTACAAGATGGTAGGATAAGCAGACTCAGCCAGGACCCGGTTGAACTGACCAAGAAACTCAGCCGGTCAACCAGGCAGGTCAGTACATTATTTTAAAGATTATTTTATCAATATATATTTTCTAACACTGGTTGATCGTTCTTGTTCTGGGAACATGTCCAGCTTTGGGTCTCGACTGGCCCCCTATGATACATTTAAGCCCTTATTAACACAGCCAAGCTGTGGCCCACATGTAGGGCCCAAAGAAGTCTAGGATTCTGTTTCTTTATTTATTTCTTTAATGTTTTGTAATTAGATTAGCTTTATAATTTCATTAGCAGGCTACATAGAAGATGGAATGCTTATTGGTGGGTGGGAGGATCACTTTGATTAAAGCGTGCATGTCATTCCAACAAAACAGCTTACACATTTCACTCTTCAAGATGCCAAAGGCGATGGGTGAGAGGTTGGATCATATCATAAGGGACTTCTTCTGGGGAGGGCCAAATTGATAAGAAGTTGCATCTAATAAAGAGTGAGATGATTAAACCCAAAATTGTGGGGGATTGGGACTTGCTAGTCTAGAGAAAAAAGAAGGAAAAATGGGATTTATTGGAAAAATGGTGGTGGAGATTTGGGGAGAAGAAGGAAGCTCTTTGGAGAAGGGTAATTGCTAGCAAATATGGTGAGGATAAGTGGGGGCGGTGGCCTGATCCTAGATCCTAGGTACCACAGATCGAAAGTACTGCTTTGGTTGGGATTTTGTCTAACGTAAGGGGGAAGTTTTGTCCAAAGGGGTGGGCTTTGTGGTGGGGGATATAAGGGATGTCAAGTTTTTGGTCGATGATTTGGTGGGAGAGGGCCATTGCATGGGTTGTTTCCTAGGGTGTTTAGAGTGGTGTCTAAAAAGGAGTCATCTGTCAGTGAGAGTTAGAGGTGAGGGAAGACAAGATTGTGTGAGGTGTCTTTTAGGAGAATTTTACGTCGATTGGAGGTCAAATATGGGAAGTTATTGAGTCGTTTATCTGACGTGTTTATTTGCAGGTCTTTTAGCCACGGATTTGGAAGGCATCCACACCTGGGGAGTTATCAACGAAAGCTTTCTATTTGGCCTTGGAGGGGTATTAACAACCAGAGCTCCTTAGTCTCTAGTATGGTTTTTCACTAGTGACTAGTCTCTCCTCAGGTTGAGTTTGTTCTTGGTTAGCTGCTTTGGCAAAGGTATCTACAACTAATAATCTATAAGGAGAAGAGGGTTGGCTTCACATAACATTTCAAATGTTTATGTGATATGTCAAGACTCAGGAGGGGACCATCAATCATCTCTTTCTTTATTGTGAGATAGCGATCGGCACTTACAATCACTTCATTGGCGGGTGTGGCTTGGTTTGGTGTTGTCCGAAGGCTATCGCAAATGAGGCAGTGTCTTGGCATGGCAGGCCTTTCATTAGGTGCGGACGCATTCTTTGGAAGATTGTCTTGTTTGCTCTATTGTGGTCTATCTTGAGGGAAAGAAGTTGAGTATCTTCAGGGGCATCTCCTCTTCTTTAGCTAATTTAATTTCAAGGGTGACCCTAAGGCTTGTGAAGTGGGCTACAATAAAAAAGGAGTTCTCTAAATATTAAAATGAATGATATTATCTTCAATCGGGAAGCTTGTATGGGGTGTGGCACGTCTTAGGAAGGAGACTGGTCCCTTGGTCGCCCCCTCCATCCAAGGTGTTGAAATTCAATGTCAATGGAGCTTTGAGAGGTAAGTTGGGGTGGTAGGTATTGGATGTGTTAATTGCAAGTGAGGTTTACTCATATTTTTCCAAGCATGTGGGGGTTTTAAATTCTAACGAAGCAGAGGTGTTGGCTATCTTGGAAGCCCTTCAGTTGTTTCCAAGCGTTGATCATGACATGCTTCTTGTGGAAAGAGATTCATCTAATGAGATCGCATGGGTGTCTCACAAAACGAGCCCTTAGAACTAAAGTCCGATTTCAACGAGATCCGGAAGCTCTATTCTACCATTAATGTTTCTTTTCGTAATGAGGTTAGATCAACCAACTCTGTGGAAGATGCTTTAACCAAGCAAGGGGTAGAGGGAGAGATTCCATGGTTGGGTGTCATTATATAAGTGGGGATTGGGTGGGGTACAATACTCGCATACCTTTTTGTCTTTTGTCTCTCTTTTTCTTTTGTAATCTCTTTTTTTCTTAATGAAAGTCTAAGTTAGAAAAATAAAAATAAAAACTTTTAACATGGACCCCAAAAAATGCCTTTGCTCTCTAACGGACCCAAATTGATATGCACAAAAAGATTATAGAAGAATTTCAAACATAATATTCCACATCAATCCTATATGATGTAACCCTATTATGTGATGTAAACCCATTATATTTATATGACTTCAAGCCCATAGAGTGTATAAAACAGCGTTTCAAGACTCCACCAAGTTCGAGTCAACTCAGACTAGGTCAAGTCCGAGTAGGGTCCTGTGCAGCCAAGTCGCACGGTGAAGTGACCCAGCCAAGTATATAAGGCTTAAAAACCCCGTTCTAAGCCTTTCTCTTCATCTTCTTGCTTGAGAGAGATTAATGGGACTAGGAGGTGTGATTTGCATAAATGCTGTAAAAGTCATAATTAAGAGAGACTCATGGCATGGAAGAAATAAATGCAATTGAGAGGAGTGATTGCATAAGAATTGAATTTTTAGGGGCCTTTTTTAGGCCCAAATCTGGAGTCGACCCGACTCACGACTCAGCCAAGTCAAACTAACTCGACCCAAGGGGACCAAGTTAGGGGCCAAGTCCGAGTTTTGAATCACTGGTATGGAATAAGTAACAACACTCTCAACAATTTAAGATCAGGCAATAATACAAGGCCTACATGACATTTAAGGGTTCAATATCTGCTCATATATACCATTTCAAAAAATATGATAATATATGCTTCTTTTTTTCAATGACATATATCTCGTATAATGGTTTTTTCAGGTGACTGATGTGGTCAGTGGTACCAATATTTCAAACCATGCGCTATAAGCTACTGAATACTGCATTTGCAAATTATGCTAATGAATGGGCTTTCTAAAAAGTAAGATCATGACTAATGATTATGTCCCAGGCTGTATTAGATTCAAATGAGCATGTTCAGTAGGAGGCAAATACAAATAAACATCGCACCGTCAAATTCCACGGTCTTTCTGGTTCTGCACATAGAAGATCAAACAGAACTCCGGTAGGCGTGTTCCTGCAAATCAAGCATAGGAACCTTATTTACTTAAGGCAAGTATAATAAATACGAGCATAGCAAGTCATAAAAGATGATATTCCATCCTAGCTTTTCATAGTTTTTAGATTAGTAAAAATATGAGGGGTCCATGTTTACCACCCAAAACAACAAAATATCTATCCTTCAAAGTGCAAGTGCAATTAATATTGTGTTTTACTTAAGAGTACATGACTATATATGTACACTAGTAGCCATCCTTATAAAGACTTAAAATAGGGGAGGGAAAAGGGTTGGGTTGACTTGGGCTTCTACGGGTTTAAGTCCAACCCATATCTGACCCATTTTAAAAATGGGTCAAGCACGCTTCGCCCACACCCTACACAGGTCAACTCAACCCGATCCACATAACCCATATCCAACTGTCCTTTTCAAAACCTAATCTAATTGTTACCCAGATTCAAACCCTATAGCCCTCTTTGTTTCACTCTCACTCTCTCTCTCTTTATTTTGCCCTCTCTTTAGTTGGATCCCTTCCTCTCCTGTCATTCTTCATTATGTAACCAATAATCTTTCTCAATGCTTTCATCTCTGTCTTTCAATGCATTTTGTTGTCTTACTAGGGTATTTAGGAATAATTATCCCTAGATATTCCACTAATCATACTTCCACAAAACCTGCAATGCAAACAAGTTACAAAAGGCTTCAATATCTTGGCAGGTTGGATAACTATCGCTTCTACATTCTAGAGGTGGCACATAAACCAGCACTCACATTTAAGTGGTCTAATGTCTTCCAATTTTTTTCCTACGAATATCAGAGAAATGAGAATGATCAGACATTACTATAAACCAGTAGATACATAGATCGAAGTTACTTCATATTGGCAATATTTTGTAAATAAAGCTTGTATGAAATCCAAGTCATTCAAACCAGTAAGCACCGCAATAGATGTGCCAAATCTCATCATCATCAAAGCCTTGTCTCAACTATATTAGGGTCAGCTGCATGAATCTTGTTTCTCCATTCCAATCTATCCTGAACCAAATCCTTGGATAGGTTGCACTTCTTCACATCTAACCTTACTACTTTCATCCATGTCCTCTTTGACCTAATCCTTTCCTTGGTAGGCCATCAACCTGCATAAAAAAATTTCCTCAATGGTGTCCAAACCATCTCAAACAAGTCTCTCTTGATTTATCACCTATTGATGCTATCCTTAAAAGCTCCCAAGAGCACTCATTTCTGATTCCATCTTCCTAGTTTTACCACATATCCATCTCAACATTCTCATCTTTGCTACACTCATTTTGTGAAAGTGTTGCTTCTTGATTGGCCAACATTCTACTCCGTATTTCATAGCCGGTCTAATCGTTTTCCTATAAAAAAATTCCTTTCAATCTTGCTGGTACACGCCAATCCCAAAGTACTCTGAAGTAAGTCTCCGCTTCAACCAACCAGCTCTTTTCCTATGCTCGACATCTTATCAATCTCTCCATCAATATTAATTATCAAACCAAGGTATCGGAATGACTTGCTTTGTGGTGTCTATTGCGCTTCAATTCTCAAGATGTGACAAATCTAACAACATTGATGATGACAGTTATTGTTGTTGTGCTGTTCACAACTGTTAGATAAGTAACCATTCATTTGGAAGATTCTGAAATGGTATGGTAAAGGAAAAAATCAGTCAGAGATCTTTTGACCACCAACTATCCTCTAAAGTTCCTGCTGATAAGGGTTAGAGCTGTATTGTCAGTCTTTGTGTGATATAGCCCATTCGTCATCTCTCACAGGAAGAACATTTTTGAGTCCCCGTACAAGTGTGCCTTATATGCCAGGATATAGTCGCTGAATGCTGATAACTTGAGGCAACCAAAAAACAAAAAAAAAAAAAAAAAAGCTGGACTAAACACTATAAGTTTTTATCTCCTGGGTAAAAATGTTGTGGCTTCTTCTTAGAGAAGCAGATAGCTTACAAGATTCTCTTAGCGATGCCACAAACGTGCCATTGCAATCAAATTTTTTCAGATAAAAAATAATATAAAGAAAAGAACAGCATACCATTTAAGCGGCAAACCATTGTACTCAAACCAAATGGTGTCGGTCCCAGGAGGAAGTGTGCTATTAAAATGAGGCTTTATAAGAGGTACTAACAGAGGTAGGTACCCAATTCGAGGGCCTAAGACCTGCAATTGCAAATGAAAAATCCGGATGTGAAGTAAAAAGAGGAAAGAAATTTATAGTATAAATGCTTGCCATATTCCATGGAGTGCTCATGTTTGTGCATTTAATCATAATGCATTTATGCAGAATGTAAAGTATGAAATATGATGTCCAGATGCCTTATGGATCATACATCTATATTATGTGGTAAAAATAGAATATTTTATTCCGAAAATAATGTCAATGATACTATACACACTACAAAGAAAAATAGGAATGGCTGCAATAATGTCTGGTCTTGATCTCATTATGTCAAAATATGACAGAAGAAAATTAAGAAGTTGTCTTTCAATTTTATCGGATATCATAAGGCAGTTTACATGCTATGATGCTTTTACAAATGATGAACCACATTGATATGATGTAGGAGGGTTGAAGCACATAAATCGTGAATGGTAAGATCTATCATGATATAATGGGTAGTAATGGATCACGGTTAGTGCAAAAAGGGCCCTAGAGAATTTCAGCTCTGTTATGATACATGGTGTGTGTGAGTATGGTAAATTAAGAACATATTATAAAGACACATGAAACGCAAGTGATTGGGCTGATCCATAAAATATGAACCATAGGCCTTGCTTTTAGAACTTACAGAGTCAAGTTGGAAATTTGTCGAATTCAAATGATCAATAAATTGGTCCAGCACCAGACCCAGGAACTTTTGGGCCAACGGAGTCAAATTGGGATTCTGCTAATGTGGTTTTAATATTTGGCTGAAACCAAATAGTATCCCCTGATATGTAAACATTCATACCGATTTTCTCTGCGTTTAGACCGAAACCTAAGTTTGTTGAAACCTCAACCAAAGTTTGTTGAGACTTCATTCTCACTATCTTTATATTCTACTTTGTTATTTAATTTGTATCTAAAAAATTCTAAAAACAACTAAGAAAAGGAAAAATTGTGATTCTATCAGTGAAGTACCAATATATCAGCAGATACAAAAAAGGTTTTGAAGATACACTGACCAAAATCTCATTTCAAAACCATGAATTCTACAGATATTAAAAGTGCAATGAGTTCTGTCCCTGCTCATCCCACATCAAAGGCGCGCCCACCTAATCAATAGTCAGGATCTCCAGAGTTCTAAGGCGCAGGACATGATAAACACTTTAAAAGGCAATTTGCATTGTAACCCACCTAAAAGATCAAACCCAGAACCATGAATTCTTCATTTTTGCCTCACCCCACCTCACATTACCATCAAGAGATCCCGATAACGGGGAAAAAATCAATAACCCACCAAAAATACAATATGAAAAGGCATGATTATAAAGAACTTAAACACACCCAGATTCAAAATCACCAATATAACAAGACAACCCACCAAACATCAAGAAACAAACAAACAAAAAATACAGCATCTTATCACCAAAAAAAAAAAAACACCAAAAGGGTATTCGAATACATCAACCAATAATCAAGTAAGAAAACCGCAAGAACAAAATCAAGCAAGAAGTTGGTGATTATAACGAAACTCAATGAAACTGAGAAGATGGGACTGTGGGGTCGAGGGAGAAACCAGAGCAGGAGGAGGAGGAGGAAGGGTGGTGACTTCAGATTGGTGGAGATGAATCTGGAGAGGAATCGCCCCTTCCCAGACCAGCTTCTGGGCTTGCGTGCCAATTTCCATCTCCTCGGCGTACGGCAGGCCGTACGATCGAAGAAGAAGAAGGATTGAAACTTCTCTTAATTGTCACGTTTTTAAACGTCTCTTCCTTTCCAATCCAAGTTCGACTTCGAGATTAAACAGCTTTCTCTCCCTCTCTCCTTCACAGGTTGGGGTGGGGAGAGTTTCCTCAATCTCAACGTTATGGTTTCTACAAGAAAATCATTTGTCTGCACTCCAATCCTAGCCGTCAGATTGTGGAACCTCTGGTGAGTGGTAGGTGTGGGAAGAAGCTTGTGACTTGGGCCCAACTATTACCCAATTTTAAGTTGTCCCATTTCATTACCTATATTAATAGGAAAAAAGTTAAAGTCCCATTTGTTCCTAGGAAATTGAATTTTTGGAGACTCTAGGAAAATTTATTTTTCAATTTGGTTAGAATATCTATAGATGGGTATAAGAAAAAAATTGAGGGGAGATGTCTCTTTAATTCATTTTAGGAAAAAAGTTAAAGTCCCATTTGTTCCTAGGAAATTGAATTCTTGGAGATTCTAGGAAAATTTATTTTTCACTTGGTTAGAATATCTATAGATGGGTATAAGATAAAATTAAGGGGATATGTCTCTTTAATTCATTTTATATTTATTAATAAATTGATTTACAACTACTCTTGATTTAATTTTCATAATGGGGGGTCATTTGATAAATATTTAGGGTCTTCACCATGATTTCTTCAAGTTGTTGCCCCTTTTAAGTATGGAGATTCGTAAGATATAGCTTCCATGAAATAGTATAAGAGATTGAGGGTTGTCTGGTTTATTTAATTGAATATTATAGCATTGTTGGCCTTGTAATTTTAAAAATGATTAAAAATGAAGAAATAGTCGTAAACATCTAAAAAAAATCATCTAATGATCTTCCTTTTAATGAAAAAATGTATAAGGGACATGCGAGATGATGGCTTGAATGATCCAATTGCAATGAAAATCAGTATCTAATATACATATATGGTTCATATTTTACACTCATGCCTCTTCAATAATCCTTTGTCTGCACCTATGTCGAGTGACGGATTCAGGAATTTCTTCAAGAGAAGGGAAAGAAACTTTATTGATATGAAATTGCGAGGTATATCATTAGAGGAAAAGGTATTCATTTCAAACAGTTCGGATTATAATTATGTAGGCCCTACAATAAGTTTCTGAAGACATTTAAGTTAGCATATAATAGTGATTTTTTAATATTTCTAACCTGTAAAAAAACGCCATGCCATAAAATAATTTAGTAGGCCATGAGTCTTACTAATCTAATGTATCCATTTAGATAGACTGATAGCCTTATAATTTCAATCCAATGTAATTAAAATAAATATTCTTGGCAGATTTTTAAATTATATGGTATCAAAAAATCTTATCACAACATAAAATAAAGAAAAAATAAATAACATCAAGAAATAATTGTATTTAATAAAAATACATAATACAGAAAAAATTAACATATGCGTTAAAATATACTCATTAAAGAGGTATCCATTGAACTCAAGCTAAAAAAAAAAACATATACGAAAGAAACAAAAGGCAAATGAGTTTTTCGAATTACTTGTATAGTTGTATTTGAAAACTAATACAAATGAGTTAAGTGTTGAAGAATAAGGAATAAGACAATAGGCAATGGATGTGCACAGTAAAAAAAAAAGACTAGATATTTGTATTAAGAAATCAAAAGAGAAACAAGGCAAAAAGAAAAGAGGATAAAAATGAAGAGAAAAACTTGTTTTATAAGGAGAGCCAATATCTTATCTAGAATAACTTGCTTTTGTAAAAATTTAATAGACAATTTTGCCCCAACTTGTCACGTCCCCCAAAATAAGAATTGGGGAAAAACGTGAAAAATTAAAATAAAATTCAAATTCCTGTGTTTAATACAACACAAGCTTTCAAAAGTGGACCCACATAAAATTTCAACATGTGGTGAGTCAAAATAAATTTCATTAAACGTAACAGAAGCTTTATTCAATTGGTATTCAAGGTTCATAAATAAGACCCAACATAAAAATTAAATAAATATTAATAATTAAAGTTGCAGAATGAATTAAATAATTTCTAAAAGATGTCTCATCACTAAAAGAAAGTTCATTTAAAATAATTCTAAGATGACGTGCTCTCTTGTACGGGCTCAAATGGCTCCGAAGCCATCTCCGGCATCCCACTCTGGTTCATCAGTTGACTCAAACGTTTGAAACGTTTGACCCTCCTGCAACTCATCGGTAAAGTAGGGCTCGGTACCTATGCACCAAATATTACAAAGTAAATAGCAAGTACATAATTATAATTCGAAATTAAATACAATAACGAGAAGAATAAAGACAAGTGTAATCATATAGAAGTAATGACGAGAAAGAACGTATAACATAATCCAAATAAAGCAAAATGAGCAATATGATTCACACGAAGACAAGTGTCCCCGTTTCGGGTGGTCAGCCCTAAATAAATAGGGAAAGCCCATCCATAACGTCGGTAGTCATAAATCGATCAAATAAAAAATCAGGATAACCTGTTCACATTCATAGCGGATTATAAGTGATTCGGTCACATCGATGATCAACCGTCCATATATCGATCTACAGTCGTCCATAAATGACCCACATAAACATAAACATAAACATATAAACATAATAGACCCGAATAATAAAGCTCCGACACAAGAATCCTAAGTCAAAATAAAGTGCTGGCCATCCCACATTCCATATCATAATCGAATGGTCATACGAAATTGGCCAAACCACTTTATAGTCCATAACACACAATAAGGTATGCATCTAAAGGAATACACATCATAAACCAACATATATATGCATGCGAAGGTTAAGACATAGATACAAATCGATCCTAAGGTCAAACATAAGATTTTATACCAATCAACTACAAGAATTTTTAATAGATAAAAGATCAACGCATCTCTTCTCCATCAATGGTGCATAGACACAGTTAAAGGTTTTCCAATAGAGATGGGTTGAACTCGAATCCATTAGGATTTCCCCGAGGTCATACAAAGTACTAAACCCTATGTTAGTAATATACGGTGTGCCCGGACGGTATTTACTTGGTCTAAATATCTAATAATAAAGTACAAAAAATATAATTTTAACACATAAAAAAACTAAAGATATCATTTAATATTTATTTGCAGATAATAATACTCTTAGTTTATAGTTTTAGAAAACCTAAGGATTCTATCTATAATATTTTCCAAATTCAAGTCTTTATAAAATGGGCCCAAGGTCTAATTTATTTCATTAAAATTAAAATGGGCTTTTTCTAAAATATAATAGGCCAAGTGTTAATAGTCATAATGTAACTGAACTCATTCTTTTGTTTAATATAATGGGCCAAATGTAATGTTGTGTAACTCACCTTGTTTCGCACACGTCATTCATCT
This sequence comes from Umbellularia californica, assembly GCA_028538565.1. NCBI lineage: Eukaryota > Viridiplantae > Streptophyta > Magnoliopsida > Laurales > Lauraceae > Umbellularia > Umbellularia californica. The sequence continues at coordinate 13,836,038 of JAPQWN010000008.1, read as the reverse complement.
GAGTTATCATCACACATTATCAATTTCTCTCTCTCACTTATCCCCACAAAAGCCTACACTTCTCCATATACCTCAAGACCGCTGAACCCCTAATCCCCTTCTTCCATCAACGCAAGCCCTGTAGCGTTTTCACAAACGAGAGTTCCTCGCTTGGCCTTATATTTGTTAACATTATGGGCTCCATTGATCAACTGTCCATGATTAGCCCACATCAGTGTGGTCGCCCAAACCCTCTCTTCAAGATGTAGGGACCCAATCAAGATTTAATGGCCCACATGGGTCCCACAGTCTCAAAAACAGAAACAACCCAAAAATACCATTAGCCCTCTGTGCAAAACGTGTCCGGCCCCTTTTTTTCTTTATTTTATTTTATTTTATTCATGTCAATTCTAGGCTACAAGTCATCAGTCATCAAGCAATCACCACCTTCTCCTCTATAGAACCCAACTCTGTAATTGGCAGTTTCATGCCGAGAACAGTAGGGTACTCTCGAAAGTGGCCCACCGATCAATAACCTATGATCAATACACACTCCGATCTCATCACAAAAATAATTAACATCATCAAAAGGACATCAAAGGGTTTCTATATGCACAACAATGGAATCAACGACTAACACATGTATTAAATTCACAGATTATGGTTAAGTACTTGTCTTTTACCGGGGTTGAAGAAAAATGCACAGATACTAACCAATACCCAAACCGAGATTCCCACGGCGCTCGAGAATAATCCTATCACCAATCTGATAAAGAATATGGGAAAGAAATGCTCAGATGAACAATTCTATGGTTCTCTCAACCAAATCTACCATTGGAAAGAAAAAGGAGATAAAACCCAAGAATATAGATCTAAACCTAATGATTTGAGGAGAGAGTTACTTGAGATAAGAAAGTTGAACCAAGAATAATGGTATTCTCTGATCTTGATTCTGATGGTTGGATCCTAAAGCTGCAATGACTTGAGAAGTTGAAAGAGGAAGAAGACGAAGATTAATCGGGAGGAGTTGCAGACGAAAGTGGAGAGATAAGAACGTGTAGTTCTTTAAAACGGGGATTAGGTTAAAAATGGAATATCTTATGGGCTTAAGTCATTGGGTCGAACTACGGGTCAGGTCATCTACCCACTAGCCCAACTTACCGATCCAAACATCTAATCTAATGTGTGCCCCACTTAATCCTACCCACTTAAATAACTAAAATACATTTAATTAAATAATACTAATATTTTAATAATAAATAGCAATTAATGGTGGGGCCGGATCTTACACAACTCCGCTTGTGATTTTATTACTTAGTTGGAACAATGGATTACAAGGAAAATCAGAATATTTTTCTCTTTATCGTGGAATCCTTTCATTACGTACACACACACACTAGAGGGGCTCTTTTTTTGTCTCCATGTATATGAAACTCATCATATCCAAAGCATCCACCCTTTTGTATGGTCCATAATTCATACATTTTACCAATGGTTTCGTAGGCAGATAGATTAGTTAGAACTAATATGTATCATGTTGGTGATTTGTTATTTTTGAGGTTCTATTACCTATACACTGCTTACATGATCTCACAGTGATTTTTTTTTATTATCGGTCAACGATTATATTATTTTGGTGGACCCACCTTAAGACTTGACTTGATCGTCAAAGGATATCTTGGTAATTTAAAAGTCATTTCACCAATTAATAGGGCACATTTTGCTTATACATGAACGTTTCATTAATTATACTTAAAAAGGTTTAAACTTATGTGAACGTTTAAGGGTGTGTTTGGTTCCGCAAAAAATCCAAAAATGTTTTTTTTTTTCTTTTTAAGTAGCTTTAAGAGAATTACTTTTTGAAAACAGTTTTTTCAATCGAAAAGGTTTTTTGGTTTAAATTACATATTTGAAATCCTCGTATATTTCAAAATCTATGAATGCATAAGACATGAAAGTAAGCATCTATAAATTTAATTCGTCAACTATACTTTTAAAAGATTTGGATGAAAATTTTGGGGCACACATGAATTGTAACCAGCCATACAGAATCTGCAGCACTGAAAGAAACTCAAAAGTATTTTCACTTATTCGACTCATTTGACAAGGAGTGTCTATAGTTGAATCCTAATTCGACTCATTTGACAAATGGGTCAAATAGCTTTAGTAAATGCAAGTCAACTTGACCCAATTCTCATAACCAAATTTAAGCCAACTCAATCCATAAAATCTTGGCTTAAACCCAATTCATTTTCAAACATCAAGGCAAGCTAGCTATATCTGAGTTTCATTGTTTGCTATGAGAAAACTCAACACAAGGTCAGATTACAATATAAAAAAAATAGAAGAATCCAGTGCCAAATATATTACCACCAATTTATTTACACTTGTATTTAAATATGCAAACCAACCCTAGCCGTAGCTCACTTGGTCTAGGAGACTAGGACCACGGTTTGCATCCAGAGATTGTAAGTTTAAAACTGCACTACTACACTGGAACTATATGAGAATTTACTCGGCTTCCTTCTGGGCTCAGAAGGATTAATCGAGCCGATAGCTAAAAAAAAAAAAACCATTTAAATACACATGGGGTGGGTTATGTTGGCTGACCTTAACTCGACCCCTTTAAATGTGGGGTCTCATCTTCCTTATCCAACCGACCCATATATATATTATGGGCGGAGTTGCATCAATCGAGTCAGATTTTGCCACCCCCATGACTCACAATGGGGCAAAGAGATGTTGAGCAATAGGAAGATCTTCTCATGTAAGATGTGAGAAAATAGAAAAACGTATCATAGCCCTTCATCATGCAGCCCTACCATTTGGACGGTCAGGATGAAGAGCCCGCCTTCGACGCAAGAGAATTTCCACATTCACGTCCATGTCCTCCATCCCGCGCGAACGCATCCTACAGAAAGCAAAAGAAAACACAGCTCTTGCAAACTCTCCGCCACGTCATCGATCCGCGCAAACGACCAACAAAACCATCTCGACCGTCAAAATCCAATCCAACAGCTCTAAATCCACTCCACACGGATCGACCCACCAAACCTCCCGCCCTCTTTCAAAGCTCCAAACATCTGCATATAAACCCTTCAAATCCTCCGTTTCTCTCCACTTCATCATCTTCTTCAATTCAAGCCACAGAGAAACAGAGAGAGAGATGTCGGGCCGTGGAAAGGGAGGCAAGGGGTTGGGCAAGGGCGGAGCGAAGAGGCACCGAAAGGTGCTGCGAGACAACATCCAGGGCATCACGAAGCCAGCCATCAGGAGGCTTGCGCGCAGAGGCGGCGTGAAGCGCATCAGCGGCCTAATCTACGAGGAGACTCGTGGTGTGTTGAAGATCTTTCTGGAGAATGTCATCAGAGATGCTGTGACTTATACTGAGCACGCGAGGAGGAAGACGGTCACTGCTATGGATGTTGTCTATGCGCTCAAGAGGCAGGGGAGGACTCTCTATGGCTTTGGTGGTTAGGAAAATCTCTATTGCTATTGCTCTGTAGCTGTTGTAGTAGCTATGTAGTTAGATCTGATCTTTTGGGGTTCTAGTTCATGCGACTTTCTGTGTTTTTTGCTTGTAAATTTCTGCAATTGGAGATTGTGATGGCAATATGTCTTGTTGCTGTAATATGCTAAAACCTTGATTTTCTGTTGGTGTTAAATCTATGGTGTTTTGATGGAAGTTTCTCCATTGTACTTGTGGTTCTCAATCGTTGGATTCTGGGGTGAATTGATCTGTGATCTGTACTTGGTTGAAAGTTATTTGAGTTACTATGACTTCATTCATTTCATCTTTTCCCTATTTAATCCACTCATAATTTTCAAGTGATTCAAAGAGATAGAATCATCTCCTCTCTCTCTCTCTCTAGTATTGTAATTGGGACACTAATAGGTGTTTTCCTAGTGTGTGTAGTCCTTTGAAATTTATCAATTGCTTGGTCTTGAAGGCTTAATGATTGAATTTTAAACATAGTTAGGGGTTGGTTGTACTTGGTTTTTAGGGTTCACCAATCTTTTTGCAGAGGTCACCATCCACTCTTGCTCAATTGAGTCTTTGTTGTCATTATAAAACTATTGTTGTGTTGTTTTCTATCACTAATTAGTTATGGGATAAGTGGTAGCTTAATGGGGTGTAATATCTTACACTTTTTATTGTATGGATTCCAGCCATTAGTTGTTGGGTCAAATGAAAAGGGAATTTTTTGATTGATCATCCAACAAAAGTGAATTGAAATTCAGTGGACAAGGAAATGTTCAAAGTGGAAGTCTTGATTAACTATAATGCGAATAAAAAAACTTCCTCACAAAAAGTGAAAAAAAAAAAAAGGGAAGTATGAGGCTTCTTGTTCATCGAACAAAAATATAAAAAATATTCTTCTCACTTGCAATGTTCTCCTCACAAATGCAATCCAGTACATCCCAGCTGAGGCAAATCAAAACCCTATTCATATCCTTAATTTCTGCCAATTGCTACAATTGTTGCATGCCATGGTAATGCCTTCAAAACACAGTTACTCTGCTTCATCAAATACAAAATCTTGCTACTGACCAGAGACTCAAAATGCATAAACTACCCATATCTTCTTAGTGTATCATGCAATTATGTGAGGACTTGCATGATCATCTCATCTTCCTCTTCTCCTTGGCAGCTGTTTCAAACAAAGCTCCACCTCTCCATTAATTTAATGAATAACAATGTATAGTGTCCTTTTTACCTTGAAACTTATGATTGGAATTGCTTGCCTTCAAAAGTCTGCCCAAAACTCCAATCTTTGGGTGCTACATTGTAAGATGTGACTGTAATCTCATCACTAGAGGTTACCTCAAAGGAAAGGGGTTGGTTCTTGAAATCTGCATTTAAATGCCAAATTTGGCCCCAGTTCCTCCCCATTGCCAGCCACCCAGTTGTTGAGCCCTTGATCTTGACGGCAATGATGTCACCTGCGCCTGCAACATTGCTGATCAGCACAGAAAAGAAGTAGCCTGCTCCGTCGACTGTAAACCTAATGCCACCTTCCTTTATGCATTTGATCCTGTCCTTCCCAAATCAGCAACGTTAGAAAAAAAGAAGAATCTCTTCTAGTATTTATGCAGACCAGTTGATATCTTCAAATCTAGGAACAATTCATGTATAGAAGAATTCATTAGAAATTTCTTTTGAAAGATGTGACATACAACACATGTTTTCGAACTGTCCTACCCATATGTTATCGCATGGCTTCTTGTGAATGTTCATCAGCACTGCTAGATGCATCGGTGGACAGTGCTGGAGTCTACCTAATATCATCTCCTCTGGAATTTCCATCCATATGATCCAAGGCAACCCATGTTTTAATTTTCTAATAGTATATGCTTGTCTTGTACTGTACACACAGGGCCCAGTTTTGTTGTTGATCATAATGGATTCCAGTGTAAGGGCAATCCTCCAAAATAACTCATATTGAAGTTATCCCAAAGATCCAACTAGGCCATCATTTGGACGGGGCAAGATTGTCACATTTATAAAATCTTAGCCCATGGTCCATCCAGAGCTGGCCCATCTGGCATTGGCTATCAACCATCGCTCCCCCTTGTACATATTTAAGTATGAGTATGTGTAAACCAATGGCCCATGTATAGCTTGATCCTGAACGAATCTGAAATTGGGCTCATTTTGATCTTATGCTTTTTAAGGAATCTGGGCTAGGGTGCACCCTGATTTTCTGGATTGATATTTAATGAACTGGGTTTGTGATTTTATCTGCATCTGAGCCCAAATATATAGGCCGAGTCCCTCCTGCATTATTAACAAAAGGAAATATAATATTTTGCTACCAGAGCCTCACCAAATTCAGTCATGTAGGCTGAACCTGTGATGTGATGAATATTTGGCACCAAAAAGGAAACAAACATAAGACTTCAGCCCAGCCCAACCTGCCCCATGAAAAGTCCCTTCACTCAAGGCCTGGAAGACCTCACATTAAAATACGAGTTACATCAGCTAACGTTGGAACGTTCGTTATCACAAAATTCCAATCTTGACAACTGACAAATGAGTAAGACCCCACAAGAAGAAGAGAAGCAGCGAAAGTCTTGCCAATGTTTGTAATTGCATCAAATACAACTGTCTAACAGCAACATCATTGTCATATTTCAAATCTCAAGTGTCAAATACGTCCCAAGGGTCGCATTTTTAGAAGACGAGAGCGCCCTTCGTCTGATAGAAAAGTCACCACGATGGGAAAATCCTGATCCTAATCATGCAAAGGGTAGTCTAGTGATTTCACTGGACCGCGACATCTTTTCTTCTTGGAAGCTATCGCATGCATCATGGAGGAGAAGAAATAAAAAGGTCAGCATGTTTTATGTCCTAAGCTATAGTCAAATTGATCATTATATCGTGTTCTTGTGGAGAAGTGGGATTAAAAAAATTCACCCAAAGATAAAAAGTGAAGGTGGATGATGGGGGTGGGGGGTTGATATGCCATTGAGATCTATATGTGTTTCGATGATTGTGAAGCACCTCCAACCCTAGGAGAGCTCCACTAACAGGAGATTTGTTTACCAAAAAAACTGACGTCTACGGATATTGGAGTTGTATTTGTGGGTATAAATTTAGTTTTACTTTGAGTGGGATTGTATTCTTTGCTCGCATATGCCTTGTTTGATCTAAAATGGGACTTTCGACATGCATGCCACATGCAATTTCCTACCTGTACATCGTTGGGTTTTGCATGATGGGGTGTGTCCCATTGTGATTTTGCTTTGCATGGTTGAGCTCATTGACTAAATTGAATTGGGATCCTTAAAAGTTAATCGGCTGAACTTCACTCCAATTGAAATTAGGCCCACCTTCAAAATAAAAGTTTCTTTTGTTCCTTTTACTTTAAAATAAATGCGGTCCGGTTCTACCATAGTTCCGACTCGTGGACCCGATATATTACCATAATTTTTGAAAATCTCTCCCAAAAAATAGATTTTTTTGTATTACTCTACATATACCGAGATCCATCCCATATATGCTTCCATCTTCTCATTAACTATTCTGATTCCACCTCATTAACAATTCCGGTGGTCCACCATGGATCTGGCTCGGTATCCACCATTGATCTTAGTATTTTGAGTTGAAGTGAGATGGATATGCCTGTGTGCATCAACAATACTTCTATCTTTGGGGCCCAAACTCATCTAATGAAAAACTCATTTAACTTTACTTTACTCTATTTCCTTTCCTAATCCAAGTAGGTATTAGTAGTGAAACTATGCTCATCCACAGCTCCACCTCAGCAAAAGGAGATGTCTTGGGTAGAGTGCCATTGCACAGACAGAGACTTGGCAACTGAAAATTCTTAAACTTATACAGTCGTATAGTTATTTGCCAAAACCCCCAAAAAACAGTTGATTCCTGGTAAAATTAGTGAAACAATGACTGAAAAGCAAGAGTTCCAAAAAGAGGGAAAAGCAAAGCATATGCGCGCAGGTTAGGGACTGGCGCCCCACCCCCGCCGAATCAGGCAAGCGCACGTTAGCAAGGGGAGGCGCAGGTTAGTTCCGGAGGCGTACCTGCGATACTGCACGGGCATGTTGGAAGCCTTCCAGATGGCGATCTTCTCGAAGGCCTGGATCGGCATCACGAAGTGGCGGTTGGGAGGGTTGCAGTGGCCGCCGCCGTCCGCGGGCAGCCCGTAGTTTGGCGGGCAGAAGTTGGTGGCGGAGACGATGATGGAGGTTCCGGCGATGCACCACTTGAGATCCTCCACGCACCGGATCTCGTAGCAGGCGCCGCAGATCTGGCCGCGCTCGAACAGCGCCTCGCTCAGCCCCGCCGTCGCCTTGCCGTACCCGCCGCTCATCAGATCGCCGTACCCGCAGGCTCCGCCGACCGGATCCTTGGTGTCCTCGACCGCGTAGTAGGTGGCCCGGGCAGATCTCCACTCGCCCAGGGCAGATGGGGAGGGGCTGTAACGGGTAGCACGGGCAGGTGTGAGAAAGAGGAAGAAGATGGTGAGGAGAATGAGAAGATGGGAATGTAGCATCAGCATTGTCTCTTTCTCCCCCTCTCCCTTTCTTTATTGTTTTGGTTTTTGTTCTGGTGGAATCAGAGGAGGAAAGAGAGAGAGTGTGTGAGATAATGGGATCTTGTTTTGTACTGTTTGTATTTACTTCACTTCTGATCAGATCTTTTTTTTTTTGGGCTGTGTTGAGAGAGGGAGGGAAGGACTTAGAAAGAGAGAGGGAAGGACTTAGAAAGAGAGAGGGAAGGGTAAAGTAAAGACTAAAGAGAAGGGTTGTGCAAAGGTGCTGGTTCTCCTTTTGTTGGGGGGTTTTTGATTGTGTGTCTGAACTCTCTAACTTTGGTGGTTGGGAAGTTGAAAATGGGGTTTTGGGAGTGTTGGGGGGTGCTGTTATTATATCTGGATTCTCTATAGCTTTGCCAGTGGGATGGCACTATTGTATATGTGGGCCTACTGAATAAAGTGACTTTATTCATCTTAATAAAGACATGAAATAGATTTATTACTGGAAAAATTGTCCAGGTCTGAAATTATGAAATGGATGGATCAAGGAAAAAGTCCAAGGTTTCAGTTTTGCTTTTAAAAAAAATTAGCTTAATTAAATGTTATTCAACCAAACTCTTGTAAATTTCTGGTTTAACAGCAACCTGTCCTTTTTCTTGAGTTTGGAAAAGATGAACAGCAAGGTGCTTGGCAAAATTGATAGTCTTCCTTTTGTTTGCATTTCTAAAGACTCATAGTAAAATGAATTGTAAGAAAGTATTAATGAAGAGGATGGGATGAAAATTATATAAAGTGGGGATGTTGATGAGTTTCTGACCATCTAACATTTGATTTGGTAGTTTATTTTTCATCTCCCCTTCATTCATATTTCAAAGGAGATCATTTCGCGATCATTTATTGATCTTTTATCTCTTCTTCTTCCCATTAAACCACTATAGAAATATATTTTAAATTTTTTTTTTACAACTTTAATTCCATGCAAGACATCAAGCCTAAAGACTGGGGGGTCAGCTGTTTTTTTTATAATGAAAATGCAACTATTGGTAAATTATGTGAAAATCACCACAGCATTGATGCGAAGTACAAGGGGAGTTTCTGCTAGTGATAGCCTGATAGGTAATGTATTATATATTACTTGTGGCGATGTTGTGTTGCTTTAATAGCAGTGTCTTTTTGTAGGGTTCTTGCCACTTGGTTGTCGGAACTTTGGGTGACTGGAGATTTTAAAATGGAGCTTGGGTAGAGTTCAGGCCTGCCATTCAGTCTCCATCATCAACAGCTTTACAGGTTTGGTAGATGATTTCGCTTCTGGCCGTTACATTTGCAGTTGTAAGTGCCGAAATTGTCACGGAATTTATCAAGCGAGTATGAAACTCGTGATATTGCTGTTAAACTTTTTTGAAAAGGATGAATGCCTTAAACCTAAAGGGAAAGGAGAAACAAAGGTCAGAGATCCTGACTGCACTCAACCAAAGGCACTCCGAAACCTAAGTTAGTGCAGTTACTGAACAGAGGATGAGTGAGTGGAGAAGAAGGGAGAGAATATGAGTGTGTATGAATGCATGTAAGTCTTTTTCTTCTGGATTTACCTCTTGCATATATATATATATATATATATATATATAGGTTGAAGTCCCATTGAACTTTTCCTTTGTGAAGGTAGGTAGGGATACTGTCTCATCAGACCATACCTCAGTCTCTTACATGATTATGGATGTGACCGTTGGATAAAGACAACCCCTTATTTATATCCGGCGCCCATCATAACTGTCAGTACGTAGCTATACCTTTATAGAGGTATAGTCATGACTAATTGACACTCATTGTTCGTCTCTGTTAACCGGACTGAATCGAAGACGATGCCGAGATCAGATATATACGCATCCTGGCACCGTTGCCGAAGTGCGTAAAACCAAGACAGAGGTAAGCCTAGCTGGTACTTTTACCGAAGCTAGCTCAAGCCCGGTACAAGCTCAAGCTTGGCACAAGCTGGTACTGTTGCCGAGCTGCATCAAACCGAAATCAAGACTAGTTGGTACTTTTACCGAAACTAGCATAATCTTGGCAACACGGGGATATTCCCACACAATTGCCCCTAGCTTTTGACCTTTTAGAGTTCTCTAACTCTCTGAGGTTGGAAGCTAAGTATTGTAATGGGGGTCTTCTTGTAGAGTTTGGAGCTCACACCATACTTCATCTTGGTGTCGGTTGCTGACATCTCATTCTTATCAAGATGTCGCTTCATTTGCCCGAGGGGATTGATAGCACTTCTATGTCGCTTCGTCTACCCTGAGGTGATTGATAGCACCTCTATGTCGCTTCATCTGCCAGAGATGATTAGTAGCGGGCCTCAATTGACGCAGAAGACATACTGGCGGTACTACGTGTCACTGCCTGGTTGGCTGTCCAATCACTTCTAACAGACGCGTGGAGTAGTAGAGGTGACGTTTCGCACGTGCGTCCTTGAAATTCGAAAGGGGTGCCCTTTTTTCTATTATATATAGAGGCACTTCTTTTTCCCTCTTCTACTTTGGCATCCATTAGAGGAGAGGGTTTCTGCTAAAGGAAAGTTCCACCGAAGTCCGGATCTAGCGAAATCAAGTTCAGAATTCTTCGAGTCCTGTCTTGTCTGGTTTCTATAAGTTCCCCTTCTTTCTCATCTTCTTCCATTCCCACATTCCTATTTCTGTCAGGGTTTTCCCTTCTTTGCTTCTTTTAGGGTTTACTGCCCCATTTTTTCTTTTCTTTTTTCATCCTTCACTTTCCCGGTTTCCTTAAACTCAGGGATGGGTATCTACAGGCACTGATTAGAGACCCCACAGGCTGTAGTTGAGTTTAGGGCTAGATATGAGGTACCCGATGATTCTTGGTTAGATTAGATGACCTAGAGGACCGCTTTGACAGTCTAACTTTCTGTAACGGCTGGATGTCGTTTCCTCTTGTTACAGTGGTCGAAGGCGGGGTTAAGTTTCCTCTTCACCCCTTTCTGAGGTCCTCCCTTAGGAACTGGAACCTCTGTCCTAGCCAACTAATGCCCAACAATTTCAAAATACTAATGGGTGTCGCCAAGCTCAACAAGATTCTCGGCATTAACCTCGGTGATCATGACATCAAGGACGTGTACGACCTCTGCAAATTTGGAAGAGGCGATAACACGTATTACCTACAGGGAAAGGCGAAACGGGAGCCCTTCGTCCATAACCTGGAAGACTCCAGTAAATACGACGGGGTCGACCGTTTGTTCGTCTCGGACAACTAAGCCCGAGGGGGCAAGGATAGACAGGGTTCCCCGCAGCTTCGGGACTCCTTTGAGTAACTACTGACCACTTCTGAGTTTTGTATTTTCTTTTTCTTGTTTCGCTGAGCTAATGCCTTTTGTTTGTCGTGGAGACGTCCATCAGAGGAGGCGAGAGGCCAATCGGGTTGGTTGGAAAAGAAACGACGCCTAGTTGAAAGCTATGCACGACTACCGAGGTCACCATGGGAGAGCTGCTTGGGCGCTGCTAGGGTACGAGCCGAGGTACCATTCTTTTATTAAGAGAAGGACCAGCCAGCCTCAGGGAGGACGTCAAGTTGCTTCGGGTGCCGAAGCCTTTACCTCGCCCTTCGTCTCAGAGGGTACTAGTTTGCAGCTGGTCATTGATTCTTACACCTCTTCTTCTAGTTCAGAAGAGGAAAGAGAAGAAATACAGCGGTGCCGACCTCTTATAGTGGTGAAGAATTTGGGAGATAAGGTATTTAAAGGCCGAGCTCCTCTTGCCCCCACACCCCCTGGCGCTGCTCCTTCTTCTATTCCCATTTCTGCGTCCTCAGATGTCGCTGGCGCCTCAACCCCTACCCCTGTGACTTCTTCAAGTACAGGAGTACGGCAGCGCCCTGATGAGACCGCGCGGGAGGAGGTCCCAAAGGAGAAGAGGGCTAGGATCGGGGACAGGGCCGAGGCTCCGCCGTCATCTAGAGAGGCTGCGGTACCCAAGCCCACTGGGCCGGCTCCTTGGAGACCGAATCTCTAGGTTGAGCCTGGAAGGCCATTGACAGTGGACGACCGCGTTACATTTGGCAACGCCCTCGTCGTCGCTGTGGTTGGCGAGCTTACACCCTGCCAAAGGATGTGCAGAGGTTGTGGGAGTTTGATGATGCAAGGCTTACAATGTCGGCGATGCAGTCGGCCATTTTGGTGAGTTTTTTCGACAAATTTCACTAAGTATTTAATCTCGGTCATTATTTTCTGACGTCTGTCTTTTCTTCAGGTGGTGCAAAAATGTAGGGTTGCTTTAGAAAGGCTTCAAGAGCACCACTCGAAGGTTCAAGGTTTGGAGGATGAGAAGAAGCATCTTTAAGTAGCCCTGGGCGTCAGCGACTAAAAGCTAAAGGAGGAGGTGGACAGGAATATTGGTCTTGTTGCCAAGCTCGATGCGGCAACGGTCGAGATCGGTAGGCTGAAGACAGAGGCAGAGATCCAAGGGAAAAGGACGGCTGAGCTTGAAGCCATATTGGAAAAGCAGAGAGCCTAGCTTGGAGAGAGACTGGAGAAGCAGAAGGCCGATCTTGAGGCTACACTCCAGGCTGAGATCGATGCTGCTTTCCATGATGGGGTGGCTGAAGTGACGAGACTTTATGAGCATGGTTTAAAATCTCGGCCGCTACCGAGTCATATCGGCCGATATGACTCGGTATCGGCCGATACCGAACCGATATCTCACTGAGATATCGGATTCAGGTAAATATCCCCAAAAAATCCCGATATATCGGCCGAGATGAGATGATCTCGCTGTGAACCGATATCTCGGCCGATATTTTGAAAATATCGGCCGAGATGATATAAAAAATAATTTTTTTTATTTTTGGATTTTTTGATATTTGAATTATTATATATCATTTTTTGGGGATTTCATCATAACTATGTTCTTTTAATGATTCATGATCATTGTATGGTATATAAATGATTGATTTACAAACTTTTATGCTAGATCTATGTATTTAGGATTTTGAAAATGATTTTATTAAAAAAAGAATTTCTTAAAAATAATTGTTGTTACTTGTAACTTGTTAGAATATTTGTGATACCAAAGGCTTATTAATAGTGTGTAGATGATAGATCTACATCTACTCATAGTCATAGACTCATAAACATGATTTAGATTTTTATTTTAATTATTTTATTTTCGGATTTTTTAATATTTGAATTATAATATATCATTTTTTGGGGATTTCATCATAAATATGTTCTTTTAATGATTCATGATCATTGTATGGTCATGGTTATCAAGAACAATATGAATATGGTCATGGTTATGGTAGTGCTGCACAACAGTATGGAGCATATCTTTTTAGCCAATACCGAAGAAATGATGATGATGATGATATCGAGCCAGGGCGACATTCCACTTGGAATTAGGCTGTCAATCTGTCATACACTCATACTCATTAATCTCTCCCTAGTACTAGTCCCCTCTAATTTCAGGTGAATCATGAACCTTTTGATGCCCAAGTATATTATGATTTATCTATCTCACTATTATGTTTCTGATTTTAATGTCTCATCTTCAGGGTCTTGAATTTCACAACTTATTTGATGATTGAGTTAGCATTAAATGATGATTGATATGTTATCTTTATTTTCTTATATTTTACACTAATAAATTGATCATGAGCATCAATAATGGTTGCATTATATGAAATACTAAAAAAGATAGCGAACTGCGACACAAACAAGACTCATAACTTAAGGTGACCGAGATTTTGATTTATTGTTGTTACTAATGGAAAAAAATATTGTATTCCAGCATTTTCTAATATTCTGGATTTTTTGGATATTTTTGCAAATTTTTTTGGATTAAAAAAAAATTCACACCGCGACGACCGCGACGGACCGATATCCGCGACTGATACCGATATCATATCGGTTTTTCGGCCCGACCGATACCGCGACCGAGACCGAGATTTTAAACCATGTTTATGAGGCTTAGGTTGTCATTATAAGCCAGCAAGTGTGGGAGCTCGGATGTCTGACTGCATTAAAGGAAGCAGGGGTCCCCGAGGACCATCCTGTTTACAAGAACCTTCCAAAGCTCCCGAGCTCGGAACCGGAATCGCCCTCTGCCCTTGTTCCGTCCACTGATCCTAAGGTTCATCCTGAAGCTGTCATAACCGAATCCACCGCGACCGAAGCTGCTCAGGCCGAGGCCGACTCCAATGTTGATGTCGTTGCTTGAATCCTTTGTATTTCTTTTCTTTTGATTTGTGGTAAAAGTGTAATCGTGGACAAAATGTAATTTCATCCAATGAATACAATTGCACTTTTCTCTTTTCCATGCTTGCCTTCAAACATTTCTTCGGGAACTTCATGCATTTGACCTTAGTTCCTTAACCAAGTTCGTTACATGCTTTCTTCCAAATTTGTGTAAGTAATCGAGTTCGGTCCGATAACCGAAACCCACTATACCCTTAAGTTCTTTAACTCAAGGAACTTGTACCCTAATACCAAATTTGTCCATAATGTAGCTTAGTTCACTAACTGAGCTTAACGGGAGCAAACCAAATTAAGTACTTTAACTTAAGGAATACAAGATTTTTTTACCTCGTTGATGGAATACTTGGTTCCGCAACCGAACGTATTTCCGAATGCCGAGGTGGACATCGAGTTCTCTAACTCGGTGCGCCTTAACCATTTAAGGCTTTTTTGTGGCTCTCTAATGCTTCGTAGCAGTTAGGTGACTGCCGAGTTCCATAACTTGGTGAGAATTGAAGCTGCTGAGTTCCATAACTTGGCAAGGATTGAAGCTGCCGAGTTCCATAACTTGGCGATAATTGAAAGTAACGAAGTACGATTCTTCCACAAGAATTACTTTTATTGATTCCAAAAATTGAGTACAATTTAGAAATATTACTTCTTAAGATGCGCCGCATTCCATGACTGTGGTAACTCTTTACCATCCATGTCCTCAAGCCTGTATGCTGATTGCCCGGCAGTTGAGATTACCATGAATGACTAGTGCCAGCTCGGTGCCAGCTTGCCTTCATTAGGATTTTTATCCCCAGGAAGCGTCTTCTTCAAGACCAATTCTCCAACTGAAAACTTCTTTTCTTTGGCCTTTTGATTGTATCCTCTAGCGAATTGTTGCTGGTAAGAAGTTAGGCGGATAGATGCTACATCCCTTCGCTCCTCAGCCAGGTCAAGTTCTCGGGCCAGGTTTGCTTCGTTTTGGCCTTGATCAAAGAGCTTCGATCTCAGGGTCAGAAGACCGATCTTAAGAGGGATCACGACCTCCATTCCATAGGTCAGGGGGAAGGGTGTTGCTGAAGTGGAGCGTCTCGGGGTAGTCCTATACGCCCAAAGAACACTCGGGAGGTCCTCCACCCATCTCCCCTTGGCTCGGTCAAGCCTTTTCTTGAGCCCATCGAGTACCACCTTGTTCGAAATTTCGGCCTGACTGTTGCTTTGTGGATAAGCCGGAGTTAAGTAGTAGTTTTTGATACAAAGCTCCTGGCAGAAGTTTCTAAAGAAGTTGGAGTCGAACTGGGTCCCATTGTCCGAGACCAGGGCTCACGGGACTCCAAATCTTATGACGACATTCTTCCACACAAAGTTCTTCGTGTCTTGCTCGGTGATGGAGGACAACGGCTCAACTCCTATCCATTTGGTGAAGTAATCGGTGGATACTATTAGCGACCTCCTATTCCCTGGAGCTCGGTGGATACTATTAGCCACCTCCTATTCCTTGGAGCTCGGTGGAGTGGTCCCACAATGTCCAGACCCCATTGGGCGAAAGGGCATGGGCTAGAGAGCGGGCTTAGATCCTGTGCAGGCTGATGGATGGAGTGTGAGAACTTCTGTATTTCTCGCATTTTTTGGCGTACAGTTGAGCGTCCTTTTGCATGTAGGGCCACTAGTAGCCTTGGCTGATAGCTCGGTATGCCAGTGACCGACTTCCAATGTGGCTTCCGCATATCCCCTCATGAATTTCATAGAGGAAGTCTTCAACTTTGCTTGGATGAAACACTGGAGGTAAGGTCCAGTGAATGATTTCCTGTAGAGCTTGCCATCTGGAGACGACCAAAATCGAGCTGCTCTCAGCCTGATTTTGTGAGCCTCGTTCTTGTCTTCAGGCAGTTGATCATTCCTAAGATAGGAGATGATTGGGTCCATCCAGCTTAGACCGAGGTCAATGCACAGAATCTGCCGAGGTGGCTGGAGCTATATACTTGGTTTCTCCAATGTCTCCACCTCGACAATTCTTTTTCTCACAGCTTCGACAGTAGAAGCTAGGCTAACAAGAGCATTGGCATGAGAGTTGGAATCCCTGCCGATCTGTGTGACTTCAACTTTCTTGAACTGAGAAGGGAGTTGCTTGGAACGAGCTAGATAGGTTGCCATCCTTTCATCGCGAGCTTAGTAGTCTCCGTTTCCCTGACTCATCACCAGCTGAGAATCGCTGAAGATCACCAACTGCCGTGCCCCCAGGATTTTAACGCTGTTGAGCCCTGCTATCAGTGCTTCGTACTCAGCTTTGTTCTTGGACGCCTTGAAGCTGAGTGTCAGGGCCTGCTCGATGACCGGGCCTTCCGGAAATTGGAGGACTATACCAGCGCTAGCCCTTTTGGAGGTTGAGGATCCGTCGATGAAGACCTTCCAAGATGAATTAAGGAACTGCTTTTAAGATTGCTTTTCTTCTGTCTCAGTGACTTCAGCCTCATTCCCTTTGCGCCCCAATTCGTTGTCGAGCTAGCTCGGTGCCGAACTAGGATAAACAAACTCTACAGTGAAGTTTGTCAAAACTTGGGCCTTGATTGTTGTTCTAGGCTGATACTGGATATCGTACTGCTCCAGCTTGACGGCCCATCGTGAGATTCTTCCAGAGAAGTCTGCCTTTCTGAAAAGAGACTTGAGTGGATGTTCTGTAACAACTGCGATAGTGTACGTCTGGAAGTAATGTGAGAGTTTGCGAGAAGCACTGATGAGTGCTAATGCAAGTTTCTCCAATGGCAGGTACCTGGTCTCCGCATCAAGAAGGATCTTGCTCATGTAGTAAATAGGCTTCTGTTCCTTGTCTTCCTCCCTGACGAGTACCGAGCTCACTGCATGATTCGAGACGGCTAGGTACAGGTAGAGCACCTCCCCTTGCTTTGGTGTGGACAGCAGGGGTGGTGAAGCTAGATAATTTTTGAGTTCCTGCAGAGCTCGGTAGCACTTCGGAGTCCACTGAAATTTTGAGCTTTTCTTCAAAAGCTGAAAGAAGGGTAGGCATTTGTTAGAAGCCCGACTGATGAAGCGGATGAACGCGACAGCCATGCTGGTGAGCCTTTGAACTTGCTTGGTCGTAGTTGGACTCTGTATTCCCTGGATAGCTGAGATTTGGTCTGGGTTTGCTTCAATTCCTATTCTTGTGACTAGGCTTCCCAGGAATTTCCTGGAGCTGACACCAAATGCACACTTGGATGCATTTAGTTTGAGGTGGAACTTCTTGAGGACTTCAAATGTTTGACTTAGGTCCACCAAGTGGTCCTGTGACCTTTTAAACTTAACAACCATGTCGTCAATGTAAACCTCCATTGTTTTGCCGAGCTGGGCCTGGAACATCTTGGTTACTAGCCTATGGTAAGTTGCCATCGCATTTTTTAACCCAAAGGGCATCACTTTGTAACAGTAGATGCCTCTAGGTGTTATGAACGCAGTTTTCTCTTCGTCAGGCCTATGCATCGGAATTTGATGGTAACCTCAGTAAGCATCGAGGAAACTCATCCTGTCATGTCCGGCGGTGGCGTCGATCATTTGATCAATTTTTGGGAGTGGATAGCTGTCTTTGGGGCAGACTTTGTTGGGGTCAATGAAGTCAACACAGACCCTCCACTTCCCATTCTTCCTTTTTACCACAACTGTGTTGGCCAGCTAGTCTGGGTAGTGAACCTCCCTGATGGCCTTGGCTTCCAGCAGCTTCTCGATCTTTTCGATCACGTCCTTGGTTTGTGGGATCCCCGTTATGCAAACTTTTTGAACCGCAGGTTTGTGTTTAGGGTCCACATTCAATTTGTGGCACATGATCTCGGGTTCGATGCCCGGCATTTCGTAGGGTGTCTAGGTGAAAACTTTCTTTTTTTGCAATAAAAAGTTTAAGAGCTCGGACTTCTCAGGTTCGATGAGTTGGCTTCCGAGAAAAAAGTACCTTTCAGGATCGTTGGGGTCGATCCTGATCTCGGTCAGATCTTCTATGCTCTTTAGTTATGGGGCTCGGCCAACGTCGTCGAGCTCTGTTTCCAACTCGGCCATATGCACTTGCTGCGGTCCTGCCTCACCAGGTACCACAGCCATCAGGCATTGCTTGGCTATTTGTTGGTCACCTTTGACCGTGATCACCTCAACTCTGCTGTTCTGGTTCTCTAATGGGAACTTGAGCTTTTGGTGATGGGTGAAAGACACTACCTCCATATTATGTAGCCAAATCCTCCTCATAATTGCATTGTACGGGGATGGTGCACCCACCACGAGGAAGTCGGCCAACATGGTGGCGCTTCCAACTTAAACTTATAGGGAGATTTTCCCCTTGGGCTATACTGGTTTTGAGCTGAAGCCCACCTGGGGAGTGCGAGCTTCCTGTAAGTCGTCTTCTTTGAGACCCATCTTTTTGAAGCAGTCAAAATAGATGATTTCCGACGAACTCCCGGGATCCACAAGAATCCTCTGTACCTTGAAGTTCTTTAACCTCAAGGTTACAATTAACGGATTGTTGTGGGGGAGCTGGATCCCATCCAGGTCCTCATTTGAGAATTTCTTGGCAGCAACGGATCTTAGGTCTATCCTTCCGAGCTTTCTTGGCAGCAGGTCCCAGTTCAGCTGTCATCACTTGCTTGCCGTGTGAAGCCCTCCTGGCCTCGGCACGAGCTTGGTTACTCCCCTTTGGTGCAGGAGCGAGGTGAATGACATTAATGATGCCTTCCGACTTATCGCTGTCCTGATCATCATCATTTTGACGCTGAGCTCGGTTGACTCTGCATTCTTCTTTAACATAGTTCTTCAAGTGTCCGTCTTTGACGAGTTTCTCGAGGTGGGACTTGAAGGCCATGCAGTCCTCAGTTCTGTGCCTATTCTGCTTGTGGTAGGTACAGAACTTGCTTTGGTCATGGGTGGAAGGATCACCTTTCATCTGCTGTGGCCATTTAAAGAAAGGCTGCGACTTGATCCTGCCGAGGAGCTTGTAGATGGGCTCCTTGAATATCGTATTCACAGCTTTGTAGGAGGCAACGGTTGGCTTGGGCTTTTTGCTACCCCTCGAAGTGGGAGCCGTGGTCATCGCTGAGCTTGTGGATGCCTTGTTTCGGTTCACCTCCTCCCTCCGAAATAACTTATCTTTCTTGGAGGGTCTGTCTTCCTGCAAGAGGCCAAAGCTTTCCCGAGCTCGGGCTTCGTCTTCTTCTTGTTCAATAAACTGGTTCACCCTAGCCATCAGTGCTTCACTGTGACCACTGGGAACCGCACCAAATCCTTCCGAAGCTCATTGCCTGGCAATAGAGCCTGCTTGAAGGCCACTCTGTCAGTAGCGTCTTCCACTTGGCTGTACACAGTCCAGAACCTCTTGGCAAACTGAGTGATGCTTTCAGTCTGTCTCATTCTGATCGCCATTAGGTCGTCTGTCTTTGGGATGACCCTGTGGGCTTGGAACTTTTCCTCAAAAGAGTTTCAGAGCTGTCGCAAGCTTGAAACTGACCCTTCCGAAAGCGTCCAAAACCACCTTAGGGGGAGGTCACCTAAACTGGAAGAGAAGACTCTGCAGTTCATGTGACCGATGTAGCCCCATATCGACGTTCTCTGAGTAAAGTGTCGGAGGTGTGCTGCTGGATCTGAAGTCCTGTCGTAAAGAACGAACCTTGGGACACTGAACTTCTCAGGGAGAGAAAAGTCTCTTATCTCCTGAGAGAATGGAGATGTGCCGAGATCCTCGGTGTCATAGGCGTTCAGGCGATCTCGGGTGAAATCGACCACCTCCATATTTTGCTTGACCGTCTGCTTGACTTGTCGGTCAAGCCATTCCCTTAAGTAGCCATTGTCCTCTGGTTTCTGGCGCGACCTCTTAGAGTCATCGTTGAGGTGACTGCTACTCGAGCCTTAGTCATAAGCTCAGTCGCGCCTTTTGTTAGTCAGGATTTGCCTCAAATCCTGCTCGACCTTCGGAGCTCGGTGGCGTCTAGAGGGTATGACTGGGGCCTTTGCTTTCTCCCGGAGCTGTTTTCAGAGTTAGTGAATCAGTTCTTCTTGCTCTTGGATAACAAGGTTTTGGGCCTTGATATCCACGAGGAGCGAGTCGTCATCATCGTCAGTGTTTTCCAGGTGATGGGATTGGTGCGACTTGGACGACATTGGTGTATTATCTCGTCGAGAACGTTCCGGTGGAGGAATACCTTGACAGGAATGCTCTGGTGGAGGAACATCTCGATGGGGACACTCCGCTAGAGGGGCATTCTGCCAGAGACGCTCTAGCAGAAGGTCATGTTGCTGGGGAGGTGCTGTCACCTCCTTCGAAGATGAGCCTGACTGAGTTATGGGCCCTTCCACACTCATTGCACACCGGATTTTCCCCCGGTTCTCTTTTGGCGAGGGACCGGTGGCATTTACGTTGGCAACACCGGCGACGGCGGTAGGGACCTCGATGATCCTTCGTCCTTTCTGGCTTTCAGAGGCATGGTGTTTGAGAGTTCGATGTTATCTTTTCCCACAGATAGCGCCAATTGTAAGTGCCTAAATTCTCACGGACTTGATTAGGCAAGTATGAAACTCGTGATATTGCTGTTAAACTTCTTTGGGGAGGATGGATGCCTTAAACCTGAAAGGGAAGGAGAAACAAAGGTCAGAGACCCTGGTTGCAGTCAGCCAAAGACACTTCGAAGCCTAAGTTTGTGTGGTCACTGAACAGAGGATGAGTGAGTGGAGAAGAAGGGAGACAGTATGAGTGTGTATGAATGCATATAAGCCTTTTTCTTCTGGATTATCTCTTGCATATATATAGGTTGAAGTCCCATCGAACTTTTCCTTAGTGGAGGTAGGTAGAGGTACTGTCCCATCAGACCATACCTCAATCTCTTGCATGATTGTGGATGTGACCATCGGATAAGAACAACCCCTTATCTATATTCGGCGCTCATCCTAACTGTCAGTACGTAGTCGTACCTTTATAGAGGTATAGTCATGACTGACTGACACTCTGTGTTTGTCTCGGTTAATCGGATTGAACCGAACCGAAAACGATACCAAGATCAGATATATACGCATCCTGGCACCGTTACAGAAGTGCGTAAAATTGAGACTGAGGCAAGCCTAGTTGGTACTTTTACCGAAGCTAGCTCAAGCCCGGTACAAGTTGGCACTGTTGCCGAGCTACATCAGACTGAGATCAAGACTAGTTGGTACTTTTACCGAAACTAGCATAATCTTGGCATCACGGGGATATTCCCACACAACAGTCATTTTTATGCGTAAATGAATCACATGTGTAATGGTTATGCACCATCATATTTGTTTGCTTTCATTTTTATTTATATATGTGATACATATATAAGGCCATTTACATGCCAAAATCTTCAGATTGTTTGACATGTGTGAAAATTAATTTCGCACCTCTCTTGCAAAAGGTAATAGTATAGTCTTGTGGATGATGATAACCTTCTTGTGGCACTGTTGAAACCAAGAAATATAACCTTGCTTGCCATCCACAACAAAATAGTTGGAGTTTTCCCAAAAAACCTTCTTATTTTAAGATCATGATTTGATCCACATATTTTGGTAAAAAGAATAATCTTCTCCTTTGATCATAATAAAAAATGGAAAGTGTTCAATTGGAACATGAGAACGTGACTAAATTGGTCCTAGTTATTCTTCGGGACGAAGTGGAAGAAGGGAGGAGATTCTCGAACAAGGAAATGGACCCAATTATTTAGTCACCTTTAATTTCTTTTATCCATATGGGCCTTAATTTTTGATCTAATTTGTTCAATCTATTTATTGAATTTGATTATCTTAAATCTTCATAGATTTAGTAATTAGTGAGAAACTCTTAACCTATAGATTTAATTTTCTATGCTTTTGTAGGCTTCCAATTCATGATCCAAACCATTTAATATTCTTATATTAATGGTAAATATCTAGAAGTTTAGTTTTACATCTTAATATTTCTTGGATCTTGAGAAATATGTGAAAGAAATCCAAAATATTCACATACATCTAAAACCGTTGGATGTACTCAATTACTAATGTAAAAATGGTGATTTTTTGGCGGAAATGGTAATGTATTTTGCATGTGTAACTTTTGCATATGTGACATTTGTACATGTAAATTCATCTTCTTATCACATATAAAAGGCAAATGACCCGAGATCGTTTGTTTGCAATCTTTACATATGTGTAAATTATTCAAATATGTAATAGCCATACATAATCACGTTTGTTTGTGCTCATTTATGCATATGATGCATAAATACACGTTTTTTTGTGCTCATTTTTACACCTGACATTTTCACATCTCCCACTTGTAAAAGTTGCTCATACAAGTCTTTATATGGTGATTATATTTGGTTATGCAATTGGTTACGAGATTAAGTTCCATCAACGCACACAGAGGAGAGAGATCCGTAGGTAGCTGGATGAGAGGTGAGATTTCCAACCAATTGAGCAAGCCCCCATCCTCAACATTAATTATAATTTTAAGATTTTATACAAAAAATGTATTTTTAAAATACTAAATATTATAAATACGGTTTTGCTTATTATTATTATTAAATGATTTTACTGAAAAATTCCCATTATGTGGCCGTTGCACGAAATCATGCCTCCTAGCTCGGGCAGCACAAACGAGTTCCGTCATACTTATTTGGTTCTTTTTTTTAAACTTGAGAGGAGTGACGCTAGCGTCTCATCAGAGCTCCCCATCTCTTCCTCGTCCTCCATTAATATCTTCTTTGTCACAACCTGAGCCTGAGATCAAATTACTCAGGACTAATTCCGGATCGCGAATCCATCATACATACTCCCGTAAATCTTGAATTAACCGAAGTTAAGACGAGACTCACAAGGGATCTATTATATGTACATGTCAATATACATTTTTGTGGAATACATATATTGACAAGCAATTTAAAACGATAAAAGTCAAGTTCGATATATACATATGGTAATCTGTCAAACACTACATATTCAAATACAATGCATGTGACGTCTAATTACATCTCAAATAATTTATAACAAAAGCATATTCAAAACGTTTCCAAAATGTTCTAGTTCTTTCGCACTCTGATCATGTCCATTCGATCAAACTTCCTGGAGGTATCGGATAGGTCTCCTCCGCTGGCAATGCGGCCTCTGCTGGACTGGCACGGGCAATTGGGCCTGTGATGTTATCAATAATACTATGAACACGACGATTCAACAATGTATAAACAGATCTTTGATAATAAATTCTAAAACTGTCCATTTCTCAATGTAATAGCTTTAGACAATTAAATCTAGAACAATATCCTGTACAGTATTTTTAACTAATAATCAATGACTAAATTGCAACTACAATAACATTAGCCTCATTCAGTCCAGTTCCCTCCCAAAGGAAGTAGTTAGTAAATTCGTTTCATATCATTCATTGATTAACATTGAGTATTTATTAGATGGCTTATTAGTGGGACTCTTCAGTCCAATATATGTGGCTTTTTATTACATGACTTATCAATGAAAGACTTTTCAGTCCAATATTATTTGATGGCTTATCAATTCAGTGACTTTTCAGTCTAATATGTGGGATCTACTAGCGTTTTGATCAGAGGTCACTGGTATTACCACGGAGCTCCGGAACACCCCAACCATCTACTGTAGTAGGATTAATCATTGTATTGTTACCTTTAGTAACTGTTCATTAGTTCGTTGTATTTATTCATTATAGTTCCAAACGAGTTAGAAAAATTACTATTCATTTCCAGTTCTACTCAATTCTATCTCACATCTAAACAACTATTTAGGTGTAACCATTGGTTACCAAATGCACGTGTTGGTCTCGATGGACATCACGATTATATGCTTAATGTGTGCATTATAGTTCCCATAATTATCACCCATAAATCAAAAATCCAAATTTTTACTCACAATTAATTTCTTGCTCAATATCAGGTCCGCTTGAGCGGACGTCTCACAGAGCGTTGTTCGCTCGAGTGACCAACATCCTTCTCTCAAGCGATGACAGTCAGTCCTCAGACAGAACCTCGCTCGCTCGAGCGGACATATATTCGCTCGCGCGGATATTCACAGATGACGAATCGCTGAAGCGGACTCCCTGTTCGATCGAGCGAACTGTCCAGAATTCCAAATTCGGAATTCTGAGAGTCTCTCATTCTTCACTCCCATTCACTTACAACCTGCAAGGAAATATGGAACCGCTTGTTCCCACTTCTATTATCACTTCACACACATCACAACCACGCTTCAAACCCATAAAATCCCCATTTCCATAGCAAAGAATCCATAAAATCTCCATTTCTATACAAGAAAGAATTTAAGAACCTAATTCTTATAACTCAAAGGAAAAGATGTAAACTAGCATTTTAATTATAGATGAACATTTATACTTGCCTCTTGAAGTCAATCAACTTAAAGCCCTTTTGAAGTCAATCTCTACCGAAGCTACTTACTAACTTCGCCACTCGATGAGAAATGAGGAAGAAGAAGAGAAAGTGAAGCCTAGGGTTTACACTTCAATGGAATGGAGTAGAATGAACTCAAAGGAGTTCATCTCATTTACATAAGCCACCTTTTTATATTTAAACCCTCTACTTATATTCTATTCTCAACTCAAGTCAAATGAAGGACCACTTGACCAGTTTCTCGTTAAACGACTTCGAGTCTATTATGAAAGTTAACGTACTCGTTGAGATACGCGTGCTGGTATCAAAAGTTTCCGTATTCGATAAAATACGTATAGATTAGTATTTACGAAAAAGCCCTTGTCTTCCTAGTTTGAGCCTAAACTCTCATTCAACTCATTCAATCTTCTTTATTATCACTTCATTAAGTTCATTTGAGACTAATGTCATTAGGCTTGGACCGCTTGGTCATTAACTATCATTAGCCTAATTAAACATGATCAATTAGTATTAATTTCAATTAATTAGAGTTGATCTTGATTAACTCGGGACGGTGCCTTACATTCTTCCTCTGTAATATCAACAAGCAACCCTGTTGTCAACAGAGAGGGTTTCCATGGGCTGCATCGGCGGGTAAATGTTGTATCGTTGGACGAGCATGATCTCGGGTTATTCGTAAAATGGGTACTTTTATGAGACTTTGGCGATGTTTGAGGAGATAGGTAAAGCTGGGGTGAGGCCAAATGGTGTTACTTTGGTGAGTGTTCTGTCTGCATGCGGGAATTTGGGCACTCTTGGTTTGGGGAAAAGGATATGGGTTGAATCTGTTTGTTGGGAGTGCTCTTATAGACATGTACTGTAAATGTGGTGTGGTTATGGTTATGGTTTTGGTTTTGGAACTGCCTCATCACCTTCCCTTGTTCTTCCTCTTTTTCCCTTGCACAAACCCAATCAATAGTGAAGCGAGGACTACAATACCGGCCATTAAACCGATCACAATCACTACAATTCCTCCCGAACCCAGTTCAGAACTTCCCCTGCAACTCCCCAAGGCGCTCCACAGAGATTGGGATTGTTTCCTTGAAGCGTTTCTATGCTGCCTATGTCCAAAGCCTCCAATTCGCGCAACTCGCATTGGGGATCGCTGGCTCCAGGAGAAACCCAGACAGGCGGATCCTGTGCAACTGAAGGGGTATATATAACTAAAAGTGACGATAGCGTCATTTAATTTATTTCCAACGACACTATCATCACTATGGAAAACTACTAAAAAAAAGAAAAAATGGCGGAAGGAATACTTCCGTGTTGCATGAGTTATGAGGCATGATTTCGTGCAACGGCCGCGTAATGGAAATTTTCCAGTAAAATCCTCTTATTTTTATTATATGTTTGTGCTTCAAATAGGTGGTCAAACTAATTAAATTGAGTTGGCCTATGACCACGGTTCGAAACTGTGCTATTACACTGGGGCCACATGGGATAGTTCGGTACAAAAGGCTAGACAACCTCCATTATAAAAAAAGAAGAAAAAAACCCTAATTAAACTGAAAGTTAGATGTGTTGGTGCCTTTACTATGTCCCTCAAACAAGCAATTGAATTATTATTTCTGTACTATCATCATATTTAGAGCCTAAAAATTGATGATAAATGATGGCCACTAGACCTAGAAGATGACCCGTGCCTTACAAAGAAAGGATGCATTTTAGTTGCTAAACGAATGATCACTTGAGAGATGTAGCATTATGACGGGGTGAAGGGCTTGCAGCTGTTGGCCTGGTTAAAATGCAAAAGTGAACCCACGGATCGGAATTCAAGCACACCCTCAGTTTACATCTATTAGATCTTATTCAATGGTCTCTTTGTTTGCATCACCTTTCGAAATAGAAAAATTCATGGTCAAATGAATTTATATTATCAAAGAGGTGAAGAGTGAATGATATAATGTAGTAATGTAAAGGGAGCCTTACCTTTTAAGGATTTGAATTGCACTAAAGGGTAGATTATTTGATCGTTATTTTTATATATTCACCTTGGATCTTCATGATCAAATGAGTTTTTCTCCCCTATCCACAGATCTTAGGATTTCATTTTTAGGGTTTGCTGAAAGTTGCCGGGATGTTGAAGAAGATTTTCTTTGCTTAAGTTGTTAACAATTAGTGCATATAATAGTGCACAGCATTTCACTTTGATTTTCAATAACCGATGCTCATATATGTATTTTGAACTATTCAAAATCATTGTGTTTACGTGTTCTTTTATGACATAAATTTCTAATCCAATCGGAGTAATATTCATCGCGGATTTAAAAATAGTCGCGTTGTTGTGTTTTGATTGTAGTTATTTCTGTCATGATAAATTTGATTAGTGCAAAATCTTTTAAGTCAATAAAAATTTGTGGGATAATGTTTTTCAATGGCTTATTTATATATTTTGAAAACTGCAAGTGTTTTTTCAGTGTCCCTCCTAAGAGTTTTTTTTCTACATAGTGGCCCCTCCAAAGAAGGATTACTGAGTCTGCTCCTGGTTATAAGTATGAAAAATTTATAGTGGTACTAATGAAAATTTGTGAGGTTCCTTAGTGGAGCCTACTTATGAAGAACTAAAATGTTTGAAGTAAATGATCCTTCTTTCAAGATTTTATTCACTTTTACCATGCTAAATCTGGTCCATAAACGTCCCTATGGCTTTTGACAATATCTTAGTCCTGCCCCTCGATGTAAAAGGGTTATCAAGAGTCACAGTATGTAATTATAACCAAGTGCAACGATCAAGTGTCACCCTCAGGATTCGAACCTAGACAGTTACCTTTCCTCATTCGGAGGCTGTCATACCTAGCTCACTCAAGGTCAACTTTCCTCACCCGAAGGCTCTCTTATCTCACCCGAAGTCTACTTTTCTCACCTGAGGGCTAGAGTCCCAACCCTAAGCTGGGTGCCCAAAAAAAAAAGTGAAATGATCAAGCCTTGTATTATTCTTTGGCGCGGGTAGCAATGGGTCGGATCAAGTCCACTACGTAAACATGCATTCATGATTAGCTGAACCCAATTTTTACCTGTTTATTAATCTGGTTGCAAATCTCAACACAAACCCAGCTCAGAATTTAAATGGTTTGACTCAAACCCTGAATTATCATCTCAGCTCTTGGGTTGGGTTGACAGGTCAGAGTCCAATGAGTCAGATTATCTGCTTGCAAGTTTGGATTCAACGTGAGCCTGATTAATTTATGACTTGGGTTGAAATTGTTAACCCCTTTTTTTTTTTTGCAATCGGAGGGTTCCTAACCCTTTGGGCTGGACTAATCCCTCCAGGCCCAGAGGGAAGCCGGGTAAACTCCCATGTAGTTCCAGTGTCGTAGTGCAGTTTTGAACCCACAACCTCCGGGTGCAAACCGCGGTCCTAAGCCAACTGAACTACCCCTTGAGTTGAAATTGTTAACTTAAAAACGAAATCTCGAGGCAAAAGGAGTCAACCCAAATACTGAATATGCAGGTCGTGTTCGAGTTATTGGGTAGGCTCAAGACAAGGCCCACTTCTCATAAACGATGTAGCATGTTGGTGGAATCCTGAATCCGATCTGGTAATTTGGGCTTCCAGTTGATGCTTTTAAGTGTATTGTAATGAAATGGTAAAACAAGAAAAAATCTATAAAATCATTTTATAGTACGGACCCTACATCCTTATAGTACATACCAGCTGTTGGTCCCTACCTCATGACCCACCCGAATGGATCACAACATACAACCCCTCCAATAGTCACCAATACCATGGATTTGTACGGATCCCAATGGACCGGACCGAAACTCAATTATATATATTTTATTTAAAGATGTTAAACTCGTGGACTACGGATGTAGGGGTTAAAGACATTAGATTGACTTTAAATTTGATATCTAGGATGGTCCCACTTGAATCTTTCTATTTCCTCTTGTCTAATGATCTGTAGGGTCCCAAGTGGGCCCCAATAACTGATATGTACCATAAGGATGTAAGTTTGTCCTTACATGATCATTTCTCTTTTTATTATTTAACAAATTAATTTATATTGAGCAATTTTTTCCCATGATATCCTCCCTCCCACCACCCACAAAAAAAAAAAAAAAAAAAAAAAAAAAAAAAAAAAAAAAAAAAACCCTAAAATTTAGAAGTATCCCAATTGGTTTTTAGGCTATAAACGTAAACAGCCCCAGTTGTAGTCAAACTCCCTGTTAATAATAAGTGTTCTTAATTATTCCTAACTGCACTTTTGGCTCCTTCTTCTATTAGTGAATCAGAAAGAAAAACTGACATTCTCTCTTCATGGGATTCTTATATATGCATGTAAACTAGATGTATATTAAATAATAAGGCAAAATCTTAAAGGCTAGTTTCTTCTTCATAAGTTTGTTTTTCTTTGAGATTTATTTTCTTTTTTATAATACTTATTCAAATTTTAATATATTTTTCTTTTTAGGCCAGGGCTTAACACAGGCTTTATTGCTAGTTTTATGTTAAATGAAAAGAAAATGCTTGCTTTCAAAGGGAATGTCTGCTTGTATACGTAGAAAAGACAAATTCGTAACTTTTCCTCCACATTGAGAGGAGGAAAACTTGCAAGCATATATATCATTTGCAACTTTTCCTCCGCTATGAGAAGAGGAAAACTTGCATTTTGAGCTATGCCACTTATGCATGCGGCTCTATTAAGAAAGAATATGGCTTTACATTTGACGATATGGTAATTGAGGATATGGTTCCTAATGTTAAAAGAAACTGGAATAATAACAATAATAACTAAAGAAGATATATAAAAGCGAATTTCATCAATATAAATAATACTAATCATAAGAAATGCATTTAAATTCTCTTAGTGCAATAGGCCCATGCCTAATGCTGGCCATGATAGAATAATTAAAATATTAAAATAAAAATATTTAAAAAATATTAAATGAATTGTAAATGAATATTAACAGTGGTTGCTACAAATTTCTACCTGTCATTAAGACCATAGAGAATTAGTTGAATATTTCATACGCGTGCCCATCTTTTCTTATTTCGTATTTATATTAATTGAAAATTATATTTCTAGACTTTTAAAAATAAAAAATAATATATTTATTTGTTTTATATTTATGTTTTTTCTCATTTTGTATCTCAAAAGATAGCCTCAAACTAAATAGAGCTATATTTATGGGCTAGGGCTAAGCATGACCATGCATTGCTAGTTAAATTGAAAACTATAGATAGTACATATTCTGAGGAGGTATTTGATTTGGGAAGATACCCTTAAACTCAATTCATCTGCTCATAATATCAATTTGAAAAACAAAGCCTTCCATCTACACCTTTTACCAAAAATAAAAAAAAAAACCCTTCTACGCTAGCCATCGTAATGGCCGGTGAATTGCTCGGGACCAAAGTCACAAATACTATAAAAAATGCATACATTTACAAAGGCATATTAAACGACAATAGCAAAATGTGGGTCTTTTAAAGAACACTAATGTTGATAGCAATGTTTTCTAGGTAGTTTGGCAATAATATTTCCTATCATTAAAGAGAGATTCCAGGAATGAAGATTTGAATTAAAAGAGATAATTTACATAATTGAATTTGTTTAAGAGAAGTATTATTAGTTTTAGATGGGCGTTTTAGGGGATTCAAACTTATCAAATAGATAACTTTCCAGTTTAGCAGTTTGGGGAGGGCCTGTGTCAAAGCGCTTTATTTTTTTTTTCTTTTGTGTTTTTACGAAATGAGGAGCTTCCTACCTGTCTACGTGGCAAAACGAATCATATTGCTTTACTAAATATATATATTTATATAGAGTTACAATACAAAACTCCTCGGGCGTTTTTTTTTTTATTTTTAAAAAGGCCCCTCTTTTAGCCAATGAAAGTGTGACACGTGTCATCAGTGATACACATATCCAATTCTCTCTCCTAAATATTCTCTTACAAATGTGGATATCTTAAAATACTAACAAATCATTGGTCATTAGATGGAGGCAGAAATTCCCCTTTTGAGATATGAGAGTTTTTGAGAATTTTTCATATATATATATATATATATGGAAAATATTCAAGTGAGAACTAGTTCTCACCTATTTTATGATAATTAACTTTTTTTCGGGGCCCAACTAGCAACCCACCCAAACCTAGCAACCAATAGGGAAGCCCCCTTATAGTCACTAATCCCAAGGATTGGTTCACATCTTAATGGATTGAAGCGTTGGATCAAAGGTTGAATATTTTTTTGAATATGAAGTCATTAAACTTATAGGCCACGGATGAAGGAATTAGGGGCATGGGTTTGGAGTCAAACTTGATACTTGGAGTGGTCTCACATAGATTTTTCCATCCCCCCTGGTCCCATCCCCAAATGGGGCCCACAATTGAGCCCCATAAAAAAGTTCTCATATAACAAGTGAAAATTAGATCTCACCTGAATAGTACCCTATATATATGTGAGAGATGTTCCTATGAGAGACGCTCTTACTTTACTATGAGAGATAAAGTAGAGGCCTTCACATCCATATCCAATGCCAACAACTTAAATGTGATGGCCCCCATTCCTATCTCTCATATAGGGTGAGAGATATCTTTTATAGGAGCATCTCCCTATATATATATGGAGATGCTCTAAACTGCCCCATTTTAAAGGGAGCGTTTTTTGCCCCATGGAGTTATCCAATGAGACTATGCCACGTCATGTGGTTGTGCCATGTCAAATAAGGTTATGATAGTGATGACACGTGTTAAACTTTGATAGGCTAAAAAAGGAGAGTTTTTCTTTGCAAAACTCACATGGAGTTTTGTAGCGTACCCCATATATATATATATATATATATGGGGAGATCTTCATGTACATCTATCCCTCACCATTTTTGGTGAGGGACACCCCTTTTGGCGGTGTTTCAAGTATAAAAACCCCATATATATATATAATATATATATGTATAATGAGCTGAGTTGAACGAAACAAAGCATCGGGCTAACAACCTAATTCGCCGCTCAAGCCTGAGTTGAAATTGAGAGCCCAGTTCAAGCTTGGCTGGTCCTGAACTTACTATGCTCGGGCTTGTGCTTGGGATGAGCTTCTCTTCCCTGTGTTATGTAAATTACCAAGCTGAGTTTTAGCTTGAACTTGGGTTTTGCTCATATAAAATGTTAACTTAATTGTGCGATTCAAGCTCAGCCGCAAGTAATGGCGGAGCCAGGGGCAGTAAGGGCTTGTTTTAGATGGGTAATGGGCCCTCTTGCTTATCATTGCTTTCGGGCTTTTTTGAGGTCTGCAGGCCGGGATGAGTGCCCCAATACCCATTATTTCGATCTGCCCGTGGCCTCAAGTGAATCCCTTAATTTGGGCCAGTTGAACAGACCCCAGCTCGAGCCCTGCTCCAAACCTTATGAGCCATGCTTTAACCCAAGCTTGAGCCCAACCCAGGGAAGTCACAACACTAGGATAACACCCAATGGAAAGCTGAAATCAGGCAAGGACAGGCAGTGGCAACCTTACCCTATAGGCATTTATTTCCTCACTAGGCCTATGTAGGCCCTGCATCACAAAAAAAATCCTTTCATTTGGATGGTTAAACAACTTCTATCCTCTTTAGGTCATAACTTGACATTCCTTTGATTTGGTAAATGGCAATAAATTACTCTTCTGAGCATTTATCCCAACTTCTCAACCTCTAGATTTTTTTGACATTTTTTTTTTAAAGTGATCAGGATATAAAAGCATTCCTTAGTCAGAAAGGGACTATTGCATTAAAGGCTCCAACCGAAAATCTTTCTTGGAAGGTGCATGGCAGGAGAAAATTTAGAAATACTTATGTCAATTATAAGTTATAACCCCCCACATATATACTTCATGACAAATCTAGAGGAAGATGGAAGTAATAATTTTTTTTTTCACCCTAGTCAAAGGGTTGGGATCCAAGAGAGGGCTTGCATGCACGGGAAGATAGTCAGCGGAAAGAGAGCCCACACAAATAGAAAGGGAGCCGGAGATGACGTACTTAGAACTCAAACCATGGATAGATAGGTGAGAATTACCGCTCTTTAACGCTATTTTCCCGGGTAGTAATACTTAAAACCATGAATAAGGTGCAGAGTGACTGCTAAGTAGTTCTGCCTTAAAAATGATTGCTTACATAAATAAAAATTTAAAGAGGGTCTATCTGGGGCAATACCATTGACTTCCTTGTTTACATTAAGCTCTTCATCTATCATTGGGGAAAAGTTCATAACTAACAAGATCTTATATTCACCTTTAGTTTGGATAGGGTAGGGTATTAGGGTAAGAGTAAGACCTCATCAGTATCTTCATGGAGCTCAAATCCCTATAAAAATGCAAGTGAGATCCAAATCTCAATACAGGTCCAAGTGTGAAATGTACCCTTGACCACATACACATATGGTCTCCTCCCCATCTAAACAATTCCCTATCCTCATTAAAAACTAAACTGAATAATCTTTTTTAGTGCCAACTAACAGAATCATACCAATCTCCTATCCATCTTCTTGAACATTTGGGATGCCTTCTGTTCTCCCTCTCTATGGTCTTCATGTTCATGCCTGACTTGAGATACCCAAGTTCAGTTGAAAATGAGAAAGTTAGGGTTGATGGAACCTTTCAGCCAGAAGTTTTTGGTTGGTTTTATTGTATAAAAATAAGACCCAAACCTCTCTTTTCCTTTAAATAGTACCTCCAACTCTTAATTTTATGTTTCTGGTGGGTAGGGGAAGAACTTTGCTTGCCACCTTTAGAAGCCACCCCATCATTGCATGTGGGCACTCAAGCATCAATCCCATGTCCCAAGAACAACTAATACTCAAAAAGAGTTCTTCCTCAAACTTTATTAGATGGGGTCCCATGTCTTTTTAAGGTGCTGCAGACACACCCTACCTAGCATTTGGGCTCACCAAGACCAATAAAGGCCATTCATCAGCTGGGCCTGGTATCAATTGCCCAAGGCCTACTAGCTTTTCTTCTGTATGACCATTTTAAGTTCCATATGATAAAAAGATACTCTTGAGTCTTGAGTCTTGACTACCTTTTGGTGTTCAAAGATGGCAACTCAAAACAAAAGAGGCCCACCAAAGGTGAGGGTCCCTTCATCTTCTTTTTGGCGAAGCATGCGGAGCATTAGATCTACACTAATGTGATTGTGGGCCTATCTTGGGCCCAAAAGTAGATGGATTGGGCAAACACTTAAGGTCGTAGTCAGGCCTGGATCCAACACGATCCAACGTTGGCCTCACACAGGTACACTGATGCTTGGGCATGATCCTGACTAAACCTACGACCTGATGGGCCATCAAAGCCGAGCCAAAACTGCTGTGTTCGACCTGGATAATTTATCAATTGTGCCCAAAAGATGGGTTCAATCCTGGGAATTTTCCGGTTTGGTCCGCTGGGCAACAGCATAATTGGGTGTTTATTGACATTCTTAGCCTAGTTAAGCCTTGTCTGAGCCAGGCCTATCTCCCTATACATGATTTCACATGGGCCAAAGTTGGTGGCCCAGTGAGAAATCTGTACTGTAAGACCGAAGACTTAATGGATATTAACTTCTACTAATGAACTACCTTAAACAGACAGGCTGGACCGAGCTCAAGCTTGAATAAGTCACCTATTTTGTTATGGGCCAAACACTTACAAGCAGGTCCAGGCCGTTGGCCCATTTTGCAGAATATGTTGGAGGTGGGCCACTTCAACTAATCAATCTTTTGAGTAGGCTAAGGCTTTCCCAGGTTCTACGCATGAACAATGGGCCTTCATATGTATATAATAAATTATTACTAATTTACTAGCCATTTTATCGGAAGATTTGGCTCAAAAAATTTATGTAGCTGAGACAAGGCTTTAGTGATGATGATGACACAATACTGAATTTACTAACCATTGTGAGGAGGAAAACAATCGAAAAATCTTGGGTCAAAGGGCCATTTCATATATTTAGCAATGTGGCCACCCTATTATCAATCCAAATCCCTCCAATACAAGCCTATCATGGTAAATTCTTGCGATCCAATGATTAATCATGATAAAAGAAAACGCTTAAAAGACCACTAAACTTTAAGGCCTTACAATAGAAAGGCTTAAGATGTCTATTCCAAACATGCCCCCACGTCTACACAAACGCACACTGGTAAATTTTGGGACATAAGACATGAAAAGCAAACCCATACCTTAAGCCACTCCACCAACTCGCGGATCGGTAAAGGGAGGGTGGTTGCGAAAGCAAATCCATAGTTTCAACTGTGGGGTCCACCTGATAGTTGCCTAGGGGTGAGATCTTTTTGGTGTAGTCTGCCTTTTGAGGAAAGAAAGGAAAGAAAGAGGGAAGGATCTACATGGCAGGTATAACGTGGGGATGCAGTCATCCAAAGGTCTTTCTTCCTCCACATCAGAAATTGATGTATTTAGAAGTAGTAGTAATATAATAATAATAAACTCATATACAAAGGAAAGGAAAAAGCAGGGAAAGAATAAAATTGGAGGGAATGGGAATGGGAATGGGAATGGGAATGGATTGATGGAAAAGAAAAAGGGAGAGATCAGAAAGGATTGGGTCCAGAGCAAGTGATCCTGTTCTTACACGTGGCAACTTTCTATCACGTGCCCAAAGTGGGTCCCACCATTTGTAGCGTGGCCGTCTTATTCCTTGGTGGGTCAGGGGCCTAGTCTCAATGTATTGGCCTTTGGCCTTTTTGATTGGGAGCTCTGTAACTTAAATCTACACATCAAATTATTGGACTTTCTTCCCTTGGGAAAAAGTATACTACGCAGATGTAACTGGGTAAGGTGATGACTGGGTATGGCCCATCATCTTCTTTTGATTCAGTTTTCATCGATTTCTTATGATCATTTTATTAAGGATTTAATTACGTGAAACAAAGATGTTCTTACCTAGGTTTCCATTTTGGTAAGTGGTTAAAAATGAAGAATTAAGAGTGAAATTAGGGCTGTAAATGGGTCCCCGATTATCCGAAGGTTCCGATCCATTAAAAACCGGGTCTGAGTCCTTATTTAGGCTCCAATAAGTAAATGGGTCCGGGTCTGGTTCCACTTTGGTTTGGACCCGTGGACCCGAGTCCCGACATATTACCTCAATTTTAAAAAATCTCTCATAAAAACCATATTTTTTTATATCATTGTCTACCTAGACCCAGACCCGGGTCCAGACCTGTTCCATATATGGTTTTGGTTCCGGTTCTGGAGCCTAGAAACAGGTTTCAAAACAGTTCCGGGTCTGGATTCGGTTCCACCTTCTTCTTAACGGTTCCGGTTCCGGGTCCACAATGGACCAGGACTGGAACCGACCCATTTACAACCCTAAGTGAAATATAAAGAAAATTGACTATCGAATGACTGGTGGACCCGGAACTCGAATCAACCCGTTTACAATCCTCAGTGAAATATAAAGAAAATTGACTATCGAATGACTGCCTCCTTTATAATGGAAACGAGATGGTAAGAATGCTTAGCCATCTCTCTAGTGTTTAGTATATGAGAAAGTTGAGATCTCATTTTCATCTCCACCTTATATCGTTCACCCCTCACATCTTTAATTATCCTAAAGTGGAGCTCATCTCACCACTATTCCTATTATTTACTTCTTATGTATTTTTTGCAAACTGACAGGCTCCTAATTATAAGGATTTAATCTTATATTGCAATTTCATATGCACATGACTATTACTCAAAAAGCATGTGCCTGCTCATAGTGTACTAATTAATTGAGCTTGCAAGTGGGTTCTGAAAATAACATGGTAATCCAAACTCTATGCTAATAAGATGATTAGCTTTCATCCCTACAGACTCTTCCAAGCAGTCTATAGAACATGTTCTTGGATACAGAGTCATCCATATAAGGGGCTGGACCAGTTGTTGATGGGCTTGAATCACACAAAAATATAGTCTCGGCGTGTGAAAGGAACAGTCCTCTGTGGAAAGCAGCCGACATTCCTTGTCGAGCAGTTCTTTTCCACGAGGAACGTCAAGGCGGTTGTTGGGACCATTGAGATCTTTCCACGTTGCTGGACCCACATGGCAGAAAAGACAAGATGGAGGCTTGGGATATTTTTGTCCAGACTCTGAGAGAGGAAGAAGAGCTTGATGTGGACGATAGAGAGAATCCAAACAACATTAATATAAAGGAAGAAGGCCTGGCAATCAGACTCCTTCCCTTGTCTTTTTGTCTCTCTCTAGCAGCCTCAAATAGCTCTAAATCCTCATCTCTCTTCTCACCAACCTCATCCCTTTCTTTCCATCACCATCATAATTCAAGGCTTCTACAAATAAGGTGTCCCTTCAATTCTTTCTCATTAGTATTGAAGGGCATCTTATATTAGATTTTAATGTTTATTTGTTAGCACACATGGGTGGTTTTCATTTATCTTGGTGCTCCTGAAATTTTTATTGAAGGACATTCATGGGTTCTTTTCAAATCTTATATTTTTTGATGTTACATTACTTGGAATTGTCTCCTATATAAGCATTCATGGGTGTTGTCATTTTCATGAAAAATGCAGGTGGGAAGGGTTATTTGAGGCTTCTGCTCTGTCTATTCATTGGAGAGTGTAGGATTGGTGATATTTGAGGCTGGTCTTGTTGTTTTGGAATTCAAGGCCTGCCTACTATTTTGTTGTAAGTTAGTTTGATCGAGGAGTGGGGTGAAACTGAATCAAATGGCACCTGTGAGTTTGCCTCCTGGCTTTCGTTTTCATCCCACCGACGAAGAACTTGTAGCTTACTACCTCAAGAGAAAGATCAATGGCCGCACTATTGAGTTGGAGATCATCCCTGAAGTCGATCTCTATAAATGCGAGCCATGGGACTTACCAGGTACTTATCTGTTTGTCTATCTTTTTTTTTTGGTGTCATTGGCATTGCCACTTTGTTATATATCCATGTTCATTCCTTCTTATAATACAACAGTAATAGTACATTGGCAAAAGTGGACATGATCCTCCTTGAACATATGCAATGAAATTTCTTTTCATCATCATCTTTAAAGAATTGGAAATAATGTGTGGTTATAAATGTCTAGACACGACTCCTATAAAAAGTAGAAATCTCAACTAGACCCTCTCTATTTTCATTTCAGATCCTCTTTTGTTGATTTTTTCTTTGTGAATACAGAAGTACGTGGTTTTACTTTGTCTATACTTCAGAATATTGATGGCTTGAATAGGCCCTAAAATGATTTTTTAAGGGAAATGCTTGCCTCTGACCCACATGCAGGTATCTAACATCAGGAATATCTAGACCATTCAAATCATGGGCACCATTGCATGATGGCAGTCTGGTGGAAGATAATATCTGAGGGTTTAGACATTCTTCATCCTCAATTAATATCTACTCAATATAATGACCAATAGGGCTGTTTTTGGATCACCCCTTATTCAATTATAAATCTTTTCATCCCGTCCATCATTGATGATTCATATGCATCTAGGTGGAAAAATATAGGCTATAATTAAAGGTAAGATAAAAGTGAAAAACTACAATATATGGCAGTTCTTACTCTGGGTTAGATATCATGAGCCACCCCTCAGTATTAACAATAGATAGAAAAAAGAATGTGGGGCTGACCATTTTTCCAAGTAAAAAAAGATGTTGGAGCTGGAGGAAGAACAATGAGGGACCAAAGTCAAAAGCAATGTTGCACAGTCTTCAGGAGATGTAAGAGCGCCACAAAACATGGTCCTTTACTGGGTTATTACAAGACAAGATTACTAGTATATCTAGGTTTTGGTGATTGATTATTTATAAATATATGCATGTGGCTTACTTTAATATTTGAACTAAAGATAGTAGACTTCTAGGCTTAGTCTTTAAAGAAGAACCCTCCAAAGTTATAGAATACTGTCAGAAAGCTCAACTGGGTGTATTTGTGTTTTATCTAGGACTACAACCAACTATTGCATTCTCTCTAACCTATTCATCTTCCTGCACCCTTATCTACTTTTACTCTATGCTCCCAGGGGCACATCTTCTTGTTAGTTGTAAACTTGGATCCTTATTTCCATGGGACCTGTTTGCTTCTAGTATGTTGCTTTCATTCTTCACAATCACTGCTAGAATTACCAACATTATTTGACAGTTAATACATATGTTTTTTGATTATCTTTCTAATGAATAATGATTGTGTGTGTCACAGAGAAGTCATTTTTACCAGGCAAAGATCTTGAGTGGTATTTCTTTAGCCCCCGCGATAGGAAGTACCCCAATGGATCGAGGACTAATCGTGCCACTCAGGCTGGCTACTGGAAGGCCACAGGAAAGGATCGGAAGGTGAACTCGCAGAAGCGGGCAGTGGGCATGAAGAAAACCTTGGTTTACTACAGGGGCCGGGCGCCTCATGGACGTCGAACAGACTGGGTCATGCATGAATACCGCCTTGATGAGAGTGAATGTGAAATCCCATCAGGATTGCAGGTGCAATCTCTTCTTCTTTTGCTCTTCCTCTTCAGTTTATTACTTGCTATTTGAATGTTCTAATCAGTAATTAGCTTTGTCCATTCTTTGGTCTTATTTTACTTTTAATGCATACACCTGTTGTCCGTTTTTTTTTTCTCCTCTTGAATTTAATCAAGTTGGTCTAGTCAGAACTTTAAACTGTATTATGTGCTTGAAACTCTATACCCTTGACACCTATGTTGATTCTGTAAATGAGAAAAGTTGGCTTGTTAAACTGTATTATGTGCTTGAAACTCTATACCCTTGACACCTATGTTGATTCTGTAAATGAGAAAAGTTGGCTTGTTAACTTGGATAGAATAAATTCCAAAAATAAGGGCCTGTTTGCCTACTTATAGAGTTCCTAGGGATTCATAGGAAAGGAGGACATATCAAAGGAGTATTAAAGAAGGGAGAAGCGAAGGGGGGAAGGTGGAGATGTAGACGGCACCGTCACATTGCTAAGATTTAATTTTCTAGGGTGATGGGTGGATAATCATTTCCTATAAGAGGAAAGATTATTTGCTATATATCATTGATTCTTTGAGAGATGGAGTTGCTTAAAATTCTTTGTAATTTAGTACCAACAAGAAAAGGCCCTAAGTGCATATTCAAAGGTCTGAATTTCCTTAAAATTTTATTTTTTTCTGTAATAAAAATCTTTTCAAACTAAACATGTGTTATCATATGCTGTTAAAGTTGAAGGTTGTTTCTCACTAACTAAAAGAAGTTTGAAAAACTTATTAATATTGAAACTGGCACTCTCAACACACGTGAATGTTTACAAGGGTAAAAGTGCATCTAATTCACTCAAACAAAAGTTGTTTAAAAACCAATCATGTCTCATTACATTTTTCCAAAGTCAAAATTATTTCTCACGGATGATTTCTTCCCAAGTCTTTGAGCTTCTTGTTTCTTTCCTTTCTTCCCATTAGTGAGTTAATTCATCCAAATAGTGAAATAGACCCCCTTCTAACTATGTTCATGTTGTTTGTAGGATGCTTATGCCCTTTGTCGCATTTTTAAGAAGAATGAAACTGGTCTGAAGATCACAGAGCAGTATGGTGCTTCTTTTGATGATCATTCTCATTGGACGCCCAATGATCAGTCATCTACTTTAGAATTGTCTTCTGAGGGAAGAGGGGATCAAGACCTAGAGAGCACCTGCTATCGTTTCCAATCGGATACGGGCTCATCAGATATCATTCAAGAAGTTGAATTTGATGCCAGTGCTCAGAGAGAAGGGAAGTGGATGCATTCTCTTGCAGATGAGGCACTTAGTACAGACCCACCATTTCAAAACCATAGAAGCTTAGCCCACATACCCTCTAAGGTAACTACATTGCCTGACATGGTTTCAGTTGGGTAGTTAATTACTAAAAAGGCAATGCACTTCCAGTTCTGTAATGTGAATTTAAACTTAAAATTTTCCTAATTAGAAAGGAAGGTGAGCAGCTACAGTGCCCCACATCATAGTTAGTAGGACCTCCAGCTACAGTCATTGGAGGAACCCCTTATAGTGCATGGCCTACTGATTGATTGTTGAGTGGGCCCTACTGTGGTCTGGAGATGGATGGGTACAGTAAAAAAGACCTCATATTAAATCAGAAAAATCTACTAACTCATTCTCATAAAATTAGAAAAAGGTCCATCAATTGGATGGTTTGGATAGTCCCATGCATTGATGTGATTGCAACATCTTCCATCCCTTCCAACTTGTAAACATCAAATGTGGGTCAGATGTAAGTAAAAGGTTTTGGGGACCATAGTTTCTAGCCAGTGGGCCAGCAACGTGGTCCATGATATGAGTGAGAATTGCTTTTTCTCATTAAAATAAGTAATTTAAAATAACTAGATTAGGCTATAATCCTATTTGCTTACTTTTAATAAATTAATTTGCCTACTTTGAAATAAATTCTTAGGAATTCATGCATGGTAAAGTGAATTCTAACTAAAGAATGTTAAAGAGTTAAGATAAAGGAGCAATAAGTAAAAGTTGTAGGTGGAACCTTGCTTCCCTAGGATTTGATTTACTAGAGTGATAGTTGGGTAATCCTTTCCTACCAAAGGGTGTGACTATTTGATGACCATTTATGATTTTCACTTCTACTACTTCAAGTTCAGGCATAGGAAAATCTTTAAATTCTTTTAAGTGACAACACCAAACCTGAATAAGTGCATCCTCTTAACATCCTACTCTCACTGCAGGTGGACATAGCACTAGAGTGCGCTAGGTTGCAGCAACGGCGCTTATTGCCTCCATTAATGGAGGATTTTCCGCAATTCGATCTCACTGACTCGAGATTTCCAAATCCTGGACGAGAAGACACGAAAGAAACAGACATTTTACAAGAAATTCTTTCGGTCGCCTGTGCTTCTCAGGAGCTCATGAATCATTCCAGCTATCAAAATACATGGACATACAATCACCCACTTTTGGATGAATTCACACCTCTAATGGAACTAGATATACAAGGAAGAAATGAGGAACCTCAACACCATCTAATTAACGACATTGGTTCCTCAAGATTTGTAGAGATAAGTGATCTGGAAGAAGAATTCAAGGGACAAAGGGTGGTAGAGAACTTGCGTGGGATAAGAATGTCACACAAAGATCTTGATGAGGTAACATGAAAAAGCTTCTTACTAATTCCTATCTGAGTATTACACTGTTTTATTCGACCAAGCTTTCAGTCAAGGTGGGGCCCATTTTTCATCCGGCGAGTTTCTCGTGGGGCCCACCGGGATAGGCAATGGTAAAAGATCTCATGCCCTGAACTATCCCAATAATCTGACTGGTGCTTATTCTGCTGTGTGAATATGAAGTTAAGGACCATTGGAGGGCTCCATGGTGCTAAGTTTGCCGCTGTGGGTCCCATCGGATGAAAGATCTGGCTTATTGAAAAATGACCCTAGATGTTCGTGGTTCGGAATAGTGTAGCCATGCTTTCAATTTAACTCTGGACCAAACTCTGATTGGAAAGAAATTTGGCTGTGTTTAAAAAGTAATTTTAAGCCGCTTGGATTCCAGAGGTGAGCCCTACAATGGAATTACGGAGCTCAGCATAGAAACTTCTCAAAGGACTCACCTGGGGGGATCCAGATTCCATCCAGCCAAGCTTTCTGTCAGAGTGGGACCCGAATTTCTAGTCACCTAGGCATGCTACTGGTGGGGTCCATCTGGCCATCATGGACAGCCAATGGAGAACAAGCAACTGCTACAATGAAAAATCCCAGTAATCCTACTGGTGGTTATATACAATTCCAATGAAATTAATGCACCACAAGAGACCTTTTTGTGTGTCACCACAGCAGGTCCCACCTAGATGAAAAATCAGGCTCATCGAAAGGTGGACCCCACATGTTGATTATTCTTGGCCCAAATAATGCAAGTGTGTTATAGCAATGCATTGTCTTGAATGACCAAGAGAACCACATCATATCACTGCATGGAATCAGTGGGAGCACTTTTCTTGTTGGGCCCTCACTAACATGTGCCCCACAATCTACAGATCACATTAGAGGAACACAAGACTGTACTGATAGAAAGCATTTCAAATTTCCAAAGAGAGGATCCAGACAACAAAGGTATGCCTACCCTAACCATCTCATCTCCTCTTTTTCTTCTTTTGCTTTATGTTTTCTTTAACAATGTCTTTAGATCATTCCACTGACTGTGAGGCAGTCTGCAGGAGGAATCAATGAACATGGGACTTTCAAGGGCTTCAGTGACAATGAGACCAAGCCCAATTCCTCAGAATATCAATCCAATGACTTCACTATTGGTTTCATAAATGACAACCAGGATGGTATCTTCCATGAAAATGGTGATGACAACGATTTCGCCTCCACACCAACCTTCCATGTTTATGAGAAAGTTGAAGTTAGCCGCGGGTTGTATGTCAGTAGCTGCAATTCAGCCAAAACATTCTTTCATCGGGTCGAGCCCTCGAAGACTGTTAGAGTCCACATGAACACCATGGTGACACATGAGAGGGTTGTGCCAAACTCTGAAGTTCTGAGGAACAATCAACACAGAGGTTCTGTTTTTAGCAAGTTTAAGCTATTTGCTAGAGATAAATTTATGTGGATTAAAACATCTGTGAAGCCATGGAAGGGATCTAGCATGATCAATGAGACAATAACTTCAAACATTAGTATAGTGGCACTTCTATTGACATGTTGCATATATCTGGGGGAGGATTTAGAACATGAAGGCGAAAGGAGTGACCTTCCCTCAAATGATAAAGCCTTGATTGATGAAGTGAAGGAGATGAAGGAATTGAAGAGAATGGAAGGGAGTGCCAAGAAGAAAACTGGTTTGTTTACTAACATAAGAGGAAGAAGCATTTCCAATACATTTTTGAACTGGAAATGGACTTTCCTCTTCTTCACAGTTTCTTTGGCTCTTTATGCCTTTGTGATTAACAAATACCTCTTGCAATTGAAACCATGATAGGAACTATTCATTTTCTAATTCTTATTTATATTTTTTTAAAAGGAGGGATTGGTCAGTCTATATTGGAAATCATATGTAGGTCATTGAACTTGTTATACTTGTACTAATTAATTTAACCAGCCAAGTAAAATGCTTGGATAGTTGTGAAACTTGTTATTCGCAAATGCGTATGTGGGTTGGTCAAGTTTGATACTTTTATGGTTATGGGATTAAATGTACTTAACCTAGGAATTGATATTTGTAGAACCCTCATTTTTACAAACATGTGATATTTCACATTGGGATGCATGTGTTACTGCAGCATATAAAGGTTACCTTGGTTCCATACATAGGATTGTAATTCTGTTAGATCATAAATGAAAACCGTAGGATGTGTAATACATTTTATTTTGATTTATAGGAGTTTTTCATTTTTTGAAGAGAGATCATGAATTCAGAGTTTGAACAATTGGATTCTCATTTCAGGGCCAATTACCATAGGAGTACCATGATAAAGATTTTTTGGCTAGCTAGTAGTAAAAAAGAATGCAAACCATGATAAGATGCTTTATAGTGATAAATTTCTTTAGTATCACCAAAATAAAACATCAACAAATAAGATAGAATGTATATTTGCAAGGACAACTAATGAATTGCAATACATGTGCACCAAACGGACCCTATGTCATATGAACATTTGCTGGTGCATTGGCTTGCTTGAGGAAAACAGGCGACAGATATGATAGTTATTAACTTCAATGTCGTATTTACGTACGGGTACTGATCATCCAA
The DNA here is from genome assembly GCA_028538565.1 of Umbellularia californica. Taxonomy (NCBI): domain Eukaryota; kingdom Viridiplantae; phylum Streptophyta; class Magnoliopsida; order Laurales; family Lauraceae; genus Umbellularia; species Umbellularia californica. Next base: position 13,791,772 of record JAPQWN010000008.1, on the reverse strand, counting down.
GAGATGATCCATTAAATGAACAGTTTGGATTCATCATTGATGTAGTGTGGATGCTAGGCAGTGAGGATCAACGCACACCACCAAGTATCAAGGCTTGCTGGAGAAAGGTGAGTAAAAAGGAAATTTGGGAACCACAGCAGGCCAAATAACTTATGCTGGACTTGATTAACGCAGGCTCGCTTGATTCTTGATGATATGGTGGAATAACTCATGCAGGTTAGTAGAATATTTTCACACTTTGGGAGGAGGAAGAACTTCTGCAAATCTAAGGCAAAACCCAGGAACTATAGTTTTGTATATATTTCCATCTCAATGTATTCTATCCAGTCCTATTTGGTTGGCGAGTGGTCCCAACAAACCCTGCAAAGTGTCCTATATTAAAATATAGCAAAGAGATTCCTATTACAGAAATCATAGAGGGTCTGGATCCTAATTATTTAGCTTAAGTTTCTGTTGAGGTCAACGTCCACCCTCGCTCCTGAGCGGTCATAATTGTGGTCGAACCCTCGCCCTCACTATAAAACCATTGTGTTGCCGTTTCCTATCACCAATTGGTTTTAGGATAAGTGGTAGCTCAATGGGGTGTAAGATCATACAAGTGGTATCAGAGCCTGGTAGGTCGGGTGTTCGAGTCACGGGATACGCGTTTTGCGAGTTGCGCAGCAGGAGTCGCGGCGGGTGTGCCGTTGAGGGAGGGATTGTTGAGGTCAACGTCCACCCTCGCTCCTGAGCGGTCATAATTGTGGTCGAACCCTCGCCCTCACCATAAACCCGCCGCGACTCCTGCTGCGCAACTTGCAAAACGCGTATCCCGTGACTCGAACACCCTACCTACCAGGCTCTGATACCACTTGTAGGATCTTATACCCCATTGAGCTACCACTTATCCCAAAACCAATTGGTGATAGGAAACGGCAGCACAATGGTTTTATGGTGAGGGCGAGGGCTCGACCACAATTATGACCGCTCAGGAGCGAGGGTGGACGTTGACCTCAACAGTTTCTTAATTATCAATGAATGGAAGTACTAATGTTCTCATTAGGTTAAAGAAAATGCTTACATCAATTGAAGAATATGACATAAACGCAATTTCAACTAAATGAAACACCCTTTTCATATTATTCCCAAAATTTCACGACACATCAATATGAGATATTTTCCATCTTTTTTTTTTTTTTTTGAATGATAACGAAAGATTTCATTAAAAGAAAGAAAGGTACAAAGTACAAAAGACCAAAGAAAAAGAGAAAGAGGAAGTACATGAGAAATGCACCACCTCCAACTCTACTAACAAAAAACACATCCACCCAAGGAAGCAACCTATCAACTCCTTGCTTAGCTAACACATCTGCCATGGAGTTAACCGATCTAACCTCATGACGGAAGGAAACATTGATTCTAACAGATAATTCTCTAATTTCATTTAGGTGAAAATGTAACTTCTAAGGATTAATCTGCCGCTTAGACACCCATGCGATCGCATTAGAAGAATCACTTTCCATAATAAGCTATTTTGGATTGTGTGTATTTGGAATCAACTTCCGCTTAGACACCCATGCTATTTTCCATATATTGGATTGTGTGTACAGTATAAAAAGAAAAGAAACCAAATTACTTGACACTTTATTCCGTGCATTAAAGCCTATCCATCCAGATTAAAAGGTCAAACTTGACCTTCAAAATCTCTATAAGAATCCTTTCTAAGAAACCATGAATCACAACCTTTGGAGGGCTACATTTTCTAGATGTAACTCGCATATAAAATTATGAGATTTTGCAAACTTCTGTAAAAGTGCCCCTTCTCTTAGCCAATTTATATATGAATTCCTTATGTGTACTCTACTTCAAGTTGTATCCACCCAAATGACTTCAGTTAGTGAGAGCAATGCATGAAGAGTCGTCGCCACTGCCTGTAGAAACATTAGATGAACACCATGCATCCTCCCTTATGAACTGCATCCATGAATCATCTTTGTCATCGTCCTCATCGGCGCATGATGATGGCCCCATTGGCAACTCTGGTGACATGGTATCGACGTCGTTGGCTATCCCTTGTGAGCTACTATGCCCTTGCTCTTCAATTTCTGTGCATGCGCCATTTTTATTGAAAACGCGACATAATGCATATGAATCCTGAAATCATTGCCTAAATCCTCTGTTAGACATGCTCATATATATGCATGGAAATGCAAATTCATATACATGCAAACACACTTCTAGGTAGGAATGTTGATTCATCAATGCTAACTAATTAACCTTTTTTACATGTCAAACAAGCATTTGAAATTACTAAATGTGTTACAATTACATTTTCAGCAGATAGTCTTAGTTGTTCTCTTGATAGTATGCTTGACCCAAGAACTGGATGGTTCAGATGGGCCCGCCCCAATTGGAGTAAGACTTAGAAAATTCCAAGACTTAAAAGTAACCTAATCTATGATCAGTCTGGAAATAGATGCATGAGAAGAGAACCCCACTAGACCATAATGCCTAAGAAGGAATATTTTCAACCATTGACCCATCCACAGTGGGGCCCATCAATCAAGTGGTCCCGCTAAAAGAACCCTGAGCCCCTCATGTTTGGAAATGGACACCCTCTCAGATGAGAAGAGGCCGTTTCAGGAATAAAGTGAAAAGGCCACCAACACCATCATACACCATGGAAAGGGATGGATTTCTATACTTTATCTTGGCTCGATGACGCATGCTGCTGTTTATGCAAGTCGTATGGAATGATACTTTTGTCTTGCATTAGAACAGTGAAAGCAAAAGAAAGCTATGAATGACAAGAAGGGTCACAAGATCTCAACAGATCAATGCAAGTAAAGAATATGGTAATCCCATTTTACATTGGATTAAAGAGCAATAAAAGAACGGGAAAAGATCCAACTTTCCATGCAATCCATGCACCACGTTCCTCACCTATAGTCTAGAGCAGTGGAGGGTCCTCTTACATGTGCATGATGCGTATGTAACACACCCTTGTTAGCCATCTTAGCACTTTCTTCTTGTGGCTCATCAATAGCAAATTGTAATGTTTAAGATCCCATAATTCTATGGTTACTGATTAAAATGATGGGTGTTAAGTCATATACAACCTGAATTCTGAAGGTTTCTTCGCAGTCCTTGTCATCGAGGCGATATTCGTGCATCACCCAATCGGTTCTGATCCCTTGAGGAGCTCGGCCCCTGTAATAAACGAGTGTCTTCTTCATACCTGTAGTCCCATTTTGACAAACGATGCGCCGATCTTTTCCTGTTGATTTCCAATATCCGGCATGAGTAGCCCTGTTTGTTCGAAATCCATTTGGATATTTCCGGTCCCTTGGTCCAAAAAAATACCATTCTGGATCTCTACTTGGCAAGAATGATTTATCTGTCGAAATTGTAATTGATAAAAACATCAAAATAAGGCAAGCATCAGTATGAAACCAGAGCTAAGAGTGTGATATTCAACAATGGCATTGTATTTGGGTCAAAATATAATGGAAACTAATATGGCCCAATGAAGCCACCAATGTGCATGGTGAATGTTGGATGGGAGTGATCCAATGATGACAATCATCGTTTCAATTTAGCTGGATAGGAATAAATTTCAATTTGATAAATGATGATAACCATCAAATTGAATGTGCATAATAAATGGTTATGAGAATGATATGATCGATCATCAATGGAAGGCAATTCTGACCCTTAAATCATTCAATGAAGTGTGCAACACAAGTTGGTCTGAAATACAATTGTGCTCCAACTTGTTGGACTTGATCATTTCTCAAGATCTCAACTTAATTAATCAAGAATCTAAGAAATTCAATTGTCCTATGAACATGAAAGTATTATTCAGACTTTTCAGAGAGAGAGAGATAGATAGGGAGAGTTTTAAGAAATAAGAACCAGCTAATTCCCATGGTTCGCATTTGTAAAGATCGATTTCGGGGATGATATCAAGCTCGATCTTGAGGCCTTGGATCTTCCTTTTGAGATAGTAACTCACCAACTCTTCATCTGTGGGATGAAACCTGAAACCTGGTGGTAGTCCGACCGGTGCCATCTCTCTCTCTCTCTCTCTCTCTCTCTCTCTCTCTCTCTCACCTAAACATGATCAGGTATAAAAGGATTCAAAGTCCCTTGTCTTTGAGTTGTCTTACACTTTCTCTTTTGTAGATTCTCAGACAAACGTTTTGTGCAAGCCCATCAGGGCGGCTGTAAATTGTAATAAAACTAAACACACTTCTCCTCTAAGCGCTACTGTTAAATTTCTATTGATACGTTGTTAGTGTCACTTCCAATGATCGATCATTCATTGCACTTCCAAGCTCCATCTTCTTTAGTTAAAAGAGGGTATATTAGTCTCTTTCTCTCTCTAGCTTGTACATTTGGTGGGCTCCACCTAACAGCAACAGTCGAATCTAACCAGTAACTGAAGCACCACCTGGTTGACCATGACTTTGGTAGATGAGGACCACTGATCAGTGTAATCAGGTACTTACTTTGGGTCTATGGTCAATTCTCAGTGGGGCCCACCTGTTGAATGTTGATGATTGCAGGCCATTCATTCCTCTGCAGTGTTCTAATCATGATTGATTTACTCTCACTTTTTCTTATTTTGTTGAAATATTGCAATCATTCATCAAGAGGCTTTGTATGATCTTTCTGCCCTGGATCTGAAATATGGCAGTGGCAATGCTTTGGGGTGGTCCACTGGTTCATGCCATCTACAACCACTTAAAGATCTCTATCCCATTTAAACATCCTATCATTAATTTGATTGACAACTCTGCATTTTCTGCATTGAGGGAAGCATCAACTTCCTAACAAATCTTCAAATAAAGCAACTACTTACAATATTTCAGCCCCAACAGGGCCTACAATTTCAGACCGAAATCTAAGTCCAAATGATAAGAAATTATTAAACCCAAACTGCAACCATTTGGCCATTTGGATCCATATCAAAAATCGGATTTAGATCCTAATAGGATTTGAATTAATAATATTAGAGCCTTAAATCATTAGGCTATTGTGAGAAGATGGGGTGATACTTCACACATATCCTATCCATTTGGGTGCACATCTTAGCTGCATCCTTCTTGGTTCATAGGTGGGACCCCAAATTGTAATTTCAGCATCAAATTATCTCACTTGGCTAGTGATTTATAAACTAGTGATCAAATGATAATTTTCTTACTAAAAATCATTTAGGAACTTCTCTGGTCAGTCTAGTTTTAGGCCTGCACAGCTGACACTAATCCATTCAGACCTTCCCATCTTATATATCCCCAGTAAATGGAAACGGATCCCCTGTTTGGTCAACCATGTTTGGACCAATCTGGGGGTTACACATGAGCTTTGTACTTGTTTTATACTTAAAATACAGTGGTGTTTTGTACTTAAAAGACGAAGACACCACCATTCTTTAAACTCAACAAGCTCATGCGTCACCCCTTGATTGGTCCAAATAGGGGATCCCGTTCCCCAGTAAATAGTAATGGCGTACGTATAGTGCCCTTGCCCACTAGTTTTCAAATGTGACATTTGAGGCCAATTTCTTTCTCTTGAAAAAGGTGATGCTCCTAACTCCTAAGTCCTAAGTCTCAAGCCAGGATAAAGAAGGCAGCATTAGTTAGGGTTAGGCACTTGATTGTAAAACTAATTTACTAGGAAAGCTAATTCAATGGCTAGGGAAATTGGATTCTGATTCCTGTGTGAGGCGAGCAGAGTTTGCCCGGGGCATTCCTTGGAAGAAGTGTGCAATAGAGACCAGTTTGCTCTAGAAAATGCATGGGTTTTTTCACACATTATGAGGAAGATATGTGGAAAATTACAGCTAGCTCTGTAGCTAGGATTGCCGCTTGAAATGTGGGTGTTTTTGACAACCAAGACAGAGCTAAGATTGTATTAGGTACAAAGGCATGTTTGTTTGGATGAACTTCTAAGAAATGCATTTCTCATTAAAGTAGTTAAAATTGAATAAACACAGGTGAAGATCTAAGAATGGCCATCAAATTATCTTCTTTTTCGAGAAAAATGAATTAAGGTAAGACGGTAAATGAATACCCAGCCATTACCTTAGTAAATCAAATCTTAAAATATTCAGTGTCCCATATACATCACCACTCTATACCCTTCCACCTCTTTAATAATCTTATGTTGGTAGAATTCATTTCACTTGAGTTCTTAGAAACTCAATTGGGCAAATAAGTGGGCCCTAAATATTCTTAGCACTTATAATCTCAAGCAGAACTAAGTGGAAGTGATGTAAAAAGATAATCACATGCACCCACCAAATGATGAAGAACATGATGTCAATGTAATTTAAAAATTATCAAGAGCTACATATAATTAGCCCAAACTACAAGGGTCATACAAAAGCTACCCTCCCAAATTGACACTCAAAACAATTATAAGGGAGGAAACCCTGGTTGCTAGGGGAAGTAGTGTGCATGGCCGGGTCGGATTCATTGAGCTAAAGCTTATTGGGCTGACCCATTTATTATTAGGCCTAATACTCAGGCCCAGGATTTAGCCCAAAGGCCTTAATGTCAGACCCAGGGCAAGCACAGTTGCAAAATATAATAATCTTTGTTCTAAATCCTATAGCTGGTCTGAGTTAGGCCTGGATCACTCAACTCTTGGGCCCGAAATTCAGTCCTGATGTAGCCCACTGGCCTTGAAAACCACAGCCAAATAGCGAATACGTCTGGGCTTTGGTGCTGTCGGTATGGCCCATGTTGAGCCTTGTTTATGTAAATCAACTATATGATGTGGTCTGGGCCAAAACATTCAACACAAACACATCCAACAAGAAGGCCCATTGGCTCGTGAAAACCTGAATTAAGTATTCAAGGAATCCGTGACCTGACTGTGGGCTGAATTATAATTCTAAAACTTGGCAGGACTCCCCAAAGTTGTCTCGATCGAGCTAATTAGATTAGTGGATAGATTTTCGATAATTCATCTATGGATAATTTTAAATTCTCCAAAAACTGTCCCCAAGGAGAAATTCCAAAATCCTCTTCTTGGTGGAGCATTTGAAATTCCAACAAAAAAAAAAAAGATCCTAAAATTCTAGGAATTCAAAAAGATCATTTGAGGTGGTCTGAAATTTGGGATTATGGTGAAAGAAACACGACATTTAAAATGTAGGGGGACAATGCAAGCCATCACATTATGTTTTAAAAAAATCCCAGCATGCCAAATTCTTGTTTGAAATTCTAGGAAAGTACAAGCCCAATCAACTCGCTCAAGAGTATTTGTTGGCTAAAACTTGGAAGAATCAAATTTTTCTTGGCCAAGACTCAGTGAAGAAATAAAGAAAAATGCTAAATTATTCCTCTCTTTTTTTAATAGTTTTGGGTTGGTCAACACTCAATATTCTCCAAAACAACTTGGCCCGATAGATTTCCAATGGAGTACTTTCCAGTTTTGGAACTATAGGCCGGTTTCCAAATGGTCTGGGTTTGGAAGGACTTTACCCCGAATCGACCCGGCCCACATCCAAAATTAAGAAACTCCCAAAAATAAATAACCTCTAAGAGAAATGTGAGGCTGGCAATTACTTTTGTCACTATTTTAAAACCATCTTACTTTCAGGAATATTTGAGCGTTTCTCTCCACCATTTGGCCCACATATTGCATACTGTAACCATTTAGAATGAATGTTATGTCAGTGATATATCTTCAAATTTTACTTCATCAGGTATTGATCCCAAATACTATGACTAATGCATATGATTTACAAGTTAAATCTACTGCAAGCAAACAAATCTGGGAAAAACAGATCAGCCTCTTCATCATGGGCCTGTCCGTAAAATTATTGGAGTCCCCCATTTGCGAAGAGTCAGGAGGGAAACTCTCACGCCCTACATGGGTAGAATATTCTCAGATTAATAATGCATAGGATTGTGCTAATCATATTATTAGTCATGTATCCAATCTTACGGTCCTACCGTTAACGTAAAATGTAAAACTCGAGCATATATTACTGAGGCTGAGGTTGACCACATTCATTTTGAAGGATTACAATATTCACTACCGAGCTTCAAACATAGAGTTCCAGACATCCCACTCACGGAAAGCCCGAGGGAGACAACAAAGGAATCCAAGCTCTACTACCATAAAAAGCACACACTGTTTTCCATTGCTTACTGTAGAAGTTCGGTTGCTTAAAAAGGAAAAAAAAAAAAAAAGTGAAATCAAACCGCAGCCCCATGTAGCATTAGCTTGAATAGGTTTGCTACTGTGAGCAAAAACATCATATCAATGAAATTGGACAAGTGATCACAGTGATGATTCTTCTTTCAACTTGAGAGATGATGACTGCTATTAGCCTATTATTGACATTTATAAAAGAGAGAGTTACAAGTACTTACAAGTAATGAGGAAGAGAGTTAGTACACCTCCTAAGAATGTTAGAATGAACTTCAGCATTTGTGATAGTCCAATTAATAGCTCCTTCACGTGTACACCGCAACAAGACCCTTCCTTGCTATGCTCCTCCAATGCTAGGGATCGGTCCGTGACACTTGAGACTATGATACCCCTTACCAATGGGTTATCCATGCTTCTCAATGAAATTTTATTTATATAGGTATCCAACGGTTAGATTTAGCAAGGTGGTGAAATTGTTGGCCTAATAAATTTCATTGACTAGATCAAGAGAGGTTGAAGCTCTAATGGGACACTAGTGGGGCCTACATGAACAAAAAACACACTAGCATTTGAATTTTGTTTGCACGAGTGCGGCATGTAGAACTCCACTATGTAGTCCACCTATTAATAGTTTGAACATCATCTATTTAAGGGACATATCTTTGAATCTTACTTCAATAAGAGTGTCCCATCGCAAGATTGAGCACATAACTAATAATGCGACTAATGCACATGATTGTGCTAATCCCATTAATCACATTATCAGTCATATGTTTAATTTTAAAGTAGGACGAACTCCTATTGAAGAAAAATTTAAGTGATAAATCAAATTCGAATTTTCAGTAGTAGGCTCCATGATGAGTTTCGCACATTCCACTAATAGGAAGGGTGAATGAAGGTCTTGCTTAGGGGATTTGGAGTACTCCAATCCAACCTGCAAATCCTTTTGCTCATCCTGTGGTCCATCCCCAAAAAATTACAAAACAATGGCCCCATGTAAACAATAGCTTGAACAGGTTTGCTAGTGTGAACAAAACCCTACAAAAACCCTACTTAGCCAGCAAAACCAAGCATGCAGCACAGTGCCATGACTCTACAAAGTCCTAAAGTGTGCTTTCCACATGTGGTTACAGCAAACGATTCAAAGATAAGAAGATTAAAAAGAATATGAATCTAGAGAAGGACAACAACTTAGGAGTCACGGGTGCTGACATGAACAGAAGATCTCACTATAAAATAACCCACAAACCAACAAAAATACATTGAACCAATTCACGCCCATGAACTAAAAGGGCCCCTCCAACAAACAAAAAGCTGCATTCACCACCATCTCTCTTAACACCTCCTCCCTACATTGATTGTTGTCTCATTACCTACAACTACAGGGAAGTGAGAAAAAAAACACCCAATTGCCTTGCAACTCTCATGTCTTCTTCTTCTTCTTTATTGCCACTCTTCTTCCTTTTCTCCTTGTTCCTCTGGTTTGTTTGTGCCATTGCTGCAACAGCACCTGTTCCTGTGGGTAACATTTCTCGGGTGGAAGTTGCAGAGTACTTTAATATATACTATGGGCATACCTTCAAAGTCATAAAAAATGGTGTCGATGGCAAGAGCTATCTTCTCATCCAGGTGCTTTCTAGTGCTTTCTAGTTTTAATGTCATACATACTTGCTGTTCTTTCATTAACTTCTTAAAAGCTTATTAAGTAAAAAATTGCTAGTTGAGTATATAATGTTCATTAGTAAAAGAAATTCAATGTCACTTGGTTCTGAGAGAAAGGCTCCTATTTTCTTTGGGGTGCTGGCTTGATTTGACACATTTTCCTCCAATCTAGACAAAACCATTTCTCATGAGTTTGAGACTTGTGGAGTGAAGCAAAATGAAAATTTGCAATCTGGAATTCCAGCGTAACACAAACGCGCCCCATTAAAAAAGTTAAATAAAATAGAGGAGTATGTGATACATGGGGAGAAATTTTCTCCACCTTGTTTTTTCCACATCCACATGATCTGTGGGTGTTTCACAGTCTCATCTGGAATTCAGTTCCAGAGTGTAGATGCACTGTTGACTCAGACCCGTTTGTTGGAAAATTGTGTGGTCCGACTGCCATAGGGCGCACGGTAGATCGAGACACCAGTTGTTGCCTTAGTTTTGTGTCCACCAGCAGTTCTAACACAGTTGTCTCCCTTTGATGTCATGCTGCTTCCACTAAAGTTTTTCAATAGAAGAGTGATCTTTGTTTAATTGTCCAAGCATCAAGGGGGTTTTACTTAATCTGGTCTTTTCTTTATTTTTAAGAATACATCAAGAATGGCGACCAAGACAAAGTACTGCACACCAAGAATTAAATCGTTCGTGGTTCCTCTAGCAAATTACTCAGTTGACACCACATATTTTCCAGGTAATGTAAACCAAACAAAAGATAACATTCCTTTTCCTTGATAAATTCATTTTTAAATCTAGACTATTCGTGCGACATGCCACATGCCACATGCCTTCACCTGATATCCACTCACCTAGTTTCATCTTCATTTAAAGTGATGTACACCATTGAATTGATCTGTGTAATAGTGGGAACTTAAGTCAATTCTTAATCTAACGATTTCACATATTATTGAATCTAATGGTGAACATCACTGTAGTCAAAGTAAAATTGCTTAGAGATCAAGAAAAAAATGGGCACATATGAAGCTTATGAGTTTTCATCTACATGAAAACTCCCATGTGGACGTCATATATCTTTACTCTTATCTTATTACCTTCACTTACTTTTTTCATTTGTGTGGATTCGCAGTGTCATTCTTTGAGGTGAGGGTTCCAGCCAATTGATTTGTAAGTTGTAATGAAGGGCTTACTCAATAGTGAGATTGTTTTGTGTTAATTGATGGGACCCACGGGTTTACACTTTTACACGATCGTAACCGTCTATCTGATGGGTCCCACCAAGGATGGCAAGAGGTGCAAAAGATCAAATGGATCAAATATTCGTTTTATCAGCACTTTAAACTCGAACCAGACCAAATTCTTGTCATATATTCTAGTAAAAGAACAGGCCTTGTGGGTAGGCCTGGAGACAAGGTGCACTGACCAGACAAAATGAACCATGTGGCCCAATCTTGTGTGTATATTGGCAGCTTCTAGGCATGGTGGGTAGCATGAAGGGAATCACATCTGATTCTATAACCTCAGAGTGTGTACTGAAATGGTATCAGAGTGGAGAAATCGAGCCAGTGAATAAGACAGATCCACAGCAGCTAACCCAGTTCTCAGCACACTTCGTAGGCACTACCGAGGGACAGGAAGCATGCAACTTTGCCACTTTCTTACCTTCTGAGGAAGATACCCCATTGCAGGTAAATCCCACATTTTAAACTTATAATACATACATATAAACATACTGATTAATCATAATGGGACCCCAATTGCCCAGGTTTTCAAAGGTCTGAGTTGAAAAACTTGGGTATGAACCCTTTCTTGGGCCAATTGGCAATTGTGTGTAGGATCAAGTGTAATCAGGTCCATATCTAATAACAAAAAGTTCTCTCTGAAGAGGGGATCACATATTATTCATATGCACTCAAGCGCTCCAGGGCCACATAGTGCTCCTTTTTTACCCTCTTCACAGCTACTTCCCTTTCTTCTCACCGAATTGGCATTAGGCATAGTTTGACATTTATTAGGCCTTATACTCATATTAGATTGAATATCTATAGAATGCATAGTTAAAAGACTGTCAATGTTTGAGGGCTATTAAAACAAGGGTTATTAATTTGATGGGGCTAATTTTTGCTCTTATGCATGATGAGACCTTTTCATTCCTTTACGCCACTGATAGGCATGCATCTAGGTGGGCCTCACAAGTCACAAGTTGGACTGAATATGAATAGTACATAGTTTGTATGTGGAAAAAAACTCCTCACCTAATGACCCATTTAATTGCATCACCATCAATTTAACCGTATGCCATCAGCTTGGGTCACTTCAAATAATTTCATCACCATCATCAGTGTCATTAAAGTGTTATCTCAAACTATGTTGGAGTTATCTACCTGAACTCTGTTTTACCCTTACAGACTATAGTGGGCCAAATCTTTGGATGTGTCATTATATAGGAAAACTTTCTCCCACAAGTGGACTACATATTGTTCATATGCAATCCGGCTGGTAGGGTCCACTTAGATAATGCCTATTAGTATATTGAGGATATATGAAAAGGTAACCTTCAGCCAAAAAATCAGCCCGTCAAATTACCCTACCCTTGATTTATTAGCCTTAAAGTCTCATGACATTTTAACCGTAGATTTCTTCTGTGATTAAATTCAATAGTGAGTGAAAGTTTGATGAGTGCATTATGGGAATAGAAGAAAATGAAAGCAGTTGCTCTGGTCAAAGGCGGGCCTAAGTAGGCCCCATCGGGTGCTCATAGGAGAAATCTCTCCCATTACATGACTAGTAAAAGCTTGGTCAGCATATTAACTTTTTTACTAAACGAAGTGAAAGTAAAATCTAAGTATGTTTGTAAATGTGAATGTGAATGTGCGAGAGCTTTATTAGTGGCAATATTATATATACCCACGTATGCACACATCATATATCATTACATATTTTATGTAATCGGGGTAACAATTTGTGTTTGTGTCTAGGTTCATATGTCAAGTCGAAGTCTGAGTTGACTAGGAGTGGCAATGGGTCAGGTCTGAGCTGGATTCAGCCATACTTGGACCTAAATAAACAGTTATCATGTCATAGGGTTAGGGATCGGATTCAAGTCGAATCACACGCCCATTATTATTATTATTATTTTTTGCTACCAAAGGGTTCCCAACTTTTTGCGGTGGACTAATCCCTCTGGGCTCAGAGAGAAGCCAGGTAAAACCCCTGTGGCTCCTAGGTGGTAGCACTAGTGGACTCAACTTTCGGTTCCTGAAGAGGGGGAAACAGGGAATCGATACCAGGACTTTTAGCTCCGGAAGAGAGAGGAACCGTGGTCCTAACCACTCGGCCAACCCCTTGGGGTTAAAGCCCATTATTATTATGGTATCACTTTGATTGATAATTGTCACGACCCGGGCCCGAGATCGGGTAACCCCGAGCCGTGAGCCCATACTTACTCCCGTAAATCCCGAATTAACCGAAGTTAAAACGAAATCCACAAGGGATAACATTCACAATAAACCTGTCAATTACACAATTCTGCGGAAACAATTTCACTTAACAATATCAATCAAGATGTACATGTATACAAAATAACGTCCCTTATACATGTATCAAATCCATCAATTACTTTTCCCAATAGTGCATGTCCAAAATATTGTGCAGTGACCATAATTACATTCCAAAAATGATTATACAAAAAGAATAGCTTCACAAAATGTTTCTCAAAACAAATATTCCTTCTCGCACTCGGATGCCCGTATCAAACGGTATCCCGGCCATTCCACTCGATCAATCCTCCTGGAGGAACCGGAGCGGTCTCCTCCGCTCCCGCCGGGGGCGCTGCTGCACCGGCATGGGCAATCTGGCCTGTAATGCCATCAATAACACGAGTGAACACGACGGTTCAACAATGTATAAACAATTCTCACAATATTATGTTAGTACATAAGTCAAACTTAATCAATCTATTAGTGACAGTTCCAATTCTAGATAAGTGTAGAAAGTTCCTACAATAACAATATACAACTATAAAAGTCAATCTTGTGGACACGTTTATGGATGGTCACTACCATAGCATTCATTGTCATTTCATTCATTTTATTTACCATCTTCCCTCAAAGGAAGGATTATCATTACCATCTTCCCTCAAAGGAAGGATTCATCTTCCAATTGGAAGGCATCGATCAATACCCATAGATACGATCGGAATTTAGTGGGACTTACTAGTGTCCGGGCCAGAGACAACTAGCATCACCACGGAGCTCCGGAACGCCCCCAAATCCATCTACTGCAGTAGGATTAGTCATTTCTTTCATTTATTAATTCATTGAACTCATTTAGAGTTCTAGTACAATTGCTAGGTAGTGCCAGACTTCAGGGTTAATGTTTTTCAGGGAGTAATCCAATCCTGGATTTAATTCCCATCATGACGAGGGAAGGAAACAATAGTGATACCAATCTCACTAGATTGGGGCACACAGTTACAATGAGGGACTTGTCAGTCAACCCTGTTTCTATTTAACTCTATCTCCAATCTAAACAACCAATACGGTATAACCATTGGTCCCCGAATGCACGTGTTATTCTTGATGGACATCACATTTATAATATTAGTGTGTACATTCAAGTCCCCATAATTATCACCCATAGAAGTTTAGTCCACAATAAATTAGCTATGAGATCCCTTCTTTATTATTCATAATTCTTATCGGTCTCAATTTACCCCATGATTAGTCTTAAAACTAATATAAGGAGTATTCGTACTCACGAAGGGTGCTTCAAGTTTACGTCAAAATCCAAAACCCACCGATCGATCGGACCGTTAGGTCCGATCGATTGGAAAAAACTTTCGCTTACAATTTCATGTTTGGGGCCAGTATCAGGTTCGCTCGAGCGGATCCAAGTTCGCTCGAGCGGACCCAAACAGAACCTTCATCGCACGAGCGCACCTAAAGTTCACTCGAGCGGATACTTTTTCGCGTCAGGCAGTAACTGGTTTGCTCGAGCGAACTGGGAGTTCGCTCGAGCGAACTGTCCAGAACTCCATTTCTGGAATCCGAACCTTCACTCCTTCATTCACTCATTTCAACCACCATTTGCAAACACATTTAAGGATATTCTATCCTCCCCTCATTCATCATTTAACACACAATAGCACTTCTATTCCATCATTAATACATCATAAAATCCATAGAACTCAAACAAATCCATAAAATCTCCATTTCTAACAATAGGGTTTAAGAACCCATCATTATAACTCAAAGAAAACTTGGATACTAGCATGTTCAATCATAAGAAGCATTTATACTTGCCTTTGAAGTCTATTAGCAAGAAACCCCTTTGATAGCTTGACTTTAAAATGAGAAATCCCCAAATCCAAACCCTATTTCCATAAAAACACAAGAAATACTATCCTATGAGCTAAATGGCTAGAAACTATATCTAATCACTCATTATAACTTGGAAACTCACTAAAATGATCATCTACTTACTTGTAGGTCTAAGGAAAGGAATCCTTGAACTTTTCTTCAAGTTCCAAGCACTCCAATGGAGGAAGACAGTTGAGGAAGGAGATGAAGAAGATGAACTCCTTCAAACTTGCTTGAAACACTCAATCTCTCACTCTCTCTTGATGAAGAAGGATGGAAGAAGAAATGGAGAAGTGCCTAGGGTTTTCTCTACAATGGGATGAAATAGAATGAACTCAAAAGAGTTCATCTGATCTCTTATAAGGCCTTTTTGCAACTAAGTCCACTCTCTCTTTCTTATTTTCAATTCAAGTCAAATGGAGGCTCACTTGAGTCAATACTCGTCGGATGACTTCGAGCCTATTATGAAAGTTAACGTACTCGTCGAGATACACGCGTTGGTATCAAGAGTTTCTGTATTTGACAAAATACGTATATGTCACGACCCGGGCCCGAGATCGGACTAATCGGGGCCTAATCCCCGGGTCGCGAATCCAACATACTTACTCCCGTAAATCTCGAATTAACCGAAGTTAAGACGAAGACTCACAAGGGATCTAATATACGTACCTGTCAAATGTACATTTTTGCGGAAACATATATATACACTGACAATAATTGACTTTACATTACAAGTAAAGTTCACATATACAAAATATAATCCAATGAAGTCCACCACTACATATTCACAATACAATGCAGGGGACACCTAATTACATTTCAAAATGATATACAAAAGTATCTATCCAAAACAATTCCCAAAATAATCCAAAACATCCAAAACCATCGCCCTCCGAACTAAGCCCACTCCGCTAAACCTCCTGGAGGTATCGGATGGGCCTCCTCCGCACGCGGCGCGGCCTCTGCAAGGCCGGGATGGGCAACTGGGCCTGTAATGCCATCAATAACACTATGAACACGACGGTTCAACAATGTATAAACACATTTATGATAACACATGCTAAACTTGTCCATTATCAATATAACAACTCTAGACAATTACATCTAGGTTAATGCAATATCATGTACAGTGTAACTCATTGATTCTCAGTGGCAAAATTTTCAATTACAATAGTATTACTATCATTCAGTTCATTTCATTTATTTCATGTCATTTCGTTTCCTTTCATGTCTTCCAACGGAAGAAACTTAAGCACAAGGCGGAAGGGCAAACCGTTCATGGCCTGGCTTTATTTCACTTTCGTTTAATCAATTTAATTAAGCACAAGGCGGAAGGGCGAACCATTCATGGCCGAGGCTTCAATATTGTTTCAGTTTCCTTACATGGCTTATCAATTCATTGACTTTTCAGTCTATAGGTGTGGGATCTACCAGTGTCTTGATCAGAGATCACTGGCATCACCACGGAGCTCCGGAACACCCCAATCATCTGCTGCAGCAGGATCAATCATTATTCATTGCATTTATTCATTGCATTTATTCATTGTTCAGTGGTTCAGTGTATTCATTCATTGTTCGGTGGTTCAGTGTATTCATTCATTGTTCGGTGGTTCAGTGTATTCAGTCATTATAGACTCAAGGGGGATTAGATGAATCATTAATTACTCACGGTCCTACTTGTCTCTATCCCAATTTAGACAAATTCTGGGTGTAATTATTAGTTACTAAATGCACGTGTTATTTTCGATGGACATCACATTTTCATTTAATATGTGCATTTAGTCCCCAAAAATTTTCCACCCACAATATCAAAATCCACTGGACTCAAACTGAGTCCCACAATCGATCGGACCGTTAGGTCCGATCGATTGGACAAATTTTTGCTTACAATTTCATGTTTGGGCCAGTATCAGGTTCGCTCGAGCGGATCCAAGTTCGCTCGAGCGGACCCAAACAGAACATGCATCGCACGAGCGCACCTAAAGTTCGCTCGTGCGGACACTTTTTCGCGTCAGACAGTAACTGGTTCGCTCGAGCGAACTGTCAAGTTCGCTCGAGCGAACTGTCCAGAACTCCATTTCTGGAACTCCGAACTTCACTCCTTCATTCATTCCTTTCAACCACCCTTTGCATATACATTAAGGATCTCCTATCCTCTCCTCATTCATCATTTAATACACAAACAACCCTTCTATTCCATCATTAATACATCATAATATCCATAGAGCTCAAACAAATCCATATCATCTTATTTCTACAACAAAGAGGGTTTGAAAACCCACTCTTGCAAATCATAACTCAATAAATTTGTAGACTAGCATTTTGAATCATAAATGAGCATTTATACTTGCCTTTAAAGCCTATTAGCAAGAAACCCCTTTGCTAGCTTGACTTTAAGATGAGAAATCCCCAATCCAAACCCTATTTCCATAAAACACAAGAAACACTATCCTATGAGCTAATCGGCTAGAAACCATATCTAAGCACTCATTATAACTTGGAAAAATCCTTGAAAGCCCTAAGTACTTACTTGTGATGTGGGTAGGGAGCTCTTGAGCCTTCCTTTCAAGTTCCAAGCACTCCAAATGGGGAATATAAGATGAGGAAGATGATGAAGAAGATGAAGCTTCTTCAAAACTTGCTTGAGACACTCCAATCTCACACTCTCTCTCTCTTGATGAAGAAGGATGGAAGGAGAATGGAATGCCTAGGGTTTCCTCTACAATGAACTTGAGATGAATGAACCCAAAGGTTCATTTCAATGCCTTATAAGAGTCTTTTACAACTAAACCCTCTCTTTCTTTCTTATTTTCAATTCGAGTCAAATGGAGGCTCACTTGAGTCAATACTCGTCGGATGACTTCGAGCCTATTATGAAAGTTAACGTACTCGTCGAGATACACGTGTGGGTATCAAGAGTTTCCGTATTCGACAAAATACGTATAAATCCGTATTTACGGGAAAAGGCCTTGTTCTCTTAGTTTGAGTTTAAAATCTCATTCAATCCATTCAATCCCCTCCATTATCATTTCATTAAGCTTAATTCAACCATTTGAGACTAATCTCATCGAGCTTAGTCATTAGCCATCATTAGCCTCATTAAACGTGATTAATTAGCATTAACTTTAATTAATTAGAGTTAATCTTGATTAACTCGGGGCGGGGTCTTACAGTATAAATCCGTATTTACGAAAAAGGTCTTGTTTCCTTAGTTTGAGTCTAAAATCATTCAATTCACTTAATACCCATCATTATCATTTCATTAGGCTTAATTCAATCATTTGAGACTAATCTCATCGAGCTTAGTCATTAGCTATCATTAGCCTCATTAAACGTGATTAATTAGCATTAACTTCAATTAATTAGAGTTAATCTTGATTAACTCGGGGCGGGGTCTTACAATAATACTATCATATGGTTATTGTCTAGTTACAATTTTTTTTTTTTTTTTTTTTTTTTTTTTTTTTTTTTTTTTTTGTGAAAACTGCACATAAAGCATTCCATGCTTGTTTCTGGTGGTGACAGAAAGCAGAGTGGATCAAGTACTTGGGTACATTTGGGAATTTGGAAACTCGAGCAAATGAAGTCTTTGATGCAGTAAGTTGTAGGATCTTGAGAAAAATATTATTGCGTTGTTTGTTGTATTAAGAAGTAGAACAATCACATAATAGATGGCTAGATATTCCACATATATTGAAATGTTAATGGAAATGCTTAGGTTATGTTTGGATGTACCTGCATAGATATTGATTTTCCACCAAGGGATACAGGATTTAGGGTGCATCCAAACATAAAATTAATGTTTCTGAGTTCCATGCGTGGTCTTCTGTACATGCAGGTTAAAACAAATTATTTGTGCTTGAGTAGAGCAGCTGCAAACAAGACAACAAGCTTTAAACCTGTTGTAGCATGGTTACTGTACAGTGAGGTGAGCAAAACACATATGCTCTTTCTGTTCAATAATTCAATTAGACGAAGAGAACTATTCATACTAGTCGTACTTATGGACATAATTGTCATATAGTAAAAATAATACAGATAAACTTGTCATTCAGTAATAATTGTATGGTCAAACTGATCTTATAAAGAAAAAAGATAAAAGATATCTATTACTTCAGACATCAGTGTCTACTTGATAAAGTCGCATTTTTGTTATTTTTGAAAAATAAACAAAAGGTTTAAAGCTAATTAGATTAGATATCCCAAATTATCTAAAGCATTCAAAGGTCTATTTTAATCAGTTTTAAGTGGAATTGACCCAAAAATTAGTAGACTTGCCAAATGACGACTTAATGTTCTCTCATCAATCATGGGAAGCAATGGTACTGAAAAAGAAGGATTTATTAGCGAGGTATACCTGTTTGGATATTTGGAAATAGACATAGTTGGCATTTGATTATTTAGAAATGAATTCAAATGGACTTTTACTGCTTGTTTTGGCCACTCCTGAATCCTGATTGCTTCTATTTCTTGCTGGGAAGTTTTTACTTACAATTTCTTACAAACAACTCCAGATTGAGTACCTTTTACTTGATCAAAATAGCTGGCTGGAAATGAAAATTGGAACATTTTCCTTTCCCTTCAAAAATCAATCCCCCTCTATTTCAGTGGACCCAAACAAAAAGAAAGCACATTGGTTGTATTATAAGTACATAGCTTGAAGGTGATTAATCAACATTTGAACTGACATGACTTTTATTGCCCTGCTTTTAACAGGGATCGTGGTCCTTTGTGAAGGAGGAATACAAGATGAAGGCAAGATTTTTACTTACATTGCATCCATCTATATTATCCTAACATACACACGGATGTTAATTGCTGATTTGGGGCCTTCCCAGCTTGTCTCTCCATGGATCAAGATTCACACTAACTGGACATTCTAATCATCTGATGTAAGGGAAGTTTGGAACATTTCCCTTCTGAGAGGTAGTTGCTCATCTCTGCTCTGTTTTCCTCTTTTCTTGGGCAGTATGTGCTGGATGCAGGTGGGGAGAACTTGGACGATTCCATAAGCAAAAGTATATATAATGTTTCAATTCCAGATGATTTGGACAATTTACATGCCATCTTATGCGTAAGTCAGCAGACTCCATTTTTAATTGGGCCTTTATGTATTATATATATATATATATATATGAAGCGAAATGAACGCAATCGAGAAATCAACCCGATCGTATCCAATTGATTCAATTGATTTTGACCATAATAAATTTACTTTGACTCCTACTTTATTGTTGCTAAATTGATTGCAACCAACACTTTTTATTCTTCATGTGTTTCATCTCTAATATAACTGCCCCTTCCAAAAAGAACTCTGATGTAATTGTTTCATTTATCAAAATCTTACATAGTTAATGGAATAATTGCATAAAGCAGCACTAAAGGCCCTAAACGTTTCATGTCCTCTTCGTTTTCTTCGTGCGTCATAAACTCTCATCAACTCCTTCTTTCTTTCTTAAAAAAAAAAAAAAATGTTGCATCTTCTTTTAATTTTCTGTCTTCTTTTTGCTGCCCCATCTTATTTTCTTTTTCATATGAAAGCGACTGGTTTCAATGAAAAAATCAACCAATTGATTTTGACCATGTGCTCAACTTGTTGGTGTTGAGCTGAAAAAGGCCTCTTCATGGCAGTCCATATACAATAAATATATCATTAAATAACATATTCAATCTAGGGAAGAAGGAAAATGAATTATCAGACAGCACCCTAGTAATCTAAATCCTAGTAAAGTCAAAGTTTAATCTACATTTGCTCCCTTATATCCTTCAACTGTGACCTAATATGATTCGTACTTAATGGTGAACCTCTATACATGGCTTTGGGGCAGTAGCCTCTGCTGGACCTTGGTCCACTACCAAAATCCGCATAAAAAATCCCACGTCCACCCTCAAAAGCCACATGAAAATTTTGGGCTTTCCCCCACCAAAACCCAACTACCATTTTGAGTCTACCCCCTTAAATGAAGATCCTGGGTCCGCCACTATTTCCACTTCACCTCTTTAATAATCATTCAATGGGAGCTTATTTGACCATGAATTCCAAGTTACTCAATTCTTATGTATTCTAATGCATATACACAGGTCCTAAATTTCACTCTAATCATAGTTGAACCCACGACAAGAATGACTAATGTCGAAGAGGAGATTTCAGATACTTGGATATATAGACTTGAATCTAGACATAGTTATCAATGGGCATTCCAAACATAGAGTCAGGTACACAATGATCAACTGGGCCAGAAATGGGTCCCACCACAAATTTTTGGGTCCTTTGGGTTCCATTGACAGTCTCATTGAATAGCAATATCTGAATTCGAATGAAAGACCCTGAATTGCTAACAGAATCTGGATGAAACTTGGGTCCTATTAGAAGCCGACCCTTCAAAGTTCTGACTGTATCTTTGTAATTCTTCTATACCCAGAGTGTTTGTAAAGAAGTGACATGCCTTCTCATTTTCAGACCATTGATGTTGTGATCGATGAAACATACGCACCTGAGCCAACGGCTTATACAATCTCCACTTTCCTTGACAACACCAAAGCACAAGATAACTCTTCTTTCCCTTTCCTCACAAACGGCAGATTCTGGAGATACGATAAAAGAATCCATGATGCAGCTCCTCTTGGTATGTATGCTTATGATCTTTTTAAATAATACGAAACGAATTACCAAACATCGGCTTTAGTTATTCATTTCTCATCTTCCTTTTTTGTTCTATTTCCATGAAAGGAAACACCATTTGATGTTATTTTTGAAAATTCATGTTTGGTCTTCATTTTTACTCACTAACTGCATTAATCCAATGTATTCAGAATTTTGGCACTTGTTAGTGATGACTGATCAGATGTAAAAGGTTTGTCTGATTAGTATGATTTGTGTGAATAAGCTATCTAAGTCGGGGCCTACCAGATCGAAGGTCTAAAACCTCCTAAACATTGGCCAATTACTACTTTGTCATCAAGATGTCCATCTTATTTAGCTGCAGTAGCATGCATTGTTAATTAATGGACCTAATGTTGCAATTTTCTTCTTCTTTTTTGCTCTTTTTCTTTGGTATGTGAATGTGGGGTTTTGAAGATTGGTTTGATGGTGGTATCTCCCAACCACAGCTGGTCCTAGCTGATCTTATTGAAGCATTCTTCCCATCAGGAAACTATAATACCACTTATTTCAGGAACCTTGGCAAGGTTAGGATTCTCCCCTCTTTTAAATACATCTTGTTCCAAATCAAATATCAGATAAAGTTAATTACCTCTAATGGATGATACCCAGAGCAGCACATTGTGTATTGTGTCCTACTTTTAAATGAAAAAAAAAAAAAAATACATGGCAAGCTGTGGAGTAGCCATTTATAAGATATCACCCTTATCGGACATTTCTAGTCATCCAATATATGACTATAATTGAGACTCAATACTTTAAGATTTTGTTTATTGAACTATCCATCTCAATCTCTTTGCTGATTTACTGATGAATAGCTAATTCACAACCCCTCTTCTATTGTGTGAGTCCAATGGTCTACATATGACCTGGTTAATGCTGTTCAAGCTAGTGCGCGCCTTTTGTACTTGTTGAATTAGTGAGAGATTTCATGAAGTTTAACAACAGTGTTTATTAAATTTTCCAAACAAAGAGTTTCTATTCCAAGTATAAAAGGAAGTCTTACTGCACTTGTGTTTGTTTTTCAGGAAGAAGGGGTTATAAGCATTGTACCTGATACGTGCGACAGGGATAGCTCCACACCTATGGACCCGATCATTGTACCTTGCCAATGAAAGCCATTTAGCAATAGTTTCACATAACATTTATTCCTATTATGTTTCAATTGAAACCATATGATTAAATATCTCTTTTAAGCACTTCATATTGTTGAAATGTATGTAGAATGTAGCAGAGCTATAACCTTGATGATTTTGTGTGCAAAAAGCTCTTTGAATGTAGCAGAGCTATGACCTTGATTTTGTGTGTAGAAAGCTCTTTTCTATTGGATGTATAAATTATCAGTGTGTTTCCTACTGGTGACAAGTTCTGAGGTTCCCTTTGTTTGAGTCAAGTGGCCCAGTGAATCTGCCAACCCAACCCAGTAATTCAGGTTTCAGATGACATTTTTGACTTGATAAATAAATAATTTACACTTGGGTTAAATTGCGTCTTTATTATTTGATTTCCATTTGACAATTTAACATGAATCTCATGTAAGCTGACTAATTTTTTTTTTTTTTTTTATAAGCAGCAATGCTAACCTAATAATTTAGAGTTTGGTTTGTCATTTTCAACATTTTATGAGAAATGTGTCAAGGCAGCTTGGATTGAGAACTTAAACATTACGAAAGTATACCCATTGTGCTCAACCCAATCCAACCTGTCCCATAGCTAGCCAACCCTAATCAGAGGACTATGATTGCAAGCACTTACATACCATTAAATCATCCATATTGCTGCGGCCCTCTAGTTACAACATTCCAGCCTCAAACACTTACGTACCTTTTGAATCAACCCCAAGGGGTAGTTCAGTTTGCATAGGATCACATTTTGCTTTCGAAAATTGAGGGTTCAAAATTGCGCTACACACTGGGGCCACAGGGGATTTACCTGGCTCCCCTTGGCCCGTAGGGATTAGTCTAGCCCACAGGACGGGAACATCTCCGGTATCTTAAAAAAAAGAAAAACCTTTTCAATTCTAAACTCTTTCCATGACATGAATGAGTTTGCAATCTGTAAAGTACTATCCCATAATACTATGTGAGACATCCAAACGCTCTAAAAGAGAAAACAAGATCAAGATTCAACATTTTTAATCAATATGGTAGAGTTTGGAGGGCTTTAGGCCCTTAGTCACATTGAAGAATCTGATCACATGAGCCCATCTTTCCCACCTCTTAAGCCGATGAACAGCAACAGTCTCAGGTATAAGATCATGTGAACACCTGCCATTAGCCCCCGGATAATCATACATAGCCGGCTTATTACTAAACCTGTTCTTCCCCTTCTTCCCCATCCTCAACCAACTCCCCACCACCTTATCCTCCGGCCCCTCTCTATTCTTCGCCGGAATATCAGACGCTGCAATCCACTCCACAAGATCCCACGACAACAAAAACCCCATCCCAGACATGTACTCCACAAAAGGATCCTGGCTAGCACATGGGATCACAAACCCATAATACAAATCACTCCTTGGTAACGGCCTAAGCGAAGACGCCAACTCCACTAGTCTGATGAAAGTGTCGTCGTCGGCCTTCATGACGTAGTCGTAGTGACCGGAGAGGATATGAGGAAGAGAAGAGAAGTATGTGTAGGTCTTTCCATTGTTCATGTTCTCAGAGCAGTTGAGAATGATGATGTCGTTGTAACGGATGATCTCCAGAGCGATGAGTATACGTTGTTCAGCTTTGGTGAGGTTGCAGAAGATGAACTTGACGTCAATTTGGGCGATGGGAGAGTGTTGGATGCCGTAGATGAGGCGGAGGAAGTGGCGGTGGAGGTAGTTGTCTGCGCGAGAGAGGATTCCAATAAGGAGGGTGAATTCTGGTGGGGGGTGGCTTGGGGGTATGATGACGGGTTTGTTGGATTGGAGAGGAGTTTTTGTATTGAAGTTGGAGAAATAGAGGAGGAAGAGGAAGAAGAGAGGGAAGATGGTTAAGCGGCCAAGAAGTAGCCACTGCCCACGCATTGCTTTGTTTAGTTTTGTGTCATGAAATGTAGCTAAAATTGTACATATAGCAATGGGGGTGGTGAGTTTCATGCACCTTTCAGTTGTGTTTTTTTCACATGGTTTGTTTTTTTGGCATCTGATGGTAACTGCTGCTCATGCCATGCATCATGGAAAAAGGTTTCAGAATGGATGGAACTCGTGCCCCAGAGAGAGAGGCCTTGGATCAGGCACTGGTGGGAGGGGAATAACTCAGCCTTCGGCCAAAACAATATAAGGGAGGCCCTTCCCAACTTACATATATCCTGTCTTGAGAGGTAACAAAACGTAGCAAGCATGCGAGCCTATCCATTCTAAGGATCCAGGGATATAATCAAAGCATACAAAGCAAAATGGAAGAAGCTAAAGCATTGATATCCAATGATGCCATTATCATTTAGGCCCTAGATTCATTTACTTACCTAATCTTTAGGCCATCAAAGGAACAAGAACAAGGCAAGAGTACAATGATGCCATTATTAATTAGTACTTTTATTTTATTTTAAGGATTTTGACCTTAAACATGTTGTTTGCCTCAAAACAATTGAAATTAAATTTTTTTTTTTTAGAACTATTTGTACAATAATGTTGTGAGATGTTGTACGACCCTAGAATATCACTAGAACAACTCCGTGTGAAATACTTAAAACTTGGTCTTCATGGGCGAATGACAGGTTTAAAGACAGTTTTACGGACAATATCCCTTAACTTTATAATCGACTGCTTGTGCTTTAGTCATCTCAGACGTCATCTCTGTATGAAGGAACTCATCCCTTTGCTGCTTCCTCATGACAAAGGTCACATACCTCCTTTGCTGCTTCCTCATGACAAAGGTCACATACCTTGAAGCTGTAATAGTGGGAGAAGAAGGCAAAAATCTGATAAACTCCTTTAAGTCACTCATTTTTCTTAAGCCATATCACAATGAGGGATGAAAATAATCTCTCTCTCTCTCTCTCTCTCTTTAATGGTAATTGTATTAATAAAAATAATAGCATTACAAAAGGGATATACTAAAAAGCAAAAAAAAAAAAAAAAAAAAACCTATAAAAATAATAATTCCAAAGTAGAGAAAAGAAAGGCTATCGAGGCCACAAGTAGGCCAATCAGCCCAAAAGAACAAGTATAAAATTAAGAGAAGGTCACCTCCCTCCACTTAAGCGAAATGGTTTCTACAAGCACTCCTTAGAACTCCAGAAAGCCCCAAGGAATCTTGCAAGGACAGCAACAAAATATGAAGACTTTCCTTCAAAGCATCTCCAATTAAAAAAAAAAAAAATCTCTCTTTTAATTTTCTTTAAAATCACTTATATGTCTCAAATCCGTCAACATTAAAAAAAGAAAGAAAAGAAACATCTTTACACCTCTGTCTCAAATTAAGGACAAAATTATTCATAAACCCACCCATCTCTTTCTTCCTTACAAATAACCACAAATGTTTATCTTCATATCTCCTCTTTTATTACCACTTTCAATTTTTCAATTTAAAATCCCTTCTCTGTTCATAAGTTCATTTCTCTCAATTTTTTGGAGTCCATCACTCCTTTTTTCCCATGATCCCCCACTCTCTATTCCGCAATCCTTCACCTGTTCATTTTTCCACAAAATGTAGAGATATTAGCCATTTTTTTTAGTGGAGAAGAGCAGAAAAGGAGAGAGCCTAGGATTGCAATATTTGCCACGTCCTAATCACAAAAGGAGCATCTTTCAGTGAGTTAGTGTTGCAACAACACTTCCCCCAACCCCACCCACCCACCCACCCAATCATAGCCCTTAACGGCTCCATTCCCACCCTTCAAACCAGCAAATGCGCCCCTTTCCTTTTCCACTACATGCACACTAACCTAGCTACATCTTCTGCATCCAAGAAATTAAAATCAAGCAATAACACCAGCAACAATGTCCCAACCCATGGGCGGCGCCATGTTGTTCACAGTGGGGTCAATTGATCCCACTGAGATATGAAAACATATTCATAAAATTTTTGTTAACCTCTGAGTAGGAAGCTTTTGACCTATTGAGATCTAAAAAAAACATCTATGGGAAGTTTTGACCCCATTGAAATCTAAAAACAATCTTATGGAAAGATTTTGAACCAACTTAATTTAAGAGTTTAACATGAAGGAGTGAAAATGACTTATAAATTATTGACCCTTTTGTAACATCCAATTGAGATAAACCATGTACTTTTGTGTCATGGGCAGCCCAATAATTTTGAATGGCTTATAAATTTAAATGGATATGCCTTAACTAAAAGAAGCTCAAATAGTATTTTTTATCTCAAGTCCTTTTATTTTTATCCTTTTTCTCTCATTTTTCTAATACTAAATATTTGAAGGTAGGATAAGGGTCTAAAAATAACCGGCCCCCCATGTGAAAGTCAAAGGTTTTTACTCGGTTAAGCCCGGTCCTCAAATGAGAGGGTAGGATAAGAGCTTAACCTCCCTTTGATAGCCCTAGTACTGGCAGGGTTGCGGAAGATAAGTATTTTTTGACCCCACCGACTTGAATTCCTGGAGCCGCCCCTGTCCCAACAAAAAAAAAAAAAAATTTAAAATCAATTCCAACCCCCCAAAATCTAAAACCCTATTATCAGAAAAGGAAAGAAAATTAGAAAACTCTAATTAAAGAATTGAAGAGTTGAGGAGAGAAAAAGGAGAAACAGATAATCTGTGGAGTGGAGTGGAGTGGAGTATAAGGAGGTGAGGGAAATTCAGTTGAATCTATATTTGTTTGGATCTTTCCTCGTTATCTATATTTGAAATAATTAATCCCTTTTTGTTTTTAACATTTCTCTTTGTTTTGTATGATTTTTTTGTTGGTCCCTAATTTGTGTTTCTAGATTTGTGATTAGTGGGTTGGGCTCTCGTTTTAATGGAGATATGGTGGGAGCAAGCAAATGTTTGGTGTTTCAAAGTTAAATTGGTGAACCCCCCCATATTTTAAATATATTAGAGTGCTTCAAATGAGTGACTTTTCATTCACTATATATACCTTTATGGAAGATGCATTTATATATTATCAAATTCTTGTTTTTGTTTAATCTTCCAAACAAATACTACAAAAATGATAGAAATATATAAATCTCAATAAATATTACACAAAGGAAAGTTCTTCTACATTTTTTTATCAAGTCCTTACCAAATCCTCTTTTTTATTGCACTTCGCTACCGATATTCCTCTCTTTCGTAACTATAATTTTAAATTTTCAGGAAAAACCTTCTACCATCTTTATATTCCTCTAATTTTTCTTGTAGAATATTTATGACGTTCATGTCCTTTCCTTGTGGATAAAAGCTTTAACATATATGTTTGTGTAGTTTTCTTTTCTCTTACGAAGTAAACTTCAAAAGATCTAGAAAAACTAAAGTTAGAACAGGCTTCTACAAAATTAGTATTTTTTCATTGTTATTCAATTTTCATGGCACTTAACCCATGCGATGCACAAACTTTATGCTAATATTACTACATAAAATAAATTCTTCGCCAAAAAAGTGGAAAAAAAAAAGTAAGTTTCCCATGCCATGACACACTTCCAGAGTTAAACCAAAAGTAAGTTTATCTGATCTTTGTTGAACTACTCCTTTTACACTCGCATTTCAAGTTTCTTAATTTAGTTCTCGTACCATGACTTCATGAGTTCTTTGATTCACA
The DNA here is from genome assembly GCA_028538565.1 of Umbellularia californica. NCBI lineage: Eukaryota > Viridiplantae > Streptophyta > Magnoliopsida > Laurales > Lauraceae > Umbellularia > Umbellularia californica. The sequence goes on along the minus strand of JAPQWN010000008.1, from coordinate 13,763,253 downwards.
CTCGACCTGCCGATTCTTTATTTGCCTCCTGATGTCCATGAGCATCATAATCGTTCAAGTGTAGAAATGCACATGTGATTGGACGGATGGAGGGATTTTGATGGATTGATGAGATGTTGAAGGGTCAAGAGGATTGTACTCGAATCTAGAACCTTTATAGGTGTTACTGTAAATATGTAATTCTGTGGAGCATGTAGAAGATTGTGGATGAGAGTAGGATTAGGATAAAGTTATTAGACATTTCTATAGAACTATCTAGACTTATCAGTGGCTTAATTTTGTCCATTCGTTGTATAAGATGAAAGTATAAATAGGATTTTAGACATGCATTTGTCACAACGAAGATTGAAACCAATCAAAGAATTCTATTCTCTAATTATTCTCTTTTATTGTGTGAGCTAGTACGTGGTGTAGTCTTACTCCAAGTGTCAAACACACCTTGGATAAGCTAAATGATATTAGATGGGATAAGATGGAATGCCGCACGCGCTAGAATCCCTTCTTTTAGTGGATTCGATCTTCCACTCCAATCCTCTCTCTGAAAACAAATAATTCTATCTTACACTAAGATCCTCTTTATGAAACAAATAATCTAACGTTCTGGGATAATAGTAGAGTTTCAAAAAGGGGGCCGCCCTTAATCACCCTATCCTTATATATGTGCACCTGTCAGCTGTTGCTTTTTAAAATATTATTATGTATAACAATTCTTCTATATCATGATGCTAGTCCTCATTTTTCAAGCTACGGATTGGCGTAATACAAAAGTCGATCTTTTTATGCAACTTCAAAAATAATGTACGAGGAATAAATGAGATAAGCTAATTTGATGATATTGTGATATGAAACTTATACATCTTAGCACACTAGGAGTAGTCACATAATTTAAGTAATAAGCTCAATTTTATTTTGTCAGGTTATTAATAAGATTATCGCAGTTGAAGTTCTGTTAGTTGTAGTCTTTTTACTAGTTTATGTACTACAAATTTTTTTTATAATGCAATAATATGGGCCGTCAGAACATATTTGACAAGTCTCATTTGATTCAGTTAGATTTAATTTAAATATGCATTAGACCTTTTCCGAATAAATTGTTTAGTATGTGTGGTTCAAATAAACATCATCTCACTATTGAATTAACTAATACTCTAACTATTAATTCTTTGAAATATCACCATTGCGTTTTATAATAAAACAATTAAACTTTTGCTACCTAAGATGAATGACGAAGATGATTTGATGCATGAGTCACAATCCTTAGCTCCATATGTGGTTCCATTTGAATGAAACAAAGGTCATGAAAGTAAGGGGATGAAAAGAAATTGACATCGATCGGTGGCTAGTGGCTAAAACTCAACCCACTCAATGATGATGTTGATGACCATCTATCTAATTAAACTCTCAAACTTCAGTAGTTTATATTGATGAAAATTAGTCTAACGAAGGTCAAGTTTTTTTTTCTTTTTTGCTAACGGAGGGTTCCCAACCCTTTGGGTCGGACTATTTCTTCCGGGCCCAGAAAGAAGCCGGGTAAAACCCTGTGGCCCCTAAGGGGCTTGATACCAAGACCTCTAGCTCCGGAAGAGGGAGGAACCGTCGTCCTGACCACTCGGCCAACCCCTTGGGGTTAACGAAAGTCAAGTTGAATTTCCTTTTCATTAAAGAATACGTTCATGTGGGATAGATGTAGAATCAAACACACTCATCAAAAGAAAACATAGTATCAAACATAGGTGGCAACATTGTGACCTATAGGGATATCCATAAAAAAAATAAAAAAAATAAAAAGAACCTCACCTAAGTCTCTATCATTAATTGCTAATAAGAGTTCTTTATAATGTTTTGGTAAAAACACCAATATATATTATATATTATATATTATAGATATTATTTATTTAATATATATTGAAAGACATAGGGCCCCCTCTGGCCGACTAAGTCAAGGCCTAGCTTAACCCTTAAGTTGCAGGATCTTCAAAATTGGGGCCTACCCTACCCTACCCTATCCTTGGGTTTTAGAACAACGAAACCGAGCCCCCTTTTCATGGGCCGAATTAACAAACCAATAATAGGCACAGGGAAATAAAGGCTACTAGTTGACAGAAGGTTAGGCACAAAGTTTTTTTTTTTTTTTTTCATTCAAGAGGGCCCAATATGTAGATTTATTACGAAGAAAAGGACCCGTTCCCTCTTTTAATAATCCAATCAACTATTTAGCGGTCCATGATCTACACCATTCATTGGATGGGCCACAAAATGGATTGATAGAGTAAAAAATTTTCAATAATGATCTTGTACTAATTTCTTTATTAATAATGTTAGAACTCAAATCAACTATGAATTGAGTTTATAAGAGTTTGACCTTATCAAGTTACAAATACTAAACACAACCTACTATCATCATGATGTAATTAGATGAAATGCATTTCATTCTCAAGTAATATGCAACCACATCCATATCAACTTAAAACTTGCATTGCATGTATCATGTCAAAATACAATGGAAAGACATAGTTGAAACATTTAGGGCATTTTCACTAGTATGAATAGTTGGCGATAATGAGCACCAAACTAATACTAATGTAAGTGCATCCGTGCCCTTTTTTGTTTTTTAGAATCCTCTGTGCCCTTATTAGAGATATGAAAGGCACAAGGGGGCACAAGATATTCCAAACAAAACGGATGAAATAGCAGATGCACTTTTTCCACGAAACGGCATACCCAAGAGTAATTCATATTTATTTCATTAATTAGTGATTATTTTTTAATTTTTGAAAATTCATAAATTACATTAATATTTTTATTTTTAGTGAATCATATGGATGTATGAATATTTCAAAAAATTATGCAAATTCAAGAATGTTACCGAACATCATTATGCTGGTTTGCCAAACAAGTTCATTCATTCTTGACTTATTCTAGGAAAAGAAAATTTCCAACACAATTCATTTTTAGTTTGATATAATTTTCATAATAAGAATGATGCCAAACGGGCCTTGGCCTCCCTCAATCAGAAACGTATTTCCGTGATGGCAGAGGAAAAAAACTTGTTGTAAAGGGTTTGTCAATTTATTTATTTATTTGTCAATCAGTTAAAAGCTAAGTTTTTCTTAAAATAATATCGAAAGAAAAGTTCTGAATTTGAATATTCCCCATGACACATCATTTCCCAGTCGTCGTGAGCATTAAGAAAGAAAACTACTATGGTTGACCATAATTTAAACCACTCTACATAATCCTTTTTCTCCTTGTTTTAACACTAAGAACAATTAAAGTAGGATTATGTGGGATGATCACATATAAATCAACCCAATATAACTAATTAATGAAAAATCTTTGATTGGTTAATGCGATCACTTAGTAGGTCACATTGCTGCGACATATATGGATGGTTGATGGTAGAATTGCAAGTCACTCATCAAGTCATGATATGATAAGGTGAATAATGAAGGTTTAAATGATATAATAACCTAAAAATTAGGAGTCTGGATCCTTGAGTGTCACTCACACTTTCCATGCGTAGCGTAAAACTCTACAGTGGGGTGCGCCAATTGAATATTCAAACTACTCAAAACAAACGTCTTCACCTCCTGTGGGTTTTTTGTAAATTCTTATCCAATAAGAATTAGTCCCACCCTATGGTTGAACATGTGTTTGAGAATATTATTGTTCAACAGTCTAGTAGAAACAACTCCAGCATTAGATTTTTTTTTTTTTTATTTCAAGATCCTTGATGGTATACTATCTCTAGTTCACATCAAATGGATGTCCCCAAATCAATCTACTTATTGCACTTCCTGTGACAACCTGTTATGAATCCAAAGCATTCAATCAAACCCTGCCACCATGAATTGGCAAAGGTCTCAGTAATCACCCCAATTCACCATGAATATTATCAAGGGACATGGGCTGCCACAAACCCCAGTTATAATGATATCATGGCTGAACCCATATTCAATGAGCATCTTTGACTTAACCAGATATGTGGGCATTGGCAATGAGGAATGTCTAGTTGGTGGGTGACCAGCTAAACTCACAGTTCAGATAGTCATAGTCAAATAATAGTCAGTATGACCAACACAAAAGAAACAAAAGAGCAGGTCAGATGGTAGAGGAACCAAATAATTGGATTGACCGGAAGCAACCAATCACATGTTTGCAGGGCTATGTTGAGGCCATGGTTGGCAAAGGCCAGATGTATTTGGGGACCCATTAGGTAAAAGTCTGGGCCCAATGTGTATTGAAGGGTCCATCCAAGTTCAGATCCAAGATGGACCCTGAACCCAGGACTGAGCCTGTCCCATAAGAAATATATTAGGCCTCGTGAGCGTAGTTATCAATATCGTTTCGTTTCGGCCGAAATGGCCGAAATTTTTCGTTCGGTCGAGTGGCCGAAACGAAATTCCACTCCAAACTTTTCGGTCAGAATTTCGGTCGATTTCAGCCGAAATTCGGGATTTCGGCCGAAATGTTACTTTTCGGCCGAAATAGAATTTTATATAATTAATTTTTTTAAACTTTTTTTTATACATATATTTTTTGTATTTCTTATATTTTCACAAAATATAATTCCAAAAAAATTACTATAATGGATTAAGTCTATATTTATTACTTTTTCTATTTTTTTTTACTTATATATGTATATATATTTTGTTATTTTTTTCCCGAAATGTAATTCCGAAAAGTTTCGCCGAAATCCCGAATCGGCCGAAATTTTTCATTTTATAGGCAAGAGCGAAATGAGATCCGAAACGATATTAACAACTATGCTCATGAGCCCACCCCCACTAAAGGCTCTGGTTACAAAGGTCCAAATCTAAATATGGCCTCAGCCCATTGAAGGCCCTTGTTTAGAAAAGTAATTATACCATTCCATTAAACATATAAAGAATACTATACACATTTTTGTAATTACATCAAACACACATACTAAATAGAATTACAGCAAATATACATCCTAAATACACATATATGCACACATATACATATATCCATCTCTAATCAAAACCCAATGTGCTTAGATCCTGTGCCCCAAGGAAAAAATCCAAACTGTGAACCTTGTGTTACGCCTGGCCCACTGGGCTAACTGTACAGTTAAAATCATTAGTTACTGGGCTCAAGCTCAGGCTGAATAGAGCAAGACCTGAGTCCATTTTGACTGCCCTAGCCGAGGCCCCATCACGGTGTAAAGGAACTCTTGTTAGGATTTAGGGGGCGTTTGTGCAGAGCCTAAAGTCGTAGAAATATAAGGAGATCTAGTGCTTTCCTCCTCTACATATGGTGTACTAAATAAGGGAGGAAGTGGATGTTTTCGCCTACTTTTTTGCGATAGAGGGAATCCGAATATCTTATGTAGTGGGGTTGTATTTGGGTTGAAACATAGACCCTAGTAGGATCTCATTCTCATGTACTTGAGTCTTGACCCAGACTTGGTTTGAGTTGTGCTATCTGGTGTCCTCATTGCCTAGTTATTTTGTACTCCAATCTTTGACCGTTGAATGTAGAGTGTAGACTGCAAAGTATTGACCATAGTTGTGAACGAAATTTGTCTGGACGGCACTCATCGTCGATCACTTCCAAGCCTTGCCATTGTCTCTAGCAGGACGGTCAAATGGAAGGTTTAGATGGAACAAAGGCATGCATTGTTGGATAAGCTCCACAAATCATAATTTTAGGCATGCATTGTTGGATAAGCTCCACATATCATAATTTTATTACAACGGTGGTTCTTTGGTCTCTCTCACCGTGGGCCCCACTGTGGACTACCCAACATAATACAAAACCATAAGACTATTGGAGCCATTCTGATTTTAGATAGAATGGTACCACTGTAAAGTTCCAACAGAAAGTCTACTTGTCCCGGATTTCATGTCCCGGGACAAGCACGACTCCATAGGGAGGGGTATTTTGGTCATTTTTGAAAATGACCAAAATACCCCTCCCTATGGAGTCGTGCTTGTCCCGGGACATGAAATCCGGGACAAGTAGCATGGCTCAAGTTCCAATCACCACTGCAGAGCCTGGATCCTCCACTCTTGAGAATTCATTGTGGGGCCACGTAAAGATAATTGAGACCGTTTAAGATAAATCACATTCCTTATGTATATAGGGAAGTGCTCTTATGAGAGACACTCTCACCAACTTTATGAGAGATGGGTGGGGGCCCTCATATTTAAGTTGGGGGTCCTTGCATTTAAGTTGATGAGAGTGGATATGGAAGTTAGGACCCCCACCCATCTCTCGTAAAGTTTGTGAGGGTGTCTCTCATAGGAGAACTTCCTATATATATATATATATATATATATATATTTTGTGCATTCATCCTTCACCAAATGGTGAGGGACAAGCTTAATGGAGCCCACCTAGGGCCCCACTCATCATTGGACTTGTGGGGGATGGAAAGAGACATCTTGGATGGGCCACATATCAAGTTTGGGGTCAATAGCATACCTCTAACCCTTTCATCCGTGGCCTACGAACCCAACGACTCTATATTATAGAAATAAAATTGACCCTCGATCCAATGGTCCAATCCATTCGGCTAGATAAAAACTAAATGAATTCAATATAATTTAGAAGGTCCCATGTGTGTAGATGTTTTGGATGTATCATAAAACGGCCCTTCTATGTTCTATTATGGTAAGGGATGGATGCAAATGATTATTTCCCATATATATATATATATATATATATATATATATATATATATCATCAAATCTCAATTCAAAAGGAGTGGACTTCAGTGCACGATCGAGCACATCATTGAAGCTATGATTAACACCGAGGCAGAGCTCGATCACGTTTTGTAATGTGCTCAATCCGATGATGGGAATGAGATTCATAAAAGGTTCATCTTTACTGGCTCAATCATATTTTTAACTGGAACTTGGGGATATAGACATAAGGGGATGAGATTCATCTTTACTGGCTTGAATTATCTCTACATGGGCCCCACAGTAGAGTTTATAAGAACTTAATAATTTAAAATATGCCGAGTTAAAAATATTTGAGTGAGGTAAAATCTCACGGTGGGAGTGAACCATCATGGTCCGCCGTGTCACCGGAAGCAGCTGGTCATGTATCCGGGCAGGATAGGGTCTGCCCGAAGTGACCTGCTGTGTAGACCTACTGAGAGGATTCCAAGTCATCCTGAGTGTACTAGTGGGCCCTTTCTCACGTCATGTTCAATAAAACTTCAAAAAAGTTCAATAGAGAGTAGTGGCCGCGGCTTGTCGTTTACGAAGGTTTTCTCTTCTTACATAACAAACATATCATAACAGCACCCTTTTTCATTCATTCATTCATTCTTCTTCACCAAATCTACTCTCGTTGCGTAGTAAGTTTCAGGTATAGAAATCCAGCTTCATCTTCTTCGTTCGTAATCACAATCTATCTTCTCTTCTCTATTTCTAACGTAGTCTGCTCAGATTTGTTGTTTAGTTTAAGGTTGGATTGTTTGATCTTTCCTCATTTCTTGTTTGTTTCTTCTTCTGTTTCCTATTCTTATGATTCTTGATGCTGAAATTCAAGCTTAGTTTTGCTTAAATTTGTATTCTTTGTGTTTGTTTGTGTTTTTTTTGCTTTTACTGAAAATCTGTTGCGTAATCCGAGCTGAAGCTTCGGTTTTTGAGATTAGGGTCTTCGACAAGTTTGATTCTCTCCAATTTTCTATCTTTCTTTGTTTCTAGGGTTTTATATAGATAATGCTGTTTTGGGATTGAGATTAGTTACTGCAATTATCACCTGATAATGCTTTGAGTTAGATCGTTATTGCTCATGGTTAGAATTATTTCTATATATATGATCAGGTCTTGTTCAGATTGAGAAATGCTGCTGTTAGTGATTTTCTCCATTTGTGGCAGTTAGGGTTTCTTAGTTTTTTAGGAAATGGATTTAGAGGTTGTTTGGATGTAGAGGAGATTGGTGGAGAAAATGTCTATAGTACAAGTAAGAGCTATGGCTAGTTTTGTACACCTCTATTTCTCCACCTGTCCTCCTCATATAATGCTAGCAGACCCATGAGTTAGAGTTTCATAACATCTTTTTGTGGTTTTCTTTCAATCAGTTGCAGGTAAATTTAGGGTTGGGATTTTTTTTTTTTTTTTTGATAAATAATTTATTTTACAGGGGAACTTGAATGATTTTATAAAGTATTTTTGTTTTAGATACTTGAAAACTGTTTGTGATTTTAAGGGCTTTCTGAAGTTGAAACTGCCCTTTTGTGTTTTAAGGTGTTCTTTTCCGGGAATTTTAGAATGTGTTTTTGGTTATAAAGATTTATCTGTAAATAAAAAAAAAATGATGGCTTTGGAGGATATGTTATTAGGTGCATTACTTTTCTTCCATCTTTTTCACTCCAAATCATTGCCAACACTGCAAAGGTGGCACCCAAATTTCATGCCTGGTGTGGTTTTTCATTTTGGTGTTCTCCATTGCATAGCTTGTTCTGTTGATTGTAGTAATCTCAGTAGGGGGAAATAAGCCTTTTGCGATCCTCCGCATTAGGATTTTGTGTGATATGTTTTGAATTTATATTTCTGAACAGCTCTGCTTTTTATTTATTTATTTTTAGACAAATGTTATTTTCCAATTTCCTCTCAGTTATCATCATGGCGAGGAAGAGGAGAACTGAACCTCCAACCACCGGTGAGGGCCCTGATTCTCAAGAAGCCAGCAGCAGTGTGGGCCGTGGGGCCCAGAGCCAGGTGGAAAGGGCTCCACTACAGGAGGGTGGCAGATATCATAGAGGAAGAGGTGGTGGGGGTGACCCAATCCCTCAGACTCAGCATGGAGGCCGTGGTGCTGCCGGTGGCCGTGGCCGATATCAGCAACAAGGTGGGATGGTGCATCGGCAATCTATTGGCTCCTCAGCTGAGTATCAGGGCCGTGGATACCAGCCACATGGAGGAATGCCACCCCAGCAATCTGGTCCTGCAATGCTTGAAAGTGGTGGCAGGGGCAAGGGCAGGGGCAGTGGCAGGGGTGGTGTTGTAGGTGGGCATGGTGGTGGTGGCCCTTCCCACAGGCAGTTGGTTCCCGTGCTGCACCAAGCTTCTCAAGCTCCTGTCCAGGCTGCATATCCAACCCAGCAAATCCCATTTGTGAAAGAATCCCTGCAAGCCAGTTCTTCGTTTCAATCACCTGAGACTTCAGATGTTGTGGAACAGCTTCAAAAGCTTTCAGTTCAGTCCGAAGGGACTCTCAGCCAGGCATCTTACCCTGTTGCCCCTCCTGCTTCGAGCAAATCGATGAGATTCCCACTCCGTCCTGGAAAGGGTAGCATTGGGGGCAGGTGCATGGTAAAGGCAAACCATTTTTTTGTGGAGCTACCAGACAAAGATCTTCACCAGTATGATGTGAGTATTATGCTGCTGCTTATATTTGTATTAGTAACAGTTAGACTGATATAATGTTATGTTCATTTAGGTTTCAATTACTCCAGAAGTTGCTTCACGTGGTGCGAATCGAGCTGTGATGAAGCAGCTTGTGAAATTGTACAGAGACTCACATCTTGGAAGGCGGCTCCCTGCTTATGATGGTCGGAAGAGTCTTTATACTGCAGGACCATTGCCATTTACTTCGAAAGAGTTTGCAATTACTCTCATTGATGAAGATGATGGCCAAGGTGGCCCTAGGTTTGGAAACTTGACTCTCTCTCTCTCTCTCTCTCTCTTGCATGCGTGCATGCACATTCGCAGTCATATCATCATATTGCATTTTAGAGTGCTATTTTTGTATTATACAGACGAGAGAGACAGTTTAGAGTAGTCATCAAGTTTGCCGCTCGTGCTGATCTTCACCATCTAGGATCGTTTTTGGAAGGGAGGCAGGCTGATGCACCTCAAGAAGCTCTTCAAGTTCTTGATATTGTCCTGCGCGAACTCCCTACTGCCAGGTTAGTATCATGATATTCAAAAGATGTTTGATTTCATAATTCAAGGAAACTGATTCATGATTGTTATTAGGTACTCCCCTGTGGGTCGGTCATTTTATATGCCTGATCTAGGGAGAAGGCAAACACTTGGTGAGGGATTAGAATGTTGGCGTGGTTTTTACCAAAGTATTCGTCCAACTCAAATGGGTCTTTCACTTAACATTGGTATGTTTAACTCTTATTGTTTGTAGTGAACCTTTTTTTTTTCTTTAAATGTTTCAGCTGTGAAGAGTTCTTCTCCATTATTATCATTGTCATTATTACTATCATATTATTATTGTTATCATAATATTCCCTGTTACTGGAGTTTTTTAAGTACCAGGAAGTAGCAACATGTATCCTGCTTTGGGCTAAAATAAAAACAGCTTGTTGGCTCACAAGTCATGAGTCGAACTCAACTTGGAATTCAAGGAGTGGAGTCAACTCATCTGCTCGGGGAGTTATGTATAGTATTTATGCAAATTATAGATAGTTCCATGATAAAAGAGTGTCCAAATAGTGGGCAGCATAAAAATGGTTTAATGAACTTTATGGAGTAAAGTTAGGTCTTAAAGCCTTATGGTGGGTCTTTAATACTCTACAAGGATATATATGTTTGGTGATGAATGATATGATCCTCAACTATCATCCACCTAAGATTTTCTTAATAAATTCAAGTGTTTCACTGCATCTGTTAGTTTAGATCAGAGAGAGAGAGAGAGAGAGAGAGATGGTGCATGTGCATCTTTTGAGGCACTTGCACATGTATGTAACGAGTGGCAATGGGTTGGTCCAGGTCAGGTTGAGGCTTTTTATCAAGGGGCCATGAGTCATGACTAATGAACTAACCTGAACTAGACTCATTTATTAAATGGGTTGAATCCCCAATCAGTGTCGGAAACTAGTTCAACATCCTAATTGAACCCCATTAAGACACCAACCAAAGCCCTTAATTAACATTAACCGAAATCAAACCTCCTGTCAAGACCTAATCTAATCCCCAATAAAAACCTTAAATCTAAGCCCTAATCAAAACCATCAACAAATACCCCCTTCAACATCATAATCAAATCTTTTATGAAATTTCCTATCCGAATCCCTATCCAAAACCCCAAATCAAAAAGCTAATCCAACCGCTAATGAGAACTCCCAATCAAAGCCCTATTCAATCCTAGCTTTTCAATATTTGAACTCATTACATTAGACTTGGTACATTAATGTATTTGCTTTTCTACACTCAACCTTATGAAATTATTATTTGTGAGTGCACATGTATAGATCTAAGTTTAAAACCATTAGATCTAAGTGGTGGACACTCTTTTATTTCAAAATAAAAATAAAATAAAAAAAACCAAATAAAGCAATTTTCATGATTTAAAAAAAAAAATACATTAAAGTGAAGGAAAAAATAATTTTTTCAACAAATACATGGTAAAAAAATCACCTTCAAAGAAATCCTATATCACATAATCTATTCTCATATTTGTATGCAACTAGAATCACAAAAACATACCTTAAACCTCGTGAATCCGAAGAACTCTCTTTCGGATGAATATTGCTTATGATCTTGACTTGGTTAAATCTCTCAAAAGTCAAAACAGTGAGATTTGATCTTAAAAAATGAAAATTTTGAGCTCCCTACATCCAAAAATCGTATTCCCAAGCTGTTCTCTCATGTAAGAATGAGGCTTGAAGGAGAAAAATACCTTATATAGTCAGTCAAGTCTGTCACCACATGGGCTCAGATGACTTGCCAAGTCACAAGGGCTGGCCAGGCTTTGGGCTTGCTACACTTATCCAAGCTCCGCCCAAGTATTTATCGGGCCCAAATCTTATATCCAGGCCTGACCTAAGGCACAAACCCAGCCAGAGCAGGTTGGCCCTGGAACAGCCTTAAAATTTCTGGAGCATTGATACCGGCCTTAGCCACTTTGGGCCTACTCCTTGTAAGAATAGGAATGCCTATATCCATTTAACAAGGCTCTCGTGTGTGGGCACATAATTAAAAATGACCTAGAATATTATCTCTTGTTTTGAAGTGATGGGCATGTTTCATGCGTACAGTGTGTCCTATTAAACCAAGATTAGGTGCAGTTGATAGGTCATATAGTTTCATATCTAACAAGCTCAAAATTGTTCAACTCTGACAATAATTAAAAAAGTTATGGGCCTTTTATTGGTCATAGAGTTTTGAGTTTGTTTATGTTGAGAGTTCTAGTTGAAGACTTGGAGCTGAAGTAGTGGGTTAAGCTGTCAAACAGTGTTAGTGAGAGCACAATAAGGAGGAGATGTTCAAACCGCTGCGGATACTTGTAATCCCATTGATTTGAATACATCAAATGATATATATATATATATATATATATTCAATTTTGAGGTTTTCTTCAAATGTGATACACTCCATAGGTGATGACACTTTAGATACACATGTCATCTTCAAGCTTATGCTTGGAAGTTGTAAGTCTTCAATTGCCCACTTCTACTCTATCACACATCCGTGTGTCATGTTTTACAATAGTTTTTATTCTGAATAAATATCGGAAAAGCTCATTTCTCTAGCATACATGTTGTATCCGAAGAAGTGCTCATATACAATTCTATATCATGTTGGATATAATTGGTGTGTACAAAGTACAAACTGAGACAATGGGCTGTATATGGTTATGCTTTAATTTATTCTATTACACTCTGAAAATATCTTTTCCTATTACTGAAGGTGTATTTCTTTGGCAGATATGTCGTCTACTGCTTTTATTGAGCCTCTTCCGGTCATTGACTTTGTAACTCAGCTCTTGAACCGGGACGTCCTATCTAGACCATTATTTGATGCAGATCGTGTTAAGGTTTTGTTTTTTCCACTAATTCTTTTTATTTGGATATCATAGATGTTATTTGCGGGGTGGGGTGCCTTTAGTTGCATTACTTAGCTGTTTATCTTTATAAACAAAGGACTTACTCTTTGCCAACCTTTCAACAAACCATTATTATTATTTTTTCCCAACATTTCTCTGGAAACCGGTCGACTCATGTCACGACCTAGCTTATCCAGTATAATATTGTCCGCTTTGGGCCCCCATAGGCGTACCCGCACGGCTTTGTTTCTAGGCCCCCATTGGCGTACCCAAAACAAGTTATACTAGATAAGGAGGAGTCCACACATATAGCCCAGTCTCCAAACACTCACATGAGCGATGTGGGACTTTACATTCCCCCACCCTCAAAGGAGAGCCGTCCTCGGCTCTGATATCATTTGTAATGCTCCACCCTACACGCATGCATGATATTGTTGTAAAAGATAGTGTGGCTTAGGCCCAGCCCACTCAGTTGTATATAAAATCCTACGTGTGGGATTCAATGATTAGATTATGTTGCTGATTTCTCTGTATTACTTCCTTACATAGATTAGGAGATTGATTCATTCATTATTCTGATTGTATTAATTAGCATGTTTAGATCCCTTGATTAGGGTATAATGATAATATAAAATGACAGATGATCCTCCTTTTGGAGTATCAGTTTCTCTCCAAACTCTCGTCTCCTTCTTTCTTCCCTGATTACATATTATATCATGGTATCAGAGCTCTGGTTATATTCAATCCATCTTCTCTCATTGATCAAATATCTTCTCCCTGGAGTGGATCCTCTCCCTGGCGTAGATCTTCTCTCTGATAGTGCCTGACATGTCCCTAATCAATAGTGGCCTACCTCGGATCAACTTCTTATCACCAAGAGACCTCCACAGTTGTGATCGCCTATTCCTAAGGGTCATTCTAAAGATTTTTCTAGATTTTTTCAACACCTTTTAAGGTAGTTTTCAGCCACTTCTTCCTCTGTCGATTTTAATAAAGAATTGTCAGATAGATTTAATCAAGACCGTCCAGATTTGTGGATCTGTATCCAAATCTCATCAGATTTGGACTGAAGGAAGTAACTTTGAACGTCTTCAAGAAGTTTAAACCTGATCTGTGATTAGCCCAACCTGTGGGGCCCACGCACAGATCCTGAATCAAAATTTCAAGTCATCTGGCCTTGTCTGGGTGAAAATTGCACTGTTAGTGCTGTTTTCTTAGCCCTGTTTGCTGCTGGATCCTTTCTGCTATTGCTGTTACTGCTGTTTGCATCTTGCTATTGCCGTTGCTTTGTTAGTGCTGTTTTCTTGGCCTTGTTTGCTGCTGGTTTCTTTTGGATCCTTTCTGTTGTTTGTTGTTGCTGCTGAACAGCCTGGACTCTTCCTGTTGTTTTAGCCATTCATCGCAGATCCAATTAATTCTTCTTTCTTGCATATTGGTTGGTTATTTCAGATCTGAGGACTGATCTCTTCTTTCTCCTACTAATTGGTGAGCTTTGTCTCTTTCTACTACATCCTGCAATGGACAAATATGATGTTATCCCAATTAAATTTAATGGGCAAAATTATATGTCCTGGTCCTTCCACTTAAGGAACTTTGTCGAAGGACAGGGCCTTTTTGGTTATCTTGATGGATCGATAACCAAGCCTCAGATTACAAGTACTGCCGACTTAAAAGGCTTAGCCACCTGGTCCAAAGAAAATGTGAAAGTCGTCACTTGGATCCTTAACTCTATTGATCCCTCTCTTGCCGTGGCTCTTCAAGCATACACCACAGCAGCCGATATGTGGGCTCATCTAAAGAAAATCTACCATCAAACCAATAAAGCCCGGAAATTTCATCTGGATAGTGAAATTGCCAAATATAGTCAAGGGGATAAAACTGTGCAGGAATACTTTAATGGTTTCCTTACCTTGTGGACTGAAAAGGATTCCATGTTGATCCAAACAGTCTCTTCTAGATTTATGTCTGAGGCTCTCCAGTTACAAGAAGAAACTCATATCAGCCAGTTTCTTATGAATCTACGACCTAAATTTGAATCTGTTCGGTCTGCGCTCATGAATAGGGAGAATACTGCTAATTTTGATACTTGCTTCCAAGAAGTCCTTCACGAAGAACTTCGTCTCACTTCACAGCGCATTATTTTGGAAGCACCTGAAGCTCCCAAAGCCTTCCTTGCGCCTCTTCTTGCTGACTCGGCTCTTTTGGCAACTCCAAAGCTGACTCAATGTTATGAATGCAAAGGCTTCAGACATATTGCCAAAAATTGTCGCAAGAAATTGGTTTGCAAATATTGCAAACAGACCGGTCATGTGATTGATGATTGTCGAAGCCTACAGCGACGGAATGAGACACGGCCTAAGAAGCCTCCATCCAATATATCAAGACAGAATGTTCCATCCGCATTTCAGGCTCAAGCCCCCGTATCAGATACATGCAGCACGTCCTCCGGGGCTATATCCATGACTCCTGCTCAGATTCAAGAATTGATCCAGAGCACAATCAACTCTGCATTTGCGTCTATGGGCTTCTCTGGTGGTCGGTATCAACCCCATTCTCATATAGCATCTCCTGCCTTTCATTCTTCTGCCTCTCTTTCTTCTTCTATCACCTCTTCCACATGGTTGTTAGATTCAGGAGCCGCAAATCATATGACATCTGTAGAACATAGCTTTACAGATTCCCACCCTTACCTTGGAAAAGAAAAAATTAACACTGCTAATGGTGATTAACTACTCATTGCTGGAGTTGGTACCATTACTTTATCTAGTGTCACTGGCCAGTCCATCACCCTTTCCAGTGTCTACTTTGTTCCAAAATTATTAGCCAATTTACTTTCTGTAGGACAACTTATTGATGAGAGCTATCTTGTTCACTTTTCTTCCTCTAGTTGTGTCATATAGGGGCGACAAACTGGGAAAGTGATCGGGTCGGGGAGTAAAAATGGGCGCCTGTTTTTGCTGGACATTGGACATCATTCCTTCTTTGCTTCTTCTTCTAATAATTTCAAAAACTTGTGGACGGTTTGGCATAAACGTCTTGGTCATGTGAACAATGCCTATTTAATTTCTTTGTTTAAACTTGGTTGTTTGGACTCTATAATTGATAATAAAATGATCTCTTCTTTATCTCAATCAAAATGTGAAGCTTGTTGTTTAAGTAAGAGTCATATTTTGCCATTTTCTGTTCATAATTCTCGTGCATTAGAATCATTTGACATCATTCACACTGATGTTTGGGGCATTGCTCCTACCTTGAGTAGGGCAGGATTCAAGTACTATGTGACATTTATTGATGATCATTCCCGTTATACTTGGATTTATTTCATGCGTTTAAAATCTGAAGTGTTTTCTATTTTTCAAAGATTCTATAACATGGTCCACACCCAATTTAAGAAAGATATCAAGATCCTTAGATCCGATTCTGGCGGAGAATACATGTCTCATGAATTCTCTGCTTTCCTTTATGATAAAGGAATTCTTCATCAAAAATATTGTTCGTATACTCCGCAGCAGAATGGAATTGCGGAAAGAAAGAACAGACATATTCTTGAAACTGTTCGCACCCTTTTACTTGCATCCTTAGTTTCTCCAGAATTTTGGTGTGATGCTGCACAGACTGCAATATATCTAATCAATCGTCTTCCTAGTACTGTTCTAGGCAAGACTACTCCTTACGCAGTTCTCTTTGAACATCCTCCATACTCTCACTTACGTGTGTTTGGTTGCTTGTGTTTTGTTCATCTTCCACCGACTGAACGCACTAAGCTATCCCCACAGGCCGCCAAATGCATCTTTCTTGGCTTCAGTTTTGAACACAAAGGGTTCTTATGTTATGACTGGTTTGAAAAACTCATGCAAATCTCTTGAAACATGATCTTCCTGGAACAAATTCCTTTCTTTTCATTACGTTTAGATCATCATCCTATTGTTGTATCCTATTTGCCACAATTCCCGGAGTCTGCTTCTGCATCACCTACTCTCAAGGTCTATGTCTGGCGTAACAAGGTTCCTCCTATGGTGCTTCCCTCTCCTGATCATCTCCCAGTGCCACCTACTGCTCCTATAGGTAACCATGCTTCTTCTGATAACATCATCTCTCTGCTTCGATTTAATCATCTTTTTATTGCCCCTAACCGCTATGGCTTTCCTGCTCTATTTTCATCATTGGATAGTGCTCCTATACCCACCTCATATTCACAGGCCTCGAAGATTGCTTACTGGCAGGGTGCTATTAATGAGGAATTGCTCGCTCTCGAAGCAAATCAGACATGGGACTTGGTATCGGCTCCTGAAGGAGCCTCTATGATTGGCAGTAAATGGATCTAATCCATAAAAGTTCACTCCGATGGGAGTCTTGATCACTACAAAGCCTGATTGGTTGCGTAGGGTTATAAACAGGAGTATGGAATAGACTATGAGGAGACATTTGCACCAATGGCTAAAATGACCACCGTTCGCACTCTCCTCTGTGTCACTGCAGCCCGCAACTGGCCCCTGTGGCAAATGGATGTCAAAAATGCATTTCTTCATAGGGATTTACAAGAGACTATTTACTTAAAGACTCCTCCAGGATCTACCTGTCCTCCTAAGCATGTTTGTAAGTTGCGGAAATCTTTGTACGGACTAAAGCAGGCTCCCAGGGCTTGGTTTGATAAATTCCAGACTACAATTCTTCAAGTTGGATTTCGTCAGAGCCATTCGGATAGCTCACTATTTCTTAAATGGACAACGAAGGGCTACACCTTCCTTTTAGTCTATGTTGATGATATGATTATCAGTGGCAATGATAGTGCCAGTGTTACTTCTCTCAAACATCATCTCACTCGCCACTTCAGAATGAAGGATCTTGGTCCTCTCACCTACTTTCTGGGGTTGGAGTTCTTGCGTAGCAAATTTGGCATTCGGGTTTATCAAAGGAAATATGCTACAGATTTGATCACTTCGGCACGACTTGATGATGATCACACTTTTGATACACTTATGGAGTTAAACAGTAAGATCAGTACGCATGATGGCCCTCCCCTGGATGATCCCTCTGTTTTTCGGCGAATAGTTACTAGTTTGCTCTACTTAACTATGATTCGGCCGGATATCTCTCGTGCCGTTCATACGGTTAGCCAGTTTGTGAGCAATCCTCACAAACGTCACCTTGCTGTTGCCTTGCGCATACTCCGCTATGTCAAAGGCACCCTTAATCATGGTCTCTTCTACTCTTCGGGCGCTTCTCTGCACTTATCTGCTTATGTGGATGCTGACTGGACTGGTTGCCCCGATTTTCGGTGATCTACCACTGGTTGGTGTATGTTTCTTGGGAATTCTTTGATTTCATGGAAGTGCAAGAAGCAAACCACCGTTTCGAAATTTTCTGCTGAGGCAGAATATCGGGCCATGTCATCTGTGAGTGCTGAAATCATTTGGCTACGCCGTCTTCTCTGTGAATTCAGTGTCACTAGTGGTAGCTCTACACCTCTTCATGGGGACAACACTAGTGCTACCCGAATTGTAAACAATCCGGTCTTTCATGAAAGAACAAAGCATATTGAGATTGATTGCCACTTCATCCGTCAGCATGTTACTAAGAAGATAACTCTGCTTCATGTCTCTACTCATGATCGGTTGACAAATATCTTCATAAAAGCACTTCCCAAACCGCGCCATCATGATCTCACTATCAAATTGCTGTTTTCTGCATTACCACATCAATTTGAGGGGGAGTGTAGAAGATAGTGTGGCTTAGGCCCACTTAGGCCCAGCCCACTCAGTCGTAAATAAAATCCCATGTGCGGGATTCAATGATTAGATTATGTTGCTGATTTCTCTGTATTACTTCCTTACATAGATTAGGAGATTGATTCATTCATTATTCTGATTGTATTAATTAGCATGTTTAGAGCCCTTGATTAGGGTATAATGATAATATAAAATGACAAACGATCCTCCTTTTGGAGTATCAGTTTCTCTCCAAACTCTCGTCTCCTTCTTTTTTCCCTAATTACATAATATATCAATTGTTCGCTTTGGCCCACGGGCCTTATGATTTTGTTTCTAGTAGGCCTCATGCAAGGTAAGGGTGCAAGCTCTATATATACTCCTAGTCACTTTCCTCTCAATAGTCGATGTAGGACTTCAGGGCATCATAATCCACCCCCCTTAGGGCTGCACGTCCTTGTGCAATAGCCTGCTAGTCCTCTTGGGCCTTGGCCCACCCACATGGAAACCCGCTGCCCACTTGCACCAAACTACGGCAGGGACCCACACTCGAACCAGTCGAGAGTCAGTTTTGATACCATTTGTAATGCCCCACCCCAAACGCACGCATGATATTGTCCGCTTTGGCCCACGGGCCTCAAGGTTTTGTTTCTGGGGGTTGGGGAGGGGGGTTCTAAGTTTAGTATACATTGTTGCACCATTCTCTATAGCTTAAGCTTTTAGACGAAGTGGTTGTTAACATGGTATCAGAGTGGAGGATGTGATTTCCATGAAGAAGCTCCCGTGTTGCATGTGGGGGGGGGGGGGGGGCGCGGCGCACAAATAAAGTTTTTTCACTTATATTTTGTTCCATTTGCAAAAAATTTACCCTTATACTAAAAAAAAGAGTCTTTTAGTGGTGGAAAAAATCGCCTTTAGCGGCTGTTTTTTTCTACTGCTGAAAGTGTTTTTTTGTAACACGAGACGTTTTTCGCCACTTCAAGGTTATTTTTATGCTAGATGGTCAATTAAGAGTGTAAAACAACTCTTTTAGCGGCAGTTTAAAAAAAATGCCGCTAAAAGCGGTTTTGTCCACTACTAAAAGTCTCTTTTATATATATATATAATATAGTGTCACCATGTGCAGTGTGCGTTTTGGGTTCTTTTTCCCTCGTATTTTTCGTATGGATCTGTGTTTTTCACTGGATTTTTTCATTCCTTTTTGGGGGTGCCTTTTAAGTTAGTCATTATGCTGTTCTTTCTTTTTTTGTCTTTGTCTGTCTTGCAATTATTTTTTTCTATTGTGGTATTGACAGATTAAAAAGGCTCTTAGAGGTGTGAAGGTTGAGGTTACACACCGAGGTAATATGCGCAGAAAGTACCGGATATCTGGTTTAACATCACAGGCAGCAAGAGAGCTGACGTAAGGATGTACCTATGCATTTTCCCCCTTTTTTTAAGCATTGGTCATCTTTATCTTATTATAATATAGGGAAATTTCCTCCTATGTAGTTATCAAAAAAAAAAAAAAAAAAATCCCTCCTATGTGAGCTGCTTGTGCAGTCCACCTCTATGGGGCTCACTTGTGTCCACCTTTATTCAATGTGATCTTCTGGCACCAGGCTGAATTTGATAATGATCTGACCTGTATTTAAAACTGGATTGAATCTCAAAATAGTATAGTTAAAAGGCCTGGATTGAGTTCAAAAGTTATAAGGCTGTTTAACTTTGAGGCCAAATCAACGGTTAGGATAACCTGATGGAGCTAGTTTTTTCCTCTTTTATCCATGATGAGACATTTCCATCCACTCCACTCCGCATTGGTTGGGATGCATCTAGATGGGCCCAATAGGGACCGCATATGAACAGTGTGATTTTGCTAATAGGTGAAAATTCCCCAAATAATAAATGCTTTCTATTTATTTATTTATGTATTTATTTTGAGCAGTAACATGTAATTATATTAGAGAGGAAAAGAAGAGAAATCCAGCAATGGTACAAAAAGCACCTACCAAAAGCCAAAAAAAAAAAAACAAGAAAAAGAAAAAACAAAGAGAATTATGAAGAAGGATAAGTAAATAAAGCCTCTATATCTACTCCAAATTTAGCTAGAGAATCCACCGCCCATTAGCTTCCCTCAACAGGTGTGAGAGAGAGAGAGAGAGAGAGAGAGAGAGAGGGATGAAATAACAAAGAAATAGCATCAAAGGAGTCACTTTCCAGTTTCCACTTTAAGAGAAGCTGCAAATTATATGAGAAAATCCTCAAAGCCTCTCTAATATCCAACAAGTCTGCCTCATTAGACTCCTTTATGCCTTTTGGGGCCAGAAAATAAAAAAGCAGAATCTCACAATTGTCATTGAAGAGACCATCCCAATGCCTGATGGTCCTGACTTCTCTCTTGCGGTTTGCGCCATCTATGTTGAACTTGAAAGAGCCAAGAGGAGGAGCTGCCCACCTAATAGCGGCCCTTCAATTTTCCTTCATTCATGCATTCTTCCAAATTGGAGAAGAAACCATCCAATTTGTGACCCTTGAACTCTGGCTTGATGATCATCCCCACCTGTAAATTGAAGTATTATCACCTCTCTAACCTCATCTTACCCCTTTTCCACTGCATTGAAGACTTGATAATTTCTCCTCATAATGACCAAAGACTAGATAGCAATGAGGATTTCCAAGAATTATCTTCTAGAAGTAAAGAGATAATGCATCTACAAATACATAGATTCCACAGACTCTGAGAAGAATCAGTTCACTCCAAATTTAGATTGGTAAATATCCCATATCCTCTTAAGAAAAGGGACATCAAAGTAGGCGAATGATGGACTCACTTTCCACTTTACACAAGAAGCACAAATTGGAGATATTAGAAGAAGATAATCCCCTCCTTAAGTTATCCACCATATTGACCTTGCCATGACTTGCTAGCTAACAGAAAGCTTCCTTCCATTCTGTGGGGCTAAGTCCTGCCATGACGAAGAGCAAAGACAAGGTGCAACCGGAAAGGGAGACAAAGCCATCAAGAAAGATCTGTTGAAAATCTCCCCGAAAGACATGGCTGTCAAATGCGCCTATCTAGAGAGTCCCAGCAGTAATAAACAGATGAAAACATAATGAAATATACTGCTTTCCACTTTACACAAGAAGCACCAATTGGAGATGTCAGAACAAGATAAACCCCTCAAGTTGTCCACCATATTGATCCTGGCATGAGTTGTGAGCCAACAGGAGCTTCCACTTCTGCAGGGCTAAGTACTGCCATGATGAAGAGCAAAGAGAAGGTACAACAAGAAAGGGAGACAAAGCCATTAGGAAAGATCTGTTGAAAATTCCCGAAAGACATGTCTGTCAAGTTTGCCTATCCTGAGGGTCCCAGCAATAACAAACAGATGAAAACATAATGAAATATACTTGCTTTCCACTTTACACAAGAAACACAAATTAGAGATATTAGAACAAGATATACCCTTCAAGTTGTCCACCATATTGATCTTGCCATGAGTTTTCAGCCAACAGAAAGCTTTCACCTCTTTGGGGCTAAATCCTGCCATGACGAAGAGCAAAGAGAAGGTACAATGGGAAATGAAGACAAACCCATTTGGAAATATCTGTTGAAAATCTCCTCAAAAGACTTGGTTGTCAATTTTGCTTATCTGGAGAGTCCTAGCAATAATAAACAGATAAAACATAATGAAATATATTCTAACTTCTTGTCCCCAAAAGTTTCTTCTGAAAGGCACTCCCTATGGCCCACACTGTAACGCCCCACCCGATACCCATGCATGATATTGTCCGCTTTTGCCCACCGGCTTCACGGTTTTGCTTCTGATGGGCTTCAACTCATCAAAAGGCCTCATGCAAGGTAAGGGTGTAAGCTCTACATATAACCCCATTCACTTTCCTCTCTATAGTTGTCCGCGGGCCAAAGCGGACAATATCATGCATGGGTATGGGGTGGGGTGTTACAAATGGTATCAGAGCCGACTCTCGACTAGTTCGAGTGTGGGTCCCCTGCCGTGGTCTGGTGCAAGTGGGTGGGTCTCCATGTGGGTGGGCCAAGAAGGCTGGCAGGCTGCAGAGACTGGCAGGCTACCGCACAGGGACGTGCAACCCCAAGGGGGGTGGAATGTGGGCCCTGGAGTCTCATATTGACTATAGAGAGGAAAGTGAATGGGGTTATGTGTAGAGCTTATACCCTTACCTTGCATGAGGCCTTTTGATGGGTTGAGGCCTATCAGAAGCAAAACCATGAGGCCCGTGGCCAAAGCGGACAATATCATGCATGGGTATGGGGTTGGGCATTACAAAATGGTATTAGAGCCGACTCTCAATCAGTTCGAGTGTGGGTCCAATGTGGGCCCTGGAGTTCCACATTGACTATAGAGAGGCAAGTGAATGGGGTTATATGTAGAGCTTACACCTTTACCTTGCATGAGGTCTTTTGATGGGTTGAGGCCCATCAGAAGCAAAATTGTGAGGCCAGCGAGGCCAAAGTGGACAATATCATGCATGGGTATGGGGTGGGGCGTTACACACACCACCTATCTCCCCATCACTCTTTAGTTCTCACTCATCGAAAGAGATCTCCATGGGCCTGGCAGGGCAAGGGGTTGTCCAATCTCTGCCCATGTAGTTAATCGAGCCTAAAGGCAGGCCTGAATCCAGCCCATATGCATAATATATACATACTCTCTCATTGTGCAAAATATGTCAAGCGGTTGGGCCTTTTAGGAAAATATGAGCCCAGTTTAACAATCTGGCCAAAAATCAGGCTCAGGTACAGCCACGGGTCAAAAAACAGAGCCCAAATCCAGCCCTATGAAGTCTGGGGTTGAGTTGGTCTCAGGCTGCCCTGCCCATGGGCACCTCTACTTACCGAAGCCTTTTGTATTCACCACCAACTGAACAACCTTGGGAAAAGATTAAAAGATAACTCCTCAACCTTGTTATTCATGTTGCATTGGTGTCATTTTGAACAGCTTCCAAGTTGATGAGAGGGGTACAATCAAAACTGTTGTTCAGTATTTCCAAGAGACATATGGTTTTGTCATTCAACATACAACTTGGCCATGTCTGCTAGTGGGGAATCCGCAGAGACCAAATTATCTTCCAATGGAGGTCAGTATGTTAATAAACTCTTTCCTTGTTCTATACTATGAATGATTGTGCATTGATTGTTTTCTGTAAATGTTACAGGTATGCAAGATTGTTGAAGGCCAGAGATATTCAAAGAGATTGAATGAACGGCAGATAACAAATCTATTAAGGGTTACCTGCCAGCATCCTCAAGAACGAGAGAGGGATATTATTGAGGTGATGTCCAATTGCATTATCTATTTGCTTTATTTCTGCCCTGGATTTGCTTGGTCACTTTCAACTTGGATTGAAAGGCTATAATTAAAATTGAACTTTCCATGTTTCCACATGCTTTTCTTTCTTTTGTGATAGTGTTTGAGACTTACTTAGGTGGAGTTGTGAGTCATCTAACTTTTAATTGGATCCTTAGCGATTTCAATTGGAACTTCAATGTAAATTCTTTTTTATCGTTATTTTTTTTATTTATGACAGATACACCATGCATTTATTAGCTTATATAAATGGCCGGTGTCAGGCTACCAAAATTTTATTTTTCAGCCAAATCAAGATCCTTGTATAACAACCCCGAGGGGTAGCTCAGTTGGCCTAGGACCACAGTTTGCTCCTGGAGGTTGAGGGTTCGAAACTGTGCTACCACACTGGGGCCATAGGGGATTTACTCGGCTCCCCCCAGGCCCGTAGGGATTAGTCCGGCTCAAAGGGCTGGGACACCCTCCGTTATTAAAAAAAAAAAAAAAAATTCCTTGTATTATAACCGTAGATTGAGACGAACATGTTTCTTGCAAGAAGACATTTTTGTACACATGAACAGCCTGGATTCATCCCTTTGGTGATTGAGCAGAGTATAAGGGTGAAAACTGTGATGGAGGGGGCTACGCTTTCCTATCTTTATTGAAAACCTGAACTACCTGATTAATAAAGTTCAACTAACAACTCTTTTCTTCAATTCCTGCCCAGCTAATGAACAGTGAAATAGATGAACTTCAAGCATCGCCTATCCACAACCATTACTGTCTATCCCTCAATTAGAGTAGAATGTATTGGATGGATACTCCTACTGATTTCTCATCTTCCCCGATTCAGCTTCTTGTTGAAAGGAAAAGGTTCATTAGGGGATTCTTAGCATAAGGACAAACTAGTAAAGGAGTTTCCTAGAAAGAGGGTCTAGGATAGGACATTCAATATCTGGCCTCAGCTAGTCAACCTTATGAAGGGAGAGAGGTTTGTCGAGAGCCCTTCCCCCTCTCCCAACCTTTCATGCTTGTTCTAGTTCCCCTTTTCTCCATCCCACCTCTACATGCATAGCTTGTTCATATCAGGACCCATTGATGTACCTTGCTCTGTTGTTCACTAACAGCTCAAGCTTTTGGTGTTTCTAGTTATTAACATGGTATCACAGCTGGGGGTTTATGTGTTTGAGTCCCTAGGGACATTTTTCTATCCACATTGGTCATTTGGCGTGTTTTTGTCCACGTGCGGAGCCCCACACATGAGGGGGGCTATCAAGATCCTTTGATATATATTGTTCTATTGTTCACTTATAGCTCAAGCTTTCGGTGTTTCTGGTTATCATTCAGATATTTTTTTTTGTGCTTCTTTGGCGGTGCTGTTTTCTTTTTTCCTCTCCTGTTGCGAGTCTAGAGCATTGAAGATCTTTGCTGCATAACTTAGAAAGTCTAGGAGGTATATAAATACTAGTGGGTTTGCAAACTGACCATGTCAACTTGGACGAGCCATATTAGACCGTCCCTACCGAGTTGCTTGGACTAGGCTGCATTTTGGCATGACTCATCCAAGTTGGAACAGACTCGGTTCTGACTGAGTTAGTGACTGATACTAAGTTCTAAAAACTTGGTGTTTCACGGATGAGATTTAGGAGGTTCGTTTATTAGCTGAATAGATTTAGAAACTTCTTAGGATAGATGTGAAGAATTGCAACCTATTTGAGGATTTGGCTCAGGATAGATGGGAATGGAGAATTAGAATTCAAGTAGGTGACCCCAACATAGTTGGGATGAGGCTTTGATGATGATGATTCATTGGCTGAATGCCAATTGGCATTCTTTCGTACATATTGTAAGAATAATAAGGTGGCTGATTTATTAGCCAAAGGTGGGGCTAATCGTATTGACTTGTTCGTATGATGTTTGAAAGTTTTTTTTTTTTAAATATAAAGGAATCACAATTCCCCCCACCCCCACAACCAAAAAAAAAAAGAAAAGAAAAAAGAACACCATGCTAAACTCATCTCACTTCTCATGTCCTATTTCATAGATTTACCATCCAAAACTGTTGCTTTGCTTCAACATGAAAGTCTTTCTAAGATGAAACTCATGTTATTGAACTTATTTTCTATCAGACGGTTCATCACAACGCTTATGGTGAAGACCCTTATGCAAAGGAGTTTGGCATTAAAATTAGTGAGAATCTTGCTTCTGTTGAAGCGCGCATTTTGCCTGCACCTTGGGTACATAATTGTCTTTTTAGCCGCAATTGAGCTTGTTTTCCAGGCCTTCTACTTGGGTTCCAATTGAGTTCTTCATAATTTTATGCATTTACTTTCCCTTTGTTTTTCAGCTAAAGTACCATGACACTGGTAGAGAGAGGGACTGCCTGCCACAAGTTGGTCAGTGGAACATGAGGAATAAGGTATTGCACTCCAAGAAGCTTTAGTATTATTGTGTAATTTGTTTCACATGGATAGATATCATTTTGGTGAGAAATTAACCGTGTCTGTTTTTTGGTATGGTCAAGAAAGCATCAGGTGGTAAATTCATGGTTGTGGAATAGCTATCAGTGTAGTTAGTATAGGATGAATAAGGTGCCAAGTTTTATACATTTTGATTGACATGACTTCATATTATTAATCGGCACTAAAAAAAATGAGGCCTGCTGTCTTATGAACCAACTGAATCTATTTGTGGCATGTTGTTATAACTTTTCTGGTCTGCAATTGTTTTTTTTTTTTTTTTTTGGTGGGAGGAGGGGCCGGGGGAGGGGTAGTATTTTATTGGTGGTTGATATCAGTTCAGTTTTCATGGCATCCGCCCATAATCTCAGATGCAACTGAAAGCCTTTTTGATCAAGATGTTTTTTTTTTTTTTTTTTTTTTTAAGCTTTTGGGGCCCACTTGGGATTGCTGCTTTTGACAGCATGGGTTGGGATGAGAAATTCCCATTATTCGATGAGATATGGTCAAAGTATCATCCTTGTGGGATGATGATAACTATTATATGAGAGTCCCAAAAATTTAACTGTGAAAACAAAAGGTGATCCAGTCCAACGTAGATGTCACCCGACCAGGATCAAATTTACCCATTGCAAGTAGACAAGGGTATAATAGTGTGAAGGGGTTTGATAGACAACCTGCAAGAAGATTGGATGTGATTTTGGCTCTCACCGTATCATTTTCTGTGAGAGGAATACCATAATGTTATTTCAACATCTGACGTACAGATCTTAGATTCTTTGTATCAAGAAACAAGGAAAGAAAGACATAATTAAAGAAGCATTTTGTGTAACTAATTAATGTTACAGGGTTTTGACTAATTAGATAACAGAACAACAATTCAGCTAGTACTTGAAGAAGCCTCAGTATATTGGGCAATGGCCATTTACCAAATTTCATGGAGGACCCATTTGCCTACTTTGTAGAGGATTCCTAGGAATTCAATAGTAAAGTGGGTTCGAAGGAAAGAATGTGAAAGAGCTGATGCATGAAGGATACGAGGAGATGAAGATGGGACCCTCGATATCCTAGGATTTGATTTACTGGGGTGGATGGGTAATCGTTCCCTAGCGAAGGGGAGACTATATGGTTTCCTTTTGTAAATTTTCACCTTTTCCTATCACCTTTGATAGGAAGACATTGCTTAGAATTCCTAAGAAATCAATGCTGAGCAAACAAATGCGCCCAAAATAACAATTAATAAAATAGTACTTTCATACTATCTAGTGTAATTTTATGGAATTGTTGTTTTTTAAAATTTATATCTGAATTTTAGTAATAACACTTAACAGTTCATAAAGGAGTTATTTATTTATGTTTTTGGTGAGTGATAGTTCATGTACAAGTTTGGTAGCCATACTTTGCTAAAGTTTCAGAACAACATGAAAAAAAGGAACTCCGGAATTTTAATTTTCTAACAGCAAAAAAAAAAAATCAAAAGATCTTTTTCCTGTGGTTATAAACTATAAACAACTTAACAAAGTCCTACAATGGATTAGATATCCCATCCCCAATAAATCAGATTTGATTAACAAAATTCTTGATGCCAAGATTTTCTCAAACTTTGGTATGAAAGTTCAGATATTTGAAGAAAACAGATGGTAAAAAATGTTTATAATTCCCTTTGGACATTATGAATTGGAACGTTATGCATCCTCAAAATTTTCTCAAAGACAATAGAACACCTTTTTTACGGGTATAATCAGGCAAAAGAACTTGTTCTTTCTCAAAAGAGAATAAAGCTTTTTAAATCAGAAATAAATTTCTTCACTTAAAAATCAAACACGGAACCATTCGAATTTTCTCTATACAATCAAGTATTAAAAAAAAAATTGCAGTGATTTTTAGGTTGTCTCGACTATATTGCTGATTTCCTTGACGATTTAACAAAAGGAAACAATTCCAACAAAGGTTAATGAGAAACCTGCTGGAATGGACAGTAAAACATACCTAGGCAATCTAGAAAATCAAAAAAACAATGTCGAATTTCTACCCTGTCTTTCCATAGCAAATTGAGTACCTTTTAAAATTGTTGGGATTGATTCTTCGGATATTTGTTATGGTAGTAATGTATGAAAATCTGGTTTAATTACATCTAGACTATTGATTAGTACTCACAGAAACTATTCCACTTTTAAAAAAATACTCTTATCTATTCTTTTGTGTATTTCCAAATTCCAAAGTAATTTATTGAATCGAGAAATTTTGTTAAGAATCGATTTTTGATCAACAAAAAGTGGTGTGAGAGAAGGATGTGAAAAGTTTTAGCTTGAAAGCATATCTTTACTCGCTGGCAGCCTAGTTTAGCTATATTTGACTTCAAAATTCAATTTATAAAAGGCGAAGCTAATTCTCTTCCGGATTTTTTCACTAGAGTTTTTGCAGGAGATATGACACTGCCAAAGAGGGTCCTAATTGATTGAAAAACTGAATGTGCTAACCCTAAGTCCGATCAACACCCAACAATGCAAAGCAACAAGGAGAACATAGTAGATTGCTTACCTTGATCGTGGATCCACTGAAAGTAAATCCTCAATCCATTGGAGGCTTTCTCAAAACTAATGGAGAAGATGAAGAGAGTGCAACAAGCAACCTTTATTTATAACGAGCCATTTGTGCTTAAATAATAATTAAAACTCCTCAAACCTAAGAGAAATCCTAGCTACTTATCATTACATCAAACAATATAAATTCCTAACTTATGGTGTCCTAATTACACTTGGATAAAATAGGAAACGAAAAGGGTAAAAAACGAAGATCAAAGAATGTGATAGAAACACTTTCCAAAGAATTTGAACCAATTAGAAAGCAAGGAAGCTCTCTTGTTGTGAATTGGGATATCTTGGATGCCCTTGATCTCTAGCGGCTGTGGACCCCACATCTGGCCTAGGTTGGGCCAGGCACCTATTTGAGTTGGTACTCCAGCCTTGGTGCTGGTTTTGATGTGCTGTGCCCCTTTGCAGCACATTATTATTGGACTTCTTGGTTTAATTGGTCCTTCTTGGGTCTGATGAGATTGTCCAACTGGATCTTTAAGAGTCTGGTTTGGATCCCCCAGAACTTCGGCCCCTTTGTATTTATACTTGGGACCCCTTTTAAGCCCATTTCAACTATCCAAATTATGAGTTGGACCCCTTTTCTTGATAGAGCCTTAAGACAGATCCAAAGACCTTGTAGTGGACCAGACCGATCCAATTAAGTGAGTGCCTGATTGATCACATGATCCATCAAACCTAGGCCATCCACTCATGTCAGGAAAGATGTGCCAAAAGAGCTTGAGCCACTTAGCAAGGGAGCAACCTTAAAAGAGACATCCTATGATGCACGAGGATAAATCTGAGAATGATTCTATTGAGGAATATTCTCCTTATCATAAAGGAAATTTGTGGTTCTATTTCCTCTTGTACCCACTGCTTTCTCTCACTGTATTTCTCCACTTGTCAATATGTTTAGGATAACACCTCACTATTTTACTAATGATTATTTCATCCCTTTTTCAATATATATATATATATATATAGATATATTATGAGAAAACTGCCAAATCCTCATGAAATCCCAACGGATATCATGTAGATCTTGATTTCCTCTTGCATCAATTGTCTTATTCTGTATTTAGTGGAGCTTTTGGCATGGCAAGGTTGCAGATGTTTTGTGTTTCAGCACTTATTCCTTCTCAGAGTTCTGATTTTATTGAATTTCCAGTTATGAATATTACTATGTTGTGGTATGTTAGGCAGAATTAAATGCCCTTCTTTAATTTAAGCCTAAAGTTGTAGCCTATAGAGTATGAGTCATGTCTCATGTATTCCTTTATGGGAAAATATTTACATGCAGGACGTCCTGTAAGTGTATGGTGTAGGATTTTCAATCCAGCCATCCACAAAAGCGGGGACCCCCTAAATTAAAGGTGCTTACAAACAATCTTGCATTGCAACCAGCAAGGCTCACATAGGATAAAATTGCCCATCCTTTAGTGTGATATGTTGTCAGTGATACTTTTTGACATCGATGGTTCTTGCTTGTGCTATTGGGAGGAGTGTTTTGCATTGGCCATCTAATTTTTAGTTGTGTTGCAGAAATTGGTCAACGGCGGTACTGTAAACAACTGGATGTGCATAAACTTTGCACGTAATGTGCAAGAAGGCATTGCGCGTGGATTCTGTCTAGAGCTTGCTCAAATGTGTAGAACTTCTGGCATGGTATGACTTGGAAATGTGTTCATATTGGATTTTGATGCATAAGATTTAGATGTGGTGGATATTGTCATTTATTTAAATTTGGATTCCATGCAGGCATTTAATCTTGAACCTGTACTTCCACCATACAACTGTCATCCCAATCAGGTTGAAAGAGCATTGAAAACACGCTACCATGATGCCATGAGCATACTCCAGCCTCAGGGCAACGCACTTGACCTGCTAATTGTTATCCTACCTGATAACAATGGTTCTCTTTATGGTATATAGGCATCTGTTGTTTTAATTAATTTACTGAGTCATGTCTTCAATTTGACAGCTATTCACATTGTTCAAATATCTTCTTAGGTGATCTAAAAAGGATATGTGAGACGGATCTTGGAGTAGTCTCTCAGTGTTGCTTAACTAAACACGTATTTAAGTCGAATAAACAACAATATCTTGCTAATGTTGCTCTTAAGATAAATGTTAAGGTAGGTGCTGCAGTCCTTTAGATTTGTTATTTCCCATCTCAAGAGTTATCCCACTCTTCTTGTTTTAAAAAATAATCTCCCTTTATTAAGATGTTTCAAATACTCTTTTGAAAAGAGCTTTGATTGCATGGGACAGGTTGGCGGAAGGAATACTGTGCTTGTGGATGCATTGTCGAGGCGCATACCTCTGGTCAGTGATAGACCAACAATTATCTTTGGTGCTGATGTGACTCATCCTCATCCAGGCGAGGATTCAAGCCCTTCTATTGCGGCGGTATGATGGTTGATTTCCTTCCACTAATTTGAATTTTGAAATGTTCCTCTTACCATTTCTGTGCTGAAGTTTCTACATTATTTAGTTTTGGAATACGGTGATCAAACTGCACCAGTTTTGATGATTCCAGGTTGTGGCATCTCAAGATTGGCCAGAGGTTACAAAGTATGCAGGTTTAGTCTGTGCACAACCCCGCCGTGTGGAACTGATCACTGATCTGTTTAAAGAATGGCACGATCCGCAACGGGGAATGGTGACTGGAGGCATGATCAAGTAGGTTCTCTTTTAGAATGGGGGCAACATGTGGTGCTATCAGATACAGGCTTGCTTGGAAGCCATTTTTAAAATGGTGTTAAATATAGACCAAAAATATAGACAGCTTGAAATATAATTGAGTGTTCCTAACTTCAGGGAGCTTCTCATTTCCTTCCGGAGAGCAACTGGGCAGAAACCTCAGCGCATCATATTCTATAGGTTTCATATTCTAGATTTTCTTTGATGGTTTTTTCCCTGTTATTTTCCAATTCTCCTCCATGATCACTATACAATGCATGCAGGGATGGTGTGAGCGAAGGTCAATTTTATCAGATCTTACTTCACGAACTTGATGCAATTCGAAAGGTAATATTCATTTCATTTAGTAGGATCCTATTAGATGCCTGAATTGTACTTTCCTTTTATTGTTGGTGATTATTTTACTGTGTCTCCATCGTGTTTTGTGTTTTTCAAACAGTCCAGGCCTGTGCATCTCTTGAATCAAATTATCAACCTCCTGTAACATTTGTTATTGTTCAAAAACGTCATCGCACAAGACTTTTTGCGAACAACTATTCTGATCCACGTACTGTTGATAAGAGTGGGAACATATTACCTGGTAAGATGATGTGAAGCTTATTAGCTTGAATTTCTACAGTTGCTAGTTAATTGCTAGCCGAACTTGGATAAATAGAAATATAGCATTTTTTTAAGGACATGGTGTTCTGTCTGATACCTTTTCACATGCAAGCCAATAACTTTATCTCATAGGGTAGCCTATGTCAGAATTTAGTTAAAGGTTGAAATAGATATTTTGATAGATCAGATTTTAAAGTTTTAGAAGAATGTATTTGCAATCACAATTTGTAAATTGTAAAATTGTGCGATTTTTAAATGCTTACACCCATTCCTTTTCCTCTTATAGAAGCACCTAATTTCTAGTATGCACCTACCATGTGACAGTACACTTGTGTTCCATGCGAACACCAAAATGAGTCATTATTTTTATATAAATTTAAGATTGTAGGTATAGTTTCTTGTGATGAGCTTTCAACACAGTTGTAAGGTGCTCATTGTTGCAACCATGACTCCATGAGGTTTTGAGTTTTGAGTCATGATACCAATAACAGAAAGGTATTATTTCCTTTCAAAAATTAGAGTTTTATATGAAAATATATAATAACTGTGACGGCCCGGAGTCCCACATCTATTATAGAGAGGAAAGTGAATGGGATTATATGTAGAGCTTACACCCGTACCTTGCATGAGGCCTTTTGGTGGGTTGAGGCCCACCAGAAACAAAACTATGAGGCCCATAGGCCAAAGCGGACAATATCATGCATGAGTATGGGGTGGAGCATTACAAATGGTATCAAAGCCGACTCTCGACTAGTTAGAGTGTGGGTCCCCTACCATGGTCTGGTGCCAGTGGGCGGGTCTCCATGTGAGCGGGCCAAGAGGACTGGCAGGCTACAGAGACTGGCAGGCTACTGCACAGGGAAAGTGAATGGGATTATATGTAGAGATTACACCCTTACCTTGAAACAAAATTGTGAGGCCCGTGGGCCAAAGTAGACAATATCATGCATGGGTATGGGGTGGGGCGTTACAATAACAATATTATCTTGTCTTCTACAGTTTTCATCATAAATTGTGCATAACCTGCATCATTACTGCATTTTATGACACATTTTCCTTCTTGGCTTAAACTTCACATTTCTACCTTCTAACATAAAGCAGAACATTCACTTTCTGGCCCAGATAGATGGGAATGGTTTGATGCTGATGATTAATTTCTCACTTGAAATATGGGATGAAGACTATTTAATAAGGATATGGACAAGGGTGGCAGAAGTTGATCCAGTCTCAACCATGTGGTAAAGGATGGCAAAGGATCCACTGGAGAGTTAGTCTTAAATTTAATAAATCTCCAGACGATCCCTTGCCATCTTTTGCCACACGGTTGAGACTGGATCAACATCTGTCATCCTGATCCACATCCGTATGACTATTGGCCTATTTTCCAGTCGTGTAACATTAGTGCGAAAATGTGTTATTTGTGCTTGAGATTCTTAAGTATTAAAAAGAAAGCAAAGAAAAAGAAAAGGGTGTTGGTTCTATTGGTTACAGTTTTGAACAGAATCATGATCCAATTGACGTTTTTGCAAGGCTTGAATATAATGAGATTCAAGTCAAATTAAGTAAGAGTCACATAAGAAATTGTAATATTCTAGTAACGAGGATTCATGCTTGGGATTGACTTTATATTTTGCTTTTCAGTGATAATTAATTAATCAAATAATCTCTTTGTATAGTCTGAGTTCGAATTGGAAGGTGCAATTCATATTTAATGTTTGGTTACAGTAGTTGAACCTCTCTCTTTAAATCAGGAACTGTAGTGGATACCAAGATCTGCCACCCAACAGAATTTGACTTCTATCTTTGCAGCCATGCAGGGATTAAGGTAAATTGAATCACCCTCCTGTTGAGTTTTGGAGATTTTCTAGGACGTGTTGGTAGATATGTTGTCTATGTTACAATTGACTATATTTAATGAAAGTAATAGTTATGGTTGTGTTTTAAAGGGTACAAGCCGACCTGCCCACTACCATGTTTTGTGGGATGAAAACAATTTTACAGCTGATGGACTGCAATCCCTGACAAACAACCTCTGCTATACGTGAGTATCACCTTATGGGAACCTTTTTTTTCCATTTTATTTACTACACTTATTTGTGTTCTTGATTGACATAGACAACTAACCAACTAGATCTAATCTCATCTGCTTTATGCAGATATGCAAGGTGCACCCGTTCCGTCTCCATTGGTAAGATACCCTCCTTTTTATTTTCTTGTGGAAGGTTTGTCACAGTTGTTACTGGACCAGCTCTAAACATGTAGTTAAGTGGCATAATCATTGTGCATTTGTTTTGTTGCACAGTGCCACCAGCATACTATGCTCATCTTGCTGCTTTTCGTGCACGCTTTTACTTGGAGCTAGAGACATCAGACAGTGACTCATTGGCAAGTGGTGCGGCTGGCCGTGGTGTGTCTGGAGGCAATGGAGGTGCACGCAGTACCCGAGTCTCAGCCAATGCCCCGGTGATACCCCTCCCCGCTCTCAAGGAAAATGTGAAGAAGGTTATGTTTTACTGCTAAGACTCAATGCGTCCACACAAATGAGATGCAGTCTTGGGGATTGATTCAACTTTACCGGAGTTGAGCACTTACGGCCTGTTTATTAGGAGTTCAAGGTCAAATGAGCTTCATGGAAGGATTATTAAAGAAGTGAGGGGTGAAGGATATAATGTAGTGATGTGGATGGAAACTTGACTTCCCTAGGATTTGAACTACTGGAGTAATAATGGATGGGTATTCATTTGCCATCTTCCTTTTATTCAATTTCCATTAAAAGGGGATTATTTCAGCCATTTTTTTTGGGTATTCACTTTTGATTCTTAAATTTTTACCAATTCTAGAAATATTGATGCTATTAGCTGTTCTGTGAATTACTACTGACGCATACGTGGGAGTTAGGTCAATGGTTCTGCTAAGGTTGATACGGTTGAAGGGAACCA
The DNA here is from genome assembly GCA_028538565.1 of Umbellularia californica. Taxonomy (NCBI): domain Eukaryota; kingdom Viridiplantae; phylum Streptophyta; class Magnoliopsida; order Laurales; family Lauraceae; genus Umbellularia; species Umbellularia californica. The sequence continues at coordinate 13,728,194 of JAPQWN010000008.1, read as the reverse complement.
TGGATGTGGAACATGGGAATATCCTGGGCTCTGGTCTAACATCTGCTGGATCTACGGTTGAGTGTTAGGCCTGATAACTAAATGAACTTTTGGCAGGTAAGGATTTGACACAGGTTGAACTGGCCTCTGAACACCCCTAGTTTGGTTGGTGGTTAGGGGCTTATCTTTACCAAACCCAAATGGCTAAAGAGAGGATCAAAAGTGAGACTATAAAATCGATGAAGGATAGTTGTCTTCTCCATATCCAAATTGGCCTTGTTTGGAGAGAGGAGTTCCGGAGTAAGGTCAAAAAAGAGTTTCTGAAGACAGTTGAAAGCTGAAATTTTAATAGCGAATCTGAGGCAGAATAACTTATCAGCTAAAAGTTTTGTCTCTTTGTTGTGTTGCCTGTCCAAATGTCTTGGTTCAGATAATTCCTTCACCAAACTAAAGGCCCGGTTTGGCTAGGAAACCCCAGTAGGTGGAAAAATGAGGGAAAATTTTAGAGGTAGGTAACTAACCTCCAAGGGTTCATCACTCTTCTAGCTGTTTTGGAACTTGAATGTACAAGCATTGGGGGAGATAAAATCATGTTAGAATTATCTTATAAACGAAAATTTTATTTGTGAAATAGTCAAATGTAATTTTTTTAGAAATAAGAAAATTAAAATCCACTAGAGAAAATCAAGAAATCCTGTCCTTAATTTTTTGTTCTTTCCCAGACTAGGTGAAGGAGAATTACTTTTTCCTCTGTACATTTTTTATACTCTTCCGAATGAGTTTTGATCCTCGCAGGGCCAAGTCATGATAGGTTTGCTGGGCTCCTTAAGGGCCTATTTAGATAGGCAAAAAATAGAGTTGAGTGAGGTTAAATGGGCCTTAATAGTTTAAAATTTTAACTCTATCCTGTTTAGATGAGTTTAGCCCAATAGATAAAATAATGTCAGCCACATGTCCATTTCACTTGAATTGAGGCTATATTTTACCACTTGATTAGATAGCTATGATTTGATTATTTTTAAATGCTTCCAATCAGATTGTCAATATTTTATTAATATAGAGTAAAATATTGGGCATTCATCAAACTAGGGATAGCAGTTTCAATGGGCAACTTGCATTTGCATAAGGTGACCCCTATGTTATGCAAAGATTCAACAGGCATTGTAGAAAAATTAGGGGTTGGGGCCCTCGCAAAAATTAATAAAATTCTTATATATATGAAAAAAAAAAATTTCATGTGCAGTAAAACTTGAGATAGTGTCATTTAAGAAAAAATTAATGGGGTAATGGATTTAAGGAATTAGGTTTGATCATTAAAAGATCCAGGTAGCACTATTATTTGTTTCATATGGTCAAACCCATTCTTAAACATAGATCATTAGAATTGAAATTATCAAGTTTTCAAAATTGCAAATGTTGGCATCAGCTTATGAATTTTTTTGAGTTTCAGCACTCAAACAAGCAAAACCTGAATCCCATGTGTGACATGCACAATAACGGAGGAATGTCTGGTAATGGTGCATTTAAAAAATATGTTTCTTGTATGAAATATCAAGGCTCGTGATTTGAGCATCATGCTCCAATTTTGATTGCATTTGAAACATCCTTCGACTGACCAAAATGTTCCTGCTTTCAAGCACTTCTCTCAATCCCTCTGTTTCTTAGGGCCTATTTGTTTCATTTAACTGAATATATAGGAATTGTAAGGCTTCTACTTCTAAAAATAATTAAAGTTGAAACAAATGTGAATTTTCAAGAATGAGCATCAAATTATCTCCCCTTTAATGGAAAATGAATCACCTGGAGGCGGAAAATAAATACCCAGCAACCAACCCAGTAATTCAAATTCCAGGAAAGTGACCGCTGCATGAAAGTCGTCACCTTATATACTTCCCCTCACCTATTTAATAATTGCCGATGGAGCCCATCTGACCATGAATCCCCAAGTATTCAATTCCTGTGCAAACAAACAGGCCCTTATATTTTCATAAAAATATCAGAAGTGCCCCACAGTTTTTGTGTATCTCTGTCCTAGTAGACCTCAATGCAAGCCCTAGACCGATGGGATAAGCTCATAAGATTGACAATGACCTTGATACTAAAGCAACGGTCAATCTTCTAGAAAGAGGGAGTCACACCATTAGCAGAAAATCTAGCTTTAAGCAACTGAATCATGATAATTAAATTGCTATAAATAAGATGCACATGATCAATACAAAACTAAATTACATGATTTGTTCTCTTACCTGAAACATGGTGAGAAGAAAGATGACTAATCATCTTAGTACAAAAAGTAATACAATCAAGAAGAATTTTTTTATACCTGAACCTCCATTCAACTGCCAATCTCCATCGCTGCATTGATCTCATAGCCTTAGTGGTCAATTGAAAGCCAGCAACATCTCCTTTCTGCAAACCATTTGCTTCAAAGAAATCATTGAGCTCACCTTCACAAGCTAGCATCTGCACACCAACTGCAGGAGACCAATGATTTTGCATTTTATTGATCACATCTAGTAGCAGGCCATCCTCTTCCATAGATGTTGGCAATGTTTCTAGAATCCCTTGGCATTTCTTAGACAACCATTTCATCACGGAGACCTCATTCTCTGTCGAAATTAGAGATCCAGAGTAGGCGAGATGCCCTACTTGCCTTCGAAGGTTCGGGGCTGTCGCCCATAAGCGCAAAGCGGACAACAAAGCAAATGATGGCTTCCCATCTTGCTGAATGTAGAGAGAATCACTGGGCCAAGAATGGGAAGAGCGGATGCCCATGTCCAACTGAATGAAGGCTTTGTCACTTAGGTTTGATTTAAGAAGAAACCCGTAATGCTCAAGAAGTTCCAAATTGCTGTACGAACCATAACATAAAAGAACCTGTAAAATGCAGTATGGAACTGTGAGGAAGGATAGCCTTACTAACGAAAAAAGATGACTGAGAATGCATTTCATTTTTTTGAATGATCTGACAATGGATTTCATTGAAGAAACATGATTTCATTACAGGATAATAAAATAAAAACAAGAATCATTTTTCCAACTAAGAATATTGATGATAACATGATCCTTGAGAATCCTGCCAATGATACAAAGTAGAGACTTTCAAGTGTAGGAGCTGTAGTTTGCGGACACATATCAACATGTACAGTATCCTGATGTGTGCTTTCTGCACTGGCCAGGTACATGGTTTGGTAATCCAGCACATCAATGAATGAAGTCCATTGTGGATGTGGGATGCCCTAAATCTCAAGATTAAAAGATCCTAGCCAACTAACCGTGGTGCTTGGACTCTTGTATTTCTTCTTGACCATCCATTGGTGTTCCAAATATTGGACAACCAGGAACTTCCAACCTGGATATCTATCATCCCCATCCAAAGCGGAGCCCAATCAAATCAACATTCTAGATGCCAGAGCTATGGGACCCAATCCACCAGACAGAGCGCCTTACTACACTTTACATATGCTGAGGTGCAGGACCCTATAATTCCTCATAACAAAATGAGTTACAAGAAAAATACTAAACAGAGTCTCATGCACAGTATAACACCGTGCATTACCAGCACTCAAGCAGCCAGAATGTATAACACCGTGCATTAGCAGCGCTCAAGCAGCCAGAGTGTAGATTGCCCAGCAAATTTGTGATGTAATAATGTGTTGTAAAGCTAGCTGCATATCCAATTTCCTAGGTTATACAAAGTAGAAACCAAAAAAAAAAAATTGAACAATAAAATAACTTTAGCAGATTCAATTTGACATTATCTATAGGACAGGCTGACAAACCATTCAAAGACACTTGCACAACAATGAGGATATGAATCAGATGCCGCACATTTAATTTTGGTCTGTTTCACATGGGATATCTAGACAGTAGTTTCCAAGCTCTCACATCCCTTCTTAATAAGAGAATCAGATTTATTGGCTTGATGTTGACTTCAGCAACAAATGAAAGCATGGCAATCAATAACTAATGCTTATAATGAAACTGTACAAAACCAAATTAGATGTAAGGAAGGAAGAGCACTCACAAGTTAACTAGTTAAGCCTTCAGAATTTCATTATAGTAATTATTAGTGCATAATTTACTTAGTTCTGTTCAGTAAAAGCATAAGACATCCCAGCATGCAGAGTGTGGTCATAGGGTCATCGCCTCCCAAAGGGAGCACCAGAGTCCAAGCTATGCTCACCCAGTTGGAAGACAACCTTGCCAGCCAGTTTGGCAGCCTCTACCGAAATTAAAAAAAGGCCAAGCTCTTTTGTATAAGGAGATTCGATGGATGATATATCTCAGGCTTCATGGATCAAGTCCATCAAGACCATCCGTTATGCACTTAGCAGAACTCATGTAAAAGTTTGGGCATGGAGCCTGGATCCTAGCCAAACTGGGTCAATCAAAAGGAATACCAGGTTGATTAAGAAGTTCTTGAAGATTGAGAAAGACACATGTCTCAATTCTTAAGTCTTAAGATTCTCACCATGTATTACAGGAATAATACATAGCCTATCGGACAAAATATAGTATCATCCCATACAAAAATGAAACCATTTTCCCATATATGACACTAAAATTTCACGAAAATTTAGCACATACCTGTTCTCCCTTTCTATAATTTCTCCTTGCATAAAAGCAATATGCAGCAACGTCTTCCTCATATCCACCATCTGTTAGCCTTTGAGAGTTGCCATCAAGTTGCTCATCATTCAACTTCTCAGTGCTGATCTCAGCTCTCCATGAAGAACAACTAGAAGACACTCCTCCCATGTGCATTTCATCTTCAGAACAAAATGACTCCTCCTCAGGTGCAGCATAATTAAAAAAATCACCCACAGGGCATAAACACCCAGCATCATCCCAAGGTGTATGCAATGTACGGGAGGAGATCTTCCCACACAAAATCAAACGTGAACTTTAAACCAATAAAAAGGAAGAAGAACAATAAAAAGGGAGTATGGTCCAGTTCTGTGCACGGCTGAGTTATAAAGTCCTCCATTGCTGTACACATGGATGGGATGTAAACTATTCATCTGATGGACCCACCATGGATATGCTACCCAATGGCACCAGTTGGATGATCCAGGCAGCTAACTGGAGGCCATCAGAGCAGCTACGGTGGCAAACCAGAGTAACTTTCAGGGCATGTCCAACAATACAGCAATAATAGGGCCTAGAGGACTATGTGTATCAAAATATAGGGCTAGATAACTAATTTGCATAGATAGGTCTACCATGAGATCCTTTAAGGGAAAAAACATGAAGCATAAATATTAAATAAAACCACTGACTCACAGTTGCAGAAGCCCATAGCCATGACCTGAAAGTTAATAGTTGAGGTTTAAGTCCAACTTCTTGCATGAGTATCAGAGCTTCTTTCCAGTCTGACTGATGCTTCGAAATAGCTTTTTCTGAAGCCCAAATAGCATCATCCACCTAAAATACAGATAAAAATTTCTTGGAAGTGCAAAAAAATTTAAAAATTGACCTTACATTAAATTCTGAATCGTGGAACGTGTAATCTGCTGCAAACAAGAACAGTTTTTAGGAATAATAAACAACAAAATGAAACCTGTAGAGCTTGAGTTTCAAATAGATTGAAGTTTGCTAGTGTATCATAAGTGCGAGGCAACTGCATTAAATAAGGGTACCACCAAGAACCCCTCCCTTTCCCCACTTCAGCCAATAAACAAACTGTTAAAACCTGTAGAATGGGAGTCAATGTTAAACATTTATGTCAACAAAGATTAGAATTGTTTCAAGTGATGAGTTATGATAGATCAAGATATTTTCCATACATCCTTTCCGCATTAATACCAAAATATTTTTAATTCAAAAAAAATATGAGAAGTTACTGGAATGAAAGTTATACACAGACAGCATGGCCTTTTTATGCAGCTAGACCAACAAGAAACATCACAAGCTCATAAAAAACTTATAAAGATAACTATATGTTAATATTTCTAGAAATGTATCACAACAACCAAAAAAAAAAAAAAAACTGACTTCTAAAATGTTTTTTACCATTTGCACTAAGCAGGCTAAAATCCAAGAATTTTTTTTTTGCATAACTAGTTTCACCATTGATGAAAATAGACAAGCAAATGAAAAGAATCCCTTAAGGACTTGTAGAGTGAGCAACTGCAATTGAAAGAATCAACTGAGAGAGAATTTCCCATTCAGTGGCATTAGAAATATCATAGAACACTACCAGGGGAGTGGTAGTTTGTAGTGAAATGTTCCATAACATTGAAGAAAATAAACTGGAGGAGATGGCACTTGCAGATACATAGCAAATGAGTTCAAGAATTGGATTAAAATTAATGGCTAGAGGAGGATATCAAATTCAGTTATAGAATGATCAGCAGATCAGCAATGAAAGACTAAAAGAACCACTCAGAAAGATTTATGGCATATTTTCCTATAAAGAAGTGAACAGCTAATGATCAACAGGATGAGGGGGAGTAGATGCTTGCTTTTGGCAAGGCCTTTGTTGTAGTGCAGCAGATGTATTTTACAACCTCACTTATTTATGGCATACTTGAAAGCCTTCCTCACTTCTTGGTTCTTCCAGGATTGGGCCTCGATAAATTCATGTTTAGAATCCATTTCATAAGTTTGGATAATGTCTAATCACAGAAGTTGCAGGATGAGACACTTCCAATATCTGATTCTTGCATTGTTTTTTCCTGCATTCATTTATTTTCGTTTGTCTGGCAACAATAACGTAAACACATGAATGTGGCCCAACATGACATACATTTCACTGGTAATCCACCTTAATTTACATTAAAAAAAAAAAAAAAAAAAAAAAAAAAAAAAAAAAAAAACAGTTCATTTGTAGCAAAGTAGCAGAATAAAGTCCATATATAACACAACTTGTTAGACAAACAGATGTAGGACATTGAAGAGATAGTCGAACATAGATGCATTTCCACCATCCTGCCTCTCTATTTCAAAGGAAAAACTAAAGATGTATCAATAAACTAGTTAGAAAAATCGAAGCTGTTGTGATTGGATTCCAGACATAAGCTCTCTATCAAGCACCAGTCATCATTGTGTCAAAATTCAGAATCTCATGGAAAACCTTAATTTTATCTATAAGGGCCTGTTTGTTGCATTAGAATACATAGGAATTGAATGTGTACCTCATTCCATAAGTGGTTAAAAGTGAAGCTCAAAGGCAAATTTCCTAAAATGAGCATCAAATAACTTTTCCTTTCAGGAAATAGAATCAAATCAGCTTCACTTTTAGGAAACAGAATCAAACGAAGATGGGAAATGAATACCAACCCATCACCCTAGTAAATCAATTCCTATGTTCTTTAATGCAAACAAACAGGCTATTCTACAAATTAGGAAGAGGAGTCAAAAAGATAATTGAGCTTCAAGAATCTGAAAGGAAAAAAAAAAAACCCAGAAACTGAATAGATGAAAGAATTTGAGAAAGTTCATAAAACGCTAAACAAAAGCAGTAGACAATATCAACAAGCAAAAGACAGAAAACCCACTTGAGTTGATGAGAGATGAGGGAATTTGCAAACAGAAACAGCCAAGTTCTGGTCTTTGAGCACGCTCTCTCTTGTCAAAAGAGCAGCTCTTGGGACTCTGAGAATCACTTCTTCTCTTTTAATATCACGTGCAGCAGCTAAACCTCGACTTCAGGAGACCCCATTGCGGAAAATAAGACAAACCCATTTCAATTCGCAGTACAAATTGAAGTTATGAACGAGATTTCAATGGAATGCAAGAAGAAAAATGGAAACTTGGGTGAAACAAGATGCAATTTTTATAGTGAGCTTACCCGCCTGCATCAGGGAATTGAGCGATGGAGAGAGATCGACCCAAACATGAGGAAGAGGGAGCTTGAGCAGATGATTGGAGGGGATGGGGGGAATCAGAAATCCCGATATTTGCAGCCCATTTCAAGAAAGTTTCGAGCTTTTCTTCATCCCCTTCCATCGACTTCGCTTCCTTCCGTTCTTCATTCTAACTCCCCACCCCTGTTTCAATCATGTTTGGCGTGGCTTTTTATGTGGGGCCCACTCTTGATCCACCGTGTGCTGCATGGACCCCAACAGAAAATTGGATTTGGGGGGTTTTTTGCTGGAAAATGTTGGCTTAAACACCTTAATTATTTGCTGATGATCTAGCTTTTAGAGAGAGATTTTTCAATGTAGTTGATCAGTTTTAAAATTTGACCAGATGGATGATCATGGTGTCATTGTGGTGTATGGTACAATTCTTACGGCTATTATTAATTATATGCTCAATCATACCGTGGGACCAACTCTTGATAAAGTAAGTTTTGGGACATTCGGTGAAAAGAAAATTGTATTTATTATAAGTGGTTCAAGTTTTCAACCCCATTGTGGAATGTGGATTTGTACATCTAATTATTAGGAGTGTCCATAGGTGAAACAACTGAGTGTTTGATATTGGCATCTATTCAACTACGTTTTGAGGTTATTTCCTATAAAAGGATGGATATACATTTAGACTGATTTTAATCTTGAATAGGCAGGCCACAATAGACTTCAACTCGTCACTATGGAGCTTTTGGATCCCCTAAATTTCGAGAAATCCTCATTTAAAAGAGTGGAACTTTACGGTGAGAAATTCAAATGGTTCAAAATAAATGGCCATCATAACCTCCTATATTTTATTTTCACTTGCACTTCACTTTATTTTAATTCACCAAACACGCCCTAAAGGAAGAATAAAAGGCTGGCTGAATTTTTGTCTAGAGCCAGTTTGATCAAACTGATGGTTACAGTTATTGTTGTTCCTTTTGGTGCTGTGAATCAACCTTTGGAGGGTGACCAGTTGAAGGGCTAGTAGTGTATAATACTGTGTGTACATTCGGATCGACAAAGGGTGAGGCTAAGGTTCTATAAGCCGCGACCAAGTTTTTGCACATGAGTCAAAAGGCTTTAGTGAGAGGTGGACCTCAATTCTCAAAAATGGTAATGAATGGAACATATTCTGATCAAGTACATTCAGGCAGGACTGTCAATTGAGCCCGTTAAAATGGCCCGGACCGTCCCGTTACAAGTCCGAAAATACAGGGCTTCTTAAAAAAATTTGAGCATGGCTGGCTGGGCTTGGACAATAATTTTAAAACCCAGCTAAAATGAGACTAGGAATGGGCATAATAGGCCCAGCCCAGCCCAGTCGCAAGCAAATTTCACTAATTTTTAATAAAAACATACAAACTAAAATGTACGGATATGAATAAATAAATAGTATAGGCGTAAATATAATTTTAAATTTAACAGACAAATACATCTCTCAAACAAATTAATATAATTAAGGAATAATTGTACCTGGCCTTAATGAACTCTAGTTGCAGCCCAACCCGTTCAAACTCACTAAAGTAAATAACACTATCATCCTCATTTAGATTTTGAATATATCGTATACTAAGATCATCAATTCCAGTTCTCAAACGTTCTACTTCTTCCCTTTTGCTTTAAGGAAAGACTCATTCCATTCTATTTCAAAATCTCTAACCTATTATTTTAAACAAAAATAATTGTATAACTCAGAAAAGCATGGCATGGATTCTCATTTTCCATTTTACCAAGGCTAATCCAAAAAGGAAATACCTGTGTCTAATGGCAGTATGGGAATAATTAGATAATGTTTAGCTTATATTCAACATTGAGCTAAGCTCTGGCCTGACCCGGGCCAGCACAGAACAGTATTTGACGTAGGCCCGTTCAATTATGGGCTGGGATGGACAACCCCTAGCAGACCTGCCCAATATTCTGGATGGGGTTGGACAGCCCAAGCCCATTCCCGGCCCGGCCCATTGACAAGCCCACATTCAAGATGTAGCCAACCAGACCATAGTCTTTAAACTTTCTAGTTAATAGCAGGCACCAGCCAAAGAATCCATTGGGGATTTAATATGCTGCAACTTAATCTGTAACTAGCACAATAACCCGTGCTGATCACAGTATGTCCATACAATGCAATTTAAATATTCACTAATACAATACAAATAAAATATTCATGCATAACAATGATTGTTTAGAAAGAAAAAGAAAATGTGACTGCAGAGAGAGTAGAAAGGGAATATGAAAATTGAGGTAAAAAAAGTATATGTAGAAATGGAATAAGAGATGCGGGCAAAAAGGTAATTTTGTAGAAATTAAAAGAATAAAGAAAAAGTAATGGGTAGTTATAAGAAGTAGTAATAGTCATAAGAAGTGAGAAGTTATATTTTAGTTATGGTCAAAATCAAATCAAGTGGTGAAAACTATCTAAACAGCCTCTATCTTAATATATAATAATAGTTGAAACTCCTTTCTGCACATTCTACAGGCCGTAGATTGTAGTTTGAGTAGCTCCTCAAGAGCATCCCATGCCTCCTTTGCAGATTTGAGGCCAAGTAACTTTGAAGAAAGAGATTCAGTTAAGCGTTCGCAAAGTGATCAAATTTATGTCATTTACTGTATTTTGGTTCGGGCAGTGTTTCGTCAGATTCAGAAACAGTTTTTGGGGCTGATGTATTGACCCATCCACATAACAGATTAGATCGGTAGTTATCAGCATGGACTCTAACTGATCTCGACAGGCAATATAGTTGGACCCATCAAGCAAATTGTGTGATATTGGTCATAGGAAGAGGTGAAGAACTTATAATGAAGCCATCAGATTCAGAAACATTTTGTGATTTTTAATCCATCATGGCTTTGTCAATGTAACTTATCCTGCAAAATCTTTATCCTATCTATGGCCATGTGGCTTTAACTCATCTGTACAACCATAATCTCTCCTACTCCTCTCAGCTCATAAACCTGGTTTTATATCATTTATCTGTTTCACTGATTGAATTGAGAGCTATTCTTGATTTGATCATGCTAATATTTGGATCATCACTTATCCATAATGGGGCATCTCTATCCTAGTCCCTACAGCCCCACAGCCCCACATGATCAATGCCAGATGCCACAATTTATAAGGGTATTCAGAATGAATGGTTCTCACCATATTGGTAGCCTAAACTCATCACAAATATTGAGAGAGGCCTTCTGGGCTTTCATCAATCAACCCATATGTCCTCACCAATCACGTTTATTGGCACTCGGCCCAAGTTGACACTCTTTCATTGTAACCATGGAATCAAATCACAAAATGTGCACTGCATCTAGGCATTTGAGGGTTAAAAACTGATAATTTGAGGCCCCTGTATCAAGGGTTAGTATGATAAAATTGTGACCATTTTTGGCCCAATGCATAGTCTGCCTTGTATCCCTTTGATGATTGATATGCATGGAGGTGGCTCCATGGTCAAGGCCTCTGCCAAGAGACTCTGTCCAGTGTTCCGTAAATCTAGTTTGTTGGTGGACCATTTTTTAATCAAACCTATTCAATCCTCTAGCACTTAGCTAAAGGAGTGGACCCATGGTTAAATTGATCATATGAATAACAAAACATCCAATTCTTTGAGTATAAACATGTGCTCTTTATGTGATCAATCCAATGTTTTGTCCTAGTTCAGTTGGATCAAAATTGGGATAGTGCATAGGGTGAGTGATACAGTTGTGGCCTCAAGATCTCAAGTTGGGACTGGCGGCTTCAATTCAAGATCCACGCTGTTCACATTCCCTGTGAGAGTTTCACATGTCTGTTAGAGCTGAGAGTTTGATGTTATTTTGAGCTTTCCCTTTAGTGAGGAGTCAAATTGTGAAGAGGGCCCTAGCTGGTTTTTATACAAAAGGCCCATTTGTTTGTATGGAATCAAATACATAGGAATTTGTGCTTAAATATGCTCAAACAAAGGATTATTAAAGAGGAGAAGGGAGAAGGATCAAAAGTGGAGATGTGGATGTGGCCTCGACTATCCTAGGATGGGCATTTGTTTCCCATCTCCCTAGGGTGTGATCATGGGCTGGACAGTCCGGGCCCAACCCTAACCCTGCCCACTTTGGGTTGGGTTTGGGTCTTATGTTTTAGTATTCAGGTTGGGCTTGGATCTAAAACTTGGGCATGTTCAATATCTAGGATGGGCTGGGCTTAGATTAAGTTATAGAAAGCCCAAAGCCCAAGCTGGCGGCCCGAACCAAACAGGGGATCTAGCCGAATCCTATTTCATTTTGAAAAAAAAAAATTCATGGAGGGTTTTTAATAGGCATTTGAATTTACTAGTTTAATTCAAGATGTCTGTTGCTTGTGTAAGTCAGGCTTTGGCCCAGTTAACTAAATGGGCAATCTCAAGTATGACAAGTTTTAGGCAGGCCGGGCCCAGTGAGGTACTTATGGCTCATGTGAGGCTGGGGTCATATATGGGCCTTTATTTCTAAAGTTGGTTCGAGCATAGATATGCCTTAACTTGGCCTGATCCCAGCCAATGAACACACCAACATCTCCCCTTGATTCATTTTCTATTAAAGGGGAGATTATATGATGGTCATCTTTGGATATTCACCCTTATTTCTTCAAATTTTACCAGTTTTAGAAATACAAGTCTTAGGATTTCTATGAATTCAATTACATGAAACAAATGAGCCCTAAAAAAAGAGTCTAAGTTGTGAAGGGCTCCTTACCATGAATTCTTTCTTGAAGAAATTGTTGGCAGTAATCATATAAGGAGAGTCTAGAAGTGGACAAAGGCAGAAATAAGGATTCTAATACATATATATATTTTAATGGTAATGGATTCTAATATATCCCTTCATTTATACCTATATATATGACCCATATGGAGATTGGGATTGGGGGATTTCAAGGACTCCCTGTAATCCTCCTCTTTGTAAAAAAAATCAGCTCTGATCGTGATTTCTATCATCTACATATGGGCCCAAAAGTTTAATGGTCAATAATCCATTCGAATCGATATAGACTATTTGATCAACTGTGTACCGATCAGAATGGACTGTTGACCATTAAACTCTTGGGGCCCATATGGAGACAATAGAAATCATGGTTTGAGCTGATTTTTTGGCAAAGATAAAGGTTCTAGGGAGTCCTTGAAATCTCTACATCCCCATGCCCATCCCCATGTGGTAATTTGAAAAGTGGTAAAAACAATATATATATATAGGGTAATATTCATATGCATCTATCCCTCACCATTTTTGGTGAGGGACACCCCAAAAGGGGAAGTTTCATATGAAGACCTCCCATATATATATATATATGGGAGGTGCTCTAGTGAGAGACACTCTCACCAAGTTGGTGCGAGATGGGTGGGGGCCCTCACATTTAAGTTGGGGGTCCTTACATTTAAGTTAGTGAGAGTGGATATGGAAGTGAGGGCCCCCACCCATCTCTCATAAACTTAGTGAGAGTGTCTCTCATAGGAGCACCTCCCTATATATATATATATATATATATATATATATATATAGGTGCCAGCTCTCATAAGCTAAAGGTTTAACTTATTCTAAGCTAAAACAGTGCTGATCCCACAAATTAGAATCGATTATCTTTATTTTTTTGCATGATGATCATATCTAAAATCGAGATAAATCCAATCAGAAGTAGATTTTCAAGTTCCATCATTAAAAAAATAGATACAATCTACTTTAATTTGTGGGATCATCACTATTTCAGTTTAGGATGAACTAACTTACTGCTTAAGAGAGAGTCTCTCTCTCTCTCTCTCTCTCTCTCTCTATATATATATATATATATATATATCCCTTCACGTGTCGATGTGGCAAGAGTGTCAATCTATGTAATATTCGGCCATCTTATTTTCAACTTTCCCCAGTTAATCTGTACTGGTTTCTGCCTATTTACAGTCTTATGCAATTATTGTGCGATTACATCCAGTGTGACCCTTCGGGTTTATCAGCAATGTGAAGAATCAAGTTCGATTCAAAAGCCCGCTTGTTGCATTAGTGAAGGATGTATGGGTGCATGGGGTGTTTTAGTGGCTTCTAGTATTAGACGTGCAATCAACAACTAATTGTCAAATTTTTAATCACCTAATCACCACCCCCAGGTGATTGGATGGATGTGCAACTTCACCCACCTTAATGAGTAAACCACTCCCCTCCTCCTAGGGATGTGCAACTGCCTGGATATCCACTTGATCATGTGCTTTTAGGAGGTTGTCAACACTACCAGGAAGCAAATTCACATCGAAATGGTTGGCAGCTGTAATTGCCAATCGGTCTTTCATGAAACTGAGCACTGACTTGACTTTTCTTTGTATTCCTAACACCTTTACTTTTTTGACTTTGTTAGGTTTGCTTATTATTCATTGATGTATTACAATCACATGGAATGAACAATGATAACTGAAAAAGTTTGACTGGTCTTTCCATGTTTTCTAAGTTTCTTGGCTGTTAGTCAAAAAGCCACATTATTCATTTTTTCATGAATTGTGAAATTTCGCATAGAATTCCTCGTGGGCTGTCTATCAATCATGCTATGGATCCATTTCTTTCCACAGAAAGTTGGGATGGGCAGCTGAGAATATGTTTATTTATCCCATCTGTGAGTACTTTGTTGGTTTTTGTATTGACAAATTAAAGTGCAGGTTGACTTACCTAACAACCACAGTCACTTGATTTCCTTGTGTTTCCATTCGTGATCTGTTCATGCAACATCAAACCAACCCCGTGCATAGAATAATCTGCAGTTGATCTGAAGTTTTGGATTTCAACTTTTTGTACGTGGGTTGATAAATCTAAAGAATGGGACCTTGTTTTTCATGGCTGCCAGCAGCTCTTCCTACTTTTCTTGCTGGGCATGTGGTACCTTTTGTGATCATTTGTTTCATCTTTTTAAACATACATGTATAGCAGTCTTCTTGTTGATAAAGTGGATCAGGTTTTGGTCTTAGTAACGTGGATTCTTGCTAAATTTGTGGGTTGGATTTGGTGGTGTCTTTAAAGAAGTCCCCAGGGAAAACAAAAAAAAAAAGTGGTCAAAGTAGTGCCGTGCCCTTGTGTTGCATAAGATGTATGACAATGTGCACCGTCCAAATTATGGTCATAGTCATACAGAGGCTGTGTCAATGGCCTTGGATGGCCAGGGTTGAGTTTGTTTAGTTTGGTGGGCATTCAATGCATCTCGAATTGGGACTGGTTTCTTTTGTTGTCTAAAACCTTTAGTGGGCCAAGTATGGGCCAAGGGCTTCAAGCCCGTAGGCCTGGATAGATTTTTCGTATACATCATGTACATAATACCCCAAATAAAAGATTATTATCAGATCAAACTTACAGATTGCAGTGCAAATGGACTTTTACCATTTATTTTTATATAATTTCATACATTCGATTTCATAGAAATTGATCGTTACGAACACGTGAATTTTTAGGCCTGAGTCCTATTTACTGGGGCGACATATCTTCATTTGGGCCCAAGTAGGCTTTTGTGTCCTCTAATTTCCTTATGATTTTAGGAGAATAATGGGCCTAAATGATTGCAACTCTTAGTGGAAGATTTACTATTTAAGACTCTTGTGTAGTGGGTTTGGGCCCATTTACATGTTACAACAGAATAGTCAGGCCTGAAAGGAAACATGGGGCATCTCCATGCGAGCTTGAGCATGTTAATTATACATCCGATGGGCTTTCTCTAATCGTTAAGTTATGCCTCTCGAATGATAATTTCATGATGGGATGTACAATAAGGGGCATCAATGATCAATTTGATTAGGGATGCTTCCATTGGCAAAAGTTGTACATACGGTTCACTTTGATCCAAGTGAAATTCACTATTACACACCTACTTTTTCATTTACCCACTCGGAGCCTCGGATCCAAAAAAAAAAAAACCCACACAAGTGGGAAGGAGAGGCTGTAAGATGGGAAGATAAGCCCACATGAGCGGAAAGGAGGGCCCACAAAGTGGGAAGAATCCAATGGTCGACGATCCCTAGGTTGCCGGGTGACAAATGGGATTGCCAACCTAGCAACCACTAGTTGTCTACACACCTACTCCCTTAAATTGGTACTAGTCCTAGTTTGATTTTGATTAACATTATTAATAATTGGGACGAATTCAAGATTAGGATCATTTGATTGATTGATTGATATAGTTCGTGCCTTTCGGGCATGTTTGTGCATAAACGGATCTCCATTTCATATTCTTGTGAATAACCTTAATTCAGAGCAACCTACTTTGCGACGGTAAATCACAAATAAATAGCCATTAAATCTGTGCTTCTTCAGATTTTGGAGTCCGACCCATACTTGTTTCCACTCCGGCTTTTCAAGTGGGTTGTACAGGCAGTGAAAGAAGAAGTGCCGGGACAACGCTTTGTAGTGTGCACTTATAATCAGTAGATAGGCCTTTGAGCCTTCATCCTTTCAAAGGCTTTTCCAATGCAGTTTACCATGTCAATGAGTAGGGCTGTCAAAATGCCACATGACCCATTAACATGATACGAACTCATACAATATTAACAGGTTTGGGTGGGCTCTTAATGGGTTTGGATCGTTAACGGGTCAAATCCATTAACACGTTAAATAAACGGGTCTTATACAAATTAAACAAGTAACCCTTTAACAACCTGCTTAACCCATTAAAATTTCTTTAGTCTCAAAGTGTAGCTATAATTAATTTATATTTAGAAAAAAGAAATTTAAATTTATTGTTTTATAGTGGAGTTTTAGGTGGGATTCACTCGAGATCTTTATTTACAGTTTCGTGTGGCTTATATATTTTTTTCCTTATATATTTTTGTATGGATTTTCTTTTAATTTTCGAAATAACTTAATTACTTAACGGGTTAACGGGCTGGGTCGTGTAACCTGTTAAATTAATGGGCCATGTTCGGGTTAGATTTTTTGACCCGTTAAGTTAACGGGTTTTACACGGGTTGAGGTGATTTTAACACGAATTCGTTGACCTGTAACCCGAATTCATTAGCACGACACGATCGACATCCCTATCAATGAGTGATGACCTAAATTATCAGACAAATGATGCTTACCACATGTTCAAACTAATAGGCTTGAAGATGATATATGTGAGACTGACTTCTAGGAACATAGAAAAGGATGAATGCCAACCATGTTAGACCTTTCCTCTTTTTAATCTCTTTAACATAGACTGACTTCCGAGGGACTGGCTGAAGCGAAAATCCTCCAAGCCCCGTTTTCAACACGTTAAAGAATCAGATTGGACAGGCATCTCTAAATTTATTGTAATGAGATTCAATAGTGCCTTGTGCAATCCAATGTCCATTTAAGAATAGTGCCAATTTAAGTTTTTTTCAAAGATTGAATTGATCATGGGTGAGCTATATGAGTTTAAATTAAAAAAAAAAAAAGAGTTCCACAAATTAGGAAGAAAGGGTCAGAATTCATGAAGATCTAAGATAGGAAAGTAAATGTCATGATGATTATCATAATAAGAGAAATTAAATGGTTCAAATCATGAATTGATGGTCAAAAGAACTACAAAAAATTAGATCTATAGATTAGGATTTTTTTTAACGTTTTTAACAATTTCTCTAAATCTATAAAGATTTAAATTATATGTAATTTGAAATGCATGTGTTTGTGTATAGATAATTTGCAATGATGATTTAATGAATATTGGCTTGCAAAAGCAAGTTGAAAAAAAAAATTTGCATGAAAATGTAACTACATACTTATAATTCGGATGTTAGACTTTGGCCATATAGAATTATGTTATCTTCCAAGTATTTGGAGTTGCATATTTGTAACTAATGGGTAGTATCCATTTGGGATTGAATTGGTGACTTCAGAAATTTAAATACAATGAACCTTAATATTGGAACCCCTTTATATTCCACCTGAATGGCTAATGAATATGGGACATGGCTTTTTTCAAAGTACTTGAAATAGTGTTCAATCCTCAAACACATTTCGTACTATGACCAATGACAATGTTTTCAAAAAATAAATAAACAAATAAATAGAGTTTAAAAATCTAAGATGAGAATGTAAATATATACTTAAAAACTCGACTGTTAGACTCGAGCATATGAAAGAGGGTTTGTTTTTTCAAGCAAAAAGTATTTGGTGTAGTATATAGTGAATAATAGACTATCCATTTGGGATTGAGTTGGTAACTTTAAATATTAACAAATATTTCTTTGTAGAGGGAGATGCATAGGTTAAGCATATGCATAAGGGCTGATTTTAACATAAAGATCAAATGATCCTAGCCCATGATTTTAACGTCTCAAAAAAAAAAAAAATCTTTTCTTTTTCTTTTTCTTTTTCTTCTTTAGGTGAAAAGCTTCTCAATATTGAATAACTACATATCACACGAATGTTGCGCTAAAATCCAACAATTAGTTACATTCAAGTTAGGACTATTGCCGATTCAAGTAAAATAAGTTTTTGTGAGAGATTGAATTGATCAGAAGAAGACTAAGCCAGAAACAAATGCCAACAACAAAGGTGTTTGGAGGTCCAATATTTATGATGTTCATTAAATAAAACTTAAAATATTTCCTGTCAACAATTGCCTTGTGGCCTGGTGGGTGAAGGTCATACTATGCATGTATGGGAGAAATGAAGTTTTTCTTACAAATATGAAAAAAAGATGAACAAGGCTTTCTTGCATGAATCAATCACTTACATTACATGTCCACCCAAATTAATGTCACAGACTCGAACCATGGAAAGAAAGATGGGTCCTTTTTCCCCCCCTTTGAATCTTCCCTATGGAATCAAAGGTTTCAAACATAAACAAACATAAAAAAACTTTGAATCTTCCCTATGGAATCAAAGGTTTCAAACATAAAGAAACATAAAAAAAAGCATTACATGTAAACAATTTTCAACACTATAGGACTTAGGCATCTTACCTAACTTAAAATACACACAGGGCGTCCACCTCCCTAATTATTTGGTCAGTCTAACCGCTACTTTGTCTTGCACTGTGTTTGATTCAATCCATCCCACATGCATCCACATGTCCATTGATGATCGACTACCCCATGTATGGATGATCAAATGCTGATGTCAGCATGAGAGTTTCATGACAACGATGAGGTATGTTGACGCATGTGAGGGACATCTTTGCTTGAATGTCATTCGTATCATATGACCCATGTGAATAGGGAGGGTCCCAAATTTTCAATACAATTGAATTGGTATTCCCCGTTGGATTGAAAGATGTACGAAAGGATAAATTTTAATTAAATAGTTAAATTTATATTTTCATGCATTGATTGATTTAATGGTGTAGAATTCTTTCGATGAAATGAAATTTGGGCACTGCATATTCATAAGGAGGGCTACTTACATGTGAATTACCACTAGGACTGATAAAAAGTGGGACACTAATAAAATGGGATTCAGTCTCTCTACTATCAATATAATATATGGATCAAAAGTAGGGATGTAAACGAGTCGGTTCCGATTTAGGTCCATTATGGACTTAGAACCGGAACCATTAAAGAGAAGGTGAAACCGGATCCGAACCCGGAACCGTTTCGGAACCGATTTCTTGGCTCCGAAACCAAAACTAAAACCATATATGGGACAGGTCTGGATCTAGATCCGGGACCTGGTTTAGGTAGAGAACGACATTTAAAAAAAAAAAAAAACATGATTTCTAGGGGAGATTTTCGAAAATTGAGAAAATATATCGGGCCTCAGGTCCGAGCCAAGGTGGAACCGGACGCAGATCAATATTCAAATCGGAGTCTAAATAAAGACCTAGACCCGGTTTTAACGGGTCGGAACCTCCGGAGAATTGGAGAATCGGGTACCCATTTACATTCCTAATCAGAAAGTTGATTGTCACTCTCCCCATGTTACATTCGATCACCTTAAGATTTTTTTGGGTTTTCTAAAACTCGAATGCTACAAGCCACAGGACAGGTTTAAAACAGCAAAACAAACAAATGAAACCTCCTCCCCCACTCTCATATGATATCATCCTTGTGTCATGTTATTCTCTCTTGTATCCAAATAAAAAAAATGCAGCAGGCAAGCCTTATAGGGTGGGGATATTACTATGACGCTAGATAGCCAATTAGCAGGTCCATCCTTTGAAGTTCATAGTCCAAGTGTCCTTGTGTCAAATTAATAGGTTTAGTGTCAAATTAATAGGGCCTAAGACATTGAATTAAGGGTCTCTCTCACACACACATATGACATCGTCCTTGTGTCATGTTATTCTCTCTTCTCTCTCTGAGGAGTAAAAACTGGAGAGGCATGCCTTATATGGTGCGGATATTATTAGGGCCCATTAAAGCCAATTAATAGGGTCCATCCTTTGAAGATCATAGTCCAACTGTGGCAAATTTTACTCCAAAGAGTTAGGTTTAGTGTCAAATTAATGGGGCCTAAAACATTGCAATTAAGGGGGAAAATGAAAAGGGAGTGAAATCATGTATCTTAAGCAAGATTAACGTGTCAAGGTGCACTAGATGAGATCAATACAGCAGAAGAACACACAACAATGGGCTTTCTTTCTTCCTCGGTTTTGAGAAAGGTATGGTAGATTGGTCAAAAGATAAGTCCCACATTGGACGTGTACTGACTGCTTGTATTAAATAAATTGTACTGTAGGTTTATTAGCAAACCTTTTTAATGGGCCCAGCAGGCTCTCTCACATGGTAAGTTCTTGGATCTGTGCAAGGCATCGACCATCAGAGCTCGCCAACATGGCGTTTTTATGAGCGAGCTCAGTTGGTTTAGGACCACGGTTTGCATTCGAAGGTTGTAGGTTTCAAATTACACTACCATGTTAGGGCGACAGGGGAGTTTACCCAACTTCTCCTCTGAGCCTGGAGAGATTAGTCTAGCCCAAAAGATTGGAAACCATCCTATATGTAAAAAAAAAAAAAAAAAAGCTATTGTGACGCTCATCTTGATAACGTTTCAAGACAGTTTCAGACTATTTTAAACTATGATGATTGTATGATGTATAATCAATCACCCATCTTTAAATACATATATCCACAAACCTTATTATTTGTGAAATATTGACCGTCACTGATAGATTCTTCAATTTTTTATGAAATCATTCGACCTCCAATGATCCGATTGAGATTCTTAGTTCTAATAGAAAATTACGGTTCAGAGGTGGGACATGGTTGGGTTCAGAAAGGACAAGCATCCACCCTTCTTTTCTTTACTTTTTTTGATACCCTTGGATCCAAGGAGAGTAAACCACGGGTGAGGTGGCGAACCTTCTGGCGAGTGGAGTTAGTTGACCTTAGGTGAAGCCTCGGAAGAGGAAAGGCGCTTTGACTATATTCAAATTTTATACAGAGAGGAATTAATTGCCACCTCTTACCACTAGTGTAAAAGGCCATTATTGACAAGCATCCATCTTAAACACGATTTAAGACACAATTTAAAGAGAACCAAATGTCCAAAACCTTTATTTATGCATTGATAATATTAGTACTATCAACAATACTATATCAGTTAAGAATTTTTTTTTAGTATTATTAGAAAAGGTCCGGCTCAAACAAACACACATGTAATAAAAATAAAAAACAAGCAAAATAATCTTCAACTTTTAATTATTTTAATGCCA
Organism: Umbellularia californica; assembly: GCA_028538565.1. Taxonomy (NCBI): domain Eukaryota; kingdom Viridiplantae; phylum Streptophyta; class Magnoliopsida; order Laurales; family Lauraceae; genus Umbellularia; species Umbellularia californica. The sequence continues at coordinate 13,706,783 of JAPQWN010000008.1, read as the reverse complement.
ATTTGTTTGCATTAAGATACATAGGACTTTGATACATTGGATTTTTTTTTTAGGAACCATTTGAGCTTCCCAAAAATAGCATCAAACCTTTCCATTAGTGAAATTAAAATCAAAAGAAGATATGGAATGAAGCCTTTTGGCCTTCATTTTTAACCATTTACACAAAAATCCTATATACTTTAATGCAAATCAACTAAATTATAAAAATCTTATGAAAAAATTAAACTTAAAACTCTGATTAGATGATTAAGTATAGAAAATGCCCTGATATTGCTACTTAGTAGCAATGACATCATTATTCTTTTCCTTTTGTTTTTACCCTTCTCTCTTTTTTATAACGGAAGGTGTCCCACCCCTATATCCCCAGTGTGGCAGTGCGGTTTTCAACCCTCAACATCTGTGGCGTAGACTAATTGAGCTACTAGATGGGGTTTTCCGAACTCCTTTCAAAAGAGCTACAAAAATTGTGTGGACTTTCTTTCACCTCGTGTGGGCCGGCTTTTCGGCTTTCTTGCGGCCCTAGGTCCTACTCCTAGTCCCTTTTGTGTGGGTTTAAAAAAAGAGAGGAAAAAAAAAAGCTGCAAAACAGATGCTATAATTTTTTTCTCTGGCTGGGGTTTTCAGTTTTTTTGTTTTATTTTCTTTAAAGACGTATTTGGCAATTAACTAGTTAATGTAAAGTAAAGTGAATTCAGACAAGAAATGATAAAGGAGTCCTATCAAAAATACATAATTTTAAAAAAAATTTTAAAAAAAGTCAAAAAGCAATCTCCTCTCTCCATTAAAAACAAAAGGCTCCACTTTTTATAAAAAAAAATTCAAAAAGAATCTATAGCAAACCATTAAAAATAAAATACTATTATAACACCTTATCTTTTATTTTTCAGTTTGTCTATATGGACAAATTCAACTTTTGAGAGTGTCTAATCACGTTGCGCCACGTAGACAATTTATTTCAAATTTTGTCTATAGAGTTTGTCCGATTATATATTTTATTTATTTTTTCTTTAATTGGATGCTTCACCTCACCGCACCTCAATTCACCGAAAGCCAAATACGCCCTACTACGTTACTATGTTGAAGTGTTGAACCCAGTTGGCAGGCATTTGTGATCAGGGCTACCGACAGACCGACCGTAGGATGCAATCACATCAGGAAGAACAGCAGAGAAGAAGAAGGAGCAGGAGCAAGAGCAGGAGCAGGAGAAGGTGAAGGTGGTACTGGTAGCATGCGATATTTGATTAGACGCGGCTGAAAGGTGATGATAGATGATGTATGAGTGCTGTATGAGTATGACCCATCGTAATAACATGACCACTACTTTCTTGTACTGCTATTTCCCATCCTCTTTCTTCTTTTGTCTTCTATCATCTACTAGTCTTTCTTTATTTATTATAAATGAGAAGAGGAAGAAAAATACATATGTATCTTTCACTTTCACATCATCATGAAGAGTCAAAAGCCAAGAACTAAAATCCATTCATTCATTCATTCGATGCAGTCTCGTCCACTACGCTTCTCCATGCAATTCCTGCGCACGCCTAAATCCCGGCGCCCTCGAAGCTCTCCCTAATTCCTCCACCTTATTCCCTTTACCTGTGAGTTTGCCACACGCGAATTCTATTGATTCACCTTCACAACATTTACAACATGTTTTCGGATAGAGGTAAAATGAGGAAATAAAAGAAAAAAGATAAAAAAAAAAAAAAAAGTTAAAATAAAGGGTGTTTAAGAAGGGGAAAGGAAAGTGGGGGAGAGGAATTTAATTTAGGGTAAAATTTTTAAAATTTCCCTTCAAAACTGGGAGAAAAAAAGAGGCAAAGAGGGAATTTTTCTTCCCCCTCAAGCTTTTTTACTATAAACAAACAAGATGAGAGAAAATTAATTATCCCTCACCTCCCCTTCATTTTCCTTCCCCTCAAATTTTCCCTTCTCCCCTCCCAAACACAGCAAAAAATTTTCATCTCACGGTAACCAAAATAAAAGATTAGTTTTACCATTGGAGACATTTGGGACAGGTTTTAGGCCATTATGGTTTCTCGTAAAAATAAGATAACTCATTTGGCCTAGTGCCACTGTTTACACTTCCAAAACTCTAACAGTGTATTTGGGAAGGATGGAAAGTTGGGGGAAGGAAAAAAATGGGGGGAAAATAGGAGGGAGGGAAGAGGGGAATGTGTTTGGGAAGGGGGGAGGAAAATGGGGGGAGGGGAAGAGGGGTGACAAAAATTTTCCACCCAAAAATGGGGGGAAAGTGAGGGGGAAGAGGGGAAAATTTGAGAAAGTACAAAATTGCCCTTTGTAATCCAATTGAACTTTTTTCAAAAATAAGGGTAAAATGGTCTTTTAGTCCCTACCTCACAAACAAACAAAATTATACTTTTTTACTTCCTTTCCCCTACGTTTCACTTCCCAAAAAAGAGGAGAGAAAATTAATTTTCCTTCCCCTCCCCTTCATTTTACTTTCCTCTTAAATTTTCCCTCCCCTCCCCTCCCCTTCCCAAACACAGCGTAAATAAAAATGTACCCAGCTCCCTTTGGACTGTAGGAGTTAATGGATTATCTTAGCCCAAAAAGTTAATATATAAAATAAAAAGGTGTTCTTGTAAGGTTTTTTTTTTTTTTTTCCCATGCTGGCAAGGCTTTCCTTGGGTTGTCAGTGGTGAGGCTGCATAGATGGTAGCAAAACTCATAGTACATCAGCACATTGTTGGTTTACCAAAGATGATGGATACTCTGTTTGGATGTGGATATCCTCTTCCCATTGTCATCATTCCCATCTGTAGAAACTGTACCAAAATCCCATCATTCACTTCTCCTGTAATTATTAACAGAGGCAGACCCAGCTACAGAGACAAAAAGAATTTCCTTCCTTCCACCATTTCTTTCTATTAACAAAAAGAAAATCCCCACCATGCATGTTAATGCTACCTTCTGCTTATTGATTCCTCTCCCCTACTTTTTCCTTGGGAATCGTTTTGGCTATTCATAGATCTTTCTCTTCCCTATTGTTCTGCAGCCTGCAGTGCAGGGGTCGCTTCCAGCCCACGCCAAAAGTTACAGACTCGTTCTTCTCTGCCTAAAAGTTGGCTTTTGCTAACTGGGCACTGTGGTGCTACTTGGATAAAATACACGTGTAGCATTTGAGGTGCACAAAAAATCTTCCTACCCATGCAACAAATCCGATGCCATTCGATCCGTGAATTTTTAATGGAATCGAAGGTAGATGGATTTGTAACTAATTAAAAATTTTATTACATTTTGTATGCAACATAATATTGGACTCTTTTACTGTTGGTAATCTTTGTTGGGTTTACTTATTACCTAATAATTCATGCTTGAGAAGTTAGAACACAAGGATAGCCGGTTGGTATCCAAGAGCTTTTTGGGCCCATCTGGTAATTTTATTTGTAAAATAAATTGAAATGAAGTGAAATAAAGCATCAAATTAAGAGGAAATAAAATATAAATAGATTATGATGATATTTTAGTTTTAGTTGTTTAGTATAGAATTTTTTTGCTTTTTGTATAAAAAAGTGAAGTGTTTTTTTTTTTTTTTTTTTTATCTTTTAGTGGATAAAGGAAGTTGTTTTTTTACTTTTTTTTTAAATTATTGAGGGAATTTTGAATTGACGTGATTTTGATGTGACCTCTTGCCTGAAAAATAAAGCATTTACTTGACTTTTACTATTATAGTAAAGTATCAAATGGGCAAGGATCGATCTCTTGATTTACTCCTTATAGGGATCCATCCGTTGTCTCCCTCCTTACACACATGACAAGTTTCCTGGGTCTTTGATGTGTTTTGTCCCCTTGTTTGGGTAAGAAAAAAACAAATAAAAGGATAATCTATGGTTAAGGGCTCATTTTGTTAGAAATAGAGCTTTGATCTCTAAGAAAAACCATGCGTGTTTGGCACTTTACTAGTAAAGTAAAAGTGAAACAAAGCCTTCATTATCCAGAAAAGAAAAGACAAAAGGTCATACCAAACGTATATAAATTCAAAATTCCCTCCTTCTCTAAAAAAAGAAGTGAAAAAACAACTTTCTTTTTTCACTAAATGGTAAAAAAAATCTCATCTTTTTACGCAAAAAGTTAAAAAAAACTCCCAATCAAACAACTAAAAACATAGGACCATCATAACCTCTTATTTTTGTTTTTCACCTCACTTTACTTTAATTTACCGTACATCCAACCTTTTTGGTTAAAGTGAGAGGAGGTGGAAGCCTAAAAGATTTAACATATTTTATATGAAAATAGCACTTCAAATAATTGTGCCATTGACAATTTATCTCAATACTAAACCGTCTCAAGTTAAAATAATTTTTTTAACTGTCATAAAAATGCCCCTCTAAGAAGTTCTTTTATATATATATATATATATATATATATATATGTTTACTCAATACTGTACTATGAAATATAAGAACTTTTTATTAAAAATTTACCAAAGGAATTAATTTTGTATTAATACTTTAATCTAATTAACTCTTATTATATTAGAAACGGTCCCTAGAATATTGCTGAACCCATATAAAAAGCACAGAACCGGATTCCCTATTTGGACCAAACGGGCAAAGAAAGACACAAAAGGGGGCAGATGAGGGGGTGGACCTCTTTCCTCCGCCCCCATACGTGCCAACCCCCATTTGGTCCAAATAGGGAATCTGTTTCCAAAATACACTAATCAAAGATGTAAATCATATATTTCGCCCTTAGTAATCTATATGCAGGTTCAGGCTCCTATAAGACTGAAATCCACATCAGATGGGATGGATAGACTTGAATTTTTTGTCTTTTGATTTTTGCAGGTTATGTTCAACAATAAATTTACAGGCTGACTCGCATGGTATTTCAACGTCATATGATCCGGACATACACCAAACAGCCCAATTGCAAGGAAGAAATAGTCCAACAAATGGACAAATCTGATTATTCCTTTCACATTCTTCTCGTTCAGACTCACCAACCTTTTCTTTACCAGTTTCTCACACCTCCACTCCATAGATATTCATAATGCACCTCTAGCCAGGTAGATAAGAGAGCCCCAGCACGGACAAAGTAGTAGATGATGGTTTGTCCAGACTCCACAGAAAGCAAGAAAGACTGAAAGAGAGGGGGAAGAAAAGACACATACAAATGAGTGGCCTACAGACACCATTTATTTAGTTCCTCAGTCATTATTAATAACAACGTAAATGCATGTAACGTACGCATTGCGTTGGCTTTTGCCCTCTCTCTCTCTCTCTCTCTGCTCTCTTGTTGTTCATCCCTTCAGTGATCCTTTCCCTACTTACTACAGCATAAACAATAATATCTTCATTGCTCCTTTCCCACCATATCTACAGTAGAATTATAGTGATTTTTGTGCTTTCTTTCTACTTTTCGGGTTTGTTTTTTTTATGAAACTTGAGAAGATAGCATAAGTTGCAATTGACAAATGTGTCCTGGAATTGAATTGTCCACCTACCAACCTTGTGTAAAATAGTCATCTGGGTTCCTAATACCCTTGACTTTTAAGACACAGACACGCGCGAGTCCTTGTCTTGGGTAGTGATTTTTTTAAGAGGAATGTTACATGTTACAAAATAGGAATTACTTATATTATATATAGTCTAGGTATGATGTAGTTAAGCCAATGCGCCAAATCTGTTCTAGACATGTGTGCGCATTCTCTATCACGGAGAGAGGTTGAGATTCATCACTTTCTTTTTTCAAGGGTTCCCTCGGTGAGGTTGGGGGCCATTAGTGACGGAATGAGATCTTTGGTGAGCTATCATAGCTATTGACGAGGAAAAGTGCCTGTGCAATTTCACATGTAAGACTGGCAGGTAAGAACGGGTGCCTCTTACCACTTGGGTAAGACCTCGTTTTTTGTTGATATTCGTTAATGGTGTCCAGCCATTTTCTCCAATATTCATACTAGGCTTGATCATTCATGTGGCCGTATCTTAGGTTAATAGCAAGGATCTAGGACTCATGTGGGATCCATCTATGGGTTCTTTACCGATGTGAGTAGGTTTCTCTCAGCGAACACTATCTCCTTAAATAAGTGGGGATTATCTCTTTGGCTAGGGTTAATCATTGGCTAACCCAATCCCTTGGTTGGATGCCTAAAAAAAAAAAAAAGTAAAAGAGGGAAAGAATTCATTTGGCGGAATTTTGGAAATTGGCCTTCTTTTTTCATGGGGTTTTTGTAGTTTTTTCAAATGTTAATCTCATACAATTGTGGTTTAAAATCGCCATATCGGTTGTGGTATCGGCCAATCCCAAAAATCAAATGCAATATGCTATCATTATCAGTCGCGATTTGTAGTCTTTCACGGTCGATGTGGTGTGAATATTTTAATCCAAATTTTTTTAAAAAAAATCTCCAAAAAATCTAAAATATTATAAAAAAATACTAGAAAGTAATAATCTTCTCCATTACTAACAGCTATAAATCAAATTATCAGATCCCCTAAATCATGTAATTCTGTATCGCTGTCTTATCCGAAATTGTATAATCTTTATTTACAATTAAATATATTTAAATGTATATATCAAAATAAGTTAGAATTTTATAGATTTCATAAAATACAACCATAATTATGACTTATGAGCTATCAATTAGTATGAAATTTAAGAAAATAATGGTGTTTGTGTATAGTAATCCCCCATCCGTCATCACTCAATTATCAAGCAAGTTGTGAAGTTTAAGAGCATCACGATAACAGATTACAATAATGCAAAAAGATAAATCACAAAGTAATTGGGCATTTAAATTTTAAGTAAACCTTAAATGAGAGGAGAGACTGAATGTACATCTTAAATCCGAATAGAGTGTCCCCTTGGCTTGATATCATCATCATTATTTTTCGGTGTAAATTATAATAATATGATCCGAACTCTTGCGCTACACTCCCTATAAGAAGGAAAATGAGCTGCTAGTATTTAGGAGAAATGGTAGGGTTTCTAGGCCAATATATCGGTTGTCAGCCAATACTATATGGGGTTAATGCATCGATACCGATTTCAGTAACCGATGCCTGATTTTTTACAACCACATGCAAAAGACCTTTCCAAAAGCTGAATTTCTATACAATTTAGATGTCAAGTAATAATAAGAACTATGAAAGATTTGTACTAGTCTTTTGAAAATCCTTTTGGAATTATGCTCTCGGATAGGAGACTATCCAAAAAACATTGCCACCGACGAATTCTAGTCATGATGCGTTTCATTTTAGAAAAGGTAACATTCCACACCTTGGATCAGGATGACTGAAATTCCTGTACGTTTTCATTACACAACCATGAAATGGTAAGAAAATGTTGGCTTGACTGCACTGCATATTTGGGGGTCGTAATCTTAAAATAAGACGTAAATTGTCTTATTTGATGCCAACAGCCCGAACACTCGAAGGTGACAAGCTTTACCTGACGTGTCCCGTTACAATTCCATTCACCAATGAAACACATCATATGACCATTTCTATCACAGACTCTTGAAACATCTAGATGAATGAGGAATCTGTGTTTGGTGCTGCTTGTCTATTCATCAGTTTTCTTATTTTATACAAGGAGATGATAGGAAGGTGGATTCATCAGTTATGGTAAAGGGTTTTTAAGAATACTTATAAATATTAATGCACTGTCGATAGATGCCATGCATTTAAAACTGTGAATCCATGGAGGCATGATGTTCATATGAATTCATATTACAAAATAAGAATTTATTAAAAGAAGAGAAAGTGTACTAATAAAAAAAGTTTATAGCCAATATTGATGATGCACAAATTGACCTTGCACACCACTGGTCAAGTAATTGATAATAAATGATAAAGAGAAGACACAAATTATAGTGGTTCGGTCAGCATGACCTACGTCCACTTCTCAATAGCTGAGGTCGCCGGATATTCTTATATCTCAGGTATGCAGATGTTACAAGCTATGAGAATGGGAGGATAAGTGCATGAAATAGAGAAAGATTTCCTTTTTCCCCAAGTGTTGGTGGGGCTTTTCATTTATAGTCTTCCTCTAACAGATGGAGACGACTTTACAACAACTAAATCTCTACTTCGATGGAGCTTTTGAATTTTCCTTAACGGACGAGGTGATTGAGATATCATCCGCAAGACTTGGTAAAAACGGGATGAGGGTTGTCTATTTCCAAGGCGATGACGGTGAGCTCTTAGACAACCCTGCATACTCCTTTAGTGATGTAGCTCCTGGAACCCGATGAGCTTGACCGGGTGCAGACTTCTCTGGGCTTGGCTAGCTGGACCTCTTGGAGTTGGGCCCTTGGACTTGTAACATGAGTCGGTCCCTTGGGCTTGGCCCATCAAATATTAATGTCGTGGTTTTTATGGAGCTCAAGTCAGCTCACTCGTGATTTAACATATGGAGGGTCTCTTTTCTCCGTGACTCAGTTTCTCCTCTAAAGGGAAACTTCTCCCGACCCCTCCTAGGAAAATTAGGTTATTTTTACGCTTTTTCTTGAGCAAATGCAGTCGCACCCAAATATAGATTTTATTGTAGTGTGGGAAAAACATTTCCACAATACTCTTTTTTTTTTTACGGAAAATCAGCAGCACAAACTTCCTTGTCGTTATATATTTCTTGTGTTTCCACTTTTTGGTGCCTTACCCATAGGGAGGTGATCATAGCTCCAAGTGCAAGGCCGCGATTGTAGTAATAACCGATGAAACCAGGTCAATCCACGGGGAGTTATTTATCACAAAATCTATCATATTAAAAAAAAAAACTAGTTCTAACCTAAAAAAAACTATACAAATCAAATGTCCTACTTTAATAAAAAAATTAATTACAAGTCTGAAAAATTAATTACAAAAAAAAAAAAAAATCCTAATCTAGAAACCTAATCTAACTATTGCTTTCACCATAAGATTTATCAGTCCAACCAATTGCAATAATCATAAAGATGCATAAAAACAAAAATAAAACAAAATAAAATCAGAGAATAAAAAAAAGAATTTTAATTCTCAAACCTTGTAACGGTTACTTTGCTAAATGCCATCAAGAAAAATCAAGACCACCGCACAAAGTGCGTAAATAAAAATTCGATGTTGACCCATTGGTGAAGACCAAGACCCCATAAACTTGATTTATTAATGAAAGACTCATTACAAGTAAATAACTATTACAAAATTTTTTAAATCAATACAAAGTGTATCCAACCTTATCCTACACACATGAAACATTAAACGGATGAGAAGGACTCGCGATCTCGAATGGCGATCCAACCGGCTCTCATTTCGCAATTTGAAATCCAAGCAAGGGAAGATGATGAATGGATGGTCCAATGGCGGAGCGACGGTAGCAACGGTAGCGACGCAACGGCGTAAAAATCCAAGTGGTGGTGTGCCTTAGGGAAGACCTTGGATGAAATATTAATGGGAGGATGAGAGATGGAGAAAAATTAATGGAAAGATGGGAAGCTTAATGTTGCTAGTCGTTCAAGGTAGTGGGGAGATGGGAATTGACGTGCAACACTCTTTGTGGTCTTTTTATATTTTTTTGATATCTCGGGTTGCAAGGTTTTTGGTTTGTGAAGGATAAGTTATGTAGGGTCCAAGTTGGATTGGGATTAGGAGGGTTTTAAGAGATTTTCTAGGGTTTTTCATCTTGTTACCTTTTGGATTTCTTGGCACATAATCTTATTAAAAATAGGATTCTTTATGTCTCATGCAACTTCCTCTCTTAGGCCCACTTTAGATTTAATTCAAATTTTGAAACCGTATGGGCAGCCCCTTTTTTGGACGTGCGATAGCATATGGGATGGAGTTGTTAGACGTGTGAATGCTTCTTAGGAAGAATCTTGGGTTGCAAACTTTCAAAATTTGAGGCCTATCCTTTTGGAGTTTAAGTGATAAAATCTTGGATTCTTTGAATTTGTTTCCAACTTGAATTGCTAATCCAGATCTTCCAAGTTTTGTTTGAACTCTTCATGGCTGGAAAAATATCCTTAGATGGGCCCACTTTATCTCTTGAAAAGATCCCTCAAATCCGAAACTAATTTCATTGCAACCAAGGAAGTAGGCCCCACTTGAGAATATACAATGTTTTGAACTCCACACCATCCATGGACGTCCTCTCCTTCGCTTAAAAAATTTCAAATCTCAGATTTAGATTTTTATTTCAATCTTGTAAGAGATGATGGGCCCCACTTTGATGTATGATTCTTGAATGGAAGATCTTGGACGTACATCTCTCCCTTGGGCTTTTTTTCTTCTTTTGTTTGGCTTGATTTGAATCTTCAAACAAGGTAGTGTGGACCCCATGTGGAGCTTCAATACCTTGGTTTTCCTTCTTTAATTTGTTTCCTCCGCGGGTCCCAAGAAATTGATTTTCCCTACAAAAAATAAATACAAATGTCAAAGAATAATCTATTCATATAGGGAAGAAATGATGCAAGATGCAGGCCTAATTCACATTAAATAGATATATAAAATGTCACCATTTTATCAAATTTTCTTTAATTACATCAATGGTGCAAAAAAATTCATCATTTTATGTGTGAATCAAAAGTTATGAGAAATTTGTGACTTTCAATGTTAAGATATAGAAATTCATGATTTTATGTGAAAATGCTATTTTTCAATGAATTTTGATTTGAATTCAAACTTTGATGCTCACAAACATAGAATCATGAATTTTTATTTTACTAAAATTGTCCATGATTTGATGATTAAGTCCTTAATTACTCTATAATGATGAGAAAATTATGCATTTTTAAGGACTTATCAGGAGGTTGGACTCAAGAGAGGTCACACATGTGGGGAGAAGAAGCTCATAAGGTGGAATAGAGTATTAGTTTGAGATTAACATAACTTTAATTGGATCTAAATAAATATATATCATTGATTTGAATAACAAAGCATAAATATGAAATTAAATACATACCTGTCTTCATCAGATTCGCGTAATTTGAACTGCTATCTTTGATTGAAGATTTACTACTCTCCTCCACAATGACCTTTCTACGTGATCTCGAAGGGGCAACCAATGTATTTTGTGTGGACAGGAACTGTAACCCCTAAACCTTATATATATATATAGGTTTTCTAAGACAATTTCCTTCCTATCATGGAGTCCAAATCTAATTAGAATTTAGTTAGAATTTAGAGTCCTCTCAGTATAAGAAACTCGATTATATTAGCGACTTTCCATAAACACCATAGATATCTCTATTTAGGATACTTATCGAGTCTTTATATGAGTTGTTCTTCTAAAGTGGGGGACCCATGCACCCATGGGCGTGTTGTCATTGGGCAACACTTAAGCCTAATAATTCCAACATGGAGAGCCCCCACACATGAAAAGAGAAATCCATACATGTGGAAAGAGCGACAAATCTGGGATCAATTCTTGCGCAGCCAAATGAGGTGAAGAAAAGGGTTGCCGTGGAAATCTTTGTTTGTCCATTGAACTTTGTTACTTGCACATTGATCAATTATAAGTTATGATGATAATAAAATCTACGATAAAACAAGGCTTTTGTAATACTTTAAAAAAGAATAAAAAATTGATCAAAGATCCTTATACAGAAAGTCATCATAACAAAATAAATTTCCGGCGCAGCCCATGAAGTTTTGGTTGACGTACTGAACTTAATCACGAAGTGCTACTGATGGTGTTAGAAGAATTTTAACTAAGATACACTAAAAAGCGCGCGCTCTCACACATACACACAAAGAGACATACAGTGAGGTCTTCCTTATACATTTTTTTTTTTTTTATGGACCACATAAATTGAGGCCTTTCTTACACATTTTTAACGCTTTATACTACCCAAAAAAAAAACTGTAAAATTTAAACATCTAAAAAGTTATTCGGTTCGCCTCTAAACTCTACCTGATCTAAGCTTAACAGATCAATATGTGGTGTAATAACATTTATCACAAATCTTACCAAATCTCAAACCCAACGGCCAATTTCTTCATTTGGATTTCTGGGATTTATGTTTGATCGTTTTTTAGGATTTTAAAATGCTAGAATTTTTGAATCATGTTGATTTCTATCATTTCTTAATTCCTTAAGAATTTCATGCATCTTGAATTCCCTAAATTCTCCATTTATCAGCTACAGGAATTCTTGATATGGGGATTACACCTTTTATCCATTATGGGACATGGGACCCACATTTTGCTATTGGAATGTGGGACTCACCTTTTAAAACTGAGTCCAGATCCTTTGTTTTGTAAAAACTGGGAGATACTGTTTTGCAAAAACTGGGAGATACTGTTTTGCCCTATCAAATCTTGCAAACTGTCTAAAACCTTATCTTTTTTTTTTTTTTTTCTCATTTCGAGGTGGGTGCCTTAGCTGGCATGAGATTTTATACAGCTGACTTAATTTGATAGGGCAAAACAGTATCTCCATGTTTACCATGGAATCCAGACTCATTGGTCACACGAGGCCCCATTTTCTAGGAATTCTTATGGTGGGATCCTATAAAAAATTTGAGCAAAGGTAGAGTGGAGTGACTGTCACATTAACTACATACGAGATCTAAATAATATATTATGTAAAATCTATGTACATTGTACAATCAATCTTACAAAAGATTCATCCATAAAACAAGAAATGTTGAACTTTCTACATACATGGTCATATTTTTGGTGCACTTACTCTTGCTGGAGTGAAAACTTGGGAGAACACATGTAAAGAGAAACATTTATTTTTGAGCAATTTCAAACTTTGTAAAGCTGACCCCTGCAAAATTATTTCATCACCACCAAATCCTCATAATTATGGTAATCCGCCAAATAGTGATCACAACTCACAGGCCAACCATTTATTGGAATGTGCACAAGTTCCAGTAGTCTGGATTTTTTGAAAATCTTGATGCAATGGGCGCCTGATTTTGGATTCACCAAAAAGGTTTTTGATTCTTTCCATGATCAATGCATGTCGACGTTCCTACTCTAATGTTTGAAATTCTCCTCACGTAATTGGAATTTTCAACTACATGACTGCATCTACATGTACAACAGTACATGTGACTTGTGAGAGTCATATATATAAATTCTTTATTTTCAAACGTCGGCCACCTGCTTGAAGAAGTAGGTGATTGAGTTTGACTGATTGATGGGAAACAGATAATCCCCTCAAGCAAAATCAAACCGTAGGTTTTAGGGTGTAGCAGGAAATTCTAGGGTTTTAGTTGGAGAAATTCCAGTGTATCCTATCTAGAGGATGGAAGCTTCAGGCGGTCCAGAAGGTTGACTTTTGGACAATAAAGTGTAGGCTTTGGCCTTTGACTGGTTCCTTCACAAGGAAAGAGTTTTTGTTTGTTTAAGCTCATAATCATCACACATGCCCCCAGCCCCCATTGGATTTGGCCAGGTGTGGATAATTTTGGCCCTCTATAGGATGTGGGGGCCACCAAGGCAGGCCAAATGCAAAAAGAACCCCCTGTTGCTTCTTGTACCTCTAAAAATTTACCATCCAATCAACTTTTTGTTTTTCTTTTACTGATAGCATTAGGGAACTTATCTGTACACATCCTAGCCATGGTAAGGGAAATCCCCAGCACCATCAAATTTTATAGAATTTGAAACTTTAAAAAATGGATTTCGTAGAATTTAGAAATTTATGTTTGGTGTAAAAAAAGATTTTCTCGTTGAATTGATGCTAATGTTGTTTGTTGCGGCTGTGGATTCCTTATAAAAAATAAAAATTTCATATTTAGTGAAACAATATTTTGAAAAAAAAATAACATAACATGTATATTATTTATTTAACATCAAATAATAATTTATTTAAAGAAATAAAAAATGAAAGAGTTGTAGGGTTGAAATGGACAAGAGGGAGAAGTTTTCCAAGGAATTTTATTTTTCATATCTCTCATAAGAAACTCATTTTCACCATTATCAAGGAAAATACTGACGACGCAGGAATGTGTTTTTGTGAATTTATTTTGCACCAAGCACTCGAAAAATGATTTTTCTGCAAAAAACCGTCCAGTTTTTAATGAAAAAGTGTTACACGAACGTGCCCTTAATGTTTACTCCTCTACTGGACCCTTGAAACTCGTACACTCTGGCACATATTGTGTTCCTGTCAAGCTGAACTACAGCCAAGGATGGTGGTATCAATGTTACATATACTATATTTATGATTGAATCAGGTATAGGAATAGCCTAACTATCCATTGGGGCCCATTTGTTTAGGGGTATTTCTTATATGAATTCCCCTTATTTGGAACTCACACTAATGCACTTGCTATCTTCTAGGAGTTTTTAATTTCTTATTTACGTGGTGACAATTCACAAAGCAAGCTTATTCAAAACATCACTTTTGGCCCAAATAAATTACCAGAATTCCAGTTTTTGAAATCCTAAACAGCATTACCACAGTCGAGATCTCACTTGGGAGACATCATTTAGTTAATTTCATATAAATAAGAAATTCATAGAAACCTTGCAAACAAACATACCCTCTAACCTTTTGGGGCCTGTAAGAATCCTGAGTTTTTGGTAAGGAATTTAAAGAACCGTTACCCACCTCAAATTCAAATTCAGACAAAACCACCGCTAAATGCCAAACCCACACTAATTCAAGCAGGTCGGTGCGGCAAACCAGTTGAACCCGACCCATTCTGGACGGCAAAACACTTCAAAGGATGAGGAGCTTAAAAGACCAAATTACCCCTAAAGAGGGTATCATGATAGTATTGTAGAAAAGTGAAATGATGGAAAAGAGATTCCATTGTAGAGCCGTTTTCTCTATTTTGCCCTTTTCGTCTCATGGGCTCTTTTTGTGATGATGACGACGTTGGCGTTCCTTAGTCAAAGCTGCTGCCCTGTGTAATTATTTCCAGAAGATCTCCAGCTCGTGATAAGAATTTTCCTTGCAGCGACCTCACGAGAGAGAGAGAGAGAGAGAGAGAGAGAGGGCCAAAAAAGTTAAGTCAAGTTGGAATTTACAGAGGGAAGGAGTGGGTGTGAATTGAAAGACTTCCTCCTCTTTTTAAGCCACGCCAGTTCCAACGACGTGGAGATTTTTAGGAAAGCTCTACACACCAAAAGGGTGCAAGAAAACTGAGCTTTGGGGTGTTTTGAAGAAGACCCAGTAAGGAAAAACCTCCATTTTCTTTATAGGATTTGCTTTTTAGGCTGTTGAAAGGAAAATCCATAAGCTTCTGTTTTGTACCTGAGAGAAGAAGAAGGAAAGAGTAACCCAGAAGCTTAAAAGCAGCTTAAAACGGAGTTGAGAAGCTGAAAGGTCTGAAAGCTGGGATATTTTTATCTTGGATGCTGGTAAGTAGGAGGATTTTGGGGTTAAGTATGTTGGTGAGTGAAGAGGCTAAAATGAGTAGTTTTGAAAGGAGTGGAAGTGTTAGACAGTACATCAGGTCTAAGGTCCCTCGGTTAAGATGGACTCCTGATCTTCATCAAAGCTTTCTTCAAGCTATTGAGAGGCTCGGTGGACAAGAAAGTAAGTTTTCCCTTCTTCTCTTGTTGGGTTCTTTTGCTTCATCTTTTTCTGTCTCCTTTTCTCTTTTCAGGCCCTTTTTTACACTCTCTATTTTGATTCTTTTGTCTTATTCTATTTCAGTCCCTTTGTTCAAATTGCTGATAGTGTGGGTTATTTGTTTTTGTTATTCAATTTTCTGCAGAGGCCACTCCTAAGCTTGTTCTTCAGCTCATGGATGTGAGGGGACTCACAATTTCACATGTCAAAAGCCATCTTCAGGTTTACATTTCTTTCAATTTTCTTTCTGCCTATGAAATCTTTTTATGTTGTTGCATCTTTTGTAGTTTCAGAGTCTCACAGGGTTTTTTCATTGGTGATTTCTATCAGATGTACAGAAGCATGAAGAATGACATTAGAAGACAAAGAGGTCTGTTCCCTTTCTTG
The DNA here is from genome assembly GCA_028538565.1 of Umbellularia californica. NCBI lineage: Eukaryota > Viridiplantae > Streptophyta > Magnoliopsida > Laurales > Lauraceae > Umbellularia > Umbellularia californica. Next base: position 13,690,919 of record JAPQWN010000008.1, on the reverse strand, counting down.
ATTTTAGTTAAAAAAATCAATATTCTTATATTCTCTTCTTAAACAAAGACTACCCATGTTTTATGTGTTGTATTAACCTTCAAAATATTGATTTGTCTATAGAAATAGAATATCAACTTGTATGATAATTTTTTTCTATTCTAATAACATATTCTATTTTTACCAAGAACTAACATATTTTATAACAGGTATTCTATCCTCCCAACAAAGAAAATACTCCTCTGATGATTATGATGGAGAGATTGACGAAGAGATCGATGTTGGTTCATCTCAATCTTCGAAACCCAACAAAGACTCACATTATCATTCCATGTCCCATTCCCCCCCTTCAAAAAGGTTAGCTTTCAGATTTTTGATTCTTTTATTCTTCTTTTTAGGAGTTTTTTGCTCTTCTCTTTCCTTTATAATGTCAATTGATTTTTTTTTATTGTTTTTGTCAGAACTTGCTTAGAAATCAATTCTATGCCCGACAGTTTGCATTTCAGCAAGAGAGAATTTGAAGCAATTTCATATCCGTACTGCTTTTATGATCACATTCAATCTGCAGCAGTGAGAGAGGAAACAAAAGAGAGTGGCTCGCTATTTCAGAAAAAAGATGCTGGGAAAACAGAGACGTTTGCAGATATTTGGAAGTTCAAAGCATTGGGATATACAATAGCGGGAGAATCTGACTTATTCAAGGTACAAAGAATAAAAGGAATTCTCTGCTGCCTTTTAGGACTTGGACTTTTATTCCTTTCTGTTTCTAGCATTTGTTAACCATTTTGCTTTTTGTTTTTATATTGGAAAGTTTGATTTTATGGGATTACATGAATAAGACACTTCTCAGACACCAACTTTTATACATGTGATCTTGTAAGTATAAAGAAAACAAGGGTACACATGTTTTATGTTAGTTGAGTTATTACATTTCTTCTTTGGTTTGGTATTAGACAATGTTCTACATTAAATTTTACTGTGCAAGTTTCATATAGACACTTGACATTTCCTTCTTATAATCTTTAAAAGTCTTTCCCCCACATAAGAGAAATTAATGACCACCACCATTCTCAAAGGTCTTTTCTCCATGTATATGGGTTCAGGTTTGTGGGTTCTACTTCTCTTTGCTACTACTTAAAAGTCATCTTCTAACTTTACAAATGGTCCCCACCTGCATTTCCTATACCAGGTATAGGGCCCATTTGTTTGGTGGAGTTGAATGGCCAATTCAGGGTAAAATGGGTTCCAAATAAGTAAAATATTGAGGAATTGAGGTTGAGGATAAAAGATGGAGATGGAGATGGAGATTGGACCCGGACTTCGTAGGGTTGGTTTTAACAGTCGCATGGGATTCATTTTTCTTTGAAGTGGAGATTATTTGATAGTTATTTGTGGGTCTTCCTCTTTGAATTTTTTTTTTTTCAATTTTAGTCACTTTTAAGAATCGTCATCATCTAAGCCTTCTCCCATCTATGTTGGGGTTATAGATGCATGATTCTGGTTCACCATTCTAGACCGTCTTGAGCCAAATCCTCATGCATTTCCTGAAATCGATATACTTATTTCTATTCAACTGCCATTGATGCACTTGTTTCTATTTTTATGTTAACTTGTAAGTTCACATCCATTATAGCATTAGCATCTATGAACCTAATACTTCACAATGGGCAACATAATGTTTCCTATGTGTCTTAACACTTCACATTTTAAGTGGAAATCTGTGTCCTTTCTGTATTCTTGCTACATCTAGGTATCACAAATTAGAATCCCTGTAACATTCTATTCCTTCTTATCCGAAATTACCTGACTCTGAGGCCCTTAAATTAAGGGTTTGGATAGTTAAATGATGCTCTCTTTTTTCCTTTTTCATTTCCACCCTCTCCTCCCCTTATGATCCACATGACTCAAGCAGCATTCTCAATAAAAACTCATTCAATGTATATTTGGTCTTTTCATTTTTCTTACCTATACTTATGTTATATCTAATAAGGAGATCAGTTTTCTTTTTCTATTTGTCTTTTATGATGTGCTCAGTTTGCCAAAAAGCTTATTAACTTTAGTATTTGCAGATGACTAATGTAGATGATCAACAACATACACTAAGAAGGAAGCACAACAATGAGGAGAGGCATGACTTTCAGTCATTTTTATCGCAATCACTAAACAAAGAGCTTGGCAAGGAAGAGGAAGCAGTTGATGGATTGTCGTTATCCCTATTGTTCAATCCTACACAGAGGAGTAATAATACATCATCATTGAGCGAAAACAGCGAAGCGATTTCTTCGCTTTCCAAGTCAGATTTCAAAGAATGCTCGGGTTCTACTACACCTAGTAACAACATTAATCTGGATTTATCCATCTCAGTTTATGGTTCTTACCGTGACTTTATGTAAATAGTATTTATATCCTATGGTATTAATCTTTTTCCCCCTCTTTTGTTGTTTTGGCTTAATTCCTAAGCTATTCCTTCATTTTTACTTAAGTAATAGTTCTTGTTGGATCTTAGTTGTATAAACTTCTTTCCTGTAGAACACTGATATTTTAGCTAGTTTCTAAATTCAAAGTATGTGATTGTGAAAGATGATGTTGATGATGATGATGGACCATATGGAAAGATCTACAGATTTGGATCCAGTTATTAGATCTAAATGATGAACTGGAGATTACAATAACCTGGTTAACTATTTTATGAGGAAGAGGAAAATGTCCTCAGAACCAATTCTTCATGGACCTATACAAATGTGTGCTTGTGCTGGTTGGAGGAATGAAAGGCACTCTCTTCCATCCTCCCCACTCAACATCCTCATAAAAGTTATTGTCCACAATCTCTCAACCTAAATTAAGTGGGTACCTATCATAAGCAGTGGAGAAGGAAAGAAGACACATTGATGGGCGAGCTCTCATGTGGTAGTTAAAGCAGGCCCTAGTGTAAGCCAGCCCAAGTGTCCAGGCATTTCACAAGAAAAAGGTAATGCAGGATAACGAACTCGATCAGCCCCAACACAACACATTAACTAGATAGACCCGTGAATGGGCTGGGTTGGGCTTGGGCTGTCCAATTTCGTCTCGAATTTGAGCGGGCCTGTCCGGAGTTATCCAATCTTGGCCCTAAACTAAACGGGCCCATGTCAAATCTCATCCCGTGTGGGCCTGACCAAGGCTTAGCACAATCTTAAATATAAACTAAGCATTCTCTAATTATTCCTATACTATCATGCCGAACACTGAGTGTGAATTGGATTATAAATCCTTCTTTTTTCCGGGCTTGAGACTGACAAGGCAATGCTTGGCGGAGTTCAATTTGTTTGTTTTTTGCCGATGATATAATAGAAAATTAGAAAATCAACATAAATTAACAAAAATCAGCTATGTATCCTATGTGAGTCAAATAATGTATAAAAGAACTTGGTAGAACTCAATAGAAATCAGTTTTCTTTTAATAAGTCTAGAGGATGATTTAGTGCATTCCCATCATTGTCTGAATCATCATCACTAGTTGGGTCGTGACTAAACCAATCCTAGGCACAAACTAATTAATGTTTACAAAGTAACCGGTTTCAAAGAAGTCTTATATGGGTTAAGTACCCTCCCTCTAGTGCTAAATTTTGACTCTGAAGCAACTATGGACACAAGAGCAGCTAAAATATAGCAAGCCATATGAGATAAAGTAGGATACGTTGCTGAATTCAATTTCCACCATTGTAATATATATACCATGTCATCTTCTTTTGCGGACTTGTCACAAAAATAATGATCTAATCCCCTTTTTTCTTTTACAAACTGCCTTATTGGTAATTTCTTTTTCGATATTTTAAAAAACAAGAACGAGCCTTTCCAAGAGCTAAATCTTTTATGAATCAATTCCCTATTCCCTCTCATATTAATGCAAAGAGTTGCACAATATTATTATTACAATGAGAAAACCATGATATCAATAAGTCATGACCTTTATATATATGTCAGTGATCACTACCAGGAGTGGTGTTGAGGAAGACTTTTCGTTCCTTACAAGACGTTTTATATAACAAATTGACAATTGGCAATCCAAGTATCCAACCTTAATGTGCGTTGTTCGTTTCATGAAAATTGAATTTAAGATTATATGAATCACATTTTTGTTCATATTTTGAGGTTCATTGAATTCTTTTTCCAATCAAATGCATTTTTATTTGTTTCATAGAAAATGAGAATCCATGTCTTGGATGGGTCGGGCCTGTTTTGCCCATTTCCAGCCCCATTTTGGCTGAGCTTTAAAACCATCGTCCAACCCAGCCAGCCAGGCTCAAATCTTTTTAAAAGCACTGTATTAGGGGGATCTCCTTTGACCGCGCTCGAAGATAGTACGCGTCATCCTTTGGAGACTTACAAAGATCGTATACATCCTCGATGTTTTCGACACCGAGATCAGTCCCCAAAATCCTATTCAGCTCGGCTACACCCATAATGACTTTGAAGCCATTGGGCATGAGCTGACAGGGGGTGAGGTTCCACTTCCTGAGGCAGGTCCTCAGGAGTGGGTGGACCGGAAACCTCACCCCACCCTCTATGATGGACACCAAGGAGAATGGCATCCATCCATCACAAAATATCCGAGGTCGGACTGCGACTTTAGGGCCGTCCGCCCTAATGCGGACGTCCTCCGGTATTTGGTACTTCTTTCTAAGTTCTGCGAGGGCTAGTTCGGTGTCTATCCAATATCTGTAAACCCCCATATTCCCCAATTGGACGGAAAAACAGACGGAGACGGGGAAGAAAAAGGACAGAAGAGATGCACCCTAGAAAGAAGCCCCAAAAAAGATGACAGAGATAGAGAGAAGAAGGAAACTCACTAAGAGACTCGACGACGAGGCTTCGACGGACGAAGACTGGGATCCTAGAGCGACAAGATTTCTCAGGCGAAGATGCAGGCGCAGAGACAGTTTCCAGTAGAAGCAAAAGTAGTCCCTCTTCGAGGACGAGCCCTTTTATATAGGACGGAGATCTCTTCGTATCCCGGAAGACGCGCGTGCAGAGGCCGCCTCGGGCACGCCACTCGTCTCCTCGATATGACATAACAGCCAGCGGGGGTGCAACACGTGGTAGCACCACACCGCCTTCATAATGATTTGAACAGGCTATTAAACTGCCTCCGGATAGCTGCGCGCCATCAATACGCCTCGGAAGGCAAAACGACACCCAACGCTTGCTCAAGGAGCTATGGGTTCGGTTTCGGGAAATTCTCATTTGTACTTAGCTCCCGACCTCGAAAAGGTTACGAGGACAGGAGCTAGGGGGCAATTGTGTGGAGTGTTTTCCTAAAATCGAGGTTACTTCTGACTTCGGTAACAGTACCAATCAGGAAATGCCTCAAACTTCATCTATCCAGCACGGCAATGTGCCAGCTGAAACCAAGATGGAATTGGTCTCGGTAAGAGTACTGACCACCTCCCTCTGGGCTCAGCCTCGTGTGTCTCAGCACTAGTGTCCGACCTCAGGCCCGCCCGACCACAGTGTCTTCTCGAGTTCGGTCTCTTGGCTGAGGTGAACACTGAGTGTCCAATCCCCATTATGAGATGGGACAGCCACATTGCAGAGCGCCCTAACAGATAGGGTGGCCGCCGGCCATCGATAAGGGTTCTTTCCTATCAGATGATCACATCCGCATTTATGTGTGGGATTGAGGAAAGATCCGATGGGACAGAATCCTCACCTACCCCCACTCAGGATCCTAGGTATGGGCTGATGGGACAAGCTCTCTCACATACCTCCACTCAGGAAGCTTCTACTCCTCTATATATACCTGCATGGTAAGCCCATAAACAGGTACGCAACATACTGTGCATTATACTACATCTTGCCTGAACCTCCTTCTTCCTCTCCACTTCACCCTAGTTCAGTGACTACACTAACTCAGGTGTCGGAGTGCCTTTGGCTGATAGCAGCCCGGGGCCCTGACTTTTGTCTACCTTTCAGGTTTATGATATCCATTCACATTTCCAGCAACTCCCAGACTTGATAAGCAGCATCATGAAAAGCTCCATCATCGTCTAAACCAAGTCCATAATTTTCAGGCACTTACAATTTCCATGTTTTGCTTACAACTGCAACTGAATCTTCAGCTTTGGATGTCTTAATTAGGAAAATATACCTAGTCTTTTATAATCGCCAATCGCCTTGTGAAACCTGGCACCATTTTCTTCATAATCTCTACTACAATGCGGCAGGGGACTATCCATGTCTCTCCACCTTCTGGAGATGGATTGGAACAAAAGAAGATCTTGGAAGGAAATTCCATAAAGAATTTGAAATCTTCACTGTTCTGAATTTGCAATTAGATGAATTCACTAGAAATTTCTGATAGCATTGCAATGGTTGTCCTAAAACATTTGGATATCCTTCTTTAGTTTGTGAGATTTTACAAATTGGCTTGCATAATTCCTCAAATTCGTACATATCTAGCTTTCAAAACTGCTCAGAGGGTCCTTAAGCATTTGTAAATCCAGGTAGCGGAACAACATTTGAAGTTCTCTAGTATCTCCAAAATGGGAATTCTCAAATGTCCTCTAAACAAGTCTTAAGAAATGTATTCTTAAAAATAGTTAAAATCTAAGAAATAAATGTGAAGACTTATAGATGTCCATCAAATAGTCTCTCTTTTGATGAAAAATGAACTAAGGAGAGATAAAAGCAAAAGAAAAAAAAAGTAATCAGCTGTGGTCCTAGAAAGTGAGGTTACATCTACATCTCTACCTCATATCCTTCATCCTTCACCTAAATGTTGGTCCATTCTACATCTCCACATGATATCTTTCACCCTTCACCTGTTTAATGTTCTTGGAACACATTTCACCTTGAATGGCTACAATTTCGACTCCCATGCAAGCAGATGACCCTTTTTTTATATACATATAATCTGATTGAACCCACATCCTACAACATCAAGGTTGCAATAGAAAGCACCTTCTACTGTGCCAGTCTAGTCAATCCCTCATATTTTTAGAACTCCTAAAATGCTAACCAAGATTACAGAAGAAGAAAAATGCTAGTATTCAAATCAACTGAGGACAAACTCTTTTGACCCTAATTACATTCGAGTAGGGAATTTGCAATTAGGGTCGGGCTAGGGATTACTCATATTTGAGTTTGACCATGTACACATGGGTAGGGCTTGAATCCCTTAGTTGCACTAGGGTTGCAAACACAACTACTTCGGGTCGGAATCATACTAGACTGGACCCAGACCCGTTTCTAAGTAATGGTTCCAGTTCCGACTTGGAACCTCTTTTGTTGGTTCCGGATTCAGTTCCGGAACCGAATCCAAATAATAAAACCGACCCTCAATCCAGCGGTTCGCTCAATTCAAATCTATCAAACTCAGTGACACTTGTGTAAATAGGAGGGGTGGGTTTAGATGGTTCGCTTGGATGGACCAATAGGTTGCCCCACTAAGTGGCTTGTACCATAAGACGTTAATGGAAGCTTGTACACGAGATATATATACTTTCTTAGGTCCCAAAAAGTTCCGATATAATTAGCAAAATAACCATGAACCTAACTAGACCAATGGCAATGGAGACACCAATTTGGGTCAAACCCAGGTTCTACCTGCCAGTCTGATCTGATTTCAAAGTAATGAAGTAAAAGGCATCATCCAATTTCCGTTAGATATATTAGAATGGATTGGTCCATTCAATCAGGCCTCCAGATAGAAAATGCTCCAGGTACCTATCCATTTGGATAAAAACAGGCTGGGACTCACTCTATGGTCTCTACAATTAACCCAAAAGAGGCTGGACCCTATTAGTCCTTGATAAGTCCTTAAAAATGCATAATTTCATCAACATTTTAGAATTAATTAAGGACTTAATCTTCAAATTATGGATCATTTTAGTAAAAAAAATCATGATTCTATGTTTGTGAGTAGCAAAGTCTGAATTCGAGTCAAAATTCATCCAAAAATTGCATTTTCACATAAAATCATAAATTTCTCTTGGTATTTCGGGGCGATATCTATCTGATTGTATTCAGAATATCCATCTAAGAAACAATAATACTCGTGGCTAGCTATCCGCTCTAAAAATTGGTCTAAGAAGGGTAGGGGGAAATGATCCTTTCATGTGACAGCATTTAATTTTCTATAGTCGATTTAAACTTGCCAAACTATGGGTACGCGGGTTGGGACGAGTTCATCATTAGCATTACGGACTACAGTGACGCCGGCCTTTTTAGGTACAACTTGGGTAGTGCTTAACCATTGGCTATCCGAAACTGGATAAATGATGCTGACATCTAGAAGTTTTAAAACTTCAGCCCTAACCACTTCCTGCATTGTGGGGTTTAACCGGCGTCATATCTGACGGGAGGGTTTTGTATTCTCCTCCAAATAGATATGATGTGTACACAAGATGGGATTACTTACTTAATGTCAGCCACGGTTCAAGCAATTGCACCTTTGTGTAGATTGAGCACTTCTAAGAGTTGGACTTCTTGATCCTTATCAAGGTGTGCAGAAATGATTACAAGAAATGTTTCATTTTCTCCTAGGTATGCATATTTTAGGTGAGAGGGCAAGGGTTTCAACTCAGGGCTGGGCGGCCTCACCTGAGATAGAAAAGACGGAGTACCGGTTGGTACCAACTCTTCAAAAGAGGGTTTACCTATAGTATTGACCATTTCAACAGTGCTATCAAGTGTTTCTTCATAGAGGGTTAAGTCCTCAATTGACTCAATGGAATCGGAGATTGATTTTTCAAAAGTTTCTGCTGTAAGAACCCCGCTCAAATCTATTTCTTTAAGGTCAATGTTATCATCTTGTGGTTGTTTACATAGGAAAAAAACATTTAGCTCTAAGGTCATGTTACCAAAAGATAGTGTCATTTTTCCATTACGGCAATTGATTAATGCATTGGATTTGGTTAGGAATGGTCTCCCCAAAATTACCGGAATTTGAGCATGAGGATTTGCCACATGATGAGTGTCTAGCACAATAAAGTCTACTGGGTAGTAGACTTTGTCAACCTGCACGAGCACATCCTCTACTATCCCTCTCTATCTTTTGATTGATCGATCTGCGAGCTGCAAAGTAACCTGGGGTGTTTGAGTTTGCCTAGCCCCAATTTTACATAGACCAAGTAAGGTAGTAAGTTGACACTCGCCCCAAGATCAAGCAACGCTTGTTCAATTTGATAATTTCCAATAATGCACGAAATTGTGGGGCATCCTAGGTCTTTGAATTTAGGGGGAGTGCCGTGCTTTAGAATTGCACTAGCTTGCTCAGTGAGAAACGCTTTCTTTTTTACATATATCTTATGCTTCAATGTGCACAATTCCTTAAGAAACTTTGCGTAAGATGGGACTTGTTTGATTGTGTCTAACAATGTGATGTTAATTTTGACTTCTTTAAGCACATCCAAAATTTCATGGTTCTGTATTGATGGCTTAGGAGGAGCTAATCGGTTGGGAAAAGGCGGTAAGGGCTTGAATCCCGGGGAACTGGACTCTTCTCCTTGATAGGAGGAGCTTTATTTTCTTTCCCTTCCTAATCTGAGGATGCATGTTGCTTATCTTTTTCCAGATCAGGCTTTTCAATCTCTTTACCATTACGTAAAGTAATGATAGCTTGAACCTGCTCCTTTGAATTTGACGGATCACCTTGATGAACCTCGTATTGCCCTTTTGGATTACGCTGTGGTTTGGCTAGAAAAACCCCCTTATTTTGTGCTTCAATTAATTTGAAGAGGTTCTGCATGGTGTTCTATAAATTCTCAAAGTTCCTATCATGTTTTTGTTGATGGACTCTTGATTCACCATAAACTTAGCCACAAGTTCATCCCAAGGTGTGGTTTGATTTGTAGGGGGTACCATTTGCTGTGTGTTTTGAACATATGTACTAGGAGTTCTCCCATATTGATTTAACATTTGGTTGAAATTAGGCGGAGTAGCATTTGGGCCATTCCTCCAACTAAAGTTGGAGTGATTCCTCCAATTATGATTGTACGTGTTACCCAAAGAATTATTGAACTGCCGGTTGTATGTGTTAGTGGCATTTGCTTGCTCGTGAAACACTTCTTGGAAAGCAGGGAGTGATGGATACTCTGAAGAAATGTGTTTATCACTAGCGCATCTGCCATAAAACTAGAGCAGGCTCCTTATTCTTTACAAATTTCAATGACTCAAATTCTCTTATAAGATAAGCAATTTTTGCTTGAAGATCATCATTTTCTTTTAATACATATAACCCCCCTCCTTTCGCCTGATTCGATTGCTTTACGGGGTCTATACCTTCAGATGTGTCTTAATTTTGTGCACTATCTGCCAAAAACTGAAGGTAGGTCCATGCTTGATTTGGGTTCTTCGCCATAAACTCCCCATTGCACATCATCTCCACAAATTGACGTGTTTCTAGATTAAGTCCATCATATAAGTGATCAATAATATTGTGTAATTCAAATCTATGGTGGGGACATGTAATGAGTAGTTCATTAAAGCATTCTCAACACCTATAATAAGACTCCTTATCTTTTTGTTTAGAATTCATAATATTTCTCCGTAAAGTGTTGGTCTTATGTAATGGGAAAAATTTCTTCAAAAATTCCCATACCATTTCGAACCATAGAGCAATCAAATTGGGCTGTATGGAGTGAAGCCACGCCTTAGCCTTATCTTTAAGGGAAACCAGGTCGATCCATAGGGAGTAATTAATCGTACAAAACCTGTCCTATTGAAAACTAGTTCTAGCCTAAAAAAACACTATAAAAATCACAAGTCCTACTTTAAAAAAAAATTAATTACAAGTATGAATAAAATTAATTACAACCAAAGAAAAAAAATCCTGATCTAGAAACATAATCTAAGTACTGCATTTACCATAAGAATTGTCAGTCCAACCAATTGCAATAATTATGAAGATGCATAAAAATAAAACTAAAATAAAATAAAATCAGAGAATATAAAAAATGGATTTTAATTCTCAAACTTTGCAATGGTTACTTTGCTAAATGCCATCAAGAAAAATCAAGACCACCGCACCAAGTGCGCACTGTCATTACGCAAAAAAATTCGATGTTGACCCATTGGTGAAGACCAAGACCCCATAAACTTGATTTATTAATGAAAGACCTATTACAAGCAAATAACCATTATAAAATTTGTTTGAATCAATATAAAGTGCATCCAACCTTACCCTAGACACATGAAACACTAAACGGAGGAGAAGGACTCGAGGTCTCGAACGGCGATCCAACCGGCTCTCGTATTGCGATCTGAAATCCAAGCAAGGGAAGATGATAAATGGCTGGTCCAATGGTGGAATGACGATAGTAACGGCAGCGGCACGCACTACAAGAAACTGCACCTTTAGCGACGTTTTTTAGCGACGTTTTCATAAATTTGTCGGTAAAGAATACATTTTACCGACGTATATTATTTAGTCGGTAAAAATTGCACTTTTACCGACGTTTTATAGAAAACGTCGGTAAAATCCAGGGTTTCACCGACGATTTTATTAAAAGCGTCGGTAAAAGGTTATTAAAGGATTGACTTACATGCTATGGGAGGGAAAAAATCAGATTTTTTACCAACGTTTCCCAAAAACGTCGGTAAAATTGCATTTTAGCGACGTTTTTTTATTTTAAACGTCGGTACAAGATTATTTTAGAATTAATTTAAAAAATCATAATGTTTTACCGACGTTTTTCAAAACGTCGGTAAATCCCTCTTAACTTTTCCCAAATCCCACTCCTTTTTTTCCCTCTCCCGCCTCCAAAACACCTCTTTTCTAAAACCCCCTTTCTCCAAAACGTCTCTCTGCTCGCACTCTGCTCTTTCACTCTCGCTCTCTGTGCGATCTCTCTGCCCTCTCTCGCTCACTCGGTCTCTCTCTCGCTCTCAGTCTCGGTCCTCCAGCTCTCTCTCTCTCTCTCTCTCTCTCTCTCTCTGCAATCTCTCTGCTCTCGGTCTCGGTCTCTCCTGCTCTCTCTCTCTGCAATCTCTCTGTTCTCTCTCCCTCACTCGGTCTCTCTCTCTCTCTCTCGCTGTCTCTCTGCTCTCTCTCTCTCTCGCTCTCAGTCTCCGTCTGCTCTCTGTCTCTCGGTCTCTCTCTTCTCTCTCTCGCTGTCAGTCTCTCTGCTCTCTCTCTCTCATTCTCTGTCTCTCGGTCTCTCTCTGTTATCAGGAGCTCAGGTGCCCCCTTTTCCGGTCGTCTTCTCCAAAGCCAGCACGAGTTGTTCCCCTTTTCCGGTCGTTTCTCCAGACTTAGCACAGGGTCGACTCCTTTTGGGGTTGTCTTCTCCAGAAGCATTTGCCATTTTCTGTAACAGAGAATCGGAAAAGGTATTTCAGTTTGCTTTGTTCTTGACTTGTATTTTATTTTATTTTTTTTTTGTTCTTTAGTATGTGCTAATGCCACAGAAGCTATTTATTTTTATGCAATCTTATTCTTCCATATCCTTTTCTGGATCCTTTGTTTCCATTTCAATATCTTAGCTGATTCCATTTCAGAAATTAGAAATTATGCATGTAAATTTCACAAAAAATCCAGTTCCTATTGACTCTCCTAATTTGCCTTGAAGAGATACAACACACCATTCTCTCAACTATGCTAACATCCTGAGTTTGTACCCTTTTTTTCTGCACTGTTATTGCTACGCTTGAATGATCCAATTCCTTCACTAGTATTGGATTCATGGACCCAGTGATCTTGTTCTTCATCACTTCCCCTCAAGCTAGTGAGTGGTGACAGCACAATCCCTAGCTTGTTTCTTAAGTTGTGAACTACTTGCATTGGGAGAGATTTTGTAAAATTAACTGCCACTTGTTTTGAGGAACTTATGAAATGAGTGACTAGAGCTCCTAGTGCCACTTTTTCACAAACCAAGTGGTAATTAATTTTTATATGTTTTGGCATGAATGGGTAGGTTGGCTTTGGGATTAAAGAGAACTGATGATGTCACAGAAGTGTATGGGAGTTTGTTTTTTTTTTTTTTTTTTTTTTTTTTTTTTTTTTTTTATTTTTTATTTTTTTTTTTAAGGAAAAATCCTATATCAATCAAATGGCATGTAAGAGATCTAGGTGAGTTCAACAGCTGTGGATGCTAGTGATCTGTATTCGCCCTCATTGTTATATCTAGCCACAATAGGTTGTTTCTTAGAGACCCAGGAAATACAATTCACACCATGATATATGCAATACCTGGTGGTAGAGCGCCTTGTTAGTGGGCAACCTGCCCAGTCTACATCTGAGAAGCCGCACAGGTTTTGAAATGGACCAAGTGATTCGAAGACCATAATGTAGTACCCTTGATATACAATAGAATCCTTTTAACAGCTTGACAATGTCCTTCAATTCGTTGCAACCATGAAATGCCAAATCCAAGTTGACTTCGTGTGATAACCTTGAATGAGTAAGAGTAAGGTATTGAAGTGGAGCAACCAAACTTCTATTTGTGGTGCCATCCATTTCCATTACTGAAGTTTCATTACTATGGAGATTGTGATTTCAAGCTAGTGGAGTGTCAATTGGCTTGGAATTGTGCATTTTTGTTTTGATCAGAATCTATCATGCATATTTGGACTGTGATAAGAAGATTCTACTATGTTCATTGCAATTTCTGACCCATGCCTTGTAATAAATTGTGATTGAAGTGAGGAATTATCACTTCTCATTGTTATTTCATGGAGGTAGAAGTAGAAGAAGAATGGTGTCTTTGTCACTTTTATGAACAATGATGGATGGCCTTGCTACAGAAAACTCCAATTTGGAGCCTACCTGCTTATTAAATGGGGCGTGCTGATTTGGCTATTCAATGCTCGTTAGGACATTTGGTCTCGGATCTTAAATTTAGAGGACTCAAAAATAATTAAAATCCTTTATCACATGGTGTGTTGTGTATTATGTTAACATTGTTTTATTGGTTTACATAACATAAATGTATTAACAAAATAAAATAAAAAAAGGGCTAACTAAAACCCCACAGGCTTGTGACCCTTACAACTATACAGGCTTATACATGGATGTAACAGTTCCATGCTGTAAAAAGGATCCAAGCGTTTGACCCTGTTGGGACTCGAATGCTTGCTTGTGAAAGAATGAAGTGAAGTAAAGCCTCAGAAGGTGAAAGAATGAAATATAAGTAAGTTGTGATGATATTTTCTGGGTTTTTTTATCCTTTAATTGAGAATGGAGGTTGTCTTTTGACTTTTTTATTTTAAAAGGATGGAATTTTGAAAATATTTGCTTTTGATATCACCATTTGTCTTAAAATTAGAGGCTTTACTTCACTCCACTTACTAGTGAAGTTCCAAAGTTAGCCTTGTTTGGATAAACGAGAGGTGGAGTAAAATGAAGTGGATTCACATGAGGAGAACTAGGTTGAAGTTAAAGTAGACTACTTCACTACATTTGGATGCTTATTGTGAAGTAATTGTTTGGAGTAGAGTCCACTTTTACTCAATGAAGATGAGTTATTTGTCAATTTTAAAGATTTTAATAAACGTTGAAATCAGAACTTTACCACATCCTAAAATCAAATAGATATTTATAGAGAAAGAAAACATGTGAATTAAGTTGAAAACAGATAATAACAAATTCATATTTCAAGATAGATGCCTATCATGGGTGACTGCAATTCTCCACTTACATTACATGATGTGACTTGGTGAGCAGATTCTATTTCTAATTTCTAATTACTTGTGATTAGGTCAGATATGGACAGGAGTTGGATATTACGTTATCAGAACCGATTTAGTGCGGAGTACATAGCTGGGGTGATCTCATTTATTGATTTTGCAGAGGCGAATTCGGGCGGGGCGGGGCAGATTAACTGTCCGTGTAACGATTGCTGTAACTATCGAAAGCAGAACTATGAAACCGTGAGAAGTCATTTGCACATTCATGGAATGATGGTCTCATACCTACAGTGGATATTTCACGGGGAACCTATAGTTCAACCCGATGATTCAGATGAGAGTGATGATGAATCGGAAGAGAATCAAGATGAATATGATGAGTTGTTAGAGGACCATCGTAGGGGAACTTACTTGGAGGAAGATACTCAAGAGAGGGATGATGTGCATGATTTTGAAAATTTGTTGAAGGCTTCACAGCGTGGCCTGTACCCAGGATGCAAAAGCTCAGATACTCTGTTATCGTTTGTCATCAAGATATTGCATGTGAAGGTAGAAAGTGGGTGTAGCAACAAGTCGTTTGACAAGGTTCTGCAGATTTTTAAGGACTTCTTACCTGAAGGTCATGTGGTGCCGGCCTCAGTTTACGAGGCGAAGAAATTATTACGTGACTTGGGCATGGGATACAAGAACATAGATGCCTGCAAACACAATTGTGTGTTGTACTGGAAGGAGAATGCTCAATTGGATAAATGTCCAGAATGTGAAGAGCCTAGGTACAAGGTCAATGATGGCAAGCGAAAGAAGATCCCTCATAAGGTGCTCCGTTACTTCCCATTGACACCGAGGTTACGCAGATTGTATATGTCAAGGAAGACAGCCATAGAGATGAGATGGCACAGTGATAAGCGCGTTGACGATGGGATAGCGCGGCATCCGGCTGATTCAGTGGAATGGAAAGAATTTGATAAGAAATATCCAGAATTTGCCCAAGAGACACGTAATGTGAGGCTGGGGTTAGCCACCGATGGATTCAATCCTTTCGGTAACATGAGCACCTCTTATAGCATGTGGCCTGTCATACTTATGCCCTATAATTTGCCACCATGGATGTGCATGAAGGAGCCATTTTTGATGATGTCATTACTTATTCCAGGACCAAGCTCACCGGGAAACGATATCGATGTATATCTTAGGCCCTTGGTTGATGAGTTGAAGGAGCTGTGGGATCATGGTGTATCGACTTATGATGCCTCCACTAAACAGACCTTTCAAATGCATGCGGCTGTAATGTGGACGATAAATGACTTTCCTGCGTATGGTAACTTGTCTGGTTGGAGCACAAAAGGTTATAATGCTTGCCCCTCGTGTAACGATAGCTCGTTAGGGGTGAAGTTGAAAGATAAGATTGGGTACATTGGCCATTGAAAATACTTGGAACTGAACCACCAATGGCGTAGAAGCAAGGCCTTCAACGGTCAGCTTGAGCATGAAAAGAATTCTTTGGATTTACCGGGGCAAAAGGTACTAGACCAGCTAGAAGAACTAGCGCCGGTCAAGTTTGGCAAGAATAACAAAAGACCGCGTGACTCTGGAGAACTGAATTGGACAAAGAAAAGCATCCTATTTGAATGGCCCTACTGGAAGTGCAAAAAACTCCGACACAACCTTGATCCTATGCATATTGAGAAGAACATCTGTGTAGCTTTGGTTGGAACAATTTTGGGCATAAAGGGCAAAAACAAAGACACCGAGAAAGCACGTAAGGATTTGAAAAATATGGGCATCAGGCCAGAGTTGCATCTAGTGGAGAGGGGCAATGGATCCAGCGCGAAGCCGCATGCCTCTTACACTTTGGAAACAAAACATAGAGATGGATTTTATGAATTCTTGAAGTCGATCAAATACCCAGACGGTTATGCGGCGAACCTTTCGAGGTGTGTAACCTCGAAAAATGATAAATTAGCTGGTTTAAAGAGCCATGATTGCCACATCCTTATACAACGCATCCTTCCTATTGGCATGCGTGGCTTTTTGAATAAGGATATATGTACAACATTGTTTGAGTTAGGCAGCTTTTTCCAAGACCTTTGCTCGAAAACACAGAGACACGATGATTTGAAAAAATTGGAGGAGCAGATAGTTTTGATATTGTGCAAGTTGGAGAGGATTTTTCCTCCTGCTTTCTTTGATGTGATGGTTCATCTATCAGTTCATTTGCCACGCGAGGTCATGCTTGGTGGACCGGTGCAATATCGGTGGATGTACCCAATAGAAAGGTAATAGTTGATGACCATTGATTAATTATTTATGTATTAGTGCAACTAACTGCTTTGCATTGAAAATCGTAATTGTTATCATTGGCTATCTAAAGGTTTCTGAAGACCCTAAAAGGGTACGTTCGCAACCGAGCTCGGCCTGAAGGTTCGATCGCTGAGGCTTACATTGCTAAAGAGTGCCTCACTTTTTGCTCAATGTATTTAAGGCAGACTGATCGAGTAGAGCGCTATGATGATGGTGGCGAACGTGACCTGGGGATGTCGGTATTCACACAAACCGTCCGTCCCATCGGACCGATGCCAAGAGCACATGATCCTTCTCAAAAAATGCGTGACATGGCTCAATGGTTTGTGTTGAATAATTGCCCCGAGGTGGAGCCCTATCTAAAGTATGTGCTTCAATCTAGTAGATTATTCTTGCATTGCTTGTTAACTCCTTCATTCATTCTCTAGTCTTACTTATTCATTAAAAGCTATCTTGAGTAGGGAACACAAGCATTTAGTGCAAGATCAAAGAACTGGAGATGTCGGTCAAATACAACGAAAAGAATTTGCAGGATGGTTCAAACAGCGTGTAAGACATATGAAATATCATCATTTTAATTGCTACATATTATTGGATTGCACTTCAAATAACATTAGTCTAATACATTTGTCTTAATCTGCTTATGTAGATTAATCAATTGCGAACTCTAGGGTCACCGGAAGCATTTGATGAGATGTGGTCATTAACAAATGGCCCTAGATCCCTAGTGAGTCTTTATCAAGGATGTGATTGCAATTGCGTCCGATACCACACTAAAGACCGTGAGAAATGCCGTAGGAGCCAGAGTAGTGGATTGGTCGTGGAAGGGGAATACCAAGGGGTGAAGCATGACTACTATGGCTACATCTGCAAAGTCTGGGAATTGTCCTATCGGCACGGGGGTAAGGTGGTCTTATTTGAATGTGAATGGTACAACACTAGTACCAAGCACAAGATAAACATCGAAGACCATGTTACAAGCATTGATATCACGGGTCGTTGGTTTACGGATGATCCATTTGTCCTACCAAGTCAGGTGACACAAGTCTTCTACGTCAATGACACCAGCAAAGGAAAAAATTGGAGAGTCGTAGAGCGGGTCAAGCATCGGGGAGTATGGGATGTACCCGCTAAGCGGGATGACGACGATGACGATGACGATGTGCCTAATGATGCATTTCAGCAACACGAAACGACATTTGTTGTCCCAGTTCTTGTCGATGGTACTAGTGTCCAATACTCTAGGGATGATCTAGATCCTGAGATCGTTCTTAGTGATGAGTCAGCAGATGTGGATGGCCAAGACGAGGATGAAACACTGGCGGAGTACGAAGATGAAGAAGAAAATGATGTTCATAGTCAGGAAGATGATGACATGGAATATGACATGTAGTGTTTGTTTCAGGTTTTGCATATGTAACGATTAAGTAAATTAATAAAAATATTGTCTTACATAATGACATTGTCTTCACTTTCATTTTCTCTTTTGATTTGTTCATATATGGATAAGACATTTCTACATTTCACATTTTATTCTTACTTCTATATATCATAGTTGCAAAAGATGCCAAACGGAGGGAAAAAATGGGTCAAACCAGGAGAGTTGTCCCGTCAAGTGCAAGCATCCAATTATTTATTAAAGAGAAAAAAGACAATTAAGAAGAATGCAGAAAAACTTGCATCTCTAGGACTCCCGCCGACCGCATGTACTATATTTGGTTTGGCTAAAGGGACAAACGAGAAGGGAAAGAGGAATGTTAGTGTGAATGATGAGGATGAGAACTACATTCCCCGCGAAGATGATGTAGATGACGAGACATCTTGGTCTCAATCAGATGAGGTAATCTTTCTATGAATGTCTATGACGTGTACTTGAAAATATTAGTTTTGACGGTGAAACTCATGCTAAAATGATTTCCATTTCCATTTAATGTAAATTGTTGACATTCACTTTACTAATATTATTGATTTTTGCTAATAATTATTTATTTTCCTTGTCACTTTGCGTTATGTCAGATTGCAGATATGCCTCGGGAAAATAGGGTGAAACGTGCTCGGAGGATCGCAGCTGCAATTCTAGTCACACCTGAGGCCTCGACACAACCTCCGCCCCCCACTCTTCTAGTTACACGGTCTGGAGGATCAGGGAGCACCCCTGATTTGGCAGCCCCCCAGCCTCTGCTGATTCAGCCTCTGACCACACGGCCCTCGCCGACCCAGCCTCGGACGTCCCAGCTTCCGACGAGTCCTCATACAGTCGGGAGCAGCGTAGGTGAGAAAATTATGACCTTTTAAGATTTAGAATGGTTCACCTCAATTTAATGATTTGTGTTCACTAACTCATTTAGCACTTTCATTTTAACAGCATCAGCCCCAGTTTCGGAGGTTCCGAGCCGTGCAAGGGGTGTTACGCGAGGAAAGAATGTGACAAAGCTGAGGAAACAGCTGGGTCATAACATCCCAGTCCCGATCCCCATCTCCAGTCATAGGCCAGTCGGAGAACATGCCCCATCACTGGTTAACCATCTTGGGTTAGCCATTAGAGAGGTTGCCCCAGTCAGGCCCCATGGATGGAAGAAGCTTGATAGTGGGATCAAGCTTGCTGTCATTGCTGCAGTTCAGGTAAACTTCAACGAGAAATATCAACCAAATTGATTATAGTTGTGCTCCGCATTACAATTTGATTATATATTTTGAGGGCATGGAATCCATGAAAATAGATGAGCCATTGTCTATTTTGAGGGCAACCATCTGACTGCCTTTGCAACAATCTGAATTCAATCAATAATGCAGTTAGAACTTCTATTTTGGCTAGAAGTGTAAAACATGTAGACTCAAATTTTGATTCGATGAAGTTTTATGACTGGATGCTTGTCTGATACCAATTGCAACTTAATATATTATAGTTTGTTATTACTAATTTTTATATGGCTCTCCCCTAAATGCAGCAAATTTTCGATATTGGGGACTACGAGGGCGATATGCAGCTCAGGGCGGACATTGACCGCCAATGCGGGGTTTTGTATAGGAATTGGAAGTATGAATTGCATAGTCACTATCTCGAGTTGTTGGAGCAGGGGGTTCCCCGACCCCAAGACCACCCGGCGGAGGGTTGTGATCCGGCTGATTGGCAGTTGATGGTCTCGCAGTGCTGGGAATCACCAGCCTGGAAGGTAACTTTGGGATGTTATCTACAACAATTATTTATATTCCAACGTAATTCTATTGGTAATGATTTTATAAATGATTGCTACTGTATAATTGTTTTTCTATATAGTTGAAGTCAAAAAAAGCTCAAGAGAGTCGAGCCAAGCTGCCATATAATCATACTAGTGGCTCTAGGTCATTTGCATCGAAGTTATCTCTGATGATACTAATTATATTCATATGAAGAAACTTGATTAAGTTTATTAATTTATCATTATGTAGTTGGGTTCATATCTAATACAAAGCCATTTCAAATGACAGATGGCACAGAATGCCGGTCAACCGCCGCCTATTACTCAGTTCTTCCGCGACACCCACTATAGAGAAAAAAGTAATGAGTGGGTAAATGAGGTGGCTCGGCAGAGACATGTACGTATGTTGATAAATCAATTATGATCAATAATGCCATAAAAGCATTCTAAATCCCTTATTGATTTAAATGGCAGGAGGCCCTGGTGCAGCGGATTGAGGAGCAGTCGCAACCCTCTGTCACAGCTCCGATGACTGAGGAACAGATTGCTGTTGATGTGCTTGGAAAGAGGTCGGGATATTTAAAAGGGTATGGGATATACACTAGGACCTCTTCATCTTCTACACAGTCTCGGGCACCGGATCCTGAGGTGATCGCCCTGCGGGAGCAGTTAGCTGAGCAGGCTAGGAAGCAGGCTGCACTTGAGGCCTTGGTTCATCAGTTGGCAGCTGCGGCAGGGATAGATCCGACCACCTATGTCGACATTACGAGAGGGACCACTTCTGCTGGTGATGGCACATCTACTAGAGATCATGATGGATGCTCTTAAAGGCAGGTAGATAACCCTTTTTTTTTTGGGTTTTGAATATATAACAATAATCATCATCAACACCATCATTTATTGCAATTCAAGGAACATGAACAGTTATGTGTTGGTTTCCATCCACATAGAACTTGGAATACTAGCAGGACTATTTTACCAACATCATAAAAATCGGGAACCGACATGAGCACCTCGCTCAAGGGTAGAGTGACTTGTAGGAACTGACGGTTCGCTGATAGGACTCCCGATTAGAGAATTAGAAGCGAAAATCGACGATTTTCCAACACTTAGGCACGAAAACGGCCCGCCGGGGGTCCGGAACGGGAATCGGCCCCCCGAAAAATCGGAAACCGGCATGAGCACCTTGGTCGAGGGTAGAGTGACTTGTAGGAACTGACTGTTCGCTGATATGACTCTCGGTTAGAGAATTAGAGGCGTAAACATCGGATTTTCCAACACTTAGGCTCGAAAACGGCCCGCCGAGGGTCTGGAACGGGAACTGGCCCCTGGAAAAATCGGGAACTGGTATGAGCACTTCGCTCGAGGGTAGAGTGACTTGTAGGAACTGACAGTTCGCTGATATGACTCCCGGTTAGAGAATTAGGGGCGTAAACATCGGATTTTCCAACACTTAGGCTCGAAAACGGCCCGCCGGGGGTCCGGAACGGGAACCGGCCCTCGGAAAAATCTGAAACCGGGACGACCACCTCACTGGGGGGTAGAGTGACTTGTGGGAACCGACGGTTCGCTGATATAACTCTCGATTAGAGAATTGGAGGCGTAAACATCGGATTTTCCAACACTTAGGCTCGAAAACGGCCCGCCGGGGGTCCGGAAAGGGAACCGGCCCCCGGAAAAATCGGGAACCGGCACGAGTACCTCTCTCGAGGGTAGAGTGACTCGTAGGAACTGACGGTTCCCTGATATGACTCTCGGTTAGAGAGTTAGAGGCGTAAACATCGGATTTTCCAACACTTAGGCTCGAAAACGGCCCGCTGGGGGTCCGGAATGCGAACTAGCCCCCAGAAAAATCGGGAACCGGCACGAACACCTTGCTGGGGGGTAGATTGACTTGTAGGAACTGACGGTTCTCTGATATGACTCTCGGTTAGAGAATTAGAGGCGTAAACATCGGATTTTCCAACACTTAGGCTCGAAAACGGCCTGCCGAGGGTCCGGAACCGGAACCGGGCGCTGGAAAAATCGGGAACCGGCACGAGCACCTCGCTCGAGGGTAGAGTGACTTGTAGGAACTGACAGTTCGCTGATATGACTCCCGGTTAGAGAATTAGGGGCGTAAACATCGGATTTTCCAACACTTAGGCTCGAAAACGGCCCGCCGGGGGTCCGGAACGGGAACCGGCCCTCAGAAAAATCTGAAACCGGGACGACCACCTCACCGGGGGGTAGAGTGACTTGTAGGAACTGACGGTTCGCTAATAGGACACCCGGCTAGAGAATTAGAAGCGAAAATCGATGATTTTCCAAAACTTAGGCTCGAAAACGGCCCGCCGGGGGTCCGGAAAGGGAACCAGCCCCCGGAAAAATCGGGAACTGACACGAGCACCTTGCTCGAGGGTAGACTGACTTGGTGGAACTGACGGTTCGCTATTATGACTCTCGGTTAGAGAATTAGAGGAGTAAACATCGGATTTTCCAACACTTAGGCTCGAAAATGGCCCGCCGGGGGTCCGGAAAGGGAACCGGTCCCCGGAAAAATCGGGAACCGACAGAGCACCTCGCTCGAGGGTAGAGTGACTTGTAGGAACTGACGGTTCGCTGATAAGACTCCCGGTTAGAGAATTAGAAGCAAAATTGACGATTTTCCAACACTTATGCTCGAAAACGGCCCGTCGGGGGTCCGGAATGGGAACCGGCCCCCGGAAAAATAGGAAACCGGTACGAACACCTGACTCGAGGGTAGAATGACTTGTAGGAACTGACGGTTGGCTGATATGACTCTCGATTAGAGAATTAGAGGCGTAAACATCGGATTTTCCAACACTTAGGCTCGAAAACGGCCCGTCGGGGGTCCGGAACGCGAATCGGCCCCCGGAAAAATCGGGAACCGGCACGAGCACCTCATTCGAGGGTAGAGTGACTTGTACGAACTGACGGTTCGCTGATATGACTCCCGGTTAGAGAATTAGAGGCGTAAACATCGGATATTCCAACAGTTAAGCTCGAAAACGGCCCGCCGGGGGTCCGGAACGCGATCCAGCCCCTGGAAAAATCGGGAACCGGCACGAGCACCTCACTGGGGGGTAGAGTGACTTGTAGGAACTGATGGTTCGCTTATAGGACTCCCGGTTAGAGAATTAGAAGCGAAAATCGACGATTT
Source organism: Umbellularia californica (assembly GCA_028538565.1). NCBI lineage: Eukaryota > Viridiplantae > Streptophyta > Magnoliopsida > Laurales > Lauraceae > Umbellularia > Umbellularia californica. The sequence continues at coordinate 13,667,693 of JAPQWN010000008.1, read as the reverse complement.
TCCAACACTTATGCTCGAAAACGGCCCGCCGGGGGTCCGGAATGGGAACCGGCCCCCGGAAAAATAGGAAACCGGTATGGACACCTGACTCAAGGGTAGAATGACTTGTAGGAACTGACGGTTGGCTGATATGACTCTCGGTTAGAGAATTAGAGGTGTAAACATCGGATTTTCTAACACTTAGGCTCGAAAACGGCCCGTCGGGGGTCCGGAACGTGAACCGGCCCCCGGAAAAATCGGGAACCGGCATGACCACCTCATTCGAGGGTAGAGTGACTTGTACGAACTGACGGTTCGCTGATATGACTCCCGGTTAAAGAATTAGAGGCGTAAACATCGGATTTTCCAACACTTAAGCTCGAAAATGGCCCGCCGGGGGTCCGGAACGCAAACCAGGCCCCGGAAAAATTGGGAACCGACATGAGCACCTTGCTGGGGGGTAGAGTGACTTGTAGGAACTGACGGTTCGCTAATAGGACACCCGGCTAGAGAATTAGAAGCGAAAATCGATGATTTTCCAAAACTTAGGCTCGAAAACGGCCCGTCGGTTGTCCGGAAAGGGAACCGGCCCCCGGAAAAATCGGGAACTGACACGAGCACCTTGCTCGAGGGTAGAGTGACTTGGTGGAACTGACGGTTCGCTATTATGACTCTCGGTTAGAGAATTAGAGGAGTAAACATCGGATTTTCCAACACTTAGGCACGAAAATGGCCCGCCCGGGGTCCGGAAAGGGAACCGGTCCCCGGAAAAATCGGGAACCGACAGAACACCTCGCTCGAGGGTAGAGTGACTTGTAGGAACTGACGGTTCGCTGATAAGACTCCCGATTAGAGAATTAGAAGCAAAATTGACGATTTTCCAACACTTATGCTCGAAAACGGCCCGTCGGGGGTTCAGAATGGGAACCGGCCCCCGGAAAAATAGGAAACCGGTACGAACACTTGACTCGAGGGTAGAATGACTTGTAGGAACTGACGGTTAGCTGATATGACTCTCGATTAGAGAATTAGAGGCGTAAACATCGGATTTTCCAACACTTAGGCTCGAAAACGGCCCGTCGGGGGTCCGGAACGCGAATCGGCCCCCGAAAAAATCGGGAACCGGCACGAGCACCTCATTCGAGGGTAGAGTGACTTGTACGAACTGACGGTTCGCTGATATGACTCCCGGTTAGAGAATTAGAGGCGTAAACATCGGATATTCCAACAGTTAAGCTCGAAAACGGCCCGTCGGGGGTCCGGAACGCGATCCAGCCCTTGGAAAAATCGGGAACCGGCACGAGCACCTCACTGGGGGGTAGAGTGACTTGTAGGAACTGATGGTTCGCTTATAAGACTCCCGGTTAGAGAATTAGAAGCGAAAATCGACGATTTTCCAACACTTATGCTCGAAAACGGCCCGCCGGGGGTCCGGAATGGGAACCGGCCCCCAGAAAAATAGGAAACCGGTATGGACACCTGACTCAAGGGTAGAATGACTTGTAGGAACTGACGGTTGGCTGATATGACTCTCGGTTAGAGAATTAGAGGTGTAAACATCGGATTTTCTAACACTTAGGCTCGAAAACGGCCCGTCGGGGGTCCGGAACGTGAACCGGCCCCCGAAAAAATCGAGAACCGGCATGAGCACCTCATTCGAGGGTAGAGTGACTTGTACGAACTGACGGTTCGCTGATATGACTCCCGGTTAAAGAATTAGAGGCGTAAACATCGGATTTTCCAACACTTAAGCTCGAAAATGGCCCGCCGGGGGTCCGAAATGCAAACCAGGCCCCGGAAAAATTGGAAACCAGCATGAGCACCTTGCTGTGGGGTAGAGTGACTTGTAGGAACTGACGGTTCGCTAATAGGACACCCGGCTAGAGAATTAGAAGCGAAAATCGATGATTTTCCAAAACTTAGGCTCGAAAACGGCCCGCCGGTTGTCCGGAATGGGAACCGGCCCCCGGAAAAATCGGGAACTGACACGAGCACCTTGCTCGAGGGTAGAGTGACTTGGTGGAACTGACGGTTCGCTATTATGACTCTCGGTTAGAGAATTAGAGGCGTAAACATCGGATTTTCCAACACTTAGGCTCGAAAACGGCCCGCCGGGGGTCCGGAATGGGAACCGGCCCTCGGAAAAATCTGAAACCGTGACGACCACCTCACTAGGGGATAGAGTGACTTGTAGGAACTGACGGTTCGCTGATGTGACTCTCGGTTAGAGAATTAGAGGCGTAAACATCGGATTTTCCAACACTTAGGCTCGAAAATGGCCCGCCGGGGGTCCGGAACGCGAACCAGCCCCTGGAAAAATCGGGAACCGGCACGAGCACCTCGCTGGGGGCTAGAGTGACTTGTAGGAACTAACGGTTCGCTGATAAGACTCCCGGTTAGAGAATTAGAAGCGAAAATCGACGACTTTCCAACACTTATGCTCGAAAACGGCCTGCCGGGGGTCCGGAATGGGAACCAGCCCCCGGAAAAATAGGAAACCGGTACGAACACCTGACTCAAGGGTAAAATGACTTGTAGGAACCGACGGTTGGCTTATATGACTCTCGGTTAGAGAATTAGAGGCGTAAACATCCGATTTTCCAACACTTAGGCCCGAAAACGGCCCGTCGGGGGTCCGGAACGCAAACCAGGCCTCGGAAAAATCGGGAACCGGCACGAGCACCTTGCTGGGGGTTAGTGTGACTTGTAGGAACTGACGGTTCGCTAATAGGACACCCGGCTAGAGAATTAGAAGCGAGAATCGATGATTTTCCAAAACTTAGGCTCGAAAACGGCCCGCCGGGGGTCCGGAACGGGAACCGGCCCCCGGAAAAATCGGGAACTGGCACGAGCACCTTGCTCGAGGGTAGAGTGACTTGGAGGAACTGACGGTTTGCTATTATGACTCTCGGTTAGAGAATTAGATGCGTAAACATCGGATTTTCCAACACTTAGGCTCGAAAACGGCCCGCCGGGGGTCCGGGACGCGAACCAGCCCCCGGAAAATTCGGGAACCGGCACAAGCACCTCGCTGGGGGGTAGAGTGACTTGTAGGAACTCACGGTTCGCTGATAAGACTCCCGGTTAGAGAATTAGAAGCGAAAATCGACGATTTTCCAACACTTAGGCTCGAAAACGGCCCGCCGGGGGTCCGGAACAGGAACAGGCCCCCGGAAAAATAGGAAACTGGTACGAACACCTGACTCGAGGGTAGAATGACTTGTAGGAATTGACGGTTCGCTTCTATGACTCCCGGTTAGAGAATTAGAGTCGTAAACATCGGATTTTCCAACACTTAGGCTCGAAACCGGCATGGGTACCTTGTTCAAGGCCAAAGTAACTTGTTGGAATTTACGGTTAGTGAATCGGACTTCTGTTTATCGAATTAGACAAAAAAAACTGCCTGATTCTCAATACTTAGGCTGGAAAATAGGCCGCCGAAAAACTTAGGAAAAGATATTTATATATATACATGTTTAGCTTTCATTTATAATTTCATTCGTTGAAAAGATTCTAATGTTATTGTTTTTTTTTCTTTGCAGATTGATTAACGCTTCGCGGTCGGTTGCAGACTTTTGGGGGTGTTTTATTCTTGTTTGTTTATTTGATATGTATTTTGAATATGTATTTTGGACTGTATCATCGTTGATTATAATATTTGGTTAATGAAATGAATGATTAGATGAAAAATGGCGATGATTGCTTGTTAATTTAGTACCTTTTGTTTTAATGCATTCTTTATATTGAATATAGGTAGATGACTAGGTTTACTTCTGATACAGGTATATAAACAGCTTTGCAGGAAAATTATATTACGAAAACGAATATGGTATTTAGCACCTTTTGTTTTAATGAATTTTTTATATTGAATATAGGTAGATGAACAGGTTTACTTATGATACAGGTGTAGAAACAGCTTTATAGGAAAATAATATTAAAAAAACGAATATGGTATTTTAAATAAAAAATAAAATCACTTTTACCGACGTTTTATTTTCGTCGGTAAAAGTGGTCTTTTTTAATTTGTATTTTACCGACGAAAATAAAACGTCGTTAAAGGTTTTTTAAATATTCCTTTTTAATTTACCGACGACAATAAAACGTCGGTAAAAGTGGTTTTTATTTTACCGACGAAAATAAAACGTCGGTAAAAGTGGTTTTTATTTTACCGACGAAAATAAAACGTCGTTAAAAGTTTTTTTTAATTCTTTTTATTTTTCCTTATTATTTTACCGACGAATATAAACGTCGGTAAAAGTCATTTTGTTTTTTGTTTATTTTTTCTTTTTGTTACCGACGTTTTATTTTCGTCGGTAAAAGTTCCACAATTTTTGATTTTTTAATTTCCCGACGAAAATAAACGTCGGTAAAAGTATTTATTAAATTTTTAGAAAATTAAAATAATATTACCAACGTTTTTAAAACGTCGGTAACATTCAAATAATCGTCGGTAAAGATCAATTTTTTGCCGACGAAAACATATTTCGTCGGTAAATACTTTTGCTGACACCTTCTTACCGCCGTTTGGGCAACGAAATGATTTTCGTCGGTAAAGATCTTTACCGACGTTTTACTAACTTTTGGCGACGAAAAATTTCGTCGCTAAAGGTGCAGTTTGTTGTAGTGACGACAGCGTAGAAACCCAAATGGTGGTGTGCCTTAGGGAAGGCCTTGGATGAAAAATTGATGGGAGGATGAGAGATGGACAAAAATTAATGGAAAATGGGGACTTTTGTTGCTGGTCGTCCAAGGTGAATGGGGAAGATGGAATTTTCATCCAGCCCTATTTGTGTCTTTTTATATTTTTTTAGTATCTTGGGTTGCAAGGTTTTTTGTTTGGTTAAGGATTAGTAGTGTGGGGTCCAAGTTGGATTGAGATTAGGAGGGTTTTGAGAGAGTTTCTAGGGATTTTTCATCTTGTTATCTTCTTGGATTTCTTGGCACATAATCCTATTAAAAATATGATTCTTTATGTCTCATGCAACTTCCTCTCTTGGGCCCACTTTGGCTTTAAAAAATCAATTTAAATATGAAAATTTCATATTTGAAACAAATCTTGGATGCTCTTGGAATGCCATCTTGGACGTGTGAAGCATATGGGATGGAGGGCTTGGACGTGCAACCACTTCTTTGGATGATTTTTGGTGGCAAATTTCAAATCTTCGAAGCCTATCTTTTTGGAGATATATTTAACAACTTGGTACTAAAATCTTGGATTCCTTGATTTAGTTTCCAACTTAGATTGCTAATCAAGATCTTCCAAGTTATTTTTGAACTCTTCATGGCCGGAAAAATATCCTTAGATGGGCCCACTTTCTCTCCTAAAAACCATCTTAAATCTGAAATTAATTTTATTGCACACATAACATAAGAGTGGGCTCCACTTTGATGTGTGATTCTTGAATGGAAGGTCTTGGATACTTCATCACATGGCCCACAAATCTAGAACTTGTCTTCAAGAGATTAAATCTGAATTTTTTTGCATATGAGAGCAGACCCTGCCATGGCCACCCCTACCTTGGAATTCATGCCAAAAGTAGGTGGGTCCCATGGTGCATTTGCTTCAACAATTCTCTTCTACAGGCTCCAATTTCTGAAATTCCCTACAAAAATAAAAACAATTGTCAAAGAATAATCTATTTATATAGGGAATGAATTATGCAAGATGCGGGCCCAATTCACACTAAATGGATGCATAAAATATCACCATTTTATCAAATCTTCAATTAAATCAATGGTGCAAAGAAAGTACATCATTTTATTTATGAATAAAAAGTTATGAGAAATTTATGACTTCCAATGCTAAAAATAGAGGAATTCATGATTTTATGTGAAAATGCAATTTTTGGATGAATTCTAACTCGATTTCAGACTTTGATGCTCACAAACATACAATCATGATTTTTTACTACAATGATCCATGATTTGAAGATTAAGTCCTTAACTAATTCTAAAATATTGATGAAATTATACATTTTTAAGGACTTATCAGTCTTGACCACCTGGGGTGGCTAGCAACGTGCATTATAAATGATGACTATATCTGCATTCCAGATTCCCCTTATCTACACTAGAATATCTTAATCCACCAGTCCTTACAAGGAAAAAAAAAAAAGGGGTCAGAATCCAAAATTCTGAATCTCCAGTGCAGGAGATCCTCAATCCAATGGACCAAATCAATGGTCTGTCTTACCAAACTTAACTAAAGCCCAATAAAACTGAACATTGGTGAGTGGGCACTGACGTGGTAAAGCTGCACAAATTGCACAGCTAGATTCGCCCACTTAGGCGCCACACAGGGCCCAGACTGGGAAAAAAAAGGGTCAAAATTGCTCTTCCATTGAACTACATCATCAATAAAAACTTACTTCGTTTCTAGAATTTGAGCAGGTGTTCATGTTGGAAGGGGGACTCAAGGACATACTATATCATTCGTATTTGCTTGTCACTACCACTTGCGCTGCCACTTAGTAACAACCAACTTGTATAATTTTTATAAAGTAAACTATTGGGTTGGCCGTTGCTTATTCATTTTAAGACTCAAGACCTGATTCGGGTTTGGGCCGGGCTTCGACATATATTTGAGAAGTTGGGCTAAACCTGGATAGATCTCAGCCCGGCCCACGAACACTCCAAAATTTGAGATCCATAATATCCTAATGTTTATTTATTTATTTATTTATTGTTCTCTCTCAGGACAAGGTCCCTCTGTCCTCATGTCATGGCTCGACACTACTACGTCTATTTCTTAGCCTAAACATCGGCTCAATGTTGTACGAAAAGGTATGCCTTCTTATTTTCATTTTCATTTTTTTTTTTTTTTGAGGTGCGTTTGGATGTTCCTAGAATCTTATCTTATAGTTATTTGGTGACTAATAAATTGATTTAATGTGATTTTCATTTCTTTTTCCTGGTGGGTGCATGCGCCTCAGATGACTGTCTCTTTCTTAGCCTCAGCATCGACTCAATGTTGTCTAACAAGATATGCCTTTTATTTTTATGTTTTTTTTTGGTTTGAGGTGCATTTGGATGTTCCTTAAACCTTATCTTATAGTAATTTTGTGACTAATGAATTGATTCTCTGTAATTTTAATTTCTATTTTCTGGGGGTGCATGCACCCAACATAACAATGTTATAAGTATTGGAAGATTTGATACTTATCTTTTCTAGACCGGGCAAATTATAGTGGGATTTGGCTAGATTTTCTATACACATAATGTGTGTTAAGGATGGCAATGGCCTTGGTTTTTGAAAAGGTGGCCCCACCATGCATTCAAGTAAGGCGCATGTCATCTTCCTTTCTTACAGCTGTCGTTAGACTCTCCTCTATATATACAGTACTCGCGCCCTTTGTTGCTTTCGCTCTCTCAAAATCTTTCTCGATTTCCTTCGCTCTGATTCCAAACTCTCGCTGGGACCGCAGCACCCAAACAGAAGTGCATAATTTATTGATCGATCATTCAACAACGAGAGGTCAGAAATTGCCTTCCAAATGAAAGATCTCATCTTTCACCATCGATAAAACTCAAAGCCTTTCCTCTTCTTCCTCCTTCGCATTTCCACCTCTGGAGTGTGTTTTTTTATGCTTGTGATTTTAGTTCCTAGGGTCTTGTATTTGACCCTATTTGGACCCACATCCAACCACAAGAAGCATCAATTGGTTTTGGTTTTGATGATCTTCCATTTCTTATGGTGAAAAATGATTTTGGAACTAAGGTGTTTGTTGGGAAGTAAAACTTATCTTAGGTGTTCAATATTGGATCTTGATAAGCCGTTGGGCTTATCAAGATTGAAACTTGATAAGATTCAATATCGAATCTTGAAGCAATGGACTGTTTCCAACCTTTTGGTAATATTAATATGTTTCTGGGCCGTTGCTTTAAACTTTTTACTGGTACTGGAAGGCTGTAAACTTTTGATGATTGTCAGTTTTCTACACGTATCACAGTAAATAAGGACTTGAATTTTCTTAAACCTTATCTTATAGTTATTTTGTGACTAATGAATTGATTCTCTGTAATTTTAATTTCTATTTTCTGGTGGGTGCATGCACCCAAGATAACAATGTTATAAATATTGGAAGATTTGATACTTTTCCTTTCTTGACCAGACAAATTTATAGTGGGATTTGGCTGGATTTTCTATACATATAAAGGGTGTTAAGGCTGGAAATGGCCTTGGTTTTTGAAAAGGTGGCCCCACCATGCATTCAAGTAAGGTGCATGTCATCTTCCTTTCTTACAGCTGTCGTTAGACTCTCCTCTATATACACAGCGCGCGCCCTTTGTTGCTTTCGCTCTCTCAAAATCTTTCTCGATTTCCTTCGCTTTGATTCCAAACTCTCGCAGCGACCGCAGCTCCCAAACAGAAGACGCATAATCTATTGATCGATCATTCAACAACGAGAGGTCAGAAATCGCGTTCCAAATGAAAGATCTCATCTTTCACCGTCGATAAAACTCAAGGCCTTTCCTCTTCTTCCTCCTTCGCATTTCCACCTCTAGAGTGTGTTTTTTTATGCTTGTGATTTTAGTTCCTAGGGTCTTGTAGTTGACCCGATTTGGACCCACATCCAACCACAAGAAGCATCAATTGGTTTTCGTTTTGATGATCTTCCATTTCTTATGGTAAAAAATGATTTTGGAACTAAGGTGTTTGTTGGGAAGTAAAACTTATCTTAGGTGTTCAATATTGGATCTTGATAAGCCGTTGGGCTTATCAAGATTGAAACTTGATAAGATTCAATATCGAATCTTGAAGCAATGGACTGTTTCCAGCCTTTTGGTAATATTAATATGTTTCTGGGCCGTTGCTTTAAACTTTTTACTGATACTGGAAGGCTGTAAACTTTTGATGGTTGTCAGTTTTCTACAGGTATCACAGTAAATAAGGACTTGATTTTCCTGAAAACTTATCTTATAGTTATTTTGTGACTAATGAATTGATTCTCTGTAATTTTAATTTCCATTTTCTGGTGGGTGCATGCACCCAAGATAACAATGTTATAAATATTGGAGGATTTTATACTTATCCTTTCTAGACCAGACAAATTTATAGTGGGATTTGGCTGGATTTTCTATACACATAAAGGGTGTTAAGGCTGGAAATGGCCTTGGTTTTTGAAAAGGTGGCCCCACCATGCATTCAAGTAAGGTGCATGTCATCTTCCTTTCTTACAGCTATCGTTAGACTCTCCTCTATATACACAGCGAGCGCCCTTTGTTGCTTTCGATCTCTCAAAATCTTTCTCGATTTCCTTCGCTTTGATTCCGAACTCTCGCAGCGACCGCAGCTCCCAAACAGAAGACGCATAATCTATTGATCGATCATTCAACAACGAGAGGTCAGAAATCGCCTTCCAAATGAAAGATCTCATCTTTCACCATCGATAAAACTCAAAGCCTTTCCTCTTCTTCCTCCTTCGCATTTCCACCTCTGGAGTGTGTTTTTTTATGCTTGTGATTTTAGTTCCTAGGGTCTTGTATTTGACCCTATTTGGACCCACATCCAACCACAAGAAGCATCAATTGGTTTTGGTTTTGATGATCTTCCATTTCTTATGGTGAAAAATGATTTTGGAACTAAGGTGTTTGTTGGGAAGTAAAACTTATCTTAGGTGTTCAATATTGGATCTTGATAAGCCGTTGGGCTTATCAAGATTGAAACTTGATAAGATTCAATATTGAATCTTGAAGCAATGGACTGTTTCCAGCCTTTTGGTAATATTAATATGTTTTTGGGCCGTTGCTTTAAACTTTTTACTGATACTGGAAGGCTGTAAACTTTTGATGATTGTCAGTTTTCTACAGGTATCACAGTAAATAAGGACTTGATTTTCCTGAAAACTTATCTTATAGTTATTTTGTGACTAATGAATTGATTCTCTGTAATTTTAATTTCTATTTTCTGGTGGGTGCATGCACCCAAGATAACAATGTTATAAATATTGGAAGATTTGATACTTTTCCTTTCTTGACCAGACAAATTTATAGTGGGATTTGGCTTGATTTTCTATACATATAAAGGGTGTTAAGGCTGGAAATGGCCTTGGTTTTTGAAAAGGTGGCCCCACCATGCATTCAAGTAAGGTGCATGTCATCTTCCTTTCTTACAGCTGTCGTTAGACTCTCCTCTATATACACAGCGCGCGCCCTTTGTTGCTTTCGCTCTCTCAAAATCTTTCTCGATTTCCTTCGCTTTGATTCCAAACTCTCGCAGCGACCGCAGCTCCCAAACAGAAGACGCATAATCTATTGATCGATCATTCAACAACGAGAGGTCAGAAATCGCCTTCCAAATGAAAGATCTCATCTTTCACCATCGATAAAACTCAAAGCCTTTCCTCTTCTTCCTCCTTCGCATTTCCACCTCTGGAGTGTGTTTTTTTATGCTTGTGATTTTAGTTCCTAGGGTCTTGTAGTTGACCCTATTTGGACCCACATCCAACCACAAGAAGCATCAATTGGTTTTCGTTTTGATGATCTTCCATTTCTTATGGTAAAAAATGATTTTGGAACTAAGGTGTTTGTTGGGAAGTAAAACTTATCTTAGGTGTTCAATATTGGATCTTGATAAGCCGTTGGGCTTATCAAGATTGAAACTTGATAAGATTCAATATCGAATCTTGAAGCAATGGACTGTTTCCAGCCTTTTGGTAATATTAATATGTTTCTGGGCCGTTGCTTTAAACTTTTTACTGATACTGGAAGGCTGTAAACTTTTGATGGTTGTCAGTTTTCTACAGGTATCACAGTAAATAAGGACTTGATTTTCCTGAAAACTTATCTTATAGTTATTTTGTGACTAATGAATTGATTCTCTGTAATTTTAATTTCCATTTTCTGGTGGGTGCATGCACCCAAGATAACAATGTTATAAATATTGGAGGATTTTATACTTATCCTTTCTAGACCAGACAAATTTATAGTGGGATTTGGCTGGATTTTCTATACACATAAAGGGTGTTAAGGCTGGAAATGGCCTTGGTTTTTGAAAAGGTGGCCCCACCATGCATTCAAGTAAGGTGCATGTCATCTTCCTTTCTTACAGCTGTCGTTAGACTCTCCTCTATATACACAGCGAGCGCCCTTTGTTGCTTTCGCTCTCTCAAAATCTTTCTCGATTTCCTTCGCTTTGATTCCGAACTCTCGCAGCGACCGCAGCTCCCAAACAGAAGACGCATAATCTATTGATCGATCATTCAACAACGAGAGGTTAGAAATCGCCTTCCAAATGAAAGATCTCATCTTTCACCATCGATAAAACTCAAAGCCTTTCCTCTTCTTCCTCCTTCGCATTTCCACCTCTGGAGTGTGTTTTTTTATGCTTGTGATTTTAGTTCCTAGGGTCTTGTATTTGACCCTATTTGGACCCACATCCAACCACAAGAAGCATCAATTGGTTTTGGTTTTGATGATCTTCCATTTCTCATGGTGAAAAATGATTTTGGAACTAAGGTGTTTGTTGGGAAGTAAAACTTATCTTAGGTGTTCAATATTAGATCTTGATAAGCCGTTGGGCTTATCAAGATTGAAACTTGATAAGATTCAATATTGAATCTTGAAGCAATGGACTGTTTCCAGCCTTTTGGTAATATTAATATGTTTTTGGGCCGTTGCTTTAAACTTTTTACTGATACTGGAAGGCTGTAAACTTTTGATGATTGTCAGTTTTCTACAGGTATCACAGTAAATAAGGACTTGATTTTCCTGAAAACTTATCTTATAGTTATTTTGTGACTAATGAATTGATTCTCTGTAATTTTAATTTCCATTTTCTGGTGGGTGCATGCACCCAAGATAACAATGTTATAAATATTGGAAGATTTGATACCTATCCTTTCTAGACTGGACAAATTTATAGTGTGATTTGGCTGGATTTTCTATACATATAATGGGTGTTAAGGCTGGTAATGGCCTTGGTTTTTGAAAAGGTGGCCCCTCCATGCATTCAAGAAAGGCGCATGTCCTCTTCCTTTCTTACAGCTGTCGTTAGACTCTCCTCTATATACACAGTGCTCGCGCCTTTTGTTGCTTTCGCTCTTCAAAATCTTTCTCGATTTCCTTCTCTTTGATTTCAAACTCTCGTAGCGACCGCAGCACCCAAACAAAAGACGCATCATCTATTGATCGATCCTTCAACAATGAGAGGTCAGAAATCGCGTTCAAAATGAAAGATCTCATCTTTCACCATCGATAAAACTCAAAGCCTTTCCTCTTCTTCCTCCTTCGCATTTCCACTTATGGAGTTTGTTTTTTTATGCTTGTGATTTTAGTTCTCGGGTCTTGTATTTGACCCTATTTGGACCCACTTCCAACCACAAGAAGCATCTATTGGTTTTGATGATCTTCCATTTCTTATGGTAAAAAATGATTTTGGAACTAAGGTGTTTGTTGGGAAGTAAAACTTATCTTGGGTGTTCAATATTGGATCTTGATAAGCCGTTGGACTTGTCAAGATTAAAACTTTATAAGATTCAATATCGAATCTTGAAGCAATGGACTGTTTCTAGCCTTTTGGTAATATTAATATGTTTCTGGGTTGTTGCTTTAAACTTTTTAATAATACTGGAAGGCTGTAAACTTTTGATGATTGTCAGTTTTCTACACGTATCACAATAAATAAGGACTTGATTTTCTTGAAACCATATCTTATTGTTATTTTGTGACTAATAAATTGATTTTCTGTAATTTTAATTTCTATTTTCTGGTGGGTGCATGCACCCAAGATAACAATGTTATAAATATTAGAAGATTTGATACTTATCCTTTCTAGACTGGACAAATTTATAGTAGGATTTGGCTGGATTTTCTATACATATAATGGGTATTAAGGCTGGTAATGGCCTTGGTTTTTGAAAAGGTGACCCCACCATGCATTCAAGTGAGGTGCATGTCATCTTCCTTTCTTACAACTGTCATTAGACTCTCCTCTATATATACAGCGCTAGCGCCCTTTGTTTCTTTTGCTCGCTCATAGTATTTCTCGATTTCCTTCGCTCTGATTTTAAACTCTCGCAACAACCGCAACTCCCAAATAGAAGACGCATAATCTATCGATCGATCCTTCAACAACCGAAGGTTAGAAATCGCCGTTCAAATGAAAGATCTCATCTTTCACAGTCAATAAAACTAAAAGCCTTTCCTTTTCTTCCTTCTACGCATTTCCACTTCTAGAGTTTGTTTTTTTATGCTTGTAATTTTAGTTCTAGGGTCTTGTATTTGACCCCATTTGGACCCACTTCCAACCACAAGCAAGACCTGTTGGTTTTGATGATCTTCCATTTCTTATGGTAAAAAATGATTTTGGAACTAAGGATTTTGTTGTGAAGTAAAACTTATCTTGGGTGTTCAATATTGGATCTTGATAAGCTGTTGGGCTTATCAAGATTTTTAATATCGAATCTTGAAGCACTGGACTGTTTCTAGCCTTTGGTATATTTTTTGTTTCTGGGCTTTTGCTTTAAACTTTTTACTAATATAGGAAGGTTGTAAACTTTTGATGATTGTCAGTTTTCTACGTGTATTACAGTAAACGGGGACTCGATTTTTCCTTCTGGTGAGATGTTTCTTTTTGTGACACTGATGCTGGTGAAATGTGTGACTTGTGTTCACTGTTGACTAATTTAGATGTTAATGTTACTGTTGCTTGCTTAACTGAATTTTTGTAACAGAGCATACATTTGTGAACTAGAGAATGTCTAGCCACCAAGGAGATGAGAATGTCCATTTGGAAGAGAATCATGAAATGGAGGATGTTAACGATGCTGTAGATGAAGGATTTCGTGGTAGAGAGATGGATTACATGGGATTATATGATGCTGATGGATATGATTTCATGGTTTGTATTTTTTTTTTTTTTTTCTTGCATTGTAATATGTCCTCCTTGTTCCTAGTAATGAATGTACTCAATTATCTGTTCGATATTACTCAATGGGGTTCCTAACCCGCATGAAATGCTTAATTGGATTCAGTTTGCTGCATAATGTACTTAATGATTTCGTGTTAACGACTGTAACACCAATATGATTGATCTCAATGAATGAGACACCAATATGATTGATCTCAATGAATGAGATGGTGATCACTGAGTCACTGACCAGTGTAAAAAAAGGGATGAACTTTACAATTCTACTAGCTTAACTAGATTGTTTTTTTCCTCTTCTTCTATCTGGCTGTTGGTGTATCATGTGTTGGGATTACCTTGAAACCTCTCATCAGAGGGAATTCTACTGCACCAAAAAACACCCTCTTTTCTTAATCCTAATTGCTGTTATGTCATTTTATATAAATTCTTAAGTATGTAATCCGTTTGCTAAGAAGAATTTGGGATTCTTTATGAGGAAATTCAATTGCTTTTATAGGATAATAAGATTACTGATACCTCATCTGCACAAGCAATGAGAGGAAAGGATATCCAGGGAATAGCATGGGAGAGGCTTAGTGTCACCAAGAGGATGTACAGGCGAACTAGGCTTCAACAGTACAGAAATTATGAGAGCATTCCTCGGTCTGGAGAGGAGTCAGGGAAGGTATGATTCTTAGCCTTTTCATAGGTAGGTAGGGGTTCTTGCTGTTGGTGGTGTGAATGCTTAGAAATGATGGTTAGCTTCTTTTTCTTTCCTAATTCTTTCAATTTACTCCTGTATCCAGGAACTGAAGCCAACAAAGAAGGGGGCCATGTTTTATGATTTTCGGAGCAATAAAAGGGCTGTGATGTCTTCGATCCATCATTTCCAGGTAAGCCATTTTAATCCAAATGACACAGTTTGCTTTACTGTTGATTGCAGATAGAGGGTTTTTGGTAGTCATGTTCTATACTGTGTTCGGATGAATAAGTTAAAATGATGTTTTACACCATGTTTGGTTAATAGTCTGTATCATTTGGTGCTTAAATATAGTTCTTACATGTTTCAGAAGAGACCTTTTGGCATGAGTCCATGTGATGCAGACAAGGTTCCAGATATGTTGGTAGCTGAAGTTAAGAGATGCTTGTCCTAGATGAACTAGTCCTGGTGATTGGACTGGGGCTTTCGTGGCGACTTTCTCTTGGGCTCCATTAATCCTGGTTTTAGTAATATGAGGCTGAGTCTTCCTAGGCACACCTAGTTTAACCTGGTCAAACCTGAGTAGAGAAAGAAACATCTGTTATTTTGTTTACATATTCTATAATGAAAAAGACAATGATGACTAGCTAGAGTTCACGGCACAATGGAAGGTGTTCACTAAATCACTTTTGCAACCTTGAGGTTGTCGGTTCAAGCCCTGTTTCCAACCCAAAGAAAAGAAATGATAATGATCCATTTCAAAGATAAAGAGATAAAGCAATGATGAATGATCATGATGATGATGAATAACTTTTAGCAATGATCTTTTAACTGAAACATCATTCTAAATCAATCTTTGATTTGCTCGTTGACTCATTTGATTCCTTGCCAGTCCAACTAGGTGATTGACAAAGTCTTTCTTTTCATTACAATTTTCAAACTAGACCTTTCTTTTTAAATGTAAATTCCTTTGCTTTAGTTGAATACTCTTATGTTTTCACACCTGATATGTCTACTATTTTGATGTGATCGTGAAAATGTGGGACAACCTTTCGTGTAAGTTAATTATCATCATCACCATCATTGTTGTTGTTCTTTCTTGAGTGAAATAATCAAGGATGATCGACAAAGTATCTAGAAGAAAAGTAAAGAGAGACTCGATGTTGTTGTTCGATCTTCTTTCTTGAATGAAATAATCAAGGATGATAACCAAAATAAATGGAACAAAAGTATAGAAATTTAGTAAGATGAGGAAAAGTAGAATCATCATCATCATGATCACCATCACCATCACCATCACCATCTTTGTTGTCATATAGTTGGTTCTCTCGTTCTTTCTTCAATGAAATAATCAAGGATGATGAACAAAATATTTGAAACAAAAGCAAAGAGAAACATTGCTAAAATGAATAAAAATAGAGCATTAGGGCCACATGATTTGCATATAGAAATAAGCGTTTTGATTGGAGAAACTTGGGTTGACCGGTTACTCAAATATTTATATTCAATATGGGTTTCAACACATCTCCATAGGATTTTCTTTCGAAGTTTGTTGTTTTGTTTTCAGGTTTGACTAAGTAGTGTTTTTCTGCTCAGTATAAAAATAAAATTTGTAGTTAAAAGAAAGAATCATAATTGGGTCTTGGAAGGACATTGCCACTCCTTTAGATCATTTTGGTTCCACCCTCTATTGATGATGACATCAAAGATCCTCTACGTAGATTCTGCAAGAGGAAGAAGAAGAGGAAGGAGAAGAAGCAGCAGCAGGCCAAAAAGACACACATGCATGCCTCTTCTGATTAGGCGATCATTGCGAGGAGTTGGATCAAAATTTCGACAAAGATCCACCATTGAATCTTAATTTCGATAAAGATCAATGGTTGGATCTCGCCCGAGATCGAGATAAAGACCTCATGTGGCAAACAGTAGGAAGACCCCACATTGGGATGTGCCACATGGGAGGGGACCATAAAAAAAGGAGAACTGATCAAGTGGGGCCCATCCAAGTGACCTTGCTATCATATGGGCCATGCAGTACAGCCCACCCAAGTTTATTTATTTCATTACCTTTTTTTTTAAAGTATTTAATTTTGGATTAATTTGTTTTAAGTGATGTTTCTAATAATTGAGTTGGATGTTATGAATCTTGACAATAGAATGAGTTTTAGATGGGTGATATCTGATTCTAGGGTTAGGTTTTCCTTATAAAAGCATTATAAAGACCTCTGTCTCAGTTAATGATTAATGATGAATGCAAAGATTTGGAGCTTTTGGCCACTTCTCCTGAGATTGGATCTAGTGTGAGACCAACCTGGATTAGGTATTCTTCTACTTCTTCTCCCTTTTTCAATTTTATTTGAGTTTTATGGTTTCCCCAATCCCAAGTTCTACCATCTTCATCAAATCTGCCCATAGCCATTGTCATCCAGAACCATCCCATCCATTTACATCCCAAGATCCATTGACCAGCCAATAGCCATCCCTAAACCCCAATTCCTTTTATATTCCCAAATCCAATGTGTTGATTACCCATCTACCATAAACCCTATAGTCGATCCTCATAGATCCCAAAACACAAAGTGTTGCACCACCATATTTGAACCCAGCTGAAGCCGAACCTGATTTCAGGTTCTTTTGGAACCTTTTGAACCTTGTTTCAGCCCCCCTTTTAAGATGTTTCTGGTTGCTGGCGTTTTAATGCTCATTTGAACTTTAGAGTTGCAGGATTATTATGCACAAACCTGAATATCTAGTTTCCCCATCAAGCACATATCAATTTAGTTGATAACTACCCATTGAATCTAGCCCTTTTATCAAATCCTCAAAGGGAACTATTAAATCTACTTGAAAGTGGAAGACATTCTCTTCCATTCTCAATTCAGGTTTGGGAGATTCTCAGGCAAGGCCTAGTGTCACTTCTAATTCCCAAATTGAATTTTTATATCAGAGGTGCAATCTGAATTTTCACATTTATAATTTAATTTGTGAATGTTAGTTGTTTTATCATCTCACCCCATTGTTTAGATTAGTGTTGCATGGTCCTGTATCATCCATCGGGTTTAGTTAATCTAAATCTTGATGGATCGCCATTGGTAATTTGGGTATGACTGGTGTGGGAGGTGCCATTGGTGATAGTTTCTCCAGGTGCCTTTTCCCACTTTTCCCATTTTCTGGTTTGGTTAGTAGTGCTCTATAAATATGTCTGAGTTGCTTGCTGGCTCTTCGTACTGGTCTCCAAGAAGCTTACAGTCTAAATGTTCGGGATATCATGGTGGAGGCAGATTCCTTGTGTGGCCTTGGGAGATCTAAGGCGGTGGACTATTCTTTTGAAAATCAAATTTGTATCGCAAAATGTCGAGGGGATGAATCGAATCGTAGCGTCGATCCTATTGCAAAACATAGGATTTTTTTCTTATAAAAATAAAAAATAATTTAAAAAGAAAAAGGAAAGGAAAGAAAAGAGGTTATTCATAATCCATCCAAACTTAGCCGCATATGACAAATAAGACTATTATATATATGCCCCTCTTAAAATGGGGCATTTCGCCTCCTTTTGTACGTCCAACGTATAAAATCCAGCTGGCTGTCTTGCTTTGGAATTCACACAAGATGTTAATACTACTCTCATTTTCCAATTCATCTTTCCTCTTATCTTTGCTAAAAATTTGGATAGAGTTGTCGTAGGAATATGTAAGGCCTTAGATTTAGTAGGAATCAATCTCTAATCTCTAGTCTTTTCAAATAGGTAAGAGTTTAAAAGTGACAACCTGTCACTGATTGGAATTTCTAAATCTCATAGGACGAAATTGTTGGGCCGACAATCACATTATAAAAATTGCAAGTTTCTTGGTGCTAAATCTAATGCTGGGCTCAACTCCTATGGAATTGAAATTTGGTGAGGTTTAATAAAAGATGATGCTATTTATTTTGATCGGATTGGTTTTTTCTATTAGTGGACCCCACTAATAGGCTCTCTTTAACAGAAGTGATCGTTCCCTTTCTTCTTCAAACGAGAAAAAATAGGGAACAATAGGTATGAATCAATGGTTTAAAAGAGGAGAAGATTGAAAGTTATTACATTCATTTAAAGAGGGAGAAAAAGTAGGAACCCAATATCATTGTCCTTTATGACAACTTCATGTCACTTCTTTCTTATTCATTGAACATATGGGCCTTTTGGCTTTACAAAATGCCCGCGTTATATATATATGAGTAATACTCCTGTAAAAGCTTCCCTTACCGTCTTACGGTACAAGCCATCTATTGGAGCTCACTTAGGACCCACAAATCATGAAATAGGGGGGATCGAAAGATCCAAGTGAGATGAACCTAGATATCAATTTTGAAGTCAATCTAATACCTCTAACCCATTCATCCGTGGTCCACAAGTTTAACAACTTTATATTATACAATAAGATTGACCCTTGATCCAACGTTTCACTCCATTCGGATCTTTCAAAACTTGGTGGGACCCGTGTAAATAGGAGGGGTGGGTTTGGATGGTCTGCTCAGATGGCCTAGTATGTGGGCACCAATAGGTGGCTTGTACCATAAGATAGTAGGGGAAGCTTGTACAAGAGCATGACTATATATATACGCGTGCGCACACAGACTG
This sequence comes from Umbellularia californica, assembly GCA_028538565.1. Lineage (NCBI taxonomy): Eukaryota > Viridiplantae > Streptophyta > Magnoliopsida > Laurales > Lauraceae > Umbellularia > Umbellularia californica. The sequence continues at coordinate 13,648,553 of JAPQWN010000008.1, read as the reverse complement.
AGGAGCACTAGAAAACTCATGGGGAGTTTTTTTTTTTTTTTTACAAAAAAATCCCTTCCAAGTGGGGCCCTTTATGGTGCATGACAACCATGGAATGCCGTTAGGTGGAAAGATTTGAATGAGACCTACGTATGTGCAAAATCTCAACTCCATTAGATCATCCTAGCCCTTTTGATCTATGACCCTAATGTTTAATTGGTTTGTAGGCATCATTTTCATAGGATTTCAATCCAATGGTAAGTGAAAGTTGGATGAGTGTCAAATTTGGGTTTGTGCCAACTCATGGGGAAGTGGTGTGTGTGAAAGGACCGGATTGGCACAAGGTGGGCTCCATACCCAAAAAAATAGGGGAGCAAAAGGGGGCATTTTTAAATGGGAAGTTTTTGAGAATTTCTCTATATTATATATACACACATATATATGTATATATATATATATCATAAATGGTATGTATGGATTACTAAGTATTTTTAAAATATCAATATTGCTAGGAATAATAAACAAGTCACAATTCTTTTGTTTTCTTTGAATAAAAAAAATAAAAACAAAATCCAAACTGTCAACCTTACATGGTTAGGATATTTCCTTAAGTTGAAAAACATGTTCATGAATAAAAAATTGAAAAAATAAAAATAATGAATATAAGACAAAATCCCATACGTACTGTGGAATGTTTTAGTGACATGTTTGTTCTTTATTTATATCTAAAATGTCTCCAAAATCGCATAAGTTCTTAAGTGGTTTTGTTATTCTTTAAAAATATTGATGCTCCCATCCTAGAAATCCCCCCGTAAACCCAGAGAGAGAGAGAGAGAGAGAGAGAGAGAGAGAGAGAGAGAGAGAGAGAGAGGGCCGGCCGAGATTCACGGATTCAACATACAAATCATAGGGTCTTGACAATAATGCCTTGGACTGTGGTGGATGTTATGAAGGAGGTGATGGACTTGGCAATCATCTTAATGCATCTCCGTGTGTGTGCGTGTGACTTGGCCTAGTGGCCAAGAGGAATTACACCTAGGGATCAATCCCTTGGTGGTATGTTCTAAGCACGAGTCTTGTTCATATTTAAGAGGGAGGTACCTTGGTTTATGTTGTTTAGAGATAGTGTTGGTGTTGGTGGAGGAATTGAGAGATGGCGTGAATGCGAAATTTGAGAGATGGTGGCAGGCTTTAAAATCCAATTGTTTTAAGTTGTACAAAGATAAAATATATAAATTGCAACTTTAGTGGGGATGTGCAAAAAGTTGAAATTCCTATGGGAATTGACGCTCAAGGGATACTACACAGAGATGTATTGTAATACCTTGGCATAATAATTTGTGAGGATGGATGGAGGGATTGAGGAGGATAAAAGTGGGATGGTTGAAACTTGAAATGGAGACTTGCTTCCGAAGTGCTTTGTGATTAGTGAGTACTAATAAGATTAATGGGAGATTTTTCCATAACAGTGATTACACTAGTTATGACCAATGGAGCACAATGTTGGCCAATCAAGAAGCAACACATGCATAAAAATGAGTGTAGCAGATGTGTGAACATTGCTATGGGTGTCATTGAGATGGACATGTCGTAGAGCTAGTAAAGATAGAATAAAAAATGAGCTTCTTTTTTTTTTTTTTTTTTTTTTCTGGAGTGTTTAAGGGTAGCATCAATGGGCAATAATTAAGAGAAACTTTTGAGATTTTTTGGGCATATCAAATGTAGGCAAGCAATGGCTCCGTTTGAGGATTTTTTTTCAAAGCAGGTTAATGGCCCGCCAAGGAAGAGGGGTTGATCAAAGAGGACATGGATGGAAGTTATAAGTATAGATATGAAGAAGTGCCATTTATTTGAGGATTTGGTTCAGGATAGATTGGAATGGAGAAACAAATTCATGTAGTGTAGTTGGCCCTAACATAGCTATGGTGATAGTAAAAGTGAGTAAGAGAGGAGAGGAGAGATGGTTGGAAAAGTTTGTTTGGGGGGCGGGATTGCATTGTTTTATATATGGAGATGAATGTTTGGCAATGATAAAATAGAAAAGGGGCTATGATGGATGTATGAGCTGTATAAAATTAAGAATAAATACATAAAGAATATGCTTATCTGAGCTGTATAAAATCAAAGAGCATTGTTTAAGGATGGTTTGGGCAGGTACACAAAAGACTAAACTCACTTCTAATGTGATGTATTGAAGGGTCACAAGTTCAAGGAATCAAGAGAAGGGAAGACCTATAAAGATGATGAGGGAAGTGGTGAAGAAATACGCGATAGACTGTAGAGTTACAGTGACCATTGTTTTCATGAGGAGTGGAGAAGTAGAATTCGCAAAGCAGATGCCAGATGAATGTAATTAGGCTTGGACTATGATGATTTCTTCACTTCTACTTTGCGCATAGAATTTTATTTATATCCTTGTTGGCATAGATCATTTCACAAATACCTTTTGTTTTCAAAATAGTATCTCCACACAACCTTTCCTTGAACTTGCTATGATACCCTATATTGATTGCTTATGATAGTAACTCTTGACCAATAACATGATGGAATGTTCTTATTATATGAAACAAGCTATATATACATATGCCATGCTGTGGGGCCCACATGCTGGCGCACCTCTGGATGGGGCCGGGGAGGGTGGGGGTTGGGGGTGATTTGAAGATTTGCCTGAGCCCCTCCTATGTAAAAAAGATAGCCCCATCCGATCATCCTAACCCTACCATCCGGGGCCCACATGTCCTATCTATTTGGATGGGTGTGCAGTTGATCCAATGGTCCAATATGATTTCTTCCCACCGTCAAAATCGCAAGTTTTTAATATCTAATGGTGAGACCAGCTGATATTTGACTGAGATTCCTCCACAACCCAAAAGGTGGGGCCATTTATTTTGATTGGTTTGGGTTTTTTGTAAGTTGGCCCCACCAATTATGTCTGCCAAATCACTCCTATGAAAAGTAAACTACATGATTGGATGAGCATTGTTCCCTTCAAACATGCTAAAAAATAGGAAAGCCAATGTGTGAGTTGTTGAAAGTGATTTTCTTTTTTGGTAAGAGAGCTATTACAAGAGTAAGTATTTAAAAGCCATAAAAAAATGGTGTTGCAAAAGGTAATGTCACTAAATTCAAAGTGCCACCGATTGGTCAAAAGAAAGGGGTGTTAAGGGATGAAAAAATGTGCGGGCGTATTGTAGAGCGTGCCCCCCCCCCCCCCCCCCACCCCCCTCTCTCTCTATATATATTCAAAACAATGATGATACTTAAAACTCTTGCACCATGAGTTAACAAATAACAGGAAATAGGAATAAATCAGATCATCTACCGTAAATTTCACTAACTTACGGTCTTTTAATTCAAAATCTAAGGTTTGCAATATCCAGTGGAGAAGTGGTCCTTTGCCTGATACTGAATAACCAAATAACTCCCTCACAACAACTCTTATATTTTTGCTAAAAGTTATGCATAAGTAATCCCGGGATCTCGCCATTGATTATCAAACTTATAAAATGGTAATCACATAGATGGTTTTAGTGACTAAAACTTCATCAAACTCATGCTCAAGTAGATCTTGAAGGACTACACATGAGTGAAATTGTGCAGCCGTGCACAAGATTATTTTTTAGCTTTCTATGAGCTCATGTTGATGCATTCCTTCATTTTACAGTTGTTACTGTGGCAAGTATCAAAGAGGGTAAGAAGTTCTTGCCTCTTAGATTAGGACATCTGCATGTAGACATTCCCACACAAGAAAATTTCTAGTGTCTACCATTTCATAGTGTGTGTTTTTTTTTTTTTTGGGGTGGGGGTGGGGTGGGGGGGAATGTTCCTAGTTTTTTGACGGTCCTCTAGCCTCTTTGACAGCTAGTTTAGGACGCCTGCATGCACACATTCCCACACAAGAAAATTTCACGCGTGTACCATCTCATAATGTCAATTTTTCAATGATGAGCTGAGACTAGGATTTAACTATAAGTTCTACAACTGATGATCACTTGAATTGAAAGTCTATATGTTGGTTAACGGTTTGAGATTTTGGCACATCTAGTATAAGGTGTAATTTGTAATGCTTGCTGGATATGTTGAGTAGGGTTGTCAAAGGGCCAGGGCCAAAAGAAAAGGGAATTCTTTTTTTAATATATACATATGTAATTTTTTTCCTACACCACCATCAACTTTCAACCTGATCTTAATCCTCCTCCCTTGTCTATCTGGGGATTAAAAATGCAATGCAAAAAGGCAACATGTCAGAGTTGGTTATTATTATTATTTTGATTGGTGGGTCGGTGGCATGGTAAGATATTTTTCTATAAAGTAATACATAAAATAAATAACTATAATTCTTTTGAACTCGGATAAAACCATGATGTATCATCTAATCCCACAGACTCCAGCCATGACCAATACATTCTTTGTAATGATTTCAGTCCAAAATGTTGACTCTATTGAAATTAATTTCACACAACCTTTCTATTATATTTTTTACTTTATATAAATCTAAAGGGCTATTCAAATATGGAGAAAATGAAGATGAAGAAAAACTAACTATAGTTCAATTTTATTTTGCAAGCACTTTTCTGCACTTATTTTTTCTATATCATTTCACCACATCTAAAAAGGCCCCAACATAATAAAAAATCAACTCCACCCAAAACATACTTCTGATATTGCTACTGCAATTTATCCTAGTAACTATAGTTGCTTACAAGGGTAAAACATTAACCTCAGTTACTAATAACATTAGATACTATAGGTTTTAGTTGTAGGGGAAATACGATGGAAATAAGAAGTCCACCTATATGCAAAATCTTGAGTCCATAAGATTATCCTAACCTTTTGATCCATGGCCCTAAAATTTAATGGTTTAGATGCATCATTTTATTATGCTTTCAATCCAACGGTGAGAAACGTTGGATGAGTGTCAAACTTGGACTTGTGAGTATTCATGGGGAGTAGTGTGTGTGAAAAGACTAGATTGACTCAACATGAGCCCCATGACCAAAAATAAGAGGGGCGGAAAAATGGGTGTTTTTAAAGTGGGGCGTTTTTGAGAATTTCCCATGCATATATATATGTGTGTGTGTGTGTGTGTGTGTGCATGGGAAATCCTAGAAAATGCCCCTCCATGGAAGGGGTGTTTATGCCCAAATTCTTTCATCTAACATATTCATGCCACATCATCAGTCCTTTTTCTTTTCCCAAAAGGCAACCTAGAAGGCCTCTCTTCATTTATTCCCCTGCCTCGGTTTTTTCATTTCTCGTTTTGTTCTTCTTTCTTTTTTTTTCGATGTTCCAATAAAGTTTCTCATGTAGCTCTCTCTGATCTCAAAATGCCTGAGAAGGAATCTTTTATAGAGAACCTATAAATGATAAAACCTCACCCAGCCGGGCCCACAACTGCTGAAAATGCTGAAATCTTGATCCAATAGGTGAGTTACTTTTGGTTTGTTGAGGTGAAAGGGGATTGTGGGGAGCTCCATCTATACAGGTTTCTCTTTGGCACTTTGCAATAAATAGCAACGGAAACAGGAAAGAGTTGGGCAGGCACTTTCACAAAAGTGCCATGTAGACATTCTTGAACAGATGGAATGAAAGGGGCGTGAAGCTATGAAATACGCCCGGGCAATATGTAGCCTTGCATCCCCCCAGCTCAGCCCACAAAGATGCATGCTTTTCAAAATTGGGCCCTACCCTACGCTCGGACTTTAGGTAAAAAATGAAAGCCCTCATTTTGCGGGCTTTTGCGGACTGGGCCCCATCGTCAAAGGGCCAGATTGATAGCCCTAATGTTAAGTATATTTCTTCGAACTATAGCGATGTGCAACTCTAAGATTGAGCTTTAAGTTTAAGACACATTGGTTGGTTTGAGGAAATCTTGGGTTTTGTCAAATAACAAGTGGTAGCTCAGTTGGCCAAGGACTTTACGCCTCAGGAAGTGGAGAAGTTTTGTGTTCGACACCTACTTCTGTTGGCCATCTCCCATAGTTTTACCCGGTGCATGTGGATAGGAGGGTTTGCATGTGCCCCTAGGAATTAGTTCTCGGCTATCTAGAATCGAGTGTCCCTCGGGCTCAAGGCCAAAGGCTCCTGGGCCGGGCTTGGCGGGAGATACCCTAGGTTATTAAAAAAAAAAAATCTTGGGTTTTGTCGAGTTTTGAGTTATGCCACTGAAGAGGGTGATTTTGACAGTGCGTAAGCTTGGGCATCTAGCTGGGTAGGATATCCTGGGCGCCTAGAGGATCTGGTGGAGCATTTGTGGAAAGTGACTCTATTAGATTTTCCCAAAGTTTTGGGAAGGGTTGTGCAATATATTTAATGAATTGTTTTCCATTGTAACTTTTAGTACTCTTGTTTCCTTTTTCAATAAAGCTTTCACTATCATTTATTTATTATGCTGTTTGTTGGTATTGATTATTAGATATCATTAGATAATGCACAATCGACACCTTATGTTTGTTATTTGTCTTTTCAGTTGCGGAATTTGGTTTGGGCCACATCAAAACATGATGTGTACCTCTTATCAGAGGATTCTTTGATTCATTGGTCTGCATTAACTTGTAACAAGTCAGAAGTTCTCGATCTTTCAGGACATGTGACACCTAGCGAGGTACATCCTTTTACTAATAAACTAGGCGGAAAACTCGTCTTCCACTTATTTTCATTGGAATGATTGTTTTTAATGATAATTTAATGAATATATATATCATTAACAAATAAAAAAAGCATTTCATGTAGCCAACCCTAATATATATATATATATATATATATATATGGGCCCTTGCTCTTGTGCATCGACCTTGGATGGTTCTAGCCTCTAGGGCCCACTTGGGGGAGATGGAAATATCCATGTGGGACCACTGCACATATCAAATTTCAAGTCATTTAATGATCTTAACCCCTTAAATTGTGGCCACAAGTTTAATGGTTTTATATGATTTTTTTCTTGACCCTCCATCCAACGGATCGTGGCAGGAATTTGGATCAACCGGTCAATTATTAAAGGGTTGAAACTTGTTGGCCGTTGATGAAAGGGTGAGGAGGATTAGATGGGGTTCATATTTTGTACACAGGTCCCAACCAGATAAAGAGATCCCCCATAGTCCCATTGCCTAGCGGGGTCTCAGGTGGGACCCAGATCATGTGCATTGTATTATATATATTGTGTGCGCATCGTGCATCGGGATCCAATGCGCACCTCACTATAGAGCCCACCTGGGCCGCCAATGGAGATGATATGGGGGGATTGGAAGATCTAGGTGGGCCCTACTATGCAAAATTTGGGCCCACCTGATCCTAACTTTTTGATCAATGGCCCACAAGTTTCTACAGTTTTATATAAAAAGAAGTGCATTTATTTAAAGGTCTAATCCATTTGGGTGGGTACAAACCCAGAGGTAAGGTGACTATTGGGAGGTCCTGTTTTGTGGTCCACTTGATAGGTGATCAGGTGGGGCCCACTAGGTGGTCCACCGTGTGCATTGGATTGTCGGCACATATTTATATGGCATTTGCTTCTATGCATATGTGATGAATGGATCAGATTGTTGGATCTTGTGTGATTTTTTATTTATTTAAAACTGTTGAACTTGTGGGCCAGAGATCAAGGGGGTTGGGTCATTGGATTGACTTGAAATTCCAAATCTGGGATGGTCCCACTAAATTGTTTGATCCCCACCTTTACCATGATCTGTGGGGCACAGGTGGGACCCAATAGTTGTCTCACCGAACCAATCACCAAATAGGGACCCTCTATAGTCATTGATCCTGGGGTTTGACATCCATCCGAATGGACTAAAGCATTGGATCGATGTCAAATTTCTTTTTAATATGAAGCCGTTAAACTCGTGGACCACGGATAAAGGGGCTAGGGGTGTGGGATGGGCTTCAAACTTGATATTTGGGGTGTACCACTTTAATTTTTAAGTCCCCCCGATCCCATCTCCAGACTGGATCCACAACTGATACGCAAGGCGAGTTCACACTCATACATATGAGAAATGGTCTAGTGAGATGGTGCAGTGTATACCTTTTTAGGGTCCACCTAGATCTGTGTGTACCATGAAGGGCTGGAGTGATTGAAAGATCATCATGGTATCAGCCTCATTCAATCATCCTAGCCTTCATCTTTACAGTCCACATTTGTAATGGTTGAAATAAAATAAGTTTCCTCATTTCACACATCAAATGAGATTGGATAAGGCTGATTTTTTGCATATACCTAGTTCCCATTATGATCTTTCAATCCCTCTTGCCCTTCATGGTTGACACAAATCCATATCAGCTCTAAAAAGTTAGCTCATATACTGCACCATCTCTCTAGACCGTATATATATATATATATATTATATGAGGAATTCTACAAAACGCCTCCCTCCATTAGTTATTCAGTACTGTTTTGGTTGGTCTTCTTTTCCATGGAGGCTAGCGGATTGGGTAGAGGAGGTGCAGGATATTTCTTTTCAATTGGGTGCTTGCTTCAATCATATTTTAAGAGAACCTAATGTCATGCCAGATGCTCTTGCAAGGGAGGGAGTTTTTCTTTCTTCTTACTTTTGATGTATATAATCATTTTTGTTT